>OU342745.1:383223883-384686715 GCA_910589775.1 Avena eriantha
CCAGAGAAAAATGCTTGATGGCTCAATGCACGGCGCCCGAAAAATGCTTGATGGCGGTGTTGATGTAGAGCTCGTTGGGAACCCCAAGAGGAAGGTATGATGAGCACAGCACAAGTTTCCCTCAGTTATGAAACCAAGGTTTAATCGAACCAGTAGGAGCAAGGAAACACCTCAAAGGTGTTACTAGCTGAGCTTTGGCAGGGGGCGCACTACCGGTGCTAGTAGCAACGTGGAGACCTGCACAACACAACCACAGAACTTTGTCCCCAACTTGCGATGAGGTTGTCAATCTCACCGTGTTTTGCGGAAAACAAAGGATTAAACGTATCGAATGGAGAAAAGTAAAAGTTTGCAGAGAAGAAAACACAAAGCAGAAACAGATTGTAGATTGTATGTAAAGAAAAGGACCGGGATCCATAGTTCACTAGAGGTGGCTCTCCTTAAGATAGATAACATGCTGGGTGAACAAATTACAGCGGGGCAATTGACAAACACCGAGAAAGCAATACATGCATATACTAATCATCTTGACTCCTTTGAGACTTGATTGGGCATTACAACATAATACATAGACCGCCATCCAACTGCATCTATGACTAATAATCCACCTTCAAGTTATCATCCGAACCCCCTCCAGTATTAAGTTGCAAGCAACAGATTATTGCTTTACGAACTGCGTGTAAAGTAAACAATACAATTGTTCTATGAACAAAGGATCGTGTTTTTTCTCCCTAGTAGCAACAACACATCTAGTACCTTAGAGATTTCTGTCACTTCCCCAGATTACCAGAGGCATGAACCCACTATCGAGCATAAATACTAACTCTTGGAGTTGCTAGCATCTACTTGGCCAAGATAGCTACTAACAACAGGAAAGCATGCAAGATCTCAAATAACAAAGACATGATAGAATCAATAATCAATCTGAAATAGCATCTCAATATCCATCGGATCCCCGCAAACACAACATGTATGATTACAAATAGATGATCTTGATCATGAACGGAGCTCACAAGATCTAAACATGAAAGCACAAAGGAGGAGAACCAGCCATCTAGCTACTACATGGATCCGTAGTCCAAGGAAGATGAACTACTCACGCATCACACCGGAGGCTTGCATGGTGATGAAGAAGGCCTCCAGGGTGAATTCCCCTCTCCGGCAGGGGTGCGGGAGAAGAGCTTCAGATCCCCCCGATCTAGGGACAGAGACGACGGCGGCTACAGACTCTTTTCGTTTTTTGATCGGGTACCTAGGGTTTTCGTCCCGAGGGCAACTTATAGGCGGAAGGAGGAGGAGGAGAGGCCGAGGGTTGCTGGGGTCGGCCAGACCACCCCCTGGCGCGGGCCAGGCCTGGCCGCGCGGCCAGGTGGTGTGGCCGGCCCCCAGCCCTTCTCCGTCTCGTATTCTGGCACTTGATCCCTTTCGAAAAAATAGGCACTTTGGCTTTTGTCCCGTCCATTCCGAGAATATTCATTTTTGACTTTTCTGGAACCAAAAAACAACAGAAAACAGGCAGCTGGCACTGTGGGCTCTTGTTAATAGGTTAGTCCAAGAAATCATAATAAAAGTACTCCAAAGTTGGAACAAAACACAAGAAAGTGGATAAAACCAAGCATGGAACATCAAAAATTATAGATACATTTGCAATGTATCAACATCCCCAAGCTTAACTCCTGCTCGTCCTCGAGTAGGTAAGTGATAAAAAGAAATAATTTTTGAGGTGACATGCACCATCAAAACTTGATCAAAGTATTTGCAAAAACTCAAAGCTGGGATCATAGTACTTCAATCATAACATGAAAGACAAAGTTCTAGCAATAAGCAAAGAAACTATGATACAACATGAAAAGGCACAAACAAAAGATTCATGAATAACATGCTTTGCAAGACGTTGTTGTTTTCACATAAAGAAAACATAGCATAATAGTATTCATGCTTGTCCCTCAATAGAGTAGCAAAATAAATGCATAGGACACCTTCAAAGTTCATAAGAGTGACTAGATACAATAGTTTCAAACACGCAATAACAAGTTATGCATCAATCAACTAGTCTTGGGACCAATGCACATAGAACTAAGAATGGCCACTATGCTCTCAAAGTAGTGCATAAAGATAGAAGGTGGAGACTCAATATAATGGTGGAAGGAAAAGCCTTTGTAAAAGGAAGTAGGGATTCAAGTCTCATAAAGAGCTTCCAAAAATTATGGTACGTATAGCTTCAGCTCTCATTGCCCCTATCATAAGCATCTTGAAGGTGATTAAGGTTAAAGTGACACAACTAAGAGGATAGCTTGACAAGTTATAAACCGAAATCTCATGCCCCTTACTTACGAAGACCGATCCTCATGCTACTCAACTTCAGTCACGAGTAAGCTCTTGTCATTGTAAGTACATGTGTATCATTAAGAACCGCCAACGGGGTACCCCTTGCACATGATACGAGAGCTTTCCCATAATCAAAATGACAAGGCAAGCAGACAATGAGCATCTCAGCGATCTTTTTATTTGCTATTTGTATAGGTTTTTATTGAGGATGCTTCATAGAGTGCTCATTATGGTGATTGCAAGTTTCCACCATGATTAGGCATGGCTTAGGCTAGCGGCCCAGGCGTTTCTCTAACACATATACAAACTCCATGATCTTACAAGTTCCACATTTATTTCACACCGCCGGGATCCGTAAGCAAAAGAACATGATATCAACGGGATACAAAGTACAAGTGCAATGTTGAAAGCGTTCCCCATGAAACATGGTTCTGCTAATTTCAACTTATAAAGCGCAAGCAGCATATACGAAACAAAGAGGACCCAATGGTTCAAGTTTATGAAAGGCAAAAAGTAAAGTGTGCCATCAAGTTCGTGAGAGCTTTAATCACTAGTTTCTCATAACAAGTGGAAGGTAAACAAAAGCATGAATATACTTGGAATAGCATAAGCTAGTAGGTAGGTATGGTGGACTCTTTGGAAAAACTTGGTTTAGGGAGTTGGATGCATGAGTGGAACTCATACTTGGTTGTGGAGGCTAGCAAAAGACTGGGAGCGACAAACTAAGAGAGCAATAATGACCATAATTATGCAGAGCGACAAAACATCATTGATCAAAGCATAAAGTATACTACAAGTTGAAAACTAAAGGATCATAAAGGCTATGGTGACTTGAGATAGTCATAACATGGTGTGAGCATGCGCCAATGTCAACCCAAATAAAGCATCAAAGGAGAATACCACTATACTATGCTTTAATATGCTAAAACAACGCATGATTCATCCAAGGCACATTAAGAAATCTCAATTGTTTATAACAAGTCATGCTACAGCAAAGAATACTAAGCATAAAGCCAAAACAATATCAAGCATGGCATGACAAAGCATGGCCACAGTCAAAAACGAGCTCTTTTTTACCACATAAGCATGAACTTTCCTACTCTTTTCCAAACAAAACCAAACTATTTTCAAACCAATGCTGATGAAAGAGGGGTCCAACCAACTTATTCAGAAACTAAGCAAACCAAGCAAACTAAAACCAAAACGAAAATGAAAAAGAAGACGCTCCAAGAGAAACACAACTGTGCACGAAACAATAAAAATGAAGCGTTTGGAAGAAACCTGGAATTTTATTGATGAAGAAGGGGATGCCTTGGGCATCCCCAAACTTTGACGCTTGTACTTCTTGGATATTTCCTGGGGTGACACGCATGGCATCCCCAAGCTTGAGCTTTAGTCCATCCTTTATCTCATTACTCATTCCTTCCAAACACCTGAAATTTTTCCTTCATACAAAACTTCACACAATCTCATTAGCAACATTAGTGCACTTAAGATAAATAAGTCTCAAGGTTCAGTTCTAACACCAAATAAACTTCCATTAGAACACTAGCTACTGTAGCACTTCCCTCAAAAACTCAATTCCCCAAAGGAAACTCAAGAAGGACTAACAAGAAGCAAATGCAGAAAAATGGCAGAAATCTGTCAAAACAGACCAGCAGGTAAAGACGAAATTTTTTTTGAAGACCTTCTGTTGCTCAAATCAAAAAGTGTTGAACTAACGAAAGTTATATAACAACATGGGGAAGAAGCACAAAAAATTACAGCTCAATCCGACGTACAGAGCTCTCCGGAATTTGTACGGTGAAGCACATAAATCTGTTTCGGGCCAGCAAACTTTCCCAATCATTACTTCACTCTCATTAGAGGTTACTCTTGGCACAAAAAGCAAATAAAAAGGATAAGGAGAGGTTATTACAGATATATTAACTTCCAGACTCAACTAAAACTCTTGGGTTATCTCCCCAACAAGTACTTTTCTTTAAACACCTTAAGTTAGGCATAAGAACCAAAGAAAGAATCAAGTGTTCTCAAATGAAGAAGCATTAAGACTAACTTTCTTCCTTTCTGCCCTTACCTCTCTTATTTTTATTCTTAACCTTGGGGGAAATATGATTGTTTGGTGGAGAATAAAGGTGCATGGTCCCTTTCCCACATCTATTATTGCTCCAAGGAGTCCTAATAGGGACCTTCCAAGTGTAATTTGTCGTTTTCCTGCACATTCAATAACAAGATAATCAATAGAAATCATTTTTCCAAGGATGTTTGTAAACACTCCTTCAGCTATTCCAAGAGGTAATATGGTAGTATTATTGGTGAGAGATATTTCTTTTCCTCCTTCAACGAGCCCCCAAAGATTCAGAGATTCATAAATAGCTTTGGGCATAAGACAAAATTCAGACATGATATCACAGCAAGCTTGAAAAGTTTCAGTGTTTATCTCAATCTTTACTGTAGGGAACCACTTTGATGGTTCAGAGTTTATTGGAACATAATCATGTTGCTCCCTAAGCGTATTATAGCACCCTTCTAATCTAGTAGTGCTAGCCTCAAGAGTGTCCACCCTAGCAAATATTTTTGCGAAAGGAGTATCAGTTTGGCTAGGCAAGTTGTAAGTGAGGATTAATTTCTTTATAGCATTAATGGCATCATCCTCATTACTTTGGAGGAAATCTCCTCCCGCAATAGCATCTAAAGCATATCTATAGCAAAGAGCAATCCCAAGGTAAAAACTGCTAATGAACAATCCTTGAATCATTTTAGGCTCAGTCTTTTCATGTAGATTAGAGATTCTAGACCAAGCTTCCTTAAAACTTTCCTCAATTCCTTGTTAAAAAGTGAGAATCATTTCCTCGGGTGACATAGTGATTGGAGCAAGGCTAGACATAGTGGCAACTCAAGATAGGAACTAATTTTTTTTGTGTTTTCAAATAAGAAAGCAAACAAGTAAAACCAATTTTTTTTGTGTTTTTTTGAAGAACAAAACAAGCAAACAAAGCAAAAAGAAACTAAGCAAAACAAAAACAACAAAGTAAAGAGATTGGTTATGAGGGACTCCCCTTGTGAAGATGTCCTTGACTCCCCGGCAACGGCGCCAGAAAAATCTTTAATGGCGTGTAGTTGACGTGGGAGTTTCTTCTTCTTCGTTCCCCGGCAACAGCACCAGAAAAATGCTTGATGGCTCAATGCACGGCGCCCAGAAAAATGCTTGATGGCGGTGTTGATGTAGAGCTCGTTGGCACCCCAAGAGGAAGTATGATGAGCACAGCAGCAAGTTTCCCTCAGTTATGAAACCAAGGTTTAATCGAACCAGTAGGAGCAAGGAAACACCTCAAAGGTGTTACTAGCTGAGCTTTGGCAGGGCGCACTGCCGGTGCTAGTAGCAACGTGGAGACCTACACAACACAACCACAGAACTTTGTCCCCAACTTGCGATGAGGTTGTCAATCTCACCGTGTTTTGCGGAAACAAAGGATTAAACGTATCGAATGGAAAGAAGTAAAAGTTTGCAGAAAGAAAACACAAAGCAGAAAACAGATTGTAGATTGTATGTAAAGTAAAGGACCGGGATCCATAGTTCACTAGAGGTGGCTCTCCTTAAGATAGATAACATGCTGGGTGAACAAATTACAGCGGGGCAATTGACAAACACCGAGAAAGCAATACATGCATATACTAATCATCTTGACTCCTTTGAGACTTGATTGGGCATTACAACATAATACATGGACCGCCATCCAACTTCATCTATGACTAATAATCCACCTTCAGTTTATCATCCGAGCCCCCCTCCAGTATTAAGTTTGCAAGCAATAGATTATTGCTTTACGAACTGCGTGTAAAGTAAACAATACAATTGTTCTATGAACAAAGGATCGTTGTTTTCTCCCTAGTAGCAACAACACATCTAGTACCTTAGAGATTTATGTCACTTCCCTAGATTACCAGAGGCATGAACCCACTATCGAGCATAAATACTAACTCTTGGAGTTGCTAGCATCTACTTGGCCAAGATAGCTACTAACAACGGAAAGCATGCAATATCTCAAATAACAAGACATGATAGAATCAATAATCAATCTAAAATAGCACCTTTCGTGGATTTTTGATCGGGTACCTAGGGTTTTCGTCCCGAGGGCAACTTATAGGCGGAAGGAGAGGCCGAGGGGGTGCTGGGGTCGGCCAGACCACCCCCTGGCGCGTGCCAGGCCTGGCCGCGCGGCCAGGTGGTGTGGCCGGCCCCTAGCCCTTCTCCGTCTCGTATTCTGGCACTTGATCCCTTCCGGAAAAATAGGCACTTTGGCTTTTGTCCCGTCCAATTCCGAGAATATTCATTTTCTGACTTTTGTGGAACCAAAAACAATAGAAAACAGGCAGTTGGCACCGTGGCTCTTGTTAATAGGTTAGTCCAAGAAATCATAATAAAAGTACTCCAAAGTTGGAACAAAACACAAGAAAGTGGATAAAACCAAGCATGGAAAATCAAGAATTATAGATACATTTGCAATGTATCAATAACCGAACACAAACACCATTGTACCATCTTCACATCGACACACACAGTACCACACTTCCATATCACATCGCCAATTCACTATGTGCACCATCGGGAGCAACGGCCACCAAACATCCAAAGAGGAGATGGACAGGAACGACGAGCGTGCGCGAGCGGTGGCATCCGAGGCAGAGGACGACTTCATGCGCAAGCATTGCAGGACCAGCGACAGGGCAGCGGACCGGCAGAAGGTGGCTCGCTGGAGGAGACGCGGTGCGGATGATGAGGAGGCCGAGGCCGTAGGATAGGAAGCCCGTGAGGCGGCGGCACGGGACGGGCCGAACTCCGACGAGACAGGGCGCTGGCTGGGGCCAGCGGGATGCGGCCAGGATCTGTGCAGTGGTGCAAGGAGGATGGGCCCGTGCTCAAGGCGGCAGGGTGCTCGGCTTGCAGGAGAGGGAGAGGTGGACGGGGAAGGTTGCTGGTGCGCACGGCACCGGGCAGGGAGAGCGAGGCCGTGGAGGCGCCATGCTGCAGAGAGAAGCAAGCAGCATCGGCGGCTGGTGATACGGTGGTTGGTGCTAGGCGATGGGGATCGAGACGAGAGAGAGGTCGGGGTGGGTACCGATCGTGGTGGGGCCAGGAGGGAGGGTTGGTTCGGGAGCGAGAGAGGCGTGTTGAGGCTGGGGGCCACGTGCGGGTAGCGATAAGAGGGTGGGCCAGGGGATGGAGTAGGGTAGGTTGGGACAGAGCGCGTGTACGAGATGAGGAGTGCGGGTCGATCGTGGTGTTCGTGTCGGTCCAGGGGTGGTGTTGGGCGTGAGGAGCGGGGCGCGTCGATGCACTGTGCATCGCGTGCGTGTTGCTGCACGGCGTTGCATGCGTGCGGGGAGTGGCGGCGGCAGCTAGGAGTAGGTGGTATGCGGGGTGAGGGGATTAGGGTTAGGGTTTCTGCGGTGCACTGGGTAGTAGGCTGCTGGCTTGCTGGGCTTTTGGCCTGGCAGGCTGGCGGCCTCCCCCGCTAAAAACATGTTTTGATTTATTTATTTTACACACTTTTGTAAATAACTTAGGCAAACAAAATATCCGGAAGAGACCGGGTTTTGATTTGAAATATAGACGGAGGATATTTAGAAAACAAAGGTAGGCTTTAAAAAATAGTTTTTGCGAACAGATGCATGTAAACATGACGATGCTCAAATGCAATGTGACATGATGACATGAGCATGTGGTCATGATGATGCACAAAACAAAAACATCAAGCGATTTTCTAGTAGTGGTTTTAGCGGGGTGCTACAATTCGACACCACTAACAAGGGATCTCGCCCTCGAGATCCGCCTCATGGTACGGGGAAGAAGGCCGATGATCTGAATCTTCTCGCTTCGTGTGGATCATCGCGACACCACTAACAATGATTCTTGCTCCATCTTGAAATCGGTGACACCACCAACAAGGGGTGTTGCTCATGTTCATCGAGAGAACACTCCAGAGAAACAAAGACGAAGGTAAAGGTATCGAAAGAAAAGGCCACCTCTAACTTCCGAGGAAGGAGTAAAGATTGCATTGGTCCACCAGTTCAATGTACAAGAGCGAATGATAAGAGTAGTCGGATGGTGATCAGTCCATCGCGCACCCAAAGCATTACTTCATACATGACTAGAAGAATTATGCAACCAACTCTCGGAATTCATACTGAAAATCTTGACAAGCGAGGTTCAGAAACAAAAGAATCTTGTAGGCACCTCGTCAGCTCTGATACAGATGATGTCATCGTGAAGGAGAACACCAGAAGATACAAAGAAAATTTTAGTGGATTTTCGATCCACTAAAAGGTACACAAAGGAAGATTTCTCAAATAGCCTAAAGACCGAATGTTGAAGCACCGTTACAAGAGGAAGGAAGCGAAACCCTGAAGGCACGACGGAAACCCAAACACGAGAAATCCTGGACTCGAAGAAAAGATAAGAGTAGATTCAAAACACGCGGGGAAAAGAGGAGAATAGCAATAGGGTAAGGAGTAAAAGAATACCTAATCAGATCTATCCAACCAATTTTGCAAAATAATTTTGACACTCTACATCGTCCGTTAGCTAGGTTATCCGACTGGCTGGACCAGTGGGGTATCGCAACTGCTGAGCTTTGATACCACTCTGTAACACCCTCGAATTAGCCCTATGCAAGTTTTAGTGCTTTCTGCCAAACCCGCATAGAAACGATTCAAAGATTCCCACCAAACACTTGCGTGCGAGTGGAAAACGAAGTAATAACATTACACAATAGTCCACGATGGAACCCACAGAAACATATATATATATACAATAATGACTCCATGAGTCAAGAGTACAGATATACAGTACAAAGATCCAAATCACCTTGAAAACGATACAACATCCGAGTACGGATAAGATGAAAATGGGGCTAAGAGCCCTGAAGAATAACCAATGGCGTCCATAACACTGCCCAGGCCAAGCCGGAAGGGTAACCCTGCTAACGACGTCGATCTCATACCTGCAAAAACAAAAGGGGTGCCGACAAAGGGCAAAGGAGAAAGAGGAGCGTCAGTACTGAGGCCAGTACACAGCGAGGCTAGAATTCGGCGACTCTCCCCTACATAGGTATGGTGGACTGAAGCGGTAGCGAAGCAGCACTAAACAACCTATAGAGAGTCAGTAGTACTGGCGGCTATTAGAGAGGGATAAGAAAGACCTATTCGGATCCAACCTGATACTAACACCAAACATACCCATCCTGGCATTTCCCCCTCGATACCAAACGAGGAAGTCAAACCGAGGAACTCACACAGTTGGCAGTTTTATTCATTCCGTTATAGTTGAAGCTCTTACTAGTTAGATATAGATAGCATGAGTCATCCTGATAGCATAAGTACTGGGCCGTTTTAGTTAACCATTCATTTGTAGTTGCAGTACTTACTAGTCAGATACAATTAGCATGTGACATCCCAAACCCAGCAGTTGTTGGCACTTTTATTTCATTCCATTGGAGTTGCGATACTTACTAGGCAGGTGTAACATGACACGATACACCCCAGTTCCACCAGTTGTTGGCACTTTTATTATCCATTCCATTGTAGTGAAGCTGATTACTAGTCACATATTAAGTCAAATTTATAGTACTACTTTAGTTATGCTTGTCTATGATCGAGATACTGTGCTCCAAGTCGTCCATAACCGCGGACACGGCTTTCAGAAAGATTTACCCTGCGGGGGTGCACAAATAGCAACACACACACGATCAACCTCGGAAAAACCAAATCAAAACCCAACGAGGCTTTCACAACAAAGCAATCACAAGATTCATAAAATATTTCAGGGGGCCATCCCACTAAGCTACCCGCAACGAAGTTGGTCGGCTCCAGAACGGACCCAGGGTTTGCGAGAACGGTTGTAAACGACTGGGAACCCGAAAGTGTGACCGGGCTTGTTATTACCGCGAAATCGTGCCGCGATCCAAAACAGTACAGGTGCTCCACGCACAATCGTAAATAAAGTAGTAAAGCATGGCATAAGTACAGGATAGTAATAAAACCCCAAACTAGTTTGTGGCCCCAAGAAATAAGAAATGAATCAAGCTCTGGCTAAGGGGGGGTTCATAGAGTCTGACGTATGTGGATAGTGCAAATAGTCAAGGAACAGGTATCAAGTACTTGGGGCCTATGGGACACAAGTGAGCGTGGAAGAACCTAATATTAGCTATTGCCCACCGGTGCCTCTACATTAGTTATATCTATTCCCAACATTTTAATATAAAGTTGTAATTAAAATCATGATCATCTTCACCATTAAGCATGTGCCAACCTTCCAATAAGGGTGGAACGACAACAACGCGAAGCAGTACCTGAGCAAGCAACTATGACTCGCAAGGCCGACTATATATCAGACAATAGGCAATAGGATGTGTCCAAGGCAATATAGAGGCTGCAAGGAATATAAATGGTGCACGAAAAATAAAGCATCGCAATACGGGTAGCAATAGATCAACATGAGGAAGTAAAGACTATAAATGCAAAATAGGTAGAAAGGGGGAGAATGCTCGCCTAGGAAACACTGTCGGGGATACATTAGCCGAAGAACTTGTCGATACTCGCATCCACTCAACGGCCTAATCCGTGAAGAAGCAAAGCACTAAAAGAAACACCGGATGTACTACTTAATACTACGGTAGAAGCTCGGGCATGTTTATGAGATGATGCATGACATGGCAAATATGCGATGCAACTAGGCAATATTAAGCGGAACCGGGATCCCGACAATTAATTAATAGGTTCATGTTGTTTAGATACCCCACAATTTAAATGTTGTCTTAACAAGGCAAGACATGGCATCGGTTCGCTACACAAATTTAAATGGAGACGCTAATAGACATGAATAGCCCGCATATGCGCTCCATATTTAATTACGAGGTGAATCGGCATAATGCCCCCAAACCCACATGATGAGATGTATGCAAGCATGAACAATTTAATATGCAACAAGTTTGTATTTCATTTATAAAAATAGGGGCTTAGAAAGGGGTCACACATTAGGGTGAAGGTCTTGGTTCAGAGGGGCCGGGTTCGGTCTTCGGGTCGGAGAGGACGAAGATAGCACCGAGGTTCGGTCTCGATCTTAGAACTCCGGGATCGGGGTTTGGCGAACTTGGCGTCCGTGGTCTCCTGGTTCGAGGCCTTGGATCTGTGGCTCGAGGTCTTCGGATTCCGTGAAGGAGAGCAAAAGGCTTCGATTGTCGGTGGTGACCTTGGGGTTCCTACTTCCGTTGTTTGTGTTTGTCATAGCTGAGATAATCGAACACAAACACCATTGTACCATCTTCACATCGACACACATAGTACCACACTTCCATATCACATCGCCACTTCACTATGTGCACCACCGGGAGCAACTGCCACCAAACATCCAAAGAGAATATGGACAGGAACAGCGAGCGTGCGCGGGCGGTGGCATCCGAGGCAGAGGACGGCTACACATGCATGCGGTGCAGGACCAACGACGGGGCAGTGGATCGGCAGAAGGTGGCTCGCCGGAGGAGCGCGGTGCAGACGACGAGGAGGCCGTGGCCGTAGGAGAGGAAGCCCGTGAGGCGGCGGCGCGGGCCATGCCGTACTCCGATGATACACGACACTAGCGGCCGGGCGCTGGCTGGGGCCAACGGGATGCGGCCAGGATCCGTGCGGCAACGCGAGGAGGATGGGGCCGTGCTCGAGGCGGCAGGGTGGTCGGCTCGTAGGAGAGGGAGAGGTGGACGAGAAAGGTCGCCGAGGCGCGCGGTGTCGGGCGGGGAGAGCGAGGCCACAGAGGCGCCATGCTGCAGAGAGAAGCAAGCAGCGGCGGCGGCTGGTGATGTGGTGGTTTGTGGCGAGGCGATGGGAATCGAGATGAGAGAGAGAGGTAGGGGTGGGTACCGATCGTGGTGGGGGCCAGGAGGGAGGGGTGGTTTGGGAGAGAGAGGCGTGTCGAGGCTAGGGGCCGCGTGCGGTAGCGACAAGAGGGTGGGCCAGGGGATGGAGCAGGGTAGGTGGGGCCAGAGCGCGTGTACGAGATGAGGAGTGCGGGTCGATCGTGGTGGTCGTGTCGGTCCAGGGTTGGTGTTGGGCGTGAGGAGCGGGGCGCGTCGATGCACTGCGCATCGCATGCGTGTTGCTTCACGGTGTTGCGTGCACGCGGGGTGTGGCGGCGACAGCTAGGAGAAGGTGGTATGCGGGGTGACGGGATTAGGGTTAGGGTTTCTGTGGTGCACTGGGTAGTAGGCTGCTGGCTTGCTGGCGGCCTCCCCCGCTAAAACATGTTTTGAGTTATTTATTTAGTTTACACACCTTTGTAAATAACTTAGGCAAACAAAATATCCGGAAGAGACCGGGTTTGATTTGAAATATAGACGGAGGATATTTAGAAAACAAAGGTAGGCTTTAAAAAAATAGTTTTTGTGAACAGATGCATGCAAACATGACGATGCTCAAATGCAATGCGACATGATGACATAAGCATGTGGTCATGATGATGCACAAAACAAAAACATCAAGCAATTTTCTACTAGTAGTTTTAGCGGGGTGCTACAAATACTAACTCTTGGAGTTGCTAGCATCTACTTGGCCAAGATAGCTACTAACAATGGAAAGCATGCAAGATCACAAATAACAAAGACATGATAGAATCAATAATCAATCTGAAATAGCATCTCAATATCCATCGGATCCCCGCAAACACAACATGCAGAATTACAAATAGATGATCTTGATCATGAATGGAGCTCACAACATCTAAACATGAAAGCACAAAGGAGGAGAACCAGTCATCAAGATACTACATGGATCCGTAGTTCAAGGATGAACTACTCACGCATCACACCGGAGGCTTGCATCGTGATGAAGAAGGCCTCTAGGGTGAATTCCCCTCTCCGGAAGGGTGCCGGGAAGAGCTTCAGATCCCTCCCGATCTAGGGATGGAGATGACGGCGGCTACAAACTCTTTCGTGGATTTTTTGATGGGGTACCTAGGGTTTTCGTCCCGAGGGCATCTTATAGGCGGAAGGAGAGGCCGAGGGGGTGCCTGGGCTGGCCAGACCACCCCCTAGTGCGGGCTAAGCCTGGCCGCGCGGCCAGGTGGTGTGGCTGGCCCCAACCCTTCTCCGTCTCGTATTCTGGCATCTGATGACTTCCGAAAAAATAGGCACTTTGGCTTTTGTCCCGTCCAATTCCGAGAATATTCATGTTCTGACTTTCCTGGAACCAAAAACAGCAGAAAACAGGCAGCTGACACTGTGGCTCTTGTTAATAGGTTAGTCCAAGAAATCATATGAAAAGTACTCCAAAGTGTGGACAAAACATAAGAAAGTGGATAAAACCAAGCATGGAACATCAAAAATTATAGATACATTTGCAATGTATCAATGAACGATTGAAAAATAACATCATAAATTCGCTTACAGTGCTTATGAACACGGTTCAGTATTTTCAAAATTAAATTTAAACCATAATGAATTTGTAAAAACTTATAATACAAATAAGTTGCGTAATTTCTGTAGCTTTCCAACGATACATCATTTGTGCAATTCCGAAAAACGTTTAAAAACTCTAAGAAAATTACTATAGAATCGGACATGCTATAGTGATGACAGTTTAAACGCGATACAGAGATAAGTTCAGTTGCTATATTCTAGTAAGTTCAGGACCAGTTATAGATTATTAATCTACAACCGGTTGTAGATAACCGGTTATATATATGCACATGCAACACGCTAGATGGGGATCGATCCAGCATCCTTCTTGGGCTCAAACTTTTATATCTACCATGTTTGTATGACCTAAAACTAACCAAAATAAGGATAAAAGTCCATTGTTCAATCCTCATCTAGAGAAACCTAGGGGTAGATCGTCTATGGGACCCACGGTCTAGGGTTTCATTGAACACCGAGCATCAAATCGTCTGAATCCCTCCAGATCTTGCATGTGTTTATAAAATATGTACAAAAGTGTGATGGATTGTTGATATAGGCATCATCTAGGCCCCTGGTGGGATCCACCATCTTCTTGGGCTCGAACGTTGATCTCTACCATGTTGCTATGACCTAAAATTAACTAACCAAAATAAGGATATAGTGTCCATCAACCCTCATCTGGAGAAATCTAGCTAGGGGGGTAGATCTGGAGAAATCTAGCTAGGGGGGTAGCACGGTCTAAGGGTTTTGTTGAAACCAAGCATCGGAGTGTCAGAATCCCTCCAGATATTGCATGTATTCCTAGAATATGTACAAAAGTTTAATGGGTTATTGAGATAGGCATCATCTAGGCTCCAAGTGATGAGCATGTTCTCACATATATATCGACATGCGCATGCAACATGCTAGCTGGGGATCCACCATCTTCTTGGGCTCAAACTTTGATATCTACCATGTTGCTATGACCTAAACTAACCAAAATAAGGATAAAAGTCCATTCTCTAGGGGGGTAGATCTGTGGGGCCATGGCCTAAGGGTTTCGTTGAAAAACAAGCATCGAAGCGTCGAAATCCCTCCACATCTTGTATGGTATGTGTTCCTATAATATGTACAAAAGTGTGATAGGTAAGATAGACATTTTATCTAGGCCCCTGGTGCGAGCATGTTCTCACATATATCAATATATGCGCATGAAATATAAATAGCTAGCGCGCTAGGTGGACTACTCGCATTTTTAATCTTATCTAAATTTGAATATATTATCTAAAATACTTTTACCTCTCTTGAGATCATTATACAAGTCGAAATATAAAGTAGTAATCCATATTATTGCTTTTTTCAAGATTTATTCATCAATAATATATAGTTTTCTTCACCAGGCCCTTTAGTGAAGACTTTTTAAAATATGGTTAATTTATTTGAACCCTCCATCATGCATCCGATGGCCACGACACCAACCTCAAATTTCCAGGTTAGGTCCTCCCACCCATGCAAAATTTGGCGTCAGCATGGGAGAGTTTCTAACCAAATGAAAATTGCTCACGCTACAATTACCTTTCAGCCCACCCCCACAGCGCCACCCAAGCATCCATCCAAAGGTAATTTACGTAATATATTTTAAACCCTTTTTATCCCCTCACCGAAATGAGATAGGTCCAAATTTCCCCACCTCCATTGGCGCCATCCTCCCTGTTGTCCTCTCCCTTCTCCCCTCGCCCTCCCTCCATCCTCTCCCTTCTCCCCTTACCGTTGTCCGCCCCTCCACCCTCTGCCTTTACTCCCCTCATATCCATCCCTCCCTCTAGTAGTAACCTCTCTAACACCCTAGCGCAAACCCTAGCCCCTCGTCACCGTCCCGGTTTTCCACCACGTCAGTCAACCTCGCTGGTCGTCCACCTCGCCGATAGCCCGCTGACCTTGTCTACCACCTCGCCGTACACTTCAACGGAAAAGTCGGCCAGCTCGCCATCCACCTCGCCGTCCATCTCGATGCCACGTGCCCTAGGTCACTACAAGAAACACATTATCAAAAAGGCCCTACAGCCTACAGGCAAGGAAACACGCTCATCCTTGATGATCATTTTTTTTACTTTGCCTTCTAAATGTTGTTCATTATCCTGTTCATGCCACCAATTTGCCTGTTTTGTTACAGTTATTCTGTCTTATTTGTTTTTCCTATGAAATTGCTTGTGATTTTACAAGTCTTGTGATCAGGGTTGCATTATCCTATTTGTTGCATTAGTTTGATTGCTTCATTACATGTCAGATGAGCAGAGTATAAATTGTTCATAATTGTCTGTTTTACATGATGATTAATATTGAATAATCAACATCATAAGTTATGGATTGTATAATTGCCTATTTAATTGCATGAAAGATGCTTATCCTTCTTACATTTAATTGTCCTGCCCTGCTTATTAGTGCAACCATCCAACCAATTGATAAGTGAGATTCAGAGCATTCGACTTATGATGAGTTTACATACAGATAAAGTTTGCATTATCTTGGTTGTTCCATTGGTTTGGCTGCTTCATCCTATATCTTTTGATTAGAATATAAATTGCTCATAGTGGACTGTATTACATGATGATTACTATAGAACAATCAACACCATAAGTTATATTTTGTTTATTCACATGATAGTTGCTTATCCTACTTATGTTTTATTGTGCTTATCCTCTTTAACTGCATGTATACTATTTCGGCTTATGATCTGTTTGTGTGTGATAAAGGTTCCATTATCTTGCTTTTTTGCATTAGTTTGGTTGCTTCGTCATATGCCTTGTGATCACAGAAGAAATTGCTCATAGTGAGCTGTCACATGATGAGTTTTATAGAACAATCAGTACCATAGGTTATAGTTCTTGTTTAATTGCACTATTGATGCTTATCTTGCTTATGTTTTGTTGTCGTTCCGTGCATATTATCTAACCATGATCCAATATTTCCCTGCTTATGTATAATTGTCCCACTATGCTTATTATTGCAACCAATTGGTGAATTTTCCAACTTGTTCATCATCTTGTCTCTTGCATTACTTTGGCTGCTTCATTGTTAATCTTGTGATATGAGATTCAGAGTAGAAGTTCCTCATAGTGGACTGTTGTACATTATGATTAGTATAGACCAATTAATACCATAGGTTATATTTTTGTAGCTTACTTGGAGTTGTTTATTCATGATAGAACCATAATTGCATCCCATGGAAGAAAGATAGTTGGAAAACATCACAAGAAACAATGCTCGAATGCAACAAATGGGTGTTAGGCCCCTTGTTTATGCATTGCCCACTGAATTCTCCCCTAAAAAGAGCAAGGATGAAGGCGCTGGATTTGACTATTATCCTGAAGGGGAGGAGGTTGAGCTATAGGTTGTCCCCTTAGTTGCCTACTCATCTTTTGTGTAATTATTTGCTTACTTAATTTTCCATATATCTTGTGCTCTTTTATTATCCCGAATTGACTACCTTTGAATTGTGTAGACTAAGAAGATAAAATATAAGTAGAAACCTGCCGTCGGGACAAGGATGGTTGCTGGTGGTGGATCAGCTGCTCGAAAGCGTGTCTTGGCTAGCATGGCTACCTCGAAAGAAAGTACGAGAAATGCCAGGTCCAAGGGGGATCCTCCAGAAGTACTTTCACCTCCAAGTACTCCACGCTGCCCACCAAGACCGCCAACTGCTGCTACCTCTTTGCAAGAAACTAAGAGACTTGCAGATCCTGATGCTCAAGGAGAGAAGATAGCTGCCCAAATCAAGATGGCAACACTCCATGGCAGGAAGACAACAGTCCAAGACAAGCAGATAGCTACCCTAGGCAAGCAACCAACTCCCCAAGGAAAGCGCATTATATTGTTTGAATGGAACTTATTATATGATAAACACTAACTCCACATTATATGTTTGAGATGATTTTGGCCATCATCCTTCTGAAGACACTAAGGATGGCAATTTTTCCCATGGGTACGGATACTCGCGGGTACCGTACCCACATGGGTATGGTATGGGCATACTTTTATACCCACGGGTAATACCCATACCCTACCTGTTAAGTTACGGGTATGGCACGGGTACAAACTTGTACCCATGGGTATACCCATAACATGTATGTTTAACTTGACATGTCAAACTTACCTGTAGAGTGTCAACCTATGTGGCCAAGAAGCGAAGGGACAAGTATGCGATTGCGAATTCTAAACTTTGATACTTTCATGTACTCATCTACCTATTATTAAGTAGAGATAATTATCTTTTTTCAAATATATGTTATTGATGAACGAAAAATTGTGAATAACTTGTGTACTATTGGATAGGGTATGGGCAGGGTATGGGCAGTGTACTATTTGTCATTGATAAACAAATATATGTTATCTTTGTCATCTTCTAAAACTTCAATGCCATTTTGTCTCTGAAATGAGTATAGTCCACTTGTAATTTGCTAGCTATTTTTCGAATGTTTGATTCTATTCCTAAAACTCATAGGAAACCATGGAAAGCAAGATGGTGCCTAATGCTACAGAAGATATCACTGAGGCTGAACAACCTCCTTCGACCGATGTTGTGCACTATGCGCTGTTGCAGGACATCAACATCCATTCTTCAAGACCAACCAAGACTCCCCTTGAAGCGCAACTCGAGGCTCAGAGAGCAAGGAATGCGATACTGTGCAGTGCTATTGTGGGGTTGTAGATGGAGAAATCAGATGGCGAGGAAGAAGCCATGAAGAAAGTGTAGGAAGTCTGGAAGAAACTATACCAGGTCCATGTTTGTCATCTTTGTATAATTCAATACCCTGTTTGTCCATGAAGATGTGCTTGGAATTTGCTTGCTTGTTTTGTATGTTTGCTTCTATAACTGTCAAGCACTCATTGGAAGCACGGTAGCGCCATCTGCTGCAGAATATGGCATTAAGGATCAACCGCTTGCTTCCACTGATGAAAGCATCCATCCTCCAAGACCAACCAACTCTCTCCTTAAAGCCCAACTTGGGGTTGAGAGAGCAGCGAATGAGGCAGCGAATGAGGCACTGGGCAGACACATTGCAGCATTGCCGAAGGAGAAAGAATAAGAGAAATAAGCATGGAAAGCACTTGTGAACTTTACGGACATTGTAAATGCATTACTTCAGCAATTCTTAGCTCTATTGCGTAGGTAAGTGAACTAGTGGTGTGACTGAAAGCTTGTTAGGCTCTTTTCTTTATTTATGTGAGTTTTCTGTCCCCTAAAACACGTGGCCTGCAGTTTCTATCATTTTGATCTGGACTGTGCAATCTAGCAAAGTTGCCAGCACTCATCTCTAACATAAATGAAAATGTCATAGTTGTTTAGTTGATGAAAATATTTCCATCACGATAGATGCCGATGTGGCGCACTTTTACTCGTTAACATCCTTGATGAAACAGAAACATAATATCTTCTGCCCTGGCGAAATGACTTAATCATGCGTTGGAGATAAGTGTCCAGCTCTGATTGGTCCACGATTCGCGCTCCAGATGGACCATGTGTTACCTTCATGTTGGTCCACGTGTCGCCCTGACGGTCAGCCACGCATAACCTGGCCAGCTTATTGCCATGACGAAAATGAAATTCGTCTCCTCCAGCGTGATAAAACAGGAAGGATGACATAAGAAACGAATAGATGACATCACCAAATGGTGCTAGCAGAATCTAGTCATGATGGAAAAAACGTTAGGAAGTCGATGATATCGTAGACGACAACCATGACGTTAGCAAACATCGTTGACGGCAGGTCATGGTGTCGTCTGCCACGTGGCCTATACCGTGACGAAAAAATGTCACAACGATCGAGCCTGGGCCGGGTCGGTCCAGTTGGCCGCGATGAAATTGGAGGAATGTCACGCACGGTCCGTGACATTTTCAGACACGAAAAACTTCGTAGATCCAATTATGATGTGAGGTTCATGACCATATTTTTTCATTGTAGAATTCATCGCGGATGGCCATCTACGACATTTTGATCCTCATCCACAATGATATCAAAACATCATGTACCGTACAAATTCTTGTAGTTTGTTGTCGAACTCGATGTTTTTCTTCACCGCCCATGACTTCATTACTGACGAAATTGGCATGCTTTAGTTGCGATGGAGAGAACATGATGGGACACTTTAGTGGTGGGCCCTTTGTGCATCATGATGACGTGTGGGCGGCATGTCAGTGGCGAGTTTGATGGCACGACCCCAAGCCACGTGAGAATCAATGCGTCATGTGATTTTTATCCATGATTACCGTAGTAATTAATTCCCATTACTGTTACTCCCTTATTATCCATGTGTCGTCATCTCTTTTTCCTAAACGAATTGTGTTCCGCATCCAATGGCTCCAAGTTACCCTAGTAAATTTATAAGCCATGGATGGGAAATTTTACTGTTCATTCTCCCCTCCACCGCTAGCTTATTTTTCTTCTTCCTTGTGCTACATCTACTCCGCACTATTCCTCCTTGCGCTCTTCACTCAGTTCCTCGCACGTGACCACTCTCAGCATCAGTACCATGGGTAAGAGAAAGGGAGCCACCCCCGCCGCTGATGCTATGGAGGTGAAAGGAAAACTATCGTATGGTCCCCCTCGCGATGCAGGACAGGAGACCAGCGTGACACCTGGAAGGCTGGCTACATCGTGGGGAACTCCTTCAAGATCCCTAGTGATGAAGCGGCACCCGTACCCGAAGAGGGATGGCGGGTAATGTTCCTTTCCTTCCTCCACCGTGGCCTTTCTCTTCCTTCCCACGAGTTCCTCATGGGCTCCTTTTTGTCTACGGATGCAACTCCGTCAGCTCACGCCTAAATTTATTCTCCCTATCGCATGTTTTGTCACTCTCTGTGATGTTTCCTCAGGATCCACCCAATAATCTCCGTCGTCTACGATGTTGGCGGTGCAATAATCTCCGCCAGTCCATATGTTCAGTATTTTGAATTCAAAATCGCGGACTCCGCCAGGGGTGGTGGCCGAAGTGGTTTTACATCAAGGACCAGTATGTGCAGGGTCAATCCTTCGGGTTGGCTCACTTTGACCGGACAAAAAGCTACAAGAAGCTCAATTCCTAGGATCAACACCCAAGTTCAGGGGCCTTGAAGGAGATCAAGCCCTTGTTGGACCAAATCGACGACTTGCAACACCATACTGGAAAAGAGGTCTCGGGTTTACAAATTATGGCCTACTTTCTTCGGATTCACATCCAACCTCTCCAAGCTAGACTCTCTAGCATGTGGGAGTATGTTGGGAAGAAGGACCCGATGAAGATATCTCCAGAGAACTTATCCTATGTTGAACTCGAGAAAAAGGTCAGATCCTTCACCACGCTCACGAAGAAGGATGTGGTTCCGTGAAATTATTGGGTCAAGAATAGGAGCAATCACCATGACATTATTGGGTTCTTCCCAATACTTGTTGAACTTGTCCATCATTGCATCCCCCATAGTTTTCAAATCTAGTTTTTTGGACTCACATGCCTCTCTAAGTGCAATCTTTACATTGACAATGTGAGGATAGAATATATTGGAAGTAGGGTATATAGAGCCAGAGAATGCAGTAGAAACCTCAGCCAAACGAGCAAGTATTGGTGTAATGGTATCAAACAATGCCCATTCATCATTTGTGGGCTTCCATTTATAGTTTGCATCGGTGTCCGAATAAGAATCCAATGCATCCCTATAGGTAATTGTTGTTTTTAACATGTTGAATGTTGAATTCCATCTCGTGGTCACATCAAGTTTCAGCCCCCCAACTATCATTGCAAGATTACAACAAATTTCTACAAACTTGAACAATCTAGATACTAATTTCTTGATGTACTTCACAGAGTACCTCCCATTGGTTGTCAAATGGGAGATGGTTGCAGTCCTATCGGTTACCACCAAGTTGATAATATGGGCACAACAACGAACATGAAAATATTTTGGAACAAAGCAATAGGAACCTCTAGCAGCAAACATAGCCTTCAAATTCCGGATTGCAACATCATTGTTGGATGCATTATCTAGAGTAACTGAGATAATTTTATCTTCTATCTTCCATGCAACCACACATTCAAACACAGCTTGAGAAATCACATGTCCACTATGTGGAGGGTCCAACTCCACAAAATTTATCACACGACATTGCATATTCCAATCTTTATCAATGAAGTGTGCAACTAAACTCATGTAGGAAATTTTTTGGTTGGATGTCCACAAATCAGTAGTTAAAGCAATGTTATCCACACCTTTGAGAACCTTCATAAGGCTTTCTCTTTCAGATTCAAAAACTTTCAAGCATTCCTTTCTAATGGTTTTTCTACCAATGAACTCATAACGAGGATTCAAATATTTCATCACTATGTTGAACCATGTGTGTTCTACCATCTTAAATGGATAATCATGACATATCACCATCTTGGAAATTAACTTTCTATCTTCCTCTTGACTATACTCCGTAGAAGATTGTATAACAGGAATACCGGTATCACTTGCATTAGATGGCTGAAAGTTGAGAAGGGTTTGAGAAGCCACCTTTGCTATTGCAATCTTGTAATCTTGACATGATTTTGTGTAGTGTCTCTTGAGATGTGTAGTGGCTCTGGTACCGCCTACATCTGATTTGTAGGATAATAACTTCTTGTAGTAATTGCATTGTGCATTAATTACCATGGCACCAGACTGCATGGTGGATGGCATCGGAACCTTCTCAAAGTGATCCCAAACTTTTGACTTGCTACTCGATTGAACGGTAACCTTCGGACCAACCTTCATTCCCTTTTTTCGCTTGTTCCCTCTCTGAGAATCTCCAACATCATCGGATATCTCAATATGACCATCACCAAGTACATCTTCGGACATGTCATCATTCTTGTCATAAGAGTTTTCTTCCTCATCGGACACATCTACCGGCTGCACCTGCACATAAGAGTTGTCACAGTCATTCAATCACATTAAAAAAACATGTAGTAGTGCTGTGACTAAATTTCAAACATTGAAAGCAAATTACCAATGGTGGAGAAGTTGTGTCTCTCAGCTGTGACTGAGTCGCTACTGTCGGCTGTGATGATTCTGGTCTAGTTTGAGGAATGCCAAGGTAACCAGTTGTCTTAGAGTTCATCGCATTGTTGTATGCGCTCCTCCTTCCTTGTGTAGGCATCCTCACCGGACGTGCCTAGGATCCTTCACTCTCTCATCCAGGTTGCATCTTCGATGGTGTAGCAGTCTGCAGCGGGCAAGGTATTCGATTGAGCAAAAACACACTAACTAAAAAAATTACGGCCCAATCTAACTACAAGAACCGCTGCAGCCTATCCTACAGCCTACCAACTAAAAGTCTCCTACTCCAACATGGAAAATTAATCATAGTCACTAGACTAGAGTCAGTATTCAGTAGAACTTACGGTGTTTGTAGTGCTTGAGCAGAGCTTGAGATGTAGTAGTCCGTCTGTCTTGGTCGTGCTCGTGCACTCGTGCTGTGGCAGCGGCCGGAGGGGGATAGGAAGGAGGCCAGCGGGCGGAGGCACTCGTGTGGACCAGTAATGGAAGGCGACCGGCCGACAGGTGATGAGGTCGTAGGCAGAGGGCCGACGGGCGGCAGCAAGCGCCGTTGCGCCGCGCGGGTCCTAGTCCAGCGGCAGCAAGTGGCGCCACGCCGCGCGGGTCTAGTCTGAGATCGGGAGGAGCACGTTCAGGGGAGCCATGGAGGAGGCGGTATTTGCCGGAGGTTGGTGGTGGCAGGCTAGCGGCGGTAACCCTAGATAGTACCGTAGCAGTTCGGTGGGAGCCTGGGAGAGGATAGGGGAATCGAGGAAGTGCTCGCCTCGCAGTCGTGCGTGGTCAGGGAGGACCCTGGGATTTGTTTTCGGGGAACGCTTCCAAGCCATTCGAGCCGAGCCTTTAGCCATTCGAGCCAAGCCTCGAGCCCACTTTTCAGGTTTCAATATGCAGCAAGCCAAGCCTGGCTTGGCTCGATTTTCCTCGAGCCTCCACGAACCGAGCCTCGAGCCGACTCGGCTCAGCTTGTTTCCACCCCTAGTTCCGTCAGACTGCCGGTTCAAACCCTGTAGCAAGAAGAATCTTGTACCAGATATAAGTTTATTTCCTTCACCCATCATTTGTCAGGTTTTGTCCTTTTAGTCTCACTTCTTTGTACTAATTTTTCTTCTTCTATAGGATCATGATCATCTGGATTCTCTCCCTCCTTTGCCTGAGAATGGAAAATTGCCTGAGGTTTCCACAACATCCGAGGGTGACACTGGAGCTGGATTTGTTGGTGGTGACGAGGAAGGTTCCACCGTGGAATCCTGTTCTAGGGACACCACGATGATCCGATCCACCAACTCCAACCACTTTGAGATGGTTCCTTTTCTAGGGAAAAGGAAACGCCCTGAGGAGAATGTTGAAATAGTCGAAGACTTCAATGATTCGACTCGGTCCAAGCCGAAGATGGTGGCATCGACTCCTCCTATAAAAACAGGGTTTTTCTACATGGCACAGAATGTCAGCTTGTAAGTTTTACTCTTTCTATTTTTTCTTTTTGACGATTCCCTGACTATTTGTTGACCCAAATGTTTGTGATTTATTTCCTTAATGACGAGGAGGAGAACCCCCCAAAGTCTCTAGATGTTGCTTCTACCGATCTAAAGGAATCTTCTGTCAAGTCGCTAGTCAAATCGATGGGCCCAGTGAACCCGTGGATGAATTGAACCCGAAAGATTCGGTGACTTTGCCCCAAGCTCTTCTTCCCCACAAGAAGAAAAAGAATGCTGATAAGGGCATCCCTTTGTCCAAAAATCCTGTCGAACCTGATATGAAAGATGTAAGTCTCCACTTGTACTTCTTTTTGCACATTTTCCTTCCAAGCATCCCCCGAGTATTTTTGTGATGATTCTTTTTTGCCCAGCCATTGATGCGCGAGATGGTCGTTATGGCCACTCGCATTATCAAAATTAGGGATGACACCTCTTCCGCCAAAGGTTTGTCGACTACCTCTATCTACCTTAATACTACTTTGTCTGCTTAACTACTTCACTTGATTACTTCTTCTTTTTCTTGCAGCGATCACCCGAGAATATGAGATTATTCGCGAAGCTACCCTAAAGTGCACTGGTGACCTTGAAGCTAAGCTGAAAACCACGGAGAAGGCACTCGAGGAGGCCGGAGCGATGGATAAATCCGAAGAGGAGAGGCACGAATCCGAAGTTTGTGTTGTGGCAGGGCAGGATGAGAATCTTCGGAAGAGGCTATAGGCCCCATACTCTTCCTTGACCAGTAAGTTCACTTTTTCAGTTGACAATTCCTTTGTAACACTCCATCCGAGATTTCTTTGTTTTTTCTCATTTGGCCTCTTTTTATTTGACCATAGAATTCACAAGTCACTCTCTATCATTGGAAGAGGATCAACGATCCGATCCTTTATCGTGTGTTGTGGCTATATTGGAGAGAAACAACGTCTGTGGCCACAATTTTTTACCCGATCGTGTCACGCTTTCAAGCACCTACATGCTAAAATAATTCTGGATAAGAAGATGCCACTGGATCTAAATGACCTCACCAATGTTTTCAACAACGAGCCTAACCCTATGACGTGTTAGAACTTGATTCAGGAGAAGAGTGGCACTGAGAGTTCTTTGGTCCTGGCGACGGTGCACTGCGAGAAGATCGACTGGAAGAAGGTTAGCTCCTCCCTTTTATTCAACGACGCCAGCAAAGAGGTCGACCTCACGCTTTTCTTTAAGGAAGCGAAGAAATACTCTAGGATTTTCTTCGGCTGATGTCCCGTCATCTGGTGCTCCTCCTGCCACTAGCAAATCTGCTTAGATCGTAGCTTTAGTTTCGTAATGTCGAACCTTTTGTAATGAACTCCTTCATATGTGCTTGTTTTGAACTTGTGATTGGGGAAAATCTTAACTTCTGTATATTTGAATCATCTGCTAAGTTATAATTTTGTGCGCGTCCGACAAATTTTCTTAGATGAACTTTGCCTTCTCCTTTTTTCCTTCAAAAAATGTCTGATACAGCTAGTCCCTCAAATGCTCCTAAACCTTTGGGTTCACAATCGTCGCCATAAGGGGCAAGTGCACCTAAGAATATTACTATCTGGGTTATTGATCCTCCACTGTATGTTGAAAAGATTCAATGCACAAACAATAGGAAAATGATCATTGGGTTGTAAAAGCTTTGGTAGATGTATCCAACTTGAAGACTCAAAAAGCCCTTGACCGCGAAGCATATCTGCTAGAAGAAATCTCAAGGGCGAGTGAGAGCATGCTTCGTAAGTCTCTTGCAAAGCCCCCGAGTCCCTTTTCTATTATGAATGACTGAACCTTCCTTTCTTTCCCTAGGCGTCCACTTGAGCCTGACAGAAGAGTCCCAATGCCCAAAATCTCAAATTAATTCCTCGATAGAAGCTTCTTCGGATGCTAATACTGATTTCTAGACAAACCACATGCACACCTGTACCTTGCCCCTTCTCCATGATTGTGTTTTCGAGGTCGAGGAATTCGTCGAGTGTTTCTATCACACGCTAGCGTTGGTGTATAATGTGATGTTTACAATGGATCCTCAACCTCAAGGGCTTGCCGTGCTAATGATAATATTCCAACAAGGTGAAGAAATTCATCAACTTATCAAGATGCAACTTTTTTCGGGTGCCAAGCTTGCTCTTGCAAGGATCCATTTTCACCATCCAATGATAGACTTGGACATCATGTTGTAAAGTTTTCCTTCTCCTCTAGGTGGTGGTTTAATTCCTATGGCTTCTCATTATGAAGCAGCTCGCAAGCCAGCCATCCGAATAATCTGCAGGTGCCTGGATGCAGATCAAGAGTTATTTATGAATTTTCCTATATGAACATAGGGTTGGTCCTATGAAAAGATATGTAACTATGTAAAATTTCAGTAAATATTAATAGAAAATGCTTGTTGTAAGCTTGTTTATGATTTATTTGTGCCTATGGCTATTTCTATTTCATCCCTTGTGAGACCCTTTCATTAGCCCTATGCATGTTAGGTCTAATCAGTTACTCAAGTTAGGGCGTGTTTGGGGTATAAGTGACTGCGAAGCCGAAGATTTTTGAGTTTGTGCTGCTTAGCAAAGCCCCCGAGCGTCAGGCATGATTTTGTAATAAGATGATTACTTGAGCCCACGAGTATCGGGTGTGGCAGAGAAGTAAAGAATTGAAACAGAGACTCAGTTGAGAGAACTTATCTTTATTTAACATCGAGTGTGGAGGTACATGTTTGGTATAGTCTCCTGGCTGTAGGCCTTATTGGAAGTAAATACGAGTCTTCGACTTAAAATCCTGGTCGTAGGCCTTACTGGAAGTAAATTGCAGGAAGTAAATGCCCTACGTGTAGAAACATCGTAGCTACGCAACATTCCATGGGTTGGAGTACTTGGCTCTGGTCTTCTTGTCTTGGAGGCGATATGCTACACCAGGGATCACTTCGGTGACGATGTAGGTACCTTCCCATGGTGATTCCAGCTTGTGATGGCCATATTGCTTGAGGCCAAGAACCAGGTCCCCCACGACGAAGGACCTAGGACGCAGTTGATACGTCCATTTTGCATCACTATTCAATGTCTTAATTCACTATTATTCAATGATATATTTCGTATTGGGAGGTGATACTTATGTTATTTCATCTGTTTTTGCATGGTTGCTGACTTTTGGAGCATGGACCGCTGCAGTCAAGATTCTGATGGAAAAGGTGTTGTTTAGAGGCAAAATTCGCGAAGATAAGAAAATTTGGGAAAATATACGAAAAATCCTATTTTTCCAAAAGACTAAGGATGCCAGAAGACGGAGTGGAGATGGGCCATATGGGGCCCACACCACCCCTTGGCGCGGGCAGCCCTAGACCGTGCCAGCAGGTGGTGTGGCCGCCCTAGCCCACTCCAGGCTCTCCCCTCTAGCGTATATCATCCTCCCGAAACCCTAAGACTCGAGGAGCGACCACAAAAAGATTATGCCGCCTCTTCGGGGCGGAAAACACTGAGAGAGAAAGATCTCTCCGGTAGACAGATTTCTGCCGAGGGAATTCCTTCCCGGAGAGGGAAGATCATCGCCATCAACACTACCATCAAGATGGACTTCATCGGGATCATCATCATCATCACCACCACCATCATCACCATCAGCACCCTCATCACAATCTCCATATTGCTGTAACAATTGTGTTGAATCTTGCATGAGTTCATAGGGGAAACTTTCCCGGTGTTGATTACTCTTTGTAGTTGATGCTATTGAGTGAACCATTAAATTATTGTTTATGTTCATATTGTTATACATCATTATTCCATCTCTTATCATGATCCATATGATGTCTTGTGACTAGTTTGTTTTGTTCTTGAGGACATGGGAGAAGTCATGTTGTTAGTAGTGGAGTTGTGTTGAGAAAGATTCAATAGATTGTTATTTAAGTTGTGGTGTACTTCTTCTAGTGGTGTCATGTGAACGTCGACTACATGACACTTCACCTATATGGGCCTAGGGGAATGCATTGTGTATTTGGCTACTAATCGTAGGGGTTGCCGAAGTGACAGAAAGCTGAACCCCCGTTGGGAAACCATTGCAGAAGGGACGTAAGGGTCTTAGAGTTTAAAGCTGTGGTTAGGTTTCTACCTTAATTACTTTCTTGTACTTACGGATGTTTGCAAGGGGTATGATCACAAGTATGTATTAGTCCTAGGAAGGTCGGTACATTAGCACAGGTTCACCCACACAACACTTAGCAAGCTAGAGAAGATTAATCAATTATATGAAGCGAAAGCACTTGACAGTCTTCCCATGTGTCCTCAAGAACGTTTGGTCATCTTAAGTAATACAACCAGCTTGTCCTTTGCTGCATAAAGGATTGGGACACTTGCTGCATTTATTCCTACTGTCTTTTATTTACTCATACTTTGTTTACTTGCTTTATCAAAAAACCCTAAAAATCCGTTTGCTAAGTATTTGCAGAGAATTCCTGTTCCATACCACTAGCCAGCACCTTCTGGTCCTTGTTGGGTTCGACACTCTTACTTATCGAAAATACTACGATACACCCCCTATACTTGTGGGTCATCAAGACTATTTTCTGGCGCCGTTGCCGGGGTGTGAAGCGCTATTGGAGAGTGGAACTGGTAAAGGAAACTTCTACTGTGAGTATTGTTTACTTCTACAAGTTGCTTTATTTTCGTTATGGATAATTCGCTGAGTTTCTTATTTGGTAATGCTACTACCACTGCTAAGGTAGTAGATAAGCCACCACCTGATCAGAATGATGTTTTCAAAATACCTACAAGAATTATTGATCGTGTTATGGATAACTACTATGTTGGGGATGGAACTGTCCATCCCGGTGATCATTTACTCTTTATACACGAATTATGCGGGTTATTCAAGTGTGTTGGTATTACTACAGATCAAGTCAAGAAGTTATTCTCATTATCACTGAAAGGAAGAGCTGAGGAATGGTATAAGCTGCTAAAGAATGGTCAAGCTCTAGAATGGGAGGAAATAGTGCCCCTCTTTTATTCAAAGTTTTATCCTCCTAGTGAGATTCATAAAGATCGGAACCAAATATACAACTTTTGGCCTCTTGATGGAGAGAGTACAACTCAAGCTTGGGGGAGATTGAAGTTACTAATGCTCAAATGTCCCATTCATGAGCTCCCCAACAATATTATTATCAATAACTTCTATGCAAGGCTACCTTTACATGACAAGGATTTATTGGATGCTTCTTGTGCTGGATCATTCACTCGCATGGAAGAAGAAGCTAAATGGGATCTGCTGGACCGTATTCAAGACAATGCTGAAGGCTGGGAGAATGACAAAGGTAGAAAATCAGGTATAAATTATGATTATGAATGCATTGAATCTTCTATGGGAACTGATGACTTTCAAAATGTTAGTAATGCTTATGGTCTTGATTTGCAAGTTATTATGAATTGCTTTAGAGCTTTTGCTTCCTATATCGAAATTCCCAAAAGGGGATGGAATAAATACCATGCACCTTACAAAGATATTGTTGACTATGTCCCTATTAGGAGTGCTGAGTATTGCATTATTGATCCCATCTTACCTGAACCTTATATTGAGAAGATTCCCTTCCCAGAAAAGGTAAAGGACCATCCTATGATAACTAATGTAAAGGACCAAAAGTGAAAAGAGAACTGTAAAACCTGATGAACAAATAAACATTGAACCTGTGGTAGCAATTGTGAAAGACCTTGTCACTAAAAGCATAGAAGATGGGCACATAGTCTTTTGTGAGGATGCTTCTAATATTGTTTCACATCCTAATAGAACTAAAAAGGCTAGTGTTCCTGTGCTTTCTGTTAGAATTGGTGATCATTGCTATTATGGTTTATGTGATATCGGTGCAAGTTCCAGTGCTATTCCTTATGAGCTTTACAAAGAAATTATGCATGAAATTAGTCCCTGCGAATTGGAAGAGATCGATGTGGTTATTCACCTTGCTAATAGAGAGACCATCTCTCCAATCGGTATTGTACGAGACGTGGAAGTTCTTTGTGGTAAGATTAAGTATCCTGCTGATTTTCTAGTACTTGGTTCAGCTGCTAGTAAAACTTATCCTATCATTTTTGGTAGACCTTTCTTGAGTACTTGTGGAGCTATTATAGATTGCAAGAGGGAGAAAATCTTGACTAAGTTTGATGGGGAATCTTATGAGTTTAATTTTTCGAAATTTACTAAAGAACCTTGTGAGGAGGAAACCCATAATGAGGATTTTAGAGTTGACCAACTTGCTTCTATCTCTCTTGCTCCTAACAATGCTTTGCAGCAATTTATGGAAGATCACGAAAGTGAAATCTTCATGGAAGAAAGGAATGAGATTGACAGGATTCTCCGCGATCAGCCTAAGATGCTTAAGCATAACTTGCATGTAGAAGACTTGGGTACCACGTTGCCACCTAAAAAGGATCCGGTTTTCGATCTAAAACCTCTGCCTGATGATCTTAAATATGCTTATATTGATGATAAAAAGATATACCCTATTATTATTAGCGCTAAACTTTCAGGAAAGGAAGAAGAAAGGCTATTGGAGGTTTTGAGGAAACACCGAGGAGCTATGGGCTATACTCTGGATGATTTAAAAGGGATTTCACCCACTATATGTCAACATTCTATCAACATAGAACCAGATGCAAAGCCGGTAGTAGAGCACCAACGACGTTTAAATCCTAGGATGAAGGAAGTGGTAAGGAATAAGGTATTGAAACTCCTTGATGCTGGTATTATTTACCCTATTGCTGACAGTGAATGGGTTAGTCCTGTTCATTGTGTTCCTAAAAAAGGAGGTATTACCGTTGTTCCAAATGATAATGATGAGCTTATTCCTTAAAGAATAGTAGTAGGCTATAGGATATGCATCTATTTTAGAAAAGTTAATAAAGTTACTAAGAAAGATCACTACCCTCTTCCTTTTATTGATCAAATATTGGAAAGGTTGTCTAAAAAGACCCATTTTTGTTTTCTTGATGGTTATTCTGGTTTCTCTCAAATTGCTGTTAAACAACAAGATCAAGAAAAAACTACTTTTACTTGCCCTTACGAAACTTATGCTTCTAGACGTATGCCTTTTGGTTTATGTAATGCTCTTGCTACTTTTCAAAGGTGCATGTCTGCTATCTTTCATGGTTTTTGTGAGGAAATTGTAGAAGTGTTCATGGATGACTTTTCTGTCTATGGAACTTCTTTTGATAATTTTCTGCACAACCTTGATAAAGTTTTGTAGAGATGTGAAGAAACTAATATTGTTCTTAATTGGGAGAAATGCCATCTCATGGTTAATGAAGGGATTGTTCTTGGGCATAAAGTTTCTGAAAGAGGCATAAAAGTTGATAGAGCTAAAGTTGAGGCAATTGAGAAGATGCCATGTCCAAGAGACATCAAAGGTATTCGCAGTATCCTTGGTCATGCTGGTTTCTATAGGAGGTTTATTAAAGACTTTTCTAGGATATCAAAACCCCTCACTAATCTTCTTCAAAAAGATGTACCTTTCGTTTTTGATGATGATTGTAAGGAAGCTTTGAAACTCTTAAGAAGGCTTTAACTACATCCCCTATTGTTCAACCACCTGATTGGAGTTTACCCTTTGAAATAATGTGTGATGCTAGTGATTTTGCTGTAGGTGATGTCCTTGGGCAACGTATTGATAAAAAGTTAAACGTTATCCATTATGCTAGTAAGACTCTAGACGCTGCTCAAAGGAATTATGCTACTACTGAAAAGGAATTTCTAGCTGTTGTTTTTGCTTATGATAAGTTTAGGCCCTATATTGTAGACTCAAAAGTCCTCATTCACACTGATCATGATGCTATTAAATACCTTATGATGAAGAAGGACGCTAAGCCTAGGCTTATTAGATGGGTGCTGCTTTTACAAGAGTTTGATCTACATATAGTAGATAGGAAGGGTGCTGAAAACCCTGTAGCTGATAATTTATCTCGATTGGAAAACATCTCTTTTGACCCTATGCCTGTTAATGATAGTTTCCTAAATGAACAGTTAGCTGCAGTAGGGGTAAGCTCGCGAGGGAGCCCTTGGTACGCTGATTATGCTAACTTTATTGTCTCCAAGTATTTGCCTCCAACTTTTACAGCTCATCAAAGAAGGAAGTTCTTCTATGACTTGAGGCATTATTTTTGGAATGACCCACACTTATACAAAGAGGGAGTGGATGGTATTATGCGAAGATGTGTTCCAGAATATGACCAAAAGGAGATATTGCGTAAATGTCATGGCAGTGCTTATGGAGGACATCATGCACGTAAAGACCCAAACCTGGCTTGGTTTGAATCCCTGTGATTACAGTGCTAGTCCCTGGATCGAATAGCTAGCACCCACAGTTTAAGATGTAATATCAAGATACAAAGGTCATATTACATCACATGATCCAGAATATGAATACTTTATTACATACTCATAGCCATAGGCTATCTATTACAAAGCAGTAGAATACAAGTAAAGCATGGAGTCCTTCATCTTCATGTGCCACAGGCAAACATGTTGGGTGTAGACTCATAACCTCTATCATCAATCCACACTCATCAATAGAATAACCTGCAACATGATAGGTTGTAGCCACAAAGGGTCAATACTTTGAATGTATTGGCAAGTGTCACAAGTTGGCGAATATAAGTTGGACTATCACTACATGCATATTTGGCTAAGTGGAGCTTAGGCTTATTTGCAGAAAGCAACATGGTTTTATCCTATCTTTGCAAAATATTTTTCATCTTTCAATAACTTTCTGAACTCCTTGGCAAACTCCAAGTTCTTCTAAATCCTTGTTGACACCATCAAGTTTTACTTTGAGAAATTAGAATGTCGAGATCTTCCATAGCTTCAAGTCTTAGTTGCTCAGAGTTGTCCATAACTGGGGACACGGCTAAGTACTTAGATTTTAATCTTCTACAGAAGTTGTACACTTTACCCACAAGACACAATCTCGTCTTGACGCCACCAGTGGCCGCTGGATTAGTACACACCAAGATGGAGTACCGGCAGATCGAGAATGTGACAAAGTCTTTCCATAGAAGTCCTCCCAATACATAATGCCAGCACATCTACCAGGCACCAATGCAAGGATAACCTCCAATGCATAATTCTAGTTAACCTGAAGAGGTACCAATGCATGGGTCTCCCACTATGTAATTGACTAGGCCAGAGCCCATTTGGCATGTGGCTGTACACGAAAGCCACTGTACGAGAAACATGTTCAATCTCTAAGTTCCTGGGTGGTGTTCTCCTAGTGCACACACAAAAGAGATAGCCATAGACATGGTTCCCTTTGTTTCCACCTTATTCACAACTGAGTATCCACTTTCCACCTAGGTGATTCGTTGAGTACTTGTTTTATTATACAAAACATATATTTTCCAACTCTTCATATAATCACAATATGGTATATTCCACCTTGAATCTATAGCAGGGCTAAGCATACTACAACTACAGTATTTCCACTAAGGAAGATATAAAGGATATCCTAAATAGGACATAGCATAGCATAGTGTCATAGTAGTCCTGTCATGCATACTACAAAAATCCACTAAGTGTAATGAAAATAGTAGGACATGGATGATAGTGTCACTTGCCTTAGTAGTTTGTGGTGTAGGTACACTCTTTGCAGTAACACACTTGGCAATCCACACAATCTATCAAGCAAAACAACCAAGACAAAACATGCACAAGATCAACACTAATGGCAATACAAAAATCATGCAAAATATGCAGGCATGCAAGATGGCAATTTTTATTGTATAAATTGTTATAACAAGGTTTTGAACAATACTAAGTGTTTTCTGAACAATTTACAATTACAAGATTACAAATGCAACCATTTGTGCAATTATAACAATTAGCAATAATTTCTAGCATTTGGAAAGATTAGGCTCACTAAATAATTTCCATGCTATTAGGTATAGTCAACCAAATTTATATTTTGGTCTTACTAGACAGAGGGTTCAATTTGCAATCCATAGCAAAAAGATTCACCCAAAAAAATAATTTACAAAACAATTTTTATGGTTAAAATACTCCTAAAAAGGTTATTCCTAAAACTTCTATTTTACAGAATCTAAAGGGTGAAATAAGGCCTCTATAATAAAGGTCTTATTTTTCTGAATCCATAGACACCAAATTTGCATTTTTCTGATTTGTGGAACAAAAGTTATTGAATTTCTAAGTTTAATACAAATTCTGCCTATTTTCTAATTTAAACAGACGCTCAGGCCTACGTGGCATGTTCTTATTGGCTCGTACCGGTTCGGGCGGATCGGCAGCGTGGGCCGTTGGATTTAAGTGGAAACGAGTGGATCTGATCGGCTGATACCGCTTCGGTAAGTGGTCTAATCCTGGCCGCTGGCGATAGATCGGACGACGCTCAACGCGTCGACCACGGACCGGCGGCGCTGGCGACTGCGCGCGGCGGCGGTTCATCGGGTGGGTGGCGTTCCAGTGGTTCTAGAGGGGCAGGGAGACTGTGGACAATTACCAGCAATCGCCTCGGTCGAGGTGGTCTCGGGGATGGTCGCGGTCGATGAAGGGGCGCTAAGATTCGCCGGGGATTCATCGCCGGAGTACCTGTCGATGGCGGAGCTCGTGTCTCCGAGATGGTGTCGTCGACCTGGGGCTCGAGCAGACAAAATAGAAGGTCAGAGGAGTGCTCCTGGACGTGTAGAAGTTGGCTGTGGCTAAAAGAGGGCGGCGGGAACTTGCGTCTCGCCGGAAATCGCCGGTGAACGGCGGCGGAAGAGGGTGACGTCGGTGGTGATCGTGGCGACGACCTAGGGCACAGAAAAAGCACGGGAAGTGTCAGTAGGTGCGCTAGAGCATGGTGGAGCTTATAGGATAGAGAGGAGGGCGTGGGGCAGTGAGTTCTCGCCGGAGCTCGTCGGTGGCCGCGGTGGTTCGAGCTCGATTCCGAGCAGCCTAGTGGCTCCGGGGTTGTGGGGTTTGAGGGAAAACGGAGAGGATGGGGTGGTGGTTAAGAGGCAGAGCTCAGAGTGGAGAATTAAACGTGGAAACGCTCGAATTCGAGCCGATTTGGAAACGGCACAGGGAGGGAGAGGGGCTGTTCGTCGCGGTAGAAGAAGGTGAGGTGGAGGTGGGGTGGAGCCGTCAGCGAGGGGGGTAAAGAGGGGGAGGGTGAGAAAAAAAGAGATGGGGAGAAGGGGAGTGCCGGGTGAGCTGTTGTTGGGCTGGGGTGTGGGCCGAGCTGCTGCTGCTGTTTTTTTTTCCTCTTACAGTTTTTCCTTTTTTTCCTTTTTCTGTTTTCTTAAATAACTTTTGATTTAATGATCCAATTTGAATCAAACAAATTTCTAAAAATTTGTAAAACTCAAATTAGGTTTTTAGGGCATTACAGAACACATTTACTTTCCAACTCAAATTTTTCTAATCAAATTTATTCACTTTGGCTTTAATAGTTAATATTGTTTTTCTTAATTATATTCTCAAAATAATTCATATCTTTTTAACCATGGCTCGAAATTGGATGAAACCAATTTCTATTGTTTTATTGTTTTGCCCTTTATCTTTTTATCCCTCATAGGAGTTCTTTGGTTTATAAAAATATGGAGTATATCCATAGTATTGTGTTGTTCTTAGTGTTAACCAATAATTAGAGTTTTAGGGTTTGAGATAATTTTCACTTCTCTTAGGTTTTTAAAATGCAACCAAGTCAAGATGCTCATGCATGCTTCATGATTTGGGATTTTAAAACATGCACACCACTTCACAAACAAAATCATTTTGTTTGGCTTGGGTTTTTTGTTTTTGAGGCATTATATTTAAATGTTCCAAAAGTTTTTTGTTCCTTCTGAATTCCAAAGACTTGGTTCTTTGTTTTGTTTAATAATTTTCACATTTCAAAATTTGGAAAATTTTGGGATGTGACAATGCAGGAGATAGAACTGCACAAAAGGTGCTACAATCAGGTTTCTACTGGCCTACCCTTTTTAAAGATGCAAGTAAATTTGTTTTATCTTGTGATGAATGTCAGCGTGTTGGTAATATTTCTAGATGCAATGAAATGCCTATGAACTACTCTCTAGTTATTGAACCTTTTGATTGCTGGGGATTCGACTTTATGGGTCCTTTCCCTCCTTCGAAAGGTTACACCCATATTCTTATTGCCGTTGATTATGTTACTAAGTGGGTAGAAGCCATTCCTACAAACAGTGCTGACGAAGAGACTTCTCTAAAAATGCTTAAGGATGTTATCTTTCCTAGGTTTGGAGTGCCTAGGTATCTCATGACTGATGGGGGTTCTCATTTCATTCATGGTGGTTTTAGGAAGATCCTTGCTAAATATGATGTTAATCATAGAATTGCTTCAGCTTATCACCCCCAAACTAGCGAGCAAGTAGAGTTATCAAATAGAGAAATTAAATCCATCTTGCAAAAGACTGTTAATAGGTCTAGAAAAAACTGGGCTAAAAAGTTGAATGATGTTTTATGGGCTTATAGAACTGCTTACAAAAATCCTATGGGGATGTCTCCTTATAAAATGGTTTATGGGAAAGCTTGTCACCTACCCTTAGAATTAGAACACAAAGCTTACTGGGCAGTTAAAGAACTAAATAGAGATTGTATGATCGCTGGTGAGAAAAGATTATTTGACTTAAGTTCTTTAGATGAATGGAGGAGTGAAGCCTATGAAAATGCTAGGCTCTTTAAGGAAAAAGTTAAAAGATGGCATGACAAGCGAATACTTAAGAGAGAATTTCATGTTGGTGAGAAAGTTCTATTGTATAGGTCTCGTCTCAGATTTTTTGCAGGAAAGCTACTGTCAAAATGGGAAGGACCTTTCATTATAGAAGAAGTATACCGTTCAGGAGAAATAAAAATTTCTTCTTTAAAAGATAATACTACACAAGTAGTGAATGGGCAGCGACTCAAACACTATATTGCTGGAGATTCTTACAATGAAGATGTTGATGCCTTTCAAGTTATAACTCCAGAGAAATTCATCGAGGACCAAATTCAGAGACCTGCAGAGTCTGTTTTCAAATAGGTAACGGTTCTAGTAAAAAAAGTTCCACGAAAATACAATCCAACTATGTTTTTGCAGTTTTTAGTCAATAAGGAAAGATACGAAGCGAAAAAGGGACGGAAACGGAGCCAGGGTGGCTCACACCACCCTGTGGCGTGGACCCTCCCCTCGTCGGGCCACCAGGTGGTGAGTCCACCCCGGACTCCGCCTCCGACTCGTTTTCTCCCAGTACCTTCCTTTTGATATGAAACTTCGTAATATATAACCCCCCGGATGTTCCGAGGTTCATATATTGTGTTTTCGTCGTGTTTTCGTTTCAATCTATTTCTTCAGGGACATACTCTTTGAAGGTTTAGAAGCACAATGGTGTCCGCCAAGAATAAAGGGAAGGAGCCTATGGAGGAAGACCTTCAAGATCCCAAGCAAGGGCTGGTACCTTTAGTCTCTTGCCCTGCATCAATGGAAGCCCTACGAGTCACTGAGGAGTTCTGCGTTAAGTACCGAGACTTGCAGAGGAAGGTGGACATGCTTCAATGGGAGAATAATAGGCTTCGCAAGATGCTAGAAGATTTCCTCACGTCAACTAACAAAATATTACCACCACCACCAAAGGAGTAATTCGTCATCAGGTTTGGCATCCCCTTGGTTTGTTCCAAGCTTGGGGGAGTGCCGCGATATCACATCACTACCTTCTATCTTTTTACCTTATTAGTAGAGTCATATCATGAATATAGGAGTTATTATGTAGTATGGTTTGCATTATGGAAGTGTCCCCTCTCTCGTTAGATATGTATCCCTTGGTGTGAGTTGCCGTTATGAAATATTAATGAGAAGTTCTATCATTCACTCTTTTGCATAGCTTATATTAGTTTTCAATTCGTGGTTATATGATTGATCTTGTTGTTAGTATTGGTATCACTTTTGGATCATTGAGTTAATTTAGTTGGTTTTGGCAAACCTGGCTCGGTCAGTAGCAACACTATTTTTGAGAGTTGAATGAAAATGATAGAAGTACTTTAAAGAAAAAAAAATTATTTCATCATCTTTGTTTCTTGATTTGCTCATAAGTTTAGTATTCTCTAGTTAAGATCTTTTGTGCTTCCAAGGAAGATTGCATGTATTTCTTTATCATTTGTATGTTTGGTTGTTTCCTTCAACTCTTATACTTGCTACCCAGCCTTGCTAGCCAAAAACCTGTACTGAGAGGGTATTCTTCTCGTGCATCCACCTCCTTAAAACCAAAACCTCTGCCATTTGTATCCACCATACCTACCTAGTAGCATTAGTGCTATTCCAAGTAAATTCTTGTTTTATCTACCTCCCAAATTAAACTTGTAATGTGAAAATTAGTGATTAAAGCTCTCACGAACTTGATGGCACACTTTACTTTCTTGCACTTAATAAACTTCAACCATTGTGCTCACCTATGTTGCGTATATGCTTGCGCTTTGTAAGTTGTGAATTAGCAGAACCATGCTGTCATGGGGAACGCTTTCAACATTGCACTTGTACTTTGTACCAAGTTGATATCATGTTCTTTTGTCTATGGATGTCGTCGGTGTAAAATTAAAGGGGAGCTTGTAAGTCCATGGAGTTATGCATATGTGTTAGAGAAACGCCTGGGCTGCTGGCCTAATCCATGCTGACATGGTGGAAACCTGCAGCGTAACCATAACGAGTATCTATGAAGCATTCTTCTTATAAAAAATAGTCTGATATTGAGAAAAAAGAGAAAAGAAAAAAAGATATATGAAAAGAGGAAAGAGAGAAAAAAGCACCATATTCCCATGGTAAATAAGAAGATTCCTGAGATACTTGTTGTCTGCTTGCCTTGTCATTTTGATATGGTGATTCTTCCGTATCATCGGGCAAGGGGTATCCCGTTGGTGGTTCTCTATGATACACATATGCTTACAATGACAAGAACTTACCGATGACTAAACTTGAGTAGCATGAGGAGCGGCCCTCATATTCAAGGGACATGAGACTCTCAACTTACAACTTGTCAATGCATATCCTCATATTTGATCACTTTAACCTTAATCACCTAAAGATGCCTATGATAGGGGCAATGAGAGCTGAAAGCTAGTAAGTATCATAATTTTTGGGAGCTCTTTATGAGACTTGCAATCCCTGCTTCCCTCTTTGAAGGGCCTTTCTTTTACTTTGTAGTTGAGTGAGTAAACCTACTCCCTTCTACCTCAGTAAGTATTTTGAGTTGTTGTGTTTCATTCATTCATATGATGATTTATTCAAATCATGTTTCTTATGTTCCTTGTTTTGCACTTTGCTCTTATCTTGATGTTTACTACTTTGAAAGCTATCATTGAAAACCAGCCATTTGTGAACTCCAGCAAATTATCAACTATTCTTCGACATAGAGCTAAGTTTGCCATTACCAATTATGATTCACTTTATGTATCTTTATTGTGTTTCCTTTACTCATTACAAGTTGAGTTATATAATAGTGAGTTGTCTTCTATTATGATCTATGTATTGATGAATGTGATGCTTCTTGTCCGTATTCTTTTATCGACTCTTCACTCCATAAACTTGAGGCCATGTTTATTGAGCTCAGTTTCGCTTGGGGACAAGCGAAGTCTAAGCTTGGGGGGAGTTGATACGTCCATTTTGCATCACTATTCTATGTCTTAATTCACTATTATTCATTGATATATTTCGTATTGAGAGGTGATAGTTATGTTATTTCATCTGTTTTTGCATGGTTGATGACTTTTGGAGCATGGACCGATGCAGTCAGGATTCTGATGGAAAAGGTGCTGTTTGGAGGAAAAATTCGTGAAGATCAGAAAATCCGAAAAAATATACGGAAAATTCTATTTTTTCAGAAGACTAAGGATGCTAGAAGACGGAGTGGAGATGGGCCACGGGGGGCCCACACCACCCCCTGGCGCGGGCCAGCCTAGGCTGTGCCACCAGGTGGTGTGGCCGCCCTGGTCCACCCCTGGCACTCCCCTCTGGCGTATATTATACTCCTGAAACCCTAAGACTCGGAGAGTGACCACAGAAAGATTCCGCCGCCTCTGCGAGGTGGAAAACACTGAGAGAGAAAGATCTCTCCGGCAGACAGATTTCTACTAGGAGAATTCCTTCCCGGAGAGGGGAGATCGTTGCCATCAACACCACCATCAAGCTGGACTTCATCGGGATCATCATCATCATCATCTCCACCATCATCACCATCAGCACCCGCATCACCATCTCCATATTGCTGTAACAATTGGGTTGAATCTTGCATAGTTCATAGGGGAAACTTCCCCGGTGTTGATTACTCTTTTGTAGTTGATGCTATTGAGTGAACCGTTGAATTATTGTTTATGTTCAGATTTTTATACATCATTATTCCATCTCTGATCATGATCCATATGATGTCTTGTGAGTAGTTCGTTTTGTTCTTGAGGACATGGGAGAAGTCATGTTGTTAGTAGTGGAATTGTGTTGAGAAAGATTCAATAGTTTTATATTTAAGTTGTGGTGTACTTCTTCTAGTGGTGTCATGTGAACGTCGACTACATGACACTTCACCTATATGGGCCTAGGGGAATGCATTGTGTATTTGGCTACTAATCGTAGGGGTTGCCGGAGTGACAGAAACCTGAACCCCCGTTAGGGAACCATTGCACAAGGGATGTTAGGGTCTTAGAGTTTAAAGCCGTGGTTAGGTTTCTACCTTAATTACTTTCTTGTACTTATGGATGTTTGCAAGGGGTATAATCACAAGTATGTATTAGTCCTAGGAAGGTCGGTACATTAGCACAGGTTCACCCACATAACACTTAGCAAGCTAAAGAAGATTAATCAACTATATGAAGCAAAGGCACTTGACAGTCTTCCCATGTGTCCTCGAGAACGTTTGGTCATCTTAAGTAATACAACCGGCTTGTCCTTTGCTGCATATAGGATTGGGCCACTTGCTGCATTTATTCCTACTGTCTTTTATTTACTCGTACTTTGTTTACTTGCTTTATCAAAAACCCCTAAAAATCTGTTTGCTAAGTATTTGTAGAGAATTCCTGATCCATACCACTAGCCAGCACCTTCTGCTCCTCATTGGGTTCGACACTCTTACTTATCGAAAATACTGCGATACACCCCCTATACTTATGGGTCATCAGCAGTCGATAGGTATGGTAGTTGTGCAGGTTCTGCTAGTATGTGGTTGCTTTTTCGAGTAGAATGTCTCGAGCTTCGTCGAGTGTGTCGACGCCATCTTTGAGTGCCTCTATATAGGTCTCTTGGTCGTATGTGATGACACGAGGAGCTTCATGAGTTATGTCAATTAGAAGCATGACTTCAGCTCCGTGGACCAGGGAGAAAGGTGTTTCCTGCGTAGCTATGTTCGGGGTTGTCATAAGCTCCATAGGACGGAGGGCTTTTCATCTACCCGGGCGCATTTTGCTCTGTCGAGTGGTGCTAGAAGCCTTTTCTTGATACCGTTGGTTATGATCCCATTGAACTTCTCTACCTGGCCATTGGTTTACGGGTGGGTGACCGAAGCATAGCTCACTTGTATGCCCATCTCCTTGCAGTAGTCCTTGAACTCCCTTGAAGTGAAATTGGAACCGTTGTTGGTCATTATGATATGCGGCACCCAAGGCAAAAAACTACCGACTTGATGAAGTTCACACCCGAGGTGGCATCTTGGTTGGTGACGCGCATTGCTTCAATCCACTTGGTGAATTTGTTGACTACTACGAGCAGAAAGACGTATCCTCTAGACGATGATTTGTGAATTTCTCTCGCTATATCAAATCCCCATTGGGCAAACAGCCAAGCCAAAGATATGGGGGCAGTTCTACCACGGGTGCATTGGGCTTTGAAGCAAATCGTTGGCATGCCTCGCATGTTCTCATGATGTCCTTACCATCTGGACTGCGGTGAGCTAGTAGAATCCTACCCAAAAAGCTTTGGCTACTATTGCTTGGCTACTGGCGTGGTGGCCGCATATTGTAGCATCCCAATTGTCTAACAATGGTAATGCTACTTGGTCTAGTAATCTAATGGCTACTTCCTATATATAATTGTTGCATCATAATTATATCATGCTCATGTCATCATGCCACCTTGCATTTGAGCATCATATAAAAACCTTCTTCTTTTGGTTCTTCTCTCATATGCACTATTAATTGTATTTGCCTCTTGATATTGTATCTGGTTATTGATATATTGTTTAAATGCCCAAGTTGAGTTGGGGGCATATCTTTTATTCACCTCCATCACCTTTCTTTTCACCACCTTATAATTCCACCATCCTATTATCCATGAGCTTGTAATTCTTTTTCTTTTGATTTTATTCTAGCTCCTGTGGGTGGGGTGGATTAATCCAATTTCTTTTGCTTGGCTTTTATTTTTCCACTTCTTGGGAATGCATAAGAATAATGCCATATTATTATTATTGTTTTCACAAAATAAAAACATGGCATTTATTATTTTGCATGGGCCATGCAAATTTACCACCACCATTAGCCATTTTTGTCTTTCTCTTGGTTTAAGTGATTCTTCTTTTATGGAATCATCTACATCATCTATCCACCATTCCCCTTATTCTCATCAACATCTTTCTTTTATTTATCTCCATGCATGATTCAAATGAGGGCTTCTTCCCATACATCTTTTTCTTTCTCTTTTTCTTGGTTATTCCTCCACCTCATCTCATGATAAATCAAAGGCCTCACTATTTTTCCTCTTGGGTTGATCTTTTGAACAAGTTTTAAAACCCTAAACAACTTAAACTAAACCCTAACCCTAGCTCCCTCTCTTTTCTTTCCAACCCCAACTCTACACTAAACCCTAACCCTACCACACCTCTCTCACCTCACCCTCTCCTCTCACCAAGCCGAGGTGTCCCCTCTCCCTGCCAGCAAGCCCCACCTAGCTAACCATCTACCCAAGTCTAAGCTAACCCGAGCCACCCTCTCTAAGCTAACCCTAACCTAAGCTACACCCGAGCCCTCTCTCCTCTCTCATTCTCTCTACCTGCCATGCTGGTTCCAGCTGCTACTCCTCACCGTCCCCACCTGGTAGCCCCTGCCTGCCCTAGCCCCTCACGACAAGCACGTGAGAGGAGGTCGAGAAAAGGTGGCCGAGACCACCTTTTACCTCTACCCCGCACCCACACGCCACCTCCTCCCTCTCTCTCGCTTGTCCTCATCCCACACGGCTCCTCTGCCTCTCCCAGATCCGCCCACAGCCCTGCCCCTCCTCTCCTTCCTCTCCAACGATGACGCCCGCCTCTCGCCGACCGCCGCCAGTACCGCCGTCTTCCTCGCGCTCCCGCCGACGTGCGCGACGTGGAGGTGATCGAGGAGACCAAGAACAGTCCCCTGCTTCGCCCTGGACACGCCGATGCGAAGGAGGAGCCCTAGGATCGCCGGAACCAGTGCCGCCCGACGCAAACCCTAATTCTCTGGCCGCCAGCCTCCACGACGCCCTACTGCGCCTCGACCCGATCCGCCACCACCGACCACCCCGCGGTGAGCCCCTCTATCGCTTGGACAACCTCCACCTCACCGGGAAGCCCTAGCCGCGCCGAAACTTGCGCCGAACGCCCTCGGTGCGCCGCCGCTCGCTGTTGTCTGCACGCTCCCGCGCCGCGTAGTGCCTCAACTGGCCGCGTAGCTACTCCTTGACAACTACCCCGCCCTACCGCACTGGTATCGCTTCTCTACGCGCGCGCCCGCATCGCGGGATCGAGTTCCCGTCTCGCCGCTCTGTCGCTGCGCACTGCATCTTCCGTCAGATAGTTCAGAGGAGAAAGAAGAACAGTGCCGCCACGCACTTTGCCAAAAACTCCTAGCCTTTTTGTTTTCTAAACCCGTGATCCAACCGAGCCCACCAGTCAGTCTCTCTGTCCGCTTTACAAAAACGCCCCGCTATTTTATAGACCTTAACCCGCGCTCTAGCTCGGTCCTGCCTGTCAGCCTCTGCGAGTTCGTTCGCTGTCACGTGGGCCGAAGCCGCTGGCCCCGCCTGTCAACCGCAGCAGCTAGCTAAGCCCGCGGTAGAAAAGAGTTTTTTGCGTGCGTGTGCCCCGCCAGCAGCTAGCCCACCCGTCAGTGACTGTGGCTGGGTCGAGCTGGGTGACAAAAGCTTTTCATGTTTCCTGTTTCATTGAAACCTCTTTCAAAATTGATTTAAATTCAAATTCAAGTCAGATTTAAACAATTTTTTAAAATACAAATCCAAATAATACAAATGATATATGTTTTGGAATCAGAAAAATGTGAGGAATTCAAATATGACATTCAAAATAATGGTTGAACACTTTAAATTTTCGAGATGATTAAAATTACAATAAAATGCCCTTTTCCTTAATAAATTAAGAACTTTAATTCTATAACTCCAAATTTGGCAAATAATATGTCTAAATCAATCAGCGCGACGAGCCCGTTCTATCTATGGAGTCCTTGTTCTGAATTGAAGCATGCATCATGTCATTATTAAACATCTGAACTGGTTATGACAATAAAACTTGGTTAAATAATTAATAAAACGCTTTATTTCTTGTATCCACACCTCACCCTTGCCATGCTACTTTAATGCCATGTAAATTGTGCATCATTCATCATGGCATGCTTGTTTGCTTGTCGCATTTTAATTCATATGCTTGTGCACTTTATTTATGTTGGCCTTGTTTGTTTGGTTCTTCTTCGAAAAGACGCCCAGCAGGAGAACTACCAGGAATCACAGGCGTACTACCCAGATCCATCTCTCGCTTCAACTGAGCTGCCAGGAAAGCACTACCACATGCTTGCATACATACAATACCTATTGCCTCTATCTTATTCTTGCATCATTGAGTCGCGATTGCATTAAATTGAATCCCAAGTACTGCATAGCCTTTACTTTTAAACCCCACCGAAGCTTGTTCCTCCATCCCATGAGCCATTACTACAGGAGTTGTTTGAGCCATGCGAGTCGTAGAAAAGCATGTGTAGGGTATGTGAGTGTCTGATGAATAACGAGGTACCTAAACAACTTAACCTGAGTAGTAATGGGATAACTAATGAAAGAGGCACCGGTGAGCAATATCTGCTATTTGGTTTTTCATGCTCACTTGTGTCCCGTAGGACCCCGAGTACTTGATTCCTGTTCCTTGACTATTCGCACTATCCACATCCGGGAGGCCTTATGGACCCCCCTGAGCCAGAGCTTGATTCATTCTTATTTCTTGGGGCCACGATTAGTTTGGGGCTTTATTACTATCCTGTACTTATGCCATGCTACTGCTTTATTTAAGATTGTGCGAGGAGCACCTGTACTGTTTTGGATCGTGACACGTTTTCGCTGTATCGACAAGCCCAGTCACATTTTCGGGTTCCCAGTCGTTTACCGCCGTCCACACAAACCTTGGGTCCGTCTCGGAGCCGGCCAACTTCGTTGCGGGTAGCTTAATGGGGTGGCCCCCTGAAATATTTCTGAATCCTGTGATTGCTTTGTCGTGAATGCCTCGTTGGGTTTTGATTTGGTTTTTCCGAGGTTGATCGAGTGTGTGTTACTATTCGTGCACCCCTGCAGGGTAAATCTTTCTGAAAGCCGTGTCCGCGGTTATGGACGACTTGGAGCACAGTTTCTCGATCATAGACAAGTATAACTAAAGTACCGCTTTTAATTTGACTAAGTACTTGACTAGTAAATAGTGCAATGCTCATGGAATGGTTAATAAAACTGCCAACGGATGATGGGGGTTGTTCGTCCGCTTTCTCGTTGGTAAGCGAGGAGGAGGATGGATATGTTAATTATACTGTTATAATTGTTGTCCTTAATTCACGGACATCCGTCTATCATTGGTTAGGCGGATGGTTAGCGAGTATCTATAGAATTGCTAGATATTATCTTTTGCTGCAATTGCGTCACCCCAGGTTGTGTCCCCTTTAGCGGCATAAAGACATGCTGAGTACCCCTAGGGTCTCACACGATAAATTGTTTGATTCAGATGAACAGGTGTACCCGCAAGATGGATACTAGGTGGAGGAGACAGATGATGTTGGCAACGATCATTCGGTGTAGAGATTCTGGGAATGGGGATCCGTGAGATCTGTGGCGGGATGTGTTTATTTATGGGGCATCTTATGCCGATTTGTTTCTTATCCATACTCGGATCTTGTTTTCCGCTTCCGCCTGATACTCTGATGTTTGTTGTATGAAGAGCTATCCTAAATTATTATCTCTATCTAGGATATTTGAATCTTGCCGTATGGCGTTGCAATATTTCTATTTTTTTAGATCGAATGGCTCTGAGGACTGTTGTATGTGGCTTGCATACATACTCATTTGTGTATGTAGTTGATCCCTTCGCCTGCCGATTACGCCGCTCGTTCTTGTCTCGATGATCTGAAAGTGGTTAGGACTGCCGAAAGGTCTACCGTGAGTGGCCCTGGGCCCCACCATACTATTTTAACCACTTTCGTTCATCCAGGCATGTAACTAAGAGCGTAATTCACCGGGGTAGTTACACATATCCCTTTGTGTATGTCTTTGAGGGTGAGCTGATCTTCCCTTCGTCAGACGTGACATACCGCTAGAGCACACCCGAAATACTCCTTTTGTAGAATTCCCCCTTTATAATTCTGAAGGATTTGGACTGGTGGGTGATATATCATGCTTCGAATGTGTATTTTGGTAGTTCTCCATTCATCATGTATGCCAAGTACGGTTGCATCCATGTGGGCTCTATCATCATGACATCTTCAGGTTCCTCATCATCATCTAGAGAAGGTATTTCGGGTTCCGATGTCAATGCATCCCCCGACTCAGTTTGTGGCTTAACCCACTTGCGTGCTTCTGGCTCTGTGGCTTTCTTGATTTTGATGTACCGCTCACGTATTTCCTCCCAGAAAACTCCGGGTGGCACTAGTACGCATAGGAACCCGTTATTTGCAAGATTGCCATCTTCCTCATTGCTTGTTCTACTGACGTGGGAGACCTCGCACCCGTCAAAATAGACCTCCATGATGATGTACATGTCACATTATGCTACCATATTGTCACTGAGGGCGTCACAGTTGTTCATTGCTTGTTGTGCGACAAGATTTGAGTCTCTGAATATTTTGAGGCAAGTTTCACCACAGGCTTAGTCCATATGCATGCCATGCAACAAGGCCTCGTATTCCGCTTCATTGTTGGATGCATTTGGGAAACTCATGTAAAGTATGTAGCGCATCTTGTCTACTTGAGGCGATATCAGGATAACACCAGCGCCCGCTCCTTTGACTATCTTGGATACATCGAAGTACATTGTCCACACACTCGACAAATCCGAAGGACCTGCACTTTGGAGTTCCATCCACTACATGATGAAGTCGGGTAGTACTTGAGACTTTATTGTTTTGTGCTTACCGTACATGATGTCTCGAGGGGATAGGTAGATTCCCCAGAGAGAGACATGTCCTGCAGTTTTAGGATTATTGAGGATATTGGAGAGAGGGGCCTCGTTGACCACCACTATTGGATGCTCTCAGAAATAATGGTGCAGCTTGCGTGCCGTAATGAATACACCATATGCGAGCTTATTATAGTGCATTTACCTTTGCTTGGGCGGAGATAGTACCTCGTTGAGGTAGTAGACCGACCACTGGATGTCATGGGTTTTCCCTTCTTCGGTTCGTTCAGTGACTAGCACTGTGCTGACCACCTAATTAGTGGCGGTGATGTATAGCAGCAGTGTCTCCTTTTCTTTGGGTGAGAACAAGACAGGCGATGTCAAAAGTGTTTTGTTGAGATTTTCAAAGGCTCACTAGGCTTCATCGGTCCACTCGAAAGTGTTCGTATTTTCAGCAATGCGTAGAAAGGCAATGCTTTTTCTCCCAACCGAGTGATGAATCGACTTAGCACCGCCATGCCCAGCTAGATGTTGGACGCCTTGTAGATTTGTTAGCTTCTTAATCGTCAGGATTGCTTGCATTTTTTCGGGGTTTGCTTTGATTCCCATGGCCGACACGAGGTACCCGAGGATTTTCCCTATAGGAGTTCCAAAGGAGCACTTTGTCGAGTTAAGCTTGATGTAGTACTTGTCGATATTATCGAATGTTTTGTAGAGATCATCAATAAAGGTCGACTCCTACCTTGTCGTGATTATGACATCATTAATGTAGACTTGGACGTTCCTGCCAATTTGGTCTCTAGGGCAGTTTTGCATCATCCCCTGGTATGTTGCACCCATGTTTTTGAGCCCGAATGGCATTGTTTCATAGAAGAATACACCATAAGGTGTAATAAATGCTTTCTTGTCTTGATCTTGAACTTTCATTTTGATTTGGTTGTACCAGGATATGCATATAAGAAGTAAAGACGCTCGCATCCGACGGTTCCATCGATAATTTGATCGATTCGTGGGAGCGGGAAGTGATTCTTAGGACAATACTTGTTTAGCGCGGTGAAGTCGATACACATGCAAAGCGCATCTGTATTTTTCTTTAGGACGCATACTAGGTTAGCAACCCAATTTGCCCTCTTGATTTCTCAGATGAACTTAGCATCAAGGAGGTGATGGCATTCTTTTCTAATGGCCTTGCGTTTTGGCTCCGCAAAACGGCGAAGTGATTGCTTGACTGGTTTTGCATCTAGATATATGTTGAGTGCATGCGCAGCAAGTTCCCTGGGAATTCCTAGCATGTCAGCTAGGATCCATGCAAAGATTTTCCAGCGCTCATGGAGGACCTCGACGAGCACGCTAATGAGTCAAAAATTGAAGCATATTTTGCATAAGTAGAGTAAGATTTTTGGTATTTTACTACGCTCGCATGCACCTTTTTTTCTTTGTTTTAACAAGATCCTGAATTACTAAGTCTCTTGTGAACATATCAATTGGGACTGTCATATTATGCAGTAATATAATATTTCTAAGTGATAAGTGTCATTTATTTGATTTATCCTCGCACCGGGGAGAATAACAAACATGGAGGAAACCTACACATGTCTTAATAACCTGTGGTACGGGCGGATCTTTCCCATACCGTCCGCTCGTACCACATGTCAACTTGTCCACCTCGCCAAATACTTTCACCTTGCGAAGACGGATCTGAGATCCGACATACACAGAAACTTCCAACCTTGAAATACCACGCTAGAGAGGGATCTGGAGGAGGAACTAAGAGAAGGGAAAATCCTTGCTGCTTCATGAATCATCGGAGGACATCACATCATACCCTTCATCATCAAATGTTGCATCGCCATCATTGTTCCTCTCTTCATACTTTTATCCATCCATTTGAATATGATGATGTTGTTGATTTCTTCCATGTGTGACTAGTTTCCTTTGTTCTTGGGGAGATGGAGAAAGCCTAGCATTATTATGAAATGAAATAAAGATGATCTATTACTTTGGTCCATGATCCATTGATCTATGATGTTGTGTTTGATCTCTCTCTAGATGGTATGTGTAGTCGGCCACATATCATTTGCCTCCAGGTCTAAAGAGAGGGTGATACCCTTAGGACGTGTATGGGAGTATGTCGAGTGTTACTTTTGTGACTACAAGCATTGGCTTATAACCTACACGGTCAAAGGGGGAATAAAGAGAGATTCACTAAACTTATTACAATAAGGGAACCCTTAATGGTGGTGTTCTGTATGAGTGACTACTCTCAGGCATCGCAGTTATTATTTGGAGATGACCTCATTCCCTTACTCTAGAAAGTGACTGCCAACGAGTCTTGTAGTGAACATCTTATTGTTGAGATCTCACCACACATATCATGACAAAAGAAATAGATTATCCTAATTATGATTAATTATCCCATGCTAGCGGTGTATCCTAAATCCCCGAGAACGCTTTCGCCTTATTGAGTTCCAACACCATTTCTAATGCTTTTGTTACTTGCTTTTCATTAGTTGTTTTATTTACTTTTATGCATCCAAACATAACCTTTCAAACACCCTTTACTTGAAATCAAAGTCAGCTTACAAGTATCCTTTGGTAGAGAGTGACAAGGGGCATTAAGCCCTTAACAAAATAGCTCTATGTGGGTTCGATACTCTTTTTTTGAAACTATCTACAATTGATTTGTGCACTTGCAGTCATCATGCGCCTTCCTATGCGGGACCAAGATTGGAGGCCACAAAGGTTGTTTTCTTCGGCTCCGTAGGGTGCACCTGGACTTCTTTCGTGTCCTTAGCGGAATCGAAGGATTGATCATGTATCTCCTCTTTTCTTCTAGCAGAATGTTATGATCCTTAGAAATTTTGAGCTACGCAAATTCCTTCTCCATGCAAAGGACTCGAAGATTTTGTTGAACTCGCTATCGTAGTTGTCAGAGTGAGCAAAGCTTTCCGCGAAAGTTGATGATTCCATTGGGTCCCAGAATTTTCATCATGACATATGCGTAGTGCGGTACGGCCATGAATCGCGCAAACGCGGATCACCCCAGTTTGGCATGATATTGTCATGGCCAATCCATCACCTCAAACTCGATCTTCTCGCGCCTGAAATTCTCGCGTGAGCCAAAAACCACGACATGGAAAATCTTACCCAGTGGAACTTTGGCTTTCCCTAGGACTAGGTGATGGAAGGAGGTATCCGTTGGAGCCAAGTTGGTCAGTGAGCAGTTAATTGGACATCGTCTTGGCATAGATGAGGTTGATGTTACTTCCTTCTTTAATGAAGACCTTGCTCATGTCGAACCCACCAATTTGTGCCTAAACTATCAATGTCAAATGACCCAGTCGAGGGATCCAAGGAGGGTGATAGGATTTGCTGAAAGTTATCGCTTATTCAGACCAGTGGAGATATTCTAGTGTTGGTGGGGGTGACCTCACTGCCAAGTTAACTTGTCGGGTGATCAACTTTTGGGTCCCGTTGGACGGGCGCCCCTTCTAGATCATGTGCATTGCGCCCATGGATCTCGGGTACTCCTTGTTCTGGTCTCAGTTTGCTGCAGGTTGCTACTAGATTGCCGCATCCACTGGAGTTGGTGGTGGTGCATTGAGTGCCAATGTCCCTGGTGCGGCATCATACCCCCGGTTCGCTGCTTTGGCAACCTTGCTGTTGTAGGCCTCCTGGAGTCCCAGAAAAGTGCGATAGTCCTTCATGAGGTGAGTCGAGCATCTTCGGCCTTCAGAATCGATGTAATAATGCATGTGTCATGTCCCCTATAGCATCTTCATGGGTGATATTAGAGCATCTCGGGGAATCCTAGGTCAATACTATTCTATTGGCCTGCTGCTTCCTGCTTCACCACGATTGTTGTGGTACTCGCTGCCGCAATTATCTCCTCTTCTATGGTCGTTGTTGGCGAAGCCAGCGCAACTTGGCTAGGGCCGTTGTAATCATTGTATTTGCGTCCACGTATCCTTTGGATGTCGTTGTCTCGCACCTGATGGACATCGTATTCTATCGCGCTCTTCTTCGTGTGAACGGCCTCGCTTATTGTTGATTGCATCCTGTTTGTCGGCCCACTGATTAGCGATGTCCATCAGGTGCGAGACTGTTTTCGGCTTGGCTTGGCCTAGCTCCTCTATTAGCTCTTTGTAGTGGAGGCCGTTGTAGAAGGCATCAATTGCCCTCTCATCGGAGATGTTCTTAGCCATGTTTTTAATGATGTTTCACCGTTGAATGTAGGCGCATATCGGCTCCCCCGTTTTTTGCACGCACGCCCGCAGATCTTCGATGGACGCGGGTTGCTTGAAGGTGGACTTGAAATTGCGGATGAACGTGTCCTCCAGGTCGCTCCAACTTCTGATTGATTCTTTGGGTAGTTTCTTGAGCCAAGAACGTGCGGCGCCACTCAGGTGCAGTCGTAAACTTTGCATTGTGGTGGCCTTAGAACGGCCCTAAAGTTTCATAGTTTGTAGATAATCACCTAGCCACGCCTATAGCTGCTGGAGACCATCATACTTTTGGCGGTCGTGCAAAAGCTTGAAATCTTTGGGTACCCGTGTTTTGCGAACCCGACAGGTAAAGCAACTTGAACCACAAGGCTCGCGATCATCATCGCTCTCTCCATCCGAATATACTCAACGGACACGCTCCTCCCAAGATTTATCGACTCAGAGCTGCGTAATGCTGTTCCTGGCATCTTGGATGTGCGAGGTTTGCGTGAAGCACATGTGGTGCAGTGAGCTAAATCTCTGGGTCTCCACCACTTGTCGAGGGCTTCTACGATGGTGAGGTGATCAATTGGGTCATGGGACGACCTCCTAGCCCCTTTTGCTAGCAATGCCCCTACCATTCCATGGCCCATGAGGACGGAGCGATAAATAGCTGCCCGCGGATCGTAGGGTTCTTGTTGAGTTATGAGCAAGTAGGTTTGCGTTGTGACAATGGCGGCTTGTGTTGTCTTGGCCCTGATGTTACCCTCTGAATCCACTGACATGAATGATAAGTCGAAGTCATGGGTTAACTCGTGTCTTTCGCCTTCGGGTATGTTTTGCAGCCGAGAACCGCCTATCCTAGGTTGTGACCCTCCATGGACGCTTGCAGAATTCTGAGTTGATCTCAGCTGTGCCCATTGCAAGCTTGATTCATTGGCTGCTATTTTGTGCTCCTCCATCTTCCTTTGCAATTTAACTAGTTCCCTCCTTTGTTTATGGAGAAGATAATGATATGCCATCAGCTATCGCATGTGGCATCTGTCTGAAGGAAATATGCCCTGAGAGGCAATAATAAAGTTGTTATTATGTATTCCTTATATATGATAGATGTTTATTTTACATGCTAGAATTGTATTGATCGGAAACATCAATACATGTGTGTTTAATAAACAAAAAGGGTTCCTAGTTATGCCTCTCTTATAGACTAGCTTGTTGATTAACAAGATGATCAAGGTTTCCTGATCATGGACATTGGATGTTGTTAATAACAAGGTCACACCATTGGTGGAATGATGTGATGAACATTCATCAAAAGTATAGCATTACGATCAAGTCATTATGTTTATATTGCTATAACATCATACGAAGTAATCTTTATCCTTAGACCATGAGATCATGTTAATTGCTAACACCGGAAGAGTATCTTGATAACATCAAACGTCACGCCATAACAGGGTGACTATAAAGATGGGTTCAGTAATACGAAGGTGTTATGTTGAGGCTCATGGATCAAGAGTGGAATTTGTCAATCCCGATGACGGATAGATATACTCTGGGCCCTCTCGGTGATATCACATTGAGATAGCTTGCAAGCAAGTGATGTGATCACTAGAATGTTATATCACGGGACGAGAAAAGTGTGCATGTCGGAAACAAGATCAAACTAGGTATGGAGATACCGATGATCGAATCTCGGACATTTAATATATCGAGAGACAAAGGGATTTACTTACAAGCGTTAAAGGTTCTCACAATCACAGAAGTCATCATTGAACGTGTAGGAGTCAGTACGGATCTCCAGGTCCCGCTGTTGATTATTGATCGGAGAAGGGTCTCGATCATGTCTGCATTATTCGCGAACCGTAGGGTGACACACTTAAGAGTTACCGGACACCATTTTGGAGCACATATGTTTCAGATGAAAGAATTGCAAAGCGTAGGAATTGTTTCAATAGAAACCGGAAATTGTTTCGGGTGAAATTGCAGAAAGTGGTTCTGCATGTGATATTGAAATATTGCAAGGGGCTATATGTGAATGTTTGTTAATTAAAGTAATTAACAAAATTCTGAATAAATTTAATAAAAGAGTTTTATTAAATGAGAGAGCATTAAATTTGGAGAACTTTAATGCATTTAAAGTGGAGACTTTAAAAGGGAATGTGAAGAGGCATTTTAATGTGGAGGGGTTACCACCACATGAATGGGGGAGGTGAGGGGTCACCCCCCCATGCGCCGGCCATGGAGAGAGGGGGCACCCCCCTCCTCCTATAAAAGGCCACCCATTCCCTCCTTCATCCTCACACCTCCTTGTGAAGGATATCTATCCCCCTCTAGAATTATTCCCCATGGTCTTGGATTAGCGAGATACATGTTCCCGGTGGCATTTCGTCTGGAAGGAGTTGCTGCTTTCACTGGATCGCTGGAGCGAGGAGGTGGAGGTTGTCCGGTGGCTTGAACGTGTGTGCGAGTGCGGATGCGCTACTGAGTTGCGGCGCTCGGACTTCCTTACGATCTTGAGATCGGCAAGTGTACGACTACATCAACCACGAGTTCCTACTCATTAACAAAACTCGTTGTCTTCGAGGGTAAGTTCTCGTTGGATGTATGTCCACCGTTGCTTTGTACCTAGTAGATAGATCTTGGCGTGTAGTTCACACCGTAGGAATTTTTTGTTTTCTATGCTGCAGACCTAAAAGTGGTATCAGAGCCTGATCTATGCGTAGGTGCTTTGCACGGGTAGTACACTTATGTTTATATGTGGGCGATGATGATCATGTTATTGCATCTTCTATGTATTTTGGATATTGGTGGCATATTGGGATGAAGCGGCCCGGACCAACCTTACATGTCATCGTACATGAGACCGGTTCCACGACTGACATGCAACTTGTTTTGCATAAGTGGCTGGTGGGTGTCTGTCTCTCCTACTATAGTCAATATCTGATTTACAACGAGTTGCTAATAACTTAGTTATCCTCGTTGCGGTTCATGTTCGTAGGTAAGAACGGTTCTATCTCCGAAAGCCCTAAGCCACGTAAAACTTGCGATTGATAAATTAGAGGCGTCTAGTTTAGATCGTTGCTGGGCTAGTGTATTAATATGGTATTGTTGTAAGTAGATGTATGATAGATACTCTTACAACACACTCAACGTGTAAGTTCCATAGACCTTGGCCTTACACACAAAGGAATGATAGAGATCATATCACGATGCAAGTGATAGAGATCAAATGCATGGACCATATCATCTCAGTTTACACATTAGATGTTAGCATCTTATACTGCTAGTTTGGCGCTTTTGGTAGCATTATAAGATGATCCCTCATTTAGATATCAATATAAAAATGTGTTCTTCCTTAAGTATGCACCGTTCTGTGGATCGTGTTTCGAGACATCACGTGATGATCGGGTGTACTCGAATCTACGCTTTCATAGGAACGGGTGTAAGACAGTTTTACACACGTGAATACTAAGGTTCTTACTTGGCGAGCCTAGCATGTACAGACATGGCCTCGGAACACGGACTGAAAGGTTAAGCATGAGTCATATGGTTGATATGATGCCCATATAGATGCTCGCCTTTGAAGCTACATCAACTCACGTGATGATCGTACTTGGTGTAGTGGATTTGGTTCATGTAATCACCAAAAGGACACGAGGGATGTCGTTTTTGAGTAGGAGTTCATTAGTAATTTGGATTAGTTGAACTCAATCTATCATAAACTTAGTCTAAATAAACTTTACAAATTCTGTTGTAGATGGCACCACCTGCTTTTAATTTCAATGTGTTCATGGAGAAAGAGAAACTTGCTGCGAATGGTAGCAACTTCACCAACTGGACTATGAATTTGAGGATTCTCCTCATTGCTGCACAAAAGCAATATGTGCTAGATGCGCCGCTAGGCCCCCCACCAGCTCCTGATGCCCCTGACAAGGAAAAGAATGTCTATGTGACTCGCCAGGAGGACCACAACTTAGTTCATTGCGGCATACTGTATGGGCTAGAGCCAGAACTTCGAAAGCGTTTCGAAAATGGCAACGCCTTTGATACCATGGGAGATTTGAAAATGATTTTCCATACCAATGCTGCCGTAGAGAGTTATAATGCTACAGAAAAGTTCTTTAGCTACACGATGGAGGAAAACAGCTTCGTTAGTGAGCACGTACTCAAAATTTCTGGGTACGCCGATAAGCTTGTGTCCTTGGGAATAACGATTCACATTGACTTAGGCATACATCGTGTTCTCCAATCTCTGCCACCTAGCTACAAGAGCTTCGTGATGAACTATAATATGCAGGGCATGAAGATGACTCTTCCCGAGCTTCTGTCAATGCTTAAGATTGCAGAAGTGGAGATTAGGAAAGAACATCAAGTGTTGATGATCAATAGGACCACCGGTTTCAAGAAAGACAAGAAAGGCAAGCACAAGGGAAAGAAGGGTGGCAAGTCTGTTGCCACGCCTGGAAAGAAACCCCGAGCTGGCCCTAAGTCTAACACCGAGTGCTACTATTGTAAGGGGACTGGCCATTGGAAACTGCCCCAAGTATTTGGCAGACAAGAAGTCCGGCAAGGCAAACAAAGGTATATGTGATATACATGTTATTGATGTGTACTTGACTAGTACTCGCAGTAGCACCTGGGTATTTGATACGGGATCGGTTGCTAATATATGTAACTCGGTTCAGGGGCTACGGAACAAGCGACAACTAGCAAGGGATGAGGTCAGGATGCGGGTCGGCAATGGATCAAAAGTTGATGTGGTCGCCGTCGGGACACTACCTCTCCATTTGCCATCGGGATTAGTTATAAACCTAAACAATTGTTATTTGGTGCCTGCACTGAGCATGAACATTGTATCCGGATCGTGCTTGATGCAAAGTGGTCATTCCTTTAAATCTGAAAACAATGGTTGTTCGATTTATAAGAATGATATCTTTTATGGTCATGCACCTATGTTGAATGGTTTATTTATGATAGATCTCGATAGTAATATTACGCACATTCATAATGTTAATGCTAAAAGGATTAAACTTGATAATGATATATCTGTATACATGTGTCACTGCCGTCTAGGTCATATTGGCATTAAACGCATGAAGAAACTCCATTCTGATGGACTTTTGGAATCACTTGACTTTGAATCATTTGATACATGTGAGCCATGCCTTATGGGCAAGATGACTAGAACGCCGTAATCCGGTTCAATGGAACGGGCGACAGATCTATTGGAAATCATACATACTGATGTGTGTGGACCAATGAGTGTGACTGCGCGAGGTGGATATCGTTATTTTGTTACTTGCACGGATGATTTGAGTAGATATGGGTATATCTATTTGATGAAACACAAGTCTGAAATTTTTGAAAAGTTCAAGGAATTTCAGAATGAAGTGGAAAATCATCGTAATAGAAAGATCAAATTTCTACGGTCTGACCGTGGAGGAGAGTATCTAAGTTACGAGTTTAGCACACACATGAAAGAGTGTGGAATAGTTTCATAACTCATGCCTGCCGGAACACCACAGCGCAATGGTGTGTCGGAACATCGTAATCGTACCTTATTGGATATGGTTCGATCTATGATGTCTCTGACTGACTTGCCTCTGTCATTTTGGGGTTATGCACTGGAAACAGCTGCATTCACTTTAAATCAGGCACCATCTAAATCCGTTGAAACGACACAGTATGAATTATGGTTTGGAAACAAACCTAAGCTGTCATTTCTTAAAGTTTGGGGATGTGATGTTTATGTGAAGAAACTTCAACCGGATAAACTCGAACCCAAAGCGGAAAAATGCGTCTTCATAGGATACCCTAAGAAAATGATTGGGTATACCTTCTATCATAGATCCGAGGGCAAGGTTTTTGTTGCCAAGAATGGATCCTTTCTTGAGAAGGAGTTTCTCACGAAAGGTGTGAGTAGTCGGAAGGTAGAACTCAAAGAGGTTATTGAACCTTCTCTTCATGAAATGGTGAGTGGCGTAGCACCGGAAGTTGTTTCAGAGTTGACTTCACCTGATGAAGAGATAGCTAATGATAATGATCATGAAACTCCGAAAGAGGACACTACCGAACCTCGTAGGTCAAGCAGGACACGTGCAGCTCCTGAACTGTACGGCAATCCTGTTGTGAATTTCATGGTTGATGAAATGGATGACCCTGCGACGTATGAAGAAGCGATGATGAGCCCGGATTCCAACAAATGGCTAGAAGCCATGAAATCCGAGATGGAATCCATGTACGAGAACCAAGTTTGGACCTTGGTGGACTTACCTCACGATCGAAAGGCCGTTGAGAATAAATGGATTTTCAAAACAAAAACTGATGCTGATGGTAATGTGACCATCTATAAGGCTCGACTTGTCGCAAAGGGGTTTCGACAAATTCAAGGAGTTGACTACGATGAGACATTCTCTCCCATAGCGATGCTTAAGTCGGTTAGGATTATGTTAGCAATTGCTGCATATTTCGATTATGAAATCTAGCAAATGGATGTCAAAACTGCGTTCCTCAATGGTAATATTGAAGAAGAGTTGTATATGATACAACCTAAGGGTTTTGTCGATCCTAAGGATGCTAATAAGGTATGCAAACTTCAGCGATCCATCTATGGACTGAAGCAAGCATCCCGGAGTTGGAATCTCCGCTTTGATGAGGTGATCAAAGAGTTTGGATTTGTCCAAACTTATGGAGAGGCTTGTATTTACAAGAAAGTGAGTGGGAGCAATGTGGCATTTTTGATATTATATGTGGATGACATATTATTGATTGGAAATGATATAGATCTTTTAAACAGTGTTAAAAGTTATCTAAACAGCAAATTTTCGATGAAAGACCTTGGTGAAGCATCATATATATTAGGCATTAAAATCTATAGAGATAGATCAAGGCGTCTAATTGGGCTATCACAGAGTACATACCTCGATAAGATATTAAAGAAGTTTAATATGGACGAAAGTAAGAAGGGGTTCTTACCTATGTTGCAAGGCAAGACATTGAGTAAGACTCAAAGTCCGGCTAGGGCAGAAGAAAGAGAGATGATGGATAAGATCCCCTATGCCTCGGCCATAGGCTCTATTATGTATGCCATGCTATGTACAAGACCGGATGTGGCACATGCTATTAGTTTGACTAGTAGGTACCAATCTGATCCAGGTTCGGAACACTGGATAGCGGTAAAGAACATCCTCAAGTACATGAGAAGAACTAGGGATATGTTTCTTATATACGGAGGTGAAGAAGAGCTAGTCGCTAAGTGTTATGTCGATGCTAGCTTTGACACCGATCCGGATGACTCCAAGTCTCAATCCGGATACGTATTTCTCTTGAACAGAGCAGTAGTTAGTTGGAGGAGTTCCAAACAACCTGTGGTGGCTGGATCAACGACGGAGGCGGAATATGTTGCTGCTTCAGAAGCGGCGCAGGAAGCGGTTTGGATGAAAGAGTTCATTACGGAACTAGGTGTGGTTCCCAGTGCGTTGGACCCGATGGTGATCTATTGTGACAACAATGGAGCCATAGCCAACGCAAAGGAACCGAGGTCTCACAATAATTCCAAGCATATTAAGCGCCGGTTTCACTCCATCCGCGAGCATGTCAAGGATGGAGATATAAAGATTTTTAAAGTACACACGGACCTAAATGTAGCAAATCCGTTGACTAAGGTTCTCCCTAGGGCAAAACATGATCAACACCAGAACTCCATGGGTGTTAGATTTATCACTATGTGAACTAGATTATTTTCTCTAGTGCAAGTGGGAGACTGAAGGAAATATGCCCTGAGAGGCAATAATAAAGTTGTTATTATGTTTTCCTTATATGTGATAGATGTTTATTTTACATGCTAGAATTGTATTGATCGGAAACATCAATACATGTGTGTTTAATAAACAAAAAGGGTTCCTAGATATGCCTCTCTTATAGACTAGCTTGTTGATTAACAAGATGATCAAGGTTTCCTGATCATGGACATTGGATGTTGTTAATAACAAGGTCACACCATTGGTGGAATGATGTGATGAACATTCATCCGAAGTATAGCATTATGATCAAGTCATTATTTTTATATTGCTATAACATCATATGAAGTAATCTTTATCCTTAGACCATGAGATCATGTTAATTGCTAACACCGGAAGAGTATCTTGATAACATCAAACGTCACGCCGTAACAGGGTGACTATAAAGATGGGTTCAGTACTACGAAGGTGTTATGTTGAGGCTCATGGATCAAGAGTGGAATTTGTCAATCCCGATGACGGATAGATATACTCTGGGCCCTCTCGGTGATATCACATTGAGATAGCTTGCAAGCAAGTGATGTGATCACTAGAATGTTATATCACGGGAACGAGAAAAGAGTGCATGTTGGAAACGAGATCAAACTAGGTATGGAGATACCGATTATCGAATCTCGGACATGTAATATATCGAGAGACAAAGGGATTTAGTTACAAGCGTTAAAGGTTCTCACGATCACAGAAGTCATCGTTGAACGTGTAGGAGTCAGTATGGATCTCCAGGTCCCGCTGCTGATTATTGATCGGAGAAGGGTCTTGATCATGTCTGCATTATTCGCGAACCGTAGGGTGACACACTTAAGAGTTACCGGACACCATTTTGGAGCACATATGTTTCAGACGAAAGAATTGCAAAGCGCGGGAATTGTTTCAATAGAAACCGGAAATTGTTTCGGGTGAAATTGCAGAAAGTGCTTATGCATGTGATATTGAAATACTGCAAGGGGCTACATGTGAATGTTTGTTAATTAAAGTAATTAACAAAATTCTGAATAAATTTAATAAAAGAGTTTTATTAAATGAGAGAGCATTAAATTTGGAGAATTTTAATGCATTTAAAGTGAAGACTTTAAAAGGGAATGTGAAGAGGCATTTTAATGTGGAGGGGTTACCACCACATGAATGGGGGAGGTGATGGGTCACCCCCCCCCCATGCGCCGGCCATGGAGAGAGGGGGCACCCCCTCCTCCTATAAAAGGCCACCCATTCCCTCCTTCATCCTCACACCTCCATGTGAAGGATCTCTCTCCCCCTCTAGATTTATTCCCCCATGGTCTCGGATTAGCGAGATACATGTTCCCGGTGGCATTTCGTCTAGAAGGAGTTGCTGCTTCTGCTGGATCGCTGGAGGGAGGAGGTGGAGGTTGTCCGGTAGCTTGAACGTGTGTGCGAGTGCGGATGCGCTGCTGAGTTGCGGCGCTCGGACTTCCTCACGATCTCGAGATCGGCAAGTGTACGACTACATCAACCACGAGTTCCTACTCGTTAACAAATTTTGTTGTCTTCGAGGGTAAGTTCTCTTTGGATGTATGTCCACCCGTTGCTTTGTACCTAGTAGATAGATCTTGGCGTGTAGTTCACACAGTAGGAAATTTTTTGTTTTCTATGCTGCGGACCTAACACTATCGTCATAGGTATGGTACCCGAAACAATGTCCCTTGCTTTGTTCCAGGCTCTGGCGAGGGCCGAAGAGTTATTCGTTCTTCAATGCGTCTCGCGTCTTCCCCATGGACCATCCGATTATTCACGGGTGGCTCAGATTTGTTCCTGCGAGCATTTGGATCGTTTTCCATAGTAAAGTTTTGGGATTGAGGATAGGGTTACCGTTGCAGTCTCGTGGTTATGAAGTCTCGGCGTTTGGTGGATATGTTGCTATGGGTGCCATGACCGTGTACACCAGATGGCATGTCAGGTATGAGATGCTGCTGCAAACATCGGGTGCGCTAGAGACACTTTAAGTGAGATCCAGCGAATCCAATTTTGGGCAACGCTCTATTTTCTTGATCCCGTAGTCGAAGGAGTCGTTGAATTTTTTTAATCGATGGTGGTTGTCGGGTTCGTGTTGTGGAGCACCGAAGCCGATGCTAGCTTGCCGTCAGATTCGAAAGAGACACCGTCACATGGATCAGCGAAATCTTCTGCTTCCGCATTGTTGTTGAAGTTGATTGCTTATACAGACAAGGTTGTCCCTCTAGTGGACCCATCGGAAGAAGCCGGTGTTGTGATTCTTGCCGTCAGACATGAATAGATTGAATCCGAGAGGTAGAAAGTTTCCTCTGACCCGATGCAAAAGCTGAGGCTCCCGATCATCAGATCTATCTCCTGGTCGAAGTTGTTGAGATATAGGGAAAGGGTGGGTGGGTGGGTGTGGATGGAGACCGACGGAGCCAAAACAGATCCATCCACTACCGGCTGTCGAGTTGCTGCTTGGTGAAGAGGGAGCCACCAAGATCATGATTCCAACGCCCAGGTTTCCCATAGACGGCGCCAGTTCTCGAGGGGTAACCTCAACAATGCCCATTGATATGGACTTAGGGTTTCGGGGAAAGAGGAGTCGATGAAAGTATGATTATTGGCAAAGAGGATTATAGAGTCGGTGATTTGCTAGATGCAATCTAACTCACCGCGGGTTGTGGGTTGCTCAAAGCTAAGGTGTCCTCTACATCGGCTCCTCCCAGCCTTTATATGGAAGTCTAGGTCTTAGAGATAAGTTTGGGTCGCTTACAAGTTAGAATCATGACTCCAAAACTATGTCGGTTTGTATGTATAATACGTCTGGTTCCTAGGCTTTGGGTGCTTCCAGGACTCATAGTTTCAGCTGGGCTTCATGGACCGTAACGTAGGTAAGTACTAGGTACACCAATTGTGGGAACCCGATAAGTGATACCCATGTCAGCGGTGGCTCAATAGCTAGAGGAGCTTGGGCTGAGACTTCCACCCCTCTTGGGGAGCCCCTTGCTACCTTTTTATAGGTGGTAAGGACCCTTGGGTCGTCTAAGAACCGGCCTCAAAGTTTTGGCGAGTTTCGATTGATTTCTATCAACCGAAACGTACAAGAAAACTGCCTCCTTTTGCCAATATGAATTGGGATAGGAAACTTTTTTTGCCCCTTGGGTAACATTGCTGCACCTATTATGGAATCTTACGGACATCCTAAGACATTGCGATTCATCCGGGATCCTTCCGTAACCTTCCAGATCCTTCCAAAACCTCCCATATATGCCCGGAATCATTCTGGAAACTTTCAGGGTCATCTGGGACCTCTTGAAACCATTCTGAGACCATCCAAGACACTCTCGAAACCCTTCGCGCTTTCAACAAATGCTCGAAACTTATTTCAAAAACTCTCGATAATATTTCGAACACGTCCGGCATATTTTGAGACCTTCCGAACACTTTCGGAATTACTTCTCTACTAAAAAATCATTCGCACTCACGTTCTTAATGTCACTAACTCTTAAGTGTGTGACCCTATGGGTTCAGATATGCATAGCAAGTCTGGAACACATTCTGCAACAATGATCTCAAAGGTGTTTGACTAGCCCTTAAGATCCCAACTCATAATATGAATGTTTTTATCGTGTGAACCTTCTATATTACTTATCGGTACACGTCGCATTGCTTCTCAACATTTGACATAACCCGAGGTGAGGAACTAGGTAATCCTTGTTACCTGACATGTACTCTTTTACTCATTCCCTATTATCGATGTTCTTGTGATCGACACTTTGATCACGTGTCCGACCAGATGATGACGAACATCATAATACATGAGTGAGCCCAGAGTGTATCTCTCCATCGCCAGTCGTAGCAATTCCCATAACTACATCATATAGAATATTAGGATACTATTCGGTAAGGACGAAGACCGACGTTATGATTACCTAGTCATAAAGTAAAGTTTGAAGGCCTTCGCCACATCCATGTTGTATCAAAGTCTATATATGTCTCATGGTCCAATGATCTTTCAATAACAATAATACTTGTAATTGAGAAACTACCGATAACAATATTGATGATGTGTTTCACGGTATATCAAATTGGGTCTATCCATCATCATTCTTCTCTCAACAAGATCCGATCACATATATCATTGGCAAACCTTCACAACACTTTGTATTTGCCCAATAGTCGGAAAACCAGGACTATCAATGATATATGAACTGGTCTTAGAGGATATCTAAATGGTGTTTATAATTCCACAAATGTATTAGGTTTTCTTCCAAATACCCATTATCTAGAACTAATACAATTATAGCATCAAATAATAAACTTAATCATAAAATAGAAAATATAGAATAATACAACTATTTATTGCCTCTAGGGCATATTTCCAACAATGTTATCATCAACGAGTTCCCTCTTCTGATGGCAACGGCATGCTGGCTCGCCATATTTCACTTGACCTCCAAGGCACGACGAGCTATCGTCGATAGTGAGAGTCCTATCTGTTCCTAGAAATTTGAGACCGCTAACTGAACTTACCAAGACTTATGTCCGAAACAGGAAATATCTAGATTAACCAACAGTGCTCAACGACGTGGTCTGGCATTTGATGGCCGGCAACGCTAGCTCGACATATCACTCTCAGTCTACAAGGCATGGCAAGCCATCGTCGGCGGTGAGAGTCCCTTATGCACACGGCTCCCATTCACCGTCATCTTCATCTGCTTGACCACACGTAAAAACATGCAATATACTAGAGAATTTACTGATGTGTTTTTCTACGTCCACCGAAAAAAAAAAACTTACAATATGAGAGTTTGGCGGAATAGTGAGGTCAAGCACCTCGGAGAGGAAATTTCAAACGGATGAGAGTGTGGGATGAGAGTATGAGTCGAATATGAAGAAATATGTCAAAAAAGTTTCAACTTTGACCATAATTCTGAGAAGATTTAGTTCACGAAACTTGATGCTGGCGGTGGGTATGGAACCACATCATCGACGAGCGTCTTTTTCATGTAGAGTTTATTGTGAAACGAAGCATGATTGTATTGATTACAATGGGGTTATGGAAGAACATGTTTGAAAGAGACGAGAGAATAGCTTCATCTTCAACATCACCTCACCTCACATAGAAGCTCTAAGTACCTCTATGTCCACCAAAACAAAAAAAACTTGCAACACGAAAATTGAGGGAAACAGCGAGATCAATCTACTCTTAGAAGAAAATTTCAAACGGTTAATTATATATAACGAAATCTGACAAAATTTGTCAAAAAAAGTTCCAAACGTGCCCAAAAAGTTGCAAACATGCCCAATTTCGGACGTTCTTATGGAGCCTGACTGGGTGTTTTAAGAAACATGCGAGCTATAACGCTTAAGCCAGATTCAATTTCATTACCAATGGGCCTGTCTTAATCTCATGGGGCTACCAAACATGCCCAAAAAGAACCCACACGCATAGCCACAAATGGCGTACCGTCTCTGTTTGAGCTCTGCCCTGCGCGTCTCATCGGCGAAGGCTGCACCAGCACCACCCACGTACGAATGCGCCACCGCCCTGCCCGTCGATCGACGTGATGGACAGGGAAAGCGTCCAAAACCAAAGGCGGACGATAGTAGTACGTACTGGAACTGGAACCCAGCGTCGAGCTAGAAAGTCTGGAACCACCGCAGGGTGAGGCGCGCAATGCCGCTAGAGATAGCTAGGGATAGATAGATACATACTACCTAGATAGATAGGGCGTGACGCCAACTACAGCGCTAGCAGTACCTGGGGTTTTGGCCGGTTCCTAAAGTTGTTGAGTCGAGGAGAACCGTGCACTGATGAAGCGCTGATTGCTTGTAGGAATTATTTTCCTTGTACACATGACTACTGCGGTGGCAGGGAGGGTCAAGATATGTGGTCTTTTTTAAATGTGCATCGAGATCACTTGTGAACATATACTAGCGTGCTCCTTACAGATGCCTGCAGATATAGTAGCATGCTCTTGACCAAATACAAAAATAGAATTGAAAAACGGACACGTCTTGCCAAATTCATGCAAGTTTTGTGGCGCCGCGCGCATTAAGCATGTGATTGATGGGTCCATTCCTTGACCTTACCCGCCTCCCCCTCGTATGTCCAGGGCCAAAAAACGAAACGCAAGACAAGGCTGCAGCTGCAAGCCATAGCTAGCATAGCCACACCGAGAGCGGAAGAAAGAGCGTGAGGCCACCAGAAATGGGGGACGCGCCATGCAACGTCACGCCGCGGCGCCGCCAGGGGGTGCTGCTGTGGCGCGGCCTCGGCCGGCGCCGGAAGCTCCCCGTCGTCCGGCTCGGCGGCAGCAGGGCAGGGGGCGGCCGCCGCGGACGTGGACGCGGGCTGCTGCGGCGGCTACGGGTGCGCTGGCTCGCGGCGCGCGCGAGGTGGCTCCGCCGCGCCGTCCGCAAGCTGGCCGCGATCTACATGGTGGCGCTCGAGGGGCCGCCGGCGCCGCACGGCGCGCCGTCGTACTCGCCGTGGATCGGCGTGGAGCCCTGCTTCGCCACGCCCTTCGTGCCCAACGCCCGGCCCTTCTGGTGAAGCTAGCGCGCCCGACGCGCGGCACCGGCGCCTTGCCTTGCCTTGCCGGGCAGAGCTTTTCAGGCGGCGACGTGACGGTGACAGTGAACCCTTCCCTCTCCCGATACCAAGACATGCAAGCTCGGGTGTACTAGCTGCCAGAGCAACGGGGCGGTAGCAGATAGCCGTGAACTTCGCATCACTTGCATGCGTAAAACTCTGCTTACTTCTTGCATTTTTTTAGGGAAGCTGCATAATACAGTGCCTTATTCTACCGCTTAATTTCAATTGGATGCAAAGAGAAAAGAGATTCACATCAGTATATGCGCCTGATGTGTTCTTCCTTTCCGACCATCTTCCACTAGTGAAAAACGGGCCTCTAGTCCCGGCCCGTAAGGGGCTTTAGTCCCGGTCCTGGTGACCGGGACTAGAGGGACGGGACTAAATGCCCACCCATTAGTCCCGGCCCTCTTACCAGCCGGGACCAATGGGCATCCATACCAGCCGGGATCAATGGGCATCCAAGTGGCTGTCTCTGCGGGTGCTGGGTGCTCCACATTAGTCCCGGTTCGTATTACGAACCGGGACAAATGGTTCTCTGCCGCGGCAGAATTTTAGGCACTTTCTCTACCGCGGCAGAGAATTTAATTTATATCTTTTTTTATTTCAAAATAGTTTTCTACGCTATCACATACCGTACATGTTCGTGCATACATAAGATAACTTCTCTTAAGATCGAGCATACAAATATATACATGATAGTTACACATAGAGATCACAATTATCGGGACTAGAGCCCGTCTATTCAATTACACGGTCGGGATCATCGGCGCCTATTCACACTAAATTCTTCGGCGTCATCTATCATCTCGTTCATCAAGAATCCTGCCCGTTCTTCAGCAATTGCTACTATGCGTTCCTGTGGTAGGAGCTGATCCCGCATTTTCTCGAACTATATAAGAAAAGAAGATCAATATGAATATCAATCATGATAACAAAAAGTGACGGTAATAAAAATAATGTTATGAATGTATTGCTTACATCGACTCTATAATCATTCAGCTCACTGGTAAACGTGCGAATGAACTTGCAAACGTAGAATCCACATAGATTCGTCTTCGGTGGCTGCCTCGCGCACTTTACGAGAATAGAATTCAATCAAAATAATAAGCTAGCATCATAATTGTATTGAAACTAGAAGTAAAGAGATGCGCGTACTACTTACCGAGACCGGCTTAAACGTCAGCTTCTCAGTAAAGTCACCCGTAACCGCACTCTTGAACTGGTTCCAAACCCTACCCGGTAAAGAAAATGAATGAGTTATTTATTACGTGATATCTCAGGAAATCAACAAAAGAGACCGCTATAGCGTGAAAATTACCTCTGGAGCATGTCCTGCATGTCACTAAACTGTTCCAGGGGTCTCTTTAATGGGTCCATGACTTCAACTCTTCCCTTATCAAGTTGAATGTCCATGAGAATCCAGTGGAAACTGTACACGTTTATATATACATCAGTAACTCATCAATTACACTTAACATCGAGTAAGCAAAAGAGAATGTGTACAATAGAGTAAGACACTCACGCGAAATTGTAAGGAAACAGTATGTGGTCACAGAAATTTTGCTCTGTTAGAAACCTTAGAAGGTTTTCCTGTGTGTCCTCGGGTTTTTCCTTTAGCGTCCGACAATGTATTTTATCTGGGTCAATGAACCCAACACTGAAGATTGACCTTCTTTTACATTCCATGATCTTCATTCTGCATAATAATAGAGTACAAAAGGATATAATTAGGATAATTACATGCAATGAACTGAACAACTGAAAAAATGAACAGCTTATATATAGACAATGAATTCAACAACTTACAGACAATAGCAACTCATGAGACTTTTGTCGAGGGCGTCGAAAGTGTATAACTGGAAGAGTTCTGGAAACTCAACATGGACCTCTTCTTCTCGGAAGTAGTAGTCATGTGGGACTTTCGCCACGATCATTATTCTCTCCTCCTTTACGGCTTTCAAGTACCATTTATGTAAACTCCGCATTTGTGTTGGCAGTTGTTGGAACTGCTCAAAGCTGACCAGAGGCTTCCCTGGGACATATGTAGGGACTACCTGAGCCTTGGGTAACTTGTCGTCCTGGGAACCTAGCAATTCCTCAACAGTCACATTCATAGAGGCCGCAAGCTTCGCAGCTTCTTCCATATTCTGCTGGGGAATGTCATGGGATACCACCTTGAGGGGTGGGGTCGATTTTTTGGCCTGTTCCCCGAGCTGGGGGACGTCCTTTCTTTTCCCGGTTGCACTTTGACTTGATGATTTGCTCCCGCTTGCACTTCTACTTGATTTGCTCTTCTTCACTTCCTTCTGAAGTGTGCGTCGATAGTCATCTGGCTTATGGTGCAAGTCATATTGCGATTTTGTGTTCAGAAAAGAAAGTGCATACGCTTTTTGCTTCTCGGTGTATACCGGGGCGGGCTCGGGTTTCTTCTTTTGAAGCTGCGCAACACATTCGGCCTTTACGATCATGTCGGTTTCCTCGTCAGTACGATCGTAAGGTCTGATAGGAAGATTCTTATGAGGTACTCTTGGGAGGGGCGACATTTGTCGTTTTGGGCTCCTGCGTCGTTTAGTACTAATCGGAGGCTGCGACGGAGATCGAGATGGACACGGGCTGTGGTGGTCGTAGTCATGGGGTGGGCTTCTTGGAGGTGAAGGTGACATGCGACCACTCGGAGGCGGTGTTGGCTTTGGTGTCCAGCCTGGAAGCTTGATGTTGTTCTTGTCCCATAGAATGATACCACCCAGTACTTCTCCGAGTGTCCTCTCACCTTCAGGTCCAGGGATGTCAAGCTCCATTGAGTCCCACCCCATTGCGATTTCATCCACACCAACTTTAGCATAGCCAGCTGGAATCTCACGGCCATGCCAGCGTGCGCCAGATGGACAAGGTAAAGCACATCCGACCGCCACCTTGATGGATAGGTTCTTCACCTTCTGATGGAGCTCACAAGATGCCTGCTCCTTGATTCCATCCACGGGGTAGCCGGGACCGCCATCTACCATACGTGCATCGTCAGAAGGGACCTCCGATTCAGCCACGCTGCTTCTCTACTGAGTGGGACGGCGGTAATATCGAGTACAGGATCTTGCAGGCGTGCTGCTCCTCGAAGTTCGTCAATCTGTTGCTGATGCATTCGGAGTGTTCCTAGCAACTCGGTGAACATGTCTCCCTCCTCCTCCTGTCGTCGCCTCTTTGCTCTCTCTCGGCTCCTATAAGTATCTCTGTCTTTGGGAAACCCCATCTCCCACGTATAACTAGGGCCAAGGCCTCATACACGTCCTCCACGTTCGTCATTCCCGAGGACCTTTGTCAACAAGTCTTTCTCTCTATCGGGACGGAACTTTGTTGTCCCCGCTTTAATATCCTTCACCACTTTCTGCCATGTATCCCGGGGTATCCTAATCCCGTCACTTCAAATAAGGTCCCCTGTACTTTCGTCATACTCACTCCCATGCCCAAGGAACCAATTCCTTGCCCTCAGATCCCATTCTTCGCGTATTGGTTCTGGAGTGATCCCTTTAGCAAGCAGCTCATTCTCTTTAGCATCCCACTTTGGCATGGCAGCCGCATAGCCCCCTGGCCCCAGGTGATGGTGATATTTCTTCATCGCGGCATTTTTCTTGTTTTTTCCGACATTTCCATAGCAGGTTGTGACTCCTTGTACTTCACAAATGCATCCCAGTTAGCCTACTGCTTCGTTAGATAGCATTCAAATTTAGGAGTCTTCTGATACTTTTGCCATAATGCTTTCTTCCAGTTCTTGAATAGTTCGGCCATCTTCGTAAGAGTCCACTACTTGACTTTCTTCCTCAATGCAGCTGTGTCGGCATCATCCTCACATTCTGGCAGGGTGAAATGTGTCATGAGGTCATTCCAAAGACCCTCTTTGCACCTGTCGGCGACATACTCACGCTCTTTTGCCCCTTTGGTCTTATTCCACTCTCGAATGGTGATCGGGATGCGATCCCTAACCATAACTCCGCATTGTTGTTTAAATACAGTTTTAGCCTTTTCGGGTTCCACCGGTTCACCCCGTGGTGATACCCGCGTAATTGTATAACGCGTAGATGCGTCCAACTTTTTGGCCGGGCCTCGTTTGGAATATTTTTTGCTCGATGTGGAGGCCTAAGAGAAGAAACATTCGTCAATTTATATATATATACAACTCAGTTAATGCATCTACTGATCACCAGACTTCATATATATACCTCGCCGTCGGCTTCTCCTTGATCATTTTGGTCGACCTCCTCTCCCTCAACGGAGGGGTTCGTATAAATCGACGGAGATTCGGGTGGATCAACATGGGGGGTGTCGTTGATCATATCCTCGAGAATTTCTTCCTGTGCTAGGTCTCTCTGGATTGGATCCATAGTTTTCTACAAAATGCACACAATAACATTTTTCATTCAATATTGCTGCATAAAATAATACTAAACAATAATATGAACACGCAATTTGCTACAATAATACTAAACAATAGCAAAATTCTAGTGATGCCCTAACCCTAACCCTAAGTCCGTGGGCCCGCGAGCACTACCACATTAACCCTAAGTCCGGGGGCCCGCGAGCACTACCACCCTAACCCTAAGTCCGGTGGCCCGCGAGCACCACCACCCTAACCCTAAGTCCGGCTGCCCGCGAGCACTACCACCCTAACCCTAAGTCCGGTGGCCCGCGAGCACCACCACCCTAACCCTAAGTCCGGCTGCCCGCGAGCACTACCACCCTAACCCTAAGTCCGGTGGCCTGCGAGCACCACCACCCTAACCCTAAGTCCTGATGGGTTCGTAGCATGGAAAACAAAAAATTTCTACCGCAAGAATGAACAAAACCCAGATCTAATCTAGATAAAAGCCAAGATCTAATCTATTAGACATGTGCAACGAGATAGATCTGTACTAACCCTTGTAGATCCGAAAGCGTTACGAGATTGGATCTCGTGGTTGATGTAGTCGATCACTTGCCGATCTCAAGATCGAGTGGATGATCCTTCCGGCGCCGCGTTCCGGCAGCGCTTCCGCAGTCGGTCACACGTGTGGAGTCGAAGCAGACCTTCCTCTCCTCATTCCAGCGAGCAGCGGAGGTAGTAGATTTTCTCCACGGAATCCCAGCAGCACGACGGCGTGGTGGTGGTGGAGTAGAGAATTCTGCAGGGCTTCGCCTATGCCTGTGCAGAAGAAAGGAGGAGGAGAGAGGTGGCGGAGATTTGGAGTTATGGAGGAGGGCTTGGAGGTGGCGCCCCCACCCCTCTATTTAAAGGGGGAGGTGCCATGGGAGGGGGAGTCCTTGTAGGACTCCCCTCCCTCCTATGGCCGGCGGATTGGGGAGGGGGAGAGGAGTCCTCCTCCCCCACGACTCCTTGTCTTGACCCACCAGGACTCCTTTATCCCTTTCTTTATTTTCAAGCAAACTCCAAGAAATCTTCTAGAACCTTCCGGAACATTCCGAAACCTTCTAGAATTCTCATACAAATACTCCGGAACATTTCCTAACTCAGAAAATGATCCCCAATATATGAATCTTATTCTCCGGACAATTCCGGATCTCCTCGTGATGTCCCGGATCCAATCCGAGACTCCGAACAACATTCGGTCTCCAACGCACATTCCATATCTACTTAAAACAACTTCGAATCTTAAGTGTGTCACCCTACGGTTCGTGAATATGTAGACATGACAGAGACACATCTCCTATCAATAACCATCAGCGGGACCTGGAGATCCATAATGGTTCCCACATACTCAACGATGACTTCGTGATCGATTGAACCATTTACATACGAAACCAATTCCCTTTGTCACGCGATACTATACTCATCCGAGGTTTGATCGTTGGCATCTCCATACCTAGTTCTACCTCGTTACTGATAAGTACTCTTTACTCGTTCCGTGATATGTCATCCCTTGTGACCCAGTCACATGCTTGCAAGCTAACTAGATGACATTCCACCGAGAGGGCCTAGAGCATATCTATCCGTCATATGGATGGACAAATCCCAATCTTGGTCCATGTGCTTCAACACATACTTTCAGAATACCCAATGACACCTTTATGACTACCCAGTTACGAAGCAGTGTTTGATGTCATCAAAGTACCCATCCGGTGATGGTGATTAACACAACCTCATGGTCGAAGGATTAGGTTACTATGCATTTAAAAGCTTATAGCAATACGAACTTAATGACTTGATCTTATGTTGTGCTTACTACGGGTGTGTGTCCATCACATCATTCTCCTAATGATATGATCTTGTTATTAACGACATCCAATGTCCATGATCATCCATTAATCAACAAGCTAGTTTAACAAGAGGCTTACTAGGGACTCTTTTATGTTTACAAAACACACAAGTATTAATGTTTCCGGTTAATACAATTATAGCATGGGATGTAAACATTTATCATAAACATAAAGATATAATAATAACCACTTTATTATTGCCTCTTGGGCATATCTCCAACAAGTCCGGCTGCCCACGAGCACTACCACCCTAACCCTAAGTCTAGGGGCCCGCGAGCACTACCACCCTAACCCTAAGTCCGGTGGCCCGCGAGCACCACCACCCTAATCCTAAGTCCGACTGCCCGCGAGCACTACCACCCTAACCCTAAGTCCGGGGGCCCGCGAGCACTACCACCCTAACCCTAAGTCCGGTGGCCCGCAAGCACCACTACCCTAACCCTAAGTCCGGCTGCCCGCGAGCACTACCACCCTAACCCTAAGTCCGGTGGCCCGCGAGCACCACCACCCTAACCCTAAGTCCGGCTGCCCGCGAGCACTACCACCCTAACCCTAAGTCCGGGGGCCCGCGAGCACCACCACCCTAACCCTAAGTCCGGTGGCCCGCGAGCACCACCACCCTAACCCTAAGTCCAGCTGCCCGCGAGCACTACCACCCTAATTCCTATATACACATATTTCCTATACAAATAATTCCTATATACAAATATTTTCTATATACAAAAATTTCCTAAATACAAATATTTCCTATATACAAATAATTCCTATATACACTACTAATACTACACTACTAATATACACTACTAATAATAATTCCTATATTACACTACTAATAATTCCTAATATACACTACTACTAATATACACTACTAATAATAATTCCTATATACACTACTAATACTACACTACTAATATACACTACTACTAATATACACTACTACTAATAATTCCTATATTACACTACTAATAATATTACAATTCTAAAAAAAAGAGGAGCCGCCGGCGCCTGGCCGGCGCGCGCGGTCGCCAGCCAGCCGCCGGCCTCCACCCGCGTTGCGCGCACGGTCCCCAGGCGCCGCCGCCGGCCTCCCCTTGCTGCGCGCACGGCCGCGCGCCAATCTACTGCTCGTCGGTATTACCTGGCCGATGGGGATGACGGCGGCTGGAGAGGCGGTGGTGCGGCGGCGTTTGTCGCTGAGACGGCGGCGGCACGGACGGGCATCCTCTCGGCGTCGTTTCGTCGTCCTAGCTCGCGTGCGATTTCCACCTGAAGTGAGTAGTGGAGATGGTGGGGGAGTGAAGGGGCGCGTGTAATAAGGAGAAGGCCTTTAGTCCCGGCCCGTGTAAAACACCGGACTAAAGACCCTTTTAGTCCCGGTGCGTTGCACAAACCGGGAGTAAAGGTCCCCCCCTTTAGTCCCGGTTCCACCCACCGGGACTAAAGGGTTTTCGGCACCGCCCAACGCGCGCGCGCCAACGCCACACCTTTAGTCCCGGTGTGTAGCACGCCTCGGGACTAAAGGTCCTTTTTTCAAAAAATTTACCCCAGGGACGCGCCTGTTTAAAAAAAATCAATTAGCATATTTTTTAAACATTTGAATTTTACAGTTTTTGCATACTTATGAATTTGAGAAAATTTTAACATGAAAAGTTCTTGAATAAGTAATCCAAATCTATTTTCTGTTTTATAAAATAATTATTCTAACTAGTGAAACTAATAACCATTTTTCCATTTTCAATTTAAAAATGCATTAACTATTATATTTTGCATATTTTTTAATAAGTGATTCAAATCAATTTTTTGTTTTATAAAATAATTATTCTAACTAGTCAAACTATTAACCATTTTGCCATTTTCATGTGATTCCGACGCTCCGGTGGTCTTCCTCCGGCGAAACCCTAGACCGGGGGCCCCGGATCGTCTAGCCCGCCTTATTTTTTCCCGCCCGTTTTCTTCCTGCCAGTTCTCTTCCGGATCGTAGCCCCTTTAGGGTTTAGGGTTTAGGGTTCCCTCCTCTGACTTCCCGCCATTTCTCACTATATATATGTAGGCTTGGTCGTTGCCATAGCACATCTAGACTCATATCTGCCGCCTCTCTCCACTATATCCCATGGCTTCCACCATACCTCTAACCCGAGGGAGGCGGAGATGGAGTCTTTCATGGGCTAGCAGGAAAATATTTTCCGAGGCGGAACTTCCGAAGATGCCATAGGGCGTGTGCACCAACGGCATCTTCGAGAAGTTCCGCCACGGGAGATTTCCCAACCCTTTCCTCCATCTATGGGGATGAAACTCTCCATCCATATTGGCTTGTTGAGTTGCTTGCCATGGCGTATCGATGCTCCTTTTATAGGCACGGCACCGCTTCTACTTTGTCTTCTTCCTCCGACAGGGTGTCGTGCGCTACATGCTTTATCTCATCGAGCAGTGCGTCCACCCACGCGCCATTATCCTACCAACAACTTTAGTACCGGTTTGAGCCCCCACCCGGTACTAAAGGTTACCCACGCGTCCTTATCCCACCGACAGTTTTGTTAGATGACACAAAAACCACCTTTAGTCCCGGTTGCACCCACCAGCCGGTACTAAAGGTTAGCCACCCCCCCCCCCCCCCAGATAAGGCCCCCCATCTTTTGTCCCGGTTTGAGCCCCCACCCGAGATGAAAGTTTCCCGCGCCACTGCGTTCCCGCGCTTTCCACCGGTTCCCACCTCTGTCTTCCTGCCATTTTTTCAGTATATATATGTACGCTTGGCCTCCATTTACATATCACATCTAGACTCATCATTCTCTTCCCATGGCTTCCATTGTATCTCTAACCACCCGGGAGGCGGAGGCGCTTTGCGCCTCGAACTACCCCTGCCCACCGGGCTACCGCGTCCCCACTGGCTGGATGCTGAGCGCTGGAGGCGTGCCGGTCCCTCCTGTCCCTCTAGGTGTGGAGCGTCGGATGGCCATCACGAACCACTACTACCTCGAGCTCACGCCAGAGCAGCGGAGGAATCCCAACTGGCATCCCGACTATTTCCCAACTTGGGAAGCCTTCTTCATCAATCGGCGTGAGAGGGCGCTCGCTAGGCATGAGGAGGACATCCCACCTCCTTCGAACTTCAACGAGGCCGGCCGTCGGCTGTGGTGGCGCGGCCGGACTCTCCAGAGTGTCATGGCCTACAACACGACCGGCAATAACCCCCGCCTGCGGTACCCTCAAATCCAGCCCACGCATGCCCAACCTTCAAGGTTCGACTACGGCGACCCCGACGATGACAGCGACGACGGCGCCGGCGACTACGACGACTACAGTGGCGCGTATTACAGGGCTAGGCAGGAGCATGACTAAATCACTCCAACCATTAGGCATGTTTCTTAATTTTTAGTTGTGCTATGTATCTTAATTTTCAGTTGTGCTATGTATCCTTAGTGTTTGTGGGTTCCTTCTCTTGTGATGGTTCCTTCTCTTTGTGTGATCACCTCCCGCGGCTCAGAACCCGGTCGTCAACGTCTAGTTTGATTGAGCAAGATGTATTACATGAAAGGGGACCTTTATGTCTCAAATAAAAGGTTTAATACATTACATAGATTTATGTCTCAAATAAAAGGTTTAATACATTATTACACATCACCAACATCTAGTGTTGTGGTTTTCTTCTGCACCGTAGCCATGGAGAATCTTCATCATTTAACAGGATGCTTAGGTCAGTTTTCACTTTGAAGGGCGGAATTTCATGAAACTTATTGTAATCTTCTGACATGTCTGTCTTGTCATCCACTCCCACGATGTTTATTTTACCTGAAAGAACTATGTGGCGCTTTGGCTCATCGTATTTTGTACTCTTTTGCTTATCTTTCCTTTTTCTCGGTTTGGTAGACATGTCCTTCACATAGAAAACCTGAGCCACATCGTTGGCTAGGACGAATGGTTCATCCATGTACGCAAGATTGTTGAGATCCACTGTTGTCATGCCGTACTTTTGGTCTACATGTACCCCGCCTCCTGTCAGCTTGATCCATTTGCACCGAAACAAAGGGACCTTAAAAGTAGGTCCATAGTCAAGTTCTCATATCTCCTCTATGTACCCATAATATGTGTCCTTCTGCCCATTGTCATCTGTTGCATCAAAGCGGACACCATTGTTTTGGTTGGTGCTCTTTTTATCTTGGGCGATCGTGTAAAATGTATTCCCATTTATCTCGTACCCTTGGAAAGTACATATAGTCGAAGATGTTAAACTGGCCAACGAGTACAACTCATCTCCAATAGTGGTGTTATTCATAAGATCTGTCTGCAACCAATTGCCAAAATTCTTCTCGTGTTCCCCTTTAATCAAGGTTTCAGGCTTCTCCGGGTTTTCGGAGCGTAGAATATTCTTGTGTTTCTCGATATACGGAGCCACCACGGTGGAATTGTGTAGAACTGTGTAGTGTGCTTGAGTGAAAGAATGCCTGTCCCTACATACCATTGATTTCCTTCCTAGTGTTCCTTTTTCAAGTCATCCTACCCTCATACCGAGATTCAGGAACACCAATCGGCTTAAGGTCAGGAAGAAAGTCAACACAAAACTCAATGACCTCCTCTGTTCCATAGCACTTGGAGATGCTTCCTTCTGGCCTAGCACGGTTATGAACATATTTCTTTAAGACTCCCATGAACCTCTTGAAGGGGAACATATTGTGTAGAAACACAGGACCGAGAATTCTAATCTTTTCGACTAGGTGAACTAGGAGGTGCGTCATAATATTGAAGAAGGATGGCGGGAACAACAACTCGAAGCTGACCAGACATTAGACCACATCAATCTGTAACCCTGATAGACTTTCTCGATTGATTACCTTTTGAGAAATTGCATTGAGGAATGCACATACCTTCACAATGGCTAGTCGAACATTTTCTGGTAGAATTCCCCTCAATGCAACCGGAAGCAATTGCGTCATAAGCACATGGCAGTCATGAGACTTTAGGTTTTGAAATTTTTTCTCTTTCATATTTACTATTCCCTTTATATTCGGCGAGAAGCCAGACGGGACCTTGATACTAAAAAGGACTTCAAAAAAGATTTCCTTCTCTTCTTTGGTAAGAGCATAGCTGGCAAGCCCTTAAAACTGCCCTGGATGCTTGCCGTCTCGTCCTTTATGATGTTGCTGGTCCTCCCGTGCTGTCGGTGTATCTTTTGACTTCCCATACAAGACCAGGAAGCCTAGAATATTCACGCAAAGATTCTTCGTCGGGTGCATCACGTCGATTGCAGAGCAGACCTCATGCACTTTCCAATAGGGTAGCTCCCAAAATATAGATTTCTTCTTCCACATGGGTGCGTGTCCGGTAATGGGGTCTTTCGGAATAGGTTGTCCTCCAGGACCCTTTCCAAAGATTACATCCAAATCCTTGACCATACCAAATACATCAGCACCACTACGGGGGACAGGCTTTGTCCGGGTTTCTGCCTTGCCATTGAAATGCTTGCCTTTCTTTAAGGGATGACTGGGTGGAAGAAAATGACGATTGTACGGGTACACATTCTTTCTACATTTATCTAGATATATACTTTCAGTCTCATCTAAACAGTGCATGCATGCATTGTATCCTTTGTTCGTTTGTCCTGAAATGTTACTAAGAGCAGGCCAATCATTGATGGTTACGAACATCAACGCTTGTAGGTCAAATTCCTGCTGTTTGTGTTCATCCCACACACGTACACCTGGTTTGGCCCACAACTGTAGAAGTTCATCAACTAATGGCCTTAGGTACACATCAATGTCGTTGCCGGGTTGCTTCGGGTCTTGGATGAGCACTGGCATCATAATGAACTTCCGCCTCATGCACAACCAAGGAGGAAGGTTGTAGATACGTAGAGTCACGGTCCAGGTGCTATGACTGCAGTTCTGCTCCCCAAAAGGATTCATGCCATCGGTACTTAGACCAAACCATAAGTTCCTTGCGTCACCAGCAAAGTCCGGGAAGTCTCTCTCGATTTTTCTCCACTGCCGACCATCAGCAGGGTGCCTCAACATCCAGTCTTTCTTACGGTCTTCCATGTGCCATCGCAACAACTTGGCATGCTCTTTATTTCTGAACAAACGTTTCAACCGTGGTATTATAGGAGCATACCACATCACCTTGGCAGGAACCCTCTTCCTGGGTTGCTCGCCCTCAACATCACCAGGGTCATCTTTTCTGATCTTATACCGCAATGCAGTGCATACCGAGCATTTATCCATATTCTCGTACTTCTCACTGCGGTAGAGGATGCAGTCATTAGGGCATGCATGTATCTTCTGCACGTCTAATCCTAGAGGGCAGACAAGTTTCTTTGCTTCGTACGTACTGGAGGGCAATTGGTTATTTCTTGGAAGAAGCTTCTTCATTATTACCAGCAACTTTTCAAATCCCGAGTCAGTCATACTGGTCTCTGCCTTCCACTTCAACAATTCCAGTGTGCTACCCAGCTTCTTCTGGCCATCTTCACAAGTTGGATACAGCAATGTGTTGTGGTCCTGTAACATCTGCTCGAACTACAACATCTCATTTTTTGTGTAGCAGTCTCGCCTTGCATCACTAATGCCCCGACCAAAATCATCAACGGGCTCATCTGGTTCCTGTTCTTCACCCCTTCTTCTTCATTATCTTCAACTACGGTATCATCGTATTCAGGGAACATAGATCGGTAGTTGTCATCATCGTTCTCTGCTTCATCGCTGTCTTCCATCATAACCCCTCTTTCTCCGTGCTTGGTCCAAACATTATAGCCGGACATGAAACCAGACCGAAGGAGGTGGCTCTGAATGACTCTTGAGGAAGTGTGATCCTGCTCATTCCGACATTCAACACATGGACAACACATAAAACCATCCCGCCGCTTGTTCGGCTCGGCCACAAGGCGAAAAGAACGCACGCCTTCTTTGTAAGCGTCAGAGCGTCGATCACCGTACATCCATGGGTGGCTCATCTGCATCATACAACCATGCATATATATCAAACACAATCACGATGCTTAAATTAGTACCGCGCAGTCAAAACGAGAAAATAGTTGCTAACCTTTTAGGACACTTCAAAACAAAGAGAAGAAACCTTAAGTGTCGCTCTGGCACCTCATATCATATTTTGTCTTGTGTGAACTCAAGTGGTATCGCTCTAACAGGCATTTCACCGAACACCTCTAGTGCATATGAAGAAAAAAGGTTAGCACAAAGTTATACCCACCTCTCACATAGAAAAAATAGGAGAGAGTGGAGGGCTGGGTGCATATATATAGGGCCAGGCCATTAGTCCCGGTTTGAGATACAAACCGGGACTAAAGGTTCTGCCAAGAGCACGCGCGCCGGCCCAGACCCATTTGTCCCGGTTTGTATCTCAAACCGGAACTAATGGTTCCTTACGAACCGGGACAAAGTGCCTCGGCCTCCTCGGGCCGTCTGGTTCGGACCATTAGTCCCGGCCCCAGCCACGGCCGAGACTAATGGCCCGAACCAAAGGCCCATTTTCTACTAGTGTTCCATCTCCATTAGTTTCTTCTTCGTTTTTGTACTGGACATGCTTGCTTTGCTTGCCACATATGTTCCTCTTCACCTCATATTTCTCAATAGCTAGCTTCAGCAATCCAAGAATCATCCTCTGGGGTCTGGACGCAGGGTACCGATGATCCCCTTATGGCTTGTTTGGATGTACTGGGATTTCTATCTCGGGGAATCAAATCCCAACCGGAAATTCATGAAAACAGTTTAAATCATCGGGATTTTATTCGTCACCTTCCTACTAGTGGATTTATTTTCCTGGGGAAAGACTGGATTTCCATCCTACCAAACAAGCCCTTAGTGCAAAATAAGTCCCGGAATATTATTTTGGACTTCCAGAAAATACGGCAGAAGCTCACTCCTGTAAATTATGAGAACAACTTATGAAAAATTGCAAACTGTGCAAAAATCACAAGATCGCGAGAGCCGTCATGCCTAAATTACAAATTCAGAACTTGGCATGAAACACGAATCATTTTGTGAAGTTTGCAAGGATCACACATGGTCATATTTAACTTTCAAAAGTACACCTGGATACTCCCTGTATGCATGATTTTCCGGAACTTACAAATACGATTTTTTGGAACGTAGAAATACATGCCACGTCAGGTTGAGCGGTACCCCTGTTGCCAGGGAAAAATCATAACTCCTTGGAATTTCTCAGGTGAAGAATAATAGAGGACGTTAGAAGACTTGTAGAGGTTGGAAACCATTTGAAACGTCCAAAATCATGGGGCTCTAAGACCCACTTATTGAATTGATACACTACTCAACTGAATGAAAATTCTAAACCGATGAAGGGGTAGACAATATATTATAACACTCGGTCGATGTAGAAAATATTTTTTTAATATTGCATAGGTAGGGTCTTAAATTTGAGACGTCTTGACTCTTGATACCATATTAAAATTATGCACTAACTAACTCAAACAAAAGTTCGAACAGATGGATGGCTCATGATTCCTTGTGTGCACAAATCTTGAGATCAAAGTACTATCCTGATGGAAACCTTCTTAAGGCTGGTCCTAAGAAGCGCTCTTCTTTTACTTGGCAAAGCATCACTGTAGGTCTTAATGTTTTCAGAAGAGGTCATATTTGGAGAGTGGGTTCAGTTGATAAAATCAGTATCTGGAGGAACACTGGGTTCCAGGGAGTCCCGATCGCAAGATCCAAACTCCGAGAGGAGTAACCGTCCTAACAACAATTAACGAACTAATCGACCCAATTACTATGCGTAGGGACAAGGAATTACTTCGGAGCATCTTCAACCCGCTTGATATAATGAGAATTATTCGGATTCCTTTGAATGAGAACAGGACTGAAGATTTTGTTGCATGACACATTGACTAAAACATATTCTTTCTCAGTACGATCTGCGTACTACATTCAGTGGAATCATATACATGGACAAAAGTTGACACACAATGAGGAATGTGGCCCTTCTTCTCATAATCCGGTGTGGGATATTCTATGGAAATTAAAGGTACCAAGTAAAATTAAAAAAATTATGTGGAAAGATTTACATGGTGTTGTCCCTGGTTATGCAATCCTTGCTACCAGACATATACCAGTATCAGCGCAATGTCCAGTATGTACTCAAGGTGCGGAAGATCTATTGCACTTGATGTTTAAGTGTGTTCGAGCTAGAGAAGTATGGCAGTCTCTGAGCTTGCTGGGCACTATTGATCCCTTCCTAGGGGTTGACCGATCGGGTTCGGTGGTTTTTGAAGAGCTTCTGAGAAGTGATTTACAGCAACCTGATGGCCAAGCTTTAAGTGGTATATATATGGTGGCAGCGAAGGAAGCATGTGGATGGCGAAAAGGTAGCCCCACATGCTCGATTTGCCTTTGCAATACAACGGCTGGCTCTAAATTACAATCGGGCTAAATCTAATACGATAGTACGGGAAACCTAGTGCAAACCATCCCCGGGTAAGTACAAGCTTAATATTGATGCATGTATTTTTCCTAATGGAACTGGTGGTGCTGCGGGAGCTGTACTACGTGATGGCAAAGGCCAAGCTGTTGCTAGAGCTAGTTAAGCGCGCCGTAAGGCTTTCCCTAAAAAAAACCTCAAGTCTAGATCGGTGGCATTTTTTTTTAGATACACGGGCCTTAGACGTGGATCGACGGATTTTTTTTTGCAGATACCACAAATTTTTTAAATATTGTGTTCGTTAGGATTTGAACCAGGTCCAATACCAAATGAAATTGTATGCTCTAGCCAGTTCACCAAAAGACCATTCTTATGGAAGAAGTCGACAATATATTTCAACACCACTCGCAAAAGAAAATAAATTCAACTCCACTACATGGCGAGGAGAAGTGAGGTTGAGTTTGCACACAAGGGTGACTTCCTTGCAAATTAGTGTTAGATCTTGTGAATATTTTTGAGCGAATGTTTTAGATCTTAGTCTCCAGAGTTGAACAATTGGATTTGCGGTTTACGGTGGATGGCAACTTCCAATTTTTTTCTCTACCACGTGCCCAAGTTAGCGGGCCCACACAAAAATTCGATCAAGTCAGGGCGGGGCACTAAGAGCATACCCAATGGCGCGGACAGTAAAGCCCTAAACTGCTTGAAGCCGCATGCCGTGTTAGGGCAAAAATTGAAACCATATGAAACTTCAAAGATATATGATCCAAATGAAACCATATAATGGAGGCTGACGAAACAAATTCCCATGAATGTTTTTCTTGGAGAAATGCTGCATCACGTTAACAAAAAAGAAAAAAAAACTGCTTACCGTAGGAGTGTTACATAGTCCCATCAAATACCCGTCCATGCTGGCCAAGACCCAGCACTGAAGTTTATCCCATCCTGCAGATTGATAGTATGAGCGCCCAAGACGAGATCATGAACTCCACCGCCCATCAGGCAAGCACTGAAAGCAGTCTACAAACACCAAACAAAGTATCCTTCGCATTCACAACCTTGCACACAAAATACTCTTTGCAAACTGAAATGTGCACGGGACTAAACAGTCATGCAAATGTGAACCACCAGTCTCCAAAATATATAGATGAGAAATAAACCAGGAAATCCATCATTTTACAACTGCAAACTACAGGCTGCAATTGAAACTTCCCAAGGGCTCAGGAACTTCTACCGCACCATCAGGTTACTAAGGAGGATTTGACAGGTAGATGCTTCAGATTCGATGTTGGAAACTACACGGAGGAATAAGGTCTATGTTATGTAGCAGAAGCCGCCAATTAAAAACATCACGGCTGCAGTCTACCTTCCAATGGGATGCTAATCATAGTCTAGGAACTCCATCCGTTTCCGCATCGAGCCTTTGAGATCTCTTGCTTCTCTTTCCGCTTTTTCAGCCTGAGTGGAGGCGGAAACAAAGTTTACAGTAGAGAAAATAAGTAAACAATTATCAGAAAGAGACAGTGTCCTGCTTTAGTGAAAATATATATAAAGAACAACAGTAAATGTACCTACAGAAATAAAGAAATGTGAAAAATGTACTTGACTGATTAATGAAACTGGAGCCACGGAAAGCAAATAGTACTGATAATCATAAACTTCGTAATGAATCCACAGGCAATTGAGAAGGAACCATGGTCAAACCAAACTGCTAGGAGAATCACTCAACCCGTATAAAAGGCACAAGTTGAAGGCTGGTGGAGTTAAAGCCCATTAAGGGTATATTTTCTCTCGGTTTCAAATTAAGCACATTTCAGAATAGTGATTAGATATTTTTCTAAAAGCTGGTAGTTTTCCTATGAAGGATCTTATATTATGCCAACCTGAACTACTGACAGGCTGACCAGGTAGAAAACCTATCACTATGGTTTACGCCACCATTGTGGCAAAAGCATATATGATTGATGGTTTCATGAAATGCAAAGAGAGGAGATAAAGACAGTCAAATTAACACAAAATATTTTACATTTTCATTTGCCTCCGACTATTAATCAATTACCTACAATTACATGGCATGCCCCACTTTTTTTCAAACGATGATACTGACGATTCCTTGGGACTAGAATAGCATTTCAAGACGGCGTTATTTTTTGGGAGGACTCTTGAGAAAGAAAAACTGAGTATTTCTAAGATTAGTTAAGATCTCGAAAAGGAAAACTGCGACGATGGACATTAAAGCAGAGGGAGAAAGAGCAGCGTACCAACAAAAAACAGCAAGTGACTCCCCCAAAAATTTTAATCTAAAACAATACTAGGGGAATATTGTATCTTCAAACAAGAGTTTATCAATAGAAGCACTTGCCTTTCTTATTTCCGCCTCTGGAACACAAGTCATGTGAGCAGGGAGTTCATCCTTCTCAAGATCCTGCTCAATTTGATATAGAAAACATTAATACATATATATGAATTCTATGCAGGGTCATCTGTTGTGAAAAAGGTGATCATTACCAATTCACCGATTAAAACAACGTTCTCTCCACGGATGACATAAAGACCAAGGGGAACATCACAATATAGTTCTCCAACAATTACTCGTTCACAAGCACCTTGGAGAACAACATTTGCTGTGGATGTAACAATTTGAGTAAAACCATCTTTGTGGCCAACATTTTAAGAATCGGAAGCAGTAGGAACATGGATCTCATTGTAGCATACCAAACTGGTCAAATGAACACAGAGTGCCAAGCAGCTTCCTTCCGTCTCGTAGTAGGACTATGAGTTTCTCTGTAAGAAAGAATATGCATAAGTTGGTGACAGAATAGCGAATGAAAAAAAAAAAGATGTACTCTGAGTGCCAATCATGCAGTCCATTGAATTTCATATAGAACAGAACGATGCAGTACATGCATATGAATTAGTTGCAAATGCCTTGTTCTCATAGAAATAACGACGTTTCCACTTTCCACATCAGAACCAAAAAATTCCGTTCCTCTTCTTGTTTTGCATCATATGGCAGTTGAAGGTAACTAGGTGTTCACAGATTATGCTTCTATCAGCTACTTGACCATGCTATTACCAGTGCATAGTGACATGATCTGCCACACAGCACCAATTCATATCACCTGAAATTAACTGAAGAACTATGTCATGTAACTAACTGCTACTAGACTAGATTGTGAATCAAGGTCTTTGTATTTTAAAGTATGACGGTACAAGTACAACTAGCTTCATTGAATTTCTTTGCACAAGCCGTCGAAGTTTTCCTGTTTCAATGTTGGCGGCAAATCTAAAGTACAGCTACAAATACACCACTAGTCCATTGTCAAGCTGGATGCTTCAACCTTCCACGAGTAGGTCAGCAGACAACACCTAAATTTTGTTTCGAGCAAGACAACAAAATCTGATGTTGAGAGAAACCATGGCATTGAATTTTAGACATCCCATATTCCAATCAAATCTTGTGGCTTTCGACATGTACGCCCAGCAGCCCAAATCTACGACCACCGGCTTCTTGAACTACACCAACTGTAACAAAAATCCCCCAAGAGGACAAATCTCGCTAACCTATGGTCCCGCAACAGAGCCTAGAACCAGCACCAGAAGCGGGAAAAGAATCGGAGTAAAAGGGCAGGATCTCACTGTCCAAGAAGCCGGCGAGGGAGGTCGAGAGGAGGAGCTCATCCGGGCCGGCCCAAGACATAGCGTGGAGTCTGGGTTCACCTAGGCAGATCGCATCAGATGGCCGCAATCCTCGGGGACTGGGGACTAGAAATTGATAAACCCCGCGGCGGATCGGTGGGGAAATTTATTCTAGGGTTAGTTCCTCTCGCGTGGCTTGGCTGGCCGGCTCGGAGTCGGAGGACAGCGGGCAGCAACAAAGCGTTTTTTTTTTTTTACAATCAACACCACGTTATATTCAAAGTATCAAATAGTACGTGTTAGAGATATATAAGCTCACTCCATCGATTACAAGTCTAAAAAAAACTAGCAAATTTTCGAGGTCTTCAATCTCTTTTTTCCAAGACATAATCTTGCACTTTTCTGAAGGCAGCCAAACACTGACAAATATCAAACCATAACCTGTAAATACCAATGAAGGTTCTCCCATAATTTTTGAGCCGCAGTGCCAAGGCTACGTGCACGCGCGCAACCATTAGGGTAATCAATCAATATCGGCAAGAGATCCAACACAAGTATTTCAGGGAAAATTAACTGAACAGCCTGATCGACGTCGTTGGCGAACCGAGAGTACAAATCACCATTGTCGAGGATGTAGCAGCCGGGACAAATATTGCGAGGATAATCCTCCTCGCGACAACCATGAGAAAAAGTCCAAAATCGATCCGGTAAAGGAAGATCTGAAAGACTGTACCTATAGAAACTTAATCTTTCAACACCACCATTGACGCCGGGAAAGAGATCTCGTCGAACGGTATGCCGAAGATCACTTATTGTAGACGATGCCATCTACATTAAGATGACAACCCTAATCTTGAAAATACTAGTTTTACTAAAAACTCCACCCATAGGTCGGGTTCCCCACCCCTCCGATGCCGGCGAGACCGGCCGGAGGAGGGGGAACCGATCTATGGAGGAGGCGGAGATGTTGTGGCTAGGTCAGGAGAGGAGGCGGCGGCTGAGAGGAACGTGGCAGCAGCAAAGTGTTTGGTTATGAGTAAACTGAATAGCGTCCTAATTCTTTCCCCTCGCCTTCATTTTGGTCCTAATTTTTTAAAATTCCGCGTCTGGTCCTAAATCTTTGATAAATGATTCATGCGAGGTCTTAAATCGGTTTGATCCGCGTTAACCGTTGCCATGTCAGCAATGAGGGTCAGAAGACATACCTGTAAGCCTACATATTTACGGATAGAACCCCATGGTTGTATTTCTTTTAAAACATGGCCCTTGTTTCTCTCCACATCCCTCTCTGGCCAGGGAGGTTTTGATGCAGTACCACGAGGGAAAATACATGTCGGTGTTGTGGCGGGTCAATGCGCTAGCTGTCGACCACCTGAGATCGGCACTTGCACTCCGCCTCGCGGGGCACCTCCACTTTGTTGCCGCCATCCACGCCCATAGCGCAGAGGAGGACCTGGCCGATGCGCACCTCACCTTCGCTAGCGCCCACTCGCCGCCGCCAAGGAGCTCGTCCCTAACTGCGTCGACATCGCCATCGTGCTCGAGCACGCCCTCGCCGAATCCTCTCTCCACCGGGAGGCGGAGACCGAGTACCGCAGCGCGTTGGGCATCTCTGCCCCCGTCGACCCGGCGAGGCACAACACGGTGTACGGCCTACACGGCCCCGAGACCACCACCGTGGACCATAGGGTTCTAGAGGCTAGCTTCAGAGCGCAAAGAGCCATCGATGTTCTGAGGAACAAGCCGGTCCCTGCGAAAGTCGATCGTTTGCTCGACATCTTCAGGCATGATGGGACGCACGTGGCGCAACCGCATGCCAAGAGCGTTGCCGAGAACTTCGTCTATGGCCTCGACGCGGCCAGCGACAAGAGGGCTTGTCTGTGACGTTCGCTTGCCTCTGTGGACCGTGCGACGCAGAGTTTCCCAAACTTGGACGCGATCGCCGCCTTCCACGTGAAGCTTCTGTTCCTCTTGGGCGAGCATGGCATGGCTGAGAGCGAGTGCATCAGGGCGCTCGACTTGAAGTTTCCCCACGATCCCGATAAAGATTGCATTCCTCCTGGATCAATCAGTGGGGTCGATCCTAGCGCCAGGCTAGTCTCGCTTTCCAGACAGTTCCGTAAACTGGTTCTGAAGATCATTGAGTTGGCCAAAGATTACTGAAAGAATTCCATGACCGCCGAGAGGCAGAGCGACTTCCTGCGGGTGAGCCTTAATACTCTACAGCAGCCGTGAATAATAATAACCAGGGGGGATTTTGTAAATATATTGTTGACGTGGCCACGATCAAAACGCCACATAGATTGGTCAGACAAAAATAGGACCTCGAATAAATTATTTATCAAAGATTTAGAATCTGGTCATGCAATTTTAAAAGATAGGGACCAAAGTGAAGGTGTGGCGAAAGAATTATGACCGCTCATTCAGTTTACTCTTTGGTTATTCCTTCCTTCGCTTCCTTTTTCAGCCATTCAGGGCGTCGAGCCATCGACTATGATCAGAAGTTGGATCTTCCAAATTCTACCCCTTTCTTAAATTCGAATCAAATTGAAGCAGTGCTAGAATCCAATTCAAAATAACTTTTAATTTGTAATGAGTGCTTAGGCGGAAAATGATAATCCGTCCCCTAAGTAGTTTGGAGAAATAGGAAAAAGGTTATAAGTGCAATGCGTAACCTTTTTGAGATATCATGATTCCATGGTTTCATTACTTTCTCTTAGACATTTATAAATGATTTCTGCAATCATTACTTCACATGATGATATAGAATAACCACTAGGGTTCTCCATTTGTGAGAAATCTTAAATGGATTCTTTGTGCTTTAAAAGTACTTCATAAGATCTTGTATTAGATTTATTAAAATTTGGATGTATCTATATACTAAAACGTGATTAGATCCATTCAACTTTAGATAAATTTGCAACATCCTTTTTAGGACGGAGAGAGTACATTACCATGTATAAATGAAGAGAACAAATTGTGCACATTTTACTAAGTATGTTCATGACAAGGTTCCCCCTTCTTGTTTTTGGTTAGACTTTGACTTTCAAGTTTAAACATATCAAAATTAAAGAAATTTGTGCACACGCTATCTTATTCTTTAAAATTTGAATTCAGATGTGTTGAAGTATGATCCAAAGTTAATAAAGAAGGCTAACTTCTGACAAGCGAAGCGAGGCCCATCGCCAGGGTACAGATTGTTGAAGATCTAGATTTCCACCTCTATATATATCTCTTTTAAGCCGTCGTCTGGGACGAGTTGCATCTGTGAAAATCCCCAGCGTTGTGTAAACACTCCCCATTATAGTGAAGTTTAGCCTGCTGGCGTCCGTGGTTTTTTCTCTCTCTTTGTTGGAGTGGTTTTTCCACGTTAAATATGTGTCTCTCCCCTTGCTGCGATTTCTTTTTCGTTCTTCATTATTTGCTTGTCACGTTTATAACAAGTGGTACCAGAGCCCCAGGTTCCAATCTAGGGTTGACATTCGTCATTGAAGTTCGATCTACCGCAGCTAGACTACACCACAAGATTCTCCTTGTGGCAGGTGAAGATGCTTGCGATTCTCGCCCAAACTTTTGATTTGGATGAAGCGCTGGATGGATTCGACAAAAAGGATGCAAAGGGGTGGTATGATGAATAAAGGCGAAAAGACCATAAGGCTTTCTCTTGATTCAACTTCATCAGTCCAATAATATTTTCTAGGAGCTGTTCGCAGAGAAATCTGCGGCATCTTTGTGGGTGAAACTGGAATCGATCTACATGTCAAAGGATCTAACTAGTAAGATGCATGTGAAGATGAAGTTGTTCTCGCATAAGCTGCAAGAAGATGGATCAGTAATAAATCACTTATCTGTTTTAGAGAGATTATTTCTGACTCATATTCTATGGAAGTAAAATATGATGATGAGGATCTAGGTCTCTTACTCTTATTAGGTCTCTTACTCTTATGCTTACTGCCTAGTTCTTATGCACACTTCTGTGATACAATATTGTTGAGACATGATGAACTAACCCTTGATGAAGTACAAGAGGCCCTCAAACTGAGGGAAAATATGAAAACTATGGTGCAGACAGATGGGTCGTCATCCAAGACCGAAGCTCTGTAGGTTTGTGGCATGACCGAGCAGAGGTACAACAACTACCACAACCGACATAAAAGAAAGGACGACAGCGGCTGTTCAAAGTCCAAGGGAAAGGAAAAAATTGCAAGTATTATAAGAAATCTAATCATGTTATTGATAATTGTGGAAAGCTATAGAACAAGGAGAAAAGAAACGGAACTTACCAACCGAAAGATAAGTCTGAAGGTGCTGGTAAGGCTATTTTTGTTTCTGGTGATAGTTCTAATAGTGAATGTTTAGCCGTTTTTGCTGCTTGTGCTTCTCGTGATGATAAATGGATACTTGATAATACATGTTCGTTTCATATTTGGTGTAACAAAGATTGGTTCAGTTCATATGAGTCTATGTAGACTAGAGATTTTGTGTGGGGGAATGATAACTTGTGCCATATTGTTGGCGTTGGATCTGTTAAGATCAGGACACATGATAGTGTTACACGCACGTTGACTGAGGTGAAGCACATATGAAGCATGCTCAACAATTTGATCTCCCTGAGTACCATGGATATTGATGGATACAAGTACGCCGGTGGGCATAGATTGTTAAACATATCAAAAGGTTCTCTTATTCACATGATAGGTGATATAAATTCTGCTAAATTATATGTTCTTATAGGTAGCACTTTGCCTGGTATTGATGCTGCTATTACTTCTAATGATTATGATGATTGTGGAAATACTAATTTGTGGCATATATGTCTTGGGCATATGGGTAAACATGGCATGATAGAATTAGTAAAGAGAGAGTTGATTGATGGTTGTAATTTGAGTAAGTTTGAGTTATGTGAGCAGTGCGTTTTTTATAAGCATGAAAGAGTTAAATTCAATGCTTTCGTTCATACCACCAAAGGCATATTAGATTATGTGCATGCTGATATATAGGGACCTTCCCGTAAGACTTCTATTGGTGGTACTAATTACATGTTTACTATTATTGATAACTACTCAAGAAAAGTGTGACCATATTTGCTAAAACATAAATCTGATATTTTTGATGCTTTTAAGAAGTGGAAAGTTATGGTGGAAAACAAACTGAAAGAAATGTAAAAATATTACGTACTGATAATGGGATGGAATTCTGTTCTAATGAGTTTTAGGAGTTTTGCCGTAATGATGGTATGATCAGGCACCACACCATCCCTTATACTCCTCAGCAGAATGGCATGGCTGAGCGCATGAACAGAATCATCATCTTGAGGGCTCGTTTTATGTTGTGCAATGTAGGTATGGGCAGACGTTTCTGGGCTGAAGCAGCCAATACAACATGGTACCTCATTAACATGTCACCTTCTATTCCACTTGAGAAGAAAACTCTCATTGAGATATGGTTAGGTTCGTCTGCTGATTATTCACAGCTGAGAGTTTTTGGTTGCACTACGTATGCTCATGTCAATATTGGAAAGTTAGAGCCTAGAGTTGTTAATTGTATATTCGTTGGTTATGGTTGAGAAGTTAAAGTATATAAACTATGGAATCCTAAAACTAAAAAGGTTTTGTTGAGTAGGAATGTTATATTGAGTGAATCCATTATGTATCATGGCAGCTTGCCATCAGATCCCTCTCTTGTTACTGTTGGAGAGGAGAGAGTTAGTGTGTAGGTGGAGCACCTGCAGAAAACTGTTTAAACTGTTGACAACAATGTTGTTGTTGAAGATACACATGACATAAACATTGCTGATTATGTTGTTCAGCACTCACCTACTGTTTTGCAGCAATCACATGAGTCCATTGCTTCTGGTAGACCGAGGTGTAACAAAGGTCCTCCTTCTTGTTTAATTGAAGAGTGTAATCTTGTTCATTATGATTTGAGTTGTGTTGAATAGGTGGAGAACGATTCTGAATCCGCTACATATAATGAAGCCATTGCATATGTTGAACACGAGAAGTGGATTTCTACTATGCAAAAAGAGAAGCAGTCGATTGAGAAAAATGTCACATGGGATGTTTTGTGCTTGTCTAAGTAAAATAAGGCGGTCCGCTACAAGTTGATCTTTAAGAAAAAGGAAGGTTTGTCTCCTAAAGAGCCTTTAAGGTATAAGGCAAGGTTAGTAGCAAAAGGGTTGAGCCAGATTCCAGGTATTTATTATAATGATGTGTTCTCTCTAGTTGTAAAGCATAGTTACATTCGCACTTTCTTTAGTATTGTGGCTTTGTGTGATCTTGAACTTGAGCCGTTAGATGTCAAGACTGCTTTTCTGCATGGAGAGCTTGAGGAGGAAATATACATGGACCAACTAGAAGGGTTCATAGTAACCAGTAAAGAGGATTTTGTGTGCAAGTTAAATAAGTCACTTTATGGCTTAAAGCAATCTCCAAGATAGTGGTATAAAAGGTTTGATTCGTTTATGATCTCACATGGCTTTGAGAGGTCTCAATATGATAGTTGTGTTTACATTATGTTTGTTGAAGGATCACCTATATACTTGTTGTTATATGTTGATGATATGTTAATTGCTGCCAAGAGCCTGAAAGAAATCACTACTTTGAAGGCACACCTAACCAGTGAGTTTGAGATGAATGGTATTGGTACTGCTAAGAAGATCTTAGGTATAGAGATTACCTGAGATAGAAAATCTGATTTGTTATTTCTTAGTCAGCAAAGTTACATTAAGAAAGTTCATCATCATTTAAATATGGATGGTGCCAAGTTAGTTAGTACTCTTATTGCTCCTCACTTTAAAATTTCAGTTTCGCAATGTCCTACTACTGATGAACAATTTGAGTACATGTCAAAGGTGCCATATTCTAGTGTTGTTGGTTCTTTGATGTATGCCATGGTTTGTTCTCTTCCTGATTTATCATATGCTATGAGTTTGATAAGTAGATACATGGATAATCCTGGTAAAGAACATTAGAAGGTTGTTTAGTGGTTTTTAGTTACCTTCTTGGCACTTTTAATGCTTGTTTGAAGTTTGGCAGAACCAATGAGGGACTCGTAGGCTATGTGGATTCAGATTTTGCTGCCTATTTGGATAAGAGAAGATCCCTCACAGGTTATGTGTTTAATATTGGTGGTTGTACTTTTAGCTGAAAGGCTACGTTGCAGGCTATTGTGCACAATCTACTACTGAAGCTGAATACATGGCTATTGTTGAAGCTTCCAAAGAGTCTATTTGGTTGAAAGGTTTGTTTGATGAGCTTTGTGGAGATGATTCATGCATTACTTTGTTTTGTGATAGTCAAAGTGTCATATACCTTACAAAAGATCAGATGTTTTATGAGAGAATTAAGCACGTTGATGTCAAGTACCATTTTGTTAAAGACATTGTTTCTCAAGGTAAACTAAAGGTATGCAAGATCATCACTCATGATAATCCTGCTGATATGATGACTAAACTTGATCTTGTTGCTAAGTTTGATCTATGCTTGCTATATATATATCTCTTGTAAGCTATCGGCTGGGACGAGTTGCATCTGTGACAATCCCGACGTTGTGTAAACACTCCCGTTATAATGAAGTTTTGCTGGCTGGCGCCCGTGGTTTTTTCCTCTCTTTGTTGGAGAGGTTTTTCAACGTTAAACCCCTTGCAGCGATTTACTTTTTTTTCTTCATTATTTGCGTGTCGCATTTATAACAACATGACTACTACTTTCTTGAGTCGAAAGGAGCCCTCTTCCCCTCCACTGCTCCCTTGAGAGTCGCCGGTAGTTCTCAGTTGCCGCCCATCTCCTTCCTTCTCACCAAAGGCACTGCTAGTCGACGAGGGGTGGATCAGGTGGTAGGCTTCTCATGTATATATTAGATGTAGAGATCCTTTGGGTTGTTGGCCACGTGGCGTATAGGAGCACATCATCGACGCTTACAAGCAACATCAGTCGGCTTTCAGTGCTTGTTCTCTTGGTCATGGTGGTGAGGTGCTACGGGTGGCGAGGAAGAGCTGCATCGGCAAATTCATCAATAAGCTCGCAGTTGTCTGGTAGTTGGGGATCTAGTGTTTGCAAGGTCCGGCCTTCTTCTTCAATGTGTCACAACGGCGAGGCGGGAGAGGGGGAGGGTGTTGGATGCAACACTCGGCAACCATCATTTCATCTGTCCTAGAGTGGTGATGTTGTTGTAGCTTGGTGAACAGTATCATCGCCCTTTGATTTGGCGTCCCACTCTGATGGCCATCTGGTGGTCTTCGAGGCTAGTGATGCAAACCATCAATTCTTCATCCTCTAGGCGGAGGACTTGTTCTAAGCTCGTGACGATTGTGTCCCTGGCGTCGGCTCGGGCTCGCTCTGCAGCGGTAGCAGAGAACCTGATTACTTTTCCCAATTCTTATTTAGAGTCTTCTATTAAAAAAGTAGACTTGTTTGTAATTGTTTCTTCTGTTAAGGTCCCATCTGTAAAATGTACCTGCAAGCGCATAACTAAGAGTTATCCAAGTCCTTGGGAGGGACTCTAGTCTAAAAAAACTTATTTGGTGTTTTGGCATTTGAATTTTAAAATGATCATAGGAAGAGGATAAAGAACTATAGTAGAGCACGAGCAACATTAGCCGGTCTAAGAAAATAACTACATCCGGGTCTAGAAGTTTTGGCTCACGGGCATATAAAATAAATTTTAAAATGACATGAAATGAAGAAAATTCCGTGGATACACCCGGGCATTTTGTGTTCGCACATAAGTTTTTGAAAAAAGAATATTTTATGTGACTTATGTAAAAACAAAAACATGTCCAAGAATAATTATGTTGGAGCATCCTAATTTGTCTTTTTACATGAGACAAAATGTTCTTTTTTACCTGAAAACTATTAGAAATAATAAGCTAAACTATAAAGGCCCATGTAGATTTCAGATTTTTCCTAAATCTTAAAGCCCATATTGTGGCAGCTCACATGTGTTTGGGCCCATGTTTGGGGCAGCTCACATGGGAGTGAAGTGGGAGCTAAAGTTTAATCCCACATGGAAAGTTGAAGGAGAGTTACACCACCTTATAAGGTGGAGTGGTTCACCACTTAGTAAAGCGAGTGAAAAGAGGAGAACTACACGTGCGCTCCTCCTCCGACGCCGCCGCTCGCACTCACCGCATCCACCCGTCCCATCCCGTCGCGTGTGCCGTGGGTTGAGGGAATATCGTTGAGCCGAGCTTTCTTTTTGCTACTCAGGAAAACTTGTGAGGCTTTGACAAACATGTCAACAACAAGCCTATTCGGGTCGCTCTCGGATCGTGGGCTACTGTAACCGACCCGAGCGTGCACGACGTGGACTCGGCCCACATTCGCCTCCATTAGGGTTTCCTGAGCCGCTCTATATAAAGTGTTGTGCGGCTACCGCCACAACTATCGAACCAATCTAGGGTTTTGCCCCCTCTCTGCTTGCGCCGCCACCATAGTCTACTCCATCATGTTTGCCAGCATGCACCAGCGGACGGGAGAGCAGGTCTCCGGAACCACTCGCCTTTGCGATCCTATACGGGAGAGGGAGAATAAGGTTTTTGGGAAGCGTTCTGCGCGACTGCTCGAGTTCTTCATCACGGGCCATCTTCCATCCAAGTTAGGTGGTGCTGCCTATCAACATCTTCGTCACTGTCTGTTTCGATCCGTCTTCCCCAATGTTACTACGATGACTTCATCGACAACCGATCAGTACGTATACCGTGATCCGATCTGTTGTCACACTATGGCTGTTACTGCGTATGTACTACTAATGTTCGTGTTGATTAATACATCTAGTATGTTAGAGGTTAACATGATTGTAGCTATTGTTTTCATGTTCTATATTTTGGAATTAATTGTGGAAATTGTGCCTAATAATCCAACAATCCAAAAACCTTATGATAGGCAATTTCCTGAGTTAAACATGGGACACTTGGCCGATGCATTAATGCCGGATAAGTATATCGTATTCATTTTAAGAGGTAGCAGGCTAAGACCACTATGTGGCTGCATGTTTTGAAAGTATTCGAGGCTAGTGAGGGTTTACATGAAGGAACTATATCTGAGCAAGATCAGAACAAGTTCAAGGAAACCAATCTTGCCTTTGTGGGATGCGTTCTGAGTGTTCTTGACAATAAGCTGTTTGATGTGTAGATGCACTTCAAAGATGGCAAAGAGCTCTGGGAGGCACTGAACACCAAGTTCGGTGTAGCAGATGCTGGGAGTGAACTGTACATCATGGAGAACTTTCATGATTACATGATGGTTAACAACCGTTCTGTAGTCGAACAAGCTCATGAGATACAGTGCTTTGCAAGGAGATTGAAATCCTTAAGTGTAACTTACCCGACAATTTTGTGGTTGGGTTCATTATTGCAAAGTTGCCTTCTTCATGAAGGAACTTCGCCACAACTCTCAAGCATAAAAGACAAGAGATATCGGTTGAAAACCTGATAGAGTCTCTTGATGTTAAGGAGAAAGCTCGGGCTAAGGACACTACTGAGAAAGGAGGCGAGGGTCAGTCTAGCGCCAACATGGTGTAGAAGAGGACCTTCAGCAAGAACAAAGGGAACCATAAGCCCTCCTTCAACAAGCCTGAAAAGACTATAACCTTCAAGAATAAGAAGAAGCCAAACAAGGCCAAGCTAGGTTGCTATACCTGCGGAGAGCTCAGTCACTTTTCCAAGGATTGCCTAGAACATGCAGATCGCAAGGGGGAAAACGGGAAGACTGTCAATGTCGTGACTGCTAGCAATGCTGATGGGTATGGTAATATATTTACTGTTCTTTTAGTTTCCAATCACCATGTTGGTGGATTGATACGGGTGCTAATGTTCATGTGTGTGCTGACATCTCTATGTTCACTTCTTATCAGGTCACTCGGGATTCATCCGTCCTAATGGGGAGTGGGTCACATGCTTCTGTTCGTGGTGTTGGCACGGTGGATCTGAAGTTCACTTCGGGAAGATCGTGCAGCTGAAGAACGTGCATCATGTCCCTTCCATGAACAAGAATCTCGTTAGCGTCTCCCTTCTATGTAGAGATGGGTTTAAGGTTGTTTTTTAGTCTAATAAAGTCATTTTGTCAAGACATGGACAATTTATTGGTAAAGGCTATGATAGCAGAGGGGTGTTGTGCTTTTCACTTTTAGATTTTTGTAGTAAGTCCGTAAACCATATTTGTGGCGGTGTTAATGATGATACCAGCATTTGGCATTCTCGTTTATGTCACATTAATTTTGGTTTGATATCCAAGTTGTCTAGTATGAGTTTAATTCTAAATTTCACTATTGCCAAAGGTTCCAAGTGCATAGTTGTGTGCAATCAAAGCAACCTTGAAAGCCTCACAAGGCAGCCGAGGAGAGAAACTTGGCACCTCTAGAACTCATACATTCTGATCTTTGTGAGATGAATGGTGCGTTGACAAAAAGTGAAATGAGATATTTCATGACATTAATTGATGACACGACTAGATACTGCTATGTTTGTTTGTTGCACACTAAAGATGAAGATTTAGAATACTATAAAATTTATAAAGCTGAAGTTGAAAATCAACCAGAGAGAAAGATCAAACGTCTTAGGTCGGATCATGGTGGTGAATATTTTTCCAAAATCTTTGATGAATTCCGTGAGGAACATGGCATTATTAATGAGAGGATGTCTCCTACTCGCCCAATCAAACGGGGTTGTCAAGAGGAAAAACCGCACGTTGACTGACTTGGTAAATTCCATGTTAGCCACCGCTGGTTTACCTAAGGCATGGTGAGGGGGCCTTGTTGACAGTTGATGACCCATAAGTATAGGGGGTGTATCGCAGTATTTTCAATAAGTAAGAGTGTCGAACCCAACAAGGAGCAGAAGCTGTTGATGAGTGTCTTGGATCAGGAATTCTCTGTAAATACTTACCAGCCAGATTTTTAAGGGTTTTTGATAATGCTGATAAATAAAGTGCGAGTAAATAAAAGACAATAATAATAAATGTAGCAAGTGGCCCAATCCTTTCTTTAGAAAAGAACAAACCAGTTGTATTACTTAAGATGACCAAACGTTCTCGAGGACACATGGGAATATCATCAAGTGCTTTCTCTTCATATAGCTGATTAATATTCTCTAGTTAGATAAGTGTTGTGTGGGTGAACCTATTCTAATGTACTGACCTTCCTAGGACTAATACATACTTGTGATTATACCCCTTGTCAGCATCCACAACTACAAGAAAGTAATTAATATAAAAACCTAACCACAACCTTAAACTTTGAGATCCTACACTCCCTTGCGCAAAGGTTTCCTAAGGGGGGTTCAGGTTTCTGTCACTCCGGCAACCCCGCGATTAGTAGCCAAATACACAATGCATTCCCCTAGGCCCTTAAAGGTGAAGTATCATGTAGTCGACATTCACATGACACCACTAGAAGAATAACACCACAACTTAAATATCAAACTATTGAATCTTTCTCAACACAATTCCACTACTAACAACATGACTTCTCCCATGTCCTCAAGAACTAAACGAACTACTCACAAGACATCATATGGATCAAGATCAGAGATGAAATAATGATAAGTAACAATCTGAACATAAATGATAGTTCAATGGTTCCACTCAATAGCATCAACTACAACAAGTAATCAACACCGGGAAAGTTTCCCCAAGAACTATGCAAGATTCAACCCAATAGTTACAACGGTATGGAGTGGTGATGATGGTGCTGGTGGAGATGATGATGATGATCCCAATGAAGTCCAGCGTGATGACGGTGTTGATGGCGACAATCTCCCCTCTCCGGGAAGGAATTTCCCCGGAAGAATTCTGTCTGCCAGAGAGATCTTTCTCTCTCTGTAGTTTCCGCCCCGCAGAGGTGGCGAAACCTTTCTATGGTCGCTTGATACGTTGCTAACGTATCCATAATTTTTGATGTTCCATGCTTGATTTTATCTAGTTTCTTATGTTTTGTTCCAAGTTTGGTGTACTTTCTATACACTTTCTTGGACTAACCTATTAACAAGAGCCATAGTGCCAGCTGCCTGTTTTCTGCTATTTTTGGTTCCAGGAAAGTCAGAAAATGAATATTCTCGGAATTGGACGGGACAAAAGCCAAAGTCAGTTTTCACCGAGGGACACAAGGAACCAGAATACGAGACGGATAGGGGCCAGGGGGCCGCCACACCACCTTGCCACGCGGCCCAGCCTGGCCCATGCCAGGGGGTGGTCTGGCCGCCTCCGGCACCCCCTCGGCCTCCCCTTTCGCGTATAAGATGCCTCCGATATAGAAACCCTAAGTACCCAATCAAAATTCCATGAAAGAGTTTGTAGCCACCGTCATCTCCATCCCTAGATCGGGAGGGATCTGAAGCTCTTCCCGGCACCCTGTCGGAGAGGGGAATTCACCCTGGAGGCCTTCTTCATCACCATGCAAGCCTCCGGTGTGATGCGAGAGTAGTTCATCTCTGGACTACGGGTCCATGTAGTAGCTAGATGGCTGGTTCTTCTCCTTTGTGCTATCATGTTTAGATCTTGTGAGCTCCGTTCATGATCAAGATCATCTATTTGTAATCCTACATGTTGTGTTTGCGAGGACCGATGGATATTGAGATGCTATTTCAGATTGATTATTGATTCTATCATGTCTTTGTTATTTGTGATTTTGCATGATTTCCATTGTTAGTAGCTATCTTGGCCAAGTAGATGCTAGCAACTCCAAGAGTTAGTATTTATGCTCGATAGTGGGTTCATGCCTCTAGTAATCTGGGGAAGTGACAGAAATCTCTAAGGTACTAGATGTGTTGTTGCTACTAGGGAGAAAACAACAATCCTTTATTCATAGAACAATCGTATTGTTTACTTTACACGCAATGCGTAATGCAATTATCTGTTGCTTGCAACTTAATACTGGAGGGGGTTCGGATGATAACCTGAAGGTGGATTATTAGTCATAGATACAGTTGGATTACGGTCTATGTATAATGTTGTAATGCCTAATCGAATCTCAAAGGAGTCAAGATGATTAGTATATGCATGTATGCTTTCTTGATGTTTGTCAATTTCCCCACTGTAATTTGTTCACCCAACAAGTCATCTATCTTAAGGAGAGCCACCACTAGTGAACTATGGACCCCGGTCCTTTCTTTTACTATCAATCTACAATCAATTGTTTACTGCTTTGTGTTTACTTTCTTGCAAACTATTACTTTCTTCCACTCGATATGTTTAATCCTTTGTTTTCAGCAAAACCAGTGAGATTGACAACCTCAGTGTAAGTTGGAGGCAGAGTTCTGTGGTTGTGTTGTGCAGGTCTCCATGTTGCTGCTGACGCCGGTAGTGCGCCCTGCCAAAGTCCAGCTAGCAACACCTTTGGGGTGTTTCCTTGCTCCTACTGGTTCGATTAAACCTTGGTTTCATAACTGAGGGAAACTTGCTGCTGTGCTCATCATATCTTCCTCTTGGGGTTCCCCAACGAGCTCGAGATATCTTCCATCAAAGCTTTTTCTGGCGCCGTTGCCGGGGAGGTAAGGTAAAAGGTACTCACATCCTCCGGCGTGAGTGCTCGAAGTTATTTCCTTTAGATTCTGCAATTTTGTCTTTTTGTTTCTTATTTTCACTAGTTAGGCTTAATGGAAATCAACAAAAAAAATAGAGAGCGTTATAGTATTTATCTTGAGTTAGGACATGAAGTGTTTGAAGAGAAAATTAAAAAACCTATGGAACTTTATTTGCATGCTAATAGCAATGTTGTTAGTATGAATTCTTTGTACACCATTATTGCTAATGCTATGGAAAAGTCTAAGCTTGGGGAAGCTAGTTTTTATGAAAATTATCTTTTTAGTTCCCCAGCTTTGGAAGATAGTTGTTCTATTGCTTATGATGATACCAAACCTCCACTATATGATGATTACAATGATGAATATGATATTTTCAGTCCACCAACTATTGGGGAGAAAATTAATGATTACAATATGCCTCCTATATTTGATGATTATGGTGATGAGAATAATAATGATAGCTATTTTGGTGAATTTGCTCCCACCATAATTAATAAGAATGACTATGTTTATGTGGAGAGTATTAATTATTTTATGCATGTGGCTCGTGATAAGAATGTTTTATGTGATAGTTATATTGTTAATTTTATTCATGATGCTATTGAAAGTTATTATGAGAGAGGGAAACATGGTTTTATGCATCTCAATAATATTAGGTTTCCCCTCTTTATGTTGAAAGTCTTGAAGTTGCACTTGTTTTGCTTTACTATGCTTGTTGCTTTCATGACTTGTTTATTTACAAGATTCCTATGCATAGGACATGGATTAGACTTAAATGTGTTTTGAATTTGCTTCTTTATGCTCTCTTTTACTTCAATTCATATTTCTTATGTGAGCATCTTCTCAAACTATCATGCCTAACTTAAAGGCGTTAAAGAAAAGTACTTATTGGGAGATAACCCAAAAGTTTTAGATGAGTCTTAGAAGTTATTACCTCAGTAATAACCGCTCCTTATCCTTTTTGTTTGATTTTTGTGCCAATAATAACCTCTAATGAGAGGGAAGTAAGATTTGGGAAAGTTGCTGTCCCGAAACAGATTTTTGTGCTTCACTGTAAAAATTCGTGAAAAATCTCTATACGTCGGTTTGAGCTATAATTTTTGTGCTTCTGCCCCAGGTTGTTATCTAAATTTCATTAGTTCAACACTTTTAGATTTGAGCAAAAAAAGGTCTTTGACAAAAATTGTCTTTACCTGCTGGTCTGTTTTGACAGATTTCTTCCATTATTTGCATTTGCTTCTTGTTGGTTCCTTTTTGAGTTCTTTTGGGGAATTGAGATTTTTGAGGGAAGTGCTACAGTAGCTTGTGTTTTAATGGAAGTTTTATTGGTGTTGGAACTAAACCTAAAGACTTATTATCTTGAGTGCACTAAGTTGCTAATAAAGATTGTGTGAAGTTTTGTATGAAGGAAAAATTTCAGGTGTATGGAAGGAATGAGTAATGAGATGAAGAATGGACTAAAGCTCAAGCTTGGGGATGCCACGCGTGTCACCCCAAGAAATATCCAAGAAGTACAAGCGTCAAAGCTTGGGGATGCCCAAGGCATCCCCTTCTTCATCAATAAAAATTCTAGGTTTCTTCCAAACACTTCATTTTTATTGTTTCATGCATAGTTGTGTTGTTCTTGGAGCGTCTTCTTTTTCGTTTTCGTTTAGGTTTTTCGTTTGCTTGGTTTTCTTAGTTTGCTGAATAAATTGGTTGGACCCCCTCTTTCATACATTGGTTCTCAAATAGTTTGGTTTGGATTGGAAAAGAGTAGGAAAGTTCATGCTTAAGTGGTAAAGAGAGCTTGTTTTTGACTGTGGCCTATGCTTTGTCATGCCATGCTCGATATTGTTTTGGCTTTTTGCTTAGTATTCTTTGTTGTAGCATGACATGTTATAAAAAATTGAGATTGCTTAATGTGCCTTGGAAGAATCGTGCGTTGTTTTAGCATATTAAAGTATAGTATTGTGGTATTCTCCTTTGATGCTTTATTTGGGTTGACTTGGCACATGCTCACACCATGTTATGACTATTCCAAGTCACCATAGCCTCTATGATCCTTTAGTTTTCAACTTGTAGTATCACTTTATGCTTTGATTAATGATGTTTTGTCGCTCTGCATGATTATGGCCATTATTGCTCTCTTAGTTGGTCGCTCCCAGTCTTTTGCTAGCCTCCATAACCAAGTATGAGTTCCACTCATGCATCCAACTCCTAAAACCAAGTTATTCGAAAGAGTCCACCATACCTACCTATTAGCACTTGCTATTCCAGGTATATTCATGTTTTTATCTACCTTCCGAATTAAACTTGTTATGAGAAAACTAGTGATTAAAGCTCTCACAAACTTGATGACACACTTTACTTTCTTGCATTTAATAAACTTGAACCCTTGCGTCCATCTTTGTTGCATATATGCTTGCGCTTTATAAGTTGAAGTTAGCAGAACCATGTATCATGGGGAACGCTTTCAACATTGCACTTGTACTTTGTACCCCGTTGATATCATGTTCTTTTGCTTATGGATCCGGACGGTGTGAAATAAAAGGGGAACTTGTAAGATCATGGAGTTTGTATTAGTGTTAGAGAAATGCCTAGGCCTCTAGCCTAAGCCATGCCTAATCATGGTGGAAACTTGCAGCATAACTATAATGAGCACTCTATGAAGCATCCTCAGTAAAAACCTATGCAAATAGCAAATAAAAAGATCGCTGAGATGCTCATTGTCTGCTTGCCTTGTCATTTTGATTATGGGATAGCTCCTGTATCATGTGCAAGGGGTACCCCGTTGGCGGTTCTCTATGATACATATGTACTTACAATGACAAGAGCTTACTTGTGACTAAAGTTGATTAGCATGAGGTCTGGTCTTCGTAAGTAAGGGGCATGAGATTTCAGCTTATAACTTGTCAAGCATATCCTCTTAGTTGTGTCACTTTAACCTTAATCACCTTCAAGATGCTTATGATAGGGGCAATGAGAGCTGAAAGCTAATAAGTACCATAATTTTTGGAAGCTCTTTATGAAACTTGAATCCCTACTTCCTTCTATGAAGGCCTTTCTTTTACTTTTATGTTGGGTCTCCACCTTCTATCTTTATGCACCTACTTTGAGAGCATAGTGGCCATTCTTAGTTCTACGTGCATTGTCCCAAGACTTGTTGATTGATGCATAGCTTTGATATTGCTCGTTTTAAACTATTTGTCCTAATCTATCAATTTGTTCCCATAAGTGTTTCCCTTTTTGTGACAAGCGGTGTTCCTTATAATAATATTTTTGATCTTCCATGAACCCACCTTGCCAATAAGCTTCAGTTTCAAAGAAACCAACCATTGACAACAATCATGATAAAGCAAGCCAATAACAGACCAGCGAAAATAACAACTAGAGTAGGAACTGATTTTTTTTGTATTTTTGATAAAGAAACAAGAAAACAAGGAGAAATATAAACTTAGCTTGAACAATAGTGAATCCAATTGAACTTGATAAATAAAGCTATGCTCCCCGGAAACGGCGCCAGAAAATAGTCTTGATGACCCACAAGTATAGGGGGTGTATCGCAGTATTTTCGAGGGAAGTTAAACCCAATTTATTGATTCGACACAAGGGGAGCCAAAGAATATTTATAAGCCTTAACAACTGAGTTGTCAATTCAGCTGCACCTGGAAACAATCTTGCTCATAGCAGTTTATCAGTAGCAACAGTTTTGTAGTAGGAATAGTAAAGTAACAGCAGTAGTAAAGCAAAGACAGTAATAACAAAAGCAGTAAACAATGGGATTCGAGTGCGGTAGGCATAGGGATGGATGGACGGGCGTTGCATGGACAAGACAATTCACATAGCAATCAGAATATAGGACAATTGCAGATAAATAAGATAAAGCACCCAAGTACTAGACAATCCTAGGCATGTGTTCCATATATAGTCATACGTGCTCGCAATGAGAACTTGCACAACATCTTTTGTCCTGCCATCCCGTTTGCAGCGGGGCCTCTAGGGAACTACTGGAAATTAAGGTGATCCTTTTAATAGAGCACCGGAGCAAAGCATTAACACTCCGTGAACATACGTGATCCTCACATCAAAGCCTTTCCCTCCCTGTTATCCCGATTTCTGTCACTTCAGGGCCATAGGTTCCGGACAACGACGTGTGTATACAACTTGTAGATAAGACCAGAAACAATACTATCATAATGAATCAATAACATGTTCAGATCTGAAATCGTGGCACTCGGGCCCTAGTGACAAGCATTAAGCACAACAAGTCGCAACAAAGTCATAAAGCACTAATAAAAGATACTAGGCACCATGCCCTAACAATCTGATGCCATTACATGAACGATCTCATCCAATCCCTACCATACCCATAGCCTACAGCGGGGGATTACTCACTCATAGATGGGGGAAACATGGATGGTTGATGGAGAAGCGATGGTGATGATGATGGCGATGATCTCCTCCAATTCCCCGTCCCGGCAGGGTGCCAGAACGGAGTTTCTGGTGCTGTTTCGTGGAATTTGGTGGTGGCGGCGGAGCGGAACTCCTTCTAGAAAAACGTCGAACCCCCCGAAGTTTTTAGGTCAGAAGGCTTCTTATAGGCGAAGAGGGAGACCGAGTGGGTGGCTGGGGCCACCACACCATGCCCAGGCCCAGCCCGCGCCTGGGGGGGTGTGGCCAGCCCCTGGCCCTCCTCCGTCTCGTATTCTGGCTCCTGGAGTCTTCTGGAAAAATAGGCACTTTGGCTTTTGTCCCGTCCAATTCCGAGAATATTCATTTTCTGACTTTCCTGGAACCAAAAACAGCAGAAAACAGGCAGCTGGCACTGTGGCTCTTGTTAATAGGTTATTCCAAGAAATCATATGAAAAGTACTCCAAAGTGTGGAAAAAACACAAGAAAGTGGATAAAACCAAGCATGGAGCATCAAAAATTATAGATACATTTGCAATGTATCAACATCCCCAAGCTTAACTCCTGCTCGTCCTCGAGTAGGTAAGTGATGAAAAGAATAATTTTTGAGGTGACATGCACCATCATAAACTTGATCAAAGCATTTGTAAAACATTCAAAGCTAGGATCATAGTACTTCAATCATAACATGAAAGACAAAGTTCTAGCAATAAGACAAAGAAACTATGATGCAACATGAAAAGGCACAAACAAAAGATTCATGAATAACAATGCTTTGCAAGACGTTTGTTTGTTTCACATAAATAAAACATAGCATAGTGGCATTCAACTTGTCCCTCAATAGAGTAGCAAAAGTAAATGGATAGGACACCTTCAAAGTTTACAAGAGTGACTAGATACAAATATTTTAAACAAGCAGTATCAAGGTATGCATCAATCAACAAGTCTTAGGACAATGCACATAGAACTAAGAATGACCACTATGCTCTCAAGAAAGTGCTCATAGAATGTGTGGAGACTCAACAAGGAAATGAAAAGGTTTTGAATAGTTTGAAAGGCTTCCAAATGCTGAAAGTATGGTACTCATTAGCTTTGAGCTCTCATTGCCCCTATCATAAGCATCTTTAATGTGGTTAAGGTGAAAGTGAGGTCCAATCTAAGTTATATGCTTGACAGACTATAAACTGAAAATCCCAAGTCCCTTGAGTACGAGGGCCGCTCCTCATGCTACTCAACTTTAGTTACCGGTAAGTTCTTGTCATCGTAAGTATGTGCGTATCATTGAGAACCGCCAACGGGGTACCCCTTGCCCGATGACACGGAAGAATCCCCATATCAAAATGACAAGGCAAGCAGACAATGAGTATCTCAGCAATCTTCTTATTTACCATGGGAAAATGGTGCTTTTTTCTCTCTTTCCTCTTTTCATAAATCTTTTTTTTCTTTTTCTCAATAGCTATCTTTCTCTTTTTTATAAGAAGAATGCTTCATAGATATCATTATGGTTACTCTGCAGGTTTCCACCATGTCAGCATGGATTAGACCAGCGGCCCAGGCGTTTCTCTAACACACATACATAACTCCATGGACTTACAAGCTCCCCTTTTATTTCACACCGACGACATCCGCAAACAAAAGAGCAAGGTATCAACTGGGTATATATTTACAAGTGTTGAAAGTGTTGCCCGTGACAACACGGTTCTGCTAATCCCCAGCCTATAATTAGCAAGCATATAACTTTCATGGATAGTTCACAATGGTTCAGGTTTATTAAGTGCAGGAAATAAAGTGTGCCATCAAATTCGTGAGAGCTTTACTAACTAACTTTCTCAAAACAAGCAAACATTTTATTCGGAAGAAAACAAGGCATATTGAATATGCATGGAAGTAGCAAATGATGCTAATAGGTAGGTATGGTGGACACTTTGGCAATATTTGGTTTAGGGGGTTGGAAACTTGAGTAAAACATACTCAGTGAAAGTGAAGGCTAGCAATAGTAAGGGAGCGACAAACGAGAGAGCAATAATGGCCATAATCATGCAGATCAACTAAACATCATTGATCAAAGCATAAAGTGATACTACAAGTTGAAAACTAAAGGATCATAAAGGCTTATGGTGACTTGGGATAGTCATAACATGGTGTGAGCATGCGCCAAGTCAACCCAAATAAAGCTTCAAAGGAGAATACCACTATACTATGCTTTATAATATGCTAAAACAACACATGATTCATCCAAGGCACATTAAGCAATATCAATTGTTTATAACAAGTCATGCTACAACAAAGAATACTAAGCATAAATCCAAAAAAATATCAATCATGGCATGACAAAGCATAGGCCACAGTCAAAAAACAAGCTCTTTTTACCACATAAGCATGAACTTTCCTACTCTTTTCCAATCCAAACCAAACCATTTGAACACCAATGTATGAAAGAGGGAAGGTCCAACCAATTTATTCAGCAAACTAAGAAAACAAAGCAAACGAAAAACCAAAACGAAAATGAAAAAGAAGACGCTCCAAGAACAACACAACTGTGCATAAAACAATAAAAATAAAGTGTTTGGAAGAAACCTGGGATTTTTATTGATGAAGAAAGGGGTGCCTTGGGCATCCCCAAGCTTTGACGCTTGTACTTCTTGGATATTTCTTGGGGTGACACGCGTGGCATCCCCAAGCTTGAGCTTTAGTCCATTCTTCATCTCATTACTCATTCCTTCCATACACCTGAAATTTTTCCTTCATACACAACTTCACACAATCTTTATTAGCAACATTAGTGCACCAAGATAAATAAGTCTTAAGGTTCAGTTCTAATACCAAATAAACTTCCATTAGAACACTAGCTACTGTAGCACTTCCCTAAAAAAGCTCAATTCCCCAAAGGAACTCAAGAAGGAACTAACAAGAAGCAAATGCAGAAAATGGCAGAAATCTGTCAAAACAGACCAGCAGGTAAAGACGAATTTTTTCGAAGACCTTCTCTTGCTCAAATCAAAATTTGTTGAACTAACTAAAGTTATATAACAACCTAGGTCAGAAGCACAAAAATTACAGCTTAATGCGACGTACAGATCTCTCTCAGGAATTCTTACGGTGAAGCACAGAAATCTGTTTCGGGACAGCAACTTTCCCAATCATTATTTCTCTCTCATTAGAGGTTACTCTTGACACAAAAAGCAAATAAACAGGATAAGGAGAGGTTATTACAGAGGTAATAACTTCCAAGACTCAACTAAAACTCTTGGGTTATCTCCCAACAAGTACTTTTCTTTAACGCCTTTAAGTTAGGCATAAGAAGCAAAAAACTAAAATGGATAGAATAGAAGTAAGCGGAGATAATCATGGTGAAAACATTGTTTTGTTCAATGAAATCCTTTTGTTAACAAGGTTGATCAGGTCTTGTTACCAAAACAATTCCATATGAGACGAAACTTTGTATCCCACTAATGATTATGTTACCTCAACCTTGATAGCAATGGTCCCAATCATAATAGTTTCAAATTTTTCTCTTCGTATGGGACAATATATTTCTCCAACTTGAATGCCCTAAACATGTTCAATTGAATTCAAACCATAAGTCCTTTCAATCTTATTAAGGAAATAGACAATGTGTTCATTGAAGGTCACCTTCCCTTGATTACAATTAATAACAGCTCCTGCAGTATTTAAGAAAAGGTCTCCCAAGAATAATAGACATATTATCATCTTCAGGCATAAAAGTTTGAGAGGATGCTCTCATAAGAAATATGAGTTGAAGTAAAAGAGAGCATCAAGGAGCAAATCCAAAACACATTTAAGTCTAACCCACTTCCTATGCATAGGAATCGTGTATGCAAATAAATTTGCAAAGAACAAAGTGACAGGCATAGGAAGATAAAACAAGAGGAACTTCAAAACTTTTAGCACATAGAGAGGTGTTTCAATACCATGAAAACTTCTACAACCATATGTTCCTCTCTCATAATAATTTTCAGTAGCCTCATGAATAAACTCAACAATATAACTATCACATAAAGCATGTTTTTCATGATCTATAAGCACTAGAGTTTCATCATAAACATTATCAAGAGAAACCTGAGGAACATAACAATCATTCTCCTTTAGTAAGCAAGGGGGACAATCAAATAATGTAAGGGATAAAGAGTTACTCTCATTAGAAGGTAGGCATGGGTAGCTAATCCATTCTTCCCCCTTTTGTTCATCACTCTCCTCCTCTTTTTCATCTAATGAGATTTTAGGTTCATCAATTTCCTCTTCCATAGGATCCTGCAAGGCATTAGTCTCTTCCATTTGTGGAAAGCATCTATTAAAATATTCAAGAATATAGCAATTTTCATCCTTGTAATTATCAAAGCAAAATTTAAGTATACCATACACCTCATATTTGTAAGGTGAATCATCAATATTTTCAAGCAAACTAGCAAGTTCAAAAGCACCCTTCCAAGCAATAAATTCTTCAATTTGTTCCCATCATAAAAGTCATAAATTCCTTTAGCATAGGAAGATATGGTATCATTATCACTATACTCACATTGAAAAGGGAGGTGTTTATACCTCTTTCTGCAACAAGACTCATCACAGCAATAAGTAACATTATAAGTAGAGCACACGTTCCTAGCAATGGTATACAATCTATCAATTTGTTCCCATAAGTGTTTACCTTTTTGTGACAAGCGGTGTTCCTTATAATAGTATTTTTGATCTTCCGTGAACCCACCTTGCCAATAAGCTTCAGTTTCAAAGAAACCAACCATTGACAACAAGCATGATAAAGCAAGACAATAACAGACCAACGAAAATAACAACTAGAGTAGGAACTATTTTTTTGTATTTTTGATAAAGAAATAAGAAAACAAGGAGAAAGATAAACTTAGCTTGAACAATAGTGAATCCAAGTGAACTTGATAAATAAAGCTATGCTCCCCAGCAATGGCGCCAGAAAATAGTCTTGATGACCCACAAGTATAGGGGGTGTATCGCAGTATTTTCGAGGGAAGTTAAACCCAATTTATTGATTCGACACAAGGGGATCCAAAGAATATTTATAAGCCTTAACAACTGAGTTGTCAATTCAGCTGCACCTAGAAACAATCTTGCTCACAACAGTAGTAAAGCAAAGACAGTAATAACAAAAGCAGTAAACAATGGGATTCGAGTGCGGTAGGCATAGGGATGGATGGACGGGCGTTGCATGGACAAGACAATTCACATAGCAATCAGAACATAGGGCAATTGCAAATAAATAAGATAAATCATCCAAGTACTAGACAATCCTAGGCATGTGTCCCATATATAGTCATACGTGCTCGCAATGAGAACTTGCACAACATCTCTGTCCTGCCAGCTCGTTTGCAGCGGGGCCTCAAGGGAACTACTGGCAATTAAGGTGATCCTTTTAATAGAGCACCGGAGCAAAGCATTAACACTCCGTGAACACATGTGATCCTCACATCAAAGCCATTCCCTCCGGTTATCCCGATTTCTGTCACTTCGGGGTCATTGGTTCTGGACAACAACGTGTGTATACAACTTGCAGATAAGACCATAAACAATACTATGATAATGAATCAATAACATGTTCAGATCTGAAATCATGGCACTCGGGCCCTAGTGACAAGCATTAAGCACAACAAGTCGCAACAAAGTCATAAAGCACTAATAAAAGATACTAGGCACCATGCCCTAACAATCTGATGCCATTACATGAACGATCTCATCCAATCCCTACCATCTCCATAGCCTACAACAGGGGATTACTCACTCATAGATGGGAGGGAACATGGATGGTCAATGGAGAAGCGATGGTGATGATGATGGCGATGATCTCCTCCAATTCCCCGTCCCGGCAGGGTGCCAGAACGGAGTTTATGGTGCTGTTTCATGGAATCTGGTGGTGGCGGCGGAGCAGAACTCCTTGTGGAAAAACATCAAACCCCCAAAAGTTTTTAGGTCATAAGGCTTCTTATAGGCGAAGAGGGAGAGCGAGGGGGTGCCTAGGGCCACCACACCATGCCCTGGCGCGGCCAGGCCCAGCCCGCGCCTAGGGGGGGGGGTGTGGCCAGCCCCTGGCCCTCCTCCGTCTCGTATTCTGGCTCCTGGAGTCTTCTGGAAAAATAGGCACTTTGGCTTTTGTCCCATCCAATTCCGAGAATATTCATTTTCTGACTTTCCTGGAACCAAAAACTGCAGAAAACAGGCAACTGGCACTGTGGCTCTTGTTAATAGGTTAGTCCAAGAAATCATATGAAAAGTACTCCAAAGTGTGGACAAAACACAAGAAAGTGGATCAAACCAAGCATGGAGCATCAAAAATTATAGATACATTTGCAATGTATCAACAACTAATGCGGACTGACACTGTTTTCAACAGAATTACCTTGGTGTCTACTTTTTATGCAGAAAACCAACTATCAGGAAAAATCCCGGAAAATATGCCAAAAATCCTGTTTCACCCGAAGACTCTAGGAGCCAGAATACGAGACAGAGAAGATCCAGGGGTGGCCACACCACCTAGTGGCGCGGGCCAGGCCAGGCCGCGCCAGGGGGTGGTGTGGCCCCCCCAGGCACCCCCTCGGCCTCTCTCTTCGCATATAAGGAGCCTTCTAACCTAACAACTAAGGGGAGTTTGACGTTTTTCAAGAAGTAGTTCCGCTCCGCCGCCACCACCAGATTCCACGAAACAGCATCAGAAACTCTGTTCTGGCACTCTGCCGAGACGAGGAATTGGAGGAGATCATCACCATCATCGTCACCATTGCTTCTCCATCGACCATCCATGTTTCCCCCATCTATGAGTTAGTAATCCCCCGCTATAGGCTATGGGGATGGTAGCGATTGGATGAGATCGTTCATGTAATGGCATCAGATTGTTAGGGCATGGTGCCTAGTATCTTTTATTAGTGCTTTATGACTTTGTTGCGACTTGTTGTGCTTAATGCTTGTCACTAGGGCCCGAGTGCCATGATTTCAGATCTGAACATGTTATTGATTCATTATCATAGTATTGTTTATGGTCTTATCTGCAAGTTGTATACACACGTTGTTGTCCGGAACCAATGACCCCGAAGTGACAGAAATCGGGATAACCGGAGGGAATGGCTTTGATGTGAGGATCACATGTGTTCACGGAGTGTTAATGCTTTGCTCCGGTGCTCTATTAAAAGGATCACCTTAATTGCCAGTAGTTCCCTTGAGGCCCCGCTGCAAACGAGCTGGCAGGACAGAGATGTTGTGCAAGTTCTCATTGCGAGCACGTATGACTATATATGGGACACATGCCTAGGATTGTCTAGTACTTGGATGATTTATCTTATTTATTTGCAATTGCCCTATGTTCTGATTGCTATGTGAATTGTCTTGTCCATGCAATGCCCGTCCATCCATCCCTATGCCTACCACACTCGAATCCCACTGTTTACTGCTATTGTTACTGCTGTCTTTACTTTACTACTGTTGTTACTTTGCTATTCCTACTACAAAATTGTTTCTACTGATAAACTGTTGTGAGCAAGATTGTTTCTAGGTGCAGCTGAATTGACAACTCAGTTGTTAAGGCTTATAAATATTCTTTGGCTCCCCTTGTGTCGAATCAATAAATTGGGTTTCACTTCCCTCGAAAATACTACGATATACACCCTATACTTGTGGGTCATCAGAGGCCTTCGTCATCACCATGCAAGCCTCTGGTGTGATGCGTGAGTAGTTCATCTCTGGACTACGGGTCCATGTAGTAGCTAGATGGCTGGTTCTTCTCCTTTGTGCTATCATGTTTAGATCTTGTGAGCTCCGTTCATGATCAAGATCATCTATTTGTAAACCTACATGTTGTGTTTGCGGGGATCCGATGGATATTGGGATGCTATTTCAGATTGATTATTGATTCTATCATGTCTTTGTTATTTGTGATCTTGCATGCTTTCCGTTGTTAGTAGCTATCTTGGCCAAGTAGATGCTAGCAACTCCAAGAGTTAGTATTTATGCTCGATAGTGGGTTCATGCCTCTTGTAATCTGGGGAAGTGACAAAAATCTCTAAGGTACTAGATGTGTTGTTGCTACTAGGGAGAAAACAACAATCCTTTGTTCATAGAACAATCATATTGTTTACTTTACACGCAATGCGTAATGGAATTATCCGTTGCTTGCAACTTAATACTGGAGGGGGTTCGGATGATAACCTGAAGGTGGATTATTAGTCATAGATGCAGTTGGATTACGATCTATGTATAATGTTGTAATACCCAATCGAATCTCAAAGGAGTCAAGATGATTAGTATATGCATGTATGCTTTCTCAATGTTTGTCAATTGCCCCGCTATAATTTGTTCACCCAACATGTCATCTATCTTAGGGAGAGCGACCACTAGTGAACTATGGACCCCGGTCCTTTCTTTTACTATCAATCTACAATCAACTGTTTACTGCTTTGTGTTTACTTTCTTGCAAACTATTACCTTCTTCCACTCGATATGTTTAATCCTTTGTTTTCAGCAAAACCGGTGAGATTGACAACCTCACTGTAAGTTGGGGGCAGAGTTCTCTAGTTGTGTTGTGCAGGTCTCCGCGTTGCTACTGACGCTGGTTGTGCGCCCTGCCAAAGTCTAGCTAGCAACACCTTTGGGGTGTTTCCTTGCTCCTACTGGTTCGATTAAACCTTGGTTTCATAACTGAGGGAAACTTGCTGATGTGCTCATCATACCTTCCTCTTGGGGTTCCCCAACGAGCTCGAGATATCTTGGGCCATCATCGCTCCCTGAGTCTTAGGGTTTCGGGAGGATTTTATACGCCAAAGAGCAGAGCCAGAGGTGGGCGAGGGTGGCCACACCACCTAGTGGCGCGACCTAGGGTGGCCTGCGCCAGGGGGTGGTGTGGGCCCCCTGTAGCCCATCTCCGCTCCCCCTTCTGGCTTTCTTTGTCTTCTAGAAAAATAGGATTTTCCATATATTTTCCGGGATTTTCTGATCTTTGCGAATTTTGCCTCCAAACAGTGCCTTTTCCGTCAGAATCCTGGCTTTAGTGGTCCATCCTCAAAAAGTCATCAACCATGCATAAACAAATGAAATAACATAAGTATTATCTCTTAATATGAAATATATCAATGAATAATAGTAAATTATGATATAGAATAGTGACGCAAAATGGACATATCAACTCCCCCAAGCTTAGACTTCGCTTGTCCCCAAGCGAAAACTGAGCTCAATAAACATGACCCCAGGTTAATGGAGTGAAGTGTCGATAAAATAATACTGACAAGAAGTATCATTCACCAATACACAAATCATAATAGAAAACAACTCACTATTATATAACTTAACTTGCAATGGGTAAAGGAAACACAATAATGATACACAAAGTAAATCATAATTGGTAATGGAAAACTTTGTTCTTTGGTCAATGAACGATAAACAATTTGCAGGAGTTCAAACATAATGGGGTTTTCAATGGTAGCTTTCAAAGTAATATTCACTAAGATAAGAGCAGTGTGCAAAACAAGGAACATAAGAAACATGATTGAATAAATCATCATATGAATGATTGAAACACAACAACTCAAATACTTGCTTAAGACAGAAAGGAGCAGGTTTATTGGCTCAACTGAAAAGTAAAATATAGGCCCTTCACAGAGGGAAGCAAGGATTCAAGTTTCATAAAGAGCTTCCAAAAATTATGGTACTTACTAGCTTTCAGCTCTCATTGCCCCTATCATAAGCATCTTTAGGTGATTAAGGTTAAAGTGAACAAATATGAGGATATGCTTGACAAGTTATAAGTTGAAAATCTCATGCCCCTTTCATACAAAGACTAAATCTCATTCTACTCAACTTTAGTCACAAGTAAGTTCTTGTCATTTTAAGTACATGTGTATCATAGAGAATCGCCAACCGGGTACCCCTTGCCCCATGATACAGGAGCTTTCCCATATCAAAATGACAAGGCAAGCAGACAATGAGCATCTCAGCGATCTTTTTATTTGCTATTTGCATAGGTTTTTATTGAGGATGCTTCATAGATTGCTCACTATGGTTATGCTGCAAGTTTCCACCATGATTAGGCATGTCTTAGGCTATCGGCCCAAGCGTTTCTCTAACACATATACAAACTCCATGAGCTTACAACCTCCCCTTTTATTTCACACTGCCGGGATCCATAAGCAAAAGAACATGATATCAACTAAATATTGTGCAATGTTGAAAGCGTTCCCCATGGTAACATGGTTCTGCTAATTCACAATTTATAAAGCGCAAGCATATACGCAACATAGATGGGCACAATGGTTCAATTTTATTAAGTGCAAGAAAAGTAAAGTGTGCCATCAAGTTCGTGAGAGCTTTAATCACTAATTTTCACATAACAGGTTTAATTTGGAAGGTAGATAAAAACATGAATATACTTGGAATAGAAAATAATGCTACTAGGTAGGTATGGTGGACACAAATGGCATAGGTTCGGTTTAAGGATAAATGGATGCGCGAGAAGCATTCCCTCTCAGTATAGGTTTTTGGCTAGCAAGGCTGGGTAGCAAGCATAAGAGTTGAAGGAAACAAGCAAACATACAAGTGATAGAAACAAACATGCAATCTTCCTCGGAAGCACAAAAGATCTTAACAAGAGAATACTGAGCTTATGATCCAATCAAGAAAGAAAAATGATGAAATTATATTTCTTAAAAGTACTTTTCTCTTTTTCATTCAATTCTCAAATAGTGTTGCTACTAACCAGAGCCAGGTTTACCAAAACCAAATAAATTTACTTAATGATCCCAAAGTGATACCAATACTAACAACAAGATCAATCATATAACAGAAATTGCAAACTAAAATAAGATGTGCAAAAAGTAAATGATAGAACTTCTCATTAATATTACATAACGGCAACTCACACCAAGGGATACATAGATAACTAACTAGAGGGGAGATACTTCCACAATGCAAACCATCCTATATGATAACTTCTCTATTCACGATATGGCTCTACTGAAAAGGTAAAAAGATACAAGATAATGATGTGATACCGCGGCACTCCCCCAAGCTTGGAACAAACCAAGGGGATGCCAAAACCTGATGACGAATTATTCCTTCGGTGGTGGTGGTGTTCTCTCGATGAGCTTTTCAATAAATTCCCTCAAATCCTCAATCTCGAAGGTGAGAGTATGAATCAACTCCAAATTGTGCTCAATGCGGTTCATGATCATGTTGGGCTATGAATCCCAGCTCTTGCGATCTTTTCCCCACTCTTCCTCCTTGAAGTATTCTTTTCCTTCATGGTTAGAATGAGGCATATCCCAATTGGAGGGTAATTTTTTCCTTGGGCATATTTTGGAATTGCTGCTCATGAATAAGGGTATGGAAGGGATTCTTGGTGCGTGGAGGAGGTGACCCTGAAGCCAAGCAATGACGCGGAACCTTCCCTCTAGTGGACATCTGTGCAGTCCTTTTGAACTTGGCAGGATTTGCCACCACTCCAATGCTTGTAATGGTGGTGCGGGTGTGCTGATGCTGGTCTTCCTTTGCCTCCTCTTCAACTTTACTCTCGATCTCCTCCTCCTGCTCAGAGTCTTGGAGATCATCTTCCCCATGCTCCTTTCCCTTATCGTTGGTGGAGACCATTGTGCTTCTAAACTTTGAAAATAGTTCCTGGCAGAAACAGATCGAAACGAAAACAAGGCGAGAACACGATATACGAACCTCAGGGGATCTAGGGGATTACATATTATGAAGTTTAACAACAAAAGGAAAGTACTGAGAGAAAACAGGTCGGAGACGGGCTACGGGGCGGCCACACCCCCTGGTGGCGCGACCAGGTGGGCCCGCTCCACGGGGTGGTGTGAGCCACCCGGGCTCCATTTCCGTCCCTCTTTCGACTCATAGTCTTCTGTGTTAGATAAAAACTACAAAAATATAAATTGACAGATTTTTCGTGGACCTTTTCTTACCAGAATTGTTACCTATTCGAAAACGGACTCTGTAGGTTTATGAATTTGGTCTCTAATAAAATTTTCTGGGGTCACCATTTGAATAACATCAATATCTTTATCTTCATAAACATATTGCTTGAGTCTTTTGACCATTCACCACTTGTTACACCATTCTCTCCTACCACTTGATACAAAACTTCACACAATCTTCATTAGCAACATTAGTGCATATAAGATTATAAACCTTTAAGTTCAATTTCAACTGAAATCCATCAAAACATAAGCTACTAAAACAATTCCTCTCGAAATCCCAAAAGGAATTCAAAAAGGAAATTGATTTAAGAGGCAAATGCAGAAATAGCAGAAATCTGTCAAAACAGACCAGCAGGTAAAGATCAATTTTTTCGAAAATCTTCTGTTGCTCAAATCAAAAGTGGAAAACTAACGAAAGTTAACTAATAACTTGGGGCATGCACACAAAAATTTACATATCAGTACGACATTCTGAGATTTTTGAAGATTTTTTATAGTGAAGCACAAACATCTGTTTTGGGACAACAACTTCCCCAAATATTACTTCTCTCTCATTAGAGGCTGATCTTGACACAAAAACCAAACAAAAGGATAAGGAGAGGTTATTGCAGAAGCAATAACTTCCAAGACTCAAATAAATAAAAATAATCTGAAAGCAAAAATATATTGGGTTGTCTCCCAAAGAGCTCTTTCTTTATAGCCATTAAGACGGGCATGATGATTTCAATGATGCTCACATAAGAATATGAATTGAAGTAAAAGAGAGCATCAAGAAGCAAATATACACATGTTTTAAGTCTAACCCACTTCCTATGCAAGGGAATTTTGTAAGAAAATAAATTGTGAAAACCAGAGGCTACTAGCATAGGAAGGCAAAACAAGTGCAACATAAAGACTTTCAGCATAAAGCGAGGAAACTTAATATTATTGAGATGCATAAGAACAATTTTCCCTCTCTCATAGTAACTTTCAGTATCGTGCAGAAATTTAACGATATAACTATCACATGAGCCATTGTAGCAATGATCACTTATTCTAACAGAAAACACAGGGACACTAGCTCTCTTAACACCACTTTGTGAAACAATATTAGAAGTACCCTTAAAGAGGATAGTGTGTCCATCTTCTACATATTTAGTGACAAAGTCTTTCACATTTGCTACTGCAGGTTCAACAGCTATTTTTTTAGCTAGTTCAATAGCTTTATTTATACTTTAATTAACCATACTAGCTATCATAGAATGTTCCTTTATCTTAATTGGGAAAAGGCATTTTCTCAATGTAAGGTTCAGGTAAAATATGATTAGCAGTATAAACTTCAGTATTTCTTGTAGGAACACAATTAACAATATCTTTATATGGCTCATGATACTTATTCCATTTCTTTTTAGGAATTTTAATATAAGAAGCAAAAACCTTAAAATAATTTGCAATACTTTGAGAATCAAGACCATAAGCATTACTAATATTATGAAAGTCATCAGTTCCCATAAAAGATTTAATGCATTCATAATCATAATTTATACCTGACTTTCTTCCTTTATCATTCTCCCATGCTTCAGCATTGTCTTGAATACGGTCTAGAAGATCCCATTTAGCTTTTTCTTCCATGCGTGTAAATGATCCAGCACAAGAAGCATCCAAAAAAACCTTATCATGAAGAGAAATCCTTATATAAAAGTTATTGATAATAATATTGTTAGGGAGCTCATGAATAGGACATTTGAGCATTAGTAACTTCAATCTCCCCCAAGCTTGAGCTGTACTCTCTCCATCACGAGGCCAAAAGTTGTATATTTGATTCCGATCTTTATGAATCTCACTAGGAGGATAAAATTTGGAATAAAAGAGAGGTACTACTTCCTCCCATTCAAGAGATTGGCCATTCTTCAGCAGCTTATACCATTCCTCAGCTCTTCCTTTCACTGATAATGAGAATAACTTCTTCTTGACTTCATCTGTTGTAATACCTGCACACTTGAACAACCCGCATAATTCGTGTATAAAGAGCAAATGATCACCGGGATGGACAGTTCCATCTCCAAAATAGTAGTTATCCATAACACGATCAATATTCTTGTAGGTATCTTAAAAGTATCATTTTCAGTAGGTGGTGGTTCATCTACTACCTTAGCAGTGGTAGTAGCATTATGAAATAAGAAACTAAGTGAATTATCCATATTGAAATAAAGTAACTAACAGAAATAAACAATACTCACAATAGAAGTTTCCTTTACCAGTTCCACTCTTCAATAGCGCTGCACTCCCCGACAACGGCGCCAGAAAATTGTCTTGATGACCCACAAGTATAGGGGGTGTATCGCAGTATTTTTGATAAGTAAGAGTGTCGAACCCAACAAGGAGCAGAAGGTGTTGACGAGTGTCTTGGATCAGGAATTCTCTGTAAATACTTAGCAAATAGATTTTTAGGGGTTTTTGATAATGCAAATAAATAAAGTGCGAGTAAATAAAATACAATAATAATAAATGTAGCAAGTGGCCCAATCCTTTCTTTATCAAAGGACAAGCTGGTTGTATTACTTAAGATTACCAAACGTTCTCGAGGACACATGGGAATATTGTCAAGTGCTTTCGCTTCATATAGTTGATTAATCTTCTCTAGTTAGATAAGTGTTGTGTGGGTGAACCTATGCTAATGTACTGACCTTCCTAGGACTAATTCATACTTGTGATTATACCCCTTACAAGCATCCGCAACTACAAGAAAGTAACTAAGATAAAAACCTAACCACAACCTTAAACTTTGAGATCCTACACTCCCTTGTGCAAAGGTTTCCTAACGGGGGTTCAGGTTTCTGCCACTCCAGCAACCCCGTGATTAGTAGCCAAATACACAATGCATTCCCCTAGGCCCTTAAAGGTGAAGTATCATGTAGTCAACGTTCACATGACACCACTAGAAGAATAACACCACAACTTAAATATCAAACTATTGAATCTTTCTCAACACAATTCCACTACTAACAACATGACTTCTCCCATGTCCTCAAGAACTAAACGAACTACTCACAAGACATCATATGGATCAAGATCAGAGATGAAATAATGGTAAGTAACAATCTGAACATAAACGATAATTCAATGGTTCCACTCAATAGCATCAACTACAATAAGTAATCAACACCGGGAAAGTTTCCCCTAAGAACTATGCAAGATTCAACCCAATTGTTCCAGCGGTATGGAGTGGTGATGATGGTGCTAGTGGAGGTGATGGTGGAGATGATGATGATGATCCTGATGAAGTCCAACGTGATGACGGTGTTGATGGCGACGATCTCCCCTCTCCGAGAAGGAATTTCCGTGGCAGAATTCTGTCTGCCATAGAGTTTCTGCCCCGCAGAGGTGGCGGAACTTGTCTGTGGTTGCTCCTCGAGTCTTCGGGTTTCGGGGGGATTTTATACGCCAAAGAGCAGAGCCAGAGGTGGGCCAGGGTGGCCACACCACCTGGTGGCGCGACCTAGGGTGGCCCGCGCCAGGGGGTGGTGTGGGCCCCCTGTGGCCCATCTTCGCTCCCCCTTCTGGCTTCCTTCGTCTTCTGGAAAAATAGGATTTTCCATATATTTTCCGGGATTTTATGATCTTCGCGAATTTTGCCTCCAAACAGTGCCTTTTTCGTCAAAATCCTGGTTTTAGTGGTCCATCCTCCAAAAGTCATCAACCATGCATAAACAGATGAAATAACATAAGTATCATCTCTTAATATGAAATATATCAATGAATAATAGTAAATTATGATATAAAATAGTGATGCAAAATGGACGTATCAACAGTGTGTCATGTTCTAAATAGAGTTCCTAATAAGAATAAAGATAAAACCCCTTTCGAGGAGTGGGCTCGGAGAAAACCATCACTTTCTTACTTGCACACTTGGCGGTGTTTGGCTAAGGTCAACATACCAATTCCTAAGAAACACAAACTTGTACCAAAGATAGTGGATTGCATCTTTCTAGGATATGCTCCACAGAGTGTAGGCTATAGATTTTTAGTGGTTAAATCAGAGGTTCCTGATATGCATGTTGATACTATAATGGAATCTCGTGATGCAACATTCTTTGAGAATATGTTTCCTATGAAATATGTGCATACCACTGCTAGAATTTCTTCTGAAATACTTCCTGAAATGAGTGCATCTAGTGAGAATTTTGAGCAACCACATGAGGAAGAAGTCCTAGAGAAGGACGACAGTGAAGCTCCTACATGGAGTAAGAGACAGAGGGTTGCAAAATGCTTTGGAGATGATTTCATTGTGTACCTTGTGGATGATACTCCCACTTCCATTGCAGAGGCATATGCATCTCCTGATGCAGATGATTGAAAAGGAGCTGTTCATAATGAGATGGACTCGATTCTTTCTAATGGGACTTGGGAACTATCAGAACGACCCCATGGCTATAAGCCCGTGGGTTGCAAGTGGGTGTTCAAAAAGAAGATAAGGCCTGATGGTACTATTGAAAAGTACATGGCACGGCTTGTAGCAAAAGGCTACACCCAGCGAGAAGGCGAAGATTACTTTGACACCTATTCACCTATCGCTAGACTGACCACCATTTGAGTACTACTGTCCCTGGCTACCTCTTATGGTCTTATTGTTCATCAAATGGATGTTTGTTGCGGGGCAACCTCAGGGATGGCCCGATCTTTCATGAATCACTTGAAATCGAGGCGGAGAGAGTGTGGGGATGAGGGAGAGAGCGAAAACGCGAACTCACGCACGAAGAACACGATGAACACACACACACACACACACGAAGAGACGATACAAGCCAATTGCTCACTCTAGCGGCTACCGGTATGGCGCAATCCCTAGGATCAGCGTCGGGCGGAGGACTCTCGCTTGAACCGACACAACAAGTAGGGAGACTCGGTGAGATCTTGACGTCTTTGTAAAGGGACCCCGATGCCTAGGCCTTGTACAACATGGAGGCACGATGCAAACTCTAATGAGGTTTGTGATATTTGGTGCTCCTCTATAAAAGGAGCATGAGGCAAGAACTAGATAGATCCACAAGGGGTTTCCACTAATTCCAAATATCAAGCCTAGGGTTTACAATAGAGGTGGGGGACTATATATAGGCCAACCACAAGTTCAGGGGTAATTTAGGCATTAAAGTAGAGTTCTAGGCAAAGTAGAGGGGTACATGGGCCACAGGGCCCAGCTATTGCTTGTGGGCCCATCTTCAGGCGGGACAGTTCGGGTCGAGTGCACCGGACAGTACGGGGTGGCCGGACACTCCGGGTCGAGTCCGATGTAGCATACTAACTATTCGCGCTAGGACGAGACTGGGGTAGGCTGGACACTCCGGCGTGGTCGGGCCGGACACTCTGGTTGCACAGGACATTCCGGCTTGACTCGGGCAGACTCTCCGGCTCTAGCCGCTTCAAGACAGGTGCAGCTTCCGGGCTCGTGGGTCGATGCGGTGGGGCTTCGTACCTGATAATGCACAGAGTAGTGGCATGAAGTAGCAAGCCATCCAAGTGTATGTCAAAGTCACATGATGAGAGGAGCGAATTCACCTTAGCTTGAAGGAGCTTGGCTCGGGCATGAGTCATTGGTCCACTTGGGGGACTTGGTGGTGTAGATGTAGGAGTATCCGTAGGACGGGCTGCATCAACTCCCCCCTTGGGAAAGAGTCATCCTTGACTCTTCATGGTTATCATCTTGAACATCTCCATGGTAGGGTGAGAGATCCTTAACGTTGAATGTATTGCTTGCAAGGTACTTGGATGTCGGTATGCCGATGATGTAGGCGTTGTTGTTGATTCTCTTGATGAATTTGAAGGAACATCTCCTCTTGGCTTAAGCTTGGAGTCGCGTTCCTTGGGGAAGCGGTCTTTGCTTAGGTATATCCACACAAGATCACCTTCTTCGAAGATCAACTCTCGCTTGTCCTTGTTTAACCTTGAAGCTTGGCGAAGGACTTGTTGTTCAATAGTAGCTCTTGTTTCTTTGTGAAGCTTCTTCATAGCTTGGGCGCGCTTCTCAACGTCCATGTTGGTGCGCTCATGGAGAGGTAGTGGTAGGATGTCGAGTGCGGTGAGGGGCTCAAAACCATAGACGACCATGAAGGGGCTCATATTGGTTGTTGAGTGCTTGGCACGGTTGTAGGCAAACTCAGCGTGTGGAATTCATTCCTCCCAATCCTTGAGGTTTTTCTTGATACACACGAAGGAGAGTCTCGAGGCTTCGGTTGATAACTTCGGTTTGGCCATCGGTTTGAGGATGCGATGCAGATGAGAAGTTGAGATTGACACCGACCTTGGCCATGAGGGTCTTCCATAAGTAACTCATGAATTTGACGTCGCGGTCGGAGACGATTGTTCTTGGCACACCATGAAGACGGACTATTTCCCTGAAAAACAAATTTGCAACATGTGAAGCATCATCGGTCTTATGGCACAATATGAAGTGTGCCATTTTGGTAAAGCGATCCACAACAACAAATATAGAATCATGACCATGCTTAGATCTAGGCAATCCCAACACAAATCCCATGCTAATGTCGAACCAAGGTGTATGAGGTATAGGCAATGGCCTATAAAGACCATAGGGGTTAGCTTGCGACTTAGCTTGAACACATGTCATGCATCGTTGAACGTAGCACTCCACGTCGCGCTTCATCTTGGGCCAAAAGTAGTGAGTGGAGAGCATGTCCAATGTCTTGTCACGACCAAAGTGACCCATAAGGCCTCCACCATGAGATTCTTGGAGAAGCAAAAGTTGGAGAGAGGACTTCAGAATGCAAAGCTTATTTTGTTTAAATAGAAAGCCCTTATGCAAATAAAAATCATCCACTCCTTTATCAATGGAGCACTTTGCAAAATTTGGTTCAAAGAATGGGTCGGAAGCATACAAAGTTTTTATTTCTTCAAGATCCAACACGTTGAATTCAAGTCTCGTAAGAAGGCTTGTGTGCTTGCGAGACAAAGCATCCGCGACTACATTATCTTTTCCCTTCTTATACTTGACAATGTACGAAAAAGACTCCATAAACTCAACCCTTAGCGTGTGTCTGATATGTTGCAAACGTATCCATAATTTTTGATGTTCCATGCTTAGTTTTATATACTTTCTTGTGTTTTGACCACACTTTGGAGTACTTTTCATATGATTTCTTGGACTAACCTATTAACAAGAGCCACAGTGCTAGCTACCTGTTTTATGCTGTTTTTGGTTCTAGGAGAGTCAGAAAATGAATATTCTCGGAATTGGACGGGACAAAAGCCAAACTCAGTTTTTCACCGAGGGACACCTGGAGCCAGAATACGAGACGGAGAGGGGCTGGGGCCCGTCCACACCACCTGGCCGTGCGGCCAGGCCTGCACACGCTAGGGGGTGGGCTAGCCGCCCTAGGCACCCCCTCGGTCTCTCCTTCCGCCTATAAGTTGCCTCTGATACGTAAACCCTAAGTACCCGATCAAAATTCCATGAAAGAGTCTGTAGCCGCCGTCATCTCCATCCCTAGATCGGGAGGGATCTGAAGCTCTTGCCGGCACCCTGCCGGAGAGGGGAATTCACCCTAGAGGCCTTCATCATCATCATGCAAGCCTCCAGTGTGATGTGTGAGTAGTTCATCTCTAGACTACGGGTCCATGTAGTAGCTAGATGGCTGGTTCTCCTCCTTTGTGCTTTCATGTTTGGATCTTGTGAGCTCCGTTCATGATCAAGATCATCTATTTGTAATTCTGCATGTTGTGTTTGCGGAGATCCGATGGATATTGAGATGCTATTTTAGATTGATCATTGATTCTATCATGTCTTTGTTATTTGTGATCTTGCATGCTCTCCGTTGTTAGTAGCTACCTTGGCCAAGTAGATGCTAGCAACTCCAAGAGTTAGTATTTATGCTCGATAGTGGGTTCATGCCTCTTGTAATCTGGGGAAGTGACATAAATCTCTAAGGTACTAGATGTGCTGTTGCTACTAGGGAGAAAACAACAATCCTTTGTTCATAGAACAATCGTATTGTTTACTTTACACGCAATTCGTAATGCAATTATCCATTGCTTGCAACTTAATATTGGAGGGGGTTCGGATGATAACCTGAAGGTGGATTATTAGTCATATATGTAGTTGGATGGCGGTCTATGTATAATGTTGGAATGCCCAATCGAATCTCAAAGGAGTCAAGATGAGTAGTATATGATTGTATGCTTTCTGGATGTTTGTCAATTGCCCCGCTGTAATTTGTTCACCCAACATGCTATCTATCTTAAGGAGACCCACCTCTAGTGAACTATGGACCCCGGTCATTTCTTTTACTATCAATCTACAATCAACTGTTTACTGCTTTGTGTTTACTTTCTGCAAACTATTACTTTCTTCCACTCGATACGTTTAATCCTTTGTTTTCAGCAAAACCAGTGAGATTGAAAACCTCATCGCTAGTTGGGGACAGAGTTCTGTGGTTGTGTTGTGCAGGTCTCCACGTTGCTGCTGGCACCGGTAGTGCGCCCTGCCAAAGTTCAGCTAGCAACACCTTTGGGGTGTTTCCTTGCTCCTACTGGATTGATAACCTTGGTTTCATAACTGAGCGAAACTTGTTGTTGTGCTCATCATACCTTCCTCTTGGGGTTCTCCAACGAGCTCGATATATTTTGGGCCATCAAGCTATTTTTCTAGCGCCGTTGCCAGGGAGTCAAGGACATCTTCACAAGGGGAGTCCCTCATAACCAATCTCTTTACTTTGTTGTTTTTGTTTTGCTTAGTTTACTTTTGCTTTGTTTGCTTGTTTCTTTATCCAAAACACACAAAAAATAGTTTTACAAGTTTGCTTTCTTTATTAAAAACAAAAAAAATGACTACTCTTGAAAACACTAAGTTGTGTGACTTCCCTAGCACCAACAACAATGATTTCATGAGCACACCTATTGCTCCACCTGTTCCTGAAGCTACTTTCTTTGAGATAAAACCTGCTTTACTCAATCTTGTTATGAGAGAACAATTTTCTGGTATTGGTAATGAAGATGCGATTGCCCATCTATATAACTTTGTTGAACTTTGTGAGATGCAAAAGCATAGGGATATAGATGGAGATATTATTAAGCTGAAATTGTTTCCTTTCTCTTTGAGAGGAAAAGCTAAAGAATGGTTGAATTCCTTGACTAGGAATAGTATTGATTCTTGGACTAAATGCAAAGATGCTTTTATTGGAAAATACTATCCTCCTACTAAGATTTAATCTATGAGAAGTGAAATAATGAAGTTTAAACAATCTGATAATGAACATGTTGCTCAAGCTTGGGAAAGAATGAAATCTTTGGTAAAGAATTGTCCCACTTATGGACTGACTGCTTGGATGATTATCCAAACCTTTATGCAGGATTGAACTATTCTTCAAGAAATCTATTGGATTCTACTGCTGGAGGTACCTTTATGACCATTACTTTGGGTGCTGCAACAAAGCTTCTGGATAATATGATGGTTAACTACTCTGAATGGCATACTGAGAGAGCTCCACAAGGTAAGAAGGTAAATTCTGTTAAGGAAACCTCCTCCTTGAGTGATAAAATTGATGATATTATGTCTATGCTTGTTAATGGGAAAGCCCATATTGATCCAAATAATGTTCCCTTAGCCTCTTTGGTTGCTCAAGAAGAGCAAGTTGATGTGAACTTTATAAGAAATAACAATTTTAGCAACAATGCCTACAGGAATAATTTTGGTAACAACAATTATAAGCCATATCCTCCCAACAATGGTAATGCTTATGGAAATTCCTACAAAAACAATAGGAGTGCTCCCTCTGAACTTGAAGTTATGCGTAGAGATTTTATCAGTAAAACAACTGCTTTCAATAAAACTATTGAGGAAAAACTCTCTAATGCTGAAAGAAATATATCATCTTTGTCTGAAGCACAATATTCTTTGATTAATAAAATGGCTACTAAACCCGAAACTAATGATAATCCCTTTCCAGCTACTAATGCCATACAAGTGAGAATTGATGAAAATGTTAGACTATTAGCTGAATTGCATGCTAAGTGGGAAAGAGAAGATGAAATTGCTAGAAACATTAGTGCTTCTACTATCACTACCACTAGTGTTGAGGCTAGCAATAGCTCTACTACTTTAGATGATAATTATGATTTTGATCTTGATGGTTGCAATATCTCTGAAGTTATTAAGTTCCTACAAAAACTTGCTAAAAGTCCTAATGCTAGTGCTATGAACATGGCCTTTACAAAACACATTACTGATGCTCTCATAAAGATTAAAGAAGAAAAGATGAAACATAAAGCTTCTATTCCTATAAAACAAGAAGATGGTTGGGAACCCATCATCAATATGAAAGTGAACGATTTTGATTTTAAAGCTTTATGTGATCTTGATAGTAGTGTTTCTATTATGCCTAGAAGGATTTATGATATGCTTGATTTGCCTCCACTTGAAGATTGTTATTTGAATGTCCCACTTGATGATAATGCTAAAAGGAAACTCATGGGGAGTATTAATGATGTTCTTATTATGGTTAACAATGCCTAAGTCCCCATTGATTTCTATGTTTTGGATGTTGAATGCAATGCTTCTTGTCCTATTACTTTGGGAAGACCTTTTCTTAGAACTGTTGGTGCCATTATTGATATGAAAGAAGGGACCATTAAATATCAACTCCCACTCAAGAAAGGTATAGAACACTTCCCTAATAAGAGAGAGAAGATTTCTTTTTCCTCTCCTATGAAAACAAAATTTGCTCTTAATGCTTCTTCATTTGAAAATACTTGATCCTTTTTCTTGCTTCTTATGCCTAACTTAAAGGCATTAAAGAAAAGTACTTATTGGGAGATAACCCAAAAGTTTTAGATGAGTCTTGGAAGTTATTACCTCTGTAATAACCGCTCCTTATCCTTTTTATTTGCCTTTTGTACCAAGAGTAACCTCTAATGAGAGAGAAGTAATGATTGGGAAAGTTGCTGTCCTGAAATAGATTCCTGTGCTTCACCGTAAAAATTCGTGTAAAATCTCTGTACGTCCTTTTGAGGCGTGGATTTTTTTCTTCTGCCCCAGGTTATTATCTAACTTTTGTTAGTTCAACACATTTTGATTTGAGCAACATAAGGTCTTCGAAAAAATTCGTCTTTACCTGCTAGTCTGTTTTGACAGATTTCTGCTATTTTCTGCATTTGCTTCTTGTTGGTTCCTTTTTTAGTTCTTTTGGGGAATTGAGCTTTTTGAGGGAAGTGCTACAGTATCTAGTGTTTTAATGGAAGTTTTATTGGTGTTGGAACTGAACCTAATGACTTATCATCTTGAGTGCACTAATATTGCTAATAAAGATTGTGTGAAGTTTTGTATGAAGGAAAAATTTCAGGTGTATGGAAGGAATGAGTAATGAGATGAAAGATAGACTAAATCTCAAGCTTAGGGATGCCACGTGTGTCACCCCAAGAAATATCCAAGAAGTACAAGCGTCAAAACTTGGGATGCCCAAGGCATCCCCCTCTTCATCAATAAAAATCTCAGGTTTCTTCCAAACGCTTCATTTTTATTGTTTCATGCACAGTTGTGTTGTTCTTGGAGCATCTTATTTTTCATTTTTGTTTTGGTTTTTCATTTGCTTGGTTTTCTTAGTTTGCTGAATAAATTTGTTGGACCCCCTCTTTCATTGCATTGGTTTTCCAATAGTTTGGTTTGGATTGGAAAAAGAGTAGGAAAGTTCATGCTTAAGTGGTAAAGAGAGCTTGTTTTTGACTGTGGCCTATGCTTTGTCATGCAATGCTTGATATTGTTTTGGATTTATGCTTAGTATTCTTTGCTGTAGCATGAATTGTTATAAACAATTGAGATTGGTTAATGTGCCTTGGAAGGATCATGCGTTGTTTTAGCATATTAAAGCATAGTATTGTGGTATTCTCCTTTGATGCTTTATTTGGGTTGACTTGGCGCATACTCACACCATGTTATGACTATCCCAAGTCACCATAAGCCTTTATGATCCTTTAGTTTTCAACTTGTAGTATCACTTTATGCTTTGATCAATGATGTTTTGTCGCTCTACATGATTATGACCATTATTGCTCTCTTAGTTGGTCGCTCCCAGTCTTTTGCTAGCCTCCATAACCAAGTATGAGTTCCACTCATGCATCCAACTCCTTAAACCAAGTTATTCCAAAGAGTCCACCATACGTACCTACTAGCATATGCTATTCCAAGTATATTCATGTTTTTATCTACCTTCCGAATTAAACTTGTTATGAGAAAACTAGTGATTAAAGCTCTCACGAACTTGATGGCACACTTTACTTTTCTTGCCCTTAATAAACTTGAACCCATTGTTTCATCTATGTTGTATATGGTTGCACTTATTTGTTGGGGATTAGCAGAACCATGTTGTCATGGGGAACGCTTTCAACATTGCACTTGTACTTTGTACCTAGTTGATATCATGCTCTTTTGTTTATGGATGTCGTCGGTGTGAAATGAAAGGGGATCTTGTAAGTCCATGGAGTTATGTATATGTGTTAGTAAAACACTTGGGCCGCTGGTTTAATCCATGCTGACATGGTGGAAACCTGCAGCGTAACCATAATGAGCTGTCTATGAAGCATTCTTCTTATAAAAAAAAGAGTCAGATATTGAGAAAAAAGAGAACAAGAAAAAACAGATTATGAAAAGAGGAAATAGAGAAAAAAGTACCATATTCCCATGGTAAATAAGAAGATAGCTGAGATGCTTGTTGTCTGCTTGCCTTGTAATTTTGATATGGGGATTCTTCCGTATCATCGGGCAAGGGGTACCCCATTGGCGGTTCTCTATGATACACATGTACTTACGATGACAAGAACTTACCGGTGACTAAACTTGAGTAGCATGAGGAGCGGCTCTCGTATTCAAGGGACATGAGATTTCCAACTTATACTTCATCAAGCATATACACCATAGTTTGTTCACTTTAACCTTAATCACTTCAAGATGCTTATGATAGGGGCAATGAGAGCTGAAAGCTATTAAGTACCATAATTTTTGGAAGCTCTTTATGAAACTTGAATATCTACTTCCTTCTATGAAGGCCTTTCTTCCACTTTTATATTGAGTCTGCACCTTCTATCTTTATGCACCTACTTTGAGAGCATAGTGGCCATTCTTAGTTCTATGTGCATTGTCCCAAGACTTGTTGATTGATGCATATCTTTGATATTGCTTGTTTTAAACTATTTGTATCTAGTCACTCTTATGAACTTTGAAGGTGTCCTATGCATTTATGTTTGCTACTCTATGAGGGACAAGCTGAATGCCACTATGATATGTTTTCTTTATGTGAAACAAACAAACGTCTTGCAAAGCATTGTTATTCATTAATCTTTTGTTTGTGCCTTTTCATGTTGCAACATAGTTTCTTTGTCTTATTGCTAGAACTTTGTCTTTCATGTTATGATTTAAGTACTATGATCCCAGCTTTGAATGTTTTACAAATACTTTGATCAAGTTTATGATGGTGCATGTCACCTCAAAAATTATTCTTTCTTTTTATCACTTACCTACTCGAGGACGAGCAGGAGTTAAGCTTGGGGATGTTGATACGTTGCAAACGTATCCATAATTTTTGATGTTCCATGCTTGGTTTTATCTACTTTCTTGTGTTTTGACCACACTTTGGAGTACTTTTCATATGATTTCTTGGAGTAACCCATTAACAAGAGCCATAGTGCCAGCTGCCTGTTTTATGCTGTTTTTGGTTCCAGGAAAGTCAGAAAATGAATATTCTCGGATTTGGATGGGACAAAAGCCAAAGTTAGTTTTTCACCGAGGGACACCTGGAGCCAGAATACGAGACGGAGCGGGGCTGGGGCCCGGCCACACCACTTGGCCACACGGCCAGGCCTGGCCCGTGCCAGGGGGTGGTCTGGCCGCCCCAGGCACCCCCTCGGCCTCTCCTTCCGCCTATAAGTTGCCTCTGATACGGAAACCCTAAGTACCCAATCAAAATTCCACGAAAGAGTCTATAGCTGCCGTCATCTCCATCCCTAGATCGGGAGGAATCTGAAGCTCTTCCAGGCATCCTGCCAGAGAGGGGAATTCACCCTAGAGGCTGATGGCTCTGTGTATGGCGCCAGAAAAATGCTGGAGCATGGTTGATGTAGAGCTCGTTGGGAACCCCAAGAGGAAGGTATGATGAGCACAACAACAAGTTTCCCTCAGTATGAAACCAAGGTTTAATCGAACCAGTAGGAGCAAGGAAACACCCCAAAGGTGTAGCTAGCTGAACGATGGCAGGGCGCACTACCGGTGCCAACAGCAACGTGGAGACCTGCACAACACAACCACAGAACTTTGTCCCCAACTTGCGATGAGGTTGTCAATCTCACCGTGTTTTGTGGAAAACAAAGGATTAAACGTATCAAATGGAAGGAAGTAAAAGTTTGCAGAAAGTGAACACAAAATAGTAAAAAGTTTATAGATTGTATGTAATAGAAAAGGACAAGGATCCATAGTTCACTAGAGGTGGCTCTCCTTAAGATAGATAACATGTCGGGTGAACAAATTACAGCGGGGCAATTGACAAACATCGAGAAAGCAATACATGCATATACTAATCATCTTGACTCCTTTGGAACTTGATTGGGCATTACAACATTATACAAAGACCGCCATCCAACTGCATCTATGACTAATAATCCACCTTCAGGTTATCATCAGAACCCCCTCCAGTATTAAGTTGCAAGCAACAGATTATTGCTTTACGAACTGCGTGTAAAGTAAACAATACGATTATTCTATGAACAAAGGATTGTTGTTTTCTCCCTAGTAGCAACAGCACATTGATGGCTCAATGCACGGCGCCTAGAAAAATGCTTGATGGCGGTGTTGATGTAGATCTCGTTGGGAACCCCAAGAGGAAGGTATGATGAGCACAACAGCAAGTTTCTCTCGGTTAAGAAACCAAAGTTTAATCGAACCATTAGGAGCAAGGAAACACCCCAAAGGTGTTACTAGCTGAGCTTTGGCAGGGTGCACTACTGATGCTAGTAGTAACGTGGAGCCTTCACAACACAACCACAGAACTTTGTACCCAACTTGCGATGAGGTTGTCAATCTCACCGTGTTTTGCGGAAAACAGAGGATTAAACGTATCGAATGGAAGGAAGTAAAAGTTTGCAGAAAGTAAACACAAAGAAGCAAAAGATTGTAGATTGTATGTAAAGAAAAGGACCGGGATCCATAGTTCACTAGAGGTGGCTCTCCTTAAGATAGATAACATGCTGGGTGAAAAAATTACAGCGGGGCAATTGACAAACATCGAGAAAGCAATACATGCATATACTAATCATCTTGACTCCTTTGAGACTTGATTGGGCATTACAACATAATACATAGACCGCCATCCAATTGCATCTATGACTAATAATCCACCTTCAGGTTATCATCCGAACCCCCTCCAGTATTAAGTTGCAAGCAACAGATTATTGCTTTACGAACTACGTGTAAAGTAAACAATATGATTGTTCTATGAACAAAGGATTGTTGTTTTCTCCCTAGTAGCAACAGCACATCTAGTACCTTAGAAATTTCTGTCACTTCCTCAGATTACCAGAGGCATGAACCCACTATCGAGCATAAATACTAACTCTTGGAGTTGCTAGCATCTACTTGGACAAGATAGCTACTAACAACGGAAAGCATGCAAGATCACAAATAACAAAGACATGATAGAATCAATAATCAATCTGAAATAGCATCTCAATATCCATCGGATGCCCGCAAACACAACATGCAGAATTACAAATAGATGATCTTGATCATGAACGGAGCTCACAAGATCTAGGCATGGAAGCACAAAGGAGGAGAACCAGCCATCTAGCTACTACATGGATCTGTAGTCCAAGGATGAACTACTCACGCATCACACCGGAGGCTTGCATGGTGATGAACAAGGCCTCTAGGGTGAATTCCCCTCTCCGGCAGGGTGCCGGGAAGAGCTTCAGATCCCTCCCGATCTAGGGATGGAGATGACGGCGGCTACAGACTCTTTCGTGGATTTTTGATCGGGTACTTAGGGTTTTCGTCCCGAGGGCAATATATAGGCGGAAGGAGAGGCCAAGGGGGTGCCGGGAGCGGCCACACCACCCCCTGGCGCGGGACAGGCCTGGCCGCGTGGCCAGGTGGTGTGGTGGCCCCCTGGCCCCACTCCGTCTCGTATTTTGGCATCTGATGACTTCCGGAAAAATAGGCACTTTGGCTTTTGTCCCGTCCAATTCCGAGAATATTCATTTTCTGACTTTCCTAGAACCAAAAACAGCAGAAAACAGGCAGCTGGCACGGTGGCTCTTGTTAATAGGTTAGTCCAAGAAATCATATGAAAAGTACTCCAAAGTGTAGATGGAGAGGAGACAAAGGCTCTTGTTAATAGGTTAGCATGGCACTATAGCTAAGTTACTGTAGCAGACCACTCTATTTGTACCTAGTGTTTGGATGGAGAGGAGACAAAGGCAAGGCCACTTCCTTGGCTTGCACACTTCCTACAGCTGCTGCCCTCCTTCTCTCTGCCCTCCTACAACCCCCTAGAGCTGCAGCACGACCCCAGCACCCCCTCTCCTTGCCCTCCATACACCATGTCCATCATGAACCGATCTACCTTGTTTTAAAGAGGCCAGAGGCTCTCACCCCTGCCCCTGCTTCTTCATTTCCTCCCCCTGGAACACAGAGCACCCCTCCCACTCGCTCCTGCCCCCTCCCTCCTCCCCCATTGCTCAAGAGAGGAAGGAAAACCTCCCTTCGGCCATTCTCGAGCTCCCGAGCTCGTGCTCGTTTCCAACCACCCCGAACCCCTCCACTGCCGCCAGAACACTCTCATACCTCAGTAATCCCTTCCCCCAAAGTATCGAGAGCTCTCTCCTGCTCTGCTGCTCGAGAGAAGAAGAAATGGAGATCTCGGCCTCTTTCAGAAACTCGAGCGTAGCTCCCCGCTCTCTCTCTCACCCCCTGCATGTCATCCTATCATATTCCCCTACCTCTCCTGACTTGCCCCATGTTTTTGTTTGGCCTAGGATGACCCCTGGAAGCATCTCCGACGAGGTCCGCCGTGTGTGTCGCCGTGGCTCCCAGGCGAGTTTCATCCCGGCACCAAAACCGCCACTGCCGCCCATCACCGGGACCGTCGTCGACCGCCGCTTCACCTCCGTCGTTCCCTGGTCATGGGAGAGCCGTCGGCAAGCCTCCCCCGCGCCTCCCCGACCCCTACTAGGGTTCCTTCCCCTGCGCCCTGCCCGCAAGGTGGAAGACGGTCGGGAGCCGTCAATCTCGATCTAATCGAGCGGCTCCCGTCGCTCCTTACCTGTTCGCCTCGTTGGCCCGCTGACACCCGGGCCCCGTCCAGACGATTTGAACCCCGCATCTCCCGCTCGCTGAGACGCCGCATGGGCCAGCCCATCCCTCTGTGGGCAGTTCCTGGTCAATACTGGCCCGACTTGGTAAAAATCCTTTCCCTTTTCGTTTTCTATTTCCAGATCTGAAAACTGCCAATCATTTTAATTCTCAAATAAAATGTAAAACTATTGGAAATGTCTAGCTATAAATCCTACCATGTTCAGGTGTGTTTTGCTCATCATGCAAAACCAGCCCCTTGCCAAAAATATTTTTTATTATTTTTTGGTATTTAATCTGCCAAAGAGTATAGTTTACACTAAATAATTTCCATACCAATTAATCAGCATAGGTCTCGTGTCAAGGTGAACTCTAGTCTACCTGTAGCAAAAATAACAAAATCCATGCAATTTGACCTATGGAAATTTCCCTACACCAAACCATGAGTCCAACTGAACCAATTCCAAATCCCAGTGATTTGGTACATCAATACCTAACTAAATCTAGGAGCTCATGATTTATTAAGCCTTGGATGTTTTCTGTGAATTAAACTGTTCCGTGCATGGTTTATTCACCTCTAAATTCACTACAGTAGTTATACAGCTCCAAAAAGGTTGCTTCCAATTTCTACAGGAAGATATTCCAAATACCTACACTGTGTCCTTCGAATCAAACCAAAACCTTCTGTAGATTAAATTTGGTGAAAAAGACAAAATGTCTATAGAACTGCCTTGGGGAATTTCCTGAGGGCATTCTGTTAAATATTTTAGAATGAATCCAACTCTCGGTGAACAAGTACATTAAACCCTACTAAACCATCCAAGGAAATAATTTTTGGAGCTCCAGAACCTTCCTGATGAATTATTACCTAAAACTAGAAGTTATTTCACTAGAAGAATCATAACTAAATAAAGAAAAGTGATAAAATAGTGAAACCATTTTTGTTGGTTTCATTTCATCAAATCCTATCTGTTGGTATCATTTTTATACAATGGTACCATCCAGAATATGGTCTTGTTCTAAAATCCATCTCTTAGATAGTTTCTAGACTTTAAATCCTAAGGGATTTTCATCCCCTATCTCCAAGGCCATCTCAATCCCCTAAATCCAATCCTCTCCAAAACCTATTGTTTTGAGTAATATGTCATATGTTTGTTTGCTGTATTGTATTGATGCTTGTATGCCATGTATTAATTGTGCCCCCTTTTTGTTTGTTTGCATGTGTTCCCTATCGACGATAGTTGTGATTAAATCGGAGAGCAGAAGAAGATGGTTATTATTGTCTATTTGGATATTCTAATGAAGAAGTCCAGGGACATTTATGCCATACTGCTGATCTCAGGCAAGCCACCTTCTTGCTCATAAGCCTTGTCCTACTATTTTACCTATGCATGTTTTATCTTCTGTTGATTTAAAACTACATTGTTTTACTATATGTTGATTGAGTATATGGTAGTGGTTTGGCTCCTCCGAACTATTACTCTTTGGTACTACTAAGTACAACCCCCTGGGTGACACCTACTTGTCCCTAGTAGAATAGATGGTGTATATCACCATAACCCTTTGGAGACCCCTGATTTAGCCGAAGCAAAGCTAGAGGATGGGAAGACCCCGGAAAATGCTTTACCAAATGTTTTATGATAAAACCTTGGTGAGGTGGGACCTCCCAAGAGATGTTGAAAAAGAAAAAGATTTTGTTTTACAAAATGCTGGAGAAAAACCGGAGGAAAAAGGTTTACAAAAACGCACCTGGTTCTTTGCAGTTTAGCTATAATAACTTAACCCTGTGCAACCACATTACTCTGGAATGGGACAGGGCTGGATTCCTCGCAACAACTACAGGGGATCGGGGATCCCTGGAGGGTGGGCCTTCTCCGATAAAGGTGGGACCTAGAGAAGGAACGAAGGGTCGGCATGCCTCCACGCGTTACTATGATCCCCTCATTGAAAGCGCACACTCGAGAAGTGGAAAAAGTGCTCCGGTTGGTCCTCGCCCGACGTCCCGGTTTTGAGGGGATTAACACTCATAGGGTAGGCACTTATATTGGAGTGGGCATCCGGAGAGTCCTGATCGGTTACTCGACCCACGATCGGTGAAGATCAGGGTAGTGTACCCGGATGGTGTGGGTAAAGTGTACAACCTCTGCAGAGTGTAAATCTATTCGAATAGCCATGTCCGCGGTTAAGGACGGGTTGAACAAACTTCTGTAGAGGGGTGCTGGTTTTGATTTCAAAAAGGATTTCAGAAAAGCAAAGGCTTTGAAAATGTTTTGACCATGGGATGGTCAAAAATGATCCTTGTTTTGACCATGGGATGGTCAGAAAGGGATGGAAGGAGTTTTGGTCATGGGATGACCGTAAAGGAGAAGCAAATGGGTGACCCAGTCCTAATGTTTTCAAAACTTTTTAAAAAGGTTTCCAAAACGTTTTACAAAAGTTTTCAACAAAGATACGTAGATGCTATATCTACAAGAGAAACTATTTGAGAAAAGAACCCCTCTTGGAGACCTCCTACTACCACAGCCATAATGCATATCCTCTTGTTATTATTGTTAGTTAAAGGTGGTTTGCGAGTACATTCAAAGTACATACTGGCATTGTCCCTGGCTATTAACTTGGTCAGATTCCAAGAAGAAGGTGGTGATGGCGACTATGCGAGCTAGGACGTTCTCCCAGTCAGTTGCCTGTAGGTTAAGGCATGGCTCGGGCTCTGCGCTTGTTGAAGTCCGCTGCTTATTATTGATGTAGCCATAACGGCATTTATGTAAGTCTTGTAATTCAGTATATTCTCGGATGTTGTAATGATACTTGTTGGTTATGTTCCATGACTAACAGATCATGGGATCGTGGTTGTATGCATAACAGGGATTCTCGGAGGATTAATCCGGGGAGCCCCACACAAAAGATTCATGAATAACAATGCTTTGCAAGACGTTTGTTTGTTTCACATAAAGAAAACATAGCATAATAGTATTCAGCTTGTCCCTCAATAGAGTAGCAAATATAAATGCATAGGACACCTTCTAAGTTCATAAGAGTGACTAGATACAATAGTTTAAAACAAGCAATATCAAAGTATGCATCAATCAACTAGTCTTGGGACAATGCACATAGAACTAAGAATGGCCACTATGCTCTCAAAGTAAGTGCATAAAGGTAGAAGGGTGAGACTCAATGTAATGGTGGAAGAAAGGCCTTTGTAAAAGGAAGTAGGGATTCAAGTCTCATAAATAGCTTCCAAAAATTATGGTACTTATAGCTTTCAGCTCTCATTGCCCCTATCATAAGCATCTTGAAGTCATTAAGGTTAAAGTGAATAAACTATGGTGTACATGCTTGACGAATTATAAGTCGGAAATGTCATGTCCCTTGTATACGAGGGTCGCTCCTCATGCTACTCAAGTTTAGTCACCGGTAATTTCTTGTCATTGTAAGTATATGTGTATCATTGAGAACCGCCAACGGGGTACCCCTTGCCCGATGATACGGAAGAATCCCCATATCAAAATGACAAGGCAAGCAGACAACAAGCATCTCAGCATCTTCTTATTTACCATGGGAATATGGTGCTTTTTTCTCTTTCCTCTTTTCACAATATCTCTTTTTTTCTCTTTTCTCTTTTTTCTCAATATAGGACTCTTTTTTTATAAGGAGAATGCTTCATAGACAGCTCATTATGGTTACGCTGCAGGTTTCCACCATGTCAGCATGGATTAGACCAGTGGCCCAGGCGTTTCTCTAACACATATACATAACTCCATGGACTTACAAGCTCCCCTTTCATTTCACACCGACGACATCCATATACAAAAGAGCATGATATCAACTAGGTACAAGTACCAAGTGCAATGTTGAAAGCGTTTCCCATGAAAGCATGGTTCTGCTAATTCCCGACAAATAAGTGCAAGCATATACAACATAGAAGACACAGTGGTTCAAGTTTATTAAGGGCAAGAAAAGTGAAGTCTGCCATCAAGTTCGCGAGAGCTTTAATCACTAGTTTTCTCATAACAAGTTTAATTTGGAAGGTAAACAAAAGCATGAATATACTTGGAATAGCATAAGCTAGTAGGTAGCTATGGTGAACTCTTTGGAATAACTTGGTTTAGGGAGTTGGATGCATGAGTGGAACTCATACTTTGTTGTGGAGGCTAGCAAAAGACTGGGAGCGACAAACTAAGAGAGCAATAATGGCCATAATTATGTAGAGCGACAAAACATCATTGATCAAAGCATAAAGTGATACTACAAGTTGAAAACTAAAGGATCATAAAGTCTATGGTGACTTGAGATATTCATAACATGGTGTGAGCATGCGCCAAGTCAACCCAAATAAAGCATCAAAGGAGAATACCACTATACTATGCTTTAATATGCTAAAACAACGCATGATTCATACAAGGCACATTAAACAATCTCAATTGTTTATAACAAGTAATTCTACAGCAAAGAATACTAAGCATAAAGCCAAAAAAATATCAAGCATGGCATGACAGAGCATAGGCCACAGTCAAAATCAAGCTCTTTTTACCACAAAAGTATGAACTTTCCTACTCTTTTCCAAACAAAACCAAACTATTTGCAAACCAAAGTAAGAAAGAGGGGGTCCAACCAATTTTATTCAGAAAACTAAGCAAACCAAAGCAAACGAAAAACCAAAATGAAAACGAAAAATAAGACGCTCCAAGAAAAAACACAACTGTGCATGAAACAATAAAATGAAGCGTTTGGAAGAAACCCGCGATTTTTTATTGATGAAGAAGGGGATGCCTTGGGCATCCCCAAGATTTGACGCTTGTACTTCTTGGATATTTCTTGGGTTGACACGTGTGGCATCCCCAAGCTTGAGCTTTAGTCTATCCTTCATCTCATTACTCATTCCTTCCATACACCTGAAATTTTTCCTTCATACAAAACCTCACACAATCTTTATTAGCAACATTAGTGCACTCAAGATAAATAAGTCTTAAGGTTCAGTTATAACACCAAATAAGCTTCCATTAGAACACTAGCTACTGTAGCACTTCCCTCAAAAAGCTCAGTTCTTCAAAAGAACTCAAGAAGGAACCAACAAGAAGCAAATGCAGAAAATGGCAAAAATCTGTCAAAACAGACCAGCAGGTAAAGACGAATTTTTTCGAAGACCTTATGTTGCTCAAATCAAAAAGTGTTGAACTAACAAAAGTTAGATAACAACCTGGGGCAGAAGCATAAAAACTCACGCCTCAAAAAAACGTTCAGAGATTTTACACGAATTTTTATGGTGAAGCACATAAATATGTTTCGGGACAACAACTTTCCCAATCATTACTTCTCTCTCATTAGAGGTTACTCTTGGCACAAAAAGAAAATAAAAAGGATAAGGAGAGGTTATTACAGAGGTAATAACTTTCAAGACTCATCTAAAACTTTTGGGTTATCTCCCAATAACTACTTTTCTTTAACGCCTTTAAGTTAGGCATAAGAAGCAAGAAGAAGAATCAAGTGTTCTCAAATGAAGAAGCATTAAGATCAATACCAGAAATTTTTTCAACAAGGCAAGGTATATCATCCAAATAAGTTCTAGAGGATCCTCTCTCAATTCTCTTGGGTTCACTATTCTCATCAAAAGGATTTGCAGGAACAATCCAATCAAAATTCTTTTCTATGGCATCATGTATTGCTACTAGTTCAAAGGGTATTGGTATCTTAGGTTCCTCCCCATTAGGTTCGGTTTTGTTCATCTTTTCTCGTGTACCAACAACATCTACACATGAGCCTAGCATATTGAAACGTTCAAAAACTTTTCTAGCTTCCTTGGCAACATCATAGAACTCCTTAAACAAAGTTTCTAGAATAAAATCCCTCTTTTCAGGGTCCTCAATTTCTTTAAGCTTAAGAAACATTATTTGCATTAAGGGATTGAGGTTAACAAACATATATTCTAACATGTGAATTAAAGAAGCTGCAGCAATCTCATAGTTTGGAGCAAGTTCTGCAAGGGATCTATCCTCAGTATCCTCATGTTTACTAACATGATTAAAGAATTCTTCAATATTATCTTTCCCAATTATAGAACCACTACCAATTGAAAGGTCTTTCAGGGTGAATTTGGGGACCAACATGGTGTGCTAAAGAGGAGGTAACAACTAAAGGAAACTTATTTTTTTGTGTGTTTTTGGAAAAGAAACAAGCAAACAAAGCAAAAAGAAACTAAGCAAAACAAAAATAACAAAGTAAAGAGATTGGTTATGAGGGACTCCCCTTGTGAAGATGTCCTTGACTCCCCGGCAACGGCGCCAGAAAAATGCTTGATGGCTCAATGCACGGTGCCCAGAAAAATGCTTGATGGCGGTGTTGATGTAGAGCTCGTTGGGAACCCCAATGGGAAGGTATGATGAGCACAGCAGCAAGTTTCCCTCAGTTAAGAAACCAAGGTTTAATCGAACCAGTAGGAGCAAGGAAACACCCCAAAGGTGTTACTAGCTAAGCTTTGGCAGGGCGCACTACCGGTGCTAGTAGCAACGTGGAGACCTGCACAACACAACCATAGAACTTTGTCCCCAACTTGCGATGAGGTTGTCAATCTCACCGTGTTTTGTGGAAAACAAAGGATTAAACGTATCGAATGGAAGGAAGTAAAAGTTTGCAGAAAGTAAACACAAAGCAGTAAAAGATTGTAGATTGTATGTAAAGAAAATGACCGGGATCCATAGTTCACTAGAGGTGGATCTCCTTAAGATAGATAACATGCTGGGTGAACAAATTACAGCGGGGCAATTGACAAACATCGAGAAAGCAATACATGCATATACTAATCATATTGACTCCTTTGAGACTTGATTGGGCATTACAACATAATACATGGACCCCATCCAACTGCATCTATGACTAATAATCCACCTTCAGGTTATCATCCGAACCCCCTCCAGTATTAAGTTGCAAGCAACAGATTATTGATTTACGAACTGCGTGTAAAGTAAACAATACGATTGTTCTACAAAGGATTGTTGTTTTCTCCCTAGTAGCAACAACACATCTAGTACCTTAGAGATTTCTGTCACTTCCCCAGATTACTAGATGCATGAACCCACTATCGAGCATAAATACTAACTCTTGGAGTTGCTAGCATCTACTTGGCCAAGATAGCTACTAACAACGGAAAGCATGCAAGATCACAAATAACAAAGACATGATAGAATCAATAATCAATCTAAAATAGCATCTCAATATCCATCGGATCCCCGCAAACACAACATGCAGAATTACAAATAGATGATCTTGATCATGAACGGTTCTCATAAGATCTAGACATGAAAGCACAAAGGAGGAGAACCAGCCATCTAGCTACTACATGGATCCGTAGTCCAAGGATGGACTACTCACGCATCACACTGGAGTCTTGCAAAGTGATGAAGAAGGCCTCCAGGGTGAATTCCCCTCTCCGGCGGGGTGCCGGGAAGAGCTTCAGATCCCTCCCGATCTAGGGATGGAGATGACGGCGGCTACAGACTCTTTTGTGGATTTTTGATCGGTTACTTAGGGTTTTCGTCCCGAGGGCAATATATAGGCGGAAGGAGAGGCCGAGGGGGTGCTGGGAGCGGCCACACCACCCCCTGGCGCGGGCCAGGCCTAGCCACGCGGCCAGGTGGTGTGGTGGCCCCTCTCCGTCTCGTATTCTGGCACTTGATGACATCTGGAAAAATAGGCACTTTGGCTTTTGTCCCGTCCAATACCGAGAATATTCATTTTCTGACTTTCCTGGAACCAAAAATAGCAGAAAACAGGCAGCTGACACTATGGCTCTTGTTAATAGGTTAGTCCAAGAAATCATATGAAAAGTACTCCAAAGTTGGAACAAAACACAAGAAAATGGATAAAACCAAGCATGGAACATCAAAACTTATAGATACATTTGCAATGTATCACACATCTAGTACCTTAGAGATTTCTGTCACTTCCCTAGATTACCAGAGGCATGAACCCACTATCGAGCATAAATACTAACTCTTGGAGTTGCTAGCATCTACTTGGCCAAGATAGCTACTAACAACGGAAAGCATGCAAGATCACAAACAACAAAGACATGATAGAAATCAATAATCAATCTGAAATAGCATCTCAATATCCATCGGATCCCCGCAAACACAACATACAGAATTACAAATAGATGATCTTGATCATGAACGGAGCTCACAAGATCTAAACATGAAAGCACAAAGGAGGAGAACCAGCCATCTAGCTACTACATGGATCCGTAGTCCAAGGATGAACTACTCACGCATCACACCGGAGGCTTGCATGGTGATGAAGAAGGCCTCTAGGGTGAATTCCCCTCTCCAGCAGGGTGCCGGGAAGAGCTTCAGATCCCTCCTGATCTATGGATGGAGATGGCGGCGGCTACAGACTCTTTCGTGGATTTTTGATTGGGTACTTAGGGTTTTCATCCCGAGGGCATCTTATAGGTGGAAGGGGAGGCCGAGGGGGTGCCATGGGCCACCACACCACCCCCTGGCGCGGGCCAAGCCTGGCCGCGCGGCCAGGTGGTGTGGCCGGCCTATGGCCCCACTCCGTCTCGTATTTTGGCATCTGATGACTTCCGGAAAAATAGGCACTTTGGCTTTTGTCCCGTCCAATTCCGAGAATATTAATTTTTTGACTTTCCTGGAACCAAAAACAGCAGAAAACAGGCAGCTGGCACTGTGGCTCTTGTTAATAGGTTAGTCCAAGACATCATATGAAAAGTACTCCAAAGTTGGAACAAAACACAAGAAAATGGATAAAACCGAGCATGGAACATCAAAAATTATAGATACATTTGCAATGTATCAACATCCCCAAGCTTAACTCTGGCTCGTCCTCGAGTAGGTAAGTGATAAAAAAGAAAGAATAATTTTTGAGGTGACATGCACCATCAAAGACTTGATCAAAGTATTTGTAAAATATTCAAAGCTGGGAGCATGGTACTTCAATCATAACATGAAAGACAAAGTTCTAGCAATAAGCAAAGAAACTATGATGTAACATGAAAAGGTATAAACAAAAGATTCATGAATAACAATGCTTTGCAAGACATTTGTTTGTTTCACATAAAGAAAACATAGCATAATAGTATTCAGCTTGTCCCTCATAGAGTAGCAAATATAAATGCATATGACACCTTCAAAGTTCATAAGAGTGACTAGATACAAATAGTTTAAAACAAGCAATATCAAGTTATGCATCAATCAACTAGTCTTGGGACAATGCACATAGAACTAAGAATGGCCACTATGCTCTCAAAGTAGGTGCATAAAGATAGAAAGTGGAGACTCAATGTAATGGTGGAAGAAAGGCCTTTTTATAAAAGGAAGTAGGGATTCAAGTCTCATAAAGAGCTTCCAAAAATTATGGTACTTATAGCTTTCAGCTCTCATTGCCCCTATCATAAGCATCTTGAAGTGATTAAGGTTAAAGTGAATAAAGTATGGTGTACATGCTTGACGAAGTATAAGTTAGAAATCTCATGTCCCTTGTATACGAGGGCCGCTCCTCATGCTACTCAAGTTTAGTCACCGGTAAGTTCTTGTCATTGTAAGTACATGTGTATGATAGAGAACCGCCAACGGGGTACCCCTTGCTCGATGATACGGAAGAATCCCCATATCAAAATGACAAGGCAAGTAGACAACGAGCATCTCGGCATTCTTCTTATTTACCATGGGAATATGGTGCTTTTTTCTCTCTTTCCTCTTTTCATAATCTCATTTTTTTCTCTTTTCTCTTTTTTCTCAATATAGGACTCTTTTTTATAAGGACAATGCTTCATAGACAGCTCATTATGGTTACACTGCAGATTTCCACCATGTCAGCATGGATTAGACCAGCAACCCAGGCGTTTCTCTAACACATATACATAACTCCATGGACTTACAAGCTCCCCTTTCATTTCACACTGACGACATCCATATACAAAAGAGCATGATATCAACTAGGTAGAAGTACCAAGTGCAATGTTGAAAGCGTTCCCCATGAGAGCATGGTTCTGCTAATTCCCAACAAATAAGTGCAAGCATATACAACATAGTCGACACAATGGTTCAAGTTTATTAAGGGCAAGAAAAGTAAAGTGTGCCATCAAGTTCGTGAGAGCTTTAATCACTAGTTTTCTCATAACAAGTTTAATTTGGAAGGTAAACAAAAGCATGAATATACTTGGAATAGAATAAGCTAGTAGGTAGGTATGGTGGAATCTTTGGAATAACTTGGTTTAGGGAGTTGGATGCATGAGTGGAACTCATACTTGGTTGTGGAGGCTAGCAAAAGACTGGGAGCGCCAAACTAAGAGAGCAATAATGGCCATAATCATGCAGAGCGACAAAACATCATTGATGAAAGCATAAAGTGATACTACAAGTTTAAAACTAAAGGATCATAAAGGCTATGGTGACTCGAGATAGTCATAACATGGTGTGAGCATGCGCCAAGTCAACCCAAATAAAGCATCAAAGGAGAATACCACTATACTATGCTTTAATATGCTAAAACAACGCATGATTCATCCAAGGCACATTAAGCAATCTCAATTGTTTATAACAAGTAATTCTACAGCAAAGAATACTAAGCATAAAGCCAAAAAAATATCAAGCATGGCATGACAAAGCATAGGCCACAGTAAAAAACGAGCTCTTTTAACACATAAGCATGAACTTTCCTACTCTTTTCCAAACCAAACCAAACTATTTGCAAACCAATGTATGAAAGAGGTGGTCCAACCAATTTATTCAGAAAACTAAGCAAACCAAGCAAACGAAAAACCAAAACTAAAACTAAAAAGAAGACGCTCCAAGAACAACACAACTGTGCATGAAACAATAAAAATGAAGTGTTTGGAAGAAACCTGAGATTTTTATTGATGAAGAAGGGGATGCCTTGGGCATCCCCAAGCTTTGACACTTGTACTTCTTGGATATTTCTTGGGGTGACACGCGTGGCATCCCCAAGCTTGAGCTTTAGTCCATCCTTCATCTCATTACTCATTCCTTCCATACACCTAAAATTTTTCCTTTATACAAAACTTCACACAATCTTTATTAGCAACATTAGGGCACTCAAGATAACTAAGTCTTAAGGTTCAGTTATAACACCAAATAAACTTTCATTAGAACACTAGCTACTGTAGCACTTCCCTCAAAAAGCTCAATTCCCCAAAAGAACTCAAAAAGGAACCAACAAGAAGCAAATGCAGAAAATGGCAGAAATCTGTCAAAACAGACCAGCAGTAAAGACGAATTGTTTCGAAGACCTTCTATTGCTCAAATAAAAAAGTGTTGAACTAACGAAAGTTAGATAATAACCTGGGGCAGAAGCACAAAAATTCATGCCTCAAAAAGACGTTCAAACATTTTACACGAATTGTTACGGTGAAGCACAGAAATCTGTTTCGGGACAGCAACTTTCCCAATCATTACTTCTCTCTCATTAGAGGTTACTCTTGGCACAAAAAGCAAATAAAAAGGAGAAGGAGAGATTATTACAGTGTTAATAACTTCCAAGACTCATCTAAAACTTTTGGGTTATCTCCCAATAAGTACTTCTCTTTAACGCCTTTAAGTTAGGCATAAGAAGCAAGAAAAATAATCAAGTGTTCTCAAATGAAGAAGCATTAAAACCAAATTTCTTTCCCCTACCTCTCTTATTTTTATTCTTAACCTTGGGGAAAATATGATTGTTTGGTGGAGAAGAAAGGTGCATGGTCCCCTTTCCCACATCTATTATTGCTCCAAGGAGTTCTAATAGGGACCTTCCAAGTGTAATTTGTCCTTTTCCTGCACATTCAATAACAAGATAATCAGTAGAAATAATTTTCCCAAGGATCTTTGTAAATACTCCTTCAGCTATTCCAAGAGGTAATATGGTAGTATTATTTGCAAGAGATAATTCTTTTCCTCCTTCAATAAGCCCCCAAGTATTCAGAGATTTATAAATATCTTTGGGCATAAGCCAAAATTTAGTCATGATATCGCAGCGAGCTTGAAAAGTTTCAGTGTTTACCTCAATCTTTACTGTAGGGAGCCACTTTGATGGTTCAGAATTTATTGGAACATAATTGTGATGCTCCCTAAGCATATTATAGCAATCTTTTAAGCTAGCAGTGCCAGTCTCAAGAGTGTTCAACCTAGCAAATATTCTTGCGAAAGAAATAAGTGAGGATCAATTTCTTTATAACATTAATAACATCATCCTCATTACAATAGAGGAAATCTCCTCCCAAAATAGCATCTAAAGCATATCTATAGCAAAGAGCAATTCCAAGGTAAAAACTGCTAAGGAACAAACTTTGAGTCATTTTAGGCTCAGTTTTTTCCTGTAGATCAGAGATACTAGACCAAGCTTCCTTAAATCTTTCCTCAATTCCTTGTTTAAAAGTGAAAATCATTTCCTCGGGTGACATAGTGATTGGAGCAAGGCTAGACATAGTGGCAACTTAAGAAAGGAACTAATGTTTTTTGTGTTTTTGGAAAACAAAGCAAACTACTAAGACTAAATTTTTTGTGTTTTTGATAACAAAACAAGCAAACAAAGCAAAAAAGAAACTAAGCAAAACAAAAATAAAAAAGTAAAGAGATTGGTTATGAGCAGACCTGGGCATGGGCAGCCCGGCCCGGTCGGCCCGACCCAGGCCAGCCCGAAAAAAGCCCGACAGGCCGGGCCTGGGCTCCAGATCTGCGGCCTGGGGAGTGCATGGGTCAGCCTCGGGCTTGGAGAAAACAGAAAACAAGGAGAAGCCAGGCCCGGATGTGTATGCACCTGGCGGGCCGGGCCTGGGCCTGGTTTGGAAGCCCGACAGCCGGGTCGGGCTCAGGCCTAGGTTTTGCACGGGCAGGCTTTGTCAGGCCCGGCCCGAGCAAGGCCCGACCCGGAAAATTCCCAGGTATAGTTATGAGGGACTCCCCTTGTGAAGATGTCCTTGACTCCCCGGCAACGGCGCCAGCAAAATGCTTGATGTCTCTGTGTATGGTGCCAAAAAAATGCTGGAGTGTGGTTGATGTAGAGCTCGTTGGGAACCCCAACAGGAAGGTACGATGAGCACATCAGCAAGTTTCCCTCAGTATGAAACCAAGGTTTAATCGAACCAGTAGGAGCAAGGAAACACCCCAAAGGTGTAGCTAGTTGAACGATGGCAGGGCGCACTACCGGTGCCAGTAGCAACGTGGAGACCTGCACAACACAACCACAGAACTTTGTCCCCAACTTGCGATGAGGTTGTCAATCTCACCGTGTTTTGCGTAAAACAAAGGATTAAACGTATCGAATGGAAGGAAGTAAAAGTTTGCAGAAAGTAAACACAAAATAGTAAATAGTTTATAGATTGTATGTAAAAGAAATGGACTGAGATCCATAGTTCACTAGAGGTGGCTCTCCTTAAGATAGATAACATGCTGGGTGAACAAATTACAACGGGGAAATTGACAAACATCGAGAAAACAATACATGCATATACTAATCATCTTGACTCCTTTGGAACTTGATTGGGCATTACAACATAATACATAGACCGCCATCCAACTGCATCTATGACTAATAGTCCACCTTCAGGTTATCATCCGAACCCCCTCCAGTATTATGTTGCAAGAAACAGATTATTGCTTTACGAACTGCGTGTAAAGTAAACAATACGATTGTTCTATGAATAAAGGATTGTTGTTTTCTCCCTAGTAGCAACAACACATCTAGTACCTTAGAGATTTTTGTCACTTCCCTAGATTACCAAAGGCATGAACCCACTATCGAGCATAAATACTAACTCTTGGAGTTGCTAGCATCTACTTGGCCAAGATATCTACTAACAACAGAAAGCATGCAAGATCACAAATAACAAAGACATGATAGAATCAATAATCAATCTGAAATAGCATCACAATATCCACCGGATCCCCGCAAACACAACATGCAGAATTACAAATAGATGATCTTGATCATGAACGGAGCTCACAAGATCTAAACATGAAAGCACAAAGGAGGAGAACCATCCATGTAGCTACTACATGGATACGTAGTCCAAGGATGAACTACTCACGCATCACACCGGAGGCTTTCATGGTGATGAAGAAGGCCTCCAGGGTGAATTCCCCTCTCCGGCAGTGTGCCGAGAAGAGCTTCAGATCCCTCTCGATCTAGGGATGGAGATGGCAGCGGCTAGAGACTCTTTTGTGGATTTTTGATCGGGTACTTAGGGTTTTCGTCGTGAGGGCATCTTATAGGTGGAAGGGGAGGCCGAGGGGGTGTCAGGGGCCACCACACCACCCCCTGGCACGGGCCAAGCCTGGCCGCGCGGCCAGGTGGTGTGGCCGGCCTCTGGCCCCACTCCGTCTCGTATTCTGGCATCTGATGGCTTCCGGAAAAATAGACACTTTGGCTTTTGTCCCATCCAATTCCAAGAATATTCATTTTCTAACTTTCTTGGAACCAAAAACAGCAGAAAACATGTGGCTAGCACTGTGGCTCTTGTTAATAGGTTAGTCCAAGAAATCATATGAAAAGTACTCCAAAGTTGGAACAAAACACAAGAAAGTGGATAAAACCAAGCATGGAACATCAAAAATTATAGATACATTTGCAATGTATCAGAGGCCTTCTTCATCATCATGCAAGCCTCCGGTGTGATGCGTGAGTAGTTCATCTCTGGACTACGGGTCCATGTAGTAGCTAGATGGCTGGTTCTCCTCCTTTGTGCTTTCATGTTTAGATCTTGTGAGCTCCGTTCATGATCAAGATCATCTATTTGTAATTCTGCATGTTGTGTTTGCGGGGATCCGATGAATATTGAGATGCTATTTCAGATTGACTATTGATTCTATCATGTCTTTGTTATTTGGGATCTTGCATGCTTTCCGTTGTTAGTAGCTATCTTGACCAAGTAGATGCTAGCAACTCCAAGAGTTAGTATTTATTCTTGATAGTGGGTTCATGCCTCTGGTAATCTGGGGAAGTGATAGAAATCTCTAAGGTACTAGATGTGTTGTTGCTACTAGGGAGAAAACAACAATCCTTTGTTCATAGAACAATCGTATTGTTTACTTTACACGCAATTCGTAATGCAATTATCCGTTGCTTGCAACTTAATACTGGAGGGGGTTCGGATGATAACCTGAAGGTGGATTATTAGTCATAGATATAGTTGGATGGCGGTCTATGTATAATGTTGTAATGCCCAATCGAATCTCAAATGAGTCAAGTGAGTATTATATGCTTGTATGCTTTCTCGATGTTTGTCAATTGCCTCGCTGCAATTTGTTCACCCAACATGTTATCTATCTTAAGGAGAGACACCTCTAGTGAACTATGGACCCTGGTCCTTTCTTTTATTATTAATCTACAATCAACTGTTTACTGCTTTGTGTTTACTTTCTACAAACTATTACTTTCTTCCACTCGATATGTTTAATCCTTTGTTTTAAGCAAAACCGTGAGATTGACAACCTCATCGTAAGTTGGGGACAGAGTTCTGTGGTTGTGTTGTGCAGGTCTCCACGTTGCTGCTGGCATCGGTAGTGCGCCCTGCCAAAGTTTAGCTAGCAATACCTTTGGGGTGTTTCCTTGATCCTATTGGATTAATAACCTTGGTTTCATAACTGAGGGAAAACTTGTTGCTGTGTTCATCATACCTTCCTCTTGGGGTTCCCCAACGAGTTCGATATATTTTGGGCCATTAGTGTCTTACTCAAGTTGGCTTGGCCTTTGAGATATTTCAACGACTCATGGTCAGAATGTATGATAAATTCTTTAGGCCATAGGTAGTGTTGCCAAACTTGAAGGCCACGAACTAAAGCAAAAAGCTCTTTGTCATAAATCGTATAATTAAGGCGAGCACCATCAAGTTTCTCGCTATGGTAGGCTATAGGACGTCCGTTTTGCATAAGTACTCCTACAATGCCAATACCACTAGCATCACACTCTATCTCAAAAGTTTTAGTGAAATCCGGTAACCCAAGAAGAGGTGCTTCGGTGAGCCTCTTTTTAAGTTCATCAAAAGCTTTTTGTTGTGACTTGCCCCATGCGAAGGTTACATTCTTTTTGGTCAATTCGTTGAGAGGACAAGCAATGGTCAAAAAGTCTTTCACAAAGCGATGATAGAAACTAGCCAACCCATGAAAACTTCGTAGTTCACTCACATTTGTTGGGATGGGCCAATCTCATATGTCCTTTACCTTGGAAACATCAACTTCAATGCCCTTTAAAGAAACAACAAATCTAAGAAAAATTAACTTGTCTTTAGAAAAAGTGCACTTGGTAAGATTAGCATATAGCTTTTCATGTCGAAGGATTTGCAAAACTTCCTTGACATGTTTAACATGGTCCTCGAGTGAATTGCTATAAACAAGTATAACATCGAAATAGACAACGACACCGTTGCCAATGAGAGGACGCAAAATATGATTCATGAGGCGCATGAAGGTGGATGGGGAATTAGACAAGCCAAAGGGCATAACCAACCATTCATAGAGACCAAGTTTGGTCTTGAATGCGGTTTTGCACTCATCACCTTCAGCCATGCGTTTTTGATGGTAACCACTATGAAGATCAATTTTTGAAAAAATAGTAGCTCCGCACAATTCATCAAGCATGTCATCAAGACGCGGTATAGGATGTGGATAACGCATGGTGATAGCATTGATTGGACGGCAGTCCATGCATAACTGTAACGTACCATTTGATTTTGGAACAAGAATCACGGGTACCGCACTTGGACTAGTGCTAACTTGGATCAAACCTTTGGAGACGAGTTGGTTGATTTGATGTTCGATCTCCTTCGCCTCCTCCGGGTTCGTGTGGTAAGAGGCGCGGTTTGGAAGGGGTGCACCGGGAATGAGATCAATGTGATGTTCGATGTCGCGAAGAGGAGGTAGTCCATGTGGGAGCTCTTCGAGGAACACATCTTTGAATTCCTGCAAAACAATCATCAAATATGGAGGAACATTGGTTAATTCATTAGTTCCTTGCGCCAGTCCCTTGCAAATGAGGACATAGTGCAAGATGGATGGGTTGTTCCGCACATCTCTCATCTCACTTTTGGTGGCAAGGAGAACACTCTTAGTTTTTTCACTCGAGCTTGGCTTGTGGCTCTCACTCACTATGATGTGGTTCTCTCGCTCACTGCTCTTCTCACAAGGGGGTGTTGTGTTTTGCACCCTCGCTAAAGCCTTTGCATTGTCCGCAATTATTTGGCTAGGAGTCATCGGTTGCAAAACACATGTTTTGTTGAGCCATTTAAAGGTGTACACATTGGTGCGACCATCATGTAGAGCAACCTTATCAAATTGCCATGGTCGACCAAGCAACATGTGGCAAACCGTCATTGGGACTACATCACACTCAACCGTGTCTTTGTAAGGACCAATGGCGAAGGTGACTGATACGGTATGCTTGATCTTCACGTACCCTTGGTCACTTAGCCATTGCACGTGGTAGGGGTGCTTGTGGAGATGGAGAGTGAGGTTGAGATTCTCACACAACTCGGTGCTAGCAAGGTTGTGGCAACTCCCTCCATCGATGATCACTTTGATAGATTTTCCATTGATGTCAGCTCGTGTTTGGAAGATATTTGAGCGTTGGTCTTCATGCTCTTGTGCTTGAGTGGTCAAGATCCTTGTGATGAAAAGCGATGGACTTGCGTCATGTTCACACATGAGGAGTTCGTGGTCATCTTCCACTCGTTTCCTTGCCATTGCTTCCTTGACTCAGGCATCAAATTCATCTTCACTCAAGTACTCTTCGTCGCCATTGTCATGGATGAACAAAACTTTCTTGTTTCCACACTTAGCCGACTTGTGTCCTTTGCCTCCACACTTGTAGCATTCACCGTTGAAAGGTGTATCACTCTTTGCTTGTTTTCCATTTGGGGGCAGTTTTCCTTGGGGAAGTGTGGGCTTGAAGGAAGGATTGGAGGTACTTGAGGAGCTTCCATTGAAGGTTGTTGGCGTAGCAGTTGAAGCTTTGCTTGTAGGTGAAATACGTCTTGGGCTTGTTGTACTTGATGTCCTCTTGCACTTGACGTTCGACCTTTATTGCGATGTGCACAAGCTCAACCATGTTGTTATATGTTTGGAACTCGACGATGCGCTTGATTGGGTGGTTCAAGCCAATAAGGAAATGTGCCATAGTTTGCTCTGTGCGCTCTTCAATGTTGGCGCGGATCAAGTTGAGTTCCATTTCCTTTAAGTACTCTTCCACGGTCTTTGTCCCGTGGTGCAGCGATTGAAGGTTATTAAAGAGGTCACGTGTGTAGTGCGCGGGAACAAAAAGGGATCTCATGTGAGCCTTCATGTCATGCCAAGTTGTGATTGTCGGCTCTTGTCTTGCGTCACGAGCAACTTGAACTTGTTCCCACAAAAGGTTGGCATACTCATCAAACTCAAGCGAAGCCATGGCGACCATTTTATCGTTGCTATAATTGTGCATACGGAAAATCTTGTCGACTTTGAGTGCCCATGAGAGATATTCTTCGGGGTCATTTGATCTGATGAACTTGGGCATCGTGAACTGGAGCTTGCTAAATGTTTCTTCTGAAGGAGTTATGCCCTAGAGGCAAATAATAAAGTGTACTATTTGATATATCTCTTGTATGTTCATAATACGTTTCATACTGTGCTATAACTGTATTAATGCGAAACGTTAATACACGTGTGGTATGTAAACAAACCATGTCTCTAGTTACCTCTAGTGAACTAGTTCATTGGTCATGAGGATGTTCTGTGTTTCAAGACCACGGGCATTTATGCCAACTGACAATGAGGTCATGTTATTAGTTGAATAACATGATAGACAAACATCCGACCGTTATATCTTAATGAGATCTAGTTACAAAGTTCACCATTGATGATAAAACACAAATAACCTCGCAACCCGATCCTTTGACTGTGAGGTAATGCAAATCACCATTCCGGAAGAAGCTTAGATGGTTATCAAGAGTCATCTCGTAACAGGGTGATCAAAAAGGTGCCACTCAGGTTTTCCGAAGGGATGCGTAGAGGAGTACATATCAAGACCATGATTTGTCTAGTCTGTGTAACGGACAGATACATGTGGCCATCTCGGTGACGTTGCATTGATGAAGCTTCCAAGCATGTGACTAGGCCACGAAATGCAACGGCATGAGAACGAGAAAACAAGTTCATCAATAACGATATCGAACTAAGGTGTGCAGATACCGAAGATCAAGTCTCAGATGAATTAGGTATCTAATGACAAAGGGAATGGGGAACGATTATCTCACGGTTCGAGCGATTGTATTCGTGAAACGCACGGGGGTCACATGGCCATCCAGGTCCCTCTGTTGATCATTGATATGAGAGTGGTCTCTATCATGTTTGGAGTGTTTCCAAACCGAAGGATGTCACGCTTAAGGGTAGGGACGCTTAGGGTAGATGAGGTATCGTATGAGAAATAGAGAGAGAAACCAGAATAGTTTCGGTAACATCCGATAAAGATCGGAAAGGGGTCCGGAAGGTGTTCCAGAGTGAAGAGATAATATAATATATGTATTTGAATGTTAATTAGAGAATTAATATTAAATATATATATTATTTTATTTTTGAAGGCTCCATATTGCTAATGGGCCTCACCCGGAGGGAGGCCCAAGAGGGCAAGGCGCCTAGGAGGTGGGGGGAGGCCGGCCTAGGACTGATGGGCCACCCTAGTGGGGCCCACCTAGGGCCTACGGCTTCCCCAAGGTGGCTGGCGGGTGTGGGGATTAGTCCCACACCACCTGGCCCTTGGGTGGTGCGCCCCCTCTCCCACTATATAAAGGGGTCCCCCCTCCCCTTTGGAATCACCCATTCCTCTCATTCTCTCTCTCTCATCTTCTGAGGACTTCCTCATAATATTGGGGAGGACCTCGTAGTTGAGTCCTCCACCTTCACACTACCGTCGTGTGATCAGGCAATCTGGCATCTACTTCTTCCGCTGCTCAGCTGAATCGAAGTCCGGTTGACGTCTCCTACACCAGACGTGTGACGAACTTCGGAGGCACCACACTTGGGGTGCTACTCGTCTTCATCAATATATGCCTTCCTGCATAAGGCGTGCCTCTGTTTGCAAAGGTATGGATACTGTATTCCTTCTCCATTACTTTTGTCTACATAGTATAGATCCTGGTATTAGTGTTCGAGTAGATAGATTTTTTTTGTTTTCTGCTATGGAACCCATCATCTTCCTCATTGCGATCATGGTAGAGATGGTTGCCATGTTGATGACGGTCTTCATCTTCCATGCGATCATTGCGACAAGCTTGTTGATCTTGTTGATGATCTTGTGGTTGAGGAGGTGGAACTTGGTTCTCGCGACCTTGTTGCGGAGCTTGCTCTTGATGTTGTTGTTGTGGAGCTTGCTCTTGGCGCGGTTGTTGATGATGTTGAGGTACTTGGGCCCCATGAGGGTGTTCAGGATGTGGAGCCTCATGACGCGGTTGATGACGAAGAGGAGGCTCGTTCCTCGGTCGGTGAGGATAATTAGGCACATGGGCCTCACGGCGAAGATCATGGTCTTGAGCCTCATGATGTGGTGGGTGTCGATCAACTTGTACCACTTGATGCTCCATGTTTTGGTCTTATGGAGGAGGCGCCTCGTGATGACCATGGCGTCGGTGTGGACGTTCATGACGGTGATGACGAGGAAGAGGATCTTGGAGAGCTTCACGTCGATGATGAGCTAGATTCTCCTAGTTGGAGTCAGCACTTGTTGTGTCTAGTATGTGTCACGAGCGAAGGTGTTAGACTTGCGGTTCCTCTCGTGGTTGTTCTTGTGGTTGCTCTTGTTGGATCACTAATGCCCTTGCATGATGACGGTGTGCTTCTTGCCTTGCTTGTGGCCTTGAAGAGAAATCACCATCATAGCTTGACATTGCGGCGTGCCGTGGGGAAGGTACATAGTTCGAAGAACTTCCATCTTTAACCACGGGGGCGTCATTGCATCTTGTAGCACTTGTATGAAGATCTTGTAGAAGAGGAGTGTGATGACGCGAAGATCTTGACAAGCTTGATGCACGTGAACACAGTCTTGCCATTCCGTCGATGAGGCGTCGAAGATTGTCATTTGTTTGAGCGACGGAGCATTGTAGCGCTTCATTTTGGTGGCCAAAGTTGTGATGCATTGCATGCATTTGTTGTTTGAGGCCATCAAAGCGGTTGTCGATGTTCTTGAACTCGGCTTGCGTCTCGCCAAATTGTTCATCTTGTCGCGTCTCAAGGGCTTGGCAACATTCATGGAACTCTTGTCGGACGATAAAGTGACTTGCGCGCGTCATGTACGGTCCATGTTCTTCCTCTTGGGGAGGTGGTTAGCTCGACTCACCGTGCATATCCATCATGCAAAACACACAAGTATTGTATATGTAAGTGGAATATGGTGTGTTAGCCTTGTACCTCACCTTGAGGATTGCACCGAACTAGAAACCACAAGTGAGAGCTATTAGCTTGCAAAGTGAAAACGCAAAGAAAGCTCATACTAAAGAAAGAACTAACTCTCAAAAGCTTATTGGTGGTAGGTTAGGATTGTGGAATGCTAAAGAACCAACCAAAGAAAAGGGTAGTCAAAAGTGAGTAAAATCCAACAAAACTCAAGTCAAAGGCAAAAGGTCAACACTCAAAAGGGTTACGGGAACCTACGACTATATACACACACGTGGAGATTGTTGGGATTGACACGACTATGAAAATGAGCAAACAAAATGTCCTAACAAAGACTACGCTCGGTGTCGTGCCAATACAAGGAGAGACCTTGGCTCATTTGCAAAGAGGAAAAATGAGCAACGGATTTGTGCACTTGCCTTGGGCACTCTTTCTTTCGCTCTTGCTTACAATCTTTGAGACTCTCTTTTGCTATGGGAGACTATTTTTCTTTTTCTTTGTATTTATTTTGCTCTCCCTTGATGCTACCTAGTCACGCTTGCTATTGCTCTTGCACTCTCACTATCCAAGGACAAATGTACAATGCTCAAGCAAACACAAGATGAGCCACTCTCGTGGGATAGGTACACACAAAGGAAGATAGGGGTTAACAAGGTGACGCAAGTTATACCTTCGTTGGTGATGATGCACTTGACGTCGGTGGTGCGGAAGGATGTTCAGTGTCGTGGTGTCAATGAGGAAGGTGTCGATGCAGAAGCTTGTTGTTAGTTGCTGACACGCACACGAGACACGAGCAAACAAAGGAAATTAGCAGTTGCGAAAAATAAGGCAAAACTGTCAAAACCGACGTTTCGGTCGGATATTCTGGTTGTGTCGGACCAGACACTCCGGTCGGATCGAGTCGGACACTCCAGTCTAGTTGGGCCGGACACTCCGGTGCGGGTTTCCTGCTCATGTTCTTGAGCGGAAATCCTCGCCTTATGGCCTCAAATCCACAAAAAACTGGCCAAATTGGGCTGGGAAAACACAGGAGAAAGCTGGACCAATGCCTAAGACAAGGTTTGGTCAGATCAAAACCACAAATAACACTCCAAATCAAGATATCAATCCAAAGGAAAATTTAGGGCTCTTTTTGGGGGATTTTCGAATTTTTTTGGTGGATAGAAGAAAATTTTGTGAGGAAATTCATGAGAAATGAAGCTGTTGATACCATATGTTGCGGGGCAACCTTAGGGATGGCCCGATCTTTCACGAATCCCTTGAAATCGAGGCGGAGAGAGTGTGGGGATGAGGGAGAGAGCAAAAATGCGAACTCACGCACGAAGAACACGATGAACACACACACACACGAAGACATGATACAAGCCAATTGCTCACTCCAGCGGCTACCGGTCCGACGCAATCCCTAGGATTAGCATCGGGCGGAGGACTCTCTCTCGGACCAGCATGGCGAGTAGGGAGACTCGGTGAGATCTTGACGTCCAGGCAAAGGGACTTCGATGCCTAGGCCTTGTACAACACGGAGGCACGATGCAAACTCCAACGAGGTTTGTGATATTTGGTGTTCCTCTATCAAATAAGCATGAGGCACGAACTAGATAGATCCACAAGGGGTTTCCACTAATTCCAAATATCAAGCCTAGGGTTTACAATAGAGGTGGGGGACTATATATAGTCCAACCACATGCTCAGGGGTAATTTAGGCATTAAAGTAGAGTTCTGGGCAAAGTAGAGGGGTACATGGGCCATAGGGCCCAGCTATGGCTCACATGCCCATCTTCAGGCCGAACTGTTCGGGTCGAGTGGACCGGACAGTCCGGGGTGGCCGGACACTCCGTGTAGTGTCCGGGTAGAGTCCGATGTAGCATAGTGACTGTCTACGCCAGGACGGGACTGGGGTAGGCCAGACATTTCGGCATGTTCGAGCCCGACACTCCGGTTGCGCCGGACATTCCGGCTTGACTCGGGTGGACTCTCTGGCTCTGGCTGCTTCAGGACAGGTGCAACTTTTGGGCTCGTGGGTCGACGTGGCAGGGCTTCGTACCTGATAATGCACAGAGTAGTGGCATGAAGTAGCAAGCCATCCAAGTGTATGTCAAAGTCACATGATGAGAGGAGCAAATTCATCTTAGCTTGAAGGATATTGGCTCGAGTCATTAGTCCACTTGGGGGACTTGGTGGTGTATATGTAGGAGCGTCCGTAGGACGGGCTGCATCAACGTTAAGACATCTTTCCTCAATGGAGAGTTGGAAGAGGAGATCTATATGGATCAGCCTGATGGGTTTGTGGTAAAATGTGAAGAGAGAAAGGTGTGTAAGTTGTTAAAATCTTTATATGGCCTGAAGCAAGCACCTAAGCAATGGCATGAGAAGTTCGACAGAACATTAACTTCTGTTGGCTTTGTCGTTAATGAAGCTGACAAGTGTGTCTACTATCGCATTGGTGGGGGCGAAGGTGTTATGTTATGTTTGTACATGGACGATATCCTTATCTTTGGTACAAACATGAATATGATAAATGTAGTCAAGTATTTTCTGTTAAAGAGCTTTGATATGAAATATCTGGGAGAAGCTGATGTGATTCTGAACATCAAGCTAATTAAGCACGAGAGTGGGATTACTTTGACGCAATCACACTATGTTAAGAATATCTTGAGCCGTTTCGGCTTTGTTGATGGCAAGTCTTCCCCAACACCTTATGATCCCAGTGTGACATTACGGAAAAACAAGAAAGAACCGAAAGAACAATTGAGATACTCTCAAATTGTTGGCTCACTCATGTACTTAGCTAGCACGACAAGATCCAACATATCTTTTGATGTGAGCAAGTTGAGTAGATTCATGTCTAACCTGGGTACTGAACATTGATGTGCACTTGAAAGGGTCATGTGCTACCTGTGTGGTACAATGAGTTATGGGGTACACTATTTGGGGCATCCAGCGGTGCTTGAAGGATATAGTGATGCAAACTGGATCTCGGATGTAGATGAACTCTACGCCACTAGCGGGTATGTATTTACCTTTGGGGGTGACACTATATCATGGAGATCTTGCAAACAAACCATATTGACACGGTCAACTATGGAAACATAACTTGCTGCTTTAGACACAACCACTGTAGAGTCAGAATGGTTGCGTGAACTCTTGATGGACTTGCCTGTGGTTGAAAAACCTATACCGGCCATCCTCTTGAATTATGACAATCAAACTGTTATTGTCAAAGTGAATAATTTTAAGGATAACATGAAGTCATCAAGACACGTCAAGAGACGTTTGAAGTCTTTCAGGAAATTGAGTAACACCGGAATAATTACTGTTACGTATATTCAAACTGACAAAAACCTGGCAGATCTCTTTACTAAGGGACTATCATGAAATGTGATAGAAAGTGCATCGAGGGAGATGGGTTTGAGACCCATGGATGTTACACAGTAGTGGTAACCCAACCTTTGTGATCGAAGATCCCGTGAATTAGGACCTAGGAAGAACAAGCTAGTGGTGTGACAGAGGAGAGTATTAGACAACCATCTCTATGTGAAGATGCACAACTCTCTAAAACTGTAAGGCAGGTTGGCAACATGCCTTAATGTGTTTTTGTTGGCTATGATTAGCAAAGATGCTGTCATACAGAGTATTCTTGAAAGAACACACCTATATGAGTTCCGATTGTTAAACGTCTCAATCTATGAGATCTGGGTGATCTCTAGTAAACTCATGAAGAGACCAAGTAGTACGACGCATATGCTGCACCCGCAGGGTAGGCTAATGGCAGCCATGTACTAGTTATGATTTTGTGTGAAATCTAAAAGCACCAAACTTGCAATTCAAGGTTCGACCATTGTTCAAGTTGCTGATAGACGTAACTCAAGGTTCTAGGTGGAAGTTCAACTTAACAGTCTCTGCTGAAATACTGCAGTCTCTGCTGAAATACTGGTATATAAACAAGTAGCGAGGATTGGCAAATCTTCAAATGAGCATTTGAGATCTGGTGAGAGATTGCTAGAAATAATGGGCTAAACTATAAAGGTCCATGTAGATTTCAGATTTTCTCTAAATCTCAAAGCCCATATTTGTGGCAGCTCATATGTGTTTGGGCCCATGTTTGGGGCAGCTCACATGAGAGTGGAGTGAGAGCTAAAGTTCAATCCCATATGAAAAGTTAGAGGAGAGTTACACCACCTTATAAGGTGGAGTGGTACACCACTTAGTAATATGGGTGAGAAAATGAGAACTACACGCGCGCTCCTCCTCCTTCGACGCTCCCGTTCGCACGCACGCACCGCACCGCCCGCCCGTCCTGTCACGACATGCGCGCGCGCCGCGTGTTGCGGGAATCTGGCCGAGCCGAGCTTTCTTTTGAGGTTTTGACAGACGTGTCAACAACCAGTCTATTCGGTCACTCCGAGATCATGGGCTACTGTAACCGACCCGAGCGTGCGCGACGTGGACTCGGCCCACGTTCGCCTCCGTTAGGGTTTCCTGAGCCGCTCTATATAAAGTGTTGCGTGGCTACCGCCATAACTACCAAACCAATCTAAGGTTTTGCCTCCTCTCTGTTTGCACCGCCACCGTAGTCTACTCCATCCCGCTTGCCGGCATGCACCGGCGGACGGAAGAGCAGGTCTTCGAAATCACTCGTCTTTGCGATCCTGTACGGGAGAGGGCGAATAAGGTTTTTGGGAAGCGCTCTGCGCGACTGCTCGAGTTCTTCATCACGGGTCATCTTCCATCCAAGTCAGGCGATGCTGCCTGTCGATGTCTTTGTCGCCGTCTATTTCGATCTGTCTTCCCAACGTTACTACGGCGACTTCATCGGCAACCGATCAGTACATATACCGTGATCCGATCTGTTGTCACACTATGGCTGCGTATGTACTGCTATTGTTTGTGTTGAATAATACATCTAGTATGTTAGAGGTTAACATGACCGTAGCTATTGTTTTCATGTTCTATATTTTGGAAATTGTGTAAAGTGCGCCTAATAATCCAATAAAAACTTGTGTGCGTTAAAATGTCCAAATGTTCAGACATACGTGCGAATATTATTTTTCTATTTACCTTTTGGCATTTTAAAATATATTTTTCCCGAACCATGGGTTCATCCAAGTCCGCGAGCCGAATTAGATTTCCGCCCGCAACGCTCATATCCGTGGTGCAAGGATGCCCTCCATGCTCGTGATTGGACATGTTATCTGCAGGCATCTGGTTCCCTGAACAAAAAATCCATCCTTCGTAACATAGTGTTGAGCTAAATCACACTTTGCGGAACTCGAAATACAACTCCTGGGTAGCCTTTTGCTTAGTGGAATTTCAGACAAGTACAGGATCTATTTAGAGCATCTCCACTCATTTATGCCCCTTTCGCCGGATGGATAAAGGGTTCGTCGTGGGGGCCTAAAACTTCCTAGTCGCGAGCCTAGAATTCTCAGATTCTAAATCTAATTGGCGAAAAACAAGCAAATTTGGGCGGAATTCATACTACCTCGGTGATATTTACAGCTTATAAGGCGAAATTGGTTCATACATAGGGGAAATCGACCATAAATAGACTATTTAGACCGAAATTTAACTAAAAAGGGGTAAAAATAAGTAAAACGCAGTTCGCCGGCACCGGGGATGGCCTAGTTCATGCCGAGGCACCGGTAGAACTGCGTGTAGTCGCCGTATTTGTCGTCGCTCGACGGCTGGTAACCTGGCTGGCATCGCCGACTCGTCGAGTAGTGCTGCTCGGCCCGGCTTCGTCAGAGTCGGTGTCGTCAAGGACGACGATGTTGCCTCGGCGTGACCGACGACGGGCGGCACGCAGGAGCTGACGCTGGCGCTCGGCCTCCTCCCGCTCGTTCTCTGTCTTGGACCAGGAGAGAGCCTCGGCGAGGCCCATTGGTGGCACGTCGTTGAGGGACGCCTCCACGGCCATCTTGAGGACCTAGCTGTGATGCTCGTCCTCCGGCGAAGGCACCGACTCCTTTTTCGGCCGGACAAAGCAGAGGCGACCGCTAGGCGGCGAGGTAGGATGCGGTGACGACGTGTGGGGCTCGCCGATGGTGATGCCGCGCGAGCTTCCAGGAGGTTGGCGCCGAAGCTGGCGGCGATGCCGGCTCGCGCTTCATGGGCAGAAGCGGCGAGGTGACACCAAGGATGACGAGGACACGCCTCCCATCCTCCTTGGCATCCAGGAGCTGCCGCGGCGGCAGGAGAGTGACACCGGTGTCCTCGCCGGGTAGGTGAGCCGCAGCCAATTGCCGACCTCGATGTGCTCGAGGACGGTGGTGAGCGTGCGCCCTGGCACGCCCCACCACACACGCCGTCCTGCACCATTGCTCCTGGCCGGCGCCGGTGGTGGGCCCTCGTACGCCACCATCTCCCGCTGGTGGCGCTCGAGGAACTAGGTCGTCCATGCCTCGTGGTTCTCGGGGAAGTGGCGTTGTTCCGCGCGTTCCTCGTCATTCATCCTGGCGAGCACCGCTTGGATCTCGCTGATCATGTCGATGCCCTGGGGAGGAGGAGGGATAGGCACACCGCCAGGATTCAGCGCCCAGCCCGGCGGTGCGTGGAAGTCTGGTAGCACTGGGTAGTTGGCTTTTGTAGAGGAGACGCCCCTCCCACTTGTTGAGCGAGCGACGGCCGAAGCAGTTCGCCACCGCACCGTCGCCCGGGTATTGCTCCGCCATCACCGCCGAGAGTTTGCCGGTGTTTGAGGTGATGAGGGCAAAGAGGAGAGAGACTTCCGTGGTGGAGGTGTGGAAACAGACAACGAGGTGAAGGGCATATTTATCGGGGCGGAAGGCGAGAGGGGTGTAGCACACGCGGGAAATTGGCTAGGAGAAGCCGAGGCGCTGGCTCGCCGTAACTGCGCCGCGTGGGCGGCGATTTGACGCGTCGGCTTGCCACGCCTGGGAAAAGGCTGACCGTTGGCATCACTGATTCGCGCGAGAGCCGAGACGATGAGGATGAACGTGTGCTCTCGCCGACAGCTTCGCCCCACATGCCGGGTTGGCTGTTTCCCGCCGTTTCCCTTCCATCCGGCTCCCCAGGCCAACCCGGCGCGCTGAGTTTGGCATGTGTTTGCAGAATAGATTTTAGACCTGATCGGGCGAATTTTGGGCTCATCGGGGCGTGTCTCGGCGTTTTTTTCTCCACCCGGCGCCGAAAATGGGCCTCTAGTGGCGTTTCGAGATGCTCCTAGGTGCTAAGAAATCCTTGTCTTCCTCTGATAAGCATAGAAGTTCCAAACCCGTTGACACGAGAGAAAGAAGATCTTATGCAGTACAGTTGGACTACTCGATCTAATTTCCATGTAGTACTACTATTATATACCTTGAAGGAAGTGTTGGTTGCAGCCAAAAAAATGAAATAAAGTTGACCCAGAAAATGTTTACCATAGAAACTTTACCGTGCTTTCAAAATGCATTCCATCTCACAAGTCATCAGTATTAGCTACAGATCATACTAGATTACTAGTTCAGTTATTTTCAGATTATTATATCTATGTGGGCAAGGTAAAATAGCACTCTTGGATAAATTTACAGCAGAGACAAATTGCTGGCGCTGAAGCATGCTATTTTCAGCAAATTGCAGATCTCTTCTACATTCTTCATAGAGTACTGCATATGGAATTCCATTCTGAGAACTAACAACATTTCTTGATGAACAGGACTGGCATGATCAAGCTGCTCAGTATAAATACTACTCCGTAAAATTCACAGGGTTTGTATCTAGTACAGTGGATTACATTTTTCATGGGGACACAACATCAGATGGATGTGAAAGCTTGAAAAAGTTTGGCCATGGTGATTTCAACATCGTAGCCTTTGGCAAACATTCTGTAGACATGAAGCTACCAAGTGAACAAGTCTGATGTGGACTAGCCTCGTCTTGATGCGCGGAAGTTTTCAGCGAGTAATAACAGCTGGAAGGGCCCATCAAACATCAAAATTATCTGTCTTTGGAGGACACATGTCTATTGTCTACAGCTCGTCATGTTCCACGGTTTCTGCATTGTAGTAATAAAGGTCAGAAAATTCTAGGTGTTATCTCGAAAACTTATATGAAGGAAAAGCAAAGACGCTGACCAGATTTAACATCTCTGAAGAAAAATGAAATTTCTCTGGCTGCTGATTGCGGTGAATCTGAACCATGTACACAGTTTTTTTCAGAGTCCGATCCGCACATTGCTCTAATGCTGTAATGAATGAGAAGTGTGGTACCCGTGAGTAACATGAAATGCTAAAGCATAGAAACAAGAGTCAACACATTTTGACCTGTCAATAGGTTAATCTCAGTGCTACGAGACATGGATGGATCAACCAGACACTTGGGTGATTAAAAAGCGCAGTATGTTTCCCATAGAACACTGCTAGTAGTTACTAATATGTTTGCACTGGAGTTACCGTTGAGCTCAGATAAGGTGTTCTCAGCTGAAAACGGAAAACTGTAATTCTTAACCTGTTAGGATGTGAAGTTTTAGCCTTCCTTGCATCAGTTGGTCCTATCAAAGCTCGCCAGTGTGTGATGGCATCATGCCTTTCCAGAACCATAGCATGAACTGGACCACTGAATATCAGAACAAACATAAACAATCATGTCACGGGCTGCTTTTGTTAAGGGAGGTTAGGCCAGAGAGTACTCAAATACAAACAAGAAACCAAAATGGTGCTCTCTTGAGAAAAAAAAACTTCAATGGTGCAAGATGTGCTGTGAGATAACAAATTTCTGATTTGATTCGGATGTAATGTGAGCCTGCTTACCGGATGTTGCAATGAAATGCTCATCCAAATAGAATCATCAGGATGAAGTGGGCATGTTATCAGATACTGCTTGGTTTTCTCATAGGAAGCAACTAAAGAAAAAAAATCAGCTCAGGGCCGGGTACATGATGGAGCACACCTTAAAAGAGAAGTTGCACAAATAAATAAACAAAACTAATTTGAACATTGTGAGTGGCATTTTCCTAAATACTGGTTTTAGGTGGCATAGATCCATCAAAGTTTCCTACGATAGCAGGCTTACATTTCATTAAGAAATAAAAAACGTCATATGATTCACACTGTCCTTACAATTCACAAAAGAGGAACCCGATATAGAGTCTTTTGAACAACATACCTAGTCATATACTTCACTAGGCTGTCGAAGAAGCTTCTCGCGGCATGTTCGGCATAGAATAGGGATGCCCTCTCTGCATCCAGCAGGACAACTGCCTCTTCGATGATGTCGAATCCAGACTCCAAGATGGCCTCCTTGATTTCCTTGGTGTAGTTACCAGACAAACCATCCGGCTTGATCATCGCCAGCGTCCTCTCCATCTCCACAGCCCCACAGATCCGGCACCTGAATTAACCACACACCAAGTTCCCCACACCACTCGTCAGTTCCCCCACACATTCAAGCGGACCAGACTCAGATCACACAAAAGTACACGGGCACGTCCTCCTGCGACTACATGCGCCACAAAAGCATCCCTAAACAGAGACTGGCTTCAATTTGCAATGAAGTATGAACTCTGCTTCAGCATCAAGAATCACTATGGCTAGACCCAAAAAAGTTCAGAATCATTATGCCGACCGAAATTATCCCAATTAAGCGAGCGACGCTGTGATCTAGGGATTACTACGGGGCTGATTACGAGCGAAATCTTGCTCGGATCTGTCGCGGCGAGCATGCTCGCCCAGCAAATCTAAGGGGGGGAGATGTAGAATAAGTGCGGCTAACCTGTGCAGGAAAAGCACGAGCGACAGAAAGCAGATGACGAGAGCGGGAGCCCCGAACGAGGTTGCTCCGGCCATCTCCGGTGAGATAGGCGAGACCAGCGGCACGGACGCACGGCGATTTTTTTTTTTTTGCCAGATGGTCTCACAATTTTCACGAATGCTTTTGCTGTTTAGTGAAATCATCCAAATTCAATGGCAGCCGGCCCATAGGCCCATACCTGAACAAGAAACAGCCCAACAGGCGTCCCGCTCCGTCGCAGCACCACGTAAACAGCTCCCATCGCCGCCGGACACGACGGCCACCGCACGCCACAAATTGCTAATGCACCCCGAATAATTCCGCATCCCACACTACCCACATCCCGGAAATATCCCCAAACCCTCGCCCGCCGCCGCCGCCGACGCCGTCCAGATCTCGTTCCATGGATGACGACGGCGGCGCTTCCCCGTCGCCCTCGCCTTCGCGCTCCCCGTCGCGCTCCCCTTCGCCGCTTCCGATCGCTGAACCTGTCACCGTCGCCGCCGTGCCCCCCGGCCACCTCGCACTCGCGATCCCCATCCAGAAGCATGTTTCCTCCAGCGGCGGTGGCGGCAACGGAGGGGGCAGGGAGGACGCCTGGAGCGACGGCGCCACCTCCACGCTGATCGACGCCTGGGGTGAGCGCTTTGTCGCGCTCGGCCGCGGCAGCCTGCGGCACCCACAGTGGCAGGAGGTCGCCGAAGTCGTCTCCTCCCGCGACGGCTACTCCAAGCCGCTCAAGTCCGATGTGCAGTGCAAGAACCGCATCGACACCCTCAAGAAGAAGTACAAGGTCGAGAAGGCCAAGTCGGACTCCTCATGGCCATTCTTCGACCGCCTAGACTACCTCCTCGCCCCTGTGCATAAGCTCGCGGGCAATTCTGGCGGGGCGGCAGCAAATTCGGGTTCCTCCAACCCCAGCAACCGGAGCACCGCACCGATGCTCCCGCGTGTCAACTTCCCTCAGCGAACTCGCACGGCCTTTCCCTCGTCGGCTATGAAGCGGAGGATGCCATCGCCGCCACAGGCGTCAGCATCGTCAGAGTCGTCTGACGGGTTCCCGCCGGAACCACCGGCTGAGGCCATGAACGGCAAGAGGCAGCGTCTCGGGGAATCTGCGAATGGAGCAGAGAGCAGCGACCGCGTGCAGGGCCTGCGCGACCTGGCTCAGGCGATTCGTCGGCTTGGTGAGGTGTACGAGCGTGTTGAGTCTTCGAAAAGGGAGCATGAGCTCCGGATGGAGCGGGACCGCCTGGAAGCTGCACGCGAGCTGGAGGAACAGCGCGTGCAGTTCTTCCTCAAGATGCAGATGGAGATCTCGAAGGCCAACAATGGTGCCCCGCTCGCTCTCTCACTTGCCGCGGCTGCCATGGTTGGCAATGCAGCCCCAACCGCAGCCGCGGGCACTGCCGACGGCAACTCTCGTGCCGCTGCTGCTGACGGCAATGGTTCGAGGAGAAATTCTGCAGCAGCCGATGTTGCCACCAGCAGCAACCATCGTGTCCGGTACCGTTTCAAGGACCCCCATGCCTCGCAACGCCCTTCTTACCAGTACAACCAGAACAATGTCGACGCCGATGCTACGGGCACCACCGGGAGTGGCAGCGACTCTGACAACAAGGAAGACGAGGAGGAGGAGGAGGAGGAGGAGATGGAAGACGAAGAGGAAGAGAGCCAGTAACATCGGACACACCGCAAAGGTGATTCGAGAATTTCTATTTGTTAACTAGCATTGTCCTGGTTAGAATTGCTCCCATTATTTAGGTTGTTCTGGGAGCAAGAAAATGACTATTGAGTGCTGCTAGGTTGTAGTGTTATTGGCAACCAGGAGTAGCAGAGTGATGGTAATTAGCTGCCTGTTTGTGCTTGTAATGTGATTTTGTGATGTTGAGGATGTCCCTCCCGCCGAATGTAACATGGTTAGTTATGTGTCAGTGTTAGGTTTTGCTCTTTGCAATCATTTACCAGTGTCCTGAACTGTGGTCAGCGCTGTCTTCATTCAGTTATGTGCCCTGTCTTGAACTAAAGCAACTGTAACCAATACCCAGTTTATGAGTGAATTGTGATGGAGATCATCATCTGGGGTTGTGCTGCTGATGTCATCTCTGCTCTCGTCAGAGAAGTTCATTCAGCAGGACTAGAGACTTTTTGTGGGCAGAATGCAGGTAATTTTTCCTGCAAAAGGGAAGTTCAACGCTGGCACTTCTGGTTCAGGTGATGAGGCAGACAAAATAGCTGTGGAAAAGGCTTGCTGCAGGTGTCACGAGATGGACCATGGTAGCATCTTTCCGATGCGTGCGCAATGCATCAGTCCAAATACTCCAATGAGACTAGTCCTAGTGGGAGTACGATAAGAAGTATCATACATGCCATCTTGGCAAAAATCTAATGTGACACGATAATTAATAAAGAGAGAGCTGTTAGTAGTATCATAATATGATGCCGTATCATAGCACGTGAAACTAGGTAATTTAATGATCAATACATCTCATACACACAATTGCATTGAGTTTGTAGAAAAAATTAAATACAATGTTACTATGATACTAGTAGATAATACTAACCACTACAGAGGTAGTATCATACACTAGTATTATATGCATGATCGAGTAACATGATACTCCCACTATGACGAGAAGCAACCGAAATCTCAAAATGCATCTCTGCTCCGGTCAGCCTGCTGCTAGTTCAAAATTTTGAAAACCCGATTTGTTTTTGGCAAAATAAGTGCAATTGTAGTATTTCTGAATAATTCGAGCTTCCTGGAGACCTGGAGCCAAACGTGCTCATTCCAGACACAACTACATATTGGCAGAATGCAACTATGATGGCTTGGCTTCGGTCGAATTTGGAGAACCACATACATTACCGACATCCGGTGTTCGATTCGGCCTAAATGTACAAAAATAACCGGATTTCCCAAATTTCAATGAAGTCCAACTGTGCCAAATCGGCGTCAGCTCCCTTGGCGGTGTGTCCGACACAACAATCCAGGCAAGGCGCTATAACAGAAAACCATCATAATTGGGGTCACTATAACAGAAAACCACCACAATTCAAATTCATGATAAAAAACCACCGGAATTGGGGCACAATTTCTGTTATAGTGGTGTTTTTTTGTCACGAATCTGGTGGTTTTTTGTTATGAATCTGAATTATGTTAGTTTTCTGTTACAATGACCCCAATTGTGGTGGTCTTTTGTAATTTCCTCGCCTTAACCCTATATGCTCTATCAAATATGGCCCTCAGGAAGGCGCCACCGATCTAGTTAATGTGCCACGACTTAGTTTTTTTTTTTTTGAAATCATGCCACGACTTAGTGGTAGCGGTTCAAATGACAAAGAAGGTGAGGGTGATTCTCAACAAAAAGGAAGAAGGTGAGGGCCTAGCACAGCATTGAAGCCCGCGACGAAGAAAACGGAAGATCTTTTGAGCGTTCAAGTTCGACTATTTTTCTGTTTTTAGATAAAAGAATTCGAATTATGTTGCAACTCCCGTGAAGTTGAACCTATTTGCCTCTGCAGAATAATTCTAACTTGTTGTGTTATCCGTATGCTTTTGCAAATAGACGAAAAGAAAAGCGAAATTAACCGCATGCCTGCAGCTGCAGAAGTACAGTGCAAGTTTTCAGCAAAAACAAACTTAGCCGGAATGACCATTAGCAGACTAAAAAAATGGAGACGCGGGGAATCGAACCCCGTGCCTCTCGCATGCGAAGCGAGCGCTCTACCATATGAGCTACGTCCCCAATCGAACGAAACGCTAATAGTGCCTTTAACAATTAAAGGATGATCGAGTTTCGCATATTCTCCAGCAGAAAGAAGCTGATGCTTTTAGCATAGTCAAACAAATGGTCCAAAACTCACCGTACGTAACGTGTAAAAGATACCTGGCTTTTCGAGTATCCACATCCCTCAGCTAGTGATGTCCAAGTGTGGGCGCACGGTGGCCCGCGCGCGCTGAAGCATGAATGTGTGTAGAGGGGATCACACATGCTGGGTGTGTGGGAGCTGCGGCGGCCGGCTCATTGCTGCAAATGTAGGGACGTTAGTCCATCTGTCCGGCGGACGTTGACGGACAGCAGTGTAGTTAGTGTTTAGAGCAAAATTGTTAAGGACTAGTAATTTGATTAGCAAAGAAATTGACTAGACGGACAGGTTTTGTTGGCTTGGCCGGCGTCCGTCTACATCCCTATGCAAATGCTAGGTTTTTCTTATCGCGTGTCACGCTTCCGAACAGTGCGTTGTGGCGCCTGACTCGCTGCCTCGACTCAGGGCGACGGTATGGGATTTGTCGTATGGTCACCATGGCGTGGCGGCGTGTGCGCACCTCTGATGGCGTCCTTAGTAGATCAAGAACATGGGCACTGGCCCAGGTTCATTGCCGGGGACAGTCGACGTTGGTCTTCTAGACTATGCGGTGATCTTCAGATGGTAATGGTCTATGCCTTTGTGCGCTACCGTGGACAGCGGCGATCGGAGACACTATCTCTTAGGACCACATAGGTTTTGAGGTCGATGTCAGTATGGGATGCACCCTCCACCTCCAGCACCGTTCAACCCGGCTCATCACGTGATATGCATGGCGACTCATGCGGATTTGTCATGCCGAAAATGTTTTTCGTGTCAACGGGAAGATTTTTATATCATCACAGGAGGTGGATCGAAGGTGGTATAACAAACCTGGAAGTGGGGCGGTATGAAACGTTTCCTACTTCTATCATCTCAGCAATATGGTTGGTGCAACGATTGCCAAATGAGCTTTACTCGAGTATCATTTGCACGAACTTCGTCTATCGTTTCCACTCTTTTGCCAAAAATTAATCTGCAACGTTTTGTTAAAGAGTACAAGGAGGTAAATGATAAACGGGAGTTACACGAGAAACGCGGAAGAATTGACCGGGCCAAAGTATTTACCAACGGGCAACGGCAACAAGGGCCAGTTCGGTCATCTCGCTCTCCTCATGCTTTTTCTCTTTTGTGAGCACGCGAGAGAGCAAGGCCGACTGGGGACAACGACCCGGGTGGGATTAAAAATGGCCCGGAACCGTTGCTGTCGATCCCGAGAGAGATCCAGCCAGAACAAAATCGTTTTTTTGGATCAGGAGGCCTGCTCTTGGAAAGGACACCCTCCTTTTTTATCATATAAAGACAACCATATATATAATTGGGAGTATCTAATTTAGCTCAAATCTACAGGCCTCCTGATCCAAGCTTAACCTGAGCTAGTTCCATCGCTCTTATAGTCCAAACATCACTTAGCTAATCAACTAGTACGATTGTTAGGTATTAATCATTCTTGTCCACCTTTTTTCCTTTTTGTCACTGTCCATGAGTTCTTCCATCCTTTCCCGCAACAAAGGAAGTTGTTCTTCCTTTCTCTCTTGCCCTTGCTGTCACCATGTGAAAGAACCATATGGCCTATCGAATCGACCATATAGAATTTCTTTTAGCGACATCTATGCACACATAAGGATAAAAATATACTCGGGATTTTCGGCAAGAGAAGCAACGTGTGAGCTAGTTATAATTCCACTTAAACGCAAAATAAATATTATTTTAGACAAATGGTACCTCCCATGGACTTTGGATAACGGGTTTAACCTCCTTTTCTTGCGGGTAAAGGCGATTTTTATGGATTTAATACATGATGAGAATCCTCCTCCACGAGTTCATGAAGACAAGTTGGCGAGACCGAACGCCACACAACAAAATGAACATTCGTTCCGAGAAAGCTCATGAGCAATCACATTGTACCATTCTGCTACCTTCTCAAACCTCACAACTATGCATTAGTTGGATATATTTTACTCTGTCCATTTCGAAAAACTATGTGACAATAGGTCTCACAAAATGTATTCTCGGCTAGCATTACTATAAAACTTACAAAATCAGGAACTGGTTTTATTTTGAGGGACATTTTAGTTGCCATTCCACTGGGTGTGGAAGTAGACAAACGTTGCCACAAACTTACAAAATCGGGAACTTTTATTGTGAAATCAATGTATTCTTAGTTAGCTCAAGGGTGGGTGAATAAGGATTTTAAGTATTTGTGGAGGTAGGCTAAAGTTCCACCAAAAATAAAAAAATTGGTTGTGGCTTATTTGCCATAATTCCATAGCGACAAAAGATAACATGATTAGGAGAGGTTGGAGAGGGCATTACATGTGTCGCTTTTTGTGAGGAGGATGAAACTATAAACCATCTGTCATTTGCTTGTCCTGCGGCTAAATACATGTGGAGTATGGTTGGTTTAACTAGTGGGCGAATAGACATGTCTGGCAACTTTACCCAATATTTTTGGTGGATCTCTGATTATGCTAGTGATCTAACTAATATTCATGTGGTCTAACTCTATGATGGTCTATTTGGAAATTAAAAACAGAGCATGTTTTGAGAAAATTTTAATCAAGTCGCCAGTTGAGATAATTTGCTATGCTTGTGCATTTTTTAAAAACTGGACATGTCTTCAGAAAGAACGGGACAATAAGATCATCATGGACCGAGCCGAGGCGCTACAATCTTCAGCCTTGGCAATGTACATGGCGGTAGGGACATATGCGTTGTTGATCACTGAAGCTGAGGTACATGAGGCGAGGAGGTTTGGGCAAGCCTGAAGAACTATAGAGAGGAGCTTAAACTTGATAGATCCCTGGTAGGGTTGCTTTTTGTTGAAAATATAAGCAATAATCTATATGATTTAATCCGAATAATAAACTAATAAAACATGATCGTACAGACAGTACCAAAACTAATCATGCAGATCAACAAAGTAGATGAACAGATTACATCTAAATAAAATAAACCTATCACATCTACACCGAACGCTAGAATAAGGAATTCTAGACGAATCTGAAATAAGAAGTTCAGTATTACGTACGGTAGAGTAGCGGCCGCGGCGGTAGCTGCAGCGGTGGTAGCAGCGTCGTCAGCCATGTCGTCGATGTAGAGGCTGCTGATGTCCGAAAAGAAGTCCTTGTCCGGGAAGGAGTAGTCCGTGATGGCGTCAGTAGTCGCGCGGAAGCGCTCCCCAAAAACCTGATCGCCCCTCACCCGTACAGGTTCACAAGAAGGCGGGGTTTCGGAGGCCTACTGTCCCGATCTGCGGTGCACGCCGCAAGGCGGGATGGGGAAGACGAAGGCAGCGGCGCAATAGACTGGAAGGAGACGCGTATGTAGGTCGTGTCGATTAGGATAAGCGCGGAGGCTTTATATAGAGCAGGTCAGGGAGACCGTGGGACTCAGACCACGTCTGAGTTGGTAACAACTCATGTCCCATAAAGATTGGAAACAGCTGACTCATTAACGCGTCCGTTAATTACTCGAAATTAATCCAAGATTAATTTTCCCAACTAGCAAAAATAAAGCTCGGCTCGGCGAGATTCCCGCAACCCGCAACCCACAACCCGCGGCGCACGTCGTGACGAGGCGAGGCGTGACGTGGCGAGGCAGGCGGTGTCGGAGGAGGAGTGCGCGAGAGCTGCTCTTCTTCTCACACCTTAGTGAATGGTGGAACAACCTAGTATATAAGGAGGTGTAATTCTTACTCAACTAGCAGTGTGGGACTAAACTTTGACACCACTTGCACAGCCATATGCTGTCATGCACAAATGGGCCAAAGAGAATTTCAGAATTTGTCTAATGGGCCAACAGCCCAAAACTCACCAAATTCCAACAATCCCCCACAAAGTCTCATTGGCACATCACCTCATTTCCATTCCAGAATATTGTTTTATATACCGGTGTGTAGTGGAGACTGTTAAGTTGAACTTCCACATTAAACTTCATGCTACACTAGTGAGCAACTTGAATAGTGGACTATGCCTTGAACTACAAGTTTTCTGCACACTAGTTTTACACAAAATCTAGACCGGTACAGGGCTGCCGCAGGGCTTCCCCACGGTTTGGAGTTTGTGCGTCATACTCCAGGGCCTTTCATGAGTTTATTAGAGAGCACCCAACTCTCACGGACTGCGGCGTTTGACAGTCAGACTCATATAGGTGTGTTCTTCAATAGATGTTTTGCAGGACAACATCTTTGCTTAGAAAAGCCACTTAGAACACATTAAGATAAATATCAACCTGCCATGCAGAATAAGAGAGTATTGCATCTTTATGGATATGTAAATATAATATGGGCATACTCTCCTCTCAGCTGAACAATATCTTGTCTCCCAGCTCTAATTCACGGGATCTCCGATCACATAGAGTGGGTTGCCACTGCGAACAACTCATTGTGTGTGTCTCAAACCCATCTCTCTCGATGCATTATCTAACACATTACGTGATAAACCCTTTGTGAAGGGATCTGCCAAGTTCTTAGATGTTTGGATATAATCCAACGCAATAACTCCGGAGTTTCTTAGTTTCCTGACAGATTTCAATCTCCTCTTCATATGCCTTGATGACTTCATATTATCCATAGAACTGTTTACTTTGACGATCATAGTGTGATTATCACAGTTCATCGGGATGGCGGGTATAGGTTTTTCAACCACAGATAAGTCCATCAAAAGATCACGAAGCCACTCTGCTTCAAGAGTGGCTGTGTCTAATGCTGTGAGTTCTGCTTCCATAGTTGACCTTGTTAAGATGGTATGCTTGCAAGACTTCCAGGAAACAGCGCCACCACCAAGTGTAAACAAATAACCACTTGTGGCCTTAATCTCATCAGCATCAGATATCCAATTTGAATCACTATAACCCTCAAGTACTCGTGGATACCTAGTATAGTGAATACCATAACTCGCAGTACCTTTCAAATAGCGCAAAACTCTCTCAAGAGCATGCCAATGATCATCTCCAAGATTTGACACAAATCGACTCAGTTTGCTTATAGCAAAGGAGATGTCAGACCTCGTAGCGCTGGCTAAATACATGAGCGAGCCAATAATTTGAGAGTATCTCAATTGATCTTTAGCATTCCTTCGATTCTTTCAAAGTAGCACACTCGAATCATAAGGCGTTGGAGAAGACTTGCAGTCGCTATACCCAAAGCGGCTCAATATCTTTTCCACATAGTGGGACTGAAGTAGTGTAATCCCACCATTATCATCCTTTAGTAGCTTGATGTTTAAGATTACATCAGCCACTCCCAAGTCCTTCATCTCAAAGCAGCGATGAAATGGATCGTATGGGCACCTAGAGGGGGGGGGTGAATAGGTGCTACACCAATTTTTAATTCTTTTTCAATTTTAGGCTTAGCACAAAGGGTAAATTCACTAGATGACATGGGTATACCCTACAGGTACTCGAGCTTGGTATATACGGTCCAAATACGTACAGGCCCACGGTGTCGCCAAGGCCCAAACAAGGGACTCGAGTGGCCTACGGACTCTCGATTGCTTGAAGAACAAGAAGAACTTAAAGATAGAAAGTTTGAAGGGGAAAAACCCTAACTTGTAACCGACTCGACCTGCTACCCGAGACCTAGCCTATATATATAAAGGCTAGGAGGGGGCGGCGAGGAGGACACACGCAACCCTAGTTTCCACAACCCTCGCCAGATTGCATCTGCGCACCATTGTAACTTTCGACTCCTTCGATAATTCCACGAGCAGACAAGCAGGAGTAGGGACCTCTACGAGGCCTGAACCTGGGTAAATCCTTTGTCCCCTGTGTGCTTGTTTGCTAGCCGATAGATGTCTCCAACGCTCCCTCCTTCTCCAAAACCCAAGTCCATAACAATGGGCATTGATGAGTTAAACCCTCGTCAATTGGCGCCATGTGTGGGAAGTGGGAGTGCTGATGTTGCGGCTTCTTCGGCCCCATCAACTGCGATCTACAACTCCGCAACAGCGAGATTCGCCAGCTCTTCGATGCCTTCGACTTCACCGTCCACACGCCGGCCACTCGCCCGGCCTTCGAGTCCGTGGGCGACAGAATCAGCCTGGCGATTGGGAGCTTCCGCTTCCAAGTTGGTCAGATAGGCACGCTTCGCATGCCTGATCAGCCGACAGCGCCGACGATTGCCTCGGCGTCATGGTTCCCTCCATCGATCGGCACCCTCAGCGAGCTCATCGCCCCGGTGGCAATCGAGAATACGGTCAGCGACAGCAGTCGCGATTCCAATCTAAACGATCTGGCCACTGAAGATGGAACCTACGGTTCCGGATCTGAGAGTTGTGGAAGCAACAACTTCCCCAATCACTTCATGTGCGCCGTCATCAACGCAGGTGACACCTCTACCAATCGCGACAACGGTGGCAACCCTGGTAACGGCACCGATCCACCCAACGCCGGCAACGGTGGCAACGGTGGAAACGGTGGTAACGGCGGCAATCACGTTCTCGTCAACAATGGGGGAGCAGTCGAACCTCCCAGCATAATCAATGAGCAAACCGGCGAACGCGTCGTAATCAAGCTCAACGAGCAAGAGTGGGCTCGCTGCCGCGAGGCCCTACGGGGCACACCCCTACCCTTTGGGTCCCTGCAAGAACTGTTGATGGGCTACCACTGGCTCCTGAAGGAAGAATTCAAGTGCCAGGTGCAAACAATCGCGCAACTTGAGGCGCGTAAAAAGGCAGCGGATGAATCGAGCCTTCGTCGCGCCAGGCTCTCCTCCTACGGAGGATCCTCCTCAAAGGGCAACGAATACCTCGCCAAGAAGAGGCAGTCGCGGATGGCTCACCTCACTAAACAAGAGCGCATAGAGGCCGCGAAAGTCCTCGACTTCGGCTCTATGACAGTCGACACGAGAGGCAACGTGGTTCCCAGAACGCCGCAGGCTGCGGTGACTGCAGCCACCATGTACCTCCTCAACAACCAGCTGCCAGCTAGAGATCCCCGAGCTGCCATGCACCGATCTACGATCGCGGGCTTGGGATTAATTGAGGCCGCCCTTGACAAGGAGCCAACACCAGACCCAAAAAAGGGCAAAGCGCTAGCAAAGCGCCACTCCTCGCCCTCATCCAGCGACGACAGTCACGACCTGTCTCGGCACCGCCGCCCATGACGACATGATCGTGACTACGATGCGCGCGACGACCTCACACAGCACAAGATCGACAAGTCAAGGGCACGACGTGCTCGGTCGACTGACACGAAAGAAGAAGATGGGGAGCTCTGCGGCGCCAGATGCTTCAGCAGATCCATTAGGCGGAAGAGGATGCCTAAAGGGTTTAAACTCCCGTCGGAGAACCCGAAATTCAACGGTCTGCAGGACCCCAAGATCTGGCTGGAGGATCACATCTCCTCCGTTAGGCTCCACGGAGGCAGTCGAAGTACTGCCATGCAATGTTTGCAGCTACAGCTGCAGGGCGCCGCCCGAGCATGGCTCAATAACCTCCCACGCGGATCCATTCGCAGTTGGGATGAGCTGGTTTACAGCTTCGTGCGCAACTTTAAGGGCACGTACAAACGGCCCGCATCAATCAAAGAACTGAGATGCTGCCAGCAAAGATCTGGCGAATCGCTGCGCTCATACATCCAAAGGTGGTCCATCATCAAGAACTCCGCGGAAAACATCTCGGAAGACCGCGCGATTGATGCATTCAATGGTGGCGTCCACCGCCTAGAGCTCAGGGAGGAGTTGGGTCGCTCAAAGCCCCAGACCATCGACCACCTGATGGAGATCGCAAATCGGTGGACCGATGGAGAAGATTCGGTGAAGAATCACGCTCACTCCGACGAGGAGGCGGAACTCGAACATAGACGCGACCGCCGAGGCAAGCGTCGCATGCGCATCTACGACGATCGCGACGACGTCAACATGGTCGTAGCCGGCTACGCCGATAGACGCGACGATAACCGCAACAGCGGATACCGTAGCGGTGGATACCGTGACTCCGGGAAAACCACGCAAGTATGGCAACGCCGCACTCCCGATGAGGCACCGGCGACCTCCATCGAGGATAAACTGCCCGGGCCATGCACGGTACACTTCTACATCGACAAGCATGACGGCAAGAGAAAGTCCAGCCACCTCCTCAAAGACTGCCGCGAGTTCCTCAAGCTACACGAGGGATTGGCTCGGATGAACCGCATCGCAGTCGAAAGACGCTACGGAGCCGCTCTAGGCGCCGTGGCACACGGCGCACCACCACCACCACCTGGGCCACCCCCGAACGGAGCCGCACCGGACCAGCACCACGGAGGAGAACCATACCCACGGGCCATGGGTACCATGATGATCCAAAAAGGGCGCCCCTCCAACAGGGTGCAGAAGTCCATCACTCGCCAAGTCAACTTGGCCACGCACTCGCCACCATCCACCACTGAGTACCTCAGTGGTAGCGAGTCGTGCATCACCTTCGACAAACGCGACCATCCGCCTCAGATACCTCGCCCAGGTCATTGCCCCCTTGTACTCGAGGCGCAAATTGGAGGATTCGACATGAGTCGCGTCTTCATGGACGGCGGAAGCGGCATCAACCTCATATTCGCGAGTACCTTGCGAGCGATGAGGATCCCTCTAACCTGCCTGGAGGCATCGGACACAACGTTCCATGGCATCGTCCTAGGGAAAAGCGTATACCCCCTGGGAAAAATCAACCTCGACGTCATCTTCGGCACGCCGAAGAACTTCCGGTGCGAACGCATTGACTTTGAGGTCGTCGACTGGCCCTCACAATACCACTGCATCCTCAGGCGCATCACGTTCGATAGGTTCATGGCAGTGCCCCACTACGCCTACCTGTAGATGAAAATGCCAGGCCCCAACGGCGTCATCACGATCAATGGGAGCTTTGAGCGATCTAACAGTTGCGACAGGGAATTCAACAGAATCTGCCAGTCCTTTGGCATGCAGGAGGAACTCGCAAGACTGAAAGAGACGACAGACAACAGTCTGCCCCCCCCCCTGAGCAGGCCAAGATCACCTGACCTCTCCTTCGACTCATCTGTGCACACAAAGAAGGTGCAGGTCCATCCATCGGATCCCGCCAAGACGGCCCTCATCGCCAACAACTTGAGTCCCGCATAGGAACTCACGCTCGTCGAATTCCTCCGTGAGCACTGGGAAATTTTCTCCTGGTGTCCTCCGGACATGCTAGGAGTTCCCAGGGAATTCGCCGAGCACACACTCAACGTCAACCCTGACGCAAGGCCAGTCAAGCAAACAATCAGGCGACTGTCTGAGCCACGGGCGCAGGCAGTCGGAATGGAGATCAACAGACTCCTCGAGGCCAAGTTCATACGCGAGATCAAGGAAAGCACTTGGCTCGCCAATACGGTGCTGGTACCAAAAAAGGACACGGATATCCTGCGGATGTGCATGGACTTCACTTCTCTGAACAAGCACTGCCCAAAGGATCACTTCCCGCTTCCACGGATCGACCAGATCATCGACTCCACCGCGGGATGCGAGCGTCTCTGCTTCCTCGACGCCTACTCAGGCTATAACCAAATTCGAATGAAGGAGGAAGACCAACAGAAAACAGCGTTTACAACGCCCTTCGGTGTGTTCTGCTACAACACAATGCCCTTCAGGCTAAAAAACGCAGGAGCCACCTACCAGCGGTGCATGCAGGCTTGCCTCAAGGAACAACTGGGTCGCAACATCCAAGTCTATGTCGACGACATAGTAATCAAGACCAAGGAGGAAGCCTCTCTAATCGACGATTTGCGCGAAACCTTCCCCAACCTCGACCGCTACCGGATCAAGCTCAATCCGGACAAATGCGCCTTCGGTGTACCATCTGGGCAGCTACTTAGGTATCTCATCTCCGCGAGGGGAATCGAGGCGAACCCGAAGAAGATAAAAGCCATACTGGCCATGGAGAAGCCGAAGAACATAAGAGGCGTCCAGCAACTGGCCGGACGAATCGCGGCCCTCAGTCGATTTATCAGTCGGATGCGTGAAAATGCACTGCCCTTCTACCAGCTCCTCCGCAAAGCTGAAAAATTCGAGTGGACCAATGAAGAGCAAGAAGCATTCGAAGATCTCAAGCGCCTGCTATCCACTTCGCCAGTGCTGGTGACTCCACGAGAAAGGGAACCACTATTGCTGTACATCTCCACCACTAACCAGGTAGTCAGCACAATGCTCGTCGTCGAGCGGGCCGAGGAAAAAAAGGTCCACGGCGTACAACGCCCAGTATACTACCTCAGCGAGGTCCTCACGCCAACAAAACAGCGGTACCCGCACTACCAGAAGCTGGCGTACGGCGTCTTTATGACCGCCCGGCGACTGCGCCACTACTTCCAGGAACACCCAATCGTGGTAGTCAGCGACGCCCTGTTGGGACATATCCTCAATAATGTGAGATCCAGGCACATAGCTTAATAGGATTGATAGGATACCCATATCAACAAGTTGCAACTTCTTTTCCGAAAGCTCATTCAAAAAGAACTCTAAGGTTAAGCGTTCTTGGCCTAGAGCAATTCTAGGATGGGTGACCGGTCGGGAAGTGGGTAACCGGGTGCGCACGAGTGAGGACAAAGTGCGCAGAAAAGACTAGTGTTGGTCTGTGGGGCCAGTCTAGATATCCTATTAAGCTACCAGGAGTGACACCCCTAGGACCAGGAGTGGACGGGGTGTTACAAGTGGTATCAGAGCCGACCCTTGCGATTACACGGGTGTGTGCGGGTCAGTGGCGGGACATGTGGAGCATGGCGCGTGTGGCCCAAAGTGGACACGGCATGACACATGTGCCCGCACTGGACGCACATACGCGTGCCAAGAGGGAACGTTCCTGGGGTGTGCTTGATCGATGAGGGCATCGATCTTCTAAAGGGTGGGTGTATGTGAGATCCAGGCACATAGCTTAATAGGATTGATAGGATACCCATATCAACAAGTTGCAACTTCTTTTCTGGAAGCTCATTCGAAAAGAACTCTAAGGTTAAGCGTGCTTGGCCTAGAGCAATTCTAGGATGGGTGACCGATCGGGAAGTGGGTAACCAGGTGCGCACGAGTGAGGACAAAGTGCGCAGAAAAGATTAGTGTTGGTCTGTGGGGCCAGTCTAGATATCCTATTAAGCTACCAGGAGTGACACCCCCCGGGCCCAGGAGTGGACGAGGTGTTACAAATAACCCCGACGCCACGGGGCGAGTCGCGCTTTGGGGAATAGAATTGTCTCCACGAGACATCACGTACGAAAAATGCGACGCAATCAAGTCGTAAGTTCTCCCTGACTTCCTCGTGCACTGGATGGAGAACCAACTCCCGGACAAGCCAGATATGTCCTACCTCTGGACAATGCACTTCGATGGGTCCAAGCGGAAAGACGGAGAAGGCGCAGGTGTCATACTGACATCACCTCAAGGGGACAAGCTGAAGTATATCCTTCGAATGCAGTTCACAGCCTCAAACAACGAGGCTGAATACGAGGCCCTGTTGCACGGGATGAGGATGGCCAAAGCTTGCGGCGCCAAGAGGCTCATCATATATGGCGACTCCAAGTTTGTCGTCAACCAAACAATGCATGAGTGCGACGCACTGAACGATAACATGATCGCGTACCGCGATCTCTACGATACACTCGAAGGAGACTTCGATAGTTGCGAGCTGCGACACGTAGGTCGCGAAAGCAACGAGGAGGCGGACACACTCGCCAACATAGGCTCTACCTGCGCCCCCATACCACCTGGGGTATTTCTCGAGCGCCAAATGTTCTTTCAATCTCCCCCTTTTTGGTGTTAGATGACAATACAATGATTTGCAGGAGAAAGACACAAGACAACCAGTGATAACTATGAAAGGGACCCCCCCTCAATGTGTGCATAATAGAGTTTTGCATTGGAATACAAATGCACACAAATAGGTGAATCTATTCCATAGACATATGAGCAAAAACACATACCACGAAGTAGAGAGTAGGCATCCTTGACATAAGTCATAATTAATACCGGATAACCAATATGAGCGCGCCTTCCGTGATAAGCCTCCAGCAATAGGATATGAATAGATAGATCCATAAGCATAATCCAGACAACCACATAAAGTCTCAACCAACCACAAATCACGAATTTAAAGTTCAACGCTAAATGGGCATAAGCAAAAAAAACGAATAGAAAAGTGCAAGTGCTTATGCCTGACCCATGCAAATCCACGGACAACCTAATAGAACTACTTCTCCCCCTTTGGCATTGAGACACCAAAAAGGAAGAAGAGCGATGCTAGCACCCCATGGGATCACTCGTAGTCCTCGTCCTTGTCCTCTTCGTCATTCTCTTCCTCATCCTCATCTTCAAGCTCCTCAGTGTCACCTTCCTCATCATCAGCATCAGCAGCAGGCGCAGAGGGGAACAAGTGACGCTCTAGCTCACCATAGTTCAACCCGGAGGAAGAGTTCCACCGAGCATACGGAGTGGGAGGTGTAGGAGCTGGAGGAGCACCCGAAGCGTCGGACACATGGTGGAGAATGAGCTACTGGGAGTGAGCCAACTCATGGTGTTGCTTGTATGCCTCGTACTGACCCTTGCGCGTGTCTACGCCCATGCAGAGAATGTTACGCTGGAACCAGTTCAACTGCTTGATCTCACAGGCCACGGGAGGCACAGGGGGCCTGCGAGCATCCCTCATGAGACCCTCAGGAGCAGAGGAGGGGTGAGAGGTCTTCCGAACCTTGGTGTAGATCTTCTTGGCCTTGTGCACCGAGTCAATGTGGAATTCCTCAGCAGGCAGCAGGTGATGAATGAGCATCATAATGTAGGGCGCATATGGAATGGACAGACGGTTGAACACAGCATCACACAGCTCATGGTAAATGAAGTCCATGACATCCAGCCTGTACTGCACCGACTCGTCCTCGCAGGAGGCAACCTCATGAGAAAATTGAAGTAGCTGAACAAGGTGACCACGGATGTTGTCATTGTTGCCCCCACTCGGTGTAATGGAGTCACGGAAGAGACCCACTAAAGCAGCATAGATGGGAGCAAGGCCAGCCACAGTACCGACAATGCCATTGTCCACGGTGCAAGGGGAGAGAGCTGCATCCTTGTTGGGCTTCAGCTGAGTGATGATGCGGTGGCCACTGGCTCTATCCCTGCTGCGGAAGGAGTACCCCAGAACCTCAGCAAACACGTGAAAATCAGCAGTCATCGGCCTGTCATGAGTCATCCACTTCATAGTGCGACGCTCATCCCCACAAATCACCAAAGTGGAGAAGAACTGCTTCACCACCTCAGAGTCAAAGGAGCACTGGAGAGACATAAGATGGTGCAGGCCCATCCTCTCAGCAACATACATCGCATCCACAAGATGCGCCTTCTCCAAAGCATCAGCAAGTACCAGGGAATGCATAGGCCTAATGTTCAGCCTGGCATAAATGTCTTCATAGATCCCCTTCTGTTCTGCACACCAAAAACGAGGATCCCCCAGCTCATCATCACGAGGCAGCTCAGCAAACAAGTCACGGTGACGGATGGCGGAATAGGAGACCGCATCCAAAGTCCTGTAGTTGATCTTGGGCTCCTTGCCCTTCCTCTTGGACACCCCCTTCCTAGTCCTCTTTGCTTGTTCAGCCATGCGCTTCTCTTTGTTCTTCCTTCTCCTCAATTCAACTTTGTCCACTAAGTTACCCTGTCCGTCGTCCCGAAAGTATTTGGCGCGAGGACGACGCTTGCAGGTCTTGGAAACACCGGAACCAACTATGAGGAGAATAAGGGCGATAGCAAGGGGATAAGCATACACACAAGTCCAGGAGAGAGCATGGAAAAAGTAGTCAAAAAGTTCATAGGACAAAACTACTCAATGCATATCCCATAGTGAAACTAAACCAGAATCGGATCTGTCAGGCCGGATTATCTAGCCTGGCCAGGGGCGGATAATCCGGCCCTGGCAGAAATTTTCGATTTCACCTAGATTGAATGCAAAAAAGTAGATCGGGCCTAGAAACTGTAAGACTACAATTTCTATGCGAAAACACAACCTTCTAAACAACGTTCCACCCAACAAGTTACAGATCTAGCCAAAGATGGGGAGAGAGGGAGTTACCCTCACTCATTGGAGGAAGAACGCGGAGGAGAAGGTACCCGGAGGCGCGGAGAAGAAGATCCGGGGAGGCCCGGAAAATCCGGTGGCCGGAGAGGCTCCGGGGAGGGTGAGGGGCGGCAGGTGATGACCCACAAGTATAGGGGGTGTATCGCAGTATTTTCGAGTGAAGTTAAACCCAATTTATTGATTCGACATAAGGGGAGCAAAAGAATATTTATAAGCCTTAACAACTGAGTTGTCAATTCAGCTGCACCTGGAAACAATCTTGCTCACAGCAGTTTATCAGTAGCAACAGTTTTGTAGTAGAAATAGCAAAGTAACTGTAGTACTAAAGCAAAGACAGTAGTAACAAAAGCAGTAGACAGTGGGATTCGAGTGCGGTAGGCATAGGGATGGATGGACGGGCGTTGCATGGACAAGAAATACACATAGCAATCAGAACATAGGGAAATTGCATATAAATAAGATAAAGCACCCAAGTACTAGACAATCCTAGGCATGTGTTCCATATATAGTAATACGTGCTCGCAATGAGAACTTGCACAACATCTTTTGTCCTGCCAGCCCATTTGCAGCGGGGCCTCTAGGGAACTACTGGCAATTAAGGTGCTCCTTTTAATAGAGCACCGGAGCAAAGCATTAACACTCCGTGAACACATGTGATCCTCACATCAAAGCCATTCCCTTCCGGTTATCCCGATTTCTGTCACTTCGGGGCCATAGGTTCCGGACAACAACGTGTGTATACAACTTGCAGATAAGACCAGAAACAATACTATCATAACGAATCAATAATAAGTTCAGATCTGAAATCATGGCACTCGGGCCCTAGTGACAAGCATTAAGCACAACAAGTCGCAACAAAGTAATAAAGCACTAATAAAAGATACTAGGCACCATGCCCTAACAATCTGATGCCATTACATGAACGATCTCATCCAATCCGTACCATCCCCATAGCCTACAGCGGGGGATTACTCACTCATAGATGGGGAAACATGGATGGTCGATGGAGAAGCGATGGTGATGATGATGGCGATGATCTCCTCCAATTCCCCGTCCCGGCAGGGTTCCAGAACGGAGTTTCTGGTGCTGTTTCGTGGAATCTGGTGGTGGTGGCGGAGCGGAACTCCTTCTGGAAAAACGTCGAACCCCCTGAAGTTTTTAGGTCAGAAGGCTCCTTATAGGCGAAGAGACAGGCCGAGGGGGTCCCTGGGGGGCCCACACCACCCCTTGGCGCGACCTGGCCTAGCCCGCGCCACCAGGTGGTGTGGCCAGCCCAGGGCTCTTCTCCGTCTCGTATTCTTGCTCCTGGAGTCTTCGGGTGAAATAGGATTTTTGGCATATTTTCCGGGATTTTTCCTGATAGTTGATTTTCTGCACAAAAAGTAGACACCAAGGCAATTTTGCTGAAAACAATGTCAGTTCGCATTAGTTGCATCCAAATCACACAAGTATAGAGGATAAACAATAGCAAAAGTGTTTGGAAAAGTAGATACGTTTTGGACGTATCAACTCCCCCAAGCTTAGCTTATTGCTTGTCCTCAAGCAATTCAGTTGAAAACTGAGTGCGACAAAAGAACTTTCACGAACACATTTGCTTCATATGATGTAAATATTCTCAGCAATGTGATCAACTACTTAGACAATTCATAATAAAGAGCATGCAATTGAGTCTACTTAATAGTCATTGCAAGCTATGAAGAGATTCTAACTCAAGAATAATAAATAGCATGAAGCACGAACATAAGCAACATTACAATGCTCATAGAAAGGTATGATAGAGTGGTATCTCGCTTGCCTTTGATTATGAATGCCAAGGCACCTCTGAAGTTCAAGTGATGACTAGAAGTAAAGATATCAAAGATACAAGCATCAAAGTCATAACACAAATAATCAAGTAATGGAACAAACACAAACAATGACAACTATGCTCTCAAGAAGGTGCTCAAAGAATATGTGGAGACTCAACAAGTAAAAGAAAAAGTTTTGAATAATTTAAAAGGCTTCCAAATGCTGAAAGTATGGTACTCATTAGCTTTGAGCTCTTATTGCCCCTATCATAAGCATCTTTAATGTGGTTAAGGTGAAAGTGAGGTCCAATCTGAGTTATATGCTTGACAGTCTATAAACTGAAAATCCCAAGTCCCTTGAGTACGAGGGCCGCTCCTCATGCTACTCAACTTTAGTTACCGGTAAGTTCTTGTCATCATAAGTATGTGCGTATCATTGAGAACCGCCAACGGGGTACCCCTTGCCCGATGATACGGAAGAATCCCCATATCAAAATGACAAGGCAAGCAGACAATGAGTATCTCAGCAATCTTCTTAATTACCATGGGAAAATGGTGCTTTTTCTCTCTTTCCTCTTTTCATAAAACTCTTTTTTCATTTTTCTCAATAGCTATCTCTCTCTTTTTTATAAGAAGAATGCTTCATAGATATCATTATGGTTACGCTGCAGGTTTCCACCATGTCAGCATGGATTAGACCAGCGGCCCAGGCATTTCTCTAACACACATACATAACTCCATGGACTTACAAGCTCCCCTTTTATTTCACACCGACGACATCCGCAAACAAAAGAGCAAGGTATCAACTGGGTATATATTTACAAGTGTTGAAAGCGTTCCCCATGACAGCACGGTTCTGCTAATCCCCAGCCTATAATTTGCAAGCATATAACTTTCATGGAGAGTTCACAATGGTTCAGGTTTATTAAGTGCAGGAAAATAAAGTGTGCCATCAAGTTCGTGAGAGCTTTACTAACTAATTTTCCCATAACAAGCAAACATTTTATTCAGAAGAAAACAAGGCACATTGAATATGCACGGAGGTAGCAAATGATGCTAATGGGTAGGTATGGTGGACACTTTGGAAATGTTTGGTTTAGGGAGTTGGAGACATGAGTAAAACACTCAGTGGAAGTGAAGGCTAGCAATAGTAAGGGAGCGACAAACGAGAGAGCAATAGCTTTCATTATCATGCTTGCAACAAAACAAGACTACTCATGGCATGAAAGTGATTTAAGATCCTCAAGGCAAAATAATTCATCAAGGCTTAACTGATTATTACAGTTATGAGCATGCGTGAGCATGTGCCAAGTCAATCAAATGAAACATTCAGAGGAGGATACCACTGTGTCATACCAATTTATGAATAGATCAATGCAGGCAAACATTCATAAGACATGCTACAAACTATTAGCGAGCTGGAGCTAATCAAAAGAAAGCAAGATCTATTAAGCATCCAAAGAAAACATACACTCTACATGAATGGACTAAGCATGCCCACAGTGATGAGTATATGTACAAAAATGAAAACAAATAGAGTTCGTTACCAGCCTCTTACCACGCCTCAAGTTGCCATTAATCCTCATTATTGCTCTTCACTTGTGTGGCTTGAATAATAATATGAAACCAATATTCCACTGAGAACTATCGAACCCTGTAGCAAACTCACAAAAAACCAAAGAAGAACGACAAATATTTTTGGTGTTTTCGATTTTTAAACAAGAACCAAAAAGGGAAAAACAAAGAAAAATATTTTTGGATTTTTCGAATAGTTCAAACAAAGCAAAAAGGGAAAAGCAAACCAAGGCAAAAAGAAGAAGCAAACCAAAGAGAAACAACAAAAATATTTTTGGTCTTTTTGTGTTTTTAGAAAGCAAAAGCAAAGAAGAATCGAAAACTAAAAAGAGAACGAAAACATGAATATACAAAGTACCGACGCAACATGATATGGAGATGAGTGCGGTGTCGGCGTACCTCCCCCCAAGCTTAGGCTTTTGGCCTAAGTGGGTATCAATCCATGTACGAATAGGGGTTCCAAGCGGGCGGATCATGGTAAGAATAGTCGTAGCTAGGCCCATGAGAAGAAGAGGAAGCTCCCCAATCATAAGCGGGCTGCTGATATGAAGACTCTCCCTCATTCGAGGGCTGGACCGAATCATCCTTGACCTCCCTTCTAGTGTCCTGCTCCTGCTGGGAAAGCTCTCCCAGGTACATGTCAAGCTCCTCCTCAGTGAGGGACCATCCTTCCCTGTTATCAAGGTTAAACAAAACAGGTGCAGGCAAAAGAACAACACGCTCGGACTTGCTCTTTCTCCAGCCAGCCTTGAGAAAGGTTATTTCATAAGATAACTCACTCAAACTAGCCCACGAGGAAATAAATTTATGCTATATCATGGAATTAAAATCAAGCCTCTCTATGGGAAACTGTAGGTCTAGATAATGAGGCACTAAACCATGCAATGCTAGCAAACGAGAAGCAATGAGGCCTCCACAAATTTCACCTTTCTCGCAGTTAGTAGCGAGACGGAAAGCTATCAAAGCACCCAGGTTGTAAGATCTATCTCGTTTAAGAGTAGCAGAGATAAATGCTAGATCAAACGAAGATAACTTATTGGCAGTTTTCCTAGCAAGAACACACTTGGCAATAAAGTAGGCAAAGTAGCGAATGGAGGGAAGATGAATGTTATGGATTTTTCCACTCTCCTTTGAGAAGCTACTCCCTTGGCAAATTTCTGCATGTAAATCAATGAGTGGTTCAGGTCTCTCTTTAATCTTCCTACATGATCCCCATTGAGGTACCTTAATAGCTGCACAAAAATCATCAAGAGAAAGGTCGACAACTATATTGTAAATTTTGTAATGGACCATGGGGTTAGGCAAAGAGTGACTAAATTTGAAGTCTTGCACCACAGACATGGTTAGCTTCACAAATTGACAAGGTTCATCTTCCAAAAAGTGCTCTAACCCTGCATTAGAAACCAAAGTGTGGAAATCTTGTAGAACTCCTGCAGCTCTCATGAACTCAGAGCATGGATAAATGGAGGGAAAAACTTCCTCCTCCCGATGGACCTTCATGACCTCAGGCACCCAAAGCTCATCTTGGTTTAGGTGGTGTTCACTCATCTTCTATTCTGAAATTTAAACACCTATTACACAAGTGATTGCAAAGTAAATATAATGAAGGATTCTACTCATAGGGACCTGCAAGAGGCCTAAACATGCATCAAAACTATATCTCTAAGCATCAAACAAGCTTACAAGCCCTCATACCCAGTCACCTACAACAGCAAAATACTCAACAAATAATCCACTAAACACAAATCTACTTGGACAAGGGGAGGAGTCACATACCAAGGAACAATTGCTCCAAATTTCAGCAAGAAAGATGGGCTGAGCAAAGAGATCGAAGAAATCGAGAGCAAGCACAGAGAGAACGTGATTTTGAGCTATGAACTGGAGCTTACTCGGGAGAGAGAAGAAAGTGGTAGGTGAGAGAAGTAGTGGGGGCCAGGGGTGGCCCACACTAGGGCATGGCGCCACCCAGGGCTGGCCGCGCCACCACATGGTGTGCCTGCCTGGTGGGCCCCCTGGTACCTACCAGGTACTCCTCTGTCCCTTTTTTCACGTAAAAATTTAATATGAATTTTCTGGAATTTTTCGAGACACTTTATTTTTGGGCATTTTTCAGAAATAGAAGAATGATTTCTCTGATAGACAGATTTTTTTTCTTTTTTGGAAACATGATGCAAGGACAAAACAAGGCTAGAACTACAGAAGTTCTAGCATGCAAGCAACTAACAACACAAAGAAAACTAAACGAAAACAAAAACTAAGATGCAAAGGATAGAAATAAACGGAGATAATCATAATGAAAACATTGTTTTGTTCAATGGAATCCTTTTGTTAGCAAGGTTGATCAAGTCTTGCTACCAAAAAAATGCATATGAGACAAAACTTTGTACTCCACTAATGATTATGTTACCTTAACCTTGATAGCAATGGTCCCAATTATAATAGTTTCAAATTTTTCTCTTGGTATGGGACAATATATTTCTCCAACTTGAATGCCTTCAACATGTTCAATTGAATTCAAGCCATAAGTCATTTCAATCTTCTTGGGGAAATAGACAGTATGTTCCTTGTCATTAACATTGAAGGTCACCTTTCCTTGATTACAATTAATAACAGCTCCTACAGTATTAAGAAAAGGTCTCCCAAGAATAATAGACATATTATCATCTTTAGGCATTTCAAGCACAACAAAATCAGTTAATATCAAGCAATTATGAGCCACCTGAACAGGTACATCCTCACATATACCCACATGAATAGTGGTAGATTTATCAGCCATTTGCAAAGATATATCAGTTGGTATCAATTTTTCAAGTTGAAGCCTCTTATAGAGAGAGAAATGCATAACACTAACTCCAGCTCCCAAATCACATAAAGCAGTTCTAACATAACTGTTCTTAATAGAGCAAGGGATAGTTGGAATCCCTGGGTCTCCAAGTTTCTTAGGAACCTTACCATTGAAAGAATAATTAGCAAGCAAAGTAGAGATTTCTTCATTAGGGATCTTCCTTTTATTCGAGACAATATCCTTCATATACTTTGAGTAAGGAGGCAATTTAATAGTAGCAGTCAAAGGAATTTGCAAGAATAAAGGCTTCATCCACTCACAAAACTTATTATAGTGTTCATCTTCCTTTGACTTGTGTTTCTTATCAGGGAAAGGCATAGGTTTTTGGACCCAAGGTTCTCTTTCACTACCATGTTTCTTAGCAATAAAATCTTCTTTAGTGTATTTAGTAGTCTTAGTGTGGTTTTCAGGTTCTTCTTCAACTTTTTCTTCATTAGGCACTTCATTTTCTTCATTACCACTTTCAGTTTCAGCATCAGAGATAGATATACTATTAGGATCTATAGCAGGTTCAGAGGGTTCTACAATAGTTTTATGTTTCCTTTTCCTTTTCTTACGAGTAGAACCACTATTTTTAGCTTGTTGAGAATCCTGCTCAATTCTTTTGGGATGCCCCTCAGGATATAGAGGATCCTGGGTGGCATCACAACTTCTAGTTCTAATTTCATAAGCATGTTTTTCTTTAGCAGCATTAACTAGCAAGTCGTTTTGCACTTTAACGAGTTGATCTATTTGAGTTTGAACCATTTGAAAGTGTTGAACAATCATTTTAACATCATTGGAGGTTCTTTCCACAATATCTTTCAACTCAACAATAGCTCTAGTGTTTTCCATAAGATGATTTTGCACCCTTTTATTAAAGTTATCCTGCTTAACAATAAAGATATCAAATTCTTCTAAGAATTGATCAGGAGGTTTCAAATAAGGGATATCACCTTCATCAAAGTGTTGGAGAGAGTGTACCTCAATAGTAGATGAGTAGGGAATAGGCTTAGATAATTCTTCTATAGGAGGTAAATTCTTGACATCTGCATCTTTAATTCCCTTCTCCTTAAGACATTTCTTAGCTTCCTTCATCACTTCATCATTTAATTCAATAACTCCCCTCTTCTTTGATGTTGGAATAGGCACAAGAATAGATGGTTCAGGTACAATTACTTCAGGTATAGCTTGTTTAGGAGGAGTCCAGTCTTCATAATTCTTGCTTATTTTAGCCATTAATTCCTTAGCTTCCTTTGGAGTCCTATTCCTGAAAACACAATCAGCACAACTATCTAGGTATGTCCTAGATTCCTCGATTAGTCCATTATAAAATATATCAAGAAGCTCATTCTTAGGTAAAGGACTTCCAGCCGGTGCATGAATCAAAGCACAAAACCTTGCCCAAGATTCGGGCAATACCTCTTTTCTCCCTGTTTAAAATCAAAAAGTTCCTGCAAAATAGCATGTCTAGCACTGGGAGGAAAATATTTCTGCAGGAAAGTACTAATCAAGCACTCAGGGCTATCAATAGATCCAGGAGGTAAATTACTAAACCACATTTTAGCTTCTCCTTTCAGTGAAAAAGGAAAAATCTTAGCAACAAAATAAGTACGCATCTTAATATCATCAGAAAACAAGTCACTCATAGTAGAAAGTTCTTCATATGTGCTACCGCACTTTCATTCTTAGTCCCACAAAAAGGTTCTTTCTCGACAATAGCTATGTAAGATAGATCGAGAGAGAAATCATAATCTTCATCTATAATGTTTATGGGAGAAGCAGCAAATTTAGCATCAAGAGATAATTTGGCTCTAATAGTACGCCTCTCAAGGAGACCTATCATGGGTGTTCCTACATTCTTCAATAAACTCATCAGTCATATCAACATAATCTTCTTCAGCATCATAACTCTTACTAGACTCAGGTGAGCTAACAGGTGTGGCAGTGCCTTCATTAGGAGTTTCGGTATTTCCAGTTATAGTTCTAGCAATCGTAGCATCTAGGAAAGGACCTAATGAACCACTTTTATCAAGTACAGTAGAAACAACATCATAAGTATTAGAAGTTTCAGATTCAGCAGTAGTAGCAGTGTGTGTAGCATGTGTATGTGGTGGTGTAAGGAACTTACTCAAAACAGACGGTGAATCAAGAGCAGTAGAGGTGTTGAGAACCGTACCTCTTCTTGTAGTGGATGGTAAAATAGGAACCTTGCCATCACGAGACTTACCCATGATGGATGAGTAGTAGCGAACAATAGAGAATCCAAGTGAACTTGATAAATAAAGCTATGCTCCCTGGCAACGGCGCCAGAAAATAGTCTTGATGACCCACAAGTATAGGGGGTGTATCGCAGTATTTTCGAGGGAAGTTAAACCCAATTTATTGATTCGACACAAGGGGAGCCAAAGAATATTTATAAGCCTTAACAACTGAGTTGTCAATTCAGCTGCACCTAGAAACAATCTTGCTCACAACAGTTTATCAGTAGCAACTGTTTTGTAGTAGAAATAGCAAAGTAGCAGCAGTAGTAAAGCAAAGACAGTAGTAACAAAAGCAGTAGACAATGGGATTCAAGTGTGGTAGGCATAGGGATGGATGGACGGGCATTGTATGGACAAGACAATTCACATAGCAATCAGAACATAGGGCAATTGCAGATAAATAATATAAAGCACCCAAGAACTAGACAATCCTAGGCATGTGTTCCATATATAGTCATACGTGCTCGCAATGATAACTTGCACAACATCTTTTGTCCTGCCATCCCGTTTGCAGCGAGGCCTCTAGGGAACTACTGGCAATTAAGGTGCTCCTTTAAATAGAGCACCGGAGCAAAGCATTAACACTCCATGAACACATGTGATCCTCACATCAAAGCCATTCCCTTCCGGTTATCCCGATTTCTGTCACTTCGGGGCCATAGGTTCCGGACAACAACGTGTGTATACAACTTGTAGATAAGACCAGAAACAATGCTATCATAGTGAATCAATAATAAGTTCAGATCTGAAATCATGGCACTCGGGCCCTAGTGACAAGCATTAAGCACAACAAGTTGCAACAAAGTCATAAAGCACTAATAAAAGATACTAGGCACCATGCCCTAATAATCTGATGCCATTACATGAACGACCTCATCCAATCCCTACCATCTCCATAGCCTACAGCGGGGGATTACTCACTCATAGATGGGGGAAACATGGATGATCGATGGAGAAGCGATGGTGATGATGATGGCGATGATCTCCTCCAATTCCCCGTCCCGGCAGGGTGCCAGAACGGAGTTTCTGGTGCTGTTTCGTGGAATCTGGTGGTGGCGGCGGAGCGGACCTCCTTCTGGAAAAATGTCGGACCCCCTGAAGTTTTTAGGTCAGAAGGCTCCTTATAGTCGAAGAGAGAGGCCGAGGGGGTGCCTGGGGGTCCACACCACCCCCTGGCACGGCCTGGCCTAGCCCGCGCCACCAGGTGGTGTGGCCACCCCAGGGCTCTTCTCCGTCTCGTATTCTGGCTCCTGGAGTCTTTGGGTGAAATAGGATTTTTGGCATATTTTCCGGGATTTTTCGTGATAGTTGATTTTCTGCACAAAAAGTAGACACCAAGGCAATTCTACTGAAAACAGCGTCAGTTCGCATTAGTTGCATCCAAATCACACAAGTATAGATGAGAAACAATAGCAAAAGTGTTCAGGAAAGTAGATACGTTTTGGACGTATCAATAGGCGGCAGCTGGGGAGGAGGAGAGGGCTGGGGGAGAAGTGCTGCTCGATATGAGCCCTTACCCCCCGAGCCCTGCCCGTTAAGATGAAATCTGCCAGGATCAGATTATCCGGCCTACACTTGGGCCGTATTATCCGGCCTGAAATCTGGGTTTCTGTTATACACAGAACCAGGCCCGCGCGTCCCCAAACAACACCCCCACAAGGTGTACAAGGGACTTGTGTGCTAGAATAGATGGCTTAGAGGTAGGGAGAGGCTTAGGATTAAGAGAGCCAAACTGAGATGGTACTAGACACTCAAACTTGCAACATTCAAATCAAATAAAAGCCAAGATCGAGTGTGATTCCCATAAGAACATGAGAGAGCAAATAACATCCAAAAAGATCCAATTCTCCTCACGGGAGAGGGCGGCGGCCGAAGCCACCTTGTTGGAGTGTATGTTGTGACACCGCGAAGATATATCTTGGGTTCACGACCAATACTCATCAATAAGCTCACATATCACAAAATGATATTAAGAGAAATGATTTATCTTGCTTTTGGCATTATGGGGGGAGGGTTAGCCCAATGAGTTAGAACCACACTCCCCCTATATCCATGCCCACACCTAGACCAAAGAAGGATTGAGATGTACGAGTGAGTGCATGGGTAATCAAGACAAGCTCCTGGAATCAATGATATTTAGCTCATTCCTCAAGTAGCAGAATCTTGCTTCATCAAGTGGCTTGGTAAAAATATCCGCAAGCTGGTTCTTCATGCTCACAAAGGATAGATCAATATCGCCGCGAGCAACATGGTCTCGAATAAAATGATTCTGAATCTCAATATGCTTCGTCCTTGTTTGCTGAATAGGATTGTACGCAATTTTGATTGCACTTTCATTATCACATAAAAGAGGCACTTTATCACAATTGACACCGTATTCCTTTAAAGTTTGCCTCATCCACAATAATTGAGTACAAGCGCTGGCAGCAACAACATATTCAGCTTCGGCGTTGGAGAGAGAGATACAATTCTACTTTTTAGAGGACCAACATATAAGAGATCTTCCCAAGAATTGACAAGCTCCAGAAGTGGACTTCCGATCATCTTTATCACCAGCCCAATCTGAGTCAGTATAGCCACGTAAAGAGAAATTGGAGCCCTTGGGATACCAGAGACCAAAGTTAGGGGAATGAACCAAATATCGAAAGATCCTCTTGACCGCCACTAAGTGGCTTTCTTTAGGAGCTGCTTGATACCTTGCACACACTCCCACACTCAACACAATATCGGGTCTAGATGCGCAGAGGTAAAGAAGAGAGCCGATCATGGACCGGTATACCTTTTGGTCCACATCTTTACCATTTGGGTTAAGTTCGAGATGACATTTTGTTTGCATCGGAGTGGCGACACCATTAAGATCCGTCATCTTGAACCTCTTGAGCATGTCTTGGATGTACTTTGCTTGATTAATAAAGGTTCCTTATCTAAGTTGCTTGATCTCGAATCCAAGAAAGAACCGTAATTACCCCATCATAGACATCTCAAACCTGTCAGTCATAAGCAAAACTGGCCAATTCTCTTCTTGTAGAAACCCTTCGTCGAAGATCACCAAGAACCTTGTCGAGAGTGTGACCCCTCAACTCAAGGATTCGATCAGCCTGAGCCTTGCGACGAAGTTCAATAAGTTTGTTGTCTCTTGGAGGAGGAGATTCAACACTTGAGTCTTCATTCGAAGCATTTCCTCGACCTTGATCAGTAACTGGAAAATCAGTAGCAGGTGGTGGAGATGCGTGCCCTTGAGGTGAGTCCATAGCCGTAACAGGAGGCTGCAGAATTGGAGAGTCAGGGCTGGATAATCCGGCCGATGGAGAGGCCGGATATCTGGCCTGGGAGTATTTGTAGCTGCTTCATCAGGAAGCCTGGGGCTTGCTTGAACTAGCGAGGGGCCGGATAATCCGGTGTCCACCGGAAAATCCGGCCTGGAGCTTTCTGGAACATCTTGACCTTCAGCAGTTGATGGAGATGGTGTAGAAGTTGCCCCGTGGTTGGAACATGTTGAGTATGTGTAGATGAGGGCTCTATATGAGTAGAGCATTGTCCTTCCCGGTCCGCCACAAGGGGTTCCTCAATGGGGCAGAAAAATCCCACGCCCATTCTTCTTATGGCATCTTGGGGTATTTCAACATCTGCGTCACAAACACCAACTTGCTCCGCACATGAACCGTCATTTTCCTCGAACACCACACTACAAGATTCTACAACAGTTTCGGAGAGCTAATTGTAGACTCTATAAGTGTGGGATTCAGCACCATAACCAACAAAAATACCTACTAATGCCTTAGATTCAAACTTAGATAAACGAACTCCTTTAATAAGAAAGAAACACTTACACCCGAATACCCGAAAGTATGAGATGTTTGGCTTGTTACCGGTAAGTATTCCATACGGAGTCTTGTCCAAGATCTTACGGAGGTATAAACGGTTGGATGAATGACAAGCAGTAGAGATTGCTTAAGCCTAGAAGTTATATGGAGATTTGAATTCGGCTAACATTGATCTTGCCATATCCATTAGAGTTTGATTCTTCCTCTCGGCTACACCATTTTGTTGAGGGGTGTACGCAATGGAATATTGATGTCTTATCCCCTCTTCACTTAGGAACTCATTTAAGGTGTAGTTCTTGAACTCAGAGCCGTTATCACTCCTTATAGCCAGAATGGGGACGTTGTGTTGACGTTGAACCTCGTTGGCGAAGTCGATGACAGTTTGTTGAGTTTCACTCTTTAGCTTGAAGAAATAAACCCAAGTGTATCTTGAGTAATCATCAACAATCACTAGACAATACTTCTTCCCACCGAGGCTTGCATGAGATGGAGGTCTGAAGAGATCCACATGAAGGAGCTCCAAAATCCTTTTTGAAGAGATAATGGTTTTCCTTCGATGAGGTGAGTCATGAATTTTCCCTTCAACACACACCCTGCAAACACGATCTTTGGCAAAAGAGACATTTTCTTTTAGTCCAAGAATGTGGCCACCCTTGTGGAGACTTTGCAAAGTTCTCATATTGACGTGGGCTAGTCGGCGATGCCATAGCCAACCCACGTCAGCCTTTCTGAAAAGACACATCAGGCCTGTAGTGGTTTTCCCGGAAAAGTCCACCACATACAGGTCGTTTTGGACATATCCCACGAAAGCGACTTTTAGAGACTTGCTCCACAAGAGTACCACCAAATCAGCATCAATATAAACTGCAAAGCACATCTTACCAAGGGCACGAATTGAAAGTAAGTTGTACCCGAGGGTCTCAACAAGCATGACATCCACGAGAGAGATATCGTGAGCCACCACAACTTTGTCGAGACCCAATACCTCAGATTTTTACTTGTCACCATAGGAGACGGTTATGTGATCAAGGTTTGGCCGCATCTACGTGATGATCTCCTTGCTTCCGATCATATGACTCGTGCACCCGCTATCGAGTACCTATTTAGAACCACCGGAAGCATAGCCCTGCAAGAAAATTACTTCTTGGTTTTAGGTACCCATTTTTCAATGGGTCCTCTCATGTTAGTAACAAGGGTCTTGGGAACCCAAATAGACCAAGGAATGTAACAATCATAAGGGCCTACATAACTAGCATAAACATCACCATAATAATCACAATATAGTTCAAAGTTAGGATTGTTGATCCCTGCAAAACCATCATAATTAGTCTTATCATTGGTAATGTTGCTAGTCTTTGGTTAAGCAGTCTTGCTCTTCTTCTTCTTGTATTCCTTGCTCTTTGTCTTGGGTATGTAACCAAGACCTTCTTTACTATTGTTTGTCCTTTGCCTGCCCAGTATCTCATCAATAACCCCTTTACCTTTGTTTTGGCAACTTCTTGCAAGGTCTTCTTTTCCAGAGGATGAAGTGGAGGTACTTGGCACATCATACCATTTCAATTGAGTTTGGAGCTGGTCATGAGACTCACTTAAAGTAGAATGATCACTCTTCAATGCCTTGTGAGCACTTTCAAGATTATCAAACTTCTTCAAAAGTCTAGCATGAACAGGCAGCCCCAAAGTCAATCTTTTCTTTCTTTAGTTTCTTTACCTTGGCAAGAGCATGGTCACGTTCTTTAATGAGCTGAGCTACAGATTCTTCTTGTGACTCCTCAAGAGATCCGAGTCTTTCTTCCCAAGATACTCGAGCTTCCTCTTCCTCTTCCAAGGCATTTTTTAAAGAAGCTATCTCCAAGGCATCTTCTCTTTCAATTCTGCCCTTTTCTTCAAGAAGATCTTCGGCTTGAGCAATTTGGCTCATAAGGGCATCAAAATGGAGTTTTTGCTCACCTTGTAGGCTAGTAAAAAAAGTATCCAAGGCAATAACTTCTTCTTTCATTCTAAGACTGTCATGATCATCCATATCAAAAATTATGTTAGTCTTAGGAAATGAAGAGCTAGAAGTTGATACCTCGGACCCTCTTGCCATTAGGCAAGTGGCATTATTGTTGATGGCGTTCTCGTTCGGTGAGTCGAAGAGATATGAGGGAGTCGATGTGGTGGCTATAGCAGCCACCTCGCGGGAATTATCATCATCCTCTTCATCTTCACTTGCGGAGGAGTATTCCTCTTGAGCTACCAAGACAATCTTGGGTTGCTTCTTGAAAGGACCATTCTTCTTAATAAATGGCTTCTTCTTAGGTGCTTTAGATTTCTCTTTAAGAATGAGCCTGCCACCATTGTCTTCTCTATTTTGATAAGGGCACTCGGCTACGAAGTGCATTCTATCTCCACAGTTGAAGCAAGTTCTCAATCTTGGGCCACTTTCTTTTCTTCCATTTGACCCGTTCTTGCGCTCAAGTTCAGACTTGGCTTTGGCAGGGTCCTTCCAAAAGTTCCTTGCATAGAATGCCATGTACTCACCATGAGCACGTTTGACCTCATCGGGGCAGTCCATGGATACCCCCTCAAAATCTCCTTCATCTTCCTCTTGATCAACAACATTGGCTTGAGAGCCACATTGACACCCTTTTGCATTCCAATGGCCCGAGCACGAGCATATTCAGCATTCTTTGCTGCCACTTTGAATGAAGCCATTTCTTGCATGACTTCGTTGGATGTCATTTGATGATAGTTGTGTCTACCTTGCAGGCTCTTCAAATCCGTTGGCTCGAAAGGCATTAAGGCACTCACATATTTCCTTTTTATCCATGCATCATCAATGTGAGTGGCCCCATGCTTTCGAAATGTTGTTGTGATGCCCTTGAGTCTTCTATACATGTCCTCATGGTTTTCACCATCCAACATATAGAATCCCTCAGCTTCATTACTAAGGGCATCATACCTATTTCTTCTCATGCTTTCATTTCCAACGAAGAGATCTGTAAGAGCATCCCAAGCCTCTTTAGCTGTGTTGTTCAATGTGTGGCATATCCTTGGGACCCACACCCAACTGTATCATGTGGAGAGCGGTAGCATTCAACTGGCTATCCACAACTTCTCTTCTTGTTAGATTGGTTTGATCTCCAATATGAAGACCATCTTCAATGATCCTCCACAATTCAATAGAGGAGCTGCAAACATGAGATTTGATTAGGAATTGCCATTGATTAAAAGAGGATGCAGTGATCTTGGGTGGATCACCCCTATTGTTTATATGAGGACGAGGGATAGGTGGGTCGAGGGAATATACGTGGCGAACCTCATTATATTCCTCCTTACCACTTCCCTTCTTGGAGGTGGAACCATTAAGTTTTTCACCTTCCACATCATCATCCTTGGATCTGGTGTTACCCTTTTCCTTAGATGATGGTGTGGCAGCCTCAGAGGAGGATGGAGATGGGGCTATGGACGATGTAAGGCGAGCAATCATTTGATTCACCTCCTCCATCTTGGCCTCAAAGGATTTCAGCAAGGTTGTTTCCAACGACTTGAGATCATCCATTGTGACCTTATCCACAGCCTCATTTCCATCATCCTTGGTACGCATACTACTCTTAGGCGGTTAAGCCCGAATAAAGAGCCGGGGCTCTGATACCAATTGAAATGGATCGTATGGGCACCTAGAGGGGGGGGTGAATAGGTGCTACACCAATTTTTAATTCTTTTTCAATTTTAGGCTTAGCACAAAGGGCAAATTCACTAGATAAACTATTAGGTGGAATTTCCCTATATGCAATCCTATCTACTAGCGAGTAAAGAGCGAGTGGAAGAGGAATGAGTAAACCGAAGTGAAGCACACGGAGACACATGATTTATTTGACCGCAGTTCCTTCCTTGTTAAGGGAAGTACGTCTGCGTTGGAGGGGTGGGCGGTACTAAGACCACCACGCCACAAAAGGCCTCACCCTGTTCTCCGATGGATCACACCACAAAAGGCTTGATCCACCTTCCACTATAGGTACCCTTCGAGGCGAGCACCGGCGCCTTTACACAACTAGCGGGGCAACAACTCCACAACAACTTGGAGGCTCCCGAAATGACAATAAGCTACCACAAGAACAAACTTATCAAATACAATAAACAAGATCTAGGTATTGACAAGAATACTAGATCAAGGATTTCTCCAAGTGAATGGAGAGGAGTTGAAGCGCTTGATTCTTGATGATGATGATGAACTTCGCCTCATTCAATTCCACCAAAGATCAAGAACTTCGGGTGGTTGAAGTGGGAGATCGAGAATGAGAGCTCTTGCACAATGTCTGGTCAATTTCGAATGAATCAAGAGGTCTGAACGTTGGGGAAGAAGGGGTATTTATACCCCCTTCAGAAACCAGCCGTTGCAACCTTTGGGGGCCGGATTATCCGGCCCATGTGAGGGCCGGATTATCCGGTCTGGGGAAAACACCGCCCCAGACTCGGAATATCCGGCATAAAATCCGCCCCCTCTCAGAGCGTCGCACCGAGCTTGCCCTTGATCAACTTCTGGTGGCTGGATTATCCGGTCCTATGCGAGGGCCGGATTATCCGGCCTGGGGAATAAAAACCGCCCCAGTTCGGATTTTCTGGGAGAAAATCCGACCGGATACCGAGCGACGCGCCTTGGCTCCTTTTGCTCGAAAACTGGGGGCCGGATTATCCGGCCCGTGCGACACCCGGATTATCCGGCCTGGGGAGGAAAAACGTCCCCAATTCGGATTTTCCGGGAGAAAGTCCGACCGGGTACCGAGCCACGCGCCTTGGCTTCCTTTGAGTGATGAGGTAGGCCGGATTATCCGGTCCTTGGTGGGGCGGATTATCCGGCCCCCCTCAAAACTTCCTGCACACTTAGCGCACATGAAAAGTCTCCATAGTATTGTTATTTAACACGCAAAACATAGGAAAACATGAAATGTTCTTTCAAGCGAGAAAGGAACTCTTTGACCTCCTCAATAATAGCGAGGTTGGTCCCTGATGACCCACAAGTATAGGGGGTGTATCGCAGTCTTTTCAATAAGAGTGTCGAACCCAACGAGGAGCAGAAGGTGCTGGCTACTGGTATGGATCAGGAATTCTCTACAAATACTTAGCAAACGGATTTTTAGGGTTTTTTGATAAAGCAAGTAAATAAAGTACGAGTAAATAAAAGACAGTAGGAAGAAATGCAGCAAGTGGCCCAATCCTTTATGCAGCAAAGGACAAGCCGGTTGTATTACTTAAGATGACCAAACGTTCTCGAGGGCACATGGGAAGACTATCAAGTGCTTTCGCTTCATATAGTTGATTAATCTTCTTTAGCTTGCTAAGTGTTGTGTGAGTGAACCTGTGCTAATGTACCGACCTTCCTAGGACTAATACATACTTGTGATTATACCCCTTGCAAACATCCGTAAGTACAAGAAAGTAATTAAGGTAGAAACCTAACCATAGCTTTAAACTCTAAGACCCTTACGTCCCTTGTGCAATGGTTTCCTAACGGGGGTTCAGGTTTCTATCACTCCGGCAACTCCTACGATTAGTAGCCAAATACACAATGCATTACCCTAGGCCCATAAAGGTGAAGTGTCATGTAGTCGACGTTCACATGACACCACTAGAAGAAGTAGACCACAACTTAAATATCAAACTATTTAATCTTTCTCAATACAACTCCACTACTAACAACATGACTTCTCCCATGTCCTCAAGAACAAAACGAACTACTCACAAGACATCATATGGATCATGATCAGAGATGGAATAATGTTGTATAACAATCTGAACATAAACAATAATTCAATGGTTCACTCAATAGCATCGTCTACAAAGAGTAATCAACACCGAGAAAGTTTCCCCTAAGAACTATGCAAGATTCAACCCAATTGTTACAGCAATATGGAGATGGTGGTGAGGGTGCTGATGGTGATGATGGTGGTCATGATGATGATGATCCCGATGAAGTCCAGCTTGATGGTGGTGTTGACGGCGACGATCTCCCCTCTCCGGGAAGGAATTCCCCCGGCAGAAATTTGTCTACCGGAGAGATCTTTCTCTCTTGGTGTTTTCCACCCCGCAGAGGTGGCGGAATCTTTCTATGGTCGCTCCCCGAGTCTTAGATTTTCGGGAGGAATATATACGCCAGAGGGGAGAGCTAGAGGTGGGCCAGGGTGGCCACACCACCTGGTGGCGCGGCCTAGGGTGGTCCACGCGAGTGGGTGGTGTGGGCCCCTGTGGCCCATCTCCACTCCTCCTTTTGGCATCCTTCGTCTTCTGGAAAACTAAGATTTTCCGTATATTTTCCGGGATTTTCTGATCTTCGTGAATTTTGCCTCCAAACAACACCTTTTCCATCAGAATCCTGACTGCAGCGGTCCATGCTCCAAAAGTCATCAACCATGCAAAAACAGATGAAATAACATAAGTATCACCTCTTAATATGAAATATATCAATGAATAACAGTGAATTATGACATAGAATAGTGATGCAAAATGGACGTATTAACTCCCCCCAAGCTTAGACTCCGCTTGTCCCCAAGCGGAACTAAGCTCAATAAACATGACCTCAGGTTTATGGAGTGAAGAGTCGATAAAAGAATACGGACAAGAAGCATCACATTCATCAATACATAGCTCATAATAGAAAAAACTCACCATTATATAACTTAACTTGCAATAAGTAAAGGAAACACAACAAAGATACATAAAGTGAATCATAATTAGTAATGGCAAACTTAGCTCTTGGTCGAAGAATAGTTGATAATTTGCTGGAGTTCACAAATAACTGATTTTCAATGATAGCTTTCAAAGAGTAATCACCAAGATAAGAGCAATGTGCAAAACAAGGAACATAAGAAACATGATTGAATAAATCATCATATGAATGAATGAAACACAACAACTCAAAATACTTGCTGAGATAGAAGGGGATAGGTTTACTGACTCAACTAAAAAGTAAAAGAAAGGCCCTTCGCAGAGGGAAGCAGGGATTTCAAGTTTCATAAAGAGCTCCCAAAAATTATGATACTTATTAGCTTTCAGCTCTCATTGCCCCTATCATAAGCATCTTTAGGTGATTAAGGTTAAAGTGATAAAATATGAGGATATGCTTGACAAGTTGTAAATTGAGAATCTCATGTCCCTTGAATACGAGGGTCGCTCCTCATGCTACTCAAGTTTAGTCATCGGTAAGTTCTTGTCATCGTATGCACATGTGTATCATGGAGAACCGCCAACGGGGTACCCCTTGCCCGATGATACGGAAGAATCCCCATATCAAAATGACAGGGCAAGCAGACAACAAGCATCTCAGCAATCTTCTTATTTACCATGGGAATATGGTGCTTTTTTCTCTCTTTCCTCTTTTCATAATCTCTTTTTTTTCTTTTTCTCTTTTTTCTCAATATCGGACTCTTTTTTTATAAGAAGAATGCTTCATAGATGCTCATTATGGTTACGCTGCAGGTTTCCACCATGTCAGCATGGATTAGACCAGCGGCCCAGGCGTTTCTCTAACACACATGCATAACTCCATGGACTTACACGCTCCCCTTTCATTTCACACCGACGACATCCATAGACAAAAGAACATGATATCAACTAGGTACAAAGTACCAATGTAATGTTGAAAGCATTCCCCATGACAACATGGTTCTACTAATTCACAACTTACAAAGCGCAAGCATATACGCCACATAGTTGAGCACAATGGTTCAAGTTTATTAATTGTGAGGAAGTAAAGTGTGCCATCAAGTTCGTGAGAGCTTTAATCACTAATTTTCACATAACAAGTTAAATTTGGAAGGTAGATAAAAACATGAATTTACTTGGAATAGCAATAATGCTAATAGGTAGGTATGGTGGACACAAATGGCAAAGGTTTGGTTTAAGGAAGTGGATGCACGAGAACAATTCCCTCTCAGTATAGGTTTTTGGTTAGCAAGGCTGGGTAGCAAATATAAGAGTTGAAGGAAACAAACAAACATACAAGTGATAAAGACAAACAAGCAATCTTCCTTAGAAGCACAAAAGATCTTAACTAGAGAATACTAAACTTATGAGCAAATCAAGAAAGAAAGGTGATGAAATTATATTTCTTTAAGAGTACTTTTATCTTTTCATTCAACTCTTGAAAATAGTGTTGCTACTGACCAAGCCAGGTTTGCCAAAACCAACTAAATTAACTCAATGATCCCAAAGTGATACCAATACTAACAACAAGATCAATCATATAACCACATATTGAAAACTAATATAAGATATGCAAAATAGTAAATGATAGAACTTCTCATTAATATTCCATAACGGCAACTCACACCAAGGGATACATATCTAACGAGAGAGGGGACACTTCCATAATGCAAACCATCATACATGATAACTTCTCTATTCATGATATGACTCTACTAAAAAGGGTAAAAAGATAGGAGATAGTGATATGATACCGCGACACTCCCCCAAGCTTGGAACAAACCAAGGGGATGCCAAACCTGATGACAAGTTACTCCTTAGGTGGTGGTGGTATTCTTCCGATGAGCGCCTTGATCAGTTTCCCCAAGTCCACAATCTCGAAGGTGAGAGTACGAATCAACTCCGAGTTGTGCTCGATACGGTGCATGATCATATCAGATTGTGGATCCCAGCTCTTGCGATTATTTTCCCACTTTTCCTCCTTGAAGTCTACTTTCCCTGCATGGCTAGAACGAGGCAAGTCCCAATTGGAGCGTAATTTCTCCTTGGGCATATTCTGGTGTTGATGCTTATGGATATGGGTATGGAAAGGATTTTTGGTGCGTGGAGGAAGTGACCGTGGAGCTAAAAAGTGACGCGGAGTTTTCCCTCCAGTTGACATCCATGCAGTCCTCCTGACCCTGCCAGATCTTGCCAACACTCCAATGCTTGCAATGGTAGTGCCGGTGTGAGGATGTTGGCCTTTCTTTGTCTCCTCTTCACCTTCACTCTTCATCTCCTTCTCCTTCTTGGGGTCTTGGAGATCCTCCTCCATAGGCTCCTTTCCTTTATCCTTGGCGGACACCATTGTGCTTCTAAGCTTCAAAGATAGTTCCTGGCAGAAACAGATCGAAACGAAAACGCGACGAGAACATGATATAAGAACCTCGAGAGATCCGGGGGATTATATATTACGAAGTTTCACATCAAAAGGAAGGTACTGGGAGAAAACGAGTCAGAGACAGAGTCTGGAGTGGCCACACCACCTGGTGGCGCGGCCAGGGGTGGGCCCGCGCCACAGGGTGGTGTGAGCCACCCTGGCTCCGTTGTCGTCCCTCTTTCGCTTCGTAGCTTTCCTTATTGGCTGAAAACTGCAAAAATATAGTTGGATATTATTTTCGTGGAACTTTTCTTACCAGAACTGTTTCCTATTTGAAAACGGACTCTGCAGATCTCTGAATTTGGTATCTAGTAAATTCTTCCGGAGTCACCACTTGAATAACATCAATATCTTCATCTTCATATACCTATTTCTTGAGTCATAAAACCTTTCACTTCCCTATTACACCATTATCTCCACTACCTGGAAATTTCTTTCACATGAAAACTTCACACAGTTCTCATTAGCAACATTAGTATAAGTAAAGTGATAAAACCTTTTGAGTCCAATTTCAACCGAAAACCATCAAAACATAAGCTACTGTAGCAACTCCTTCCGAAAACCCAAAAAGAATTCAAAAAGGAAATCGAATAAAGAAGCAAATGCAAGAGTGGCAAAATCTGTCAAAACAGACCGGCAGGTAAAGATCAACTTTTTCGAAAATCTTGTGTTGCTCAAATCAAAAAGTGCAAAACTAACGAAAGTTAAATAACAAACTGGGGCAGAGGCACCAACAATTACAGATCAATCCGACATACAGAGATCTCTCATGAATTTTTACGGTGAAGCACAAAAATTTGTTTTGGGACAGCAACTTCCCCAAATCTTACTTCTCTCTCATTAGAGGTTGATCTTGACACAAAAACCAAACAAAAAGGATAAGGAGAGGTTATTACCGAGGTAATAACTTCCAAGACTCAAAGAAACAAAAACAAACTGAAAGCAAAAATAAACTGGGTTGTCTCCCAAAAAGCTCATTCTTTATAGCCATATTGATGGGCATGATAATTTTGAAGATGCTCACATAAGAATATGAATTGAGGTGAAAGAGAGCATTAAGGAGCAAAAATACACACATTTAAGTCTAACCCACTTCCTATGCAAGGGAATTTGTAAACAAACAAGTTGTTGAAATCAGAGGCTACTAGCATAGGAAGGCAAAAGAAGTGCAACATTAAAACTTTTAGCATAAAACGAGGAAACTTGATATTATTGAGATGCATAAGAACACTTTTCCCTCTCTCATAGTAACTTTCAGTATCATGCATAAACTTAACGATATAGCTATCACAAGGGCCATCGTACCAATGATCACTTATTCTAACAGAAAACACAGGAATGATAGCTCTCATAATACTACTTTGTGAAACAATATTAGAGGTATCCTTGCAAAGGATAGTGTGTCCCTCTTCTACATATTTAGTAACAAAGTTTTTCACATTTGCTATTATAGGTTCATCATCCATTTGTTTATCAGGTTCAACACCTTTACTTGTACTTTCATTAACCATACTAGCTATCATAGAATGTTCCTTTACCTTAACTGGGAAATGCATTTTCTCAATATAAGGTTCAGGTAAAGCATGATTAGCAGTATAGACTTCAGTATTTCTTGCAGGAACACTCTTAGCAACATCTTTATAAGGTTCATGATACTTATTCCACTTCTTTTTAGGCACTTCAATGTAGGAAGCAAAAGCCTTAAAATAAGAAGCAATAGCTTGAGAGTCTAGACCATAAGCATTTTTAATATTTTGAAAGTCATTAGTTCCCATAAAAGATTCAATGCATTCATAATCATAATTTATACCTGACTTTCTACCTTTGTCATTCTACCAAGCTTCAGCATTATCTTGAATACGGTCCAGAATATCCCATTTAGCTTCTTCTTCCATGTGAGTGAATGATCCAGCACAAGAAGCATCCAATAAATCCTTATCATGAAGAGAAAGCCTTGCATAAAAGTTATTTATAATAATATTGTTGGGGAGCTCATGAATGGGACATTTGAGCATTGGTAACTTCAATCTCCCCCAAGCTTGAGCTGTACTCTCTCCATCAAGAGGCCAAAAGTTGTATATTTGATTCCGATCTTTATGAATCTCATTAGGAGGATAAAACCTTGAATAAAAGAGAGGCACTATTTCCTCCCATTACAGAGCTTGACCATTCTTTAGCAGCTTATACCATTCCTCAGCTCTTCCTTTCAGTGATAATGAGAATAACTTCTTCTTAACTTGATCTGTAGTAATACCTGCACAGTTGAACAACCCGCATAATTCGTGTATAAAGAGCAAATGATCATCGGGATGGACAGTTCCATCCCCAACATAGTAATTATCCATAACACGATCAATAATTCTTGTAGGTATTTTAAAAGCATCATTCTCAGCAGGTGGTGGTTCATCTACTACCTTTGCAATGGTAGTAGCATTATGAAATAAGAAACTCAGCGAATTATCCATAACGTAAATAAAGCAACTAACAGAGGTAAACAATACTCACAATAGAAGTTTCCTTTACCAGTTCCACTCTCCAATAGCGCTTCACTCCCTGGCAACGGCGCCAGAAATAGTCTTGATGACCCACAAGTATAGGGGGTGTATCGCAGTATTTTCGATAAGTAAGAGTGTCGAACCCAACGAGGACCAGAAGGTGCTGGCTAGTGGTATGGATCAGGAATTTTCTGCAAATACTTAGCAAACGGATTTTTAGGGGGTTTTGATAAAGCAAGTAAATAAAGTACGTGTAAATAAAAGATAGTAGGACGAAATGCAGCAAGTGGCCCAATCCTTTATGCAGCAAAGGACAAGCCGGTTGTATTACTTAAGATGACCAAACATTCTCGAGGACACATGGGAAGACTATCAAGTGCTTTCGCTTCATATAGTTGATTAATCTTCTTTAGCTTGCTAAGTGTTGTGTGAGTGAACCTGTGCTAATGTACCAACCTTCCTAGGACTAATACATACTTGTGATTATACCCCTTGCAAACATCCGTAAGTACAAGAAAGTAATTAAGGTAGAAACCTAACCATAGCTTTAAACTCTAAGACCCTTACGTCCCTTGTGTAATGGTTTCCTAACGGGGGTTCAGGTTTCTATCACTCCAGCAACTCCTACGATTAGTAGCCAAATACACAATGCATTACCCTAGGCCCATATAGGTGAGGTGTCATGTAGTCGACGTTCACATGACACCACTAGAAGAAGTACACCACAACTTAAATATCAAACTATTTAATCTTTCTCAATACAACTCCACTACTAACAACATGACTTCTCACATGTCCTCAAGAACAAAATGAACTACTCACAAGAAATCATATGGATCATGATCAGAGATGGAATAATGTTGTATAAAAATCTGAACATAAACAATAATTCAATGGTTCACTCAATAGCATCAACTACAAAGAGTGATCAACATCGGGAAAGTATCCCCTAAGAACTATGCAAGATTCAACCCAATTGTTATAGCAATATGGAGATGGTGGTGAGGGTGCTGATGGTGATGATGGTGGTGATGATGATGATGATCCCGATGAAGTCCAGCTTGATGATGGTGTTGATGGCAACGATATCCCCTCTCCGAGAAGGAATTCCCCCGATAGAAATCTGTCTACCGGAGAGATCTTTCTCTCTCGGTGTTTGCCGCCTCACAGAGGCGGCGAAATCTTTCTGTGGTCGCTCCCCGAGTCTTAGGGTTTTGGGAGGAATATATACGCCAGAGGGGAGAGCTAGAGGTGGGCCAAGGCGGCCACACCACCTGGTGGCGCGGCCTAGGGTGGCCCGTGCCAGGGGTGGTGTGGGCCCCATGTGGCCCATCTCCACTCCTCCTTCTGGCATCCTTCGTCTTCTGGAAAAATAGGATTTTCCGTATATTTTCCCGTATTTTCTGATCTTCGCGAATTTTGCCTCCAAACAGCACATTTTCCATCAGAATCCTGACTGCAGCGGTCCATGCTCCAAAAGTCATCAACCATGCAAAAACAGATGAAATAACATAAGTATCACCTCTTAATATGAAATATATCAATGAATAACAGTGAATTATGACATAGAATAGTGATGCAAAATGGACGTATCAGTCCCGAATATCAATATGTCATCGACATAGAGACACATAATAACTCCCTCGCCCCCACCATGGCGATAGTACACACACTTATCAGCTTCGTTTACAACAAAGCCTTCAGCGGTTAAAGTTCTTTCAAACTTCTGATGCCACTGCTTAGGATCTTGCTTAATACCATATAAAGACTTCACTAACTTACAAACCTTTCCTTCTTGACCATCTACTACAAATCCATCAGGCTGCTCCATATAAATTTCCTCATCTAGCTCTCCATTTAGAAAAGCCGTCTTAACATCCATTTGATGAACGAGAAGACCATGTGAGACAGCCAAGGATAGTAGTACTCGAATAGTGGTCAATCTGGCAACACGTGAGTAGGTATCGAAGAAGTCTTCACCTTCTTTCTGGGTATAACCCTTGGCCACAAGACATGCCTTGTACTTTTCAATAGTACCATCAGGTCTAAGTTTTTTCTTGAACACCCACTTACATCCTAAAGGTTTGCACCCATAAGGACGATCAGTGACCTCCCAAGTTCCATTAGCTAAGATGGAATCCATCTCACTACAGATAGCTTCTTTCCAGTAGTCAGCATCTTGAGATGCATAGGCTTTTGAAATAGAGGTGGGAGTATCATCCACAAGGTACACAATGAAATCATCACCAAATGACTTTGCAGTCCTTTGTCTCTTGCTCCTTTTAGGAACTTCATTGTTGTCCTTCACAGGATCATCATAGTGTTCTATCGGCATAGTGGGTTCAGGAATTATAACAAATTCCTGACTAGATGAACAAGTCATCTCCTGATTTGATGAGCTAGACATACCTTTCATGGGAAAGATGTCCTCAAAGAAAGTCGCATCATTCGACTCCATAATCGTACCAACATGCATGTCGGATACCTCAGATTTTACTATCAAAAATCTATAGCCAATGCTATGAAAAGCATATCCCAGAAAAACACAATCCATGGTTTTTGGTCCAAGCTTTCGCTTCTTGGGTATTGGAATATTAACTTTCGCCAAATATCCCCAAGTTCGTAAGTAAGAGAGTTTAAGCCTTTTCTTCTCCCATTCCTCCAATGGAGTCATGTTCTTATCCTTTATGGGAACACGGTTTAGGATATGACACGTAGTCATTAGCACCTCCCCCCCACCATTCCTTGGAAAGACTCGATGTATCTAACATGACATTAACCAAATTAGTTAGAGTGTGGTTCTTTCTTTAGGACATCCCATTTGACTGAGGTGAGTAGGGAGGTGTCCTCCATGGATAATACCATGTTTCGTACAGAATATATCAAATTCATTTGAAAAGTACTCTCCACCACGATCCGACCTTAACCGCTTGATTTTAAGATCAAGTTGGTTTTCTGCTTCAGCTTTATAGTTTTTGAAGTAACTCAAAGCTTCATCTTCAGATTTCAGAAGATAAACATAGCAGTATCTAGTGGAGTCATCAATCAACGTCATAAAGTGTCTTTTTCCACCTCGTGTCAACACACCATTCATCTCACAAAGATATGAATGTATAAGTTCTAGAGGTGCTAAGTTTCTCGGTTCCGCAGCTGTATGAGACTTGTGGGGTTGCTTTGCTTACACACAAACTTGGCACTTAGAACCTTTGGTAGTGGTAAATTTCGGAATTAAACTCATATTGGCTAGCCGCGTCATGCAACCAAAGTTAATATGACAAAGTCATGAATGCCAAATATTGGACTCATTATCATTGCAAACATGATTAATAACTTTAGTACATGAGTCTGATAAAGATAAGCGGAACAGACCTCTACACTCATAACCCTTTCCAACAAATTGTACATACTTAGAAATTACAACTTTATTGGACTCAAACACCAACTTAAAACCATCTCGACATAGAAGCGATCTGCTGACGAGATTCTTATTGATGGAGGGAACGTGCTGCACATTCTTCACCTGTACGGTCTTTCCTGAAGTAAACTTCAGATTTACCATACCAACACCATGAACAGAAGCACGTGAGCCGTTTCCCGTCAGCATGGAGGAAGTCCTTGCAACCTGATAAGAAGAGAACATGGATATATCAGAAAATGCATGTGTATTAGCACCCGTGTCAATCCACCAATCAGGAGAATGACATACTGAAAGGATAGTAGGTAAAATACCGTACCCAGCGTCCTTCATCTCAGTATCGCTAATAACAACATTAGCGATCTTGCCACTGTTCCCATGTTGCCGCTTGTCAAAGCGGTTAGGGAAGCTAGGAGCCCAATGATCAGGATCACCACAGACGTGGCAAGAGCCTTTCTTCTTATCATTTTTCCTCTTAAAGTTGGTGGAGTGAGTGGCCTTGTTCTTGCCATCAAACTTCCCTTTGCCATCAGATTTGTTCTTATTCTTGAACTTGTGGGATTGGAAGTTTTTCTTCTGTACCAAATTGGCACTAGAAGCTCCCTCAAGTACTCGAGCACGTGTGTCCTTTGCTCTCGCCTTCTCTTCCACATGAAGAGATCCAATGAGATTCGTAATGGAACACTCTTGTCTCTTATGTTTCAGAGAAGTAGCAAAGTTCCTCCACATGGGAGGAAGCTTGGCAATAATGCCCCTGGCCACAAACTTGTCCGGTAAGGTACACTTGAACTGCTCGAGTTCTTTGGCAAGTGATTGTGTCTCATGAGCTTTCTCAACGACGGAGCGCTCATCAACCATCTTGTAGTCATAGAATTGCTCCATGACATACAACTTAGTGCCAGCGTTTGAGACCCCAAACTTGGCCTCGAGCGTATCCCACGCGTCTTTATCATTATCAAATGACATATATGGGTCAACAATATTGTCTCCAAGAATACTAAACAGAGCCGTTATAAATATGGTATCGGCTTTCTTAAAGGCAGCTTCCTACTCAGCAGAAAGATCTCCTTCAGATTTGCTAAGAGTGGCGCTATAGCAGTTTATGTTTTTAAACCATAGAATTGCTCTCGCGCGCCACCTCTTATAGTGCATACCATCAAACGAAGGTGGCCTTGTAGCCGCGGCTACACCAGTGGAATTCAGTTGCCTATAATCAGGTTTTTCGATTATTGAAAATATAAACAATAATCCATATGATTTATCCAAATAATAAACTGATAAAACATGATCATACAGATAGTACCAAAACTAATCATGCAGATCAACAAAGTAGATGAACATATTACATCTAAATAAGATAAACCTATCACATCTACACCGAATGCTAGAATAAGAAACTCTAGCAGAATCTAAAATAAGAAGTTTAGTATTACGTATGGTAGAGCAGCGGCAGCAGCGGCCGCGGCGGTAGCAGCAGCAGTAGCTGCAGCGGTGGTAACAGTGTCGTCAACCATGTCGTCAATGTAGAGGATGCTGATGTCCGGGAAGAAGTCCTCGTCCGGGAAGGAGTCGATCGTGATGGCGTCAGTAGTCACGCGGAAGCGCTCCCCAAAAACCTGATCGCCCCTCACCCGTACAGGTTCACAAGAAGGCGGGATTCCAGAGGCCTACTGTCTTGATCTACGGTGCACGCCGCAAGGCGGGATGGGGAAGACGAAGACGGCGCGGCGCGTGCGCGCGTCGTGACGAGGCGAGGCGGGCGGCGTTGGAGGAGGAGTGCGCGAGAGCTGCTCTTCTTCTCACACCTTAGTGAGTGGTGAAACAACCTAGTATATAAGGAGGTGTAATTCTCACTCAACTAGCAATGTGGGACTAAACTTTGACACCACTTGCACAGTCATATGCTGCCAAGCACAAATGGGCCAAAGAGAATTTCAGAATTTGTCTAATGGGTCAACAACCCAAAACTCACCAAATTCCAACACTTTTGTATTTAGCTAGATTGCCTTCGGTTATCTTGTTGAATGTTGGAGCTAATAGATAGTTTTCTAGGGTCAGTATAGTTTTATCTGGCTTTGGGTGTGGTTTATACTTAACTGTTAATATGGTTTTGTTCCTTTTTTCCTCCTTATTTTCCTTTCTTTGGTATTGTTCCGTTATCGCTTGATAGTGGAACTTGGAGCCTTTGTGGCTTCGTATGGAAAAAAAGTTCTCACAAAATGTAAGTTTTGTTTAGCTCAATGACTATACTATCCATTTTTCATCAAAACGTGTGTATAGCTTTTCTAAAAAGTCAAGCAATGTATTTCAATATGTATTCAATGATGTTTTTTGCATAATTTCACCGATCTAGTAATAATCATCAACAATAGTACAAACAGTCCTAAAATTAATAAAAATTACAAATATGTCACTGGACCACCTAGTGACGACTACAATCACTAGCACGAGCCGAAGGCGCGCCGTCGTCCTCGCCCCTTCATCACCGGAGTCAGGTGAAGCTTCTCCTAGTAGAGCTTGTTGTAGTCAAACAGGAAGTCGTCGTGCTAAGACCCCAAAGGACTAGCACACCAGAGCAACAACTATCGCCGAAGATGAAGATCGTAGAACGGAAGAGACTGTCCTTAAACACGACACCAACAAATACGAAACACGGACAAATCCCAAGAGATCCGTCGGACATAATACTCCATATGCTCTCCATCGGCACTAGATACACCACCGGAGGAAGGATAGATCGGAGAGGATATTATTCTAACTTTAAGATGTAGCCGCCACCTCAACATCCACGAGAAGACACACCGAAGAGTATCCTAAAAAACGATAACCCTCTCACCGATGAGTGTCGTTGGTCCGTCACGCCTCCAATGCCTGAAGGCCAGTGGAGGCGGAACGAACAGGCTACGTCGCCGACGAGGGAGACGAAACCCTAGATGGGTTTAGAGCAGCCTGACCAAAATTTAGACACACATATTTTCAGAAACAGAGGGATATCTGTCACAAGTGAAAACTACTTTGTTGAGCTACTATTTATGGAGTATAAAAACTATTCCCATTTACAAATAATAAACTACTTAGTTCTGGAGAGAGGACAAAGCTGACCAGTGCCTTTGATAGTAGGACTCGGACTTTTCTTGGGGATCCATGAGAGGAACTATTTGTCGCACATATCCATCGTCCGCATCCAAGAGAAATGGACATGCACAAAAGTAGAAAAAAAGAAGAGAAACTTGTCCCGGACGAGAGCATATAACAAACCAGCCCGCTTCCCGTGCCTACACTTGTCAGGCGTGGTGCGACTGCTACGCACGCCCAGTCACACACACACACCCACTCGCGCAGACGAAACAAAACAAACATCGCCTCCCTCCCCCGTTCTCCTCTTCTTCAGGCCGGGCCAGAGAAAGCGGAGGAGGAGCGGAGCTGAAGCGGTTATCGCCTCGTCTTCCTTCCTCCTCGTCAAACTGTGAGCTCCCCCCCACCCCATCTTCTCTTCCTCGCTCTTCTCTCGGATCCTTCTCAGGTTAGTTCTCTTCTTCCGGGTTAATGGATAGAGATCTTCGTGCTCGCGGGTCCGCCGCCGGTGGGTTTCTTGACGAATCGCGCCCCCGTTTGTCTCTTGCGTTTGTTGTTCTCGCGAGGTTCGGGGTTTCATGTGTTGTTCTTGCATGTTTTTGGGGACGAGTCCATGTAGACGCGGCTGTACGTCTTGGTGTCTCTGTGGCACTTGCTCTCTGGTACTAGGCTTTTCCGATGCTAGGAATTTGTTTCGTTGTACTGGTGAACTTCTCGTGATATAGCCGTAATGGTTCATTATTTCTCTTCCTGATGAAACTGTCCCTAATAACGTTATAAGACGGAGTCGCAGAATGTGGCTAAATCGGCGCCGAGTGACGGATCCGAAATTCCTAGTTAGTACTACTAGCTCTGAGGTTCTTCGTGTTTGGGCATTAAAACCTGCTGACACTATGACTGCCCCATGAATTGTTTTCTATGCAGCAGTTTGCAATCCAGATGCAAACGGTCGAGTTAGTAGGATCCTTTTTTAATATGGAGGGGTTTTATTGCAGATCCTTCTCCTAGTGCCTTCTGTCAGATAGCTAGGGGAGAAATGGATATAATTATGCAGGAGTGGCAACTCGCTTGGTAGTTCGTTGACCGTGTCACTCTGTTAGGCCCTGTATAGTAATTTAGGTAGGAGTATCAGCAACTAGTACATTTCTTGACATCGCTGTGGCCTGGATCCCAAGGCTGAACTCTAGTCAACGTACTCTGTCTGTCTGATGTGCTGCCTCTTTCTTCCGCTTGTAGTACTGTGGAGTGTGTAGTGATCACTGATGGTAATCTTGTTCGTCCAACTCTCTGGCAGGAATCGGTTTCTCTCTTCCAAGTGGGTGGATTACACGAGCGGGTGAGATCGATGGGCGGCTTCGTCGATCCCTTCATCCTGCCGTCGGCATGGCCTCAGGACATGGTGTTCGCCGGCTCGTCCTCGTGGGCAGACACCGGCGCCTCCTCTCTCGTTGGCTCATCAGCACAAGGCATGGGGTTTTACCACACCTCCCCGACACCGTTTCCTGCCGGCGACGCCGCGTTTTCGTCCGCCGAGCTACACGAGCAGTTTCTGCTTCAGAGTGACGGCCTGGACTTCGACGGCACCAACCGGGCACTGGCCTCGATCCTGCCGTGCCACGTGTCGCTGACCGACAGCGCCCCAGTCTCGAACGAGAGTAGCGGGAGCGAGCAGTCCGGCGCCGGCCTGCCTCATCGGTTCCTCATGGGAGGGGCAGAGCACCCGGCCGCGTGGCCCCCGGCCTGCCTCGGCTCCATGGCTGGCGACGAGTCATCGACGCAGAGCTTCGGTTTCGGCGGCATCTCCGGCGAAGATCTCCTGCACGAAGCTGCTGGCCCCAACGCGACGAACAGGTTCCAGCAGCTCGGCGCCGTGCTGCCCCCAGCGCAGCTGCAGCTACACGTAAGTCTCGTAAACCTTGGCACGATCTCCCCCTGCCTTGATCCTCGTCTCGGTAATTAATTAAACACATTTCGTTCGGCTCGAGCAGGATGATGCTGAGTTCAGCAGCGGCAAGCTGCTGTCCTTCTCCCCTGGGCCGCAAGCTCGTCCCGGCGTCAGCGTCGACACTCTGCATCAGATGAACCAAAATGTGAGTGTGACACCACTTCAACTCTTCCATTTGGTTTTCTTGAGACTAGGCGGTCGTACGAGTTAGCTGACGGTTGGCTGGCGCTGAACCGTGTGATCAACCGTACTACGTGATGAATTCAGGATGCGTGCTTCTCAACTGTCGCCTAACCTGTCATGTCCTGATCGCGACTTGTGCAGGAGTTCAGCGGCGGCCTGCGCCACCTGGACCTCTCATCCCTGGTTCACGGCCCCCAGACGCAGCTTGCACCGTTCGTTCCCAAACAGGCTGCTGAGGACGGCAAGGTTAACCGTAATGGGGTCGCCGGGAGCGGAGGTGGTGCTGCTCCCAAGCCTCGCGCCAGGGCTCGCCGGGGCCAGGCCACGGATCCGCACAGCATCGCTGAGAGGGTGAGCCGCCGTCCATCCCAGCGATTATCGCTCCTCCCTGATTCTGTTCAGCTCGTCGATATGGACATTGCGGCTCTGACATTGGTTCTGCCTGCTTGCTTGCAGCTCCGGAGAGAGAAGATCTCTGACAGGATGAAGAATTTGCAAGAACTGGTTCCAAATTCAAACAAGGTAGTATCTCGATGACTCTTTTTTCCCGTCCAATCAGCACGCCCACGTGACAGGGACTTGCACATCACGGCTATGTTTAGCTGATTCCGGACCAGGAAGGTCCAGATTGCATGCCATTGCTATACCTGGGGCCTTTTTGGAGTTGGATGCCCAAAATAGTGCCATGCTCGATATATAGCTAGGGGCATTGTTAGTTCGTTGAGACAGGGGAGAAACTTCCTTTCCTCTTCCTTGTCTCCCTCAAATTATTCCGGCACCGAAGCGGCGAGGTCTTGCACCTCGCCCTCCTCCGGTCAGCCGCGGGTGGGTGTGTGGGTGGCCGATTCTGGTGGTATGTGACCGGCAAAAACTTTGCCGAAACTTTGCCGTTTGCTTGCTTCTGAACCTTCATTTATATGCTTCGCAGACGGACAAGGCGTCTATGCTTGAGGAGATCATCGAGTACATAAAGTTTCTTCAGTTACAAACCAAGGTTCTGAGCATGAGCAGGTTGGGCGCCACCGAGGCTGTCGCTCCGCTTCTGATGGAGTCTACGGATGAGGTATCAAAAAATAACAATCCATTGTCCTTCTGGGAGCCACATTCCTCTTTTTTCACTGATGGGAAATTGTATAATGCAGAGCTCTGGGCTTCTCCTGGGATCCCCGAGATCAAGATGCCAGTCCGAGGAAGAAAGGGCGGCGTTCGAGCGGGAGGTGGCGCAGCTGATGGAGAACAACATGACGATGGCGATGCAGTACCTGCAGGGCAAGGGCCTCTGCCTCATGCCCATCGGGCTGGCGTCGGCCATAAACACCCAGAATGGGACGGCCTCTGCCGCCGTCAGGCCGGAGACCACAGGGGCTGCCGCGGGCGTCCCGACAGACATAAAGTTCAAGACGATGTGATGGAGCCCCGCCGCCACCGGCGCTTAGGATCCGTTCCCCCCCCCTAACTATTTTGCTTCTGCCGTCGCCTGTCACCGCAAGACCATGTTGGTCAATCCATTCCCCTCCCCTGATCGTGTAGTTCTGCTATTTGCCTATGCATTCTCAAGAAATCAGAGTCGAACGGCCCCTCCCCAGACCTCACGTTTTTTTTTTGCCAGAATGAATAACTGAAAATTCGATTATTTCAACTGCGATGACAAAATTTCTAGGGACACGATCATTGTAACAACCCAAATAAAAGAGGCTAGGCGGGACTGGAATTGCTGTGTCCAGCTGTTGGTTGCGGGTGTCGAACTGTTCCCCTAGGCCTTCCTGGAGAGGAGCTGCGCGCGGAGCTCTGCGGCGTCGATGTCCGCGAACCGGTTCTCGGGGATCCAGTTGCCCGTCTTGGGATCCCTCATCCAGAAGATCTCCCTGCCTGATGGCGCCTGGCCTGCGCCACCCTCCGCGCTCGGGACCCTCGCCGCCATTGCCGGAGCGCTCTGTCGCACCTCTGCCGAGGCGGCATATCCCCGCCGGCTGCGGCACCACGGGTATACAAACAATTGTAAGAACAAGACGAACATGAGACATGGCAGTAAGAAAATCAGAAACATCCGAGAGGAGGTGGTCGGCAGGACACCTCAGCGCGAGCAGCTTGCTGATTGGAGCGCGCGGCATTGCTTCCACTCTCGAGATTGGGCCGGACTTGATGGAGGCTGGGAGGAGTAGGACCGGAGCGACTCTGGTTTGGACACTGCTCCCCCGTCGGCTCCCGTGCTCAGAATATATAGGAGGTTGGACCATGGGCGACGCGGCGCTAGGGTTTTCCTTTGGGTTTAGGCGCCGCCGATGTGCCGCGGCCGCGGACGGCTAGGCCCGAGTCCAAACTGGATGGTGGTGGGCTACCCCCGTTTAGAGGCGGCGGTGGGCGCGGTTTGGTTTGGCCGTTTCCTTCCTACTCTGTCTCCTCGCCCCAAATCGTTTGAAGCATGCCAACCTAGCTAAACGTGCCACTGTGCGACTAAATCATACGTTGTCCGTTCGACAAATAAGTGACTTACATTTTCTGAATTCACATGTATTTAAACACGCTTTTAGTGTATATATATGTACAAATCTAGACAAATACAAGTCATTTGTTTTCGAATACCCGACACTCGTCCTTAAGTACACCAACGACATCCTTATCATCCTCCGCGCCGACGATAGGTCTGTCGAACAGCTCAAAGCGATTCTCGACGACTTCGCGGCCGCCACTAGGCCTCGTGATCAACTTCTCCAAAAGCACGATGATACCTATGAATGTCTACCGTGAGGGCGTCTCCACGGCCGCCGCCTCTCTCGGTTGCGTTGTGGAAGGCTTTCCACAAACCTACCTGGGGCTCCCTATGTCCTGCGACAAGCTCACCCTCGACGCCTTCGCCCCCTCATCGCTAAGGCGGATCGGCACCTCTCTGGGCGGCGGCCCCTTTTCCTCTCCCCCGCAGGAAGACTCGTTGTGATGACCCGAAGAACAAGAGCGTTTAGAGTACTGATTTGTGATGAGTGTTTTTACATAGCATGCATTTGCGAAAGTGCAAAAGTTTTAAAACTTTGTTTTAAAGGTTACAAGTGATTGAGATTGAACTGTAGTGTTGAAGTTTGACTTTGGTCAACACTAGGATTTGAATTCAAATTTCAAAGTGAACTTTTGATTTCCAAAAAAGTAGGAATTTAAAATGATTTTGCATCACATATTGAGTGGAACAACACATACACATAAATATGATCACTTAAGAAGTAATAGTGAGTTCAAAATTGAGGTTTGAATAATTCAAACTTGAATTCATATATCACAATTAAGGAAATTCTTACAAAAACAAAGTAAAGGAGACAATGTAAATAAAAGGAATCTTTATTGATAGTCATATTGAGAAGATTCTTTACAAAGAGAAATTACAGATCTAAGTAAACCTAGTACAAACTACAAGATACAAAGAAAAGTAAAAACCTAGACTATGTTCTTATCCCATTCTTTCTATTCTTGCTTTTCTATCACATCCTGACCTGCAACATAAACAAGTACACAAAGAATCCAACTTTGGTTAAAATGTTGGATCCACCAAGTGGTGAATCCATTTTTGTAGAATCCATTTGGACAAGGTCCAGGAACATGTCCTGACCCTCACCAGTTTGAGGTTTTGTAGCAAATGAACCAAAGCAACAACAATAAACCATATTCCAAAGTATTAGGAAGCCACGATAGAGAAGTAGGTACACTAGGAATAGTAGTTCACAATAGCTAAGACCAACCCTAAGACAATAGTCAATATAGATCAGTGAAGAACCAAATGTCAGTAGCACCACATCAACTTTAGGTAGAACTAAGTAAACAACAACCTCAACAACCATAGTACATAGTACAAGCCACCAACAGATTCAGTAGTAAACCCTAGGACACTAGTAGAAGCCAAGTAATAGATAGAGATTGCAGTGACTGAAACCGCACCTCAAACTTAGGATTCTTTTAAAGAATCAAATGCATCTAATGAACACTTGTAGTTCAACAAGCTACATGAAAAACTTGTAAAGAAAACACAAATTGAAATTGTCTAAACTTATAAAAACATGATCACTAAAATCCCAAGAGATAATGACAAAAATACCAACATAAAATTAAATGTTTTGCCAACCAAGGCAAAACACCAAATTATCCCTTAACCAACATGCCTTATTTGGCATATGACATAAGATGATTAGAACACAAAAATCCAAGATAGAGAGGCAGTATAAGAAGCTTGGTCCTGGATTGCATGCACTGAAGTGTCAACACCGCATGAACCTTAGAGTACTATAATAGCACCGCAGACCCAGCCCCAAAGATTAGAATCCTCAGAGCAAAGCTCATAAGAAACACTCTCAGACCAGAGGTTGAGAGAGAGGAAAAACATATTCCCACACTCACTAGAGAGATAGATCTAGAGAGGAGAAAGGAGCAAGAACATGAGCCAAAAGAAGGAAGAACTGCATCAGAGAACTTCCTCAAACACAATTTTCAGTCTTCAAAGGTTTATAGCTAAAACTTTAGAATAAGTTAGGTAGAGAGAGAGAGTAGCATTAGGTAGCACCTAGACTAAGCTAGGGCTAGCTTATGTGCATCTCTAGAGAACACCAAAGAGCCATGCCACTAAGATAGTTGGCACAACCTAGAATAATTAGTAAATCACTTAAGAACTAAATCTTATAATCAATCCTCACATACCTAGATAGAATCATTTGATCACCTAAGGATGAAAATATTGATTATAGAGAAGAAGTCTGAATATATTGAACCTACATAGAAATAAACCATACTAATCAACATACTTACATTAACACTGAACCAAAGGTTTAGAGATAGCAAGTAAACAACATTAAGCTTACATGATGAAAACATGCTTAAGACTACAAGCTAGGATTAGTATAACAGTGCCTAACACTATGAGTAATCAACTAACCAATGTGATCAAGGACACATAGTTAAACCTAAGTAAAGTAGTTGCGTTGTGAATTTTTACGACACTAATCACAAGAAAACACTTACCGCACTAACAACACTAGCAACAACAAGCTACTGACAGATAACACAATAACTAAGTTAACCAAGTATCCGTAAAGGTATTTCTCATAAAATTGTAGTGATCAGTACCCAATAGACTAAATAAGATAAGCTAGCAAGCAAATCCTAATTAACCACTAAACAAGTACTAGGAGCAATTAACGGAAACATGTGTATTGGACATATGTACTATCGATAGAGCTAAGTAGAAACCAACTTAGCAAGTAAACCAAGAACCAATATAGTATCGGTAGACTAATGAACAATAGAGAAGCTACTATAAGTTTCGAGAACCTACTAGAACCCTAGAATCCCCATTAACAGAACTAGAACATTAAACCCTATGAAGAGTAAGCCAGCAGTAGAACAAGGATAGTATCATAGAGAGAAAGAGAGGAAGGAGAGAAGTACCAACCTTTGGCCAAAATGGGAGCCGAGCTCACCGCGGCTAGAGGAGAACGATGAACGCCATGGCAACACAAAGAGAACCCAGAGGGGGAACTCGACTTGCACGTACCTTGGTAGTACGAAGTAGATGCTAGGAAGTATTCTAGCACCATATAAATGGTGGGTGAATGCTAGAGGAGCACTAGAGCACGGCGACGTCATTAGACTGAAACCCTAGGGTTAGGGTTACGCGAAGGCACTAGAGGAAGAGATAGTCGAATCTGAGCGATAGAAAGGTGGAGCATCAAATGTTGCTTCGATTGCGAGCCATGGTGGAGCCGGCCTGAAGCGGCCGGAATAAAGCGGCGCAGCGGTGGTGGCGCGCCATCGCCAAAGCGAGAAGGCGAGAGCGAGAAGGAGAAGGAGTGAGCGCGAGTGAGCAGGCCGGTTCGGTCGAACCGAACCGTGTCGACTGGTTTTGACCATTTATATGTGACCAATGGGCCTAGGGGGAAATGATCTTTTCACTTTTATTCAAAAGGCTATTTAACCAAAAATGACCCTAGACATTTTATAAAAATATTTCCAAATAGAGAAAATGTGAGGATTCTAAATCCGATTTTTCCAAATTACTAAAAATATTTTTCATAGGATAAAAATTCGAAGCGAGTGATCTGACTTAATTAAATACCTTAAAACTGAGTAAAAATACACAAAAATCCTTATACGCCGAAATAATATTCCTAAAATTAAGGGAATATTATTTAAAATCTGAATTTTAAGGAAATTTATATAATGTAGATATATGAAAATTCTAAAGTGAAATTCAAATAAAACCCTTAAGAGAGGGAGATTCATCAAAAATTACAAAATCAAATCAAAAGGATTTAGAAGTAATTGAAGGAAAACATTGCGTGGCATATAGTTGTATTAAAAGCATATTGATTTTGAAAGCATTGTCTTTATCGGACAATGATTGCTTTTAATAGAACTGGAGGTCAAGGGTCAACTCGAACCTTCGAACTTCATTATCTTTCAGTTACTAGGCTAGTCCAACCTTGCATAAAATTGGCAAATTCAAACTTGCACAACTCTTGCAATTTATATTTAGCAAATACTTTTCCAAAAGTATCACAAATGTTCCAACAAAAGCAAATATCGTTTTATGAATGAAATGATGGAATATAAGGTAAATAGAAACCACAATGTGAGATGTTGTGGGAACGGATTTCATTGTACCAAGAGAAGTTAGGAGTAAGTAGCAACCAGTGTCAGTTATTCCAAGGCGCCGTATAAACCGTGTTGACCACAAATCTTGGAATGGGACGAGCGAGTCAGAAGTTTTTCTTTGTTCCATGTAACTTCAGATGACTAAGTTGGGTTGTATTCCTGGAGAGAATTGCAGTGGGTGGGTGTCCGTAACGTCCCCATCTTGTGTTGCGAGATGACAACTTTAGTATCTTCGAAAGGATAACATTTCAGCAGTGGTCGTTGACCGGGTTCAGTTCAAAGGAAGGAATACGAAGGAGATAGAGCTCGACATGACTTGGAGAAACTTGGTAAAAGACGACACACATAAGGAAGTGTGTTATGGCAATAGGTCTAGGGACATTTGTGGAAAAAGTAGTTCACCTCTCGAGAGTGTATAAAATGTGTCATGATACTCCTTATCTGAAGAACGAATTGCAAACACAGCGTGGAAAGGAAGTTAAGAATTTTCTAACAACCCGTGAAAACTGACAGACATAGTTTTTTCTATATTAAAAGCAATATTTGATAAGAAACCTGTTTGAAAACCAAAACAGGAACTCGGATGTTTGATCCACAGTTACACAACAAACTACAGAACTTGCTGAGTACGCTCGTACTCAAATTATCTTCTTAATCCTTGCTAGACTGTGAGAATATCAAGACAGACGAGAATAGCATAAACAATAATGATGAAGAGGTCTATTAAAAGGAGCCAGATCTTTCTGGAGGCATTGAAGGAGTATATTACGGTATAGAATATGGACCAAAACCTAAAGACATGGAAACATAAGAGTAGTCGTTAGGATAGAGTAGATGAGCCGAGCAACATAGATCTACCTAAATAAGTTGTTGAGCTCTAGTGGCATTTCATCTAGTGATGCCATTTCTAATCAAATTAGTTAGTTTGATTTTCAACATTCGAAGAAGTCCTCAATGGATCGATGAGGAATTCAAAACCTTTGTACAATTTTGTTCGAATACTAAGAACATGTAAAAGTTGCGGACCTGCAATTTTTCTGTTGTACCCCTGTGAGGGATGCGATATTTGTGAAATGGTACTTCATGAATATTATGCCAACGACTTGGGTATTACAACCTATAGTGGTGTGTTGGGTCAACGCAATCGTCCTGGTCAATACGGTGCTCGACATGCTTCCAACCCACGTCATGGCCACGCTAATGCTTCCCCCCGCGGTGATCAAGGGGCTTGACGCCCTTCGTCACGCCTTCCTTTGGGATGCTAGCGAGCGCGTCTGGAACGGTGCCTGGTCGCGTGGGATTGCGTGCGCCACTCCAAAGAGGAGGGTGGCATCGGTGTTAGGGATCCCGCTATCTAGAAAGTGTGTCTCCTCGTCAAGGTTCTTCACTGTCTCCACACCAAGACTGTCATCCCGTAAGCCTCTTGGCGATGGACGGGGAATGGACAAGGCTCGGCTATGAGTGAGCTGAGGGGTGCCCCCGTTGGTGACAGTTGGGGTGCTCTACAAAACTGATGCTGTTGTACCACTCCCTCACCCATGTATCCATTGGTGATGGGCGGTGCACCTCATTCTGGCATGATGCCTGGCTCCCTGATGGCATGTTTGACGTCTCAAATGAGGTGTTGTTCTCCCACCCGATCGCAAAATAAGCCATGGTCACCTAGGTGCTCACCGTTGATCTGCATAGCATCCTGGTGCTCGGCTCACTGCTATTGGCGTGAGGGGTCTAGAAGATCTCCAGGACACCATCGACACCATCAACCTCGACGGCATCATGGACGACATGCGGCTCAGCCGTTGCTCGGGCCCTAGAAACGCCCTCTGCACCAACACTCTGTACAAGCTGTGCAACTTCGAGGGAGAATCATCTCCCCACGTGGATTTCATCTAGGGGAGTTGCGCACCATCGAGAGTCAAATTCTTTGCTTGGATTTTGGTCCAAGCCTGCATGCACACACGCGACGTTCCACTTCGAAAGCACATTGTCAAGCCTGCTAAAGCCGGCTTCCCTATTTGTGACGCCACTCTGTAGACATCAGACCACATGATTTTCCACTACCCGTGGCTACCCAGTTCTAGGGGCGGTTGGTGTAGAGATCCTTCCAGAAGCGAGCATCGTCTACCTCCACCTCCTCGCTGCCCTACCAGTGTGGTTGCTGAGACAAGCCCCACATTCATCCTTCTTGGCTTCTGGCACCTGTAAATGCAGATGAACAATATGGTGTTCCATCGACCCTGCCCATCTCTCTCTGTTGTTGAATATGTGCCGCAATGATGGTGTTGGGTCCCAGCATAGAAAACAAAAATTTTCCTATGGTGTGAACTACACGCCAAGATCTATCTACTAGGTACAAAGCAACGGGTGGACATACAACCAACGAGAACTTACCCTCGAAGACAACGGGTTTTGTTAATGAGTAGGAACTCGTGGTTGATGTAGTCGTACACTTGCCGATCTCAAGATCGTGAGGAAGTCCGAGCGCCGCAACTCAGCAGCGCATCCGCACTCGCACACACGTTCAAGCCACCGAACAACCTCCACCTCCTCGCTCCAGCGATCCAGCGGAAGCAACAATTCCTTCCAGACGAAATGCCACCGGAAACATGTATCTCGCTAATCCGAGACCATGGGGGAATAATTCTAGAGGGGGAGAGAGATCCTTCACAAGGAGGTGTGAGGATGAAGGAGGGAATGGGTGGCCTTTTATAGGAGGAGGGGGGTGCCCCTCCTCTCCATGGCCGGCGCATGGGGGGGTGACCCCTCACCTCCCCCATTCATGTGGTGGTAACCCCTCCACATTAAGATGCCTCTTCACATTCCCTTTTAAAGTCTCCACTTTAAATGCATTAAAATTCTCCAAGTTTAATGCTCTCTCATTTAATAAAACTCTTTTATTAAATTTATTCAGAATTTTTTTAATTACTTTAATTAACAAACATTCACATATAGCCCCTTGCAATATTTCAATATCACATGCAGAACCACTTTCTGCAATTTCACCCGAAACAATTTCCGGTTTCTATTGAAACAATTCTTGCGCTTTGCAATTCTTTCGTATGAAACATATGTGCTCCAAAATGGTGTCCGGTAACTCTTAAGTGTGTCACCCTACGGTTCGCGAATAATGCAGACATGATGGAGACCCTTCTCCGATCAATAATCAGCAGCGGGACTTGGAGATCCGTACTGACTCCTACACATTCAACAACAACTTCTGTGATCGTGAGAACCTTTAACGCTTGTAACTAAATCCCTTTGTCTCGCGATATATTACATGTCCGAGATTCGATCATCGGTATCTCCATACCTAGTTTGATCTCGTTACCGACATGCACTCTTTTCTCGTTCCCATGATATAACATTCTAGTGATCACATCACTTGCTTGCAAGCTATCTCAATGTGATATCACCGTGAGGGCCCAGAGTATATCTATCCGTCATCGGGATTGACAAATTCCACTCTTGATCCATGAGCCTCAACATAACACCTTCGTAGTACTGAACCCATCTTTATAGTCACCCTGTTACGGTGTGACGTTTGATGTTATCAAGATACTCTTCAGGTGTTAGCAATTAACATGATCTCATGGTCTAAGGATAAAGATTACTTCGTATGATGTTATAGCAATATAAAAATAATGACTTGATCGTAATGCTATACTTAAGATGAATGTTCATCACATCATTCCACCAATGGTGTGACCTTGTTATTAACAACATGCAATGTCCATGATCAGGAAACCTTGATCATCTTGTTAATCAACAAGCTAGTCTATAAGAGAGGCATAACTAGGAACCATTTTTGTTTATTAAACACACATGTATTGATGTTTCCGATCAATACAATTCTAGCATGCAAAATAAACATCTATCATATATAAGGAATACATAATAACAACTTTATTATTGCCTCTCAGGGCATATTTCCTTCAGTCTCCCACTTGCACTAGAGACAATAATCTAGTTCACATAGTGGTAAATCTAACACCCATGGAGTTCTGGTGTTGATCATGTTTTGCCCTAGGGAGAGCTTTAGTCAACGGATCTGCTACATTTAGGTCCGTGTGTACTTTACCAATCTTTATATCTCCATCCTTGACATGCTCGCGGATGGAGTGAAACCGGCGCTTAATATGCTTGGAATTCTTGTGAGACCTCGGTTCCTTTGCGTTGGCTATGGCTCCATTGTTGTCACAATAGATCACCATTGGGTCCAATGCACTAGGAACCACACCTAGTTCCATAATGAACTCTTTCATCCAAACCGCTTCCTGCGCCGCTTCTGAAGCAGCAACATATTCCGTCTCCGTCGTTGATCCAGCCACCACAGGTTGTTTGGAACTCCTCCAACTAATTGTTGCTCCATTCAAGACCGGATCGGGTCAAAGCTAGCATCGACATAACACTTAGCGACTAGCTCTTCTTCACCTCTGTATATAAGAAACATATCCCTAGTTCTTCTCAAGTACTTGAGGATGTTCTTTACCGCTATCCAGTGAACCTGGATCAGATTGGTACCTACTAGTCAAACTAATAGCATGTGCCACATCCGGTCTTGTACATAACATGGCATACATAATAGAGCCTATGGCCGAGGCATAGGGGATCTTATCCATCATCTCTCTTTCTTCCGCTGTAGCCGGACTTTGAGTCTTACTCAATGTCTTGCCTTGCAACATAGGTAAGAACCCCTTCTTACTTTCGTCCATATTAAACTTCTTTAATATCTTATCAAGGTATGTACTATGTGATAGCCCAATTAGGCGCCTTGATCTATCTCTATAGATTTTAATGCCTAATATATATGACGCTTCACCAAGGTCTTTCATTGAAAATTTGCTATTTAGATAACTTTTAACACTGTTTAAAAGATCTATATCATTTCCAATCAATAATATGTCATCCACGTATAATATCAGAAATGCCACATTGCTCCCACTCACTTTCTTGTAAATACAAGCCTCTCCATAAGTTTGGACAAATCCAAACTCTTTGATCACCTCATCAAAGTGGAGATTCCAACTCCGGGATGCTTGCTTCAGTCCATAGATGGATCGCTGAAGTTTGCATACCTTATTAGCATCCTTAGGATCGACAAAACCCTTAGGTTGTATCATATACAACTCTTCTTCAATATTACCATTGAGGAACACAGTTTTGACATCCATCTGCCATATTTCATAATCGAAATATGCAGCAATTGCTAACATAATCCTAACTGACTTAAGCATTGCTACGGGAGAGAATGTCTCATCGTAGTCAACTCCTTGAATTTGTCGACACCCCTTTGTGACAAGTCGAGCCTTATAGATGGTCACATTACCATCAGCATCAGTTTTTCTTTTGAAAATCCATTTATTCTCTATGGCCTTTCGATCGTGAGGCAAGTCCACCAAGGTCCAAACTTGGTTCTCGTACATGGATTCCATCTCGGATTTCATGGCTTCTAGCCATTTGTTGGAATACGGGCTCATCATCGCTTCTTCATACGTCGTAGGGTCATCCATTTCATCAACCATGAAATTCACAACAGGATTGCCGTACAGTTCAGGAGCTGCACGTGTCCTGCTTGACATGCGAGGTTCGGTAGTTTCCTCTTTTGGAGTTTCATGATCAATATCGTTAGCTCTCTCTTCATTAGGTGAAGTCAACTCCGAAACAATTTCCGGTGCTGCACCACTCGCCATTTCATGAAGAGAAGGTTCAATAACCTCTTCGAGTTCTACCTTCCGACTACTCACACCTTTCGCGAGAAACTCCTCAAAAAAGGATCCATTCTTGGCAACAAAAACCTTGCCCTCGGATCTGTTGTAGAAGGTATACCCAATCGTTTCCTTAGGGTATCCTATGAAGACGCATTTTTACGCTTTGGGTTCGAGTTTATCTGGTTGAAGTTTCTTCATATAAACATCACATCCCCAAACTTTAAGAAATGACAACTTAGGTTTGTTTCCAAACCATAATTCATACGGTGTCGTTTCAACGTATTTAGATGGTGCCCGATTTAAAGTGAATGCAGCTGTTTCCAGTGCATAACCCCAAAATGACAGTGGCAAGTCAGTCAGAGACATCATAGATCGAACCATATCCAATAAGGTACGGTTACGATGTTTCGACACACCATTACGTTGTGGTGTTCCGGTAGGCGTGAGTTGTGAAACTATTCCACACTCTTTCATGTGTGTGCTAAACTTGTAACTTAGATACTCTCCTCCACGGTAAGACTGTAGAAATTTGAGCTTTCTATTACGATGATTTTCCACTTTATTCTGAGATTCCTTGAACGTTTCAAAAGTTTCAGACTTGTGTTTCATCAAATAGATATACCCGTATCTACTCAAATAATCCGTGAAAGTAACAAAATAACGATATCCACCTCGCGCCGACACACTCATTGGTCCACACACATCAGTAACTATGATTTGCAATAGATCTGTCGCCTGTTCCATTGAACCGGAAAACGGCATTCTAGTCATCTTGCCCATAAGGCATGGCTCACATGTATCAAATGATTCAAAATCAAGTGATTCCAAAAGTCCATCAGAATGGAGTTTCTTCATGCGTTTAACGCCAATATGACCTAGACGGTAGTGCCACATATATGCAGATATATCATCATCAAGTTTAATCTTTTTAGCATTAACATTATGAATGTGCGTAATATTACTATCGATATCCATCAGAAATAAACCATTCAACATAGGTGCATAACCATAAAAGATATTATCCATATAAATCGAACAACCATTGTTTTTAGATTTAAACGAATAACCACTTTGCATCAAACATGATCCGGATATAATGTTCATGCTAAGTGTAGGCACCAAATAACAATTATTTAGGTTTATGACTAATCCCGATGGCATATGGAGAGGCAGCGTTCCGACGGCGATCACATCAACTCTTGATCCATTGTCGACCCGCATTGTGACCTCATCCCTTGCTAGTTGTCGCTTGTTCCGCAGCCACTGAATCGAGTTACATATATTAGCAACTGATCCCGTATCAAATACCCAGGTGCTACTGCGAGTACTAGTCATGTACACATCAATAACATGTATATCACATATACCTTTGTTTGCCTTGCCGGACTTCTTGTCCGCCAAATACTTGGGGTAGTTGCGCTTCCAATGGCCAGTCCCCTTGCAATAGTAGCACTCGGTATCGGACTTAGGGCCAGCTCGGGGTTTCTTTTCAGGCGTGGCAACAGATTTTCCACCCTTCTTTCCCTTGTGCTTGCCTTTCTTGTCCTTCTTGAAACCGGTGGTCCTATTGATCATCAACACTTGATGTTCTTTCCTAATCTCCACTTCTGTAGTTTCAAGCATTGACAAAAGCTCGGGAAGAGACTTCTTCATGCCCTGCATGTTATAGTTCATCACGAAGCTCTTGTAGCTAGGTGGCAGAGATTGGAGAACACGATGTATGCCTAGGTCAATGGGAATCGTTATTCCCAAGGACACAAGCTTATCGACGTACACAGACATTTTGAGTACGTGCTCACTAACGGAGCTGTTCTCCTCCATCATGCAGGTAAAGAACTTTTTAGAAGAATTATAACTCTCTATGGCAGCATGGGTATCGAAAACCATTTTCAATTCTCCCATGGTATCAAAGGCGTTGCCATTTTCGCAACGCTTTCGAAGTTCTGGCTCTAGCCCATATAGTATGCCGCAATGAACTAAGTTGTGGTCCTCCTGACGAGTCACATAGACATTCTTTTCCTCGTTAGGGGCATCAGGAGCTGGTGGGGGGCCTAGCGGGGCATCTAGCACATATTGCTTTTGTGCAGCAGTGAGGAGAATCCTCAAATTCATAGCCCAGTTGGTGAAGTTGCTACCATTCGCAACAAGTTTCTCTTTCTCCATGAACACATTGAAATTAAAAGCAGGTGGTGCCATCTACAATAGAATTTGTAAAGTTTATTTAGACTAAGTTTATGATAGATTGAGTTCAACTAATCCAAATTACTAATGAACTCCCACTCAAAAACGACATCCCTCGTGCCTTTTTGGTGATTACATGAACCAAATCCACTACACCAAGTCTGATCATCACGTGAGTCGGTGTAGCTTCAAAGGCAAGCATCTATATGGGCATCATATCAACCATATGACTCATGCTTAACCATTCGGTCCGTGTTCCGAGACCATGTCTGTACATGCTAGGCTCGCCAAGTAAGAACCTTAGTACTCGCGTGTGTAAAACTATCTTACACCCGTTGTATGAAAGCGTAGAATCGAGTACACCCGATCATCATGTGATGTCTTGAAACACGATCCATAGAACGGTGCGTACTCAAGGAAGAACACATTTTATCTTGATATATAAATGAGGGATGATCTTACAATGCTACCAAAAGCGCCAAACTAGCAGTATAAGATGCTAACATCTAATGTGTAAAGTGAGATGATATGGTCAATGCATTTGATCTCTATCATTTGCATCGTGGTATGATCTCTATCATTCCTTTGTGTGTAAGGCCAAGGTCTATGGAACTTACACGTTGAATGTGTTGTAAGAGTATCTATCATACATTTACTTACAACAATACCATATCAATACACTAGCCCAACAACGATCTAAACTAGACGCCTCTAATTTATCAATTGCAAGTTTTACGTGGCTTAGGGCTTTCGGAGATAGAACCGTTCTCACCTACGAACATGAACCACAACGAGGATAACTAAGTTATTAGCAACTCGTTGTAAATCAGATATTGACTATAGTAGGAGAGATAGACACCCGCCAGCCACTTATGCAAAACAAGTTACATGTCAGTCGTGGAACCGGTCTCATGTACGATGACATGTAAGGTTGGTCTGGGCCGCTTCATCCCACTATGCCACCAATATCCAAAATACATACAAGATGCAATAACATGATCATCATCGCCCATATATAAACATATGTGTACTACCCGTGAAAATCACCTACGCATAGATCAGGCTTTGATACCACTGTTGGGTCCGCAACATAGAAAACAAAAAAATTCCTACGGTGTGGACTACACGCCAAGATCTATCTACTAGGTACAAAGCAACGGGTGGACATACATCCAACAAGAACTTACCCTCGAAGACAACGAGTTTTGTTAACGAGTAGGAACTTGTGGTTGATGTAGTCGTACACTTGCCGATCTCAAGATCATGAGGAAGTCCGAGCGCCGCAACTCAGTAGCGCATCCGCACTCGCACACACGTTCAAGCCACCGGACAACCTCCACCTCCTCGCTCCAGCAATCCAGCGGAAGCAGCAACTCCTTCCAGACGAAATGCCACCAGGAACATGTATCTCGCTAATCTGAGACCATGGGGGAATAATTCTAGAGGGGGAGAGAGATCCTTCACAAGGAGGTGTGAGGATGAAGGAGGGAATGGGTGGCCTTTTATAGGAGGAGGGGGGTGCCCCTCCTCTCCACGGCCGGCGCATGGGGGAGGGGTGACCCCTCATCTCCCCCATTCATGTGGTGGTAACCCCTCCACATTAAAATGCCTCTTCACATTCCCTTTTAAAGTCTCCACTTTAAATGCATTAAAATTCTCCAAGTTTAATGCTCTCTCATTTAATAAAACTATTTTATTAATTTTATTCAGAATTTTGTTAATTACTTTAATTAACAAACATTCACATATAGCCCCTTGCAATATTTCAATATCACATGCAGAACCACTTTCTGCAATTTCACCTGAAACAATTTCCGGTTTCTATTGAAACAATTCCTGCGCTTTGCAATTCTTTCGTCTGAAACATATGTGCTCCAAAATGGTGTTCGGTAACTCTTAAGTGTGTCACCCTACGGTTCGCGAATAATGCAGACATGATCGAGACCCTTCTCTGATCAATAATCAGCAGCGAGACCTAGAGATCCGTACTGACTCCTACACATTCAACGACAACTTCTGTGATCGTGAGAACCTTTAATGCTTGTAACTAAATCCCTTTGTCTCGCGATATATTACATGTCCGAGATTCGATCATCGGTATCTCCATACCTATTTTGATCTCGTTACCGACATGCACTCTTTTCTCGTTCCCGTGATATAACATTCTAGTGATCACATCACTTGCTTGCAAGCTATCTCAATGTGATATCACCGAGAGGGCCCAGAGTATATCTATCCGTCATCGGGATTGACAAATTCCACTCTTGATCCATGAGCCTCAACATAACAGCTTCATAGTACTGAACCCATCTTTATAGTCACCCTGTTACGGTGTGATGTTTGATGTTATCAAGATACTCTTCAGGTGTTAGCAATTAACATGATCTCATGGTCTAAGGATAAATATTACTTCGTATGATGTTATAGCAATATAAACATAATGACTTGATCGTAATGCTATACTTCGGATGAATGTTCATCACATCATTCCACCAATGGTGTGACCTTGTTATTAACAACATCCATTGTCCATGATCAGGAAACCTTGATCATCTTGTTAATCAACAAGCTAGTATATAAGAGAGGCATAACTAGGAACCATTTTTTTAATTAAACACACATGTATGGATGTTTGCGATCAATACAATTCTAGCATGCAAAATAAACATCTATCATATATAAGGAATACATAATAACAACTTTATTATTGCCTCTGAGGGCATATTTCCTTCAGATGGTTCCCTCTAGCACTACCATTTCCCTCTGGAACTTTCTGCAGCTGTTGATGTCTAGCATGACTGTCTTCGTGCTCCTCCCATGTAACTTTCCCTGCTCTCTCTGATTTATCTATCCCCTATGTTGTAACAACAATATGGGGTCTGCCCATTTTTCAATATATTCGGGTGGGGAACCTCTCTCCGCCCGGTGATCATTTGAAAAAAACTTGTTTTTGGACGGAGTGAGTACTACATTTAAAATAAAATAAAAAAGGAATTAAGCAAGTTTGATGGAATAGATGCGTCATGGAAGTATTACATCAAAATTTCTTGGATAGAGGGGAACGAGAAAGGGTAAGGATACATGTTGCATTGGACTTATCCAAAGGGTAAGAATACATTGTTGCATTTAAATTTTCAAATGAATAGCATAACGTCCAAATAAATGATTAGACCCACTCCCCAACTACTAACTCGTTAGGGAAATGAGGCGGGATTAAACTCAACTCTTTCAGGCCAACACAAAAATACATAGAGGCTGAAGTGAAGTGTCAAATTGACCATAGAGTCTCCATAAAAGGAAACTAGCAATGGTTCCAGAAATAAACCAAACCTAAACCATACCTAGGCACCGTGAAGTTCAGAACTAGAACTAAACCACATAATGAAGTGTCCAATACAACCAAAACTAAATCAAACCACATGCTTTGTCTACCCAAACCAAAACCAACCCACTCATCGATCTACGGGTTCAACCCATTTCCTAGTTTCAGGATGAAACCAAATAAAATTGTTGTCTTGCCTAGGCGAGCTCGATTTTGCTTATTGTGCACCTCGTCGACATGGTCAATGGTGTGCGAGGCACAAACAAAAATGTCAGCAGATCATGGTTGGTCCTGGCACCTCGTCGACCACGTCCATGGTAGGCACCTACATGAAGAATGATGCGCACATGAAGTAGCATCGCTGATGGCACCAAATTACATGGACACCAATTCGTTGGCAGTCCAAGTGCAGAGTGATGTAGCATGGGCGTTTTCCACATAAGGGTGGCTGGAGGGCTTATATTGAACTCTCTGAGAAATAAGAATGAAACTTTCTTCCCTCCTCTTCAATTAACCCCACAAAAGATAGTGCTGCCTTGTGCCCAGCTCCACCAAATGTTTGTCAAACACGACGTTTCAAATTAGAATTGATTTTTTTTACTAAATCTGATGAATAAAGTAAATATATTGCAAGTAAAGTAAACTAAATGCAATACAAAAAAGTAAACTGAATGATATGCAAGATGGTTGTGCAATAGTGTTAGTAGTACTTGAAACTATATGAAAGAACCAAATGCAAGTGTGCTAGATATTTTTGTATTTTCGGAATAAATGAGTGATGTAAATAAAAATGTATGTAAATGCAAGTCAAAGGTGTTTCTTATGATTAATAATGGTCCGGGTTTCATAGTTTCACTTGTCTACTCTCTTATAAACACGGCGGACTCAAAATATCTTTAAAAACATAATATTAATATAACTTCATAATGTGTTTGATAAGTATTTATATGAGCATCACGTCCTATGGTTGAGATGACGCAACACATGTCATTAATACTCCTCTAGTAAGAGAAGCCCACACAAACTAGACTTAAGATAAACAGTGTATTGCATTTTCTTGTATGTCATGATGTTGAATATCAAATATACTACCTCAACAGATATGAGATCACCTTAGTTGCTCACAAGACAATTGTAATGCATGCATTCAGTGCTCCCCTAGTCAGGTAACAATGAAAAGGTAAAAACATAGTAGACAAGTGGGAAAAACTTGGTAATTTATTGAAAACTCTAGTAAACTAAACAAAAAAATTAAAATCTTCTTTCTATAGCAAGGGCATAAAACAAAAACAACCGGTTGTCTCCCACAAAGTGCTTTTCTATAGAAATATAGCTAGGTTTCTTACCTTGTTTTTAAGAGATAAATGGATTATGTGAGCACTTCACATTTGTGACCACCTCCTTCTTTCTTGGAAAGTGCTCCATGCATTTCTTATGAGGGAACTGAAACTTCACATTCCATTCCTTTGGATCAATGACAACACATGTGGTTGCTACGTTGCTAACGTATCCATAATTATTGATGTTCCATGCTTGATTTTATCTACTTTCTTATGTTTTGTCCACACTTTGGAGTACTTTTCATATGATTTTTGGACTAACCTATTAACAAGAGCCACAGTGCCAGCTGCCTGTTTTCTGTTGTTTTTGGTTCCAGGAAAGTCAGACAATGAATATCCTCGGAATTGGACGGGACAAAAGCCAAAGTAAGTTTTTCACCGAGGGACACCTGGAACCAGAATACGAGATGGAGAGGGGCTGGGGCCCGGCCACACCACCTGGCCGCGTGGCCAAGCTTGACCCGCGCCAGGGGGTGGTCTGGCCGCCCCAGGCACCCCCTCGGCCTCCGCTTTCGCCTATATATTGCCTCCAATACAGAAACCCTAAGGACCCGATCAAAATTCCACAAAAGAGTCTATAGCCGTCGTCATCTCCATCCCTAGATCGGGAGAGATCTGAAGCTCTTCCCGGTACCCTGCCGGAGAGGGGAATTCACCCTGGAGGCCTTCTTCATCATCATGCAAGCCTCCGGTGTGATGCGTGAGTAGTTCATCTCTGGACTACGGGTCCATGTAGTAGCTAGATGGCTGGTTCTCCTCCTTTGTGCTATCATGTTTAGATCTTGTGAGCTCCGTTCATGATCAAGATCATCTATTTGTAATTCTGCATGTTGTCTTTGTGGGGATCCGATGGATATTGAGATGCTATTTCAGATTGATTATTGATTCTATCATGTCTTTATTATTTGTGATCTTGCATTCTTTACATTGTTAGTAGCTATCTTGGCCAAGTAGATGCTCGGAACTCCAAGAGTTAGTATTTATGCTCGATAGTGGGTTCATGCCTCTAGTAATCTGGGGAAGTGGTAGAAATCTCTAAGGTACTAGATGTGTTGTTGCTACTAGGGAGAAAACAACAATCCTTTGTTCATAGAACAATCGTATTGTTTACTTTACACGCAATTTGTAATGCAATTATCCGTTGCTTGCAACTTAATACTAGAGGGGGTTCGGATGATAACTTGAAGGTGGATTATTAGTCATAGATGCAGTTGGATGGCGGTCTATGTATAATATTGTAATGCCGAATCGAATCTAAAAGGAGTCAAGATGAGTAGTATATGCTTGTATGCTTTCTCAATGTTTGTCAATTGCCCCGCTTAATTTGTTCACCCAACATGTTATCTATCTTAAGGAGAGCCACCTCTAGTGAACTATGTACCCTGGTCCTTTGTTTTACTATCAATCTACAATCAACTGTTTACTGCTTTGTGTTTACTTTCTGCAAACTTTTACTTTCTTCCACTCGATACGTTTAATCCTTTGTTTTCAGCAAAACCAGTGAGATTGACAACCTCATCGCAAGTTAGGGACAAAGTTCTGTAGTTGTGTTGTGCAGGTCTCCACGTTGTTGCTGGCACCAGTAGTGCGCCCTGCCAAAGTTTAGCTAGCTACACCTTTGGGGTGTTTCCTTGCTCCTACTGGATTGATAACCTTGGTTTCATAACTGAGGGAAAACTTACTGCTGTGCTCATCATACCTTCCTCTTGGGGTTCCCCAACTATCTCGTTAATACACGAGTCAACAAGTACTTTTTCTGGCGCCGTTGCCGGGGAGTCAAGGACATCTTCACAAGGGGAGTCCCTCATAACCAATCTCTTTACTTTGTTGTTTTTGTTTTGCTTAGTTTACTTTTTGCTTTGTTTGCTTGTTTCCTTATCAAAAACACACAAAAATAGTTTTACAAGTTTGCTTTCTTTATTTAAAAACACACAAAAATTAAGTCTTTCGATAGTTGTTACCTCTTCCTTAGCTCACCATGTTGATCCCTAAATTCATCCTGAAGGACCTTTCAATAGGTAGTGGTTCTATAATTGGAAAAGATAATATTGAAGAATTCTTTAACCATGTTAGCAAACATGAGGATATTGAAGATAGATCCCTTGCAGAACTTGCTCCAAACTATGAAATTGCTACAGATTCTTTAGTTCACATGTTGGATGCTAGGTTTGTTAACCTTAACCCCTTAATGCAAGTAATGTTTCTTAAACTTAAGGAAATTGAGGACCTTGAAAAGAGGGATTTTATTCTAGAAACTTTGTTTAAGGAATTCTATGATGTTGCTAAGGAAGCTAGAAAATTGTTTGATCGTTTTAATATGCTAGGCTCATGTGTAGATGTTATTGGTACACGAGACAAGATGACCAAAACCGAACCTAATGGGGAGGAAACTAAGATACCAATACCCTTTAAACTTGCAGCAACATGAAGCCATAGAAAATAATTTTGATTGGATTGTTCCTAAAAACCCGTTTGATGAAAGTAGTGAACCCAAAAGCATTGAGAGAGGATCCTCTAGAACTTATTTGGATGAGATACCTTGCTTTTTTGAAGATATTTCTGTATTAATCTTAATGTTTCTTCAATTGAGAACACTTGATTCTTTTTCTTGCTTCTTATGCCTAACTTAAATGCGTTAAAGAAAAGTACTTATTGGGAGATAACCCAAAAGTTTTAGATGAGTCTTGGAAGTCATTACTCCTGTAATAACCGCTCCTTATCCTTTTTTATTTGCTTTTTGTGCCAAGAGTAACCACTAATGAGAGAGAAGTAATGATTGGAAAAGTTGTTGTCCCGAAACAGATTTATGTGCTTCACCGTAAAAATTCGTGTAAAATCTCTGAACGTCTTTTTGAGGCGTGACTTTTTGTGCTTCTGACCCATGTTGTTGTCTAACTTCAGTTAGTTCAACACTTTTTAATTTGAGGAACAGAAGGTCTCCGAAAAAATGCGTCTTTACCCGCTGGTCTGTTTTGTCAGATTTCTGCCATTTTCTGCATTTGCTTCTTGTTGGCTCCTTTTTTAGTTCTTTTGGGGAATTGAGCTTTTTGAGGGAAGTTATACAGTAGCTAATGTTCTAATGGAAGTTTATTTTGTGTTATAACTGAACCTTAAGACTTATTTATCTTGAGTGCACTAATGTTGCTAATAAGATTGTGTGAAGTTTTGTATGAAGGAAAAAATTTCAGGTGTATGGAAGGAATGAGTAATGAGATAAAGGATGGACTAAAGCTCAAGCTTGGGGATGCCACGCGTGTCACCCCAAGAAATATTCAAGAAGTACAAGCGTCAAAGCTTGGGGATGCCTGGCATCCCCTTCTTCATCAATAAAAATCCCAGGTTTCTTCCAAACGCTTCATTTTTATTGTTTCATGCATAGTTGTGTTGTTCTTGGAGCGTCTTCTTTTTCGTTTTGGTTTTGATTTTTTGTGTGCTTTGGTTTGCTTAGTTTTCTGAATAAATTGGTTGGACCCCCTCTTTCATACATTGGTTTGCAAATAGTTTGGTTTGGTTTGGAAAAGAGTAGGAAAGTTCATACTTAAGTGGTAAAAAGAGCTCGTTTTTGACTGTGGCCTATGCTTTGCCATGCCATGCTTGATATTGTTTTGGCTTTATGCTTACTATTCTTTGTTGTAGCATGAATTGTTATAAACAATTGAGATTGCTTAATGTGCCTTGGATGAATCATGCGTTGTTTTAGTATTAAAGCATAGTATAGTGGTATTCTCCTTTGATGATTTATTTGGGTTGACTTGGCGCATGCTCACACCATGTTATGACTATCTCAAGTCACCATAGACTTTATGATCCTTTAGTTTTCAACTTGTAGTATCACTTTATGCTTTGATCAATGATGTTTTGTCGCTCTGCATGATTATGGCCATTATTGCTCTCTTAGTTTGTCGCTCCCAGTCTTTGGCTAGCCTCCACAACCAAGTATGAGTTCCACTCATGCATCCAACTCCCTAAACCAAGTTACTCCAATGAGTCCACCATACCTACCTACTATCTTATGCTATTCCAAGTATATTCATGCTTTTGTTTACCTTCCAAATTAAACTTGTTATGAGAAAACTAGTGATTAAAGCTCTCACGAACTTGATGGCACACTTTTCTTTTCTTGCCCTTAATAAACTTGAAACATTCTGTCGTCTATGTTGTATATGCTTGCATATATTTGTTGGGGATTAGCAGAACCATGCTATCATGGGGAACGCTTTCAAATTGCACTTGTACTTTGTACCTAGTTGATATCATGCTCTTTTGTCTATGGATGTCGTCGGTGTGAAATGAAAGGGGAGCTTGTAAGTCCAAGGAGTTATGTATATGTGTTAGAGAAACGCTTGGGCCGCTGGTCCAATCCATGCTGACATGGTGGAAACCTGCAGCGTAACCATAATGAGCTGTCTATGAAGCATTCTTCTTATAAAAAAAGGAGTCCTATTGAAAACAATGAGAAAAAAGAGATTATGAAAAGAGGAAAGATAGAAAAAAGCACCATATTCCCATGGTAAATAAGAAGATTGCTGAGATGCTCGTTGTCTGCTTGCCTTGTCATTTTGATATGGGGATTCTTCCGTATCATCGGGCAAGGGGTACCCCGTTGGCGGTTCTCCGTGATACACATGTACTTACAATGACAAGAACTTACCGGTGACTAAACTTGAGTAGCATGAGGAGCGGCCCTCGTATACAAGGGACATGAGATTTCTAACTTATACTTCATCAAGCATGTACACCATAGTTTGTTCACTTTAACCTTAATCACTTCAAGATGCTTATGATAGGGGCAATGAGAGCTGAAAACTACAAGTACCATAATTTTTGGAAGCTCTTTATGAGACTTGAATCCCTACTTCCTTTTACAAAAGGCCTTTCTTCCACCGTTATATTGAGTCTCCACATTCTACCTTTATGCACCTACTTTGAGAGCATAGTGGCCATTCTTAGTTCTATGTGCATTGTCCCAAGACTAGTTGATTGATGAATAACTTGATATTGCTTGTTTTAAACTATTGTATCTAGTCACTCTTATGAACTTTGAAGGTGTCCTATGCATTTATATTACTCTATTGAGGGACAAGCTGAATACTATTATGCTATGTTTTCTTTCTGTGAAACAAACAAACTTCTTGCAAAGTATTGTTATTAATGAATCTTTTGTTTGTGCCTTTTCATGTTCCATCATAGTTTCTTTGTCTTATTGCTAGAACTTTGTCTTTCATGTTATGATTGAAGTAATATGATCCCAGCTTTGAATGTTTTACAAATACTTTGATCATGTCTTTGATGGTGCATGTCACCTCAAAAATTATTATTTCTTTTTATCACTTACCTACTCGAGGATGAGCAGGAGTTAAGCTTGAGGATGTTGATACATTGCAAATGTATCTATAATTTTTGATGTTCCATTCTTGGTTTTATCCACTTTCTTGTGTTTTGTCCACACTTTGGAGTACTTTTCATATGATTTCTTGGACTAACCTATTAACAAGAGCCATAGTGCCAGCTGCCCGTTTTCTGCTGTTTTTGGTTCCAGGAAAGTTAGAAAATGAATATTCTCGGAATTGGACGGGACAAAAGCCAAAGTGCCTATTTTTCCGGAAGTGATCAAGTGCCAGAATACGAGACGGAGAAGGGCCAGGGAGCCACCACACCACCTGGCTGCGCGGCCAGGCCTGGCCCGCGCCAGGGGGTGGTCTGGCCGACCCCAGCACCCCCTCGGCCTCTCCTTGCGCCTATATATTGCCCTCGGGACGAAAACCCTAAGTGCCCGATCAAAAATCCACGAAAGAGTCTGTAGCCGCTGTCATCTCCATCCCTAGATCGGGAGGGATCTGAAGCTGTTCCCGGCACCCTGCCGGAGAGGGGAATTCACCCTGGAGGCCTTCTTCATCACCATGCAAGCCTCCGGTGTGATGCGTGAGTAGTTCATCCTTGGACTACGGATCCATGTAGTAGCTAGATGGCTGGTTCTCCTCCTTTGTGCTTTCATGTCTAGATCTTGTGAGCTCCGTTCATGATCAAGATCATCTATTTGTAATTCTGCATGTTGTGTTTGCGGGGATCCGATGGATATTGATATGCTATTTCAGATTGATTATTGATTCTATCATGTCTTTGTTATTTGTGATCTTGCATGCTTTCCGTTGTTAGTAGCTATCTTGGCCAAGTAGATGCTAGCAACTCCAAGAGTTAGTATTTATGCTTGATAGTGGGTTCATGCCTCTGGTAATCTGGGGAAGTGATAGAAATCTCTAAGGTACTAGATGTGCTGTTGCTACTAGGGAGAAAACAACAATCCTTTGTTCATAGAACAATCATATTGTTTACTTTACACGCAGTTCGTAAAGCAATAATTTGTTGCTTGCAACTTAATACTGGAGGGGGTTCGGATGATAACCTGAATGTGGATTATTAGTCATAGATGCAGTTGGATAGCGGGCTATGTATAATGTTGTAATGCCCAATCAAGTTCCAAAGGAGTCAAGATGATTAGTATATGCATGTATTGCTTTCTCGATGTTTGTCAATTGCCCCGTTGTAATTTGTTCACCCAGCATGTTATCTATCTTAAGGAGAGCCACCTCTAGTGAACTATGGATCCCAGTCCTTGTCTTTTACATACAATCTACAAACTGTTACTGCTTTGTGTTTACTTTCTACAAACTATTACTTCTTTCCATTCGATACGTTTAATCCTTTGTTTTCCGCAAAACACGGTGAGATTGACAACCTCATCGCAAGTTGGGACAAAGTTCTGTGGTTGTGTTGTGCAGGTCTCCACATTGCTACTAGCACCCGGTAGTGAGCCCTGCCAAGGCTCAGCTAGCAACACCTTTGGGGTGTTTCCTTGCTCCTACTGGTTCAATTAAACCTTGGTTTCATAACTGAGGGAAACTTGCTGCTGTGCTCATCATACCTTCCTCTTGGGGTTCCCAACGAGCTCTACATCAACATCACACCAGCATTTTCCTGGCGCCGACACTGAGCCATCAGTCTCCACCTTCTAGCTTTATGCACGTACTTTGAGAGCATAGTGGCCATTCTTAGTTCTATGTGCATTGTCCCCAAGACTTGTTGATTGATGCTTAGCTTTGATATTGCTTGTTTTAAACTATTTGTATCTAGTCACTCTTATTAACTTTTAAGGTGTCCTATGCATTTATGTTTGCTACTGTATGAGGGACAAGCCGAATGCCACTATGCTATGTTTCCTGTATGTAAAACAAACAAACGTCTTGCAAAGCATTCTTATTCATTAATATTTTGTTTGTGCCTTTTCATGTTGCAACATAGTTTCTTTGCCTTATTGCAAGAACTTTGTCTTTCATGTTATGACTGAAGTACTATGATCCTAGCTTGGAATGTTTTAAAAATACTTTGATTAAGCTTGTGATGGTGCATGTCACCTCAAAAATTCTTCTTCTTTTTATCACTTACCTACTCGAGGACGAGCAGGAGTTAAGCTTGGGGATGTTGATATGTTGCTAACGTATCCATAATTTTTGATGTTCCATGCTTGGTTTTATCTACTTTCTTATGTTTTGTCCACACTTTGGAGTACTGTTCATATGATTTCTTGGACTAACCTATTAACAAGAGCCATAATGCCAGCTGCCTGTTTTCTGCTGTTTTTGGTTCCAGGAAAGTCAGAAAATGAATATTCTCAGAATTGGACGGGGCAAAAGCCAAAGTCAGTTTTTCACCGAGGGACACCTAGAACAGGAATACGAGACGTAGAGGGGCTGGGGCCCGACCACACCACCTGGCCGCACGGCCAGGCTTGGCCCGCGCTAGGGGGTGGTCTGGCCGCCCCAGGCACCCCCTCGGCCTCCGCTTCCGCCTATATATTGTCTCTGATACAGAAACCCTAAGGACCCAATCAAAATTCCACGAAAGAGTCTGTAGCCGCCATCATCTCCATCCCTAGATCGGGAGGGATCTGAAGCTCTTCCCGGCACCCTGCCGGAGAGGAGAATTCACCCTGGAGGCCTTCTTCATCATCATGCAAGCCTCTGGTGTGATGCGTGAGTAGTTCATCTCTGGACTATGGGTCCATGTAGTAGCTAGATGGCTGGTTCTCCTCCTTTGTGCTATCATGTTTAGATCTTGTGAGCTCCGTTCATGATCAAGATCATCTATTTGTAATTCTGCATGTTGTGTTTATGGGGATCCGATGGATATTGAGATGCTATTTTAGATTGATTATTGATTCTATCATGTCTTTGTTATTTGTGATCTTGCATGCTTTCCGTTGTTAGTAGCTATCTTGGCCAAGTAGATGCTAGCAACTCCAAGAGTTAGTATTTCTGCTCGATAGTGGGTTCATGCCTCTAGTAATCTGGGGAAGTGACAAAAATCTCTAAGGTACTAGATGTGATGTTGCTACTAGGGAGAAAACAACAATCCTTTGTTCATAGAACAATCGTATTGTTTACTTTACACGCAATTCGTAATGCAATTATCTCTTGCTTGCAACTTAATACTGGAGGTGGTTTGGATGATAACCCGAAGGTGGATTATTAGTCATAGATGCAGTTGGATGGCGGGCTATGTATAATGTTGTAATGCCCAATCTAATCTCAAAGGAGTCAAGATGTGTAGTATATGCTTGTATGCTTTCTCGATGTTTGTCAATTGCCCCGCTGTAATTTGTTCACCCAACATGTTATCTATCTTAAGGAGAGCCACCTCTAGTGAACTATGGACCCCGATCCTTTCTTTTACCATCAATCTACAATCAACTGTTTACTGCTTTGTGTCTACTTTCTACAAACTTTTACTTTCTTCCACTCGATACGTTTAATCCTTTGTTTTCAGCAAAACCGGTGAGATTGACAAGCTCATCGCAAGTAGGGGACAAAGTTTTGTGGTTGTGTTGTGCAGGTATCCACGTTGATGCTGGCACCGGTAGTGCGCCCTGCCAAAGTTCAGCTAGCTACACCTTTGGGGTGTTTCCTTGCTCCTACTGGATTGATAACCTTGGTTTCATAACTGAGGGAAAACTTACTGCTGTGCTCATCATACCTTCCTCTTGGGGTTCCCCAACGAGCTCGTTAATACACGAGTCAACAGTGGTTCTCAAAAAGGGCTTCCAAGTATTATAGGACTGGAGGAATTACTTCTCATGTCCATTACAATAAAATCCAGTCGTAAAAATTTCATATGAAACTCTGCCATAGCGTTATTGACTTTACCAAGAGCATGTTTATTAGAAGTATCGACAAGTAGTAAATCAATATCACATTTTTACATGGCACCTATATCAAGTTTATCATACAACTCTTTGGATATTGTAGAAACACTTGATGCTAAATCAAGAATAGATAGGATAAATATAGTAGACATGTGATCTTTATAATTTTTATTTGTATCTTTGGGTCCATAGATCCCCAAGCTTAGGTGGTATCATGACTTTGTTATTGTACCTATCAATTTTTTCTTTAAGCACATGATTAGAAATATAGGAACCAAAGCCTGCTTGATGAACATGAATGGAAGGATCTTTAGCAATATTTTGTAAGATAGATAGGAGTTCATTCAAGCAACATTTATCAAGATCAAGCAGAGGTTTGGTAATAGTATCTGAAAGAGCATGTGGACCCCCATGTGTGGTTTTGGTACTTAATGATAATCTCTATGGAGTAATGCGTGTATTAAGTTGCACTCGTAGGAATTTTCCATTAGCATCGCTTGGAGCATGTGTTGTCTTCAAGGTAGAAGAAATGAATATGTGTTATGCAAGCTGAAAATGCGCCAGGGAGTAGGGGCCAGCCACACCACCTAGCCGCGCGGCCAGGCCTGGCCCGCGCCAGGGAGTGGTCTGGCCGACCCCAACACCCCCTCGGCCTCTCCTTCCGCCTATAAGTTTCCCTCGGGACGAAAACCCTAAGTACCGAATCAAAAATCGACGAAAGATTCTATAGCCGCCGTCATCTCTGTCCCTAGATCGGGGGGATCTGAAGCTCTTCTCGGCACCCTGCCGGAGAGGGGAATTCACCCTGGTGTCCTTCTTCATCACCATGCAAGCCTCCAGTGTGATGCGTGAGTAGTTCATCCTTGGACTACGGATCCATGTAGTAGCTAGATGGCTAGTTTCTCCTCCTTTGTGCTTTCATGTTTAGATCTTGTGAGCTCCGTTCATGATCAAGATCATCTATTTGTAATTCATACATGTTGTGTTTGCGGGGATCCGATGGATATTGAGATGCTATTTCAGATTGATTATTGATTCTATCATGTCTTTGTTATTTGAGATCTTGCATGCTTTCCGTTGTTAGTAGCTATCTTGGCCAAGTAGATGCTAGCAACTCCAAGAGTTAGTATTTATGCTCGATAGTAGGTTCATGCCTCTGGTAATCTAGGGAAGTGACAGAAATCTCTAAGGTACTAGATGTGCTGTTGCTACTAGGGAGAAAACAACAATCCTTTGTTCATAGAACAATCGTATTGTTTACTTTACACGCAGTTCGTAAAGCAATAATCTGTTGCTTGCAACTTAATACTAGAGGGGGTTCGGATGATAACCTGAAGGTGGATTATTAGTCATAGATGCAGTTGGATGGCGGTCTATGTATTATGTTGTAATGCCCAATCAAGTCTCAGAGGAGTCAAGATGATTAGTATATGCATGTATTGCTTTCTCGGTGTTTGTCAATTGCCCCGCTGTAATTTGTTCACCCAGCATGTTATTTATCTAAGGAGAGCCACCTCTAGTGAACTATGGATCCCGGTCCTTTTTCTTTACATACAATCTACAATGTTTTACTGCTTTGTGTTTACTTTCTGCAAACTTTTACTTCTTTCCATTCGATACGTTTAATCCTTTGTTTTCCGCAAAACACGGTGAGATTGACAACCACATCGCAAGTTGGGGACAAAGTTCCGTGGTTGTGTTGTGTAGGTCTCCACGTTGCTACTAGCACCGGTAGTGCGCCCTGCCAAAGCTCAGCTAGTAACACCTTTTGGGTGTTTCCTTGCTCCTACTGGTTTGATTAAACCTTGGTTTCATAACTGAGGGAAGACTTGCTGATGTATTCACCGTACCTTCCTCTTGGGGTTCCAAACAAGCTCTACGTCGAAAGTCGAGCGCATCAACCATCCTCGGTGATCATGGATCGATGAAGACAAGGTCAAAGTAAAGGTTTCCCCATGGTGTATGGGGGAGCAAAGTGCAAGTCTTCATCTAGCAAGCGCAAGGAAGAGGAATGAAGAAAGGTGTTCCATCTTGAGAAGGGCAAGATTGTCTACATCAAGCTCAAGTGGAATGCTCAAGGAAAAGGTATAATCTGTTGGGTGCGCAGCATAGAAAACAAAAAATTTGCTACGATGTGAAATACACGCCAAGATCTATCTACTAGGTACAAAGCAACGGGTGGACATACATCCAACGAAAACTTACCCTCGAAGACAACGAGTTTTGTTAACGAGTAGGAACTCGTGGTTGATGTAGTCGTACACTTGTCGATCTCAAGATCGTGAGGAAGTCCGAGCGCCGCAACTCAGCAGCGCATCCGTACTCGCACACACGTTCAAGCCACCGGACAACCTGCACCTCCTCGCTCCAGCGATCCAGCAGAAGCAGCAACTCCTTCCAGACGAAATGCCACCGGGAACATGTATCTCGCTAATTCGAGACCATGGGGGAATAATTCTAGAGGGGGAGAGAGATCCTTCACAAGGAGGTGTGTTTGAGAAGTGAGGAGAGGGTGGCGTTTTATAGGAGGAGGGGGGTGCCCCTCCTTCATGGCCGACGCATGGAGGAGGTGTCTCTTCACCTCCTCCATTCATGTGGTGGTAACCCCTCCACATTAAAATGCCTCTTCACCTCCTCCATTCATGTGGTGGTAACCCCTCCACATTAAAATGCCTCTTCACATTCCCTTTTAAAGTCTCCACTTTAAATGCATTAAATTTCTCCAAATTTAATGCTCTCTCATTTAATAAAACTCTTTTATTATTTTTATTCAGAATTTTGTTAATTACTTTAATTAACAAACATTCACATAAAACCCCTTGCAATATTTCAATATCACATGCAGAACCACTTTCTGCAATTTCACACGAAACAATTTCCGGTTTCTATCGAAACAATTCCTGCGCTTTGCAATTCTTTCGTCTGAAACATATGTGCTCCAAAATGGTGTCCGGTAACTCTTAAGTGTGTCACCCTATGGTTCGCGAATAATGCAGACATGATCGAGACCCCTCTCCGATCAATAATCAGCAACGTGACCTGGAGATCCGTACTGACTCCTACACATTCAACGATGACTTCTGTGATCGTGAGAACCTTTAACGCTTGTAACTAAATCCCTTTGTCCCTCGATATATTACATGTCCGAGATTCGATCATCGGTATTTCCATACCTAGTTTGATCTCGTTACCGACATGCACTCTTTTCTCGTTCCCGTGATATAACGTTCTAGTGATCACATCACTTGCTTGCAAGCTATCTCAATGTGATATCACCGAGAGGGCCCAGAGTATATCTATCCGTCATCGGGATTGACAAATCCCACTCTTGATCCATGAGCCTCAACATAACACCTTCGTAGAACTGAACCCATCTTTATAATCACCCTATTACGGTGTGACGTTTGATGTTATCAAGATACCCTTCCGGTGTTAGCAATTAACATGATCTCATGGTCTAAGGATAAAGATTACTTCGTATGATGTTATAGCAATATAAACATAATGAATTTGATCGTAATGCTATACTTCGGATGAATGTTCATCACATCATTCCACCAATGTTGTGACCTTGTTATTAACAACATCCAATGTCCATGATCAGGAAACGTTGATCATCGAGCTAGTCTATAAGAGAGGCATAACTAGGAACCCTTTTTGTTTATTAAACACACATGTATTGACGTTTCCGATCAATACAATTATAGCATGTAAAATAAACATTTATCATAAACATGGAATAAGATAATAACCACTTTATTATTGCCTCTCGGGCATATTCCCTTCAGTCTCCCACTTGCACTAGAGTCAATAATCTAGTTTGAAAAACTTTGCATATTGAACACCTATGGCTTTCTGGTGTTGCATATACGCGATTGCTAGTGGTTAACATAATCTCCGGATCTGACAGTTTCAGGTCCGTGTGTATTTGCATGTCTTTGCGTCTCTACACATCACTCATTCTCAAATGAGATGGCATTGTATAAATTTGGTCCTTTGGTGAGACCTTTAGTTCGTTCCGGTTAAAATATGTTGATATTATTGTCACACAATATATCTTCATAGTATTAGCCCACTTTGAACCACACCTAGTTTGATAACAAACTACTTAACACAAATGCCCTCCTTTGCTGCTACTATAACAGTTATATACTTAGCCTTTTGTTGTAGTATCCGTCACAATGTCTCAACTTTGGAACTCATCCAAATCCATCATGGAACATCCTTTCCATTACATTGTGCCACCCATAGTCTAAATTGAGATAAATTTAATTTGTATCTTGTGACAAAACTAGTATCAATGTACCACTTTACAATGAACTACCTTTAACTATTTGTCACTTATACATTATATATTCTTAGTTCTTCCAAAGCTCATAAGAATATCTTTACTATCGTCCAATGATCATCTCACGAATCATTCTGGTATGTGCTCATATAATTTAGAGCATAGGACATTCTGGATATATACATATCATGGTATAATCGATCAAAATCTTCATGTGATTTTACTCACCAAGTGTTGAAACACTTGAATTTTGATACAATCCTTTCCATGCAGCAAGAACCTTTCTTGTTGTTTCCATATTGAACCCTTTCAATATCTCATATATGTATGTCTGGCACAACCATATTAGCGCCTTAATCTATCCATATAGATATTGATGCCTAATATTCTGGTTTTGCCCAAGTCTTTCATCGAAATCTTATTTTAATGAAATTCTTAACTTGTGTCAATACAAGATACATCATTTCCAATCAACAATATGTCCTCTACATAATGTATTAGAAATATGTCTCAGCGCTCCCACTTAATTTCTTGCAAATGCAAGCATCTTCATCATCTCCGATGAATTTAAACTCTTTTAATAGTTTCATCATGGTGAAGATTCCAACTCCGCTATGCTTACTTCAACTATTGAAGTTTGCATGCCCTTTTAGCACCCTTTGAATTAACAAAACCCTTCGGACCATGTGATGTGCATGTCCTAGGTAACCATTCTATTAGAAGAACCTTGTTTTGTTTATTCAACTACCATATACCAAATTGTATGTAGTGGTTGCTACATTAATCCGTCAAGACTAAATATCGCTATGAAAGATCAAATCCTGTCATAGTCAACTCCTTGAACATTGTCGTAAACTTATTTCCGATATGTCGACAATTTCATAGATGTTAAACATCCACGTCTTATTTCTTTATAGATCCAAACACGACCGATAGGCTTCACGCCTTTCCGGAGGGTCTTCCAAGTTCAGAAACTTGATTTCTCGTGTATGGATACTATCACGGATTCTATGACTTCTAGTCATTTTATGGAGTCAGGGCCCATCATCGCTTCTTTGCATGTAGTCGGTTCATCATTGTCAAAACAATAACGACTTGCTTATCAAATCTTACTATTTGATTCTTACCGACCCACACGGTTCTATAGGAACTCTAATCTCCGAGATCACACCTTTTGTAATCACAAGAGCCATGAGCATTGTGGCCGCCACCGGGACACTTTCCGGCGCTGCGCTACTTAGCACATATAGCTAAGGTTCAACAACCTTATGAAAGTTCTATTGTCCTCCCATTTAACTTTTCACGAAAAATTCCTTCTCAAGAAACTTGACGTTCCAAGTAACAAACTCTTTTGTTCTCGGTGTTATGGAGAAATTCCCAACAAATTCTTTGGGATAACCTAAAAATACGTGCTTATCCGACTTTGGTTGTAAACATTTTACTTATGCATAGCATACCAAAATTTAAGAAAAGACAATTCGGGTTTTATCCCAAACCATAACTCATATGGTGTCATTTCAATGCATCACGATGGTGCTCTTTTCAGTGTAAAAGCGGTAGTCTCTAAAGCTTCAATCCTTAAAACATAATGGCAGTTTTATAAATGACACCTTTGATCTTACCATGTCAAACATGGTTTGATTTCATCTCTCAAACATACCATACTCCTGTGGTTTATCGGGAAATCCAAATTCATGGAACAATTCCTCAAATCTTAGGTGTTTTGCTAAACATGTAACTCAAATATCTTCCTTTATGATCGAACCATAAACTCTTTATTTTCTTGTTACAATGATTTTCCACTTCATCTTGAAAGTCTTTGAACAACTTTCAAATGTTTCATACTTCTTCCTTATTAAGTAAATATACAGATATATTCACTCAAATTTTCGAAGAAAGCATATGAAGAAAAAAGATCCATCGCATATGGCTACACATAATGGACTATGCACATCAGCATGCACAATTTCCAATAAGCTGGTCATCCGTTCCTCTCTGGCCTATGGACGGAGTTTCAATTATCTCGAGGAAAGTCTCACATGCGCCAATTGATCAAAATCAAAGACTCCAAAAATCCATCAACATGGAGTTTCTTCATGTTTTCTTTCCAATATAATTTAAACAGCGATGTCACTTCATAAGTGATCTTTCAATCATTTGTCTTGCGACATTTTAGCAATAGTGTTTATGGATGTGATTTCTCCCACTAGACTTGTAAAAGTTCATCCATCCTTTATGGAATACGGTAATTATTTGAACAACCATTGTTCTCGTACTACCGGAACAAAATAACAATTATTAAAACAAATCTTGAAGGCTAGGTTTGACGACAACGAAAAAGCACAATAACACTTTATTTGTTTTCAATGATCATCATCACTTATTCTCTTGATAGTTACTTAGGCCATTGCAGTTCATGAATTGCGTTGTCCTGTATGACACTTCATACCAACTAATTAGGTATCCAATACCTAAGAACCACATTGTGTAATAAGCAAGGAATAGAACCATAACATGTATATCTTCTATATACCCAAGTTGGACATATCCAACCTTTTATTTTCTTCCAAATATTTTATAGATTCTCTTTCAGCAATTCCTTTTCTTTTAAAAGAATCTATCAACATCAATAGTGGTGTCATCAACATGACACATGGTACAAAGCTTGTATATAGTCAAATACTAATACCTTTGGACTTGCACTTTGAAGTGGATCACCATCATCAAATGTTTGGCATTCTTTCAAAAATCCATTCTTTAGTAATCTATTAGTGTAGTAAACATTTTACTTACATCTTCTATTCATCCTTATCATGAAAACTTTCATGATCAAGCTACTATAGCCTATAAGGAAGAACCGCGAGTATAATATCAGTTCCCAAAACCTTTTTGGTAGATTCGGATACCTAGCATCTCCAAGCTTCGCAAATTCTCATACAATATGAGAACATGTATTTTGCTAAATTATACTCTATCATTATGCAACCAAAACATTGTTTCAGATATCACAATATCTTTCACACATGATGGTTTCTGAAACAATTTTCAGCTCCAATATAATCTTGATATTAAAACAACTTTTGAATATCAATAATCATGGAGGCAAACATGATACTTTAGATACTAACATTGGAATTCTTACTCTTGATTTAATACTACTTATTAAACTTCATGGAGTAAATAGAGTTTGCTGAAAGTTTGCAATAGGACTTATAAACTTTAAATTGACATTCAAAACAATACGATACCAGTTCGTGAACTAAATATCCAGAATTCTATAGTTCTATTATCTCAAATAAAAACTAAGCATAAGGTAGAAAACGAATGCCAATGACTACAACAAACTATGCAAATTCACTTTGATTTCATTTATGACAAATTTGGTTCGACGAATCCAAATTAGAAATGAACTCCCACTCAAAAACGACATCCCTCGTGTCTTTTTGGTGATTACATGAACCAAATCCACTACACCAAGTCCGATCATCACGTGAGTTGATGTAGCTTCAAAGGCGAGCATCTATATGGGCATCATATCAACTATATGACTCATGCTTAACCTTTCAGTACGTGTTCCGAGGCCATGTCTGTACATGCTAGGCTCGCCAAGTAAGAACCTTAGTACTCGCATGTGTAAAACTGTCTTACACCCGTTCCTATGAAAGCATAGATTCGAGTACACCCGATCATCACGTGATGTCTCGAAACACGATCCACAGAACGGTGCACACTTAAGGAAGAACACATTTTTATCTTGATATCTAAATGAGGGATCATCTTACAATGCTACCAAAAGTGCCAAACTAGCACTATAAGATGCTAACATCTAATGTGTAAAGTGAGATGATATGGTCCATGCATTTGATCTCTATCACTTGCATCGTGGTATGATCTCTATCATTCCTTTGTGTGTAAGGCCAAGGTCTATGGAACTTACACGTTGAGTGTGTTGTAAGAGTATCTATCATACATCTACTTACAATAATACCATATCAATACACTAGCCCAGCAACGATCTAAACTAGACGCCTCTAATTTATCAATTGCAAGTTTTACGTGGCTTAGGGCTTTCGGAGATAGAACCGTTCTTACCTACGAACATGAACCACAACGAGGATAACCAAGTTATTAGCAAATCGTTGTAAATCAGATATTGACTATAGTAGGAGAGACAGACACACGCCAGCCACTTATGCAAAACAAGTTGCATGTCAGTCGTGGAACCGGTCTCATGTACGATGACATGTAAGGTTGGTCTGGGCCGCTTCATCCCACTATGCCACCAATATCCAAAATACATAGAAGATGCAATAACATGATCATCATCGCCCACATATAAACATATGTGTACTACCCGTGCAAAGCACCTACACATAGATCAGGCTCTGATACCACTGTTGGGTCCGCAACATAGAAAACAAAAATTATCCTACGATGTGAACTACACGCCAAGATCTATCTACTAGGTACAAAGCAACGGGTGGACATACATCCAACGAGAACTTACCCTCGAAGACAACGAGTTTTGTTAACGAGTAGGAACTCGTGGTTGATGTAGTCATACACTTGCCGATCTCAAGATCGTGAGGAAGTCCGAGCGCCACAACTCAGCAGCGCATCCGTACTCGCACACACGTTCAAGCCACCGGACAACCTCCACCTCCTCGCTCTAGAGATCCAGCGGAAGCAGCAACTCCTTCCAGATGAAATGCCACCGGGAACATGTATCTCGCTAATCCGAGACCATGGGGGAATAATTCTAGAGGGGGAGAGAGATCCTTCACAAGGAGGTGTGTTTGAGAAGTGAGGAGAGGGTGACCTTTTATAGGAGGAGGGGGGTGCCCCTCCTTCATGGCCGGCGCATGGAGGAGGTGTCTCTTCACCTCCTCCGTTCATGTGGTGGTAACCCCTCCACATCAAAATGCCTCTTCACATTCCCTTTTAAAGTCTCCACTTTAAATGCATTAAATTTCTCCAAATTTAATGCTCTCTCATTTAATAAAACTCTTTTATTATTTTTATTCATAATTTTTTTAATTACTTTAATTAACAAACATTCACATAAAACCCCTTGCAATATTTCAATATCACATGCAGAACCACTTTCTGCAATTTCACCCGAAACAATTTCCGGTTTCTATCGAAACAATTCCTGCGCTTTGCAATTCTTTCGTCTGAAACATATGTGCTCCAAAATGGTGTCCGGTAACTCTTAAGTGTGTCACCCTACGGTTCGCGAATAATGCAGACATGATCGAGACCCCTCTCCGATCAATAATCAGCAGCGGGACCTGGAGATCCGTACTGACTCCTACACATTCAACGATGACTTCTGTGATCGTGAGAACCTTTAACGCTTGTAACTAAATCCTGTTGTCCCTCGATATATTACATGTCTGAGATTCGATCATCGGTATCTCCATACCTAGTTTGATCTCGTTACCGACATGCACTCTTTTCTCGTTCCCGTGATATAACATTCTAGTGATCACATCACTTGCTTGCAAGCTATCTCAATGTGATATCACCGAGAGGGCCCAGAGTATATCTATCCGTCATCGGGATTGACAAATCCCACTCTTGATCCATGAGCCTCAACATAACACCTTCGTAGCACTGAACCCATATTTATAGTCACCCTGTTACGGTGTGACGTTGGATGTTATCAAGATACTCTTCCGGTGTTAGCAATTAACATGATCTCATGGTCTAAGGATAAACATTACTTCGTATGATGTTATAGCAATATAAACATAATAACTTTGATCATAATGCTAAACTTCGGATGAATGTTCATCACATCATTCCACCAATGTTGTGACCTTGTTATTAAGAACATCCAATGTCCATGATCAGGAAACCTTGATCATCTTGTTAATCAACGAGCTAGTCTATAAGAGAGGCATAACTAGGAACCCTTTTTGTGTATTAAACACACATGTATTGACGTTTCCGATCAATACAATTATAGCATGTAAAATAAACATTTTTCATAAACATGGAATAAGATAATAACCACTTTATTATTGCCTCTCGGGCATATTCCCTTCATAATCTTCATAGGTTTTCCCTTTTGTTAGTCTCATGTTGTTAGTTGGGAGACCGGGTTTAGGATAGACAGCCATACTATCAAGAGGGGCTCCCGAGTGAGTAACTAGATCATATATTTCAGAGAGAGAGCTCAAACCTTTGCATTCTTAGAATCATCTTTCTTAGTTCATAAAAATTGGATCATGTGAGGTTCTAGAGATTGTGTTAATATTCATAACAAGCTTGTTGTTTTCTCCCTAGTAGCAACAACACATCTAGTACCTTAGAGATTTCTATCGCTTCCCCAGATTCCTAGAGGCATGAACCCACTATTGAGCATAAATACTCCCTCTTGGAGTTCCTAGCATCTACTCGGCCAAGATAGCTACTAACAACGGAGAGCATGCATGATCACAAATAACAAAGACATGATAGAATGAATAATCAATCTGAAATAGCATCTCAATATCCATCGAATCCCCCAAGCACAATATGTAGGATTACAAATATATGATCTTGACCATGAATGGAGCTCACAAGATCTAAACATGGTAGCACAACCAACCATATAGCTACTACATAGACCTGTAGTACAAGGATGAACTACTCACGCATCACACCGGAGGCAGTCATGGTGATCAAGAAGGCCTCCAGGGTGAATTCTCCCCTCCAGCAGGGTGCCAGGAAGAGCTTCAGATCCCTCCCGATCTATGGATGGAGATGATGGCGGCTACAGACTCTTTCGTGGAATTTTGATCGGGTACTTAGGGTTTCTGTATCGGAGGCAATATATAGGCGAAGGGGGAGACCGAGGGGGTGCCCGAGGCGGCTGCACCCCCCAGGCGCGGGCTAGTCCTGGCCACGCGGCCAGGGGGTGTGTCCCCCTCGAGGCCCTTCTCCGTCTTGTCTTCTGGCTCCGTGTTCCCCTCGGTAAAATATTGACTTTGGCTTTTGTCCCGTCCAATTCCGAGAATATTCATTTTCTGGATTTCCTGGAACCAAAAACAGCAGAAAACAGGCAACTGGCAATGTGGCATCTTGTTAATAGGTTAGTTCCAGAAAAATGTGTAAAGATACTCCAAAGCATGGACAAAACATAAGAAAGTAGATATAAAACAAGCATGGAACATCAAAAATTATAGATAAGTTAGAAATGTATCAACATCCCCAAGCTTAACTCCTGCTCGTCCTCGAGTAGGTAAGTGATAAAAAGAAAGAATTATTTTTGAGGTGACATGCACCATCACAATCTTATTCAAGGCATGTATAAAACATCGATAGCTGGGATCATAGTACTTTTAACATAGCATGAAAGATATAGTTCTAATCAATAAGACATAGCAACTATGTTGTAACATGAAAATGTACAAACAAATGATTCATGAATAAGAATGCTTTGAAAGACGTTTGTTTGTTTCACATAAAGAAAACATAATAAGAGTGGTATTCAACTTGTCCCTCATAGTGTAGCAAGACATAAATGCATAGGACACCTTTAAAGTTCATAAGGGTGACTAGATACAAGTAGTTTAAGAACAAGCAATATCAAAATTATGCATCAAACAACAAGTCTTGGGACAATGCAGATTAAACTAAGAACGGCCACTATGCTCTCTCGATAGGTGCATAAAGATAGAAGATGGAGACACAACATAAACGTAAAAGAAAGGCCTTCATAGAAGGAAGTAGGGATTCAGGTTTCATAAAGATCTTCCAAAAATTATGGTACTTATTAGCTTTCAGCTCTCATTGCCCCTATCATAAGCATCTCGAAGTGATTAAGGTTAAAGTGAACAAACTATGGAGTATATGCTTGACAAATTATAAGTTGGCAATCTCATGTCCCTTGAATACGAGGGTTGCTCCTCATGCTACTCAAGTTTAGTTACCGGTAAGTTCTTGTCATAGTAAGTACATGTGTATCATAGAGAACCGCCAACGGGGTACCCCTTGCCCGATGATATAGAAGAATCCCCATATCAAAATGACAAGGCAAGCAGACAATAAGCATCTTAGCAATCTTCTTATTTACCATGGGAAAATGGTGCTTTTTATCTCTTTCCTATTTTCTCATCTTTTTTTCTTTTTTCTCAATCTCTATCTCTTTTTTATAAGAAGAATGCTTTATAGATTGCTCATTATGGTTACGCTGCAGGTTTCCACCATGATTAGGCATGGATTAGACCAGCCGCCCAGGTGTTTCTCTAACACACATACATAACTCCATGGACTTACAAGCTCCCATTTCATTTCACACCGACGACATCCATAAACAAAAGAGCACGATATCAACTGGGTACAATGTACAAGTGAAATGTTGAAAGCGTTCCCCATGATAGCATGGTTCTGCTAATCCCCAACGTATAAGTGCAAGCATATACAACATAGACGACACAATGGTTCAAGTTTATTAGGGGCAAAAAAAAGTAAAGTGTGTCATCAAGTTCGTGAGAGCTTTAATCACTAATTTTCACATAACAAGTTTAATTCAGAAGGTAGATAAAAGCATGAATATACTTGGAATAGCAAATGCTAATAGGTAGGTATGCTGGACTCTTTGGAATAACTTGGTTTTGTTTGGAGTTGGATGCATGAGTGGAACTCATACTTGGTTATGGAGGCTAGAAAAAGACTGGGAGCGACCAAAGAGAGCAATAATGGCCATAATCATGCAAAGCAACAAAACATCATTAATTAAAGCATAAACTGATATTACAAGTCGAAAACTAAATGATCATCAAGGCTATGGTGACTTGGGATAGTCATAACATGGTGTGAGCATGCGCCAAGTTAACCCAAATAAAGCATCAAAGGAGAATACCACAATACTATGCTTTAATATGCTAAAACAATGCATGATCCTTTCAAGGCACATTAAGCAATCTCAATTGTGTATAACAAGTCATGCTACAGCAAAAATCACTAAGCAGAAAGCCAAAACAATATCAAGCATGACATGACAAAGCCTAGGCCACAGTCAAAAACAAGCTCCTTTCTACCACTTAAGCATGAACTTTCCTACTCTTTTCCAATCCAAACCAACTTATTTGAAAACTAATGTATGAATGAGGGGGTCCAACCAATTTATTAAAACAAACTAAGAAAACTAAGCAAACGAAAACTAAAAACAAAAACAAGACGCTCCAAGAACAACACAACTGTGCATGAAACAATAAAAATGAAGTGTTTGGAAGAAACTTGAGATTTTTATTGATGAAGAAGGGGATGCCTTGGGTATCCCCAAGCTTTGACGCGTGTACTTCTTGAATATTTCTTGGGGTGACACGGGTGGCATCCCCAAGCTTGAGCTTTAGTCCATTCTTCATCTCATTACATCATTCTTTCCCTACACCTGAAAATTTCCTTCATACAAAACTTCACACAATCTTCATTAGCAACATTAGTGTACTAAAGATAATAAGTATTTTGGTTCAGCTTCAACACAAGTAAAACTTCCATTAAAACACAAGCTACTATAGAACTTCCTTTAAAAAGTTCAAATGATCAAAGAGAACTCAAAGAGAAAGAGATTAAGAGGCAAATGCAAATAAGGGCAGAAATCAGTCAAAACAGACCAACAGGTAACAACCAATTTTTTTGAAGACCTTATGTTGCTCAAATCGAAAAGTGTTGAACTAACGAAAGTTGGATAAGATCCTGGGGCAGAAGCAAAAAAGATCACAGCTCAAACCGACGTACAGAGATTTTTCACGAATTTTTACAGCGAAGCATAAAATCTGTTTTGGGACAGCAACTTTCCCAAGCATTATTTCTCTCTCATTAGAGGTTACTCTTGGCACAAAAACCACACAAAAATGATAAGGAGAGGTTATTACAGAGGTAATAACTTCCAAGATTCAACTAAAAAATTTGGGTTATCTCCCAATAAGTACTTTTCTTTAACGCCTTTAAGTTAGGCATAAGAAGCAAGACAAGAATCAAGTATTCTCAAATGAAGAAGCATTAAGAGTAAATTTTGTTTTAACTAGAGAGGAAAAATGAATCTTCTCTCTCTTCTTAGGGAAGTGTTCTATACCTTTCTTGAGTGAAAATTGATATTTAATGGTGTGTTCTTTCATATCAATAATGGCACCAACAGTTCTAAGAAAAGGTCTTCCGAAAATAATAGGACAATAAGCATTGCATTCAACATCCAAAACATAAAAATCAATGGGGACATAGGCATTTTTAACCATAATAAGAACATCATTAACACTCCCCATGAGTTTCTTTTTAGCATTGTCATCAAGTTGGACATTTAAATAACAATCTTCCAATGGTGGCAAATCAAACATTTCATAAACCTTTATAGGCATAACAGAAACACTACTATCAAGATCACATAAAGCTTTGAGATCAAAATCATTCACTTTCATATTAATGATGGGTTCCCAACCATCTTCTAATTTCATAGGAATAGAAGCTTTATGTTTCATCTTTTCTTCTTTAATTTTTATGAGAGCATTAGTAATGTGTTTTCTAAAGTCCATATTCATAACACTAGCATTAGGACTTTTAGCAAGCTTTTGTAGGAACATAATTACTTTAGAGATATTGCAACTATCAAGATCAAAATCATAACTATCATCTAAAGTAGTAGATCTATTGTTTCCCATATTTCGAAGAATTTCAGCATTTTTATTAGAAAAGGTTCCATTGGGTTTACTAGCTTCAACATTAGTGGTAGTGATAGTAGAAATACTAATATTTCTAGCAATTTCATCTTCTCTTTCCCACTTAGCATGCAATTCATCTAATAGTCTAACATTTTCATCAATTCTAACTTGTATGGCATTAGTAGCAGCAAAGGGATTTTCAATAATTTCAGGTTTAGCAGCCATTTTATTCAAAGAAGATTGTGCTTCAGCCAATGATGCTATATTTCTTTTAACATTAGAGAGTTTTTCCTCAATAGTTTTATTGAAAGCAGTTTGCTTAATAATAAAATCTTTAAGCATAACTTCAAGTTCAGAGGGTGCACTCCTATTATTATTGTAGGAATTTCCATAAGCATTACCATTGTTGGGAGGATATGGCCTATAATTATTATTACCAAAATTATTCCTGTAGGCAATGTTTCTAAAATTATTAGTTCTAATGAAGTTCACACCAACTTGCTCTTCTTGAGCAACCAAAGAGGCTAAGGGAACATGATTGGGATCAATATGAGCTTTCCCATTAACAAGCATAAACATAATAACATCAATTTTATCACTCAAGGAGGAGGTTTCCTCAACAGAATTTACGTTATTACCTTGTGGAGCTCTCTCAGTATGCCATTCAGAATAGTTAACCATCATATTATCCATAAGCTTTGTTGGAGCACCCAAAGTAATGGTCATAAAGGTACCTCCAGCAGCAAAATCCAGTAGATTTCTTGAAGAATAATCCAGCCCTGCATAAAAGGTTTGGATAATCATCCAAGCAGCCAGTCCATGAGTGGGACAATTCTTTACCAAAGATTTCATTCTTTCCCAAACTTGAGCAACATGTTCATTATCAGATTGTTTAAATTTCATTATTTTACTTCTCATAGATATAATCTTAGCAGGAGGATAGTATTTTCCAATGAAAGAATCTTTGCATTTAGTCCAAGAATCAATACTATTTCTAGTTAGGGATTGCAACCATTCTATAGCTTTTCCTCTCAAAGAGAAAGGAAACAATTTAAGTTTAATAATATCCCCATCTATATCCCTATGTTTTTGCATCTCACAAAGTTCAACAAAGTTATTAAGATGAGCGGCAGCATCTTTAGTACCAATTCTAGACAATTGTTCTCTCATAACAAGATTGAGCAAAGCAGGTTTAATTTCAAAGAAAGTAGCTTCAGGAACATGTGGAGCAATACGTGTGCACATGAAATCATTATTGTTGGTGCTAGTTAAGTCACACAACTTAGTGTTTTCAAGAGTAGTCATTTTTTGTGTGTTTTTGATAAAGAAAGCAAACTAGTACAACTATTTTTTTTTGTGTTTTTTGATAAAGAAACAAGCAAACAAAGCATAAATAAACTAAGCAAAACAAAAACAACAAAGTAAAGAGATTGGTTATGAGGGAATCCCCTTGTGAAGATGTCCTTAACTCTCCGACAACGACGCTAGAAAAAGAGCTTGATGGCCCAAAATATATTCGAGCTCGTTGGGGAACCCCAAGAGGAAGGTATGATGAGTACAACATAAAATTTTCCCTCAGTTATGGAACCAAGGTTATCGAACCAGTAGGAGCAATGAAACACCTCCAAGGTGTTGTTTCCAACATGGAATCTTGCACAATACAACCACAAAACTTTGCCCCAAGTTACAGTGAGGTTATCAATCTCACCGATTTTGCTGAAAACAAAGGATTAAACGTATTGTGTGGAAGATAGTAATAGCTTGCAGAAAGTAAATATAAAATAGTAAATAGCTTGTAGATTGATGGTAAAAGAATGGACCGGGGTCCATAGTTCACTGGTGGTGATTCTCCTTAAGATAGATGACATGTTGGGTGAACAAATTATAGTGGGGCAATTGATAAACATCGAGAAAGCATAAATTCATATACTAATCATCTTGACTCCTATGATATTTGATTGGGCATTACAACATTATACATAGACCGTAATCCAACTGCATCTATGACTAATAATCCACCTTTAGGTTATCATCCAAACCCCCTCCAATATTAAGTTGAAAGCAACAGATAATTGCATTAAGCAAAGTGTGTAAAGTAAACAATACGATTGTTCTCTGAACAAATGATTGCTTTTTTCTCCCTAGTAGCAACAACACATCTAGTACCTTAGAGATTTCTGTCACTTCCCCAGATTCCTAGAGGCATGAACCCACTATCGAGCATAAATACTCCCTCTTGGAGTTGCTAGCATCTACTCGGCCAAGATAGCTACTAACAATGGAGAGCATGCAAGGTCACAAATAACAAAGACATGATAGAATAAATAATCAATCTGAAATAGCATCTCAATATCCATCGGATCCCCTAAACACAACATGTAGGATTACAAATAAATGATCTTGATCATGAACGGAGCTCATAAGATCTAAACATGGTAGCACAAAGGAGGAGAACCAACCATCTAGCTACTACATGGACCCGTAGTCCAAGGATGAACTACTCACGCATCACACCGGAGGCAGTCATGGTGATGAAGAAGGCCTCCAAGGTGAATTCTCCCCTCGGGCAGGGTGCCGGGAAGAGCTTCAGATCCCTCCCGATCTAGGGATGGAGATGACGGTGGCTACAGACTCTTTCGTGGAATTTTGATCGGGTACTTAGGGTTTCTGTATCGGAGGCAATATATAGGCGAAGGGGGAGACCGAGGGGGTGCCCGAGGCAGATGCACCCCCCCCCCCCAAGCGCAAGCCAGGCATGGCCGCGTGGCCAGGGGGTGTGGCCCCCTCGAGGCCCTTCTCTGTATCGTCTTCTGGCTCCGTGTTCCCCTCGGTAAAATATTGACTTTGGCTTTTGTCCCGTCTAATTCCGAGAATATTCATTTTCTGGATTTCTTAGAACCAAAAACAGCAGAAAACAGGCAACTGGCACTGTGGCATCTTGCTAATAGGTTAGTTCCAGAAAAATGTGTAAAGATACTCCAAAGCATGGACAAAACATAAGAAAGTAGATATAAAACAAGCATGGAACATCAAAAATTATAGATATGTCAGCAGCGTATCAATTGTCTGCTAGTTTAGATAAAGCTTTGTCTAGACTCACAGTTTGTTGTTGCAGTCCTTTAATATCAGATCTTATAGATGAAATAGACTTGTTCATCTCACTTATAATTTATGTATGGGATTGGCCACTTGTTCAGCTAGATTTTTAGTTTACTCTTTTTTTCTCCATATAATCATTTGTGGGCGTAGAGGGTGTGTTCTTCCACCTGTCATTTGCATTAGGATATGGAACAGAAGGATGGTTCCCATAGTTGCTAGGCGCATAACGGGGTCTAGGATTGTAGTTATTATTCCCATAACCATTGTTATTAAAGTTTTTTATGTAGTTGACATCTACACTTTCAGATTTTTTCACAAGTTGGTGTAAGGAAACATTGTCTACATTTGTTTTATTTATCAAAGCAACCGAAGCATCAAATTTAGCACACAAAGATTCTAGTTCCTCAATGGAGTTGACCTTCCTAGATGATATAGTGGGTTCTCTTTCATTATGCCATTGGCCATAGTTTTGTAGCATGTTTTCTAATATGGCTTTAGCTTCACTAACAGTTTTAGTCACAAAAGCTCCACCTATAGAAGAGTCTAGCATAAATCTAGACATATAGTTTAGACCATTATAAAATGAGTGTAATATAGTCCATTCATCAACTTCCTATGATGGGAAATTTCTAAGCATCAATTTAATTCTTTCCCAAGCAATAGCTACCTGCTAAGTATCATTTTGCTTGAAGGCGAGTATGTTATTCCTGTTTTGCAAGATTTTAATAGCTGGATAGTATTTCTTAATAAACGCTTCTTTAAGATTATTCCAACAGTTTATGCTACCAGTGGGTAGATATAGTAACCAATCTTTAGCTCTACCTCTTAATGAAAAGGGAATAAATTAAGCTTGACAATGTTATTTTCAACATTCTTAAATGTTTTCATGTCACATAAATCTTGTAGATGCATAGAGGCATCATCACAAGCACTACCACCCAATTTTTCTTTGCCTATTAAATTTAATAACTCATGACTTACTTCAATGGATTCAAATGTAATTTGAGGAGAAGTGATAGGTTTAACAATAAATTGATCATTTAGAACATTGGTGTAGTCACGTAACTTGGTGTTCTGTCACCCATGTTTAACAACACTACTACTATTTTTTTAGCATTTTATTTTATATAGAATAAAAACAAATGCAAAACTAAAAGTAAATATGCAAAATAGAAGTCCTTATGCAAGTAAACAAAAATAAAGAAACAAAAAGAAAGAAACAAAAAGAAAGAAACAAAAAGAAAGACAAAAAAGAAGACAAAATAAAGTGCTTTGAAGATATAAAGCAGAATAAAAAAGCTTATGGAGGTGTGCTTACCCAAGCTTGGTTTGTTGCACGCACTAGAAGATACTTTGAAAATTATCGTCGGAGATCAACAATGCTTCAAACTTTATGAAGAGACAACTCTATGAAGTTCTCCTATTTCCCCGGAACGGGCCAAAGAAATACTCTTGATGACACCAAACTACATGAATACTAATTTGTTGGGACTCCAAGAGTAGAGTGATGTAGCAAGGGTGTGTCTCCCACAAGGGTGAATCGAGGGTTTATATCAAACTCCCAAGGAAATAAGAATGGAACTCTCTTCCCTCCTCTCTTCAAACAATCATGTAAAGCAAAGAAGTTTTTTCCTTGTGTTCCCAACTCCACCATGTGGTTGTCAAGTACAAGGTTTCGAATTAGAATTGAAAATAAGTAACTAAATATGATTATTAAAGTAAATATGTAGCAAGTAAAGTAAAATTAATGCAATACAAAAAGTAAACTAAATGGTATGCAAGATGGTTGTGTAATAGTGTTGGTAGTTATGCAAACTATATGAAATAACTAAATGCAAATGCGATAGATACTTTTGTATTTTCAAAATAAATGAGTGCTAAAAATAAAAAGGTATGTAAATGCAAGTAAGAGATGTTTTTGATGATTAAAAAGGATAGGGGTTTCATAATTTCACTTGTCTACTCTCTCATAAATATGGTGGAATCAAAATAGTTTCAAATAAAGCATAGTATTGATATAATTTCATAATGTGTTTGATAAGTATTCATATGAGCATCACGTCCTATGATTGAGATGCTGAAACACATCTCACTAATAGTTCTCTAGTAAGAGGGCCCTCCACAAACTAGATTTAAGATAAATATAATATTACATTTGCTTCTATGACATGATGCTAAATAGAAAATATATTACCATGTTACTCCAAATAATGCACATATTCCCCTATCATGTCCTATCATACTAGTTTGATCAACACGAAGTAATCAAGAAAGCGGTACATAATATACATCTTATTATACATCATACACACACTAGTGCCAAAATTCTTAGCAGTGATGGTCCATGTATAAACTACACGAACGATAAGGCGTTCGTCAGTAGTATATAGTCACTGGTAACACCTTACTGCCGACGTCGGAAGAACTCATCGTCCAAACTACTTGTGCCGATGACCAAACTGATTTTCGCCCGTCTACTCTAGGTACTCTAGCCGACGAGACATGTCTAACTAGAGACATTCCAGTGGCACACGCATAATTTGTATACTTCAAACATGCTCTAGTAAGTGAAGATTAGAAACTGCAAGTGGACGTCGGCACTACGCCTTCAATGACGTGTATGGATAACATGCAGCACTCGTTCAAACTGTTCTTATGACACATCTTATTACAGACAGATAGTCATTAGTATCTTAACTCCGACATGTTGAATTTATGTTACGTGGTGATTAGTAGATTATTACCGATGAGTTTTGTTCTTTCCTCGTAGTCTCTGATAGAGTGTAAATTGTGATGAGAAAATTGCGTTCTGTATGTCACTCTAAATGTTTTAGCACCGACGTACATTGTTGGGGGGATACCCCCGGGTAGGGTCACGCCGGGGTATAAAGGCCTAGTTAGCCGAGGAATGGCAAGGTCAAAGCAAGTGCTAGCCGAGTCACCTCAAGGAAGGCCGGATCACGGAGTAACCCGGACCAGGGGACGTCCACCTAACTTGATCTCAACCGACTTATGTCGTATGTCGGTAAGGTGTATCTAACTTGTATGCAGGAACAAGTGTGGCTGGATCAACTATGTAGGATCCGGGTCATATCAAGCTTGTAAAAGAAGGAAGGTATCTCGCTGGTCAAAGGTGACCACTGTACGCAGAGCGTGAGCAAAGCGGGCAGAGGCAGGACCACCGAGGCGTGGCCGACAAAGGTGACGATGCCTATGTTGGATGACGCAGGCGCCGCAGAGGCTCACGTAGCCTCTGCATGGATGACGCAGGGCAAAAGTGACCCGGTCGGCTTACTATTTTGGGAAGAGGCATATTCCCTGGAATATGCCTCCACGTATGCCCTAAGTGGAGACCTAGCCCCCCTATATAAGGAGGGCTAGGGCCTCTGTAGAGGGGTTTGATTGGTCTGGGCTTGATTGTCTCCTAGAGAGTTGTGTTTTGATAGTGGTGAGAGTAAGAGAGTTCGTCTTCCTCCTCTCCCTAATACAGCTCAAGGAGCATTTGTAAATCTTGGAAGTGAATCGAATACAAAGCTATCGTGTGTGGAATCACCACACTATCCCTCCCTGGATTCCCCTAGTGCATATAGTCTCCACCTTTAGCCTATCCATGGCATCTGCCGTGACACCACCACGACAGTTGGCGCCCACCGTGGGGCTAGCAGCGCTAGCAGGAGTGAAGATCCGGACGGGAAACTTCATCCGCACCGGCGAACGCATCGTCTCTGGGCTCGTTCAGCGCTTTAGAGCGCTAGATTTCGTCAGCGACAATGCTGGCTGCTTCGGCAAGCGTCCTCTCCCGCGCAACGGCCTCTTCGTCAAGCTTGGCGCGCACAAGATCTACGTTGTTGTCGATGTGTCGTGCGTTCATCCGTGACACGTCGTTGAAGGAGGCGAGCCACCCCTTAGTGTAGTTCACGGGGCGCGTATCACTCGCTCCCCGGGCCACGCTGAGGTAATGATGACCCCGCCTGGTGCCGGCGCAAGCAAGGATCCGGCACCAGATCCGGAGGTAACACCTAAGGCACCGATGAAAAGTAGAGGTCCTCCGCTAGAGAGGCCTGAGAATGTGCTGCAGCAGGCGATTGATAGCTTGGCAAACCCAGTAGCAGCAGCAGTAGATCCGGCTCAGGCACAGGCCAAGCTAGAGGAGACTAGGCAAAAAATACTAGAGGGTGCGAAAAAGATAGCTACGGCTCAGCAGTTGTTGAACATGACACTGCGTGAGTACACAAAGGCAAATAAGGTAGATACTGTAAAAGTGAAGGGGAGAAACCTCATGAGTGAAATGAATAAAGAGGGTGATACTAGGATTGAGGAATAAGAAAATTGTTTGTCCGTGGGGCTGCTGAAGTATAGTACCCCGGCAAAGAACCTCAGAGCAGCGGATGCAGCTACGTCCGAGTTAGAAGGTCTGACGGGTGAAGCCCGTCAAAAATAGCAGGATAGAGTCAATGAGTTGGTTCGGATCGCGAACAAGCAAAACGAGGAGTTGCTCAGGGCTAACCCAGAGAGAGCTGGGGCATCCAAGATCATTCATTCGGCGGTGGGTATCCCGGAGAAATCCGCTGGAGCCGCATCGTCTCCTCATGGTGGTCCTAGGAGAGAAGAGGTAGTAACTTCGGCCAGGAGGAATAAGCAGATAGTCCCATATGACCTGGCAAGGGCAGTGAAAGGAAAAGAAGTGCAAAGAAATGAGGATCGAAGGAGTGTGAGCCGAGGTGAAGCTGGCCGAGGTAACCGCGACCAAGGCAATGCCGGTCAAGGGAATGCTGTAAACGGCAATGCCGGACAACATAATTCGGTAGTTGTAGGTCAACCGCAGCAGCGGAATATACCACGGCAAGAGCACAGCGCCGACCAAGGTATGCAACAGAGAGCAGCTCCACAGGAGCAAGATAGATACAATGATGGTGATTCGGAGATGGTGAATGCTGGCTATCCCAGACCGGACTATCACGTGATAGGGTCAAGATTGGGAGGCAGGAACTTGATGCCTCATGATGCCAGGTTAAAACTGGATCGACTGTATAGGTCGGAGCAAATTGAGTGTCAAGGTCCTCCGGGTCCAGCTTGTTTTGGGCCCTGGATCATGAAGGAACCTCCGGTACCTAACTTCCAGTTACCTAGAGGCACAAAGACGTATGACGGCAGCACTAAGCCGGAGGATTGGTTGATTAACTATGCAACTGCTGTGAAAATTGCCACAGGTAACTTGAGATGGGCTGTGAGATATGTACCCCAGATGCTGGAGGGGCCAGCGAGGGTATGGCTAAACAATTTTCCACCCGGAAGTATTAACTGTTGGATCGATTTTGAGGAGATGTTTGTTAGCAATTTCTCAAGTACGTATCAGAGGCCCAACAGGCCATAGACCCTAGCAATGTGCAGGCAGAGACCGAATGAGACCGACCGGGAGTTTTTAACCCGTTGGTGCACTGTGCGAAACTCGTGTGAGGGTGTGATTGAGTCACAGGCCATAGCTTGGTTTGTGCAAGGATGCATATATGCAAGCATGCTATGGCAAAGGTTGCAAAGAGATATGCCAACCACCTTGGCAGAAACAATCTGAATTGCTGATTCATATGCCTTGGGTGATCCGACACAACCTAGGCTCACGTCAAACGAGTCAAGCGAGGAGTTTTGTCAGCGAGATGGGGCCGGGTCATCCCGGAGAAATGATTACCGAGGTAAAAGAATGGATGACAGACCGGATTATCGGTACAGTTCGCAACAAGTTGCAGATGTGAATCAGGATCAGCCCGGAGCAAGAAGCAGTCAATGTCAAAAAACTAGAGGACAACAATGGACACCAAGGAATGATGGAAAGAAAACTTGGACGCCAGAGTAGAAAAAACAGTGGCAAGAAAAGAAGGACCGTTCAAGGTACACCTATGAGGCAATGCTGGATCAGCCGTGTAAGTTTCACACGCCAAATCCGAGTAACCTAGCGGGTCACACAACCAGGCAGTATGAATGGATGCGAAAGATAGAACAAAGTGGTTCGGGGAATGCTCAGGCACCTCGGAATGATCAATCTCGGCAGGAGTTACCCCGGCAGCAATTGCTCTCCGGAGCGAACACGCAACAGCTAATGTTGTCTCCCCCCCGCCGAGGTATGACAACCATGAGAGAAGGGATGCAGTGCATCAGGTGGAGAACCAAAACAACAGGATTAGAGGTACCCCGGAAACAAGGGGAGGAATGAGTACAAAGAGCATCATCAGAGTTATTGTGTGTTCACTACGAAAGAGACAGACAGAAAGAGCTTGCAGCACCGACATATGGAGGTCCATGCAGTATGCCGGCCGTGACGAGGTATATGCCTTGGTCTGATCAGGAGATTACCTGGAGCATCAAAGATCATCTGAAGCTCATGCCAAGTCCTGGTTCGTATGCACTGGTGTTGGATCCAACATTCATTGGGCCTAACATCAATGTGAGGTTCTCAAAGGTGCTGACTGATAATGGCAGTAGCATCAACATCATGTATGTTGACACGATGCGCAAGTTGGGTATCTCGGAGAATATGCTTCAAGCTATAAGGACAACTTTCCATGGCATTGTGCCAGGCATTTCTTGTGAGCCCATAGGCAAGGTCCGGGTTGACGTATTTTTCAGCACAAGAGATAACTGCCGGACTGAGAATTTGGAGTTCGAGGTTGTAAATTTGGAGAGCGCATATCACGCGTTGCTTGGCAGGCCAGCTCTGAACAAATTCATGAAAAGTTGTCACATAAGTTACTTGAAGATGAAGCTGCCCGGGCCAAATGGTGTAATTACCATAGCTGGATATTTCCGACGTTCCATAGAGTGTGCATCCGCCGGGTCTAACCTGGCCGAGTCACTCGTGATTGCGCAAGAAAAGAGAAAAATCCAAGAGGTGGCAGCATTGGCTCAGTCCGTGCAGCAGTATATGCCGGCGCTGAGTAACCCGCATGGTAGTGTCTCATTCCAAGTGACAAAGATACGAAGAAAGTGCTTGTTGATGATATGTTCCCTAAGCGTACCGTAACAATTGGTGCCGGGTTAAATGACAAATAGGAAAGCGAGCTCGTCAACTTCCTCCGTGAGAATCGGGATATTTTTGCTTGGTCCACACAGGACTTGCAAGGTGTTCCGAGGGAGTTGGCCGAGCACTCTTTGAATGTCAGACCCGGAGCAAAGCTAGTGAAGCAACCTCTCCACCGCTTCGCCGAAGACAGGAGAAAGGTCATAGGAGATGAGATAGCTCGGTTGTGGCAGTGGTTTGGCATATGTGTATCGATTACACGAACCTGAATAAGGCGTGTCCAAAAGATCCATTCCCACTGCCAAGGATAGACCAAGTCATAGATTCCACTGCTGGGTGTGAGTTGTTGTCGTTCATTGATGCATATTCTGGTTTCTACCAGATACCTCTGAACCCAAGTGATCAAATAAAGACTGCGTTTATCACCCCGTATGGGGCTTATTGCTATCGCACCATGCCTTTTGGTTTACGTAATGCAAGGGAAACGTACCAGAGATGTATGCAAAAATGTTTGCATGACCAAATTGGTCAAAATGTGCAGGTGTATGTGGATGATGTTGTGATAAAGACCAAGGAAAGCATAACGCTCCTTGACGATATCAGGCAGACATTTGCGAACCTAAGGAGGTTCCGAATGAAGCTTAATCTGGAGAAATGCACCTTCGGTGTCCTGGCTAGAAAGTTACTCGGATTTCTTGTCTCCAGCCGAGGTATCAAGGTCAATCCAACTAAAATCCGGGCCATAGAGCGAATGGAACTGCCGAAGTGTCTTAACGATGTCCAGAAGTTCACTGTTTGCCTGGCATCCTTAAGTCGGTTTGTATGTCGGTTGGGAGAAAAGGCACTTCCTCTCTATCAACTCATGAAAAAGTCGGACAAGTTCATTTGGACACCGCAGGCCAATGAAGCCTTTATCCAACTAAAGAAGATGTTAGCCACTACACCAGTGTTAGCCTCTCCACTATCAAAGGAGCCAATGTTGCTCTATATAGCCGCAACCAACCGAGTTGTAAGTGCAGTAATTGTGGTAGAGCGCAACGAAGAGGGTAAGTCAGTGCAAAGGCCAGTATATTATCTGAGCGAGGTATTATCAGCCTCAAAGCAGAACTATCCTCACTATCAGAAGGTGGCATATGGTGTGTATATGGCAGCTAAGAAGCTGAAGCACTATTTCGAGAAACACCCAATCAAGGTAATATGTGAAGCCCCCATATCCGAGATAATGAGCAACAAGGATGCAAGTGGCAGGTTTGCAAAATGGGCAATTGAGCTAGCTCCTTATGCGCCACAATATGATAGAAGAGAAGCAATCAAATCTCAGGTTGTGGCGGACTTCTTTGTGGATTGGGCCGAGGTGCAATATGAGCCACCATTGCCAGATCCGAACTACTGGAGAATGCACTTTGACGGGTCAAAAACAAAAACCGGCTTAGGTGCCGGAGTTGTGTTTACCTCGCCAAAGAAGGACCCGTTGAAATATGTGCTGCAAATCCACTTCACTGCATCAAACAACGTTGCAGAATATGAGGCACTTGTACATGGGCTCAAAGTGGCAAAAGAAATTGGAATACGTCGGATCCAGTGCTTCGGTGACTCTGATCTTGTAGTCCAGCAAGTCGCCGGACAATGGGATGCTTTGGATGCAAATATGGCGATCTGGAGGTTGAGGCGCTCTCTTTCTTCGGTAAAATCTTGGCCTGCCTTCTCCAGTTCGGATTTGTGATGCGCCTTAAGCTTCTTCTTATCTGCCTTAAGCTGGGCAATTTCTTCATCTTTGGTCTAGAGGAGGGCAAGCTCGTCGTCTTTCTTCTTGAGTTCAGCTTGGTGCTGCCCTGCTTGTTCGAGAAAATGCAGCATCATGTCAGGAACGGGCACACTATCTTCAAGAGAGGCCGAAATAGTTTATTGACCCGGCAAAGCCGAGGTATGAATATTTGCCGAGCCAAGGAGAAAAGGAGATAGAAAGCACAGCAAGGTGGAGCAAGATTAACTTACCCTTTATCTGGTCCAAAATTTTCCTCATAAGGATATTCTCAGCCTCCACACCAGCTGCGAAATCTGAATGAGGGATTAGTTCGGCGGAAAAAGATGAAGAGAGATGGAAAATTTACAAGGAGAAAACTTACCCCTTTTATCGTGTTCGGCGAGCAACACACTATGCTTTGCACGCAACATCTTGTGAGTATCAAGGAGACGCTGAAATTCAGCGCTCCGACGATTGGTGGTCACCTGAAAGAGCAAAAATGGACAGCTTAGTCTTGTGCATATTCGTAGTGTACAAAATCCGGGCCAAGTGGAACTTAACCCGACTCTAGGTGTGTGCATATTCAAAGTGTAAAAAATCTGGGCCGAGTGGAACTTAACCCGGCTCTAGGTGTGTGCATATTCGAACTGTACAGAATCCAGGCCAAGTGGAACTTAACCCGGCTCTAGGTGTGTGCATATTCGAAGTGTACAAAATCCGGGTCAAGTGGAACTTAACCCGGATCTAGGTGTGTGCATATTTGAAGTGTACAAAATCCGGGCCAAGTGGAACTTAACCCGGCTCTAGGTGTGTGCATATTCGAAGTGTACAAGATCCAGGCCAAGTGGAACTTAACCCGGCTCTAGGTGTGTGCATATTCGAAGTGTACAGAATCCGGGTCAAGTGGAACTTAACACGGCTCTAGGTGTGTGCATATTGGAAGTGTACAAAATCCGGGCCAAGTGGAACTTAACCCGGCTCTAGGTGTGTGTGATATATTGCAAATGTATCTATAATTTTTGATGTTCCATGCTTGGTTTTATCCACTTTCTTGTGTTTTGTTCCAACTTTGGAGTACTTTTCATATGATTTCTTGGACTAACCTATTAACAAGAGCCATAGTGCCAGCTGCCTGTTTTTTGCTGTTTTTGGTTCCAGGAAAGTCATAAAATGAATATTCTTGGAATTGGACGGAACAAAAGCCAAAGTGCCTATTTTTCTGGAAGTGATCAAGTGCCAGAATACGAGACGGAGAAGGGCCAGGGAGCCACCACACCACCTGGCCGCGCGGCCAGGCCTGGCCCACGCCAGGGGGTGGTGTGGCCGCTCCCGGCACCCCTCGGCCTCTCCTTCCGCCTATATAGTGCCTATATATTGCCCTTGGAACGAAAACCCTAAGTACCCAATCAAAAATCCACGAAAGAGTCTGGAGCCGCCGTCATCTCCATCCCTAGATCGGGAGGGATCTGAAGCTCTCCCCGACACCCTGCCGGAGAGGGGAATTCACCCTGGAGGCCTTCTTCATCACCATGCAAGCCTCCGGTGTGATGCGTGAGTAGTTCATCCTTGGACTACGGATCCATGTAGTAGCTAAATGGCTGGTTCTCCTCCTTCGTGCTTTCATGTTTAGATCTTGTGAGCTCCGTTCATGATCAGATCATCTATTTGTAATTCATACATGTTGTGTTTGCGGGGATCCGATGGATATTGAGATGCTATTTCAGATTGATTATTGATTCTATCATGTCTTTGTTATTTGAGATCTTGCATGCTTTCCGTTGTTAGTAGCTATCTTGGCCAAGTAGATAATAGCAACTCCAAGAGTTAGTATTTATGCTCGATAGTGGGTTCATGCCTCTGGTAATCTGGGGAAGTGACAGAAATCTCTAAGGTACTAGATGTGCTGTTGCTACTAGGGAGAAAACAACAATCCTTTGTTCATAGAAAAATCGTATTGTTTACTTTACACGCAATTCGTAAAGCAATAATCTGTTGCTTGCAACTTAATACTGGAGGGGGTTCGGATGATAACCTGAATGTGGATTATTAGTCATAGATGCAGTTGGATGGCGGTCTATGTATAATGTTATAATGCCCAATCAAGTCTCAAAGGAGTCAAGATGATTAGTATATGCATGTATTGCTTTCTCGATGTTTGTCAATTGTCCCGCTGTAATTTGTTCACCCAGCATGTTATCTATCTTAAGGAGAGCCACCTCTAGTGAACTATGGATCCCAGTCATTTTCTTTATATACAACATATAAACTGTTTACTGTTTTGTGTTTACTTTCTACAAACTTTTACTTCTTTCCATTCGATACGTTTAATCCTTTGTTTTCCGCAAAACACGGTGAGATTGACAACCTCATCGCAAGTTGGGGACAAAGTTCTGTGGTTGTGTTGTGCAGGTCTCCACGTTGCTACTAGCACCGGTAGTGCGCCCTGCCAAAGCTCAGCTAGTAACACCTTTGGGGTGTTTCCTTGCTCCTACTGGTTCGATTAAACCTTGGTTTCATAACTGAGGGAAAACTTACTGCTGTGCTCATCATACCTTCCTCTTGGGGTTCCCAACGAGCTCTACGTCGAAAGTCGAGCGCATCAAGATCTTTTCTGGCGCCGTTGCCGGGCAGTCAAGGACATCTTCACAAGGGGAGTCCCTCATAACCAATCTCTTTACTTTGTTAGTTTTGTTTTTCTTAGTTTGCTTGTTTCTTTATCAAAAACACACAAAAAATTAGTTTTACTAGTTTGCTTTCTTATTTGAAAAACACAAAAAAATTAGTTCCTATCCTAAGTTGTCACTATGTCTAGCCTTGCTCCAATCACTATGTCACCCGAGGATATGATTTTCACTTTTAAACAAGGAATTTAGGAAAGTTTTAAGGAAGCTTGGTTTAGAATCTCCGATCTACATGAAAAAACTGAGCCTAAAATGAGTCAAAGCTTGTTCCTTAGTAGTTTTTACCATGGAATTGCTCTTTTCTATAGATATGCTTTGGATGTTGTTGTGGGAGGAAATTTCCTCCATTGTAATGAGGATGATGTTATTAATTCTATAAAGAAATTGATCCTCACTTACAACTTGCCTAGCCAAACTGATACTTCTTTCACAAAAATATTTGCTAGGTTGGACACTCTTGAGGCTAGCATTACTAGATTAGAAAATTGCTATAATACGCTTAGGGAGCATCACAATTATGTTCCAAAAAACTCTGAACCATCAAAGTGGTTCCCTACAGTAAATATTGAGATGAACACTGAAACTTTTCAAGCTCGCTGTGATATCATGTCTGAATTTTGCCTTATGCCCAAAGATATTTATAAATCTCTGAATACTTGGGGGCTCATTGAAGGAGGAAAAGAAATATCTCTTACTAATAATACTACCATATTACCTCTTGGAATAGCTGAAGGAGTGTTTACAAAGATCCTTGGGAAAACGATTTCTATTGATTATCTTGTTATTGAATGTGCAGAAAAAGGACAAATTACACTTAGAAGGTCCCTATTAGAACTCCTTGGAGCAATAATAGATGTGGGAAAGGGGACCATGCACCTTTCTTCTCCACCAAACAATCATATTTTCCCCAAGGTTAAGAATAAAAGTAAGAGAGGTAAGGGCAAGAAAGTTGGTTTTAATGCTTCTTCATTTGAGAACACTTGATTCTTTCTTTGCTTCTTATGCCTAACTTAAAGGCGTTAAAGAAAAGTACTTATTGGGAGATAACCCAAAAGTTTTAGATGAGACTTGGAAGTTATTACCTCTGTAATAACTGCTCCTTATCCTTTTCATTTTATTTTTGTACCAAGAGTAACCTCTAATGAGAGAGAAGTAATGATTGGGAAAGTTGCTGTCCCGAAACAGATTTTTGTGCTTCACCATCAAAATTCGTGAGAGATCTCTGTATGTAGGTGAGCTGTAATTTTTTGTGATTCTTCCCCAGGTTGTTATCTAACTTTCGTTAGTTCAACACTTTTTGATTTGAGCAACACAAGGTCTTCGAAAAAATTCGTCTTTACCTGCTGATCTGTTTTGACAGATTTCTGCCATTTTCTGCATTTGCTTCTTGTTAGTTCCTTCTTAAGTTCTTTTGGGGAATTGAGCTTTTTGAGGGAAGTGATACAGTAGTAGTGTTATAATGGAAATTTATTTGGTGTTAGAACTGAACCTTAAGACTTATTTATCTTAAGTGCACTAATGTTGCTAATGAAATTGTGTGAAGTTTTGTATGAAGGAAAATTTTCAGGTGTATGGAAGGAATGAGTAATGAGATGAAGGATGGACTAAAGCTCAAGCTTGGGGATGCCACACATGTCACCCCAAGAAATATCCAAGAAGTACAAGCGTCAAAGCTTGGGGATGCCTTGGGCATCCCCTTCTTCATCAATAAAAATCTTAGGTTTCTTCCAAACGCTTCATTTCTATTGTTTCATGCACAGTTGTGTTTTTCTTGGAGCGTCTTCTTTTTCGTTTTTGTTTTGGTTTTTAGTTTGCTTGGTTTGCTTAGTTTTCGGAATAAATTGGTTGGACCCCCTCTTTCATACATTTGGTTTGCAAATAGTTTGGTTTGGTTTGGAAAAGAGTAGGAAAGGTCATGCTTTTGTGGTGAAAAGAGCTCGTTTTTGACCGTGGCCTATGCTTTGTCATGCCATGCTTGATATTGTTTTGGCTTTATGCTTAGTATTCTTTGATGTAGCATGACTTGTTATAAACAATTGAGATTTCTTAATGTGCCTTGGATGAATCATGCGTTTTTTTAGCATATTAAAGCATAGTATAGTGGTATTCTCCTTTGATGCTTTATTTGGGTTGACTTGGCACATGCTCATGCCATGTTATGACTATCCAAAGTCACCATAGCCTTTATGATCCTTTAGTTTTCAACTTTTAATATCACTTTATGCTTTGATCAATGATGTTTTGTCGCTCTACATGATTATGGCCATTATTGCTCTCTTAGTTTGTCGCTCCCAGTCTTTTGCTAGCCTCCACAACAAAGTATGAGTTACACTCATGCATCCAACTCCATAAACCAAGTTATTCCAAAGAGTCCATCATACCTACCTACTAGCTTATGCTATTCCAAGTATATTCATGCTTTTGTTTACCTTCCACTTGTTATGAGAAAACTAGTGATTAAAGCTCTCACGAACTTGATGGCACACTTTACTTTTTGCCTCTAATAAACTTGAACCATTGGCTCCTTCTTTGTTGTGTATATGCTTGCGCTTTATAAGTTGAAATTAGCAGAACCATCTACCATGGGGAACCCTTTCAACATTGCACTTGTACTTTGTACCCCGTTGATATCATGTTCTTTTGCTTACGGATCCCGGCGGTGTGAAATAAAAGTGGAACTTGTAAGATTATGGAGTTTGTATGTGTGTTAGAGAAACGCCTGGGCCGCTAGCCTAAGCCATGCCTAATCATGGTGAAAACTTGCAGCATCACCATAATGAGCACTCTATGAAGCATCCTCAATAAAAACCTATGCAAATAGCAAATAAAAAGATCGCTAAGATGCTCATTGTCTGCTTGCCTTGTCATTTTGATTATGGGAAAGCTCCTGTATCATGTGCAAGGGGTACCCTGTTGGCGGTTCTTAATGATACACATATACTTACAATGACAAGAGCTTACTCGTGACTAAAGTTCAGTAGCATGAGGATCGGTCTTCGTAAGTAAGGGGCATGAGATTTCGGTTTATAACTTGTCAAGCATATCCTCTTAGTTGTGTCACTTTAACCTTAATCACCTTCAAGATGCTTATGATAGGGGCAATGAGAGCTGAAAACTACAAGTACCATAAGTTTTGGAAGCTCTTTATGAGACTTGAATCCCTACTTCCTTTTACAAAAGGCCTTTCTTCCACCATTATATTGAGTCTCCACATTCTACCTTTATGCACCTACTTTGAGAGCATAGTGACCATTCTTAGTTCTATGTGCATTGTCCCAAGACTAGTTGATTGATGCATAACTTGATATTGCTTGTTTTAAACTATTGTATCTAGTCACTCTTATGAACTTTGAAGGTGTCCTATGCATTTATATTTGCTACTCTATTGAGGGACAAGCTGAATACTATTATGCTATGTTTTCTTTATGTGAAACAAACAAACGTCTTGCAAAGCATTGTTATTCATGAATATTTTGTTTGTGCCTTTTCATGTTGCATCATAGTTTCTTTGCTTATTGCTAGAACTTTGTCTTTCATGTTATGATTGAAGTACTATGATCCCAGCTTTGAATGTTTTGCAAATACTTTGATCAAGTCTTTGATGGTGCATTTCACCTCAAAAAGTATTCTTTCTTTTTATCACTTACCTACTCGAGGACGAGCAAGAGTTAAGCTTGGGGATGTTGATACATTGCAAATGTATCTATAATTTTTGATGTTCCATGCTTGGTTTTTATCCACTTTCTTGTGTTTCTTTCCAACTTTGGAGTACTTTTCATATGATTTCTTGGACTAACCTATTAACAAGAGCCACAGTGCCAGCTGCCTATTTTCTGCTGTTTTTGGTTCCAGGAAAGTCAGAAAATGAATATTCTCGGAATTGGACGGGACAAATGCCAAACTGCCTATTTTTCCGGAAGTGATCAAGTGCCAGAATACGAGACAGAGAAGGGCCAGGGAGCCACCACACCACCTGGCCGCGCGGCCAGGCCTGGCCCGCGCCAGGGGGTGGTGTGGCCGCTCCCGGCACCCCCTTGGCCTCTCCTTCCGCCTATATAGTACCCTCGGGACGAAAACCCTAAGTACACGATCAAAAATCCACGAAAGAGTCTGTAGCCGCCGTCATCTCCATCCCTAGATCGGGAGGGATCTGAAGCTCTACCCGGCACCCTGCTGGAGAGGGGAATTCATCCTAGAGGCCTTCTTCATCACCATGCAAGCCTCCGGTGTGATGCGTGAGTAGTTCATCCTTGGACTACGGATCCATGTAGTAGCTAGATGGTTGGTTCTCCTCCTTTGTGCTTTCATGTCTAGATCTTGTGAGCTCCGTTCATGATCAAGATCATCTATTTGTAATTCATACATGTTGTGTTTGCGGGGATCCGATGGATATTGAGATGCTATTTCAGATTGATTATTGATTCTATCATGTCTTTGTTATTTGAGATCTTGCATGCTTTCCGTTGTTAGTAGCTATCTTGGCCAAGTAGATGCTAGCAACTCCAAGAGTTAGTATTTATGCTCGATAGTGGGTTCATGCCTCTGGTAATCTGGGGAAGTGACAGAAATCTCTAAGGTACTAGATGTGTTGTTGCTACTAGGGAGAAAACAACAATCCTTTGTTCATAGAACAATCATATTGTTTACTTTACACGCAGCTCGTAAAGCAATAATCTGTTGCTTGCAACTTAATACTGGAGGGGGTTCGGATGATAACCTGAAGGTGGATTATTAGTCATATATGCTGTTGGATGGCGGTCTATGTATTATGTTGTAATGCCCAATCAAGTCTTAGAGGAGTCAAGATGATTAGTATATGCATGTATTGCTTTCTCGGTGTTTGTCAATTGCCCCGCTATAATTTGTTCACCCGGCATGTTATCTATCTAAGGAGAGCCACCTCTAGTGATCTATGGATCCCGGTCCGTTTTCTTTACATACAATCTATAAACTGTTACTGCTTTGTGTTTACTTTCTGCAAACTTTCACTTCTTTCCATTCGATACGTTTAATCCTTTGTTTTCCACAAAACACGGTGAGATTGACAACCTCATCGCAAGTTGGGGACAAAGTTCTGTGGTTGTGTTGTGCAGGTCTCCACGTTGCTACTAGCACCGGTAGTGCGCCCTACCAAAGCTCAGCTAGTAACACCTTTAGGGTGTTTCCTTGCTCCTACTGGTTCTATTAAACCTTGGTTTCATAACTGAGGGAAAACTTACTGTTGTGCTCATCATACCTGCCTCTTGGGGTTCCCAACGAGCTCTACGTCGAAAGTCGAGCGCATCAGTGTGCATATTCGAAGTGTACAGAATCTGTGCACGGTGGAACTTAACCCGGCTCTAGGTGTGTGCATATTCAAAGTGTACAAAATCCGGGCCAAGTGGAACTTAACCCGGCTCTAGGTGTGTGCATATTCGAAGTGTACAAGATCCAGGCCAAGTGGAACTTAACCCAGCTCTAGGTGTGTGCATATTCGAAGTTATTAAGGAGCTACGTTAATTCTCTATGGAGCATCCGGCCGAGTAACAAGTTACTCCCCCGGAGGCTCGAGGACTAATGGTTATATCACTAATATCTTCTGCATGCTAAGCAAAAGGCGAAATAACGCACCTCTATCATCCGATCTGCAAGGTTAATTGCCTTGGCAACGGTATTCATCCGCGTAGCAAATTTGGCGGGACAGAACTTCTCCGGGAGATTGCCATTATGGACGAACTCAGCCTTGTCCTAGTTGTTCACAAACTCGATCAAGGTCGGAGGATATCGTTCGCCGCTGAGCATGTGGGGTGCAGCTAGACCCTTAGCATGAGCTTCCCTCCTCTCAACCTGGGCAAGGGCCGGACTGGTGTGCAAAACAAGTTGCGTATCAGATGGCTCGGCAGGGGCGTCCTTCGGTGGTGGAGTCTTTTTTGTGAGCATGGACGCAAGTGTGCGCTGTCCAGTCTCAACGGACGTTGCCCTAGCGGCGTCAGGAGCCTTCTTGCCCTTGGGTTGCTGCTGTGAGGTGGAAGTTGCTGCAGCGGATTTTCCCTTGGGAGCTGCCTTGGTGCTTCCCTTGGTGCTGCTGGTGTCTTCTCGCCGAGCCTTGGAAGACTCGGACGAGGCGAAGGGGCTTGGTGCCTTTGTTGTAGCTGCTGGTGCTGGAACCGACGATGGTGCTGGTGCAGATTTTCCTTTTGGCGGAGGAACTGTGGGTATCTCGGACGAAGCTGGCTGCGGCGGAGTTGAAGTGGTAGTTGCTGCTGCCTCGGCAGAGCTAGTTTCCCCCGCTCCGAGGTTGCCCTCCTCTTGACGAGGTGGGCTAGAACCCGGAGCAGCTGCTGAACCCTCCTGAATGGAGCTCAACGGGCGTGAATCGTCGCCACGAGGGGGAGAAGGGCTATGCCGGAGCGGTGAAGCAATACCCGATCCGCTCTGAGGAACCTCTACCGCAGCACTGCCGAATCAAATCATAAATGATGAGAAACTATAACAAAGGAAGAACAAATAAATATCAAAGGGTGAAGTGGCTTACTCATCCGAGGTCAGAGGCTCTTTTGGCTTCCGAGCCCTCCGGGCTATGGCCTTGGTTGCTGGCTTGGTGGCAGTTTTGTCCCCGGACTTCTTTTGCCTTTTAGCTGGCTCAGAAGGTCCGGAGGAAGATGCGGATGCAGCTCCCCTCTTCTTCTTCGGTGCGACCGGGACAGGATCACCCACGGCTAAGGGAGGATCTTCATGGATCTGCCCACCGGGGTTAGCTGATGCCGGAAAAGCATAAGAAAGGGGGACAACGTCAAATGTCTCCATCACCTCAATGTCCGAATCATCCTCATCGTCGGGCCAATCTATAATGGAAGAGAGTTTACCGGTGGGTCGCTTGGACGCATCTGCCATAGGCAGGAACATCTCCTGATCCGGTTCCTCCTCGTCCGAGGTATCGCGATCAGGCACCCATTTGAGAGAAGGCTCGGTGCCATCCTCGATGGTTTGCTGAAGAAACATCTAAGGGAAAGAAAAGGCAAGAAGATTAAACCTACAACAAGGACCGACATGCGATTTAATTCGGAAAGAGTTTGGGGCACGAGACTTACCGCAGGAGGAAGCCTATCTCGGCAAAAGTGTTCAATCCCCCATGTCCACTCAGAAGAGAAGTCCTTGTGGGTGGTGAAGAGGGCCTTGACCCGGCGGTAGATCTCGGTGTTGCTTAGCTCGAACGAGGAGGTTTGGTTGGGGTCGCGGCCCCAGCTCATATGACATAGTTTATGTGTGCGTTTCTGGAGGGGAGAGATTCGGTTCCAAACAAACGTGATCATTGCGTCTTCATTGCGCAATCCCAGATCCTTCAACTCCTGAAACCTCTTGTTGACTTGGTTCGCCAAGACAGTGGGCTTCTTGGGAACCTTGTCCCATAAATCCGGGTTAGGAGGACCCGGAGTATAAGGGCGCAGCCGGATCAAATCTTTGGAGGTGCTGTTCCGGACATAGAAGAAGGTCCGGGCCCATCCCTTGCAAGAGTCAAGTCCCGTGACTCGGGGGACGATGGACTGCTTCCGGGGAGAGATTGACGCAGCGCCGAACTGCGTGAGTTGTTTGTCCTCCGGATTAAGCTCTATGTTCGGAATCACGTTCTAGCGAAGGCCAAAGAACCGGATCCAGAGCTCCTTCGTGGGCCATAGTCCGGCGTAACCCTCGATGGTGGAGGCAAAGGCGGAGAGAGACGTGATGGCATTAGCCGGAAGATGGTGCAGCTGAAGCTCATATGTATTGAGCCAGTCGTGGAAAAAGTCACTAACTGGGAGACCAAACCCGTGTTGGAAGTGGGATAGAAACACCACATACTCACCCGGATTGGGTGAGGGGGCAAGCTCGGCGGAAGCAAGGCGTGCGGTGACGCCCTCCGGGATGCGCCTGGTGCAATATAGCCAATCCAGGTCATCCTGGCAAACCCAGGATCCGGCCCACGCGCCACGGTCGGCGTTCGCCGCCTCTTGCTCCATCTCCTGCTCTGCGACGGTGAGCTCCTCCTCGGTCATCTCTAGATCACTCCCCACACTAGCGCTAGCAGCGGTGGGAGGCGGTAGCCTGGACTGGCGGGGACCCGTGGTGGAGGAGATGCGCGGAGGTGGCGGCGACGCTGGTGCGCGTGTAAGCAGTGCGGCAGCGGCGCTGCTACTCAGATGCGGTGGCGGCGGCACGGTCGCTGGAGAAGATGAGGAAGAAGCAGAGGCAGAGGGGCGCGGAAGTGGGGAAAGGACCCAGGGGCGCGCCCCTCCCCTATTTAACCACTCCCTTAAGGGGGTAGTGGGATCGCGTTTTGCGGGCAGGCCACACGGTGTGGCCGTGTATGATCCAGATTGACCAATCAGCGACGAGCCACGGGAAGGGCCACAGGGCGCAGCGGATCCCACGACGCGACGTCATGATACGGTTAACGAGGAGACATGCACGACGTGACGTGCGCTACAGTAATTTCTGACAATAACTGCGGCGATCACTGTCGCAGGCCCTTAAAATGAGGCAAAGTAATGATTAGCCTCCACGTGGGGAAGCGTACGAGAGAAGGAAGAATGACCCGGATGAGTACGAGGTAACCTGGCCAGCAAGTAAAAACTTGGAATGTGCCAAGGGAAAATAAACCTATGGAATCCGGATTATGAGGTAACTCGGAGAAGGAGCAAGGGGCTCAGTAAGATTGAACCTGCTGTGGCCTTAGCGGCTAAGGCAGCTAAGACCGCACCAGCTTCGGGGACTAATGTTGGGGGGATACCCCCGGGTAGGGTCACGCCGGGGTATAAAGGCCTAGTTAGCCGAGGAACGGCAAGGTCAAAGCAAGTGCTGACCGAGTCACCTCAAGGCAGGCCGGGTCACGGAGTAACCCGGACCAGGGGACGTCCACCTAATTTGATCTCAACCGACTTATGCCGTATGTCGGTAAGGTGTATCTAACTTGTATGCAGGAACATGTGTGGCCAGATCAACTATGTAGGATCCGGGTCATATCAAGCTTGTAAGAGAAAGAAGGTATCTCGCTGGTCAAAGGTGACCACTGTATGCAGAGCGTTAGCGAAGCGGGCAGAGGCAGGACCACCGAGGCGTGGCCGACAAAGGTGAGGATGTCTATGTCGAATGACACAGGCGCCGCAGAGGCTCACATAGCCTCTGTATGGATTACGCGGGGCAAAAGTGACCCGGTCGGCTTACTATTTTGGGAAGAGGCATATGCCTCCACGTATGTCCTAAGTGGAGACCTAGCCCCCCTATATAAGGAGGGCTAGGGCCTCTGTAGAGGGGGTTGATTGGTCTGGGCTTGATTGTCTCCTAGAGAGTTGTGTTTTGATAGTGGTGAGAGTAAGAGAGTTCGTCTTCCTCCTCTCCCCAATACAGCTCAAGGAGCATTTGTAAATCTTAGAAGTGAATCGAATACAAAGCTACCGTGTGTGTGGAATCACCACACTATCTCTCCCTGGATTCCCCTAGTGCATATAGTCCCCACCTTTAGCCTATCCATGGCATCTGCCGTGACACCACCATGACATACATATATTTTCTAAACCATCACCGCTTACGTTAGTGGAACGAAATTATAAATCGTCATATACAAAATTTAAATAGAATCCAGGCTGGATATGTATAAATTCATACATTCAACGAGTATAAAAATTTAAAATACATACATATATAAGTTGTAAACTGCAATATAACTATTTACATCCATAAATTGCAATGGCGCATACAAGTTTTACACCAGAGTTTATAGCTCAACAAGTATCAAATAGAACTTATACCGAAACACTAAAAAATGATCCTCATCTTCACGCGTAAAATTCTTCTACTTGCTAATCAAGGGAGATGGAATATTTTAAGCAGATGGAGCATTAAAAAAAATGCAAATCAATGCAAATCGAACATCTATCGTCCCTCCTAGGAGTTATGACATGGAGGAGAATCAGTGTTTTCTGCAATTAACTTAAATTCAGGCTTAAATACGCAGTAAACAAGCATATAAAGTATAAATAAGACAAGACATAAATTGCATATATTTTAGATCCAACACGAATAATAGGATAAGCCAGTACCATGCCCACAATTTGTTGAGCAGACGACACTTTCAGTCATGTCATCGATAGGACCTTCCGATTCAAAGAAAATAACCTTCAACAGAGGCACTGCTACTAAGTCAAACGGTCTCGAAGGATGATGGATAGGAGGATCTTTGATTTATTTGGTGTTTTTCATGACAAATCATATTAAGAGAAATTTCATCAAATAGTGTCTTTGGTTTGAGATTTATTCTCTCTACTTATCGACACAACTTACGAGATTCAAAGAATGTTTGATTCCTAATTGTTCTCGATATTAATATATTGACTTTTGACGTAATAACCAATATTCATATATTTTTTGAATAAAACAGACAATCTTGCCTCATTTTATTTAATAAAGTCGAAGAGAATTGACCGGTTCATTTGCGGGGAACCCGCCGAAAACCCATTCAAATGCACCAATGTCCTCATGGAACACGACCACATTGGGCACCGACCACAGCCAACCCGGCTACCCACACAACGCACAGACACACAAGGAGAGCCACGTCGAGGTTGCCACGGGCATCATCATCATCACTTCTCCACGAGCCAGCGACTCCGACTTCACAAACGACTTGCCAAACCGAGCCTCACCAGACGGCACCGGAGCCCATGTCGGCCCATGCCATCGATTGGCCACACGTGCCAAGGACATAAAGCTCCAACTCAGACAACTAGCTTCACAAAGGAATTATGCTGATCTTGCGCCGACCAAGACTCTGCAGAGGTCACCGGTGGCCGATCATCGTCGCCACCTGGACACTCTTCCACCGCAGCTCCGACTCCACAACAACGCAGCGAAGCAGAAGAACTCATCGAACACGCCGGGAAAACTGACTACCAAAGCTCAGCCGTGACCCATCTTCAGCTCGACGCATCATCTTTGCCAAACTGCACACTTGGACCTAGCAAAGCTGCCCGACACCAAGCCATCATCCCCAGACCACTTGTCGGAGGCAGCTCCAAGACAATTCCTCAACAAGGAAAGAGACGCAGCAACTCCTCCATCGCCCGATCTCCGATCTGAGGTTCCCCTCCGGAGCCATGGCCACAGGAGGAGTGAGCCCACCTTGACGATGCTTCCAAGAAAGTCCACGACACCCACATGCGCCACCATCGCCAGCTCCGGCCAAGCAGAGCAGGGATTTCTCCTGAAGAAACTCAACAAACCAACTGAACGGCCGCCCACAAGCCACCACCATTCGCGCCGAAGCCCGCCGATCACCACCCCTACCGAAGCCAGCTCCACACCTCCAGGCCGAGCATGCCGCCGCAACACAGAGCCGCAGGAAGAACAAGCCTCGCCCCAGATCGAAGCGCGTACACCGAAGTCCTCGCCACTGTCCACCTCCCCCACCGCGAACCGAAGGCGACATGCCAGATCATGGTGCCGACAAGATCCGGCGCCTGAAGCACCACCAAAACGACGAGGACGGCGACCACCATCACTGCAGCACAGCCCAGGAGCAGGAGGGGGCTGCCACCCCACCCTGACGCTCGGCGAATAGGACCCGCCGGCGCCGGCGCACTGGGCGGAGACCGAAGACCGGCCTCGGATTAGCAGGGCGCTGTAGAGAGGGCCTGGATGGCGGCGGGGACGGCGACCAATGGAGCCGCGCCGGCCACGGCGCTGGGGGCCGAGGCCTCCCCACCTAGATCTCGCGCCGCCAGGGGCGCCGCACGCGCGAGACGAAGGCCCCGCCGCCGCCATCCACCACACGGGCTTGGCCCGGCGGTTTCCTTCGAAGGCGGCGGTGCTGCGGGAGCAGGGACGGAGGGGCGGCGGCGGGCTAGCTAGGGTTCCTCCGAGCCACCAAGGAGGGCGAGGGGGGGGGGGGGGTAGCGGCCACAATATTCATATTTACATCAGGAGCATGCGTTTATTTTCGTTTGACAGCAATCTTAAGAGGAATTGGATAAAACGTTTTCATCTTAGTTACTTGCTTTCAGTACTCTGAACACATCTCAGAAGCCTAACTTCTATCGGTTGTCTTTATGCAGATAAATATGTTTCTGCATGAAAATTTCTGAAAAAGATTCGTGTTTTTTAATGAATACCAAGCGGCTAAATCTTCAAATGAGACACTCGATGCTTTCTCCCGGGTCCTTGGTCGGTAAGTAAACCACTATTTTTCATATCTCGCAAACTATTTTTCATATCTTGCAAATGGTAAATGTGGGTGCAGCAACACACTTGGTAAAGTCAAATGTCCAGAGCATTTTGCTTCCACTACGACTCTTCATCACAGTTTCGCTTTTCTAGCAATTACTCACATTATTATCTGGTGCAGCAGACGGGGCAAGGACAGGGTACCAATCCCAGGCCGGGTAGCAGGACCAAGGCCGTGCTTGGCGTGGCGCCGAAGGGGCGACGGCCCAGGTAGGGCAGTTCGAGAGGCGTTCCGTCCGCTGCCGTGCTCTCCTACCCTGCAGTACCAGGCTAGCGTGTGGCCCAATGCTGCTGGACAGGCGAGGCGATGCAGGGATTTGGTTGAAGAAGAAAAGAAATCGAAATAAACATCATTTGACACGCCAGACACACGACTCACCTAAAATTTCTACTCTGTAAGGCATCTCCACCGGGACGACTCAACCCGTCCGAACGCGTCCGAACTAGTCCGAATAGACGGGTGGACCGCTGCGCGAGGCCCATCGGTGCGATCCATCCGGACAAACGTGCATGGATCGATCCATCCGCGCATTTAATTTGGACAACGCTTGGGTCGGTCCGAACAACACGCTCGTCCTCACGCGTCCTCCCGCTTGTTCACCCGCCCCCCCTAGCCAGTGGCACAAAAGACACTCCTCCAAACCCTCGCCCTCCATATCCCGCGGCCAGAGCGCGTGCAGCCGTCATTGTCGCCGCCTCCACTGCCCACTGTCGCCGTCGGCTCCACGATATCGAGCAGCTCCACCGCAGGCCACGCGCGTTGCCGGAGTTGACTGGATGCGCCGCGGGCCATCCCGCCTATGCCTATCGATTGGACGCGCACAACTTGTTCGGTCGTTTGCCTGAGGTGCGTTCGCCGGTCCTTTCTTGGTTAACTGGTCCGCTGCGGGAATTGGTATAGCCATTGACGGCTGTGTACTAGACAAATGGGTAGAAGTGGAAGGGCAATCGAGTTCTTCTACAAGAATTTCGTCGAGTCATTGTTCGAGGAGGAGTCCGACGGTGAGACCGACATTCTGCTTGCAGCTGCACAGATTGTGCACGACCACTACCTCCTTCCGCTGCATAGAGGTGGCTTGGTGAAGCGGCGCGAAGCCAACCATGAGCGCGACCGGAAAGAGGGGCACATATGCCTTTACAAGGACTATTCCACCCAACTAATCCGGTTTTCAAAGAGAAGGCATTCCGTCGCCGTTATCGGATGTCCAGGAACCTGTTCTTGGACATATTGAATGGGGTGAGGGAGTACGACGACTACTTCGAGGCCATGTACGATTGTGAAGGGTTCCGCAGTAGAAAACAAAAAAATTCCTACGTTGGAACCTCCTAACGCCCAAGATCTATCTGTGTAGTAGTGCGGTAACGACCGAGCGTAAAGAATACATACCCTTATAGACCGTACGCGGTTAACGTTCCGAGGGGAACGTGGTTGAAGTAGTCGAACCAGTAGCCGACCTCAAGGTCGCAAAGCTCCTCGCAAGTCACCCCTTGCTCCTTCTTCATCGTGTAGCAGCTCCGGCTTACGACATCCAAGGTGCCTCAAGTGAGGCCCCTCGTGGTTTCGTACACATACGGTGTACGATGACAATCTCTGGCTCCTTGATCCCTATCGGGAGTGCGGAAGTAGATCTTTGGCTTGGAATCCCTGAAGCGCAACGGCGTGCTGCAGGTGCGGTGTCTCTTGCTCGGACAGTCCTTACTTGGGACCGTGCCAATGCATAGAGACGGGAGAGAGAGAGAGAGGAAAGGAGAAAGTCAACCAAAGGACTTCTCCAAATATTGGCGTGTCTATTCCCACCCATGGGCACCCCTTTATATAGGGGGAGGAGTGTGTCCTCCCCTTTGGGTTTCCCATGTGGGACTAAACAAGGGAGAGAGGGAGGCGCATGGGCCTCATGGGCCAGCCGGCCAGGGGTGGGCCCCACCCCACGCACAGCCCTAGGATGGCTGGGTGGGCCCCCTTGAGGCGCCTGGGCCTTGGCCCTTGGCCCTTCCCTCCTTCGGTTTTCCCTCATGGGCCCTTTTTCCCTAGGAAGTTTGGCCCATTAGTGGAATACCCCTTAAAATTAGATTTTAATATTATATTAAATATTAATTACATTAATTAATATGTAAATACATATTACAAAATCTGATTTGACCCGAAACACCTTTCGGTTTCCTTTCGATTTCCTCCGAACGACTTCAGATCTTTCCCGGAACGATTCCGGTTCTCTCATGGAACTTTTCCGGTTTTCTTTTCTCTTTCATATGGTGATTCCAACTTACAGAGGATCTCTAGCTCATCGTACCCTTAAGTGTATTTCCCCATGGCTCGGGAATGGCACAGACATGATCCCCATCAATGATCAATAGCGGGACCAGGATGCCCATATTGACCCCTATGCATTCCATGATGACAATGTCGTTTGAATCGTAAATAGTCGTTTCCATTCCCTTTGCCATTTGATACCTAGTTCATCCGAGATTTGATCTACGGTATCTTCATACCTTCGTTCGATCTTGTTACCGATGAACTTGTTTTCTCGTTTCCGTGTCGTTGCATTCCGTGACCCAGTCACACGCTTGCAAGCTTCATTAATGCAACGTCACCGAGATGCCCACTAATGTATCTGTCCGTTACATGGATGGGGAAATCCTGGTCTTGATATGTACTCCTCTACATGTCCCTTTGAGAAACCTGAGTGGCACCTTTTCGATCACGGAGTGATACTTGATAACCATCTAAGCTCCCTCCAGAACAATGATTTGCATTGCCTCACAGTCTAAAGATCAGGTTGCGAGGTTTTCTTAGTTTATCATTAATGGTGAACTTTGTAACTAGATCTCATTAAGATACAACTGGTTGAGTTGTTTGTCTATCACATCATTCAACTAATGACGTGACCTCATTGTCAATTGGCATAAATGCCCATGATCTCGAAACCCTAGGTCATCCTCATGACCAATGAACTAGTTCGCTAGAGGCAACTAGAGACTTGGTTTGCTTACATACAACACGTGTATTAACGTTTCGTATTAATACAGTTATAGCACAGTATGAAACTATTATGAACTAATTGAGATATGACAATAAAAACCTATTTATTATTTGTGTCTAGGGCATATCTCCTTCAGTCTCCCACTTGCACTAGAGTAAAAATAATCTAGCTTGCATTTTACTCATCATAAACCATATCAGATATGTGTTTATTGATCATGTATGCTTATGGAAAACGTCATGTCCATGTTCTGTTTTACCAGATAATTATGTCTTTGCAAATCGTTAATGTCTTCCTAACTTTGACATTCACACCATTATCTCATAATGGGTCGAAGTATTCGTTTGGCAACAAAGTGATACTTTGTTTCTACTGTTTATAATGACGGTCGTTTTCACTGTTGTCATCTAAACTTCGAAACACAATTTGCAATCCTTTGTGTATATACGGCAATTATGGTAGTAGAACAAGGCCGATTTCCAAGAGCCTACAGTGACTTTAGATCAACCTCGAGGGCTTTCTCATGGGCACTATGCCCTGGGACACATCATTCTACGTTAAAAGCGAACTAGCCCCGCTATAACAATATACATCACATTAGATGGAGCCTTTATACTTCTATATCTATGTAGATCCAGTGCATGAAATGCAAATATGCCACTTACTTTGCTTCTTGCCATTTAAGTACAAACTTAATTCTGGTTCAGTGATTAACTCAAGAATCACTTTAAGACATGTTCTTACAGTTAAGAGCTTGTCCTTCCAACCAGAACTTCGGGTCACATTATGTCGAGTATACAATATGGTTATATGGAAGAACCTATGACTGAGGCATAGAAGATGCAACACATCTCTTTCTTCCTTTTAACCATCGTTGCAATACTAAGACTAACTCAATGCTTCATACAAGTAAGAACCTTTGTTTTCCTTGTTCCATTCTGAACTACTTCAGAATCTCATCTAGGATATTCTGAACATCTTCAGATCAAGTCTAGGAAGCTTTCAACTGTGATGTTTATTAAACTTACCAATCTATCTCGATATATCTCATTGTTTAATAACTTGTTCAACTTCATCCATATTTACTAACTTAAATGTTATCAATAGCAATCACATCATTCACATATGTCGTCCACTTATCCTAGAATGATCTCACGCTCCCACTCAAATATGACATTAATATTTGAGATCCAGGGATTTCACTTAGCTCCCACTCAAAATATGTCTGATACATATTATGATTCAGTCAAGCTACTTAGCTCCCACTCAAAATATGTCTCTTACATATTAATATTTGGCCAAGCAAATTAGCTCCCACTCAAAAGCAGGTCCTCTCTATAATCTTGGACATTCCAAAATTCTTTGATCATCATCAAATTGAGAATTCCAGCTACGAGATTCCAATATCTATATATTGCTGGTGTAAATCCAATAGACTCAAGCATCGCTATATTGTAGTCAACTCCTTGAATTTGTCCATACTTTGAGACAAATCGAGCTTTTACGTCTTCATTAAGTTTCATTTCCATCTTATGACTTTGAAGTCATTCAGAAATATCAAGTAAACTTCTTTACTTAATAAGATCAAGTAACATATTACTTTGCAATCTTAAATGTAACTTAATATAGGATCTTATGACTCCTAGTCATTTCTCGTACTTAGGTCCATCATGCTTCTTTGTAATTCGTAGGTATGTCTTGTTCATAAACATGACAAGTGAATCAATAATATATTTCCACGAACTTACAGAGTATATATTGTTGAATCCTACTTTCTTTAGTAAAAGTATTCGCTGAAACTTTTATGATCATTATCATTAGTTTCTCCTCTATTTGTAGAGTTCGGTTTCACGAAACAAATTCCGCTGCGCCACTCAACAATTCGGAGGCAAGGTCAAATACCTTGTTTTGATCTTTTACTTTCTTCCACCTGTATCTTCATCAAGACACGTCAACTTTGGACAACAGCAAGTTTGTCCTTTGTGGAAGATGCATTCATAACTTCCTAAGAATGATCTACAAAGACTTGTTTATTCGCCACGATTTCAACTTATCGAAATCTCCAGAAACTCGAACATGCCATAACACTTATGGTGTTGTTTCCACGAATCTTTAGATGTTCCTTTGTATTTCAACCGAGTGTTCGCTCATTTCGATCTCTAATTCTAAACGATAACTATACCCCCGATAAGAGATAATATTATAACATATGTATCTAATACATAATGATTATGATATTTAGACATTTCAATACACTTTGAAATTGCCCCTATTATCAAAATTTGTGAAACCTCTTTTGCATGTCCTTTTATGCTAAAAATAACTTAAATACTTTAGTCATGTCGATCAAATCGAAGAGACTTTTGTATTCTTGTTAATTCAATATCCTCCTTTACTTTGAAATCTTTTGAACAATTCAAAACAGTTTCAAACTTATGTTTCATTAAGTAAATATTCATATTCACTTAAATCCACAATGAAGTGTGAAATAATGATTTCCACTATTTGTTGAAAATACGATACATCCCTATGTATAAGATTCAACATTAAATATAAATAATGATTTCCACTATTTTGTTGAAAATACGATACATCATTATGTATAAAGTTCAACATTCCTTCGCATATCACCGTTTTACCAGAATGCGGAGTTTTAGTCATTCTGCCCAACGAGGCATGGTTTTGCAAAGTCTCTAGATCAAGCATCTAAGACCCCAATCTTCATTTAGAATGAAAAACATGCAATAACCAAAATGACTTAAACAATAGTGTCATATCATAATCAAACTTTGGATATCTTTTAGCATTTTAATCCTTTTATAAATGTTTAAACTATTATCATTAACATAGTGTTGAGAATAACTCATTTATAATCGAATGTGACCATAAAGGTATTATTCATAAGAACAATACAACTAGCTTGTAACTTATTCATATGAAAAATCATCTTGCCAAAAGCAAGACACACAAACAAGGATTACAAATTATATTCAAGTCCACTAATCCAAATGATAAACCTTTGAGGAAAGGGGTGATGTTGGCCATCAACTATTTTGCTTGCCGTCATCAATCCACATTTCCTCAATTCCAGGAATTCTCAAGCAGACCATCTTGTTTTCACAAAACGGGACAAGTATCAAATACTTTGTAAACTGCAACGAATTCTGCTAGAACTACATCTATAATTTGTATATCTTACATATACCCTTTCATCCATGACCTCCATTGCAATCAAGCCCTTCTAAGAGTTCATAACTCTAATGCGAGATTGCTAAGTGTTTCTCCAAATATTCTCTTTTTCATCCATCATGGAAGAGAACTCATCCAATGGCTCATACTTTATGTGCCTGATCTTGCAGAATACAAGATTGTAATTCAACTCTCCATCGAATGGAGAATGGCTTATTGTATGATTACGGAGAACACACAAACATTATAGAGTCATCGGATTTATCTCCTAATGGTCATTGTATCAAGAAGATAAGATCAGCTTTTACGAGGATATCCCTCAGGTGTGGGTATTAATCTATGAAGTTGGACCCTTTCACTAAGTTCCATATCAAGAAGTATATTCCCATGGTCGCAAAGGACCTCAATGGGATAGGCCATGATCTACTAAGATATTTGCAAACAGACATCTAGACTAAGTTCATAATATGAGTTCAATCCTAATTGAGCTCCCACTAAAATTGTCATCCCCTGGACGATTTTAGCGATCACATGATCCCAATTCTCCACACCTCCCCCGATCGGCACGGCCATCAGTGCAGCATCAAAGGTAGACATTCCCTAATATCAATCACATCAACCATGTGACTCATGCTCGACCTTTCAGTCTCTTGTGTTCCGAGGCCATGTCTACACATGCTAGGCTCGCCAAATCTAACTTGTGTGTATTTGCTGTGCAACATGGCTTACACTCACTGTATGCGAATATAGATATGTCTAGCCCCCGATCGTCATGGCCGGCTTCATAACGGCAAACTTTCTTGGTGGTGCACACACAAGGGGAACACTATCATTGGAATTACATAGGGATTATCTTATTTGCTACCGTTGAGTATCTAATACTGGCACATAATAAGATATAAACCAGGTATCAACATCACATGTGTATTGTGATATGATATGGTCCTCCTTGCGCCTTGATCTCCATCGAGTGCTCCGGCATGATCTCCATCTTGTCCTTAGTTTGACGCCAAGTCCACAACACCACCACCCGGCCGTCCTTCAGAATGATGACTATTACTATACTACTTAGTAACAGAAAAGTAAACTACTTTACCTTCATAACGACCATGACCATATCAAATCACATGCCCTCCTGCAAAATAAAGTTAAACGCCTCTACTTTATCTACTACAAGTTTTACGTGGTTGTTAGGGCTTTCGCAATAGAACCATTTCTAATCTACGAACTTTCTAACCACAACATGGATCCAAAAGTTGTCTCTACTACACCCCTTCCGGGCCCTCCGTTGTAAATGCTATATCAACTATTGAACGAGAGATAGACACCCATTAGCCACTTATACGTTACAAGCCGTATGTTGAGCGTGGAACCAGTCTCGCGTACGAATATGCATAAGGACGGTCCGGACCGCTTCATCAAACAATACCGCGATATAAACAAGTACACGTAAGAGGGTAGCAACTAAGGGATCAATGCCCGCACAATACTTTTGCGTACTGGCCATACAACACTCCTACGCATAGATCGGCTCTGATACCACTAAAGGGTTCCGTAGCAGAAAACAAAAAGTTCCTACGTTGGAACCTCCTAACGCCCAAGATCTATCTATGTAGTAATGCGGTAACGACCGAGCGTAAAGAATACATACCCTTGTAGACTATACGCGGTTAACATTCCGAGGGGAACACGGTTGAAGTAGTCGAACCAGTAGCCGACCTCAAGGTCGCGAAGCTCCTCGCAGGTCACCCCTTGCTCTTTCTTCATCATGCAGCAGCTCCGGCTTACGACATCCAAGGTGCCTCAAGTGAGGCCCCTCGTGGTTTCGTACACATACGGTGTACGATGACAACCTCCGGCTCCTTGATCCCTGTCGGGAGTGCGGAAGCAGATCTCCGACTTGGAATCTCTGCAGTGCAACGGCGTGCTACAGGTGCGGTGTCTCTTGCTCGAACAATCCTTACTTGGGACCATGCCAATGCATAGAGACTGGAGAGAGAGAAGGAATGAGAAAGTCAACCAAAGGACTTCTCCAAATATTGGTGTGTCTATTCCCACCCATGGGCACCCCTTTATATAGGAGGAGGGGTGTGCCCTCCCCTTTGGGTTTCCCATGTGGCACTAAACAAGGGAGGGAGGGGGAGGCGCATGGGCCTCATGGGCCAGCCGGCCAGGGGTGGGCCCCACACCGCGCACAACCCTAGGCTAGCTGGGTGGGCCCCCTTGAGGCGCCTAGGCCTTGGCCCTTGGCCCTTCCTCCTTCAGTTTTCCCTCATGGGCCCTTTTTCCCTAGGAAGTTTGGCCCATTAGTGGAATACCCCTTCAAATTAGATTTTAATATTATATTTAATATTAATTACATTAATTAATATGTAAATACATATTACAAAATCTGACTTGACTCGAAACACCTTTCGGTCACCTTTCAATTTCCTCCGAACGACTTTAGATCTTTCCCGGAACGATACCGGTTCTCTCACGGAACTTTTCGAGTTTCCTTTTCTCTTTCATATGGTGATTCCAACTTATAGAGGATCTCTAGCTCATCGTACCTTAAGTGTATTTCCCCACGGCTCGGGAATGGCACAAACATGATCTCTATCAATGATCAATAGAGGGACTAGGATGCCCATATTAACCCCTATGCATTCCATGATGACAATGTCGTTTGAACCGTAAACAGTCGTTTCCCATTCTCTTTGCCACTTTATACCTAGTTCATCCAAGATTTGATATACGGTATCTCCATACCTTCATTCGATCTCGTTACCGATGAACTTGTTTTCTTGTTTCCGTGTCGTTGCATTCCGTGATCCAGTCACACGCTTGCAAGCTTCGTTAATGCAACGTCACCGAGATGCCCACTAATGTATCTGTCCGTTACATGGATGGGCAAATCCTGGTCTTGATATGTACTCCTCTACACGCCCCTTTGGGAAACCTGAGTGGCACCTTTTCGATCACCCGGTCACGGAGTGATACTTGATAACCATCTAAGCTCCCTCCATAATGGTGATTTGCGTTACCTCACAGTCTAAGGATCAGGTTGCGAGGTTTCCTTAGTTTATCACTAATGGTGAACTTTGTAACTAGATCTCATTAAGATACAACTGGTTAGGTTGTTTGTCTATCACATCATTCAACTAATGACGTGACCTCATTGTCAATATGCATAAATGCCCATGATCTCGAAACCCTAGATCATCCTCATGACCAATGAACTAGTTCGCTAGAGGCAACTAGAGACTTGGTTTGTTTACATACCACACGTGTATTAACGTTTCGTATTAATACAGTTATAGTACAGTATGAAACTATTATGAAGTAATTGAGATATGACAATAAAAACCTATTTATTATTTGTGTCTAGGGCATATCTCCTTCAGATTGTACCGGTAAGATTAGCTTCTCCTCTTACCAGAAATATTCTGCTGCCATTTGGCAGCTTGCATATGGGTTGTCTGGTGATCTCCTCGATGACTATATGCGCATGAGCGAGTCCACATGCCATGAGGTCATGTATAGATTCTGCAACACAGTTGTAGCGGTGTTTGGCAAAGTATATCTGAGAGAGCCAAATAGCGAAGACACTGCCCTCCTTATGTCCATCAATGAGAGTAAGGGGTTTCTTGGGATGCTTGGCAGCATCGATTATATGCATTGGTAGTGGAAGAACTGTCCTTTTGGCTAACAAGGGCAGTTCAAAGGGCATGTGGAGGGTTGCACTGTCATACTTGAGGCTGTTGCATCACATGATCTCTAGATTTGACACTCCTTTCTTGGCATGGCTGGATCAAGCAATGACATCAATGTGCTGCAGAGGTCTCTGATGTTTGCTAGGCTGGCAGAAGGAAATGCCCCACAAGTTTCCTATGATATCAATGGCAATACATATGATATGGGGTATTATCTAGTTGAAGGTATCTATCCATCTCGGGCCACCTTTGTGAAGACAATCCACAACCCTGGAGATGAGAAATGCAATAGGTTTGCGAAAGAGCAAGAGGCCGCTAGAAAGGATGTGGAGCGAGCATTTGGTGTGCTTCAGTCAAGATGGACCATTGTTCGATACCCTACTATAACCTAGAGCATAGAGAGGATGTGGGATGTGATGACTACTTGTATGATCATGCACAACTTGATTGTCGAGGACGAGCGTGACGATGACATCTTGGACCAAGGCTGGGATTTTTAGGGTCAATTGGTTGAGCCAGAGCCAGGTGTAACTTTTTTAGGAAGAACTCATGCAAGTGCATGAAATTTTGTCTCACAGGCACACCCATGCCCGTCTTCAACTAGATTTGGTTGAGCATATATGGGCTCGTGCGAGAAACCTAAACGGTTAGTCCCTTATTTGTTTTCTGTAATTTGACTGACGTTTGGTTATTTTGTTTGAACCATGTGAGTGTGAATTGTTCGTATGTAAGCACTATTTTAACTAGATTAACTAATATAGTTTATTGCTTTTCAAAATATACATTTTTCTATGTACTTTGTGTTCAAATATATATAAAAGAAAAGTTTTGGTCAGCAACAGCGCTGGCCAAGCGCGGACAGATGGGTTGCGTCGTTGTGCACGACTGGCCGGAGAGACCGAACCGCGACCTCAAAGCAACCGCGGGACGACCCAAACGGACAAAAACGCACCATTTCGGTCACTCGTTTGGGTCAGTCCGGTGAAGATGCCCTAAGAGGGTAGGAGGATAAGTAGAGGGCCGACGACAAACATGGCGGCAATGGTGAAACCTACAACACCTCCTTAGGTTAGTAGTAGCTATCCAAAAAGTAGGTCAGCTCATCTAGAGTTGTAGTACTAGTCGGTAAATGCCTAATCAATCTTGCTATAGCTCTGTAGTAGTCGGACTAGGATAGGAATAATCTATACTAGATGGGTAAGCGCGCTTCGCCGCGCCACCTAGAATGCGTTTGGGCATCGTGAGGTGCATGGTGTGTTTGCATGCTTATTTGGCCTTAGGTCCTCACACGATTAGTTTTTTCCTTTTCTTTTAGTGGTGGACATAAATTAAATAGATGGAGCACACCAACATTATCTTGTTTGTTTTCGTTGCTAGTTGCCTATTTATGTGTTTATTTGACTTGAACCAGAAGGCACCTGTAAATATGTAGAAGTAACTGAAAGCCAGAAAAGCTTGTTCGTTCCAACATGAAACGTCCGTAAAGTATTATGATTAGGTACTCCCTCGGTTTTAAAATATAAGATGTTTTAGTTTTTTAAAAGAAATGCATCTAGATGCTTTTAGTCTGTAGGTTTAAAAAGACGTCTAGATACACCATAAAAGCTAAAATATCTTATATTTGAGAGCAGAGGAAGTACTTGTTTAAAATCTTCATCTGATTTGTCTGATTAATAGAATACGTTTGCATTATGCATTCCTCCAAAAACTATGATATTCCAGATATGGGTGGCAGTGTGATCTCCGCATTGGACCGGCATAGTCGTAGGCTTTTGAATGTCATCAGCTCCTTGTAATTCGCTACTGTTACTTTGTGCTTTTTAGACCTGTGTCGGTTGTGTATATCTTGGTTATGCAGAGGCTGAGTACAATACTTAAAAAGTTTAAGTAATATATCACCCATTAAAAAAGGCAGATAGGGAACACAAAATACCTAACACGACAATCAGTTATTTCAAATAAAGTTGAACATTAACCCAGCAAGTTATACAAAATGTAACGCCCCTCAAAAAATATATTCCATATTAGTTTGCCTTTGTTTGTTGTTTTTGTTTCGCATCACCATGCATCATCATGCATACACATGCGTCTAAAAATATTTTCAATAAAATCCTATCCTTATTTTCTATATTGCTACCCATCTTTTATTCAAATTACTACATTTTTTGTCCTATTTAAATTATCTAGAACTATTTGCCAAATTCTTTAAAAAATGTTTGTTGGCAGCCAGCCAGACCCATATGCCCAGTCAGCCACCACCACGCCATATTCTAAACCTAACCCAGCCTAACTCTAACCGCACACACCCAGCCGCGCACACACGTCCACACCACACACCATGCAACACACCCCACACGACACACGCACACACAACCGTACACGCACCACCGCCACTACTTGATCCCCATCCCTCTTATTGCTCCCTTCTACTTTGCACTGCTCCTCACTGTCGGTGCCTTGCCCCGTCACTTGCGTGCCCATCGATGTTGACGCCCCTGCTAGACCATCTCGGGTGCCTCCTGATACGATGTGTGAGCGCCGCCGGCCGCTCTACTCCACAACGACCTCTACCCACCATGGTCGATGCCGGTCGCGCCTACCTGGACCTCTATAAGATTTGTGTGCACTCAACCTCGACCTCCCCCTCTTCCCCAGTGCCAGTGGCCCTACGAGCACCTCTGTATCCTTCTGAACATGTGCCTCCTCCCCCGTGGTTCCACCTCAAATCCTCTGGGTGTGCTCCCAACATGGTCGACTTGTGGCGCTGCTCGTGTCCCTGCGCCATTCCAGGCTATGGGTGGAGGCGACGCTAGTGAAAGCCGCGGGAGGAGGCGGTGCTGACTGTGTCTGGCGGAGTTGGATGTCGAGCTAACAAGGGTTGTTGTGGGTGGTGGCGGGGCTAGACGCCGCGCGAGGAAGGGCCGCGGGAGGAGGTGGTGCGAGCAAATATGACCACGGCATGGAATCATGATGGGAGGAGAGAGGCGTGAGCTTTTTTCACCATGGATCGTACCTAACAAATATGCTAACCAACCTCACTGGACGAATCTTGTTGGGGGGATACCCCCGGGTAGGGTCACGCCGTGGTATAAAGGCCGAGTTAGCCGAGGTTCGGCAAGGCCAAAGCAGATGCTGGCCGGGTCACCTCAAGGCAGGCCGAATCACGGGGTAACCCGGACCAGGGGGCGTTCGCCTAACTAAGTCTCAACCGACTTAAGCAGTAAGTCGGAAGTGCATGTTTTACTTATATGCAGGAACAGGTGTAGCCAGATCAACTATGATCCGGGTCACGTCTAGCTTCTAGGAGAAGGAAGGAATCTCGCTGGTCAAAAGAAGCCCCGATACGCACTACCTGAGCGAAGCAAGCAAGGACATGACCACCGGGGCGTGGCCGACAAGGGTGACGACGCCCATGTCGGCTGACGCGGGCGCCGCAGAGGCTCACGTAGCCTCTGCATGTGTGACGCGGGGGAAAAGCACCCCGGTCGGCTTACTACTTTGGGGGAAGCATATTCTTAGGAATATGCTTCCACGTATGCCCTAGGCAGAGACCGAGCTCCCTCTATAAAAGAGGGGCTAGGGTTTCAGTAGAAGGGGTTGGTTTTTCTGCTGTTCCGTTTTGGCTAGGGTTTTAGGTGTGATCTGTGGGTGAGAGTAAGAGAGCTCCTTCTTCCTCCTCTCGCCAATACAGCTCAAGGAGCACTTGTAATCTTGGTAACAGAGCTATACAAACATCTGTGTGGAGAATCACTTCACTATCCCTCCCTGGATTCCCCTAGCGTGTAATAGTCTCCACCTTTAGCCTATCCATGGCATCTGCCGTGACACCACCACGACAGTTGGCGCCCACCGTGGGGCAAGCGGCGCTAGTAGGGGTCAAGATCCGGACGGGAAACATCATCGGCACCGGCGAACGCATCGTCTCCGGGATCGTTCAGCGCTTTGGAGCGTTGGATTTCATCAGCGACAACGCTGGCTGCTTCGGCACGCGTCCTCTTCCGCGCAATGACATCTTCATCAGGCTCGGCGCGCACAAGGTCTACGTTGCTATTGACGTGTCGTGTGTTCATCCATGTCACGTCGTCGAGGCGGGGGAGCCACCCCTCACCATGGTTCTCGGAACGCGTATCGCTCGCTCCCAGGACCATGCGGACGTGATGATGACTGCGCCAGGTGCGGGCGCGAGCAAGGATCCGGCGCCAGATCCGGATGTAACGCCTAAGGCGCTGAGGAAAGGTAGGGGTCCTCCACTTGAGAGGCCAGAGAACGTGTTGAGGGAAGCAATGGATAGCTTGGCAAACCCTGTAGTAGCAGCAGTAGATCCGGCTCGAGCACAGACCGAGCTGGAAGAAACTAGGCAGAAAATACTAGAGGGCGCAAAAAAGATATCCACGGCACAGCAGTCGTTGAATATGATGCTGCGTGAGTACGCAAAGGCGAACAAGGTTGACGCTGTAAAAGTGAAGGGAAGAAATCTCATGAGCGAGATGAACAGAGAGGGTGATATTGGAATTGAGGAATCAGAAAACTGTTTGTCCGTGGGGCTGCCGAGGTATAGTACCCCGGCAAAGAACCTCAGAGCAGCGGATAGGGTTAACGAGCTGGTTCGGATCGCGAACAGACAAAATGAAGAACTACTCAGAGCTAACCCGGAGAGAGCTGGAGCCTCCAAGATCATCCATTCGGCGGTGGGTAACCCGGAGAAATCCGCTGGAGCCACATCGTTTCCTCATGGTGGTCCAAGGAGAGAAGAGGTAGTAACCTCGGCCAGACGGAACAAACAGATCGTCCCGTATGACCCAACATGGGCAGAGAAAGGAAAAGAGGCTCAGAAAAATGATGATCGATGAAGTGTGAGCCGGGGTGAAGCTGGCCAAGGTAACCGCGGCCAAGGCAATGCCGGTCAAGGGAACGTTGTCAACGGCAATGCCAGACAGCGAAACTCGACTGGAGCAGGACAACCGCAGCAGCGGAATATACAAAGGCAAGAGCAAAGTGCCGGCCGAGGTATGCAACAGAAAGGTGCTCCGCGAGAGAAAGACATGTATAATGATGGAGACTCGGAAATGGCAAACGCGGGATACTCAAGGCCGGACTATCATGTGATAGGGTTAAGACTGGGAAGCAGGGATTTGATGCCGGATGATGCCAGGTTGAAACTGGATCGACTGTATAGGTCGGAACAAATTGAATGTCAAGGTCCACCAGGTCCAGCATGTTTTGGACCCCGGATCATGAAGGAGCCACCGGTACCGAACTTCCAGCTACCCAGGGGCACGAAGACGTATGACGGCAGTACAAAGCCGGAGGCTTGGCTGATAAATTATGCTACAGCTGTGAAAATTGCCACTGGCAACCTGAGATGGGTTGTACGATATGTACCCTAGATGTTGGAAGGACCGGCGAGGGTATGGCTGAACAATTTGCCACCAGGAAGCATCAACTGCTAGATAGATTTCGAGGAAATGTTCATCAGCAATTTTTCGAGTACGTATCAGAGGCCAAATAGGCCACAAACCCTAGCTATGTGCAAGCAAAGGCCAAATGAGACAGATCGGGAGTTTCTAACCCGGTGGTGTACTGTGAGAAACTCGTGTGAGGGCGTGATAGAATCACAGGCCATAGCATGGTTTGCACAAGGGTGCAGATATGCAAGCGAGCTGTGGCAAAAGTTGCAAAGGAAAATGCCAACTATGTTGGCAGAGATGATCTGGATTGCAGATTCGTATGCTTTGGGTGATCCGACTCAACCTAGGCTCCTATCAAACGAGTCAAACGATGAGTCCTATCAGAGAGATGGGGCCGGATCATCCTGGAGGAATGACTACAGAGGAAAAAGGAGAGATGATAGACCGGATCATCGATACGGTTCGCACCAAGTTGCAGCTGTGAATCAAGATCAGCCTGGAGCAGGGGGTAGTCAATGCCAAAAAACTGGAGGGCAGTGGACTCCGAGAAATGATGGCAAGAAGACTTGGACACCAGAGCAAAAGAAGCAGTGGCAAGAAAAGAAAGACCGTCCGAGGTATACTTATGAGTCGATGTTGGATCAGCCGTGTAAATTTCACACGCCAAATCCGAATAACCTAGCGGGTCATACGACGAGGCAATGTGAGTGGATGCGCAAGATTGAACAAGGTGGTTCGGGGAATGCTCAGGCACCCCGGAATGATCAGCCTCGGCAGGAGTTACCCCGACAGCAATTGCTCTCCGGAGCGAACACGCAACAACTAATGTTGCCTCCCCCTCCGCCGAGGTATGATTACAATGAGAGAAGGGATGCAGTGCATCAAGTAGAAAATCAGCATTAGCCAGATCAGAGATACCCCGGAAATGAGGGGAGAAACGAGTACAGAGAGCACCATCAGAGCTATTGTGTGTTCACCACTGAGGAAACAGATAGAAAGAGCTTACAACGTAGGCATATGGAGGTGAATGTAGTAATGCCTGCAGTGACGAGGTACATGCCTTGGTCCGATCAGGAAGTCACCTGGAGCATCAGGGATCATCCCAAGCTCATGCCAAGCCCTGGTTCGTATGCGTTGGTGCTGGATCCGACACTCATTGAACCTAGCATTAACGTAAGGTTCTCAAAGGTGTTGATCGACAATGGCAGTAGCATTAACATCATGTATGCGGACACAATGCGCAAGTTGGGTATCTCGGAGAACATGCTGCAGGCCACGAGGACAACTTTCCATGGTATTGTGCCCGACATTTCTTGTGAGCCCATAGGCAAGGTCCGGGTTGATGTCCTGTTCGGCACAAGGGATAACTGCCGAACCGAAAATTTGGAGTTCGAGGTGGTGAACTTGGAAGGTGCGTACCACACGTTACTCGGAAGGCCGGCGTTGAGCAAGTTTATGGCAAGATGTCACGTTAGCTACTTGAAGATGAAGTTGCCCGGACCAAACGGGGTGATTACCATTGCAGGGGATTTCCGACGTTCCATGGAGTGTGCGTCAGCCCGGTCAAACTTAGCCGAGTCACTTGTGATTGCGCAGGAAAAAAGGAAAATTCAAGAGGTGGCGGCATTGGCTCAGTCCGCGCAGCAGTATATGCCGGCGCTGAGTAACCCGCATGGAAGCGTCTCCTTCCAGGCCACGAAAGATACCAAGAAGGTTCATGTTGATGACATGTTCCCAGAGCGCACCGTAACAATTGGTGCCGGGTTAATTGATAAATAGGAAAGCGAGCTCGTCAGCTTCCTCCGTGAGAATCGGGACATTTTTCCTTGGTCCACACAGGACTTGCAAGGTGTTCCGAGGGAGTTGACCGAGCACTCTTTGAATGTGAGACCCGGAGCTAAGCCGGTGAAGCAACCTCTCTGCCGCTTCGCCGAAGGTAGGAGGAAAGTCATTGGGGATGAGATAGCTCGGTTGCTAGCTGCAGGATTTATCATGGAAGTTCTTTACCCGGATTGGCTGTCTAATCTGGTGCTGGTGGAAAAGAAGAAGGATGACCCGAACATGGCAGTGGTTTGGCGCATGTGTATCGATTACACGAACCTGAACAAGGCGTGTCCAAAAGATCCATTTCCGCTGCCAAGAATAGATCAGGTCATAGACTCAACTGCTGGATGTGAATTTTTGTCATTCATTGATGCATATTCTGGTTTCCACCAGATACCTCAGAATCCGGATGATCAAATAAAGACTACGTTTATTACCCCGTATGGGGCTTATTGCTATCGCACCATGCCATTTGGTATACGTAAGGCAGGGGCAATGTACCAAAGATGTATGTAAAAATGTTTGCACAACCAAATAGGTCAAAATGTACAGGTGTACGTGGATGATGTGGTTATCAAGACCAAGGAAAGCAAAACGCTCCTTGACGATATCAGGCAAACATTTGCGAACCTAAGGAGGTTCCGGATGAAACTTAACTCGGAGAAATGCACCTTCTGTGTCCCGTCTGGAAAATTGCTTGGTTTTCTTGTTTCCAGCCGAGGTATCGAGGTTAATCCAACCAAAATCCGGGCCATCGAACGAATGGAACTGCCGAAGTGTCTTAACGATGTCCAGAAGTTCACAGGTTGCCTGGCCTCGTTAAGTCGGTTTGTATGTCGGTTGGGAGAGAAGGCATTGCCTCTTTACCAACTCATGAAAAAGTCGGATAAGTTCGTTTGGACGCCGCAGGCCGATGAAGCCTTTACCCATCTGAAGAAGATGTTAGCCACGGCACCAGTGCTAGCCTCACCACTATCAAAGGAGCCAATGTTACTCTATATAGCCGCAACCAACCGAGTTGTAAGTGCAGTGATAGTGGTGGAGCGCGACGAGGAAGGTAAGTCGGTGCAAAGGCCAGTGTATTACTTGAGCGAGGTGTTGTCAGCCTCAAAGCAGAACTATCCACACTATCAAAAGGTGGCATATGGCGTGTACATGGCCACCAAGAAGCTGAAGCACTACTTTGAGGAGCATCCTATCCGGGTCATATGTGAGGCTCCCATATCCGAGATAATGAGTAACAAGGATGCGAGCGGCAGAATTGCAAAATGGGCAATTGAGCTACCTCCTTATGCGCCGCAATATGACAGAAGAGAGGCCATCAAATCTCAAGCTGTCGCGGACTTTTTCGTGGTTTGGGCCGAGGTGCAATACGAACCGCCACTCCCAGATCCGAACTATTGGCGAATGCACTTTGATGGATCAAAAACCAAAACCGGGCTAGGTGCCGGAGTTGTACTCACATCGCCAAAGAAGGACCAGTTGAAATATGTGCTGCAGATCCATTTCGCGGCATCAAACAATGTCGCTGAGTATGAAGCACTTGTGCATGGGCTCAAGGTGGCAAAAGAGAATGGGATACGTCGGATCGTATGCTTTGGCGACTCGGATTTGGTGGTACAGCAAGTGTCGGGAGTGTGGGACGCCCTTGATCCAAACATGGCACTGTATAGATTTCATGTGCAGAAGATATCTGGTTACTTGGAGGGATGCGAATTTCACCATGTACCCCGAGTGGAAAATGAGGCTGCCGACATGCTATCGAAGCTCGAGTCAACCCAACAAGCAATTCCACCAGGTGTAGCATTAGAGCACCTCAGGAAACCATCCATCAGGCCCTCCCTAGAAACCGACTCGATCTATGTCCCGGAGGACACAGAATCCGGAGCTGTGCCCATGGACATTGACATGGGAAGTGGTGCGCAAAACCCGGGGACTGCCTCGGCAAACCCGGGGACTGCTTCACTAAACCCGAGGACTGCTCCGCAAGACCCGGGGACTGCTCAGCATGATCCGGTTGAAGTTATGCCAGTGGATCAGATGGAGATTGATGAGGATGTGTTCCCTGTGCGAGCAATACCGACTTGGGCACTACCTATATTTCAATTCCTGAAAGATGGAACGTTATCCATTGAGGAAGTGCTGTCTAGGCAAACACAGAGGAGGGCAAAGGCGTACACGATCATCAATTCTGAACTATACAAAAGAAGTGTGACCAATGTCCTCCAGCGATGTGTTGACCCGGAAGAAGGGCTTGACATACTCCAAGATATACATCAAGGGGAATGCGGGCATCATGCCTCATCCCGAGCCTTGGTAGCAAAAGCTTTCTGGCACGGATTCTACTGGCCAAATGCCTTAGAGCAAGCAGAAGATCTAGTGAGAAAATGTAATGGTTGTCAGAGGTATGCTACCAAGACACATATGCCGATGTCGGAACTCAAGACCATACCTCACTTGGCCGTTTGCAGTATGGTGCTTGGATATGGTTGGTCCATTCAAACCAGCAAGGGGAAATATGACTCACATTCTGGTAATGGTGGACAAGTTTACGAAGTGGATTGAGGTAAAGCCTATAAGAAAATGTGATGGATCTACGGCCGTAACGTTTCTCAAAGATATCATCTTGAGATACGGTTATCCTCACAGTATCATAACCGATAATGGCACAAACTTTGCGGAAGGAGTATTTGCGCGTTTCTGCCGGGATAAGAAGATCCGGCTGGACGTAGCCTCGGTAGCCCACCCCGCATCGAACGGACAAGTGGAAAGATCCAACGGATTAGTATTATCCCGGATAAAACCCCGGCTCATTGAGCCACTGCAAAGATCAGCGGGGTGCTGGATAGAAGAACTACCAGCGGTACTGTGGAGTTTAAGAACAACTCCGAATCGATCAACAGGCTATATGCCATTTTTTCTGGTATATGGGGCAGAAGCTGTATTACCAGCCGACATAGAGCATGATTCGCCTAGGGTCACCCAATACACAGAAGCCGAAGTGCAAGAAGCCCGGCAAAATGATGTTGATCTACTGGAAGAAGCGAGAGAACTGGCACTGTCCAGATCCGCCATATATCAGCAAAATCTCCGACGCTATCATAGCCAAAAAAGTGTGCCCCCGAGTCTTTCGGGAAGGCGATCTGGTGCTCCGGTTAGTACAACGTACTACTGGCATGCATAAATTATCCCCCCATGGGAAGGGCCATTCATCGTAAGCAGGGCATTGCACAATGATTCTTATTATCTTATAGATGCAAAGCCACAGGAAAAGAACAAGGCGGACAGGTCCGGAGAAGAATCCAAGCGACCATGGAATATAGCTCTACTCCATCCTTTCTACACTTAGCTAAGAAGTGTATGTATCCGAGTCATCTCATATGTCGGTATGTATGTCGGCAATGAGCTTATCAATGAAATGTTGGCACCTCGAGCAGTAACTCGGGGACTACCTTAATAATGTTTGTTGTTTTTGTGCGTCAGCTGGAATAAGTTATTCTACTTAACTCGGATTAGTAATGTGTGAGCACCAAGAACCCAACTCTTCGACTTGCTGCTGTCCAACAAGAATTGGCTTCATGGCAAGCAAGAGAACAAGTTTGGAATTGCGTAGCACATGAAAAACGACTAAGGAAAAGAATTTATTCGAGCCGGCGTTTGTTTTTCGGACTAACCCTGTATTTATTTTCAAGTTATTATGCAGTTTTATTTTTGAGCTAAGTCTAAAAGTTTCCCAGTATTGTTAAGACAATTTTTGAAACTCGGATTCGTAAGTCATAAAACCGAATCAAGGTAGACATGAACCGAGCCAAGAGATTGAACAAACAAGAAAAAGAAACTCGGGGACTACGCCCAAGTTAATCCGGCATAAGAACTTAGTAGCAAAATATCACATGTGTTTGGAATACAACTCCACCCGGCATACCGGGGATCTCATAAATTTTCGAGTTTTTTCGCTCAAGGAGCAGCAGGAGGAAGTTCGGCATCATCTTCGCCGCCTTCAATATCCGAGGCGTCATCTTCTCCTTCACCGTCCGAGCTATCCTCATCATTCTCAACCTCTTCTTCCGCAGCGGCTTCCAGGAAGCTCGGCCCCTCAACCCATTCATGAATGGGAGCGTATTCGATGAGGCTATGGGCGCAAGCCTGGCGCCGAGCTACCCACTCCGGGTCATTGGTCCATCTGGATCCTGTGCGCAGACGTGTCAGGAGGTTGAGATCGATCTTCTCATACCACGTGAGTATGTGGTGAAGAATGGTATCAGCTGCAGCACGTCCAGCGGACTCTCTCCAGAGGTCAAGCTGAGTCTCGATATCCATTAACTTCTCAATGAGAAGTGCGGTGGTCTCCGGGGCTTCTTCGCCGGGCCAGAACGTGTTGAAGATGCGAGCTGTAGCGCCGAGGATGTCCTTCCCGTAATTTTTGATGAGCTCCACACGAGATGACAAGCTGACCAACAGGTCCTCCAGGTCATAAGGAATCCCTTCACCATCAGGAGCGGCCGGAGTACCCCTTTGTCGGCGGAAGTTGGCAACTGCTGCGCTCGCAATAGGAGTGCCTTCTGGAAATTTGCCTGGAAACGAGGCAAAGTAGGAAAGTCAAGAAAAGACATATGAAGTAACTCGGAGGAGTAGGTCGGAAAAGGGAAAATAACTTATGTGATATATGACTGAGGATCCGGGTCAACTCCTTGGTGCAGTCATCACGTCTCTTCCGAAGCTGCTCAAGCTCAGCGTTCGCCGACCCAAGCTGGATGCCGGACTCCTTGAGAAGATCCTGGTCCTTGGCGATCTGGAGGTTGAGGCGCTCGCGCTCTTCTGTGTAATTCTGGCCAGCCTTTTGAAGTTCAGATTGGTGCTGGGCCTTCATCTTCTCCATCTCAGCCTTGAGCCTGGCAATCTCATCGTCCTTGGTCCGGAGGAGGGCGAGCTCGTCATCTTTCTTCTTAAGCTTGGCTTGGTGCTGCCCTGCTTGTTCGAGAAAATGCAGCATCATATCAGGCACGGGCACACTATCTTCAAGCGATGCTGAAATAGTGTGTTGACCCGGCAGAGCCGAGGTATGAATGTTTGCCGAGCCAAGGAGAAAAGGAAGTGGAAAGCACTGCAAGGTCGGACAGAAATGACTTACCCTTGATCTGCTCCAGATTTTCCTGCATAATAATGTTCTCAGCCTCCACCCCAGCTGCGGAAACCAAAGGATGAGATTAGTTCGGCAAAGGAAGATGAAGAAAAATGAAGAAGTGATAAGGACAAAATTTACCCTTTTCTCATATTCCGCGATAAGTGCAGCCTGCTTTGCGCGTAGCATCTTGTGGGTATCCAGCAAGCGTTGGAATTCAGCACTCCGGCGATTGGTGGTCACCTGAAAGGGATACAGAAACACAAGTTAGCTCGATGCATATTCGAAGTGTACTAAAATCCGGGCCAAGTGGAACTTAACCCGGCTCTAGGTGTGTGCATATTCGAAGTGTACTAAAATCCGGGCCAAGTGGAACTAAACCCGGCTCTAGGTGTATGCATATTCGAAGTGTACTAAAATCCAGGCCAAGTGGAACTTAACCCGGCTCTAGGTCTGTGCATATTCGAAGTATACTAAAATCTGGGCCAAGTGGAACTTAACCCGACTCTAGGTGTGTGCATATTCGAAGTGTACTAAAATCCGGGCCAAGTGGAACTTAACCCGGCTCTAGGTGTGTGCATATTCGAACTTCTCATGGAGCTACTTTAGTTTTCTAAAGAGCATCCGACCGAGTAACAAGTTACTCCCCAAGAGGCTCGGGGACTAATGGTTATTATCTACAGCATGTAAAGGGGAAGCGACGTACCTCCATCATCCGCCCAGCAAGGTTAATTGCCTTTGCGGCTGTGTTCATCTGGGCGGAAAACTTGGCGGGGCCGAACTTCTCTGGGAGATCAGCGTCTTGAACGACCTCTACCTTATTCCAATTCATGACAAATTCAATCAGGCTCGGAGGGTACCGTTCACCGCTGGGCATATGGGGCGCCACCAAGCCCTTCGCGTGCACTTCTTTCCTTTCAATAAAGGCAAGGGCTGGGCTGGTGTGCAGAACCATCTGTTGTGCATCAGTTGGCTCGGCAGGGGCGTCCTTCGCTGTTGGAGCTTTCTTGGGAAGCATTGATGCGAGGGTACGCTGCCCAGCCTCGACGAGTGTCGGCTTGGCAGCATCCGGAGCCTTCTTTCCCTTGGCTTGCTAGGAAGAGGAAGCCGTCACAGCGGATTTCCCCTTAGGAGCGGCTGGGGTAGTTCCTCGCCGAGGTTGAGAAGACTCGGACGAGGCAGAGGAGCTAGGAGCTGGTGCTCTTGGTGCTGGACTTGGTGCCGCTGCTGATGTTTTTGCAGCCAGAGTTAGTGCTGATGCCGGAGTTGGTATTGGTGCTGGTCTGGTTGTTGGTACTGGTGCTGGAGCCGAGGTAGCTTCAGTGGCTGCTGGTTGCGGCGATGCCAAAGTGGTGGATGCCGTCGTCTCAGCTAGGCCGGTCTCCCCTCTCCAAGGTTACCCTCCTCTTGCCGAGCTGGAGCAGAACCCAGAGCGGTCGCAGAACCCTCTGGAATAGGGCTCAGCGGACGTGACTCGTCGTCACGATGGGGAGAAGGGCTAGGTCGGAGAGGTGAAGAGATGCTAGACCCACTTTGAGGGACCTCCACCGGAGCCCTACAAAATCAAATAATGTCAGAAGAGAAAGTACAACGATGTAAGGAAGATCAAGTTACAGAAGGAAGAGTGACTTATGCATCCGAGGTTTGGGCCTCCTTGGGCTTCCGAGCCCTTCGTGCTGGGGCCTTGCCTACTGGCTTGGAGGCGGTCTTGTCCCCGGACTTCTTTCGCCTTTTAGCGGGCTGAGAAGGTCCCGAGGAAGAACTTGGAGCATCCCCGCGCTTCTTCTTTGGTGCCACCGGAACAGGTTCGCCCGTATCGAGGGGAGGATCCTCGTGAATATGACCGCCGGGGTGAGCTGATGCCGGAAAAGCAAAAGAAAGGGGGACAGCCTCAACAGGTTCAATCACCTCGACATCCGAGTCATCTTCATCATCGGGCCAATCTCTAATAGAAGAGGATTTACCCGTGGGTCGTTTCGTGGCGTCGGTCATCGGGAGGAACATCTCCTGGTCCGGCTCTTCCTCATCCGGAGTCTCCCGGTCCGGCGCCCACTTAAGGGTCGGATCGGTGCCGTCCTCAAGGGTCTGCTGAAGAAATTGCTGAGGAAAGGAATGAACAAAAGAGTCAAAAATGCAACAATAACTGACATGTAATTAGTCCGGGGTAAGTTTGCAACATGAAGCTTACCGCGGGAGGAAGCCTATCGCGGCAATAATGCTCAATCCCCCAAGTCCACTCAGAGGAGAAGTCCTTGTGGGTGGTGAAGAGAGCCTTAACCCGACGATATATCTCCGTGTTGCTCAGCTCGAAGGATGAGGTCCGGTTGGGATCACGGCCAAAGCTCATGTGGCACACCTTGTGGGTGCGCTTCTGGAGGGGGGAAATTCGGTTAGCACGAAAGTGATCATAGCATCCTCGTTGCGTAGCCCGAGTTGCTTCAACTCCGCGAACCTTTTGTTGACCTGGTTGGCCAAGGCCGTGGGCTTCTTGGGAACGGCGTCCCACAGATCCGGGTTAGGTGGACCCAGAGTATAGGGGAGCAGCCGGATTAAGTCTTTGGTGCCTGTGTTCCGGACGTAAAAGAAAGTCCAGGCCCACCCTTTGCAGGACTCTAACCCGGTGACCCGAGGGAAAACGGAAAACCTCCGGGGTGAGATGGAAGCCGCTCCGAATTGAGTGAGCTGCTTGTCCACCGGATCGGTGTGGATGTTTGGGATAACATTGCGACGAAGGCCGAAAAACCAGATCCATAGCTCCTTCGTGGGCCATAGTCCGGCATAGCCTTCGATCGTGGAAGCAAAGGTGGAAAGAGAAGTGATGGCGTTGGCAGGAAGATGGTGCGGCTGGAGTTGGTAGGTACTGAGCCAGTCCCGGAAAAAGTCGCTCACCGGCAACCCGAAGCCCTGTTGGAAGTGGTACAAGAACACGGCGTATTTACCCGGATTGGGTGAGGGGGCCAGCTCGGAGGAGGCAAGGCGAGCCGCAACGCCGGCGGGGATGCGCCTGGTGCGGTAGAGCCAGTCCAGGTCGTCTTCGCAGACCCAGGACCCGACCCACGCACCGCGGTCTGCCGCCGCGGCGTCCTCCTCCATCTCCTGCTTAGCGACGATGAGCTCCTCTTCCGTCATCTAGTCTTCACTGCCCTCGCTGGCGCTAGCGGCGGCGGGGGGCAGAGGCCTGGATTGGCGAGGACCCGTGGCGAGAGAGTTGCGTAGCGGTGGCTGCGATGCGAAAGTGTGAGGGAAAAGCGCGGCGGCGACGCTGCTATTTGGAGCACTGGCGGCGGCGCGGTCGCGAGGAAGACGAAAGAGAAGAGCAACGGGCAGAGGGGCGCGGAAGGAGAAAAATCCTAAGGGATGCGCCCCTCCGCTATTTAACCACTCCCTCAAGGGGTGAGTGGGATCGCATCCTGCGGATCGGCCACACGCAGAGGCCGTGTATCACCTGCCCGAACCAATCAGTGGGGAGCCACACGGAGGGCAACAGAGCGGAGATGATCCCATGACGTGACACTGTGATGCGATAAACGAGGAGGCAGGCATGACGTGACCCGCGCGTAGTGATAACTGACAATTACTGTGGCGGTTACTGTGCAGGCCCTTAAAATAAGACAACATAATGATTACCCTTCACATGGGTTGGCGTACGAGAGAAGGAAACAAGACCCGGATGGAACTGTGGTAACCCAGCCAGCAAGTGAAAACTTGGAATGTGTGGAGGGAAAGTAAAACCATGAGGTCCGAGTTAAAGTGGTAACCCGGCCGGCAAGTGAAAACTTAGAATGTGCAAAGGGAACGTAAATACATATAATCCGAGGTAAAGAGGTAACTCGGCAATAACGACCGGAGCTCGAAATGGAACCTGATGTGGCCTTAGCGGCCAAGGCATCTAAGACCGCACCAGCTTCGGGGACTAATGTTGGGGGGATACCCCCGGGTATGGTCACGCCGTGGTATAAAGGCCGAGTTAGCCGAGGTTCGGCAAGGCCAAAGCAGATGCTGGCCGGGTCACCTCAAGGCAGGCCGAATCACGGGGTAACCCGGACTAGGGGGGCGTTCGCCTAACTAAGTCTCAACCGACTTAAGCAGTAAGTCAGAAGTGCATGTTTTACTTATATGCAAGAACAGGTGTGGCCAGATCAACTATGATCCGGGTCACGTCTAGCTTCTAGGAGAAGGAAGGAATCTCGCTGGTCAAAAGAAGCCCCGGTACGCACTACCTGAGCGAAGCAAGCAAGGACAGGACCACCGGGGCGTGGCCGACAAGGGTGAAGACGCCCATGTCGGCTGACGCGGGCGCCGCAGAGGCTCACGTAGCCTCTGCATGTGTGACGCGGGGGAAAAGCACCCCGGTCGGCTTACTACTTTGGGGGAAGCATATTCTTAGGAATATGCTTCCACGTATGCCCTAGGCAGAGACCGAGCTCCCTCTATAAAAGAGGGGCTAGGGTTTCAGTAGAAGGGGTTGGTTTTTCTGCTGTTCCGTTTTGGCTAGGGTTTTAGGTGTGATCTGCGGGTGAGAGTAAGAGAGCTCCTTCTTCCTCCTCTCGCCAATACAGCTCAAGGAGCACTTGTAATCTTGGTAACAGAGCTATACAAACATCTGTGTGGAGAATCACTTCACTATCCCTCCCTGGATTCCCCTAGCGTGTATTAGTCCCCACCTTTAGCCTATCCATGGCATCTGCCGTGACACCACCACGACAAATCTTTTGCCCTCCACACAAGATCCAACGGATGGGAACGATTCACGGTGAGAACATCATGAGGAGCCAGGTAGACCACTAGGATTAAGCTATAGAATAATATTGCTCCTTAGACAGACCATGGTTGGGTAGACCAGAACCGATATTTTCTGGCCCCTAGACTAGATGGAACTAGGCGTAGTTGGAGTGAGCAGCGTGCAGCTCATCATGGACAGACATCCTTCCCGAGTTGCTAGTCCAGGTCCTCCTGCGCATGCCCTCCTACACCGACTGCGTCCGCTTCCGTGCCATATGCCGCTCCTGGCGCTCCGCGGTGCAACCGTCCGACCTGTCCCCGCCGCTCCCGTGGATCGCCTTCCGCGACGGCGCCTTCCTCAGCGTTCTAGACGACGGCGTACTCTACCATTTGTTGTCCTCTCCGGGGCCGGGGGCCATGTCTCCCGCCGCGTCTCCATGGGCGACATGCTCTTCCATGTGCACCGCGACATCACCTGCTCCGTGACGAACCCTCTCATCAGGGAGACAGCCGGCATCGACCCCGCCATCCTCTACTACGACAAGGACATTGTGATGATCATAGACAACGTCCGCAAGGTGGTGGTCTCCGACCGTGTCGTCACCACCATATCCACCTGCGGCAGAGCGAGCATCTTCTCATGCGGTGCGCCGCAGACTGGCTCGGCCTGCTGCCTCAAATGTCAGGTGATGGATGCCTACGACCATCTGGTTTTTCCGAAACTTGTACTCACGCAAACGAGAAGTTATATGACCAGCAACAAAGTCAGTAAGCTCATTAGGAATCCTGAATGGAGCCACATTTAGCATGGCTTTGAATGCAGTCTTTCCTTCGATAATTTCTCTCTTAGCTGGACTAAGGCCGTATGCAATATTGTGCAACCGCTTAGCACCGAACCTGTCCTTTGACATCCACATCCCCTGCTTGGCCTTCTTCACAGCCTCACCCTTTTTCTTGCGACTGACCATAACTTTCTTCCGCTTACACAACATGCTCTTACCATCCGGAGCAACCTGCAACATAACATTAAAATCAAAATATATGGTTAACATGCCAATTTCACCTCCAATAAAAAGTTACATGTAGCATACCAACAAAAAAAATAGCGTGCAAACAAAAAGAAGCTACATGGAGCAAACCAAATTGCTAAAATTTAGCAAGGCAACCAAAAAATCTACATGTAGCATCCAAACCAAATTTAGCAAGCCAACCTAAAAAAAACTACATGTAGCATGTCAACATATAAAAGCACGAAAGTAGCAAAAACCTACTTAAAGGCTACACGTAGCAAATAGAACCAATTAACTAGCAACTATATAGCAGATCACCATATATAGCAAAATCCTGCTGAAAAAGTGCACAAGTAGCAAATCCTACAGCACAAACTAACAAAATCCTACTACTCAGAGAGCACAACTACTAAAATCCTAGTACTGAAAGAAGAACTACCAAATACCTACTGAAAAGAGCAAAACAAACACAACATCTAGTCTCCACTAATCCCAAAATCCTACTAAAAGTGCACAAGTAGCAATTGCTACAGCACAAACTAGCAAAAATGTACTACTCAGACAATACAACTAGTAAAATCCTAGTATATGAAAGAGGAAACAACTGACAGAGGAAACACCTACTCAGAGAGCACAACTACCAACGACCAGACAGAGCAAATCAAGCACATCATCTAGTCACCACGAATCCCCCACACAAAGCAACATCTAGCTACATAGAACAGGAACATCATCTATTCCCCACGGGTCCCAAGCACGCACAAGCAACAACAACTAGTAAGAACGGAGGTGCTCCCAAGGGGAAAAGGATGAATCAGTATTCACACCGACATTTCCGCCGTCGGAGGTGCTCCCTCCTGCCGCATCGGTCATCGACGGTGGTCCCATCACCCTGCTGCCTCGGGTTTCTACGAGAAATTGAAACCAAATCAGAGACATAAAGGGAGATCTCGGCGGGAGGAGGAAGAGTGTAGAGCGCGGACATGAACCGAAGAAGGATCCATGGTCGGCGGCGGCGCGGGCGGCGCACCGCGGTCGCCTCTCCTCCGGTGTCGTCGCCTATCGTGGACGGAACTAACGACGCGAGTTGTGCGTGAGGCGTGTAGCATTTCCTTGTACTCGAGACATAACGGGGACACGTGGCGAGTAACAGACGGCCAGATCCTGGCTGATCCAACAGCGCGTGACCACGAGGACGCGAGGACGCGATCCGGGGGACCTGTATCATTTACCTTGAAATAAACACCATTTGACACGCCAGGCGCGCGTGCCAGCTACTCACCTGAAATTTATGCTCTGTAAGAAACAGGGTAGGAGCAGCAGCAGAGGGCGGACGACGAACACGGGCCGGCAACGAACAGGCGACAGCGGCGAAACCGACAACACCTCAGGTGAGTAGTCGCTTTCCAGAAAGTAGGTCAGCTGAGGGTAAATGTCTTATCAATCTTGCTAGAGCTCTAGTCGGACTAGGATAGGAAGAATCTATATACTGCTCCTTAGCAATGAAAAAAATAGCGCGCTATCTAACGCTATTAGCGCGCTATAGCGTTTTCAGGAGCTGGACGCTATGCTATGCATTCGAGGGGCGCTATGGCGCTACGCGCGCTAAATACGACACTATTCGCGCTATTTGATATTACGTCATAGCGGCGCTATTTTTTTGTTAATTTTTAGTAGCCCATTCCCCATTTTGGCCCATTTTGGCCTGGTGGCCTATCCTAATCCATCTAACCCTAACAGGCTAACACCAAAAACGTCGGTTGATTATCTAGAGATATGGTATTTCGACTATGTGATATGGAGTTATGGACTATGTGAACTATCTCTAGTTGATGTTTGGCTGCATAATGTTATATCTGTGATTTTATACCATTTTGTGAATGCTATTTTGAAAATAGCGCGCTATTAGCACGCTATAGACGTTCGTAGTATTTTTTTAAAACGCACGCTATCTAAGTTAGCGCGCTATTTTTTCATTGCTCCGTAGACAGACCGTGGTTGGGCTGACCAGAACCGGTATTTTCCGGCCCCTAGATCTAGATGGAACTAGCCGTAGTTGGAGCGAGCAGCAGCTCATCATCATGGGCGGCAGACCTCCTTCCCGAGTTGCTAGCCCAGGTCCTCCTGCGCATGCCCTCCTACGGCGACCGCGTCCGCTTCCGTGCCGTCTGCCGCTCCTGGCGCTCCGCGGTGCGACCGTCCGACCTGCCCCCGCTGCTCCCGTGGATCGCCCTCCGCGACGGCACCTTCCTCAGCGTCCCGGACGGCGGCGTACTCTACCAGCTGTCGTCCTCTCCGGGGCCGGGGGCTCATGTCTCCCGCCGCGTCTCCATGGGCGACACGCTCTTCCACGTGCACCGCGACATCACCTGCTCCGTGACGAACCCTCTCACCGGGGAGACGACCGGCATCGACCCCGCCGTCCTCTGCTACGACAAGGACATTTGGACTGGGGTGGTGACAAACAACGTCCGCAAGGTGGTGGTCTCCGACCGTGTCGTCGCCACCATATCCATCAGCGGCGTAGCGAGCATCTTCTCCCGCGGCGCGCCGCAGACTGGCTCGGCCTGCTGCCTCAAATGTAAGGTGAGCGGCGCCAAGGACATGGTGCTCTTCCAAGGGAAGCTCTACCTGCTCACTTCACAACATAGTATTCCCGTTCGTCTACATCACAAGCTCCAGTCATGGAACTGGACCAAGCCAACAACATGCACCCACAGTGCGTCATACCCGGCACCCCAGACATCTATATACCCGTACCCGGCACCCCAGCAAATACCTGGCCCCGGGACGTCTACAAGCGCTATTACTACCTGCTCGTCTCCGGCGACCGGCTGCTCATGGTCGAACGGGAGGTTGAGATGGAGCGTGTCCGTTCTATACCCAACCGGACTCGCCGGCTCGAGGTCTTTGAGGCGACAGGCCTGCGGGACAACGGATCAGGCCATGCTCGCGGCTGGAGGAAGCTTGATACGTTGATGGGGCATGCTCTTTTTGTCAGCCTAGGCTGCTCTTGGTCGGTCCCTGTCGCCAACCATTATGGCCGCACCATTGGCGGACCTCAGGAAGACTGCGTCTACTTTATGAACGAGCATACACTCCACCCACGTACAGACACAAAGCCTGAAGATGATTTCCGCAACTGCGGCGTCTACAACGTCAGAGACCAGACCATGTCGCCATTACCAGTAGAGATGGCGTCCATTCTCGCTTCGCATGGCGGTCCATGGTCGTTGACTTGGTTTTTCTTGCCCCACACACGATCATCAAGTTAACCTATATATCTACCATTGACTAGCTCTACTACCATTGACTATCTTTTTATTTTATATTTTGAGCGGCATTCTTTTTTTTCTAGAGAAAATGCATATAATGCTCTACTATTTTGATGCAACGCAAATATAGTACTGTTTTGCTTAATCTGAAGAACAAATATCCGCTGTCAGCAGTCATCCTAGCCTCAAAGCTAAATACTGCACCAATTAAAGAATACCAGTAAATTAGAACACTCTAGTAGAGTCAAAACTTCGGCCACTATAGGCACTCGACCAATCCACATATTCCTGGATCACTAAGGGTTCGTTTGATTCAAAGGATTTATAAAACATAGGAATAGGAAAAGTGTAGGAATAGAATAACATGATACTTATAATCCTACATGAATGAAAAATGCAGGAATCGGTAAGATAAGGTGTTTGATTGCACCGTAGGAAAAAGGAAAAATGCAGGAAATTTTATACGGTTTAGGTACATGTTATAGTTGTCATAGACACATAGGAATTTGTCCAAGAGGTCTCACCTCTTGTTAGAAATCCTATAGGATAGTAGTGTAGGGAAGCAATGCATAGGAGTTTTGTAGGATTTATTCTTTTAAAACCAACACACTATTGAAAAAAATTCTATGGATTGTAATCTTATAGAATTCCTTTGGAAATCCTTTGAATCAAACAGACCCTAACTTGGGTAAATAATCTTTCAATTTCAAAATTACCCAAACTCTAGCCTAAAATCCACCAAGCTAAATATCATCACCATCCAAGTATGTGTTGTTGATCAAGGCTGATTTGCTCTGTGTGTTACCTCCGGCCTCCAGCTTATGAGGTTTTGGCACCCTCCATCACGGTGTCAACCATGTCACTGCTTATCTAACACCAACAACAAACTATCCAGTAGGTTAGAAGAACCAACACACAAGCAAATAAACATTATCATGTCAAAAGGACTCTATCGCTTTGAATGCTACAAAAAAGGAGAGTGAAATTTGTGTTTCAGCATTGCTTATTGGTTGCTTGATAAGTGATTGTTCTGTTGGTTGTTTGGGAAAATAATAAATGGATTTTATTATCATATCTCAATTAGTTCGTAATAGTTTCATATTGCAATATGACTGTATCAAGTGGAAAAGTTGATACAGGTGTGGTATGAAACAAACCAAATCCCTAATGGTCTCTATTTATACTAGTTTGTTAGGCAGCCGATGATCAAGGTTTCCTGATTATGGAGCTTTTATTCCAGTTGACAACGAGGTCATATCATTGGTGAATGATGTGATGAACATTGACCAAAGATTGCGACACAATCAAGTCACAGAGTTCATTGTTGCAATAGTTAGAAGCGTAGTCTCATTCTCCTTAGACCGTGAGATTATATTAATCACTATCTCCCGATGTTGCCCTAACTGCATCAAACGTCACTTGGTGAAACGGTGATTATAAAGATGTACGTTAGGTATTCCAGAGGAACAATCGAGCCTATCAATCAAGAACGGGATTTGTTCACCCACATGTCGGATAAGATACACAAAGCCGATTGGTGATATTACATCCATAATGTTGTGACATGTGACTAGGTCACGGGGATGTAATATCGCGGGAACAAGTAAAACAGAATTTGTCGGTAACGAGATTGAACAAGGTATGTGATACCGATAATTAGATATCGGACAAGTCGTATCAAAAAAACAAAGGGAATTGGACTTGACGTTTTATGACTCAAACGACAATGTCACCGTGGAATGCATAAGGGTCATTATGGACATCCTGGTCCCTCTATTGATCATTGATGGGATCATGACTGTGCCATTTCCGAGCCGTGGGGAAATACACTTAAGGATACGATGAGCTAGAGATTGTCTGTAAGTTAGAATCCCAGTAGAGAAAGAGAAGGCCGAAATCGTTCCGAAGAGAGATCTGAAGTTATTCGGAGAAAGAAAGAAAGGAAAAGACTAGAAGGTGTTTCGGATAAATGATAATTTATAATATACATTCATTATATATTAATTATGAATTAATATGTACTAAATAAATATTTAAAATAAAGTTTATTGGGAAGCTTTCTCATTAGGCCAAAACCATAGAGGGAATTGGCCCAGGACGAAGCCACCTTGAAAAGGAAAAAAGAAGACAGTAGAAAACTACCCATATCGCATATGGGCCAGGCGGCCCACGTAGGCAAGCAGTCATGCGCTAGGCGCCGCGCGGGCAGCCGCCATCCAGGCGCCACTCGCGGGCCACATCCTCGCGGCCCAGCCGGGTGGACGCCACGCGCGAGGCCGGCCCAGGCAGGGCGCAACCGCGCGGGAGCTAGGCGGGCGCGCGGGTGAGCCGCGGCCAAGGCTCACCCAACCGACACTGATCCAGGCAGCTACGCTACCGGCTGCTATTGCTGGGCTGGCCCACCCGGCCACCCAGCTGGCCCAACCGGCTATTTTGTCCCTTTTCCCTATTTTCTTTAGTCTACTAGTCCCGCATGGGGCACCCAATGGAGAGGGCACGTCCCTCCCCGCCTATATAAAGGGGTTCCCATGGGTGGGATTAACAAACATAACACGCCAAAATATATCTCTCTCTAGTTGCCTCCTTGTGTTGGCACAGTCCTAAGAAAGGACTGTACGTGCAAGAAACGACGCACCTGCAGTACGCCGTTGCGCTGCATGGATTCCAAGCCGGAGATCTACTTCCGCACTCTCGGAAGGGATCATGGTACTGGAGGTCATCATCATATGTGTACGAAACCTCAAGGGTGCTGCAATTGTGGCATCTTGGATGTCGTGAGCTGGACTGTTGCAAGATGGAGAAAGGGGTGACTTGCGAGAAGCTTCGCGACCTTGAGGTCGGCTACAAGCATGACTAGATCAACCATGTTCCCCTCGGGATGTTAACCATTTTCGGACTAGAAGGGTATGTATCCAAAACCTCAGCTGTTACTGCATTGATTCTAGATATATCTTGAGCAGTTAGGGCGTTTCAACATAGGATTTTTTTTGTTTTCTGCCACAGAAATCCATTAGTGGTATTAGAGCCAATCTATACGTAGGAGTGTTGTACGGCCAGTATGCGTAATGTCGGGCATTAATCCTCTAGCTGTTACCCTCTAACGTGTACTTGTTTATATCGCGGTATTGTTCGATGATGCGGTCCGGACCGACTTTACATGTATTATTACACGAGACTAGATCCATGCTCGACATATGGCTTGTCCCGTAGAAGTGGCTAGCGGGAGTCTTTATCTCATTCAATAGTTGATATAGCATTTACAACGGAGGGCCCCTAAAGGGGTGTAGTAGAGAAACTGTTGGATCCATGTTGTGGTTGGAAAGTTCGTAGATTAGAAACGGTTCTATTACGAAAGCCTTAACAGCCACGTAAAAGTAGCAAAAGATAAAGTAGAGGCGTCTAACTATATTTTGCAGGAAGGCTTGTGTTGTGATATGGTCTTGGTCGTTACGAAGGTAAAATAGTTTACTTTCCTGTTACTAAGTAGTATAGTAATAGTCATCGTTCCGATGGACGACCCGCTGGTAGCGTTGTGGACTTGGCGTCAAACCGGTGGTAAGATGGAGATCATGCCAGAGCGCTCGATAGAGATCAAGGCACAAGAAGAAGGACCATATCATATCACAATATACATGTGATGTTAATACCTTTTTACATCTTATAGTGTGCTAGTATTGGATACTCAACGATTGCATATTAGATAAGATGATCCCTAATAATTCCAATGATAGTGTTCCCTTTGTGTGTGCACCACTAAGAAAGTTCTCCGTTATGAGGCACATCATGACGATCGGGTGTCAAACATATATGTGTTCGCATACGGTGGGTGTAATCCATGTTGCACTGCAATGCACACAAGTTAGAATTGGCGAGCCTAGCATGTACAGACATGGTCTCGAAACACAAGAGACCGAAAGGTCGATCATTAGTCACATGAATGATGTGACTGACATTAGGGAATGTCTACCTTTGAAACTACATCGTCGGCCGTGATGATCGGGGGTTGACATAGGTATGATTACCTAGGTTATTGTTATGTGTCACCCTAGGCTTACAGCATGCAAGGCCCAGGAAGAAACTAAGGAAGGCCCAAGAAGCATCCGACGGAAGATGTATATTGCTAGACAAGAAAAGAGTAGGAACCGACGTTATATTAGTGTTGTAATCATAATTTGTAACCTATCCATATACGCCCTCGGGACCCATCCTATTATATATAGGCTAGGAGGAGCCAGCGGAGAGGTACGAAAAAAGCCTTGAACGATCTGTAATCGATTTGTTTCTAAGCAATCAGACGACTTCGACTCCCTTGTTTGTCTGATCGGTCGACAAAATCCCTAGCGTTCTATTTTCCACGAAACCCTAAGTCCATCACTATGGACATTGCCTAGGTTAAGACTCGTCAATTAGCGCCATCTGTGGGAAATATGGACGCTGGAATCACGGATTAGGCAACCCCCTCTCCATCAAGCAACAATCTAACATCAGCGGAACCACGTCCACCCACCCCTGTCTTAGTTCACGTCGACTTCAACGGCGGATCCGATCTCATTATCGGAAGTTTCCACTTCCAAGTAGAGGAACCTAAGAATTCTGCCTACCGGCCCCAATATCTTCGGGCCCATCAGTCATAACAACAATGCCTATGGCAATATCCGCACCCTCCATGAGCTCATCATAAGAAGCCGCGCCCCAGCCGACAAACAGTGGGGAAAACTCCAGAAATTCCACAGATTTTGGGATTTGGCTGATCTCTACGAAGGTCTCTCCTTCGGGTCAGATTCCTAGCTAACGCCACCACGTGGTTCAAGTCCAGCGAACACCGAACCCGAGAAAAGCAATGAAAACATCGACTTCGGAATCAGGATGGCCGAGATCTACCCAGATCAAAACATGTGGGACTTTACTAGCTTTACAGACATTATCTCCTATGGATCCGATGACCACAACAGGCGCACCGCCAGGTGTGCGTGATTATCGGCGAAGGAACGTCCACGCCACGCGACGCCAATGGTAACCCAATCCTTGATCCAATGATATTTTATGGATGACAATGTAGGAAACAACAGAAACGAAGGAGATTGACCCACCAATCACATTGTACAAAGAAGAGAAGAAACACGGGACAGGAAATGGCTAACTCTTCGACTACTAGCAGAGGCATGGCAAAGAGAAAGGGATGCAGTCTCGGGTGTGGTCCCTATGACAGCTGAAGCCACGCACGAGGACCTAATGGCGTACCAATACCTGCTTCACCACAAGAAAAGGGACCTGCTTAAAATGCAAAGACAAATTGATGAAAGGAAAAGGTTAGCTGATGAATATAGCATGCGGCGGGTAGAATTAAGCTCCACCCGTGGATCTGGCAGCGTAGCTAGAGGACCACCACGAAGGGGAACCTCGCGGTTGCAAAATATTACGGAAGCTGGGAGAAACAATCTGACACGAAATCTGGACATGTCCTTCATGACAGTAGATCCAGCAGGGCACATCAAATCAAAAAATAGCACAAGCCACGATTGTCACCGCCCAAACCTACCTCCTCACGACGCAACCTGCACTCGACGATCCATGGCGGCTCTCCACCGTTCCATTCTCATGAACCTTGGCATGGTGGGGGCATCCCTCGCAGAGGGCGAAGAAGGAACTTCAAGGCAACTCGATAAATCACCACGCCATCGCAGAAGCCCTCGGCACGTGGGATACACTCGACGATCACAGTCGCCACATTGGGTGCATTTTCCAAACTCCGAACCTCGAGATAATGCAGGAAACAACATTACATAACGCAGAGCCGACAGGTCAAGGGAAGAGCATAGAAGCCAAAGATACCACGACAGTGAAAGCGAGGATGAGTATGAACTATGCGGGACTAGTTGCTTTACCCAACGAGTTCGCAAAACCCAAGTACCCAAAGACTTCAAGCTTCCTCACGGTCGCCCAAAATACAGCGGCCTTCAGGAACCCGAGGCTTGGTTGGCAGATTACCTGGCAGCCGTTAAACTTCAAGGTGGCTCCAAGACTACTTCAATGCAAATCTTGTAGTTACACTTAAGCGGTAGTGCCCGCTCATGGGTTAGGCAGCTACCCGAAGAATCCATCAGCAGCTGGAATGACCTCGAAGATAAGTTCATCCAAAACTTTACATCTACGTTTAAACGACCCGCATCTTTGGAGCAGTTACGGGTGTGCAAACAAAAACCTAGAGAGCTAATACAGGCATTTATCTAGAAGTGGAATATCATCAAGAATTCAGCCAAATCTATATCTGATGAAAGAGCAATCGACGCATTCAACGACAGCCTCCGCCGAAGAGAATTCATCAAGGAAATAGGGCAGGTCAAGCCCAAAACAATCTTGCAACTAATGGACATGGCAAATCACTGGGCAGATGGGGAGGAAGCAGTGAACAAGAAGCGAGGGCACTCACTCCATGAAGATCGGGACATGCACAATAATGACAGAAGATGACGCGACAATGATGGATACGGTGGGCCGAGCTATATTGTGGCTAGCTTTTCAGGAGAAGGCAACTGAAGAAATGATGATAGTGGTAGCGGATACTGCAGCAACAAAGAAGATGCTGGCGGAAGCCAATGTACATAGCAGTACCAGCTAAGGCCTTGGGAGCCCCCCATGTCCCCACTACAGATGCTGGAAGGACCCTGCAATATACACTTCTACATCAACTCCGTAGGAAGAAGGCGATCAAATCACCTCATGAAGGATTGTCACACTTTCTTAAAAATACAAGAGGTATGTACTACAAAAGCAACGGAAGCAGCAAACCGTGGATATGCCACCACACCAGGAACCCTAGCTATTGGCGCACCACCACAACCACCAGTACATTCTCCAACAGGGCAGCCACAACCCGCAATAAACATAAGCCGGGAAAATGAGTACCCAAGGTCGAAAGGCGCAATGTCAATGATCCAAAAAGGGTGCTCGTCTAATAGAATTTAGAAGTTGATCAACCGACAAGTCAACATGGTAGTAACAATGCTGCCAGCCACATCCGAATATCTCCACTAGTCAGAGCAAGAAATAACATTTAGCAGAGCAGATCGCCCACTTCAGGTCCCATGACCGGGTCATTTAGCTCTGATTGTGGAAGCCCAAATTGGCGGCTTCGACATGAGTAAGGTCTTCATGGACACGGGAAGAAGTATCAACCTAATCTACACCAAGACCCTACGAGCAATGAATTACTCTTTGACAAATTTGGCTCCGACAGACACATCCTTCCATGGCATAGTTCTAGGTAAAGCTGAATTTCCTTTAGGCAAAATTTATCTTGGCGTTGTTCTTAGATCAAGAGAAAATTTCAGGTGAGAGAAACTTGAGTTTGAAGTCATGGATTGGCCATCGCAATACCATGTGATCCTGGGGCATCCAGCTTTCGCACGGTTCATGGTAGTATCGCATTATGTGTATCTGGTAATGAAAATGCAAGCACCCAATGGAATTATAACTGTGAAAGGAAGCTTCACCCGATCCGACAACTACGATCGGGAGTTCAACAAAATCTCCGAATCTTTTGGGATGGAAGCAGAATTTGAGCAACTATGAATCTCAACGGATGTAGAGCCTTTAACAACAACACGGGCCAATCCCGATCAAGCTTTTGATGCTACAAAATATAAAAAGGAAGTCTAAGTCCACCCTACAGACCCGAAGAAAACAACCTTTGTGGCTTCCAATCTTGGTCCCGCATAGGAAGGCGCACTCATTGAGTTCCTCCGTGAGCGCTGGGAGATTTTTGCATGGTTATCAGTTGACATGCCAGGAATCCCTAGGGAACTCGCTAAGAACGCACTCAACCTAAACCCTGAAGCCAAACATGTAAATAAGTCTCTTCACTGTATTGCAGGGCCCAAACACAAGGTCATTGGAAAAGAACTCCACCGTCTAATGGATGCCAAATTTAGCAAAAAAATAAAGAAAGAAAAATTGGTCGCCAACCTAGTATGCGTCCCGAAGAAAAATACAAAAGAGTTACGCATGTGCATTGACTTCACCGCACTAAACAAGCACTATCCAAAGGACCATTTCCCACTACCGTGGATCGATCAAATAATCGATGAAATCACGGGGTGCAAACGCCTATCCTTCCTAGATGCGTATTCAGGGTACCACCAAATTTGGATGAAGGAGGAAGACCAAGATAAAACAGCATTTATCACGCCTTATGGTGTATTATGCTACACAACAATGCCCTTTGGACTTAAAAATGCGGGAGCCACATATCAGCGGATGATGCATAGCTTCCTGGGAAGCCAGTCGGAACAAATGTATAGGTATACATCAACGATGTCATAGTTACCACAAAGCAAGGGTCGACCCTTATCGATGATCTTCGTGAAACATTCGATAACCTCGACAAATATTGCATCAAGCTCAAGCCAACAAAGTTCTCCTTTGGAGTCCCTGCGGGGCAACTCCTCGGATACCTGGTATCGGCAAGAGGAAGAGAGGGAAATACTGAGAAAATACAGACAATCCTCACAATGAAAAAGCTGATAAATCTTCGCCATGTGCAACAGTTGGTTGGACGAGTCGTGGCGCTAAGTCGATTTATCGCCTCCTTAGTTGAAAAAGCAATACCGTTTTACACCCTGATGAAGAAATCGGATAAATTCGAGTGGACGGAATAAGCTCTGCGAGCCTTTGAAAACCTAAAGAAAACACTTTCGACATCACATGTCGTCGTGTCACCAAGAGAAAAGGAGCCTTTGCTACTCTACATTGCAACCACTAATCAAGTAGTAAGTACAGTCTTGGTCGTCGAGTGACCCGAAGAGGGAAAAACTCATGGTGTTTAAAGACCAGTTTATTTCCTAAGCAAGGTTATCTCCACATCCAAACACCGGTATCCACATTACCAAAAAGTAGTCTACAGAGTCTTCATGATGGCATGCAAGTTGCACCACTATTTTTCGGAACATCCGATCATAGTAGTCAACGAGGCACCTCTCTCTAATATCCTCAACAATCCAGAAGCCACAGGGAACGTCTCTCTATGGGGCATTGAGTTGTCCCCTTGAGATATCACGTATGAGAATCACAAGACAATCAAATCCCAGGTTTTACCCGATTTCATTATTGAATGGACAGAACTACAATGCGTAGGTCCGCCAGACCTCTCTAGTGCATGGAAGATGTATTTTGATGGATCCAAGAGGAAAGAAGGGGCAAGGGCCAGGATTATACTGGTGTCACCCCATCGCGATAAAATGCGTTACGTACTCGGATGATCTTTGCAAACGCGTTGAATAAAGAAGCTGAATATGAAGCCCTGCTGCACGACATGCGTATGGCTAAAGCCTGTGGTGCAACTCGCTTGAAGATATTTGGTGATTCAAATCTTGTGTCACAACAAGAAATGAACAAGTGTGACACCGTCAGTGACAATATGATTTCTTACCATGACTTGTATAGTACCATGGAAGTCCAATTAGATGGGTGCAAAGTATCACACATAGGAAGGGCAAGCAATGAGGAAACCGATAGTCTAGCAAATATTGGATCACTCTGTGTATAGGTACCACCCGAGGTTTTTTGGGAAGAAATAACAAAACTCTCCATCAAAGCCAAAATGGTTTCAGAGGTAATAGCGCCAAAAGCACGCAAGAAGGTCAAGTCGCAGAAAGACTCGGGGGCTGTACCAACACACGAAAGTGCAACAGAGGACCTTGACGAAGAGCTAGAACTTGATGAGGTCATGATAATAGAACCCACATGGATGCAACCATATATAGCATACATTATAGGAGGAGAGCTCCTCGAAGATGTAGGTGAAGCACGACAAATCACATGCCGATCTAAGGCTTTGAGGATCATTAAAGGAGAGTTGTACAAAAGAAGCATTTTGGGTGTGCTACAACGATGTGTTACAGCCGAAGAAGGAAAAATCATCCTTAAGGATATCCATGAAGAGGTGTGTGGTCATCATGCCAGGAGCCGAGAAACTACGGCTAAGGCTTTTCGGGAAGGATTTGTCAGAGATTTGTCCCGCGAAGGAACTAGGGTCCAACGATCCCTTGGTTCGTGAGGGGGCTGAACACACGATTCCGAAGGAACTCAGCAGCGGCGACGGCAACAGAGAAAGCACACAACAGAGAGATGACACTGGTTTTTTACCCAGGTTCGGGACCCTCGTGAGGAGGTAAAGCCCCTACTCCTGCTTTGTTGTATTGCTCGCTTGCTTCACGAGGGTACAATGGAGGATGAAAGTCTAGGGTTTTAGATCTCAAGGCTCGATCCCCTCCAAAGGTAGGAGAAGGGCCCCTTATATGTATGGTGGTGGTGGGCCTCTTTCCCCGGTCTATGGGCGGGAAGGGTCTCCATAGTGCCGTTCCCCAAGGTCGTGGTGTACAAGATAGCTTTTTGGTGGACTAGCTAGGTCTTGGACGCTAGTGCTCCTCCATCTTCTAGTAAAGAGACCTCACCATTTTTCCGTTTGTCTTCATCCGGCGCTACTAGATGTCTCCTTAACACCCAAACGACAAGGTCGAGCACCTGCCATGCTGAGGTCGACTGTTGTGGCACCCCGCTAAAACCACTACTAGAAAATCGCTGTGTTTTTGTGCATTGCATCATCATGACCGCATGCTCATGTCATCATGCCACATTGCATTTGAGCGTCGTCATCATCATGCATATGTTTGTCTAAAACTATTTTCCAAAAGCCTATCTTTGTTTTCTAAATATCCTCTCTCTTTATTCAAATCAAAACTCCGGTCTTTCTGGATCTTTTATTTGTCTAAAAACTAATTACGAAAGTCTTTTTAAAATAAAATAATAAATAAAAACATATTTATAAAACATCGGGGAGGCCGCCAGCCTGCCGGGCCAAAAGCCTAGCAAGCCAGTAGCCTACTACCCTACTAAACGAAACCCTAGTCTAACCAAACCACTCCCACTCCCTCAGCCACCGCCACCCACCAGACACACGCCTACACGCTCGCCGACCTGGTCCACGCCATCTAGCGTGGAACGCAACCACCCCGCCTCTCCCTTGTCGCCACGCACCATCGATGACCCCACCCGCACGCGAGACACTCGCAGTACCGCCCGCACGTCGCAAGCAACGTGGCTGCCCTGGCCCACCCCGCCACATGCCGCCAACCCCGCGTCACACATGCGCGTGCGCAACACCTAGCCACTTCCTCCACCCTCCACCTCACCCCGTCCACTCCCAGGCCGCCACCTCACCTCCTGGCCCCACCTCCTCTCCAACATGCACACACACCACCTCGGGTTTTCCCCAGCCCCACCTGGCCCCAAACCCTCGCATCGTGATACCCCGCTCCCGCACCCCAGTCCCGCGCCTGGCCCCACCCTCGCGTATGCGTACACGCGACCTCCACGTCTCGATCCCCACCTAACCTCGCACGCCTCCCTGTCCGCTCGCGATCGAGCAAAGCTACTCCACCTCTCTCGCCGCCGGTCGCCCTGCGCCTGCGCACGAGCCCTCCTGCCACCACGCGACGCTGCCTCTCGCCGCCGTGGCCCTCTTCTCCTTTCCTCGACGTTCCCTACCGCCAGGACCAGCTTCACCCCGAGCTCCGCGTCGCCCTCGCCCTCTCCCGCAGGTCGCCGCCAGGGCAACGCGACCATGTCTCCATCGTCCTCCTACCGGGTCGACCTCATCGTCCCTGCAAGATCCGAGCGCCGCCGCTCCATCCTCCCGCGGCCTCCCTCCTCTCTGTCGTCGCCCTCGACCTCCACCCCATCGGGCTCCGCCGCCATGCCCGCGTCTTCCTCCTCGAGGCAGCGCCGTCCACTACCTCGTCCCGCATGGCCCCCTGCCTCCCTCGTCCTGGAGCCGCAGAATGTCGCCTCCCTCTCGCGTCATCTGCGCGTCTCCCTTCCCGTAGCCGCATCTCTGCCGGGCCTCGTCCTCGTGATGCTGCCTTGCTCGGCCGGAGCACTTTCCTCGCCTCCTATCTGGCCCTCTGGCACGTCCTGCGTTCGGACAGGTTCGCTCCAGTGCACCGCTGACCCGTGCTACTCGTCTGATCCGGCGCGTCTCCGCTGCAGGGCAAGTTCTCATGCTTATTTTTGTCTGCGTGCAGTGATGCTGCTACAGTGAGCTCTTGACGACTAGCAGTTTGCTCTCTTTTGATTAGATGACCTGCTGCTACCCAACACAAAGGATATGTAGGGGTGACATGCTACTAGGAGAACGCTGATAGGATTCACCAATGTCTCCTCAGTGACAAGGCCATCCCGTTGACAAGTTCGCCACCTAACATTGACACCGAAACCCCAAGATCGACAACATGGAACTGAAGCCCGTTGAACCCGAAGATCTCCATCACAGCACATCGAGATCCTCTTCATGGAACGCCAAGTTCTCCCTCCTGAACCCGAAGATTGCCAACACAGATTCAAAGACTGTCCCCGACTCCGTCGGACCCGAAGACCCTGATCTCGTCGACCACAAGACCGATCCTGCCGAGGTCGAACCTCGTCAAACCCTCGGAACCCCAAGATCGCCAAATGCCAATGTGTGACCCCTATCCAACCCCTATTTTTATAATATATAATATCAATCTATTGCATTTAAATTATTCATACTTGCATCGCATCATGTGGTTTGGGGGCATTATGCCGATTCACCTAAATTAAATATGGAGACTACATGTGGGCTATTCTAGTCTTATAATGACTCCATTTAAATTTGTGTAGAGAACCGATGCCATGCTTTGCTTTGTTAATTCCACATTTAAATTGCGGGGTTTCTAAATAACTTGAACCGTGTAATTAATTGTCGGGACCCTGGTTCCGCTTAATATTGACTAATTGCACTGCATCTTTGCCATGTCATGCATCATATCATAATCATGCCGGATCTTCTGCCGTAGTATTAAATATTGCATCCGGTGTTTCTTCTAGTGTTTGCTTCTTCGCGGATTAGGCCGATGACTGGATGCGAGTATCAGCAAGTTCTTCGGATAATGAACCTTCGGCTATGTTTTCCCAGGCGAGCATTCTCCCTCTTTCTACCTATTTTGCATTTATAGTCTTTATTTCCTCCTGTTGATCTATTGCTATCCATGTTGCGATGCTTTAGTTTCCGTGCACCATTTATATTCCTGGCAGCCTCTATATTGCCTTGGACACATCCTATTGCCTGTTGTTTGATAGATAGTCGGCCTTTGCGTGTCGTAGTCGCTTGCTCAGGTGCTGCTTCCTGTCGTTGTTGTTCCACCGTTGTTGGGAGGTTGGCACATGCTAAATGATGGAGATGCTTAACGGTGGAGATGATCATGGCTTACATTATAACTTGTTAATTAAAATGCTGGAAATAGATATAATTCAGAGGCACTGGTGGGTAATAGTCAATATTTGGTTTTTAACCGCCCACTTGTGTCCACCTAGGACCCGAGTTCTTGACACCTGTTCCGAGATCGAGCGCGCTAACCACAGGTGGGGTGTGTGGGCACTCCCATCGGCTTACTACCTGATTTCAAAGTATTGTACCGGGGGCCACAAGTAGTTTGGGGCTTTATTACTATTCTGTATTTATGCCATGTTTACCGCTTTATTTAAGATTGTGCGTGGAGCACCTGTACTGTTTAGGATGTGGAATGTTTTTGCGGTATTGACAAGCCCAGTCACACTTTCGGGTTCCCAGTCGTTTACACCCATTGGCACAAACCCTGGGTCTGCCTCGGAGCCGGCCGACTTCGTTGCGGGTAGCTTAGTGGGGTGGCCCCCATGTACTTGCTTTGGGTCTGGGAAACGTCATGACTTAGGCCCCGCCGACATACCGATGGGTGTATGTTAATTGATCTGGCAAAAAGGGTCAAAGTGCGTGTGGATACTTTGGTGCACCCCTGTAGGGTTAAATCTTTTCGAAAAGCCGTGTCCGCGGTTATGAACGACTTGGAGCATAGTTTCTCGATCATAGACAACTATAACTAAAGTTTACTGTTATAATTTGACTTACATCTGAGATGACTAGTAAGTTGGATAACTGCCTTGGAAAGATTAAATAAAACTGCCAACCATGTGAGTTTCCTCGGCTTGACTTCCTCGTTTGGTCTCGAGGGGGAATACTAGGATGGGTATGATTGGTGTTAGTATAAGGTTGGTTCCGAATAGGTCTTTCTTATCTCTCTCTAATAGCCGACAGTTAATCGAGTCTCTATAGGTTGTTTAGTGCATGTTGCGCTGCCGCTTCAGTCCACCATACCTATGTAGGCGAGAGCTGCCAAATTCTAGCCTCGCTGTGTACTGGCCTCAGTACTGATGCTCCTCTTTTTCCTTTCCTCTTTGTCGGCACCCCTTTTGTTTTAGCAGGTTTCAGATCGACGTCGTTAGCAGGGTTACCCTTCTGGCTTGGCCTGGGCAGGGTTATGGACGCCATTGGTTATTCTTCAGGGCTCTTAGCCCCATTTGCATCTTGTCCGTAGTCGGACGCTCTATCGTTTTCAAGGTGATTTGGATCTTTGTATTGTATATTTGTATTCTTGACTCATGGAGTCGTTGTTGTATATATATGTTCTGTGGGTTCCATCATGGACTATTGTGTAATGGTATTACTTCGTTTTCCACCCGCACGAAAGTGCATGGTGGGCGTCCTTGAATCGTTTCTATGTGGGTTTGGCGGGAAGCGCCGAAACTTGCATAGGGCCGATTCGAGAGTGTTACAACTGTCCTTCCCCTACAGAAAAGTTGGGTGGACCGGATCTTCTTTTACCAAGTCAAACACAGGGTACGTAGTGATACATTGCAAATGTATCTATAATTTGTGATGTTCCATGCTTGGCTTTATCCACTTTCTTGTGTTTTGTTCCAACTTTGGAGTACTTTTCATATGATTTCTTGGACTAACCTATTAACAAGAGCCACAGTGCCAGCTGCCTGTTTTCTGCTATTTTTGGTTCCAGGAAAGTCAGAAAATGAATATTCTCGGAATTGGACGGGACAAAAGCCAAAGTGCCTATTTTTCCGGAAGTCATCAAATGCCAGAATACGAGACGGAGAGGGGCCAGAGGCCGGCCACACCACCTGGCCGCGTGGCCAGGCTTGGCCCACGCCAGGGGGTGGTGTGGTGGCCCATGGCACCCCCTCGGCCTCCCCTTCCACCTATAAGATGCCCTCGGGACGAAAACCCTAAGGGCCCGATCAAAAAATCCACGAAAGAGTCTGTAGCCGCCGTCATCTCCATCCCTAGATCGGGAGGGATCTGAAGCTCTTCCCGGCACCCTGCCGGAGAGGGGGATTCACCCTGGAGGCCTTCTTCATCACCATGCAAGCCTCCGGTGTGATGCGTGAGTAGTTCATCCTTGGACTACGGATCCATGTAGTAGCTAGATGGCTGGTTCTCCTCCTTTGTGCTTTCATGTTTAGATCTTGTGAGCTCCGTTCATGATCAAGATCATCTATTTGTAATTCTGCATGTTGTGTTTGCGGGGATCCGATGGATATTGAGATGCTATTTTAGATTGATTATTGACTCTAGCATGTCTTTGTTATTTGTGATCTTGCATGCTTTTCGTTGTTAGTAGCTATCTTGGCCAAGTATATGCTAGCGACTCCAAGAGTTAGTATTTATGATCGATAGTGGGTTCATGCCTCTGGTAATCTAGGGAAGTGACAGAAATATCTAAGGTACTAGATGTGCTGTTGCTACTAGGGAGAAAACAACAATCCTTTATTCATAGAACAATCGTATTGTTTACTTTACACGAAGTTCCTAAAGCAATAATCTGTTGCTTGCAACTTAATACTGGAGGGGGTTCGGATGATAACCTGAAGGTGGATTATTAGTCATAGATGCAGTTGGATGGTGGTCTATGTAGAATGTTGTAATGCCCAATCAAGTCTCAAAGGAGTCAAGACGATTAGTATATGCATGTATTGCTTTCTCGATGTTTGTCAATTGCCCCGTTGTAATCTGTTCACCCAGCATGTTATCTATCTTAAGGAGAGCCACCTGTAGTGAACTATGGATCCCGGTCCTTGTCTTTTACATTCAATCTACAAACTGTTTATTGCTTTTGTTTTCTTTCTACAAACTATTACTTCTTTCCATTCGATACGTTTAATCCTTTGTTTTCCGCAAAACATGGTGAGATTGACAACCTCATCGCAAGTTGGGGACAAAGTTCTATGGTTGTGTTGTGCAGGTCTCCACGTTGCTACTAGCACCGGTAGTGCGCCCTGCCAAGGCTCAGCTAGCAACACCTTTGGGGTGTTTCCTTGCTCCTACTGTTTCGATTAAACCTTGGTTTCATAACTTGCTGATGTGCTCATCATACCTTCCTCTTGGGGTTCCCAACGAGCTCTACATCATCATTGCTCCAGCATTTTTCTGGGCGCCATACTCAGAGCCATCAAGCATTTTTCTGACGCCGTTGCCAGGGAGTCAAGGACATCTTCACAAGGGGAGTCCCTCCTAACCGATCTCTTTACTTTGTTGTTTTTGTTTTGCTTAGTTTCTTTTTGCTTTGTTTGCTTGTTTCTTTTTCAAAAAAACACCAAAAAATTAGTTTTACTTGTTTGCTTTCTTATTTGAAAACCCAAAAAAATGACTACTCTTGAAAACACTAAGTTGTGTGACTTCACGAGCACCAACAACAATGATTTTATGACCACACCTATTGCTCCACCTGTGCCTGAAGATACTTTCTTTGAGATAAAACCTGCTTTACTCAATCTTGTTATGAGAGAACAATTTTCTGGTATTGGTAATGAAGATGCTGCTTCCCATCTAAATAACTTTGTTGAACTTTGTGAGATGCAAAAGCATAGGGATATAGATGGTGACATTATTAAGCTGAAATTGTTTCCTTTCTCTTTGAGAGGAAAAGCTAAAGAATGGTTGAGTTCCTAAACTAGGAATAGTATTGATTCTTGGACTAAGTGCAAAGATGCTTTTATTGGAAACTACTATCCTCCTGCTAAGATTATATCTATGAGAAGTGAAATAATGAAGTTTAAACAACTTGATAATGAGCATGTTGCTCAAGCTTGGGAAAGAATGAAATCTTTGGTAAAGAATTGTCCCACTCATGGACTGACTGCTTGGATGATCATCCAAACTTTTTATGCAGGATTGAACTATTCTTCAAGGAACCTATTGAAATGGATCGTATGGGAACCTAGAGGGGGGGTGAATAGGTGCTACACCAATTTTTAATTCTTTTTCAATTTTAGGCTTAGCACAAAGGTAAATTCTCTAGATAAACTAATGTGTGGAATTTCCCTATATGCAAACCTATCTACTAGCGAGTAAAGAGCGAGTGGAAGAGGAACGAGTGAACCGAAGTGAAGCACACGGAGACACAAGATTTGTTTGACCGCAGTTCCTTCCTTGTTAAGGGAAGTACGTCTGCGTTGGAGGGATGGGCGGTACTAAGACCACCACGCCACAAAAGGCCTCACCCTGTTCTCCGATGGATCTCGCCACAACATGCCTGATCCACCTTCCACTATAGGTAACCTTCGAGGCGGGCACCGACGCCTTTACACAACTAGTGGGGCAACAACTCCAGAACAACTTGGAGGCTCCCGAAATGACAACAAGATGCCACAAGAACAAAGTTGTCAAATACAATAACAAGATCTAGGTATTAACAAGAATACTAGATCAGGGATTTCTCCAAGTGAATGGAGAGGAGTTGAAGCGCTTGATTCTGATGTTGATGATGAACTTCTCCTCCTTCAATTCCACCAAAGATCAAGACCTTCGGGTGGTTGAAGTGGGAGATCGAGATTTAGAGCTCTTGCACAAGGTCTAGTCAAATTCGAGTGAATCAAGAGTTCTGGACGTTGGGGAAGAAGGGGTGATTATACCCCTTCCAAAAACCAGCCGTTGCACACTTTGGGGGCCAGATTATCCGGCCCAAGTGAGGGCCGGATTATCCAATCTGCGAAAACTCCGCCCCAGACTCGGAATATCCGGCAGATAATCCGCCCCCTCACAGTGAGACGCGCCGAGCTTGCCCTTGATCATCTTCTGGGGGCCGGATTATCCGGTCCTATGCGAAGGCCTGATTATCCGGCCTGGGGAAGAAAAACCGCCCCAGTTCGGATTTTCTGGGAGAAAATCCGACCAGATACCGAGCGACGCGCCCTTTTGCTCGAAAACTGGGGGCCGGATTATCCGGCCCTTGCGAAACCCGGATTATCCGCCTGGGAGGAAAAACCACCCAGTTCGGATTTTCCGGGAGAAAATCCGGTTGGACACAGAGCGACGCGCCTTAGCTTCCTTTAGAGATGAGGTAGGCCGGATTATCCGGCCCTTGGAGGGGCGGATTATCCGGCCCCCCCTCAAAACTTCCTGCACACTTAGAACACATGAAAAGTATCCATAGTATTGTTATCTAACACGCAAAACAAAGGAAAACATGAAATGTTGTTTCAATCTCCCCCTTTTTGGTGTTAGATGACAATACCAGGATTTGCCGGAGAAATACACAAGACAAACAGAGATAACTATGAAAGGGACTCCCCCTCAATGTGTGCATAATAGAGTTTTTCATTGGAATACAAATGCACACAAATAGGTGAATCTATTCCATAGACATAAGGGCAAAAGCACATACCACCGAAGTAGAGAATAGGCATCCTTGACAAAAATCACAATTATTATTGGATAACCATTATGAGCGCGCGCCTTCTGTGATAAACCTCCAGCAATAGGATATGAATAGATATAGCCATGAGCATAATCCATGATATGAAGTCCATAGGTATCATCCAGACAACCACATAAAGTCTCAACCACAAAACACAAACCACGAATTTAAAAGTTCAACGCTAAATGGGCATAAGCAAGAAATAACGAATAAAAAAGTGCAAGTGCTTATGCCCGACCCATGCAAATCCACGGACAACCTAATAGAACTACTTCTCCCCCCTTTGGCACCGAGACACCAAAAACGGAGAAGACCGATGCTAGCGCCCCATGGAATCACTCATCATAGTCCTCGTCCTCGTCCTCGTCCTCTTCTGCATGCTCTTCCTCATCCTCATCTTCAAGCTCCTTAGTGTCACCTTCCTCATCATCAGCATCAGCAGTAGGCGCAGAGGGGAACAAGTGACGCTCCAGCTCACCATAGTTCAGCCCGGAGGAAGAGTTCCACCGAGCATATGGAGTGGGAGGTGTAGGAGCCGGACGAGCACCCCAAGCGCCAGACACGTGGTGGAGAATGAGCTACTGGGAGTGAGCCAACTCATGGCGCTGCCTGTATGCCTCGTGCTGAACCTTGCGCATGTCCACGCCCATGCAGAGAATGTGACGCTGGAACCAGTTCAGCTGCTTAATCTCACGGGCCACGGGAGGCACTAGGGGCCTGCGAGCATCCCTCATGAGGACCTCAGGAGCAGAGGAGGGGTGAGCAGTCTTCCGAACCTTGTTGTATATCTTCTTGGCCTTGTGCACCGAGTCAATGTGGAACTCCTCGGCAGGAAGCAGGTGGCGGATGTGCATCATAATGTAGGGCGCATAGGGAATGGACAGACGGTTGAATATAGCATCACACAGCTCATGGTAGATGAAGTCCATGGCATCCAGCCTATACTGCATTGACTTGTCCTCGCAGGAGGCAACCTCATGAGAAAATTGAAGTAGCTGAACAAGGTGACCACGGATGCTATCATTGTTGCCCCCACTCGGTGTAATAGAGTCACGGAAGAGACCCACCAAGGCAGCATAGATGGGAGCAAGACCAGCCACAGTACCGACAATTCCATTGTCCACAGTGCACGGAGAGAGAGCTGCATCCTTGTTGGGCTTCAACTGAGTGATGATGCGGTGGCCACTGGCTCTATCCCTGCTGCGGAAGGAGTACCCCAAAACCTCAGCAAACACGTGAAAATCAGCAGTCAAGGGCCTGTCATGAGTCATCCACTTCATAGTGCGACGCTCATCACCACAAATCACCAGAGTGGAGAAGAATTGCTTCACCACCTCAGAGTCAAAGGAGCACTGGAGGGACATGAGATGGTGCAGCCCCATCCTCTCAGCCACAAACATCGCATCCACAAGATGCGCCTTCTCCAAAGCATCAGCAAGTACTAGAGGGTGCATAGGCCTAATGTTCAGCCTGCCATAGATGTCTTCATAAATCCCCTTCTGTTCTGCACACCAGAAACGGGCATCCCCCAGCTCATCATCACGAGGCATCTCAGCAAACAAGTCACGGTGACGGATGGCAGAGAAGGAGACCGCATCCAAAGCCCTGTAGTTGATCTTGGGCTCCTTGCCCTTCTTCTTGGACACACCCTTCCTAGTCCTCTTGGATTGTTCAGCCATGCGCCTCTCTTCGTTCTTCCTTCTCCGCAATTCAACTTAGTCCACTAGGTTACCTTGACCGTCGTCCCGAAAGTATCTTGAGCGAGGACGGCGCGTGTAGGTCTTGGGAACACCGGAACCACCTGTGAGGAGAATAAGGGCGATAGCAAGGGGATAAGCATACACACAAGTCCAGGAGAGAGCATGGAATAAGTAGTCAAAAAGTTCATAGGACAAAACTACTCAATACATACACCATAGTGAAACTGAAGTAGACTTGAATCTGTCAGGCCGGATTATCCGGCCTGGCCAGGGGCGGATAATCCGGCCCTGGCAGAAATTTTCGATTTCACCAAGAATGCATGCAAAAAAGTAGATCGGGCCTAGAAATTGTAAGACTACGAGTTCTATGCGAAAACACATCCTTCTAGACAACGTTCCACCCAACAAGATACACATCTAGCCAAAGATGGGGAGAGAGGGAGTTACCCTCACTCATTGGAGGAAGAACGCAGAGGAGAAGGTACCCGGAGGCGCGGAGAAGAAGATCCGAGGAGGTCCAGAAAATCCGGTGGCCGGAGAGGCTCCGGGGAGGGTGAGGGGCGGCAGGCGGCGGCTGGGGAGAAGGAGAGGGCTGGGGGAGAAGTGTTGCTCGATATGAGCCCTTCCCCCCGAGTCCTGCCCTTTAAGATCATATCCGCTAGGGCCAGATTATCCGGCCAACACTTGGGCCGGATTATCCGGCCAAAATGCTGGGATTCTGTTATACACAGAACCAGGCCCGCGCGTCCCCAAACAACACCCCCACAAGGTGTACAAGGGACTTGTGTGCAAGAATAGATGGCTTAGGGGTAGGGAAGGTTTAGTATTAAGAAAGCCAAACTGAGATGGTACTAGACACTCAAAATTGTAAAATCCAAATCAAATAAAAGCCAAGATTGAGTGTGATTCCCATAAGAACATGAGAGATCAAATAACATCCAAAAAGATCCAATTCTCCACAAGGGAGAGGGCGGTAGCCGAAGCCACCTTGTTGGAGTGTATGGTGTGACACCGCGAAGATATATCTTGGGTTCACGACCAATACTCATCAATAAGCTCACATATCACAACGTGATATTAAGAGAAATGATATAACTTGCTATTGGCATTATGGGGGGAAGGTTAGCCCAATAAGTTAGGACCACACTCCCCCTATATCCATGCCCACACCTAGACCAAACAAGGATTGAGATGTACGAGTGAGTGCATGGGTAATCAAGACAAACTCCCAGAATCAATGATATTTAGCTCATTCCTCAAATAGCAGAATCTTGCTTCATCAAGCGGCTTTGTAAAAATATCCGCTAGTTGGTTCTTCGTGCTCACAAAAGATAGATCAATATCGCCTCGAGCAACATGGTCACGAATAAAATGATTCCGAATCTCAATATGCTTCGTCCTTGTGTGCTGAACTGGATTGTACGCAATTTTGATAGCACTTTCATTATCACATAAAAGAGGCACTTTGTCACAATTGACACCGTATTCCTTTAAAGTTTGCCTCATCCACAATAATTGAGTACAAGCGCTGGCAGCAGCAACATATTCAGCTTCGGCGGTGGAGAGATATATACAATTCTGCTTCTTGGAGGACCAACATACAAGAGATCTTCCCAAGAATTGACAAGCTCCAGAAGTGGATTTCTGAACATCCTTATCACCAGCCCAATCTGAGTCAGTATAACCACATAAAGAGAAATTGGAGCCCTTGGGATACCAGAGACCAAAGTTGGGGGAATGAACCAAATATCGAAAGATCCTCTTGACCGCCACTAAGTGGCTTTCTTTAGGAGCTGCTTGATATCTTGCACACACTCCCACACTCAACACAATATCGGGTCTAGATGCGCAGAGGTAAAGAAGAGAGCCGATCATGGACCGGTATACCTTTTGGTCCACATCTTTACCGTGAGGGTTGAGTTCGAGATGACACTTTGTTTGCATCGGAGTAGCGACACCATTTAGATCCCTCATCTTGAATCTCTTGAGCATGTCTTGGATGTACTTTGCTTGATTAATAAAGGTTCCTTCTCTAAGTTGCTTGATCTCGAATCCAAGAAAGAACCGTAATTCCCCCATCATAGACATCTCAAACCTGTCAGTCATAAGCTTTGAAAATTCATCGTTAAAAGCTTTGTTAGTAGAACCAAAAATGATATCGTCTACATATAGTTGGCATACGAAGAGCTCCCCCTGAACCTTCTTAGTAAAAAGAGTGGGGTCGATTTGCCCAACTTCGAAGCCACGATCTAACAAAAGCTCTTTAAGGTGCTCATACCACGCACGTGGGGCTTGTTTAAGGCCATAGAGTGCCTTATCGAGTTTGTAGACATGGTTCGGGAAGTTAGGATCCTCAAACCCCGAGGGTTGCTTTACGTATACCAACTCATGTAGAGGACCGTTAAGGAAGGCACTCTTGACGTCCATTTGCTGCAACTTAATATTTTTATGAGCAGCATAAGCAAGTAGGATACGGATGGACTCAAGGCGAGCCACAGGAGCATAGGTCTCGCCGAAGTCGATGCCCTCAACTTGGGAGTAACCTTGTGCCACAAGTCTTGCCTTGTTCCTCACAACAATGCCATTCTCATCTTGCTTGTTCTTGAAAATCCACTTGGTGCCGATAACATTGTGGCACTCTTTGGGTTTCTCCACTAGACTTTGTTGCGCTCGAAATTATTCAATTCTTCATGCATAGCAACAACCCAGTCTGGGTCTTCAAGAGCTTCAAAGACCTTCTTAGGTTCCACCATGGAGATATGAGCTTGATGCTCACCAAAACTGGCTAATTCTCTTCTTGTAGAAACCCTTCGTCGAAGATCACCAACAACCTTGTCGAGAGTGTGACCCCTCAACTCAAGGTTACGATCAGCTCGAGCCTTGCGACAAAGTTCAATAAGTTTGTTGTCTCTTGGAGGAGGGGATTCATCACTTGAGTCTTCATTGGAAGCATTTTCTCCGCCTTGATCAATAACTGGAACATTAGTAGCAGGTGATGAAGAAGCATGCCCTTGAGGTGAATCCATAGCCGTAACAGGAGGCTGTAGAACTAGAGAGTCAGGGCCGGATAATCCGGCTGATGGAGAGGCCGGATAATCCGGCCTGGGAGTACTTGTTGCAGCTTCTTCATGAGGCCTGGGACTTGCTTGAACTGGTGAGGGGCTGGATAATCTGGGGCCAGCCGGAAAATCCGATCTGGAGCTTGCGTTGAAGTCTTCTCCAGCAGGAGCAACATGGTCAGCTGAAGCGGGGTGGCCGGATAATCCGGTGTCAACTGGAAAATCCGGTCTGGAGCTTTCTGGAACATCTTGACCTTCAGCATTTGATGGAGATGGTGTAGAAATTGCCCCTGTGGTTGGGGCATGTTGAGTATGTGTAGATGAGGGCTCTATATGAGTAGAGCATTGTCCTTCCCGGCCCGCCACAAGGGGTTCCTCAATGGGGCGGAAGAATCCCACGCCCATTCTTCTTATGGCATCTTGGGGTATTTCAACATCTACATCACAAACACCAACTTGCTCCTCACGAGAACCGTCATTTTCCTCGAACACCACACTACAAGATTCTACAACAGTTCCGGAGAGCTTATTGTAGACTCTATAAGTGTGGGATTCGGCACCATAACCAACAAAAATACATTCTAGAGCCTTAGATTCAAACTTAGATAAACGAACTCCTTTAATAAGAAAGAAACACTTACACCCGAATACCCGAAAGTATGAGATGTTTGGCTTGTTACCGGTAAGTATTTCATACGGAGTCTTGTCCAAAATCTTGCGGAGGTATAAACGGTTGGATGAATGACAAGCATTAGAGATTGCTTCAGCCCAGAAATTATATGGTGATTTGAATTCGGCCAACATTGATCTTGCCATGTCCATTAGAGTCCGATTCTTCCTCTCGGCTACACCATTTTGTTGAGGGGTGTACGCAGCGGAATATTGATGTCTTATCCCCTCTTCACTTAGGAACTCATTTAAGGTGTAGTTCTTGAACTCTGAGCCATTATCACTCCTTATAGCCAAAATGGGGATGTTGTGTTGACGTTGAACCTCGTTGGCGAAGTCGATGACAGTTTGTTGAGTTTCACTCTTCAACTTGAAGAAATAAACCCAAGTGTATCTTGAGTAATCATCAACAATCACTAGACAATACTTCTTCCCACCGAGGCTTGCATGAGATGGAGGTCCGAAAAGGTCCACATGAAGGAGCTCCAAAATCCTTTTTGAAGAGATAATAGTTTTCCTTCGATGAGGAGAATCATGCATTTTCTCTTCAACACACGCCCTGCAAACATGATCTTTGGCAAAAGAGACATTTTATTTTAGTCCAAGAATGTGGCCACCCTTGTGGAGACTTTGCAAAGTTCTCATATTAACGTGGGCTAGTCGGCGATGCCATAGCCAACCCGCGTCAGTCTTTCCGAAAAGACACATCGGACCTGTAGTGGTTTTCCCTGGAAAGTCCACCACGTACAGGTTGTTTTCGACATATCCCACGAAAGCGACTTTTAGAGACTTGCTCCACAAGAGTACCACTAAATCAGCATCAATGTAAACTACAAAGCGCATCTTACCAAGGGCACGAACTGAAAGTAAGTTATACCCGAGGGTCTCAACAAGCATCACGTCCACGAGAGAGATATCGTGAGCCACCACAACTTTGCCGAGACCCAATACCTCAGATTTTGACTTGTCACCATAGGAGACGGTAATGTGATCAAGGTTTGGCCGCATCTCCGTGATGATCTCCTTGCTTCCGGTCATATGACTCGTACAACCGCTATCAAGTACCCATTTAGAACCACCGGAAGCATAGCCCTGCAAGAAAATTACTTCTTGGTTTTAGGTACCCATTTTTCAATGGGTCCTCTCATGTTAGTAACAAGGGTCTTGGGAACCCAAATAGACCAAGGAATGTAACAATCATAAGGCCCTACATAACTAGCATAAACATCACCATAAGAATCACAATATAGTTCGAAGTTAGGATTGTTGATCCCTGCAAAACCATCATAATTAGTCTTGTCATTGGTAATGTTGCTAGTCTTTGATTGAGCAGTCTTGTTCTTCTTCTTGTTGTTTTTCTTGCTATTTATCTTGGGTATGTAACCAAGACCTTCTTTACTGTTGTTTGTCCTTTGCCTCCTCAATATCTCATCAATAACCCCTTTACCTTTGTGTTGAGAACTCCTTGCAAGATCTTCTTTTCCAAAGGATGAAGAGGAGGTACTTGGAACATCTTACCGTTTCAATTGAGTTTGGAGCTAGTCATTAGACTCATTTAGAGTAGAATGATCACTCTTCAATGCCTTGTGAGCACTTTCAAGATCATCAAACTTCTCCAAAAGTCTAGCATGAACAGCCCCAAAATCAATCTTTTCTTTCTTTAGTTTCTTTACCTTGGCAAGAGCATGGTCACGTTCTTTAATGAGCTGAGCTACAGCTTCTTCTTGTGACTCCTCTAGGGATTTGAGTCTTTCTTCCAAAGAAACTCGAGTTTCCTCTTCCTCTTCCAAGGCATTCTTCAAAGAGGCTATCTCCAAGGCATCTTCTCTTTCAATTCTGCCCTTTTCTTCAAGGAGATCTTCGGCTTGAGCAAGTTGACCGATAAGAGCATCAAAATGGAGTTTGTGCTCACCTTGTAGGTTAGTGAAAAAAGTATCCAAGGCAATAACTTCTTGTTTCATTTCAAGACTGTCATGATCATCCATATCCAAAATTATGTTAGTCTTAGGAAATGAGGAGTTAGAAGTTGATACCTCAGATCCTCTTGCCATTAGACAAGTGGCGTTGTTGTTGATGGTGTTCTCGTTCGGCGAGTCGAAGAGAGAGGAGGGAGTCAATATGGTGGCTATAGCAGCCACTTCGCGGGAACTATCATCATCCTCTTCATCTTCACTTGCGGAGGAGTATTCCTCTTGAGCTACAAGGACCATCTTGGGTTTCTTCTTGAAAGGGCCATTCTTCTTAGCAAACGGCTTCTTCTTCGGAGCTTTGGATTTCTCTTTGAGAATGAGCCTGCCACCATTGTCTTCTCTATTTTGATAAGGACACTCGGCTACAAAGTGCAGTCTATCTCCACAGTTGAAGCAAGTTCTCAATCTTGGGCCACTTTCTCTTCTTCCATTTGACCCATTCTTGCGCTCAAGTTCAGACTTGGCTTTGGCAGGGTCCTTCCAAAAGTTCCTTGCATAGAATGCCATGTACTCACCATGAGCACGTTTGACCTCATCGGGGCAGTCCATGGATACCCTCTAAAAAACTCCTTCATCGTCCTCTTGCTCAACAACATTGGCTTTGAGAGCCACATTGACACCCTTTTGCATTTCAATGGCCCGAGCACGGGCATCTTCAGCATTCTTTGCCGCCACTTTGAATGACGCCATTTCTTGCATGACCTCATTGGATGTCATTTGATGATAGTTGTGTCTACCTTGCAAGCTCTTCAAATCCGTCGGTTCGAAAGGCATTAAGGCACTCACATACTTTCTTTTTATCCATGCATCATCAATGTGAGTGGCCCCATGCTTCCGAAATGTTGTTGCGATGCCCTTGAGTCTTCTATACATGTCCTCATGGTTTTCACCATCCAACATGTAGAATCCCTCAGCTTCATTACTAAGGGCATCATACCGGTTTCTTCTCATGCTTTCATTTCCAACAAAAAGGTCCGTAAGAGCATCCCACGCCTCTTTAGTTGTGTTGAGATGTTCAATGTGTGGCATGTCCTTGGGACCCACACCCAGCTATATCATGTGGAGAGCAGTGGCATTCAACTGGCTATCTACAACTTCCCTTCTTGTTAGATTGGTTTGATCTCCAATATGAAGACCTTCTTCAATAATCCTCCACAATTCAATAAAGGAGCTGCAAACATGAGATTTCATTAGAAATTGCCATTGGTTAAAAGAAGATGTAGTGAGCTTGGGTGGATCACCCCTATTGTTTATATGAGGATGAGGAATAGGTGGGTCAGGGGAATATACGTGGCGAATCTCACTATATTCCTCCTTACCACTTCCCTTTTTGGAGGTGGAGCCATTTAGTTTTTCACCTTCCACATCATCATCCTTGGATCCGGTGTTACCCTTTTCCTTAGATGATGGTGTGGGAGCCTCAGATGAGGATGGAGATGGGGCTATGGATGATGTAAGGCGAGCAATCATTTGATTCATCTCCTCCATCTTGGCCTCAAAGGATTTCAACAAGGCTGTTTCCAACGACTTGAGATCATCCATTGTGACCTTATCCACAACCTCATTTCCATCATCCCTGGTACCCATACTACTCTTAGGCGGTTAAGCCCGAATTAAGAGCCGGGGCTCTGATACCAATTGAAATGGATCGTATGGGCACCTAGAGGGGGGTGAATAGGTGTTACACCAATTTTTGATTCTTTTTCAATTTTAGGCTTAGCACAAAGGTAAATTCTCTAGATAAACTAATGTGTGGAATTTCCCTATATACAAACCTATCTACTAGCGAGTAAAGAGCGAGTGGAAGAGGAACGAGTGAACCGAAGTGAAGCACGCGGAGACACAGGATTTGTTTAACCGCAGTTCCTTCCTTGTTAAGGGAAGTGCGTCTGTGTTGGAGGGGTGGGCGGTACTAAGACCACCACGCCACAAAAGGCCTCACCCTGTTCTCCGATGGATCTCGCCACAACAAGCCGGATCCACCTTCCACTATAGGTACCCTTCGAGGCGGGCACCAGCGCCTTTACACAACTAGCGGGGCAACAACTCCACAACAACTTGGAGGCTCCCGAAATGACAACAAGCTGCCACAAGAACAAAGTTGTCAAATACAATAACAAGATCTAGGTATTAACAAGAATACTAGATCAGGGATTTCTCCAGGTGAATGGAGAGGAGTTGAAGCGCTTGATTCTTGATGTTGATGATGAACTTCTCCTCCTTCAATTCCACCAAAGATCAAGACCTTCGGGTGGTTGAAGTGGGAGATCGATATTTAGAGCTCTTGCACAAGGTCTTGTCAAATTCGAGTGAATCAAGAGTTCTGGACGTTGGGGAAGAAGGGGTACTTATACCCCCTTCCAAAAACCAGCCGTTGCACACTTTGGGGGCCGGATTATCCGGCCCAAGTGAGGGCCGGATTATCCGGTGTGCGGAAACTCCGCCCCAGACTCAGAATATCTGGCAGATAATCCGCCCCCTCACAGTGAGATGCGCCGAGCTTGCCCTTGATCATCTTCTGGGGGCCGGATTATCCAGTCCTATGCGAAGGCCGGATTATCCGGCCTGGGGAAGAAAAACCGCCCCAGTTCGGATTTTCCGGGAGAAAATCCGACCGGACACCGAGCGACGCGCCTTGGCTCCTTTTGCTCGAAAACTAATCCGGCCCTTGCGAAACCCAGATTATCCGCTTGGGAGGAAAAACCACCCCAGTTCGGATTTTTCGGGAGAAAATCCGACTGGACACAGAGCGACGCGCCTTAGCTTCCTTGAGAGATGAGGTAGGCCAGATTATCCGGCCCTTGGAGGGGCGGATTATCCGCCCCCTCAAAACTTCCTGCACACTTAGCACACATGAAAAGTCTCCATAGTATTGTTATCTAACACGCAAAACAAAGGAAAACATGAAATGTTCTTTCACCTATTGGATTCTGCTGCTGGAGGTACCTTTATGACCATCATTTTGGGTGCTGCAACAAAACTTCTGGACAATATGATGCTTAATTATTCTGAATGGCATACTGAGAGAGCTCCACAAGGTAGGAAGGTAAATTCTGTTGAGGAAACCTCCTCCTTGAGTGATAAGATTGATATTATTATGTCTATGCTTGTGAATGGGAAAGCCCATATTGATCCAAATAATGTTCCTTTAGCATCTTTGGTTACTCAAGAAGAGCAAGTTGATGTGAACTTCATAAGAAATAACAATTTTGGCAACAATGCTTATGGTAATAATGCTTATAGGAAAAAAATTGGTAACAACAATTATAAGCCATATCCTCCCAACAATGGTAATGCTTATGGAAATTCTTATAACAATAATAAGAGTGCTCCCTCTGAACTTGAAGTTATGCTTAAAGAGTTTATTAGTAAACAAACTACTTTCAATAAAACTATTGAGGAAAAACTCTCTAATGCTGAAAGAAATATAGTATCTTTGGCTGAAGCTCAATCTTCTTTGAATAAAATAGCTGCTAAACCCGAAACTAATGATAATCCCTTTGCAGCTACTAATGCTATACAAGTAAGAATTGATGAAAATGTTAGACTATTAGCTGAATTACATGCTAAGTGGGAAAGAGAAGATGAAATTGCTAGAAACATTAGTGTTTCTACTATTACCACCACTAGTGTTGAGGCTAGTAATAGTTCTACTACTTTAGATGATAAATTTGATTTTGATCTTGATGGTTGCAATATCTCTGAAGTTATTAAGTTCCTACAAAAGCTTGCTAAAAGTCCTAATGCTAGTGCTATGAACATGGCCTTTACAAAACACATTACTGATGCTCTCATAAAGATTAAAGAAGAAAAGATGAAACATAAAGCTTCTATTCCTATAAAACAAGAAGATGGTTGGGAACCCATCATTAATATAAAAGTGAATGACTTTGATTTTAAAGCTTTATGTGATCTTGATAGTAGTGTTTCTATTATGCCTAGAAGGATTTATGATATGCTTGATTTGCCTCCACTTGAAGATTGTTATTTGAATGTCCCACTTGATGATAATGCTAAAAAGAAACTCATGGGGAGTCTTAATGATGTTCTTATTATGGTTAACAATGCCTATGTCCCTGTTGATTTCTATGTTTTGGATGTTGAATGCAAGGCTTCCTGTCCTATTACTTTGGGAAGACCTTTTCTTAGAACTGTTGGTGCCATCATTGATATGAAAGAAGGCACCATAAAATATCAACTCCCACTCAAGAAAGGTATAGAACACTTCCCTAAAAATAGAGAAAATATTTCTTTTGCTTCTCCTATCAAAACAAAATTTGGTCTTAATGCTTCTTCATTTGAGAACACTTGATTCTTTCTTTGCTTCTTATGCCTAACTTAAAGGCGTTAAAGAAAAGTACTTATTGGGAGATAACCCAAAAGTTTTAGATGAGTCTTGGAAGTTATTACCTCTGTAATAACCTCTCCTTATCCCTTTTATTTGCTTTTTGTGCCAGGAGTAACCTCTAATGGGAGAGAAGTAATGATCGGGAAAGTTGTTGTCCCGAAACAGATTTCTGTGCTTCACCGCAAAAAATCTCTGAACGACTTTTTGAGGCGTGAATTGTTTTGCTTCTTCCCCAGGTTGTTATCTAACTTTCGTTAGTTCAACACTTTTTGATTTGAGCAACAGAAGGTCTTCGAAAAAATTCGTCTTTACCTGCTGGTCTGTTTTGACAGATTTCTGCCATTTTCTGCATTTGCTTCCTGTTAGTTCCTTTTTTAGTTCTTTTGGGGAATTGAGCTTTTTTGGGAAGTGCTACAGTAGCTAGTGTTCTAATGGAAGTTTATTTGGTGTTAGAACTGAACCTTAAGACTTATTTATCTTGAGTGCACTAATGTTGCTAATAAATATTGTGTGAGGTTTTGTATGAAGGAAAATTTTCAGGTGTATGGAAGGAATGAGTAATGAGATGAAGGATGGACTAAAGCTCAAGCTTGGGGATGCCACGCGTGTCACGCCAAGAAATATCCAAGAAGTACAAGCGTCAAATCTTGGGGATGCCCAAGGCATCCCCTTCTTCATCAATAAAAAACCCAGGTTTCTTCCAAACGCTTCATTTTTATTGTTTCATGCATAGTTGTGTTTTTATTGGAGCGTCTTCTTTTTCGTTTTCGTTTTGGTTTTTTGTTTGCTTTGGTTTGCTTAGTTTTCTGAATAAATTGGTTGGACCCCCTCTTTCATACATTGGTTTGCAAATAGTTTGGTTTGGTTTGGAAAAGAGTAGGAAAGTTCATGCTTATGTGGTAAAAAAGAGCTCGTTTTTTACTGTGGCCTATGCTTTGTCATGCCATGCTTGATATTGTTTTGGCTTTATGCTTAGTATTCTTTGTTGTATCATGACTTGTTATAAACAATTGAGATTGCTTAATGTGCCTTGGATGAATCATGCGTTGTTTTAGCATATTAAAGCATAGTATACTGGTATTCTCCTTTGATGCTTTATTTGCGTTGACTTGGCGCATGCTCACACCATGTTATGACTATCTCAAGTCACCATAGCCTTTATGATCCTTTAGTTTTCAACTTGTAGTATCACTTTATGCTTTGATCAATGATGTTTTGTCACTCTGCATGATTATGGCCTTATTGCTCTCTTAGTTTGTCGCTCCCAGTCTTTTGCTAGCCTCCACAACCAAGTATGAGTTCCACTCATGCATCCAACTCCCTAAACCAAGTTATTCCAAAGAGTCCACCATACGTACCTACTAGCTTATGTTATTCCAAGTATATTCATGCTTTTGTTTACCTTCCAAATTAAACTTGTTATGAGAAAACTAGTGATTAAAGCTCTCACGAACTTGATGGCACACTTTACTTTTCTTGCCCTTAATAAACTTGGACCATTGTGTCTTCTATGTTGTATATGCTTGCACTTATTTGTTGGGGATTAGCAGAACCATGTTGTCATGGGGAACGCTTTCAACATTGCATGGGTACTTTGTACCTAGTTGATATCATGCTTTTTGTATATGGATGTCGTCGGTGTGAAATGAAAGGGGAGCTTGTAAATCCATGGAGTTATGTATATGTGTTAGAGAAACGCCTGGGCCGCTGGTCTAATCCATGCTGACATGGTGGAAACCTGCAGCGTAACCATAATGAGCTGTCTATGAAGCATTCTTTTTATAAAAAAAGAGTCCTATATTGAGAAAAAAGAGAAAAAAAAGAGATACTATGAAAAGTGGAAAGAGAGAAAAAAGCACCATATTCCCATGGTAAATAAGAAGAATGCTAAGATGCTCGTTGTCTGCTTGCCTTGTCATTTTGATATGGGGATTCTTCTGAATCATCGGGCAAGGGGTACCCCGTTGGCGGTTCTCAATTATACACATGTACTTACAATGACAAGAACTTACCGGTAACTAAACTTGAGTAGCATGAGGAGCGGCCCTCGTATACAAGGGACATGAGATTTCTGACTAATACTTCGTCAAGCATGTACACCATAGTTTGTTCACTTTAAGCTTAATCACTTCAAGATGCTTATGATAGGGGCAATGAGAGCTGAAAGCTATAAGTACCATAATTTTTGGAAGCTCTTTATGAGACTTGAATCCCTACTTCCTTTTACAAAAGGCCTTTCTTCCACCATTATATTGAGTCTCCACCTTCTATCTTTATGCACTTACTTTGAGAGCATAGTGGCCATTCTTAGTTCTATGTGCATTGTCCCAAGACTAGTTGATTGATGCATAACTTGTTATTGCTTGTTTTAAACTAATTGTATCTAGTCACTCTTATGAACTTTGAAGGTGTCCTATGCATTTATATTTGCTACTCTATTGAGAGACAAGCTGAATACTATTATGCTATGTTTTCTTTATGTGAAACAAACAAACGTCTTGCAAAGCATTGTTATTCATGAATCTTTTGTTTGTGCCTTTTCATGTTGCATCATAGTTTCTTTGCTTATTGCTAGAACTTTGTCTTTCATGTTATGATTGAAGTACTATGATCCTAGCTTTGAATGTTTTACAAATACTTTGATCAAGTCTTTGAGGGTGCATGTCACCTAAAAAAATATTCTTTCTTTTTATCACTTACCTACTCGAGGACGAGCAGGAGTTAAGCTTGGGGATGTTGATACATTGCAAATGTATCTATAATTTTTTATGTTCCATGCTTGGTTTTATCCACTTTCTTGTGTTTTGTTCCAACTTTGGAGTACTTTTCATATGATTTCTTAGACTAAGCTATTAACAAGAACCATAGTGCTAGCTGCCTGTTTTGTGTTTTTTTTGGTTCTAGGAAAGTCAGAAAATGAATATTCTCGGAATTGGACGGGACAAAAGCCAAAGTGCCTATTTTTCCGGAAGTCATCAGGTGCCAGAATACGAGACGGAGAGGGGCCAGAGGACGGCCACACCACCTGGCCGCGCGGCCAGGCTTGGCCCACGCCAGGGGGTGGTGTGGTGGCCCCTGGCACCCCCTCGGCCTCCCCTTCCGCCTATAAGATGCCCTCGGGACGAAAACCCTAAGGGCCTGATCAAAAAATCCACGAAAGAGTCTGTAGCCGCCGTCATCTCCATCCCTAGATCGGGAGGGATCTGAAGCTCTTCCCGGCACCCTGCCGGAGAGGGGAATTCACCCTGGAGGCCTTCTTCATCACCATGCAAGCCTCCGGTGTGATGCGTGAGTAGTTCATCCTTGGACTACGGATCCATGTAGTAGCTAGATGGCTGGTTCTCCTCCTTTGTGCTTTCATGTTTAGATCTTGTGAGCTCCGTTCATGATCAAGATCATCTATTTGTAATTCTGCATGTTGTGTTTGCGGGGATCCGATGGATATTGAGATGCTATTTTAGATTGATTATTGATTCTATCATGTCTTTGTTATTTGTGATCTTGCATGCTTTCTGTTGTTAGTAGCTATCTTGGCCAAGTAGATGCTAGCAACTCCAAGAGTTAGTATTTATGCTCGATAGTGGGTTCATGCCTCTAGTAATCTGGGGAAGTGATAGAAATCTCTAAGGTACTAGATGAGCTGTTGCTACTAGGGAGAAAACAACAATCCTTTGTTCATAGGACCATTGTATTGTTTACTTTACATGTAGTTCGTAAAGCAATAATCTGTTGCTTGCAACTTAATACTGGAGGGGGTTCGGATGATAACCTGAAGGTGGATTATTAGTCATAGATGCAGTTGGATGGCGGTCTATGTATAATGTTGTAATGCCCAATCAAGTCTCAAAGGAGTCAAGATGATTAGTATATGCATGTATTGCTTTCTCGATGTTTGTCAATTGCCCCACTGTAATTTGTTCACCCAGCATGTTATCTATCTTAAGGAGAGCCACCTCAAGTGAACTATGGATCCCGGTCCTTGTCTTTTACATTCAATCTACAAACTGTTTACTGCTTTGTGTTTACTTTCTGCTAACTTTTACTTATTTCCATTTGATACGTTTAATCCTTTGTTTTCCGCAAAACACAGTGAGATTGACAACCTCATCCCAAGTTGGGGACAAAGTTCTGTGGTTATGTTGTGCAGGTCTCCATGTTGCTACTAGCACCGGTAGTGCGCCATGCCAAGGCTCAGCTAGCAACACCTTTGGGGTGTTTCCTTGCTCCTACTGGTTCGATTAAACTTTGGTTTCATAACTGAGGGAAACTTGTTGTTGTGCTCATCATACCTTCCTCTTGGGGTTCCCAACGAGCTCTACATCATCATTGCTCCAGCATTTTTCTGGGCGCCATACTCAGAGCCATCACGCAGCAACCATGCCACCTGTCGGGACTTGCCTTGCCCGCTATCTACTCGGTGACATCTCTAAAGAGCCTCCGGTATGCTCCGAGACACCCGCAGTAGGGCTCCATAGATGTTCTCGCCTAGGAGGACGTCCCCTCGCGAGGTGGACCCTCACGAGGGCTAAACCGGCCGCGCCTGTCTCCGGAGGCGCCGGAGTCCCTCGAGGGGACACTGCCTTGGGGCACTGGGGACCGCTGACCGTCGGGTTTTGGCACCCTGGTTAGCGGGGCCTCGATAGTAGCCCCCGGGCATTTGGCCTGCACGTGTACATTGCCGGGCGCGAAGGATCAAGCGGCCTAGGATGGTTGGCGGGCCCCAACGCCTGCATGATTGATCATGGACCTGCCATGCCCCCATCCTGACCATGGATTTGAAGTGTCCGTGAGGTCTCAACCGCAGATCTTGGGCACATTGCCTCCCCCTAGGAGTTGTTCCAACGACATGACAACGTGTGGGACTTCGGGTTAACATCGCATGTTGGGTGCAGGGATACGTCTTTTAAACTGGCCCTATTATATTGGGGCGATGGACGCGTGATCTTCTCACTCCATACCACTATTCCCGTTCCCCGAAGTGTGCCCGAGTGAAGGTCCATCCCCCCAATGGCGCCCAAGCGCTTCTCAACTGCTGAGAAGGGCAAGGCCATAGTGACGGCGACAAAAGAAACCCCTCCGTCCAAGTGGATCTAGGGGCGGCCGCGGGGCAGCGGCCTCGCGACATCCCAAGGCCAGCGCGCGTCTTTGGGAAGAACCTCCGTTCAAGCCACCCCGGAGGCAGGGGGACACTCCCGGGCGATGTGGCCGAGAGTGCACTGGCTGCGGCTGCCAGAGCCACCATTCTGGCTCGAGGATTAGCTCGAGCCGAGTGCCGTCCTGGTCCGAGGCCAAGGGTGAAGGAGGAGACGGACCCGAGCGAGTCACCAATTTCATCCTTGTCCTGAAGGATGACGACTAGTCCACCATGGTACAACTCCCATCGTGCTTCGCCCTCACTTCGGGGGCCCATCTTCAGGGGCCTATGTAGCTAAGGCATTCAGGAGGCGGCGATTGGTGGGCCGTGGTACTTGAGGTTCCCACGTTGGGGGAGGCGTACCTCACCACCGGCTGGAAAAGCTTCATCCGTGACCATGAAATCAGGCACGGGACGGTGCTGAGGCTCTGCTATGATGCTGGGAAACGTTTCTCAGTGAGGGTGTATGACCCCATGTCATGCCGCATGGATTATCCACGCCATTTCTGAAATGCCATGGGGTCCGGGCCATGGCCGTGGCAACGTCATCGTGGTTTGCGGGCTTTTGTTAGCTTGGATGTAGCATCCTTAAATTTCATGTTTCCTCATTAGGTTTTGTAAGGAAGTCTTGTCAAGGGTGTCTATAAGCGAATCTCCACACTTGTTATTTCTCCCTTCGCATGTTTTTGATGTGATGCTTGGGGTCTTGGCGCTCATGTCGGGGAGCTGGCTCCGCGAAGCTGGCGATAGCCGTCAGTCTCAGTAGGAGGGCTCGCGGAGGCCCCGCCCAGCCAAGCGACCTCCGGAGGCGACACCAGAGGACAACACCCTCTAGCGCCCTCTCCAGGCACCTCTAGCCGGTGACCCTGCTTGCTATACTGGGGGTCATGTGTGGTGGCTCACGAGGGGTCTCTGTGTGTCTCCGAGCCCAGCTGTTTGGGTGGCGCTACCCTCTAGAGGCTTACACACATTGTCACCTTGAGCCTCGCGGGGGGAGGGGGTATTGCCGATGTCTGAGGGTTTCACCGTTGGTGATGCGACCTATCGCTAGGCCCTCGTGGAGCCTCCCGAGGTTGTAACCGTGAGCTGCAGGGGAGGCCCTGTAACGGGAGTGTGTAGTGAGTTATGAGCGTTGAGAGCCGTTCCTGAGGTAACTTAACACCATTGTCGGGTAATAAGTTCAGTGCTTAGCGTGGTAGGCCCCATAATCTCCCGGCCGCCTGAGGCGCGAGAGGCTCACGAGGCACACCGCGACCCTCTCGAGGAGACGGTCATGAGGCTAGTATTAGGATTTTAGATTCTGTAGGGTTTTGGAACCGTTGGTGAGGTGACTCACAGCCGCGGGGTGGGTCTTGAGTTTATAGCTCGACACTTTAGATCCCGACGGGCTTAAGCCGCGGAGGGGTAGTGCCTCATGAGTCGTCACAAGGATAAAAAACGAGTCAAGAACCGTGGGTGAGGTAACTCACAGCAGAGGGACGGGCCATGTGTTTAGAGCTCGATGCTTTAGGTCCTGAAAAGCTCAGGCCGCGGAGGGGCAGTGCCTCACGAGCCGTCGCAAGGGTGAAAGATGGGTCAGGAACCATGGGTGAGGTAACTCACAGCCGAGGAATGGGCCACGAGTTCAGAGCTCGACGCTTTAGGTCTTGACGAGCTCAAGCCGCGGAGGGTTAGTGCCTCACGAGCAATCGCGAGGATAAAAACTGGGCAGGAACCGTGGGTGAGGTAACTCACGTCCGTGGAACGGGCCACGAGTTCAGAACTCGACACTTTAGGTCCTGATGAGCTCAGGTCGTGAAGGGTCAGTGCCTCACGTGCCGTCACGAGGATAAAAACTGGGTCAGGAACCGTGGGTGAGGTAAATCATGGCCGAGGAACGGGCCACGAGTTCATAGCTCGACACTTTAGGTCCTGATGAGCTTCCCCGTAGACCTTACCAGGATAGGGCCATAGGGAAAAGTGCGCACCGCTAGAGGCCCGTATACGTGCCACACAAGAATCTCAAGCACTAGGAACCGTGGGTGAGGTGACTCATGGCTGGGACTTTCCCGTGAGTTCAGAGCTTGACACTTTAGGCTCTGATGTTGACGGGGGATTGGCCCGGTGAAGGGCACCGTCCCTATTCCCCGCTCGTGCGGTGTGTGTAAGGGAAATCTGGCGGCACGGTTTTTGGACAAATGATTTTTGAGGAAAAACCAAATCAACAAGCGTGCATGTAGCACAAGATCCAAAAAGGGGCGCCAGCAGTACGCGCTTATGACAATGCCACCGTGACCTGCATGGGGTCACACAAGAGACGAAGCTGTAAGGAATGAGGGTTTTCAGGGGTCACCTTCAAAAAGTTGTGGAGTTAGGCGCGCCGTTCGGAGAGGTTTTTCCACCTTCGAATAGCCCGATTATCCATTGGCTCATCTGGCTGCTCAGTCGCTGCTGTGAGGGTAGTAGGCGTTGTACACGTGCTGGGTGCAGTCCATGGGGAAGTTTGGAGCCCCCATGTCGTCGCCATCCTCGAGAGGTTTCTCATCCCTCGTGAGGACGAACGGGGGTGGTCCTGGGATCCTCTTGGGGTATCGGGCACTGGCCACGCCCTGCCCCTTGCATAGTGGGAACAGAGCGGCTACTACCTCTTCTGGGCCATCATCTGCTTCCTCCGGGTGGAGCCTCCGATGTAGTCCAGGGCATCCATATCCTCGGGGTAGGTGGCGGTGCCGGTCTTGTAGGCGTGCTCCAGGGAGTGTAAGGCTTCCACTTCATTGCAAAGGACCACGATGACTCCACCGTTGCCTCTAGGCATCTTTGTCATGTTGTAGGCATGGTGAGAAGTAGCCATGAACTTGGCCATCACGGGGTAGCCGAGTATGACATTGTATGGGAGGTTGATGTGCGCTACATCAAAGTCGATGAGCTTGGTGCGGTAGATGTCGCGTGTCCCGAACGTGACGGAGAGGCGTACCTGCCTGATGGGTATGGTGGGTCCGCTGGTCACCCCGGAGCACGACATGGTTGGCATCAGCCAATCATACGACACCTGCAGCTGGGCGAAAGTCTCGGTGGAGATCACGTTCCGGCATGCACCTCCATCGATGAGGGTATTTTCAACCGCGATGTTGTTGATGGTGCGGGTGCAGATCATGGGAGAGTGCCGACGGGCCTGGTGGAGATGGGGTGGTCGCTAGCGTCAAAGGTGATGGCGCACTAGGTCCACTTGAGATTTGGCGAGGGGACTCCCGGTCTAGCAGCTGCGACCTCGCGAGTGAGTAGCTTGAAGTGTCGGTTGGATGTCGGGGCTTGGGAGCCACCAAGTATGCAGGCTATGGCGCCTTGCAGCACTTGGTAGACCCCGGGGTCCTTGGCACGTCCCTTCTCCTGGGGTGAGGGTTGTTGATACGTTGCTAACGTATCCATAATTTTTGATGTTCCATGCTTGGTTTTATCTACTTTCTTATATTTTGTCCACACTTTGGAGTACTTTTCATATGATTTCTTGGACTAACCTATTAACAAGAGCCACAGTGCCAGTTGCCTGTTTTCTACTGTTTTTGGTTCCAGAAAGTCAGAAAATTAATATTCTTAGAATTGGACCGGACAAAAGCCAAAGTCGATATTTTACCGAAAGACTCACAGAGCTAGAAGATGAGACGGAGAGGGGCCATAGGGTGGCCACACCATGTGGTGGCGCGGGCTATCCCTGGCCGCGCCACCAGGTGGTGTGGGCCTCCTGGCCGCCCACCAACCTTGCCTCTTCGCCTATAAGATGGCTCTCGATGCAAAAACCCTAAATAATCAAGCCTCCAGCCACGAAAAGTTCTGCAGCGCCGCCACTACCGAAGGGGAGATTTGGGGGACAGAAAGTCTCTGTTCCGGCACCCTGCCGGGACGGGGAAGTGCCCCCGGAGCCATCTCCATCGATCTCCACCACCATCTCCATCACCATTGCACATTCCCATGATGAGGAGGGAGTAGTTCTCTCTCGAGGCTAAGGGTTCTACCGGTAGCTATGTGTTCATCTCTCTCTCTATGCATGATCTTATTGAGATCATGAGCTTGTAATCTATAGATCTACCTTGCTACTCAAGTGCTTTAATAGATCTCTGCTCTCCCCATGTGTGTGAAAGTGACAGCGTGCACACCATGGTGGCACTTAGGCTAGAGATTATAAATACTTATTATGAGTTATATTTGGAGTTGGATGTCTTTATGAAATTGTGGTGTTTGTTTGAACCATCTAGTGCTCAAGGTGACAGTGTGGGGTTATCTAGATGTGGAAAGCAAACTTTGAGGTGTGTTGTTATAGCCCTACCATGGATTAGTGTGTCCAACCAGAGAGTAGTTAAGAGTAGTATCATAAAGAGAAGATATTTATATGAGAGTGTTCACTAGTGAAAGTATGATCCCTAGGCCTTGTTTCTAAGAATTGAAACACCGTTTGCAACTAGATCTGTTACATGTTTGCTTGTTTCTATCTTTATTTCAGCTTTACTTTAGTCTTTTCCATGCTATCAAGCTATTTTCTAGCATCGTTACCACTTATAATTGTCCATACCACTTGTATTTCACTATCTCTTCGCCGAACTAGTGCACCTGTACACCTGACAAGTTTATTGGGTGTGTTGGGGACACAAGAGACTTCTTGTATATTGATTGCAGGGTTGCTTGAGAGGGAATACCTTTGACCACTTCCTCCCTGAGTTCGATAAACCTTGCGTGATACACTTAAGGGAAAACTTGCTGCTGTTCTACAAACCTCTGCACTTGGAGGCCCAACAACTGTCTACAAGAATAGAAGTGCGTAGACATCAAGCTATTTTCTGGCGCCGTTGCCGGGGAGGTAAGGTAAAAGGTATTCACACCGGAGGATTAAAGAAGAAGAACCTCCCATGGCAAACGCCTATTTTTTGGCGCCGTTGCCGGGGAGGTAAGGTACTCACATCTGCCGGTGTGAGTGCTCGAAGTTATTTCCTTTAGATTCTGCAATTTTGTCCTTTTGTTTCTTGTTTTTACTAGTTAGGCTTAATGGAAAACAACAACAAAATTAGAGAGCTTTATAGTATTTATCTTGAGTTAGGACATGAAGTGTTTGAAGAGAAAATTAGAAAACCTATGGAACTTTTTTTGCATGATAATAGCAATGTTGTCGGTATGAATTCTTTGGACACCATTATTGCTAATGCTATGGAAAAGTCTAAGCTTGGGGAAACTAGTTTTTATGAAAATGATCTTTTTAGTTCCCTAGCTTTGGAAGATAGCTATTCTATTGCTTATGATGATACCAAACCTCCAATATATGATGATTACAATGATGAATATGATATTTTCAGTACACCTACTATTGAGGAGAAAATTAATTATGATTACAATATGCCTCCTATATTTGATGATTATGGTGATGAGAATAATAATGATAGCTATTTTGTTGAATTTGCTCTCACTATGATTAATAAGAATGACTATTCCTATAGGGAGAGTAATAATTCTTTTATGCATGTGGCTCATGATAAGAATGTTTCATGTGATAGTTATATTGTCAATTTTATTCATGATGCTACTGAAAGTTATTATGAGAGAGGGAAACATGGTTTTATGTGTCTCAACTATATTAAGTTTCCCCTCTTTATGTTGAAAGTCTTGAAGTTGCACTTGTTTTGCTTTCCTATGCTTGTTACTTTGTGCTTTCATGACTTGTTTATTTACAAGATTCCTCTGCATAGGAAGTGGGTTAGACTTAAATGTGCTTTGAATTTGCTTTTTGATGCTCTCTTTTACTTCAATTCATATTTCTTATGTGAGCATCTTCTCAAACTATCATGCCTAACTTAAAGGCGTTAAAGAAAAGTACTTATTGGGAGATAACCCAAAAGTTTTAGATGAGTCTTGGAAGTTATTACCTCAGTAATAACCGCTCCTTATCCTTTTTATTTGCTTTTTGTGCCAATAGTAACCTTTAATGAGAGGGAAGTAATGCTTGGGAAAGTTGCTATCCCGAAACAGATTTTTGTGCTTCACCGTACAAATTCATGTAAAATGTCTGAATGTCCTTTTGAGGCGTGAATTTTTGTACTTCTGCCCCAGGTTGTTATCTAACTTTCGTTAGTTCAACACTTTTTGATTTGAGTAACAGAAGGACTTTGAAAAAATTCGTCTTTACCTGCTGGTCTGTTTTGGCAGATTTCTGCCATTATTTGCATTTGCTTCTTGTTGGTTTCTTTTTGAGTTCTTTTGGGGAATTGAGCTTTTTGAGGGAAGTGCTACAGTAGCTTGTGTTTTAATAAAAGTTTTATTGGTGTTAGAACTGAACCTAAAGACTTATTATCTTGAGTGCACTAATGTTGCTAATAAAGATTGTGTGAAGTTTTATATGAAGAAAAATTTCAGGTGTATGGAAGGAATGAGTAATGAGATGAAGGATGGACTAAAGCTCAAGCTTGGTGATGCCACGCGTGTCACCCCAAGAAATATCCAAGAATTAGAAGTGTCAAAGCTTGGGGATGCCCAAGGCATCCCCTTCTTCATCAATAAAAATCTCAGGTTCTTCCAAACACTTCATTTTTATTGTTTCATGCACAATTGTGTTGTTCTTGGAGCGTCTTATTTTTTGTTTTCATTTTGGTTTCGTTTGCTTGGTTTTCTTAGTTTGCTGAATAAATTGGTTGGATCCCCTCTTTCATACATTGGTTTTCAAATAGTTTGGTTTGGATTGGAAAAGAGTAGGAAAGTTCATGCTTAAGTGGTAAAAGGAGCTTGTTTTTGACTGTGGCATATGCTTTTGTCATGCCATGCTTGATATTGTTTTGGCTTTATGCTTAGTATTATTTGTTGTAGCATGACTTGTTATAAAAAAATTGAGATTGCTTAATGTGCCTTGGAAGGATCATGTGTTATTTTAGCATATTAAAGCATAATATTGTGGTATTCTCCTTTGATGCTTTATTTGGGTTGACTTGGCGCATGCTCACACCATGTTATGACTATCTCAAGTCACCATAGCCTTTATGATCCTTTAGTTTTCAACTTGTAGTATCACTTTATGCTTTGATCAATAATGTTTTGTCGCTCTGCATGATTATGGCCATTATTGCTCTCTTAGTTGGTCCCTCCCAGTCTTTTGCTAGCCTTCGTAACCAAGTATGAGTTCCACTCATGCATCCAACTCCCTAAACCAAGTTATTCCAAAGGGTCCAACATACCTACCTATTATCCTATGCTATTCCAAGTATATTCATGATTTTGTTTACCTTCCAAATAAAACTTGTTATGAGAAAATAGTGATTAAAGCTCTCACGAACTTGATGGCACACTTTACTTTTCTTGCCCTTAATAAACTTGAACCATTGTGTCGTCTATATTGTATATGCTTGCACTTATTTGTTGGGGATTAGCAGAACCATGTTGTCATGGGGAACGCTTTCAACATTGCACGGGTACTTTGTACCTAGTTGATATCATGCTTTTTGTATATGGATGTCGTCGGTGTGAAATGAAAGGGGAGCTTGTAAGTCCATGGAGTTATGTATATGTGTTGGAGAAACGCCTGGGCCGCTGGTCTAATCCATGTTGACATGGTGGAAACCTGCAGCATAACCATAATGATCTGTCTATGAAGCATTCTTCTTATAAAAAAAGAGTCCGACATTGAGAAAAAAGAGAAAAAGAAAAAAAAAGATTATGAAAAGAGGAAAGAGAGAAAAAAGCACCATATTCCCATGGTAACTAAGAAGATTGTTGAGATGCTCGTTGTCTGCTTGCCTTGTCATTTTGATATTGGGATTCTTCCGTATAATCGGGCAAGGGGTACCCCGTTGGCGGTTCTCTATGATACACATGTACTTATGATGACAAGAACTTACCGGTGACTAAACTTGAGTAGCATGAGGAGCGGCCCTCGTATTCAAGGGACATGAGATTTCTAAATTATACTTCGTCAAGCATGTACACCATAGTTTGTTCACTTTAACCTTAATCACTTCAAGATGCTTATGATAGGGGCAATGAGAGCTGAAAGCTATAAGTATCATAATTTTTGGAAGCTCTTTATGAGACTTGAATGCCTACTTCCTTCTATGAAGGCCTTTCTTCCACTTTTATATGGAGTCTCCACCTTCTATCTTTATGCACCTACTTTGAGAGCATAGTGTCCATTCTTAGTTCTATGTGCTTTGTCCCAAGACTTGTTGATTGATGCATAACTTTGATATTGCTTATTTTAAACTATTTGTATCTAGTCACTCTTATGAACTTTGAAGGTGTCCTATGCATTTATACTTGCTACTATATGAGGGACAAGCTAAATGCTACTACGCTATGTTGCCATAGTGCCAGTTGCCTGTTTTCTGCTGTTTTTGGTTCTAGAAAGTGAGAAAATGAATATTCTCGGAATTGGACCGGACAAAAGCCAAAGTCGATATTTTACCAAAAGACTCACTGAGCCAGAAGATGAGACGGATAGGGGCCACAGGGTGGCCACACCATGTGGTGGCGCGGGCTAGCCCTGGCCGCACCACCAGGTGGTGTGGGCCTCCTGGCCGCCCACCAACCTTGCCTCTTCGCCTATAAGATGGCTCCTGATGCAAAAGCCCTAAATAACCAATCCTCCAGCAACAAAAAGTTCTGCAGCGCTACCGCCACCGAAGGGGAGATTCGGGGGATAGAAAGTCTCTGTTCCGGCACCCTGCTGGGATGGGGAAGTGCCCCTGGAGCCATCTCCATCGATCTCCACCACCATCTCCATCACCATTGCTGATTCCCATGATGAGGAGGGAGTAGTTCTCTCTCGAGGCCAAGGGTTCTACCGGTAGCTAGGTGTTCATCTCTCTCTATGCATGATCTTATTGAGATCATGAGCTTGTAATCTATAGATCTACCTTGCTACTCAAGTGCTTTAATGTATCTCTGCTCTCCCCATGTGTGTGAAAGTGATAGCGTGCACAGCATGGTGGCACTTAGGCTAGAGATTACAAATACTTGTTATGAGTTATATTTGGAGTTGGATGTATTTATGAAATTGTGGTGTTTGTTTGAACCATCTAGTGCTCAAGGTGACAGTGTGGGGTTATCTAGATGTGGAAAGCAAACTTTGAGGTGTGCTGTTATAGCCCTACCATGGATTAGTGTGTCAAACCAGAGAGTTGTTAAGAGTAGTATCATAAAGAGAAGATATTTATATGAGAGTGTTCACTAGTGAAAGTATGATCCCTAGGCCTTGTTTCTAAGCATTGAAACACCGTTTGCAACTAGATATGTTACATGTTTGCTTGCTTCTATCTTTATTTCAGCTTTACTTTAGTATTTTCCACGCTATCAAGCTATTTTCTAGCACCGTTACCATTTATAATTGTCCATACCACTTGTATTTCACTATCTCTTCGCCGAACTAGTGCACCTATACACATGACAAGTGTATTGGGTGTGTTGGGGACACAAGAGACTTCTTGTATCTTGATTGTAGAGTTGCTTGAGAGGGAATACCTTTGACCACTTCCTCCCTGAGTTCGATAAACCTTGGGTGATCCACTTAAGGGAAAACTTGCTGTTGTTCTACAAACCTCTGCACTTGGAGGCCCAACAACTGTCTACAAGAATAGAAGTGCGTAGACATCAGTTGTGCTGCGTGGCATTGGCCTGGTGGCTTGCCGGAGGGGTATCATGGCCGCCAGAGTTGTTGGTCCAGCGGTCGCCTCCATGGTTGCCTCCGTTCTGGCCGCCAGATCGCCGGCTAGCCTCCCTTTCCTCTGGCTGTTGCGCAGGTCGCGGAGCTTGTTGAGCTTGTAGCAGTCATCGGTGGGGTGCCCTGGCTTCTTGTGGAAGTAGCAATACGACATGTCGTCCCGTTCCCACTCACCATTCCCTCACGAGGGCTCTTCCGATCCGGCTTTACTGCTAGGATGGTGGTGGTCTTGCACTCTGGTGGACCAGCCATAGGCCTTGGGGGAAGTCTCTGCCTCGGTGAGGCCAAACATCCGCCCTTCCTCCACCTTGGCACACTTCTCAGCCATGACGAAGAGCTCGGCAGTGGTGGTGAGGCTCTCGCTCTGGATTCTGATCTTCTCTCTCATCTTGACATCTTTCACGCCCTTGGAGAAGGCAGTGATGATGTTGGAGTCTGAGATTTTGGGGATCTTATTGTGGACCCGGCTGAACCTCTGCTGGAACTTGAAGAGGGTCTCTCCAGGCTGCTGGCGTATCTGGCAGCGATCGTAGTAGGTGAGCGGGCTCTCATAGGTCCCCTTGAAGTTGGTGATGAAGAGGGAGATGAGATCCACCCACGAGTCGGTTGATTTATCGGGGAGGTTCATCAGCCAGGTACTGGCCATCTCCTTTAGGCACAGGGGGAACTAGTTTGCCATGACGTGGTACTCTCCCCCGCTGCCTCGATGCACGTGGTGTAAAGTTGGAGGAACTCACACGGGTTGGTCCTACCGTCAACGTGTGCCGACGTCTCCGGGTAGAACTTGCGGGGCCACACCACACGACGGAGGCTCTTGATGAAGGCGAGGCAGCCGTTGGCCTGGAACGCCTTGCTGTTGGCGAGGGTCGCACAGTTCTGCTGACCTGTCGTGGTGGTGTCACGGCAGATGCCATGTATAGGCTAAATGTGGGGACTAAATGCACTAGGGGAATCCAGGGAGGGATAGTGTGGTGATTCCACACACGGAAGCTTTGTATTTGATTCACCTTCACAAATTACAAGTGCTCCTTGAGCTGTATTGGAGAGAGGAGGAAGAAGGAACTCTCTTACTCTCACCACTAGCTAGCCCTCAGATCAATCTCCCCGAAAATCAACCCCCACTACAGAAGCCCTAGCCCTCCTTCTATAGGGGTGGCCAGGTCTCCACTTAGGGCTTACGTGGAGGCATATTCCAGGGAATATGCCTCCTCCCAAAATAGTAAGCCGATCGGGTCACTTTTCCCCCGCATCATCCATGCAGAGGCTGCATGAGCCTCTGCGGCGCCTGCGTCAGCCGACATTGGCTTCGTCACCTTTGTCGGCCACGCCTTGGTGGTCCGGCCCCTGTCCGCTTCGCTCACGCTCTGCGTACAGTTGTCACCTTTTGACCAGCGAAAAACCTTCCTTCTCTTACAAGCTTGATATAACCCGGATCCTATATAGTTGATCCGGCCACACCTGTTCCTGCATACAAGTTAGATACATCTTACCGACATACGGCTTAAGTCGGCTGAGACCAAGTTAGGTGGACGTCCCCTGGTCCGGGTTACTCCGTGATCCGGCCTGCCTTGAGGTGACTCGGCCAGCACATGCTTTGACCTTGCCGTACCTCGGCTAACTAGGCCTTTATACCCCGGCGTGACCCTACCCGGGGGTATCCCCCCAACATTAGTCCCCGAAGTTGGTGCGGTCTTAGCTGCCTTAGCCGCTAAGGCCACAGCAGGTTCAATTTCACTGAGCTTTGTGTTCCTCTTTCGAGTTACCTCCTTTCTCGGATTCTATGGATTTACTTTCCCTTGGCACATTCCAAGTTTTTACTTGCTGGCCGGGTTACCACATACTCATTCGGGTTATTCTTCCTTCTCTCGTACTCTTCCCCATGTGGAGGCTAATCATCACATCGCCTCATTTCAAGGGCCAGCTACATTAACCGCCGCAGTAATTGTCAGTTATCACTTTAGCGCACGTCACATCGTGCCTGCCTCCTCGTTAACTGCATCATAACGTCACGTCATGGGATCTGCTGCGCCCTGTGGCCTTCCATGTGGCTCAATGCTGATTGGTCAATCCAGATTGTACACGGCCACACGGTGTGGCCCGCCCGCAAACGCGATCCCACTACCCCCCCTGAGGGAGCGGTTAAGTAGGGGAGGGGAATGCCCCTTGGGTCCTTTCCCCACTTCCGCGCCCCTCTGCCGCTTCTTCTTCCTCATCTTCTCCCGCGACAGCGCCGCCGCCACCGCGTTTGAGTAGCAGCGCCGTCGCCGCACTGCTCCCACGCGCACCTGCGTCACCGCCGCCCCTGTGCACCTCCTCCGCCATGGGTCCTCGTCTGTCCAGGCCGCTGCCACCCACCGCCGCTAGCGCCAGTGAGGGCAGCGACCTTGAGATGACAGAAGAAGAGCTCATCATCGCCGAGCAGGAGATGGAGGAAGACGCTGCGGCCGTGGACCGCGGTGCGTGGGCTGGATCCTGGGTCTACCAAGATGACCTGGATTGGCTCTACCGCACCAGGTGCATCCCAGCGGGCGTCACCGCATGCCTCGCCTCCGCCGAACTTGCCCCCTCACCCAATCCGGGTGAGTTTGTGGTGTTCCTATCACACTTCCAGCGGGGGTTCGGTCTGCCAGTTAGCGATTTTTTCCATGACTGGTTGAACACATACGAGCTCCAGCCGCACCACCTTCCTGCCAATGCCATCACATCTCTCTCCGCCTTCGCCTCCACGATCGAAGGCTATGCCGGATTATGGCCCACTAAGGAGCTATGGATCCGGTTCTTTGGCCTTCGTCGGAATGTAATTCCGAATGTAGATCTAGAGCCAGAGGATAAACAACTCACGCAGTTCGGGGCTACGTCAATCTCTCCCCGGAAGTTGTCCATCTTCCCTCGAGTCACAGGACTTGACTCCTGCAAGGGATGGGCCTGGACATTCTTTTATGTCCGGAACAACACCACCGAGGACCTGATCCGGCTGCGCCCCTATACTCCGGGTCCTCCTAACCCGGATTTGTGGGACGTTATCCCCAAGAAGCCCACCGTCTTGGCGAACCAGGTCAACAAAAGGTTCGCGGAGCTGAAGAAGCTCGGGTTGCGCAACGAGGATGCCATGATCACATTCGTCCGCAACCGAATCTCCCCTCTCCAGAAATGCACTCCTAAAGTGTGCCACATGAGCTGGGGCCACGACCCCAACCGGACCTCGTCTTTCGAGTTAAGCAATACAGAGATATACCACCGGGTCAAGGCCCTGTTCACCACCCACAAGGGCTTTTCATCTGAGTGAACGTGGGGAATGGAGCACTTTTGCCAGGATAGGCTTCCTCCTTCGGTAGGTCTTGTGCTCCAGACCTTTTCCGAGTTAAATCATATGTCGGTATTGTTGTCGGTTTTAATCATGTTGCTTTTTCTTTTCCTTAGCTGTTTCTTCAACAAACCATCGAGGATGGCACCGATCCAACCCTCAAATGGGCGCCTGACCGGGATATCTCGGACGAGGAAGAACCGGACCAGGAGATGTTCCTCCCCATGATCGATGCGACCAAGCGACCCACCGGTAAACTCTCTTCTATTAGAGATTGGCCCGACGATGAAGATGATTCGGATGTTGAGGTGATGGAAGCATTTGATGCTGTCCCCCTTTCTTATGCTTTTCCGGCATCAGCTAACCCTGGTGAGCAGATCCATGAAGATCCTCCCCTTGCCGTGGGTGATCCTGTTCCGGTCACGCCGAAGAAGAAGAGGGGGGCCACATCAACTTCTTCCTCTGGACCTTCTTAGCCAGCCAAAAGGCGAAAGAAGTCCGAGGACAAAACTGCCACCAAGCCTTCAACCAAGGCCACGGCCCAGAGGGCTCGGAAGCCCAAGGAGCCCCTGACCTCGGATGAGTAAGCCTCCTCACCTTTTGCCATTCACTTGTTCTTCTTTTGTTAGAATTTCTCATCATACTTTATTTGATTCGGCAGGGCTGCGGTGGAGGTCCCCAAGAGTGGATCTAGCATTGCCTCGCCACTCCGACACAACCCTTCTCCCCCTCGTGGCAACGATTCACGCCCGCTTAGCCCTATCCCGGAGGGTTCGGCAGCTGCTTCGGGTTCTAGCCCACCTCGTAAAGAGGAGGGCAACCTTGGAGCGGGGGAGACTGGCTATGCCGAGGCAGCGGCAACCACTACCTCGGCTCCATCGCTACCAGCTACCACCGAGGTTCCTTCAGCCCCTCCGCAGAAAAAGAAATCAGTACCAGCACCATCCTCAGCTTCATCACCAGCAGCAACAACAAAAGCGACAGCAGCAGCACCAAGCCCCTCCGCCTCGTCCGAGTCTTCTCAGTCTCGGCGAGAAAGCACCAAGGCAGCTCCCAAGGGTAAATCTGCTACAACCACTTCCACCTCTCAGCAACCCAAGGGCAAAAAGGCCCCTGACGCCACCAAGGCAACGTCCGTCGAGGCTGGACAGCGCACACTCGCGTCCATGCTTTCCAAGAAGCCTCCAGCACCGAAGGACGCCCCTGCCGAGCGAGCTGGTGCGCAACTTGTTTTGCACACCAGCCAGGCCTTGCCCAGGTTGAGAGGAGGGAGGCGCATGCCAAGGGTTTGGTAGCGCCCCACATGCCCAGCAGCGAACGATACCCTCCAACCTTGATTGAATTTGTAAATAATTGGAACAAGGCGGAGTTCGTCCACAACGACGATCTCCCGGAGAAGTTCGGTCCCGCCGAATTTTCTGCACAGATGAATACTGCCACCAAGGCCATTAACCTTGCGGGTCGGATGGTGGAGGTACGTTACTTCGTCTTTTCCTTTAACAAGTTGTAGATATAACTGATATAGCCATTAGTCCCCGAGCCTCCGGGGGAGTAACTTGTTACTCGGCCGGATGCTCCTTAGAAAACTAATCATAGTTCCTTGATAATTTCAAATATGCACACACCTAGAGCCGGGTTAAGTTCCACTTGGCCCGGATTTTGTACACTTCGAATATGCACACACCTAGAGCCGGGTTAAGTTCCACTTGGCCCGAATTTTGTACACTTCGAATATGCACACACCTAGAGCCGGGTTAAGTTCCACTTGGCCCGGATTTTGTACACTTCGAATATGCACACACCTAGAGCCGGGTTAAGTTCCACTTGGCCCAGATTTTGTACACTTCGAATATGCACAAGACTAAGCTATCCCTTGGTATTCTTTTCAGGTGACCACCAACCGCCGGAGCGCTGATTTTCAATGTCTCCTGGACACTCACGAGATGCTGCGCGCCAAACATAACGCACTTCTCGCTGAACACGAGAAAAGGGGTAAGTTTCTTCCTCGGCATTTTTCCATTGTCTTTCATCTTCTTCTGCTGAACTAATCCATCATTCGGTTTTCGCAGCTGGGGTGGAGGCTAAGAACACGATCATGAGGAAAAATCTGGACCAAATCAAGGGTAAGTTATTTTTGCTTAACCTTGCTATGCTTTCCATCTCCTTTCCTCCTTGGCTCGGCAAACATTCATACCTCGGCTTTGCCGGGTCAACAAACTATATCAGCATATCTTGAAGATAGTGTGCCCGTGCCTGATATGATGCTGCATTTTCTCGAACAAGCAGGACAGCATCAGGCCGAGCTCAAAAAGAAGGATGATGAGCTTGCCCTTCTCCGAGCCAAAGATGATGAGATTGCCAAGCTTAAGGCAGATATGAATAAATTGAAAACAGAGCACCAAAACGAGCTCCAGAAAGCCAGCCAGGACTATACTGAAGAGCGCGAGCGCCTCGATCTCCAGATTGCCAAGGACCAGGAATTACTCAAGGAGGCCGGCATCAAGTTTGAGTCGGCGAATGCTGAACTTGTGCAACTCCGGGAGAGGCGCGACAACTGCATCAAGGAGCTGTCCCGGGTTCACAGCCATATCTCTAGTAAGTTCTTTTCCTTCAACCGACATTGATCTTTCCGGGTCTGCTTCCTTTACTTATCCCACCTGTGTTATTTTTTTAGGTAAATTCCCAGAGAGCGATGCTATTGCCTCCAAGGCTGTTACCAAGTTCCGCCAGCAGAGGGGTACTCCGTCTGGTCTTGGCTCCATTCCTCTTGACCTCGAAGATCTGATAGTCAGCTTGTCCTCCTGAATCGAGACCGTGAGGAATTATGGCAAGTATGTTATGGACGTGGTAATCCGGATCTTCAACGCCTTTTGGCCTGAAGAAGATACTCCGGAGAATCTGTCTGTTCTCTTTGCTAGGCTTATGGACTGCGAGACTCAGCTCAATCTCTGGAGAGAATCTGCTGGGCACGCCGAAGCTGAGATCGTTCTCCACTACGTGCTCACGTGGTACAAGAAGATTGACCTCAATCTCCTTGCATGCATGCGCACGGGATCAAAGTGTTCTACTGACCCGGATTGGGTAGCTCGGCGCAAGGCTTGCGCTCACAGCTTCATCCAATACGCCCCCGTTCACCAGTGGAACGAGGGACCGAGCTTTCTAGATGCCGCCGATGATGAGAACGCTGACAATGTTGAAGATGGCTCGGATGAAGACAAAGAGGACGAGGCTTCGGACGTCGAGGAAGGCGAAGATGACGCCGAACTTCCTCCTGCTGCTCCTTGATCGAAAAAACTTATAAATTTAATCAGATCCCCGGTATGCCGGGTGCAGTTGTATCAAGTGCACAAGTGATATTTTGCTACTAAGTTTTTATGCTGGATTGACTTGGGCGTAGTCCCCGAGTTTCATTTTCTCGTTCTTCCAATATTTTGGCTCGGCTCGCGTCTACCTTGGTTCGGTTTTGTGACTTACGAGTCCGAGCTTCAAAAATTGTCTTCACAATACTTTGAAACTTTGGGATTAGCTCAAAATAATTCAGCATGATAAACTTAAAGTACACACAAGGTTAGTTCGAAAAAGAAACGTTGGCTCGATTAAGTTTTTTCCCTTAGTCGTTTTTCATGTGCTACGCAATTCCAAACTTGTTCTCTTGCTTGCCACGAAGCCAAATCTTGTTGGACAGCAGCAAGTCGAAGAGTTAGGTCTTTGTTGCTCACACACTACTAATCCGGCCTAAATAGAAGCAACTTACGCCAGCCGACGTATAAATAATAAATACAGAAGACAACTAAAATTACTAAGGCAGTCCCCGAGTTACTGCTCGAGGTGCCAATATTTCATTGATAAGCTCATTGCTGGCATATATACCGACATATGAGGAACTCAGATACATACACTTCTCTGCTAAGTGTAGAAAGGACGAAGTAGGGCTACATTCCATGGACGCTTAGATTCCTCGCCGGACCTGTCCGCCTTGTTCTTTTCCTGTGGCTTTGCATCGATAAGATAATAAGAATCATTGTGCAATGCTTTGCTCACACTGAATGGCCCTTCCCATGGGGGGATAACTTGTGCATGCCAGCAGTACGTTGTACCAACCGGAGTACCAAATCGCCTTCCTAGAAAACTCGGGGGCTTACTTTCCGGCTATGATAGCGTCGGAGATTTTGCTGATATATGGCGGATCTGGACAATGCCAATTCTCTCGCTTCTTCCAGCTGATCAACATCATTTTTTCGGGCTTCTTGCACTTCGGCTTCTGTGTATTGGGTGACCCTAGACGAATCATGCTCTATGTCGGCTGGTAATACAGCTTCTGCCCCATATACCAGAAAGAATGGCATATAGCCTGTTGATCGATTCGGAGTTGTTCTTAAACTCCACAGTACCGCTGGTAGTTCTTCTATCCAGCACCCCGCTGATCTTTGCAGCGGCTCAATGAGCCGGGGTTTTATCCCGGATAATACTAATCCATTGGATCTTTCCACTTGTCCGTTCGACGCGGGGTGGGCTACCGAGGCAACGTCCAGCCGGATCTTCTTATCTCGGCAGAATCATGCAAATGCTCCTTCAGCAAATTTTGTGCCATTATCCATTATGATACTGTGAGGATAACCGTATCTCAAGATGATGTCTTTGATAAATGTTACGGCCGTAGCTCCATCACATTTTCTTATTGGCTTCACTTCAATCCACTTTGTAAACATGTCCACCATAACCAAGATGTGAGTCATATTTCCCTTCGCTGGTTTAAACAGGCCAACCATATCCAAGCACCATACGGCAAATGGCCATGTAATTGGTATGGTCTTGAGCTCCGACATTAGCATATGTGTTTTTGTCACATATCTCTGACAGCCATTGCATTTTCTCACCAGATGTTCTGCTTGTTCTAAGGCACTTGTCCAGTAAAACCCATGGCGGAAAGCTTTCGCTACCAAGGCTCTGGATGAGGCATGATGCCCACATTCCCCTTGATGTATATCTCGGAGGATGTCAAGTCCTTCCTCTGGGTCAACACATCGCTGGAGGACATTAGTCACACTCCTTTTGTATAGCTCGGAATTGATGTTCGTGTATGCTTTTGCTCTCCTCTGAGTTTGCCTGGAAAGTACCTCCTCAGTGGGTAAGGTTCCATCTTTTAGGAATTGGAATATTGGCAATGCCCAAGCTGGTACAGCTCTCACTTCGAACACATCCTCATCAATTTCCATTAGATCCACCGGCATAACCTCTACCGGATCACACTATGTAGTCCCCGGGTTTGTCGTGGCAGTCCTCGGGTTTGCCAAGGCAGTCCCCGGGTTTCGCGAACCACTCCCCACATCAATGTCCATGGGCACAACCTCTGATTCCGGATTTGCAGGGATAAAAATTGAGTCGGACTCCGGGGATGGCCTGATGGATGGTTTCCTGAGGTGCTCCAATGCTACGCCTGGTGGAATTGCTTGTCGGGTTGAACCAAGCTTCGACAATACATCGGCAGCCTCATTTTCCACCCGAGGTATATGGTGAAATTCGCATCCTTCAAAATAACCAGATATTTTCTGCACATGAAATATGTATAACGCCATGTTTGCATCCAAAGCATCCCATTGCCCAGAGACTTGCTGGACTACGAGATCCGAGTCACCGAAGCATTGGATCCGACATATACCAACCTCCTTTGCCACTTTGAGCCCATGTATAAGTGCTTCATATTCTGCAACATTGTTTGATGCAGTGAAGTGGATCTGCAGCACATATTTCAGCTGGTCCTTCTTTGGCGAGGTAAGCACAACTCCGGCACCTAACCCGGTTTTCGTTTTTGACCAGTCAAAGTGCATTCTCCGGTAGTTCGGATCTGGCAATGGTGGCTCATATTGCACCTCGGCCCAATCCACAAAAAAGTCTGCCACAGCTTGAGATTTAATTGCTTCTCTTCTGTCATATTGTGGCGCATAAGGCGCTAGTTCAATTGCCCATTTTGTAATCCTGCCACTCGCATCCTTGTTACTCATTATCTCGGATATGAGAGCTACACATATTACCTTGATTGGATGTTCCTCGAAATAGTGTTTCAGCTTCTTAGATGCCATATACACACCATACGCCACCTTTTGATAGTGAGGATAGTTCTGCTTTGAGGCGGATAATACCTCGCTCAGATAATACACTGGCCTTTGCACCGACTTACCCTCTTCGTCGCGCTGTACCACAATCACTGCACTTACAACTCGGTTGGTTGCGGCTATATAGAGCAACATTGGCTCCTTTGATATTGGAGAGGCTAACACTGGTGTAGTGGCTAACATTTTCTTTAAGTGGAGAAAGGCTTCATTGGCCTGCGGCTTCCAAATGAACTTATCCGACTTTTTCATGAGTTGGTAGAGAGGCAGTGCCTTTTACCCTGTAACTACCTCGGTGAATTACGCTCTTAGTTACATGCCTAGATGAACGAAAGTGGTTAAAATAGTACGGTGGGGCCCAGGGCCACTCACGGTAGACCTTTCGGCCGTCCTAACCACTTTCAGACATCGGGACAAGAACGAGCGGCGTAATCGGCAGGCGAAGGGATCAACTACATACACAAATGAGTATCTATGCAAGCCACATACAACAGTCCTCGGAGCCATTCCATCTAAAAGAAATAGAAATATTGCAACGCCATACGACAAGATTCAAATATCATAGATAGAGATAATAATTTAGGATAGCTCCTCATACAACAAACATCAGAGTATCAGGCGGAAGCGGAAACAAGATCCGAGTATGGATAAGAAGCAAATCGGCATAAGATGCCCCATAAATAAACACATCCCGCCCACAGATCTCACGGATCCCCGTTCCCGGAATCTCTACACCGAATGATCGTTGCCAACATCATCTGTCTCTTCCACCCAGTATCCATCTTGCGGGTACACCTGTTCATCTGAATCAAATAATTTATCGTGTGAGACCCTAGGGGTACTCAGCAAGTTTTTATGCCGCTAAAGGGGACACAACCTGGGGTGACGCAATTGCAGCAAAAGATAATACCCAACAATTCTACAGATACTCGCTAACCATCCGCCTAACCAATGATAGACGGATGTCCGTGAATTAAGAACAACAGTTATAACAGTATAATTAACAGATCCATCCTCCTCCTCGCTTACCAACGAGGAAGCGGACGAACAACCCCCATCATCCGTTGGCAGTTTGATTAACCATTCCATGAGCGTTGCACTAATTAATAGTCAAGTACTTAGTCAAATTCAAAGCGGTACTTTAGTTATACTTGTCTATGATCGAGAAACTATGCTCCAAGTCATCCATAACCGCGGACACGGCTTTCAGAAAGATTTACCCTGCAGGGGTGCACGAATAGCAACACACACTCGATCAACCACGGAAAAACCAAATCAAAACCCGACGAGGCATTCACGACAAAGCAATCACAGGATTCAGAAATATTTCAGGGGGCCACCCCATTAAGCTACCCGCAACAAAGTTGGACGGCTCCGAGACGGACCCAAGGTTTGTGCCAATGGCTGTAAACGACTGGGAACCCGAAAATGTGACTGGGCTTGTCGATACCGCGAAAACACTCCGCAATTCTTAAACAGTACAGGTGCTCCTCGCACAATCTTAATAAAACAGTAACATGGCATAAGTACAGGATAGTAATAAAGCCCCAAACTACTTTGTGGCCCCAAGAAATAAGAATGAATCAAGCTCTGGCTCAGGGGGTCCATAAGGCCTCCCGGATGTGGATAGTGCGAATAGTCAAGGAACAGGAATCAAGTACTCGGGGTCCTACGGGACACAAGTGAGCATGAAAAACCAAATAGCAGATATTGCCCACCGGTGCCTCTTTCATTAGTTATCCCATTACTACTCAGGTCATGTTGTTTAGGTACCTCATTATTCATCAGACACTCACATACCCTACTCATGCTTTTCTACGACTCGCATGGCTCAAACAACTCCTGTAGTAATGGCTCATGGGATGGAGGAACAAGCTTCAGTGGGGTTTAAAAGTAAAGGCTATGCAGTACTTGGGATTCAATTTAATGCATTCGCGACTCAATGATGCAAGAATAAGATAGAGGCAATAGGTACTGTATGTATGCAAGCATGTGGTAGTGCTTTCCTGGCAGCTCAGTTGAAGCGAGAGATGGATCTGGGTAGTACTCATGTGATTCTTGGTAATTCTCCTGCTGGGCGTCTATTCGAAGAAGAACCAAACAAACAAGGGCCAACATAAATAAAGTGCACAAGCATATGAATTAAAATGCGACAAGCAAACAAGCATGCCATGATGAATGATGCACAATTTGCATGGCATTAAAGTAGCATGGCAAAGGTGAGGTGTGGATACAAGAAATAAAGCATTTTATTATTTATTTAACCAAGTTTTATTGTCATAAACAGTTCAGATTTTTAATGATGACATGATGCATGCTTCAATTCTGAACAAGCACTGCATAGATAGAATGGGCTCGTCGCGCTGATCGATTTAGACATATTATTTGTCACATTTGGAGTTGTAGAATTAAAGTTATCAATTTATTAAGAAAAAGGGCATTTTATTGTAATTTTAATCATCTCGAAATTTTAAAGTGTTCAAACAATATTTTGAATGGCATATTTGAATTCCTCACATTTTTCTGATACAAAATCATATATTATTTGTATTATTTGGATTTGTATTTTAAAAGTTATTTAAATCTGATTTGAATTTGAATTTAAATCAATTTTTGAAAAGGTTTAATTAAAACAGACAACAGAAAAGCTTTTGTCACCCAGCTTGACCCAACCATAGCCACTGACGGGTGGGCCAGTCGCTGGCGGGGCACACGCGCGTGAAAAACTTTTGCTACCGCGGCTCCACCTAGCCACTGAGGGTGACAGATGGGTCCGGCGGCTACGGGCCCACGTGACAGTGGGGTTACCCCCAGAGGCTGACAGGTGGGGCGGGGGCTGGAGCGCGGGTTACGGCCAGAGGGACTTTTCTGCAAAACGCTAGGGCGGCTGACAGGTGGGGTAGGCTGGACCGCGAGTTTAGGAATAAAAAGGTTGGGTGGTTTTCTGCAAAAGGGGGGCCGCGGTACTGTTCTTCTGTTACCTCTGACCTATCTGACGGAAATCCACGCGCGGCGCGGCGAGACGGGGATCGAACTCTCGACCTGGCGTGCGCGGGCGGCGGCGGCTACCGCTGGGCTAGGGAGGGGTGTTTGTCTGGGAGCAGCTGCGCGGCGAAGTGAGGTTCTAGGCGACGTGGGCACGTGCAGTCATAGCGAGCGGCGGCGCACTGAGGGCGCTCGGCGAAAAGATCAGCGAAGCTAGACGGCGACAGCGAGGTGGATGATGTCAGGGAGGAAGAGGGACTCACCGTGGGGTGATCGGTGGTGGTGGCACGGCCGGAGACGCGACGGATCGCCGGGGTTGCAGGCGTCCTGGCAGGTTAGGGTTTCGACGGGACGGCGCAGGTACTGGCGCTCCTAGGGCTTCTCCTCCTCGTCGGCGCATACGAGGCGAAGTAGGGGAGCCTCCTCGTTCTTCTGGACCACCTCCATGACGCGCACGCCAGCTGGGACGACGAGGAGCAGGGGTAGACGGCGGCGACTGGCGGCAGGTGCTGGTGACGGTGAATAAGAAGGGGAAGGAGAGGGCAGGCTCGGGGCAGATCTGGGAGAGGCAGGGGAAGCCGTGGGGCGGAGGTAAAGCGAGGGAGAGGGAGGAGATGCCGTGTGGGACTCGGGGGTTGATAAAGTGGCTTCGGCCACTTTCCTCCTTCTCCCCGAGCACGTGGTCGAGCTGGGGCTTGACTTGGGCAGGGCTGCGGCAGAGGAGAGGGGCTGCAGGTGGGGACGGTGTGGGTAGCAGCTGGGTGGGGCTGGCACGGCGGTAGAGAGAAAAGAGAGAAGGGAGAGGTAGCTCGGGTGAGCTCGGGTTAGGCTAGGGCATGGGCTAGGGTTTGGGGTGGCTAGATGAGTAGCTGGGGTGTGGGCCAGGGAGAGAGCGGGGTCAGGTGGCCAGCATGTTAGAGAGAGGGAGTGAAAAGAGAGAGGTGAGATGAGGTTAGGGTTTAGTGTAGAATTAGGGTTAGAGGAAATATAGAGAGGAAGTTAAGTTAGGTTTTTATTAGTTGGTTTAGATTTTAAAATGTGTTTATGAGATCAACCAAGAGGTAGAGTGAGGCTTGATTAAGTTAAGATGAGGTGAAGGAGAATCCAAGAAAGAGAAAGAAAAGGGTTATGGAAAGAGGCCTCATTAGAATCATGCATGGAGTAAATGAAAATAGAAAATGATGTTAAAGAGAATATGGGGATGGTGGAAGGGATGGAGATGATTCACAAATAAAAGATCCAATAAACAAAGGAAAAACCAATGGGATAAAAGGTGGTGATGAAGATTGCATGCCCCATGCAAAATAATAAATGTCATGATTATTTTGTGAGAACAGAAGTAATGATATGGTATTATTCTTATGCATTCCCAAGAAATGGAATAAGGCCAAGCAAAAGAATTGAATTAGATCCACCCCACCACATCAGCTAGAATAAAATTAAAATAAAAGGAATTGCAAGCTCATGGGTAAAAGGGATGGTGGAATTATAAGGTGGTGAAAGAAAAGTGATGGAGTGGAATAAAAGATATGCCCCCAACTCAACTTGGGCATTAAACAATATATCAACAACCAAATACAATATCAAGAGGCAAATACAATTAATAATACATATGAGAGAAGAACCAAAGAAACAGGGTTTTATAAGATGCTCAAATGCAAGGTGCCATGACGATATGAGCATGATATAATTATGATGCAACAATTATATATAGGAAGTAGCCATTATCTTACTAGACCAAGTAGCATTACAATTGTTAGACAATTGGGATGCTACATACCCCAACCGATATACAAACCGACACAACGATGCCAGGCAACCAGTGAACTTCTGGACATCGTTAAGACACTTCGGCAGCTCCATTCGTTCTATGGCCCGGATTTTAGTTGGATTGACCTCAATACCTCGGCTGGAGACGAGGAATCCGAGTAATTTTCCAGCCGGGACACCGAAGGTACATTTTTTCTGGTTAAGCTTCATCCGGAACCTCCTTAGGTTCGCGAACGTCTGCCTGATATCGTCAAGGAGCGTTTTGCTTTCCTTGGTCTTTATCACAACATCATCCACATATACCTGCACGTTTTGACCAATTTGGTCATGCAAACATTTTTGCATACACCTCTGGTACGTTGCCCCTGCATTACGTAAACCAAAAGGCATGGTGCGATAGCAATAAGCCCCATACGGGGTGATAAATGCAGTCTTTATTTGATCGCTTGGGTTTAGAGGTATCTGGTGGAAACCAGAATATGCATCAATGAACGACAACAATTCACACCCAGTAGTGGAATCTATGACTTGGTCTATCCTTGGCAGTGGGAATGGATCTTTTGGACACGCCTTATTCAGGTTCGTGTAATCGATACACATACGCCAAACCACTGCCACGTTCGGATCATCCTTCTTCTTCTCCACCATCACCGGATTAGACAGCCAATCCAGGTAAAGCACTTCCATGATAAATCCTGCAGCCAACAACCGAGCCAATCCAGGTAAAGCAGAGGGGTTGCTTCACCGGCTTTGCTCTGGGTCTCACATTCAAAGAGTGCTCGGCCAACTCCCTCGGAACACCTTGCAAGTCCTGTGTGGACCAAGCAAAAATATCCCGATTCTCACGGAGGAAGTTGACGAGCTCGCTTTCCTATTTGTCATTTAACCCGACACCAATTGTTACGGTACGCTCAGGGAACATATCATCAACAGGCACCTTTTTGGTATATTTTGTCGCTTGGAATGAGACACTACCATACGGGTTACTCAGTGCCGGCATATACTGCTGCGCGGACTGAGCCAATGCCGCCACTTCTTGGATTTTTCTCTTTTATTGTGCAATCACGAGTGACTCGGCTAGGTTTGACCCGGCTGACGCACACTCAATGGAACGTCGGAAATCTCCGGCTATGATGATCACACCATTTGGCCCAGGCAACTTCATCTTCAGATAACTGATGTGGCAGCTTGCCATGAACTTGTTCAGTGCCGGTCTACCGAGTAACGCGTGATACGCACTTTCTAAGTTCACCACTTGAAACTCCAAATTCTCAGTTCGCCAGTTAGCTCTTGTGCCGAACAAAACGTCAACCCAGACCTTGCCTATGGGCTCACAAGAAATGCCTGGCACAATGCCATGGAAAGTTGTCCTTGTAGGTTGGAGCATGTTCTCCGAGATACCCAATTTGCGCATCGTATCCGCATACATGATATTAATGCTACTACCATTGTCAATCAGCACCTTGGAGAATCTTACATTGATGTTTGGCCCAATGAATGTTGGGTCCAACACCAGTGCATATGAGCCCGGACTAGGCATAAGCTTGGGATGATCTTTGATGCTCCAGGTAATCTACTGATCCGACCAAGGAATATACCTCGTCACTGCCGGCATTACCGCATTCACCTCCATATGTCGGCGCTGCAAGCTCTTCCTGTCTGTCTCTTCCGTAGTGAACACACAGTAACTCTGATGGCGCTCTCTGTACTCATTCCTCCCCTCATTTCCGGGGTACCTCTGATCCTGCTGGTTTTGGTGTTCCACCTGATGCATTGCATCCCTTCTCTCATTGTTGTCATACCTCGGCGGAGGGAGAGGCAACATTAGCTGTTGCGTGTTCGCTCCGGAGAGCAATTGCTGCCGGGGTAACTCCTGCCGAGGCTGATCATTCCGAGGTGCCTGAGCATTCCCCGAACCACTTTGTTCTATCTTACGCATCTACTCACATTGCCTTGTCGTATGACCTGATGGGTTACTCGGATTTGGCGTGTGAAATTTACATGGCTGATCCAGCATTGACTCGTAAGTATACCTCAGATGGTCCTTCTTTTCTAGCCACTGTTTCTTCTACTCTAGCGTCCAAGTTTTCTTTCCCTCATTTCTTGGTGTCCACTGCTGCCCTCCAATTTTCTGACGTTGATTACTCCCTGCCCCGGGTTGATCTTGATTCACAGCAGCAACTTGTTGCGAACTATACCGGTAATCCGGTCTATCATCTCTTCTTTTACCCCTGTAATCACTCCTTCGGGTCGACCCGGCCCCATCTCTCTGGTAATACTCCTCGCTTGACTCGTTTGAGGTGAGCCTAGGTTGCGTCGGATCACCCAAAGCATACGAATCAGCAATCCGGATCGTTTCTGCCAAGGTGGTTGGCATATCTCTTTGCAACCTTTGCCATAGCATGCTTGCATATCTGCACCCTTGCGCAAACCAAGCTATGGCCTATGACTCAATCACACCCTCACACGAGTTTCGCACTGTGCACCAACGAGTTAAAAACTCTCGATCAGTCTCATATGGTCTCTGCTTGCACATTGCTAGGGTTTGTGGCCTATTCGGCCTTTGATACGTACTTGAGAAATTGCTGACAAACATTTCCTCAAAGTCGATCCAACAATTGATACTTCCGGGCGGAAAATTGTTCAGCCATACCCTCGCGGGCCCCTCCAACATCTGGGGTACGTATCTCACAGCCCATCTCAAGTTGCCTGTAGCAATTTTGACCGCAGTTGCATAGTTAATCAACAAATCCTCCGGCTTAGTGCTGTCGTCATACGTCTTTGTGCCTCTAGGTAACTGGAAGTTAGGTACCGGAGGTTCCTTCATGATCTGGGGCCCAAAACAAGCTGGGCCCGGAGGACCTTGACACTCAATTTGCTCCGACCTATACAATCGATCCAGTTTTAGCCCGGCGTCATCAGGCATCAAGTCTCTGCTTCCCAACCTTGATCCTACCACATGATAGTTTGGCCTGGGGTAGCTAGCATTCACCATCTCCGAATTACCATCATTGTATCTAGCTTGCTCCGGTGGAGCTGCCCTTTGTTGCATACCTTGGCCGGCACTGCGCTCTTGCCGTGATATATTCCGCTATTGCGGCTGACCTTCACCTTACACATTACGCTGTCCGGCATTGCCGTTTACAGCATTCCTTTGACCGGCATTGCCTTGGTCGCGGTTACCTCGGCTCACACTCCTTCGATCCTCAACTCTCTGCACTTCTTTTCCTTTCCCTGCCCTTGCTGGGTCATATGGGACTATCTGCTTATTCCTCCTGGCCGAGGTTACTACCTCTTCTCTCCTAGGACACCATGAGGAGACGATGCGGCTCCAGCGGATTTCTCCGGGTTACCCACAACCGAATGAACGATCTTGGAGGCCCCAGCTCTCTTCGGGTTAGCCCTGAGCAATTCCTTGTTTTGCATGTTCGTGATCTGAACCAACTCATTGACTCTATCCTGCTGTCTTTGACGGGCTTCACCCGTTCGACCTTCTAACTCGGATGCAGCCGCCTCCGCTGCTCTGAAGTTCTTTGCCGGGGTACTGTACTTCGGCAGCCCCACGGATAAACAGTTCTCTGATTCCTCAATCCTAGTATCACCTTCTCTGTTCATTTCACTCATGAGATTTCTCCCTTTCACTTTTACAGCATCTACCTTATTTGCCTTAGCGTACTCACGCAGTGTCATGTTCAACGACTGCTGAGCTGCGGCTATCTTTTTCGCACCCTCTAGTTTCAGCCTAGTTTCCTCTAGCTCGGCATGTGCCTAAGCCGGATCTACTGTTGCTGCTACTGGGTTTGCCAAGCTATCCATCGCCTGCTGCAGCACATTATCAGGCCTCTCTAATGGAGGACCTCTACTTTTCCTCGGTGCCTTGGGTGTTACCTCCGGATCTGGAGCCGGATCCTTGCTTGCGCCTGCACCTGGCGCAATCATCATCACCTCTGCACGGTCCGGGGAGTGAGTGATACGCGCCCCGTGAACCACGCTAAGGGGTGGCTCACCTCCTTTGACGACGCAGCGCGGGTGAACACACGACACGTCGATAGCAACGTAGACCTTGTGCGCGCCGAGCTTGACGAAGAGGCCGTTGCGCAGAAGAGGACGCGTGCCGAAGTAGCCAGCGTTGTCGCTGACGAAATCCAGCGCTCCAAAGCGCTGAACGAGCCCGGAGATGATGCGTTCGCCGCTGCCGATGAGGTTTCCCGTACGGATCTTCACCCCTGCTAGCACCGCTAGCCCCACGGTAGGCGCCAACTTTCGTGGTGGTGTCACGGCAGATGCCATGTATAGGCTAAATGTGGGGACTAAATGCACTAGGGGAATCCACGGAGGGATAGTGTGGTGATTCCACACACGGAAGCTTTGTATTTGATTCACCTTCACAAATTACAAGTGCTCCTTGAGCTGTATTGGAGAGAGGAGGAAGAAGGAACTCTCTTACTCTCACCTCTAGCTAGCCCTCAGATCAATCTCCCCAAAAATCAACCCCCTCTACAGAAGCCCTAGCCCTCCTTATATAGGGGTGGCTAGGTCTCCACTTAGGGCATACGTGGAGGCATATTCCAGGGAATATGCCTCCTCCCAAAATAGTAAGCCGACCGGGTCACTTTTCCCCCGCGTCATCCATGCAGAGGCTACGTGAGCCTCTGCGGCGCCTGCGTCAGCCGACATTGGCTTCGTCACCTTTGTCGGCCACGCCTCAGTGGTCTGGCCCCTGTCCGCTTCGCTCACGCTCTGTGTACAGTTGTCACCTTTTGACCAGCGAGAAACCTTCCTTCTCTTACAAGCTTGATATAACCCGGATCCTACATAGTTGATCCAGCCACACCTGTTCCTGCATACAAGTTAGATACATCTTACCGACATACGACTTAAGTCGGCTGAGACCAAGTTAGGTGGACGTCCCCTGGTCCGGGTTACTCCGTGATCCGGCCTGCCTTGAGGTGACTCGGCCAGCACATGCTTTGACCTTGTCGTACCTCGACTAACTAGGCCTTTATACCCCGGCGTGACCCTACCCGGGGGTATCCCCCCAACATGACCTGTGGTGGCTATTTCCTCGGTGAGACGGTCCTCGCGCTCGCGTGGCAGCGCCGTGGCCACCGGAGGCGAGATGATCCGAAACTGTTCTCTAGTGGTGGAGTGGCGTTGTCTGGCTTGGTAGCATCCCCACAACGACGAGACAGGAGCGAGCCCCCATCCCACAACGCCCCGCATGCCCTTGACCCGAGCCCCTGGGCCCTCGAGAGAGAGGGTGGCAGCGTCGAGGAGCTCGGTGATCTGATCGTGCCACTTCTCCTGGCCCTGCTCAGCTGGTGGGTGGTCTAGGACTTTGCACACCATGCGCTTGGTGGCCTGTGGGGTGAGCTGCTCGGGGTGGCCGCGAGACGACGTGGTGTAGGAGAGCGACATGACGCCATGCAAGGAGGGAGCGGGTTCCCGTGACAGGAGGTAGGAGGATCCCCCTCGTCCTCTGTCCACAGGACCTGCTCAGAGGCGCCGCGCTACGGAGCCAGTTCCGTATGGACCTTGCTTGCTGTTTAATGGAGGGCTCGCTCGGCACGTGTCTTGTTGCCGGCCGACATGTCGTTGAAGGTCTTGAAAGCGCGCCTCAGCCCCCTACCTGGCATGCCAAATGTTGGAGATTTGTCCCACAAAGGAACTAGGCCCAATGATCCCTTAGTTTGTGAGGGGACTGAACACGCGATTCCGAAGGAAGTCAGCGACGGTGACGGTGACGGAGCAAGCGCATGACAGAGATGAAACCGGGTTTTTTACCCAGGTTCAGGACCCTCATGAGGAGGTAATGCCCCTACTCCTGCTTTGTTGTATTGCTCGGTTGCTTCGCGAGGGTACAATGGAGGATGAAAGTCTAGGGTTTTAGATCTCAAGGATCGATTCCCTCCAATGTAGGAAAAGGGCCCTTATATAGGGCAGCTTCAGGCCTCTTTCCCTGGCCTATGGGCGGGAAGGGTCTCCACAGTGCCGTTCCCCAAGGTCCTGGTCTACAAGATTGCTTTTTGGTGGACTAGGTCTTGGATGCTGGTGCTCCTCCATCTTCTGCTAAAGCAACCTTCCCCTTTTTCCGTTTGTCTTCGTCCGGCGCCACTAGTTGTCTCCTTAACACCCAAACGGCAAGGTCGAGCTCCTGCCATGCTAAGGTTGACTGTCCTTCCCCTGTAGAAAAGGTGGGTCGACCGAATATTCTTTTACCAAGGCGAACACAGGGCACGTAGCAACCATGCCCTAGGTCGGGACTTGCCTCGCCCGCTGTCCACTCGGTGACGTCACCGAAGAGCCCCCGGTACGCTTTGAGACACTGGCAGTAGGGTGATATGTCCAAAACGTATCTACTTTCCTGAACACTTTTGCTATTGTTTCTTCTCTAATTTGTGTGATTTGGATACAACTAATGCGGACTAACGCTATTTTCAGCAGAATAGCTTTGGTGTCTCGTTTTTGTGCAGGAAATCAACTTTCCAGAAAAATCCTAGAAAATATCGCAAAACTCCTATTTTACTAGAAGACTCATGGAGCTAGAAGATGAGACGAAGAGGGGCCACGAGGGGCCCACACCACCTGGTGGCGCGGGCCAGGCCAGGACGCGCCAGGGGGTGGTGTGGCCACCTCGGTCTCCGCCTCGACCTCTCCTTTCGCCTACATAAGCCCTCTAACCTAAAAACAAAAGTGTTGGGTCCGCAGCATAGAAAACAAAAAATTTCCTATGGTGTGAACTACACGCCAAGATCTATCTACTAGGTACAAAGCAACGGGTGGACATACATCCAACAAGAACTTACCCTCATAGACAACGAGCTTTGTTAACGAGTACGAACTCGTGGTTGATGTAGTCGTACACTTGCCGATCTCAAGATCATGAGGAAGTCCGAGAGCCGCAACTCAGCAGCGCATCCGCACTCGCACACACGTTCAAGCCACCGGACAACCTCCATGTCCTCGCTCCAGCGATCCAGCGGAAGCAGCAACTCCTTCTAGATGAAATGCCACCGGGAACATGTATCTCGCTAATCCGAGACCATGGGGAAATAATTCTAGAGGGGGAGAGAGATCCTTCACAAGGAGGTGTGAGGATGAAGGAGGGAATGGGTGGCCTTTTATAGGAGGAGGGGGGTGCCCCCTCTCTCCATGGCCGGCGCATGGGGGGGTGACCCCTCACCTCCCCCATTCATGTGGTGGTAACCCCTCCACATTAAAATGCCTCTTCACATTCCCTTTTAAAGTCTCCACTTTAGATGCATTAAATTTCTCCAAATTTAATGCTCTCTCATTTAATAAAACTCTTTTTATTAAATTTATTCATAATTTTGTTAATTACTTTAATTAACAAACATTCACATATAGCCCCTTGCATTATTTCAATATCACATGCAGAACCACCTTCTACAATTTCACCCGAAACAATTTCCGGTTTCTATTGAAACAATTCCTGCGCTTTGCAATTCTTTTGTCTGAAACATATGTGCTCCAAAATGGTGTCCGGTAACTCTTAAGTGTGCCACCCTACAGTTCGCGAATAATGCATACATGATCGAGACCCTTCTCTGATCAATAATCAGCAGCGGGACCTGGAAATCCGTACTGACTCCTACACATTCAACGATGACTTCTGTGATCGTGAGAACCTTTAACGCTTGTAACTAAATCCCTTTGTCTCTCGATATATTACATGTCCGAGATTCGATCATCGGTATCTCCATACCTAGTTTGATCTCGTTACCGACATGCACTCTTTTCTCGTTCCCGTGATATAACATTCTAGTGATCATATCACTTGCTTGCAAGCTATCTCAATGTAATATCACCGAGAGGGCCCAGAGTATATCTATCCGTCATCTGGATTGACAAATTACACTCTTGATCCATGAGCCTCAACATAACACCTTCGTAATACTGAACCCATCTTTATAGTCACCCTGTTACGGTGTGACGTTTGATGTTATCAAGATACTCTTCTGGTGTTAGCAATTAACATGATCTCATGGTCTAAGGATAAAGATTACTTCGTATGATGTTATAGCAATATAAACATAATGACTTGATCGTAATGCTATACTTTGGATGAATGTTCATCACATCATTCCACCAATGGTGTGACCTTGTTATTAACAACATCCAATGTCCACGATCAGGAAACCTTGATCATCTTGTTAATCAACAAGCTAGTCTATAAGAGAGGCATAACTAGGAACCCTTTTTGTTTATTAAACACACATGTATTGATGTTTTCGATCAATACAATTCTAGCATGTAAAATAAACATCTATCATATATATAAGGAATATATAATAACAACTTTATTATTGCCTCTCAGGGCATATTTCCTTCAGTCTCCCACTTGCACTAGAGACAATAATCTAGTTGACATAGTGATAAATCTAACACCCATGGAGTTCTGGTGTTGATCATGTTTTGCCCTAGGGAGAACTTTAGTCAACGGATCTGCTACATTTAGGTCCGTGTGTACTTTACAAATCTTTATATCTCCATCCTTGACATGCTCGCGGATGGAGTGAAACCGGCGCTTAATATGTTTGGAATTCTTGTGAGACCTCGGTTCCTTTGTGTTGGCTATGGCTCCATTGTTGTAACAATAGATCACCATCGGGTCCAACGCACTGGGAACCACACCCAGTTCTGTAATGAACTCTTTCATCCAAACTGCTTCCTGCGCCGCTTCTGAAGCAGCAACATATTCCGCCTCCGTCGTTGATCCAGCCACCACAGGTTGTTTGGAACTCCTCCAACTAATTGTTGCTCCGTTCAAGAGAAATACATATCCGGATTGAGACTTAGAGTCATACGGATCAGTGTCAAAGCTAGCATCAACATAACACTTAGCGACTAGCTCTTCTTCACCTCCGTATATAAGAAACATATCCTTAGTTCTTCTCAAGTACTTGAGGATGTTCTTTACCACTATCCAGTGTTCTGAACTTGGATCAGATTGGTACCTACTAGTCAAACTAATAGCATGTGGCGAATCCGGTCTTGTAAATAGCATGGCATACATAATAGAGCCTATGGCCGAGGCATAGGGGATCTTATCCATCATCTCTCTTTCTTCCACCGTAGCCGGACTTTGAGTCTTACTCAATGTCTTGCCTTGCAACATAGGTAAGAACCCCTTCTTACTTTCGTCCATATTAAACTTCTTTAATATCTTGTCAAGGTATGTACTCTCCGATAGCCCAATTAGGCGCCTTGATCTATCTCTATAGATTTTAATGCCTAATATATATGACGCTTCACCAAGGTGTTTCATCGAAAATTTGCTGTTTAGATAACTTTTAACACTGTTTAAAAGATCTATATCATTTCCAATCAATAATATGTCATCCACATATAATATCAGAAATGCCACATTGCTCCCACTCACTTTCTTGTAAATACAAGCCTCTCCATAAGTTTGGACAAATCCAAACTCTTTGATCACCTCATCAAAGCGGAGATTCCAACTCCAGGATGCTTGCTTCAGTCCATAGATGGATCGCTGAAGTTTGCATACCTTATTAGCATCCTTAGGATCGACAAAACCCTTAAGTTGTATCATATACAACTCTTCTTCAATCTTACCATTGAGGAACGCAGTTTTGACATCCATCTGCCATATTTCATAATCGAAATATGCAGCAATTGCTAACATAATCCTAACCGATTTAAGCATCACTACGGGAGAGAATGTCTCATCGTAGTCAACTCCTTGAATTTGTCGAAACCCCTTTGCGACAAGTCGAGCCTTATAGATGGTCACATTACCATCAGCATTAGTTTTTCTTTTGAAAATCCATTTATTCTCAACAGCCTTTCGGTCGTGAGGTAAGTCCACCAAGTTCCAAACTTGGTTCTCGTACATGGATTCCATCTCAGATTTCATGGCTTCTAGCCATTTGTTGGAATCCGGGCTCATCATTGCTTCTTCATATGTCGCAGGGTCTTCCATTTCATCAACCATGAAATTCACAACAGGATTGCCGTACAGTTCAGGAGCTACACGTGTCTTGCTTGACCTGCGAGGTTCGGCAGTGTCCTCTTTCGGAGTTTCTTGATCATTATCATTAACTCTCTCTTCATCAGGTGAAGTCAACTCTGAAACAACTTCTGGTGCTGCGCCACTCGCCATTCCATGAAGAGAAGGTTCAATAACCTCTTCGAGTTCTACCTTCCGACTACTCACACCTTTCGTGAGAAACTCCTTCTCAAGAAAGGATCCATTCTTGGCAACAAAAACCTTGCCCTCGGATCTGTGATAGAAGGTATACCCAATTGTTTCCTTAGGGTATCCTATGAAGACGCATTTTTCCGCTTTGGGTTCGAGTTTATCCGGTTGAATTTTCTTCACATAAACATTGCATCCCCAAACCTTAAGAAATGACAGCTTAGGTTTGTTTCCAAACCATAATTCATACGGTGTCGTTTCAACAGATTTAGATGGTGCCCGATTTAAAGTGAATGCAGCTGTTTCCAGTGCATAACCCCAAAATGACAGAGGTAAGTCAGTCAGAGACATCATAGATCGAACCATATCCAATAAGGTATTACGACATTCCGACACACCATTACGTTGTGGTGTTCCGGCAGGCGTGAGTTGTGAAACTATTCCACACTCTTTCATGTGTGTGCTAAACTCGTAACTTAGATACTCTCCTCCACGGTCAGACCGTAGAAATTTGATCTTTCTATTACGATGATTTTCCACTTCATTTTGAAATTCCTTGAACTTTTCAAAAGTTTCAGACTTGTGTTTCATCAAATAGATATACCCGTATCTACTCAAATCATCCGTGAAAGTAACAAAATAACGATATTCACCTCGCACCGACACACTCATTGGTCCACACACATCAGTATGTATGATTTCCAATAGATCTATCGCCCGTTCCATTGAACCGGAAAACGGCGTTCTAGTCATCTTGCCCATAAGGCATGGCTCACATGTATCAAATGATTCAAAATCAAGTGATTCCAAAAGTCCATCAGAATGGAGTTTCTTCATGCGTTTAACACCAATATGACCTAGACGGCAGTGCCACATATATGTAGACATATCATCATCAAGTTTAATCTTTTTAGCATTAACATTATGAATGTGCGTAATATTACTATCGAGATCCAACAGAAATAAACCATTCAACATAGGTGCATGACCATAAAAGATATCATTCTTATAAATCGAACAACCATTGTTTTCAGATTTAAAGGAATGACCACTTTGCATCAAACACGATCAAGATACAATGTTCATGCTCAGTGCAGGCACCAAATAACAATTATTTAGGTTTATAACTAATCTCGATGGCAAATGGAGAGGTAGCGTCCCGACGGCGATCACATCAACTCTTGATCCATTGCCGACCCGCATCCTGACCTCATCCCTTGCTAGTTGTCGCTTGTTCCGTAGCCCCTGAACCGAGTTATATATATTAGCAACCGATCCGGTATCAAATACCTAGGTGCTACTGCGAGTACTAGTCAAGTACACATCAATAACATGTATATCACATATACCTTTGTTTGCCTTGCTGGACTTCTTGTCCGCCAAATACTTGGGGCAGTTGCGCTTCCAATGGCCAATCCCCTTGCAATAGTAGCACTCGGTGTCAGACTTAGGGCCAGCCCGGGGTTTCTTTTCAGGCGTGGCAATAGACTTGCCACCCTTCTTTCCCTTGTGCTTGCCTTTCTTGTCCTTCTTGAAACCGGTGGTCCTATTGATCATCAACACTTGATGTTCTTTCCTAATCTCCACTTCTGCAGTCTTAAGCATTGACAGAATCTCGGGAAGAGACTTATTCATGCCCTGCATATTATAGTTCATCACGAAGCTCTTGTAGCTAGGTGGCAGAGATTGGAGAACACGATGTATGCCTAAGTCAATGGGAATCGTTATTCCCAAGGACACAAGCTTATCGGCGTACCTAGACATTTTGAGTACATGCTCACTAACGGAGCTGTTTTCCTCCATCATGCAGCTAAAGAACTTTTCTGTAGCATTATAACTCTCTACGGCAGCATGGGTATCGAAAATCATTTTCAATTCTCCCATGGTATCAAAGGCATTGCCATTTTCGAAACACTTTCGAAGTTCTGGATCTAGCCCATACAGTATGCCGCAATGAACTAAGTTGTGGTCCTCTTGACGAGTCACATAGACATTCTTTTCCCCATCAGGGGCATCAGGAGCTGGTGGGGGGCCTAGCGGCGCATCTAGCACATATTGCTTTTGTTAAGCAATGAGGAGAATCCTCAAATTCATAGCCCAGTTGGTGAAGTTGCTACCATTCGCAGCAAGTTTCTCTTTCTCCATGAACACATTGAAATTAAAAGCAGGTGGTGCCATCTACAACAGAATTTGTAAAGTTTATTTAGACTAAGTTTATGATAGATTGAGTTCAACTAATCCAAATTACTAATGAACTCCCACTCAAAAACGACATCCCTCGTGTCTTTTTGGTGATTACATGAACCAAATCCACTACACCAAGTCCGATCATCACGTGAGTTGATGTAGCTTCAAAGGCGAGCATCTATACGGGCATCATATCAACTATATGACTCATGCTTAACCTTTCAGTCCGTGTTCCGAGGCCATGTCTGTACATGCTAGGCTCGCCAAGTAAGAACCTTAGTACTCGCATGTGTAAAACTATCTTACACCCGTTCCTATGAAAGCGTAGATTCGAGTACACCCGATCATCACGTGATGTCTCGAAACACGATCCACAGAACGGTGCACACTTGGAAGAACACATTTTTATCTTGATATCTAAATGAGGGATCATCTTACAATGCTACCAAAAGTGCCAAACTAGCAGTATAAGATGCTAACATCTAATGTCTAAAGTGAGATGATATGGTCCATGCATTTGATCTCTATCACTTGCATCGTGGTATGATCTCTATCATTCCTTTGTGTGTAAGGCCAAGGTCTATGGAACTTACACGTTGAGTGTGTTGTAAGAGTATCTATCATACATCTACTTACAATAATACCATATCAAGACACTAGCCTAGCAACGATCTAAACTAGACGCCTCTAATTTATCAATTGCAAGTTTTACGTGGCTTAGGGCTTTCGGAGATAGAAACGTTCTTACCTACGAACATGAACCACAACGAGGATAACCAAGTTATTAGCAACTCGTTGTAAATCAGATATTGACTATAGTAGGAGAGACAGACACCCGCCAGCCACTTATGCAAAACAAGTTGCATGTCAGTCGTGGAACCGGTCTCATGTACGATGACATGTAAGGTTGGTCTAGGCCGCTTCATCCCACTATGCCACCAATATCCAAAATACATAGAAGATGCAATAACATGATCATCATCGCCCACATATAAACATATGTGTACTACCCGTGCAAAGCACCTACGCATAGATCAGGCTCTGATACCACTGTTGGGTCCGCAGCATAGAAAACAAAAATTATCCTACGATGTGAACTACACGCCAAGATCTATCTACTAGGTACAAAGCAACGGGTGGACATACATCCAACGAGAACTTACCCTCGAAGACAACGAGTTTTGTTAACGAGTAGGAACTCGTGGTTGATATAGTCGTACACTTGCCGATCTCAAGATCGTGAGGAAGTCCGAGCGCCACAACTCAGCAGCGCATCCGTACTCGCACACACGTTCAAGCCACCGGACAACCTCCACCTCCTCGCTCTAGAGATCCAGCGGAAGCAGCAACTCCTTCCAGACGAAATGCCACCGGGAACATGTATCTCGCTAATTCGAGACCATGGGAGAATAATTCTAGAGGGGGAGAGAGATCCTTCACAAGGAGGTGTGTTTGAGAAGTGAGGAGAGGGTTGACTTTTATAGGAGGAGGGGGGTGCCCCTCCTTCATGGCCGGCGCATGGAGGAGGTGTCTCTTCACCTCCTCCGTTCATGTGGTGGTAACCCCTCCACATTAAAATGCCTCTTCACATTCACTTTTAAAGTCTCCACTTTAAATGCATTAAATTTCTCCAAATTTGATGCTCTCTCATTTAATAGAACTCTTTTTATTAAATTTATTCAGAATTTTGTTAATTACTTTAACTAACAAACATTCACATATAGCCCCTTGCAATATTTCAATATCACATGTAGAACCACCTTCTGCAATTTCACCCGAAACAATTTCCGGTTTCTATTGAAACAATTCATGCGCTTTGCAATTCTTTCGTCTGAAACATATGTGCTCCAAAATGGTGTCCGGTAACTCTTAAGTGTGCCACCCTACGGTTCACAAATAATGCAGACATGATCGAGACCCTTCTCCGATCAATAATCAGCAGCGGGACCTAGAGATCCGTACTGACTCCTACACATTCAACGATGACTTCTGTGATCGTGAGAACCTTTAACGCTTGTAACTAAATACCTTTGTCTCTCGATATATTACATGTCCGAGATTCAATCATCGGTATCTCCATACCTAGTTTGATCTCGTTACCGACATGCACTCTTTTCTCGTTCCCGTGATATAACATTCTAGTGATCATATCACTTGCTTGCAAGCTATCTCAATGTGATATCACCGAGAGGGCCCAGAGTATATCTATCCGTCATCTGGATTGACAAATTCCACTCTTGATCCATGAGCCTCAACATAACACCTTCGTAGTACTAAACCCATCTTTATAGTCACCCTGTTACGGTGTGACGTTTGATGTTATCAAGATACTCTTACGGTGTTAGCAATTAACATGATCTCAGGGTCTAAGGATAAAGATTACTTTGTATGATGTTATAGCAATATAAACATAATGACTTGATCGTAATGCTATACTTTGGATGAATGTTCATCTCATCATTCCACCAATGGTGTGACCTTGTTATTAACAACATCCAATGTCCATGATCAGGAAACCTTGATCATCTTGTTAATCAACAAGCTAGTCTATAAGAGAGGCATAACTAGGAACCCTTTTTTGCTTATTAAACGCACATGTATTGATGTTTCCGATCAATACAATTCTAGCATGTAAAATAAACATCTATCATATATATAAGGAATATATAATAACAACTTTATTATTGCCTCTCAGGGCATATTTCCTTCAAAAAGGGGGTTCGACGTTTTTCCAGATAGAGTTCCGTTGTGCCGCCACCACCAGAAACCGCGATTTAGAACCTGAAACTTCGTTCTGGCACCCTGCCGGGATGGGGAATTGGAGGAGATCATCGCCATCATCATCACCAATGCTTCTCCATCAACCATCCATGATTCCCCCATTCATGAGTGAGTAATCCCCCGCAGTAGGCTATGGGGGTGGTAGGGATTAGATTATATCGTTCATGTAATTGCATCAGATTGTTAGGGCATGGTGCCCAGTATCTATTGTTAGTGCTTTTTGACATTTTTGCAACTTGTTATGCTTAATGCTTGTCACTAGGGCCCGAGTGCCATGATTTCAGATCTAAACATGTTATTGATTCATGATGATATTATTGTTTATGATCTTACCTGCAAGTTGTATACACATAGTATTGTCCGGAACCCGAGGCCCCGAAGTGATAAAAATCGGGATAATCGGAGGGGATGTCTATGATGTGAGGATCACGTGCGTTCATGGAGTGTTAATGCTTTGCTCCGGTGCTCTATTAAAAGGAGCACCTTAATTGCCAGTAGATTCCCTTGAGGCCCCGCTTCAACGGGCTGGCAGGACAAAAGATGTTGTGCAAGTTTCATTACGAGCACGTATGACTATATATGGAACACATGCCTATGATTATTTAGTACTAGGATACTTTATCTTATTTATCTACAAATGCCCTATGTCTTGATTATTACAAGAATTGTCTTGTCCATGCAACGCCTGTCCATCCATCCCTATGCCTACCGCACTTAATCCTACTATTTACTGCAAATGTTACTACTGTCTTTATTTTACTACTGCTATTACTTTGCTATTGCTACTACAAAACTATTGCTACTACAAAACTATTGCTACTAATAAACCACTACAAGCAAGATTGTTTCTAGGTGCAGATGAATTGACAACTCAGTTGTTAAGGATTATAAATATTCTTTGGCTCCCCTTGTGTCGAATCAATAAATTGGGTTTTACTTCCCTCGAAGATTGTTGCGATCCCCTATACTTGTGGGTCATCAAGACTATTTTCTGGCGCCATTGCTGGGGCGCATAGCTCTATTTATAAAGTTCACTTGGAATCACTATTGTTCGCTGCTATCCATTCATCATGGGTAAAACTCGTGATGGGAAAGTTCCTATATTACCATCCACTACAAGGAGAGGTACAGTTCTGAACACCTCTGTTGCTCTTGATTCACCATCTGTGATGAGTAAACTCCTTACACCACCACCAGATACACATGCTACACATACTACTACTTCTGCTGAATTTGAAATTGCTTCTGATACTTATGATGATACTTCTACTATGCTTGATGAGAGTGGTTCATTAGGTCCTTTCCTAGATGCTACAATTGCTAGAACTATAGTTGGAAACACTGAAACACCTAACGAAGATACTGCTACACATGTTAGTTTACCTGAGTCTAGAGAGAGCTATGATCTTGATGACGGTTATATTGAAATGACTGATGAATTTATTGAAGAATGTCCACTCATGATGCAAGTGCTATTAAGAGTCTTCTTGAGAGACGTCTTGTTAGACCTAAATTATCTCCTAAGGCTAAGTTTGCTACATCTCCCATAAACATTAAAGATAAGGATTATGATTTCTCTCTTGATTTATCTTACATAACCATTGTTGAGAAAGAACCTTTTTGTGGGACTGAAAATGAAAGTGATATAGCACATATGACTGAGCTTTCTACCATGAGTGGCTTATTTTCTGATGATATTAAGATGCGCACCTACTTTGTTGCTAAAATTTTCCCTTTTTCACTAAAAGGAGAAGTTAAAGCTTGGTTTAATAATTTACCTCCTGGATCTATTGATAGCCCTGATTGCTTGATTGATATTTTCTTTCAGAAATATTTCCTTCCTAGTGCTCGACATGCCGTTTTGCAGGAACTTTTTGATTTTAAATAGGGAGAAGAGGAGAAATTTCCTAAATCATGGGCAAGGTTTTGTGCTTCAATTCACGCATAGCCTGGATGTCCAATACCTAAAAATGAGCTTCTTGATATATATTATAATGGATTAACTGATGAATCTAGGACATACCTAGATGGTTGTGCTGATTGTGTTTTCAGGAATAGAATTCCCAAAGAAGCTGAGGAATTAATGGCTAAAATAAGCAAGTATGATGACTGGACTACACCTGAGTCAACTACACCTGAGCCAACTACACCTGAGCCAACACCAACACCAAAGAGGAGGGGAGTGATTGAATTAAATAATGAAATGATGAAGGAAGCTAAGAAATGTCTTAAGGAGAAGGGTATTAAATCTAAAGATGTGAAGAATTTACCTCCTATAGAAGAACTATGTAAGCCAACCTCCCACTCATGCACTATTGAGGTACACTCTCTCCAACATTTTCATGAAGGTGATATTCCTTATTCTAAACCTCCTGATCAATGCTTAGAAGAATTTTATATCTATGTTGTTAAGCAAGATAATTTGAATAAGGGAGTGCATAATCATTTAATGGAAAACTCTAGAGGTATTAATGAGTTGAAAGATATTGTGGAAAGAACCTCCAATGATGTTAAAATTCTTGCTAAACATTTCCAAATGGTTCAAACTCAAATTGATCAGCTTACTAAAGTACAAAAAGATTTGCTAGTTAATGCTTCTAAAGAAAAACATGCTTATGAAATTAGAACTAGGAGTGGTGTTGTCACTTGGGATCCTTTATATCCCGAGGGACATACTAAAAGAATTGAGCAGGATTCTCAACAGATTGAAAATAGTGGTACTTCCTCTAAGAGGAAGAAAAAGAAACATAAAACAGTTGTAGAATCTTCTGAACCTGCTAAAGATCCTAATAGTATATTGATACATTGCAAATGTATCTATAATTTTTGATGTTCCATGCTTGGTTTTATCTACTTTCTTGTGTTTTGTTCCAACTTTGGAGCACTTTTCATATGATTTCTTGGACTAACCTATTAACAAGATGCCATAGTGCCAGTTGCCCGTTTTCTGCTGTTTTTGGTTCCAGAAAGTCAGAAAATGAATATTCACGGAATTGGACGGGACAAAAGACAAAGTTCCTATTTTACCGGAAGACTCACGGAGCCAGAATACGAGACGGAGGAGGGCCAGGGCCTGGCCACACCCCCAGGTGCGGGCTAGCCTTACCCGCGCCACCAGGTGGTGTGGGGCCCCCTGGCACCCCCTCGGTCTCCCCTCTCGCCTATAAGATCCTCTTGATACCAAAACCCTAAATAATAAAGCCTCCATCCACGAAAAGTTCCGCAGCGCCGCCACCACCGAAGGGGAGATTCGGGGGACAGAAAGTCTCTATTCCGGCACCCTGCCGGGACGGGGAAGTGCCCCCAGAGCCATCTCCATCAATCTCCACCACCATCTCCATCACCGTTGCTGATTTCCATGATGAGGAGGGAGTAGTTCTTCCTCGAGGCTAAAGGTTATACCATAGCTATGTGTTCATCTCTCTCTCTATGCATGATCATATTGTGATCATGAGCTTGTAATCTATAGATCTACCTTGCTACTCAAGTGCTTTAATAGACCTCTGCTCTCCCCATGTGTGTGAAAGTGACAGCGTGCTCACCATGGTGGCACTTAGGCTAGAGATTACAAATACTTGTTATGAGTTATATTTGGAGTTGGATGTCTTTATGAAATTGTGGTGTTTGGTGGACTCATCTAGTACTCAAGTGACAGTGTGGGGTTTTCTAGATGGGAAAGGCTTACTTTGAGGTGTGCTGTTATAGCCCTACCATCGATTAGAGTGTTCAACCGGAGAGTAGTTCAGCGTAGTATCATAAAGAAGAATATATTTATATGAGAGTGTTCACTAGTGAAAGTATGACCCCTAGGCCTTGTTTCTTAGCACTAAAACACCATTTGCTACTAGATCTGTTATTTGTTTGCTTGCTTCCTTCTTTATTTCAGTTTGCCTTTAGTCTTTTCCTCTCCATCAAGTTATCTTCTATCACCGTTACCACTTATAATTATCAATACCACTTGTATTTCACTATCTCTTCGCCGAACTAGTGCACCTATACACCTGACAAGTGTATTGGGTGTGTTGGGGACACAAGAGACTTCTTGTATCTTGATTGCAGGGTTGCTTGAGAGGGAATACCTTTGACCACTTCCTCCCTGAGTTCGATAAACCTTGGGTGATCCACTTAAGGGAAAACTTGATGTTGTTCTACAAACCTCTGCACTTGGAGGCCCAACAACTGTCTACAAGAATAGAAGTGCGTAGACAACAAGCTATTTTCTAGCGCCGTTGCCGGGGAGGAAAGGTAAAAGGTATTCACACCGGAGGATTAAAGAAGAAGAACCTCCCACGGCAAACGCCTATTTTCTGGCGCCGTTGTCGGGGAGGTAAGGTAAAAGGTACTCACATCCTCCGGTGTGAGTGCTCGAAGTTATTTCCTTTAGATTCTGCAATTTTGTCTTTTTGTTTCTTGTTTTCACTAGTTAGGCTTAATGGAAAACAACAAAAAAATTAGAGAGCTTTATAGTATTTATCTTGAGTTAGGACATGAAGTGTTTGAAGAGAAAAATTAAAAAACCTATGGAACTTTATTTGCATGCTAATAGCAATGTTGTTAGTATCAATTCTTTGGACACCATTATTGCTAATGCTATGGAAAAGTCTAAGCTTGGGGAAGCTAGTTTTGATGAGCATGATATTTTTAGTCCCCCAAGCATAGAGGAGAAAATTTACTTTGATGATACCATGCCTCCAATATACGATGATTACAATGATGATTATGATATTTTCAGTCCACCTACTCTTGAGGAGGAAATTAATTGTGATTACAATATGCCTCCTATATTTGATGATTATGGTGATGAAAATAATAATGATAGCTATTTTGTTGAATTTGCTCCCACTACTATTAATAAGAATAACTATGTTTATGTGGAGAGTAGTAATTCTTTTATGCATGTGGCTCATGATAAGAATGTTTTATGTGATAGTTATATTGTTAATTTTATTCATGATGCTACTGAAAGTTATTATGAGAGAGGGAAACATGGTTTTATGTATCTCAACAATATTAAGTTTCCCCTCTTTATGTTGAAAGTCTTGAAGTTGCACTTGTTTTGCTTTCCTATGCTTGTTGCTTTGTGCTTTAATGACTTGTTTTTTTACAAGATTCCTATGCATAGGAAGTGGGTTAGGCTTAAATGTGCTTTGAGTTTGCTTCTTGATGCTCTCTTTTACTTCAATTCATATTTCTTATGTGAGCATCTTCTCAAACTATCATGCCTAACTTAAAGGCGTTAAACAAAAGTACTTATTGGGAGATAACCCAAAAGTTTTAGATGAGTCTTGGAAGTTATTACCTCTGTAATAACCACTCCTTATCCTTTTTATTTGCTTTTTGTGCCAAGAGTAACCTCTAATGAGAGTGAAGTAATGATTAGGAAAGTTGCTGTCTCGAAACAGATTTTTGTGCTTCACCGTAAAAATTAGTGAGAGAGCTCTGTATTTCGGATTGAGCTGTAATTTTTTGTGCTTCTTCCCCAGGTTGTTATCTAACTTTAGTTAGTTCAACACGTTTTTATTTGAGCAACAGAAGGTCTTAGAAAAAATTCGTCTTTACCTACTGGTTTGTTTTGACAGATTTCTGCCATTTTCTGCATTTGCTTCTTGTTGGTTCCTTCTTGAGTTCTTTTGGGGAATTGAGATTTTTGAGAGAAGTGCTACAGTAGCTAGTGTTCTAATGGAAGTTTATTTGGTGTTAGAACTGAACCTTGAGACTTATTTATCTTAAGTGCACTAATGTTGCTAATGAGATTGTGTGAAGTTTTGTATGAAGGAAAAATTTCAGGTGTATGGAAGAAATGAGTAATGAGATGAAGGATGGACTAAATCTCAAGCTTGGGGATGCCACGCGCGTCACCCCAAGAAATATCCAAGAAGTACAAGCGTCAAAGCTTGGGGATGCCCAAGGCATCCCCTTCTTCATCAATAAAAATCCCAAGTTTCTTCCAAACGCTTCATTTTTATTGTTTCATGCACAGTTGTGTTGTTCTTGGAGCGTCTTTGTTTTCGTTTTTAGTTTTAGTTTGCTTGGTTTGTTTAGTTTGCTTGAATAAGTTGGTTGGATCCCAACACACTTCTTTTGGAGAGAGACACGCTCCGTTTTCATTGCCTAGAACACTCTAGTTTTCATTCTTATTGTTCTGTGAGTGTTCTCTTTTGCTAGCCCCGTGTTTAGCCTTAGTTTTATCGTGCTTTCAGCTTAGAACTTTTTAGTTCTTCTTTGTGGATTTGTGAGACAAGCTCACTGATCTTTATTTATTATCATCTATGTGAGTTGGTTTGCGAATAGTTTGGTTTGGTTTGGAAAAGAGTAGGAAAGTTCATACTTATGTGGTAAAAAGAGCTTGTTTTGACTGTGGCCTATGCTTTGTCATGCCATGCTTGATATTATTTTGGCTTTATGCTTAGTATTCTTTGCTGTAGCATGACTTGTTATAAACAATTGAGATTGCTTAATGTTCCTTGGATGAATCATGCGTTGTTTTAGCATATTAAAGCATAGTATAGTGGTATTCTCCTTTGATGCTTTATTTGGGTTGACTTGGCGCATGCTCACACCATGTTATGACTATCACAAGTCACCATAGCCTTTATGATCCTTTAGTTTTCAACTTGTATCATCAGTTTATGCTTTGATCAATGATGTTTTGTCGCTCTGCATGATTATGGCCATTATTGCTCTCTTAGTTTGTCGCTCCCAGTCTTTTGCTAGCCTCCACAACAAAGTATGAGTTCCACTCATGCATCCAACTCCCTAAACCAAGTTCTTCCAAAGAGTCCACCATACCTACCTACTAGCTTATGCTATTCCAAGTATATTCATGCTTTTGTTTACCTTCCACTTGTTATGAGAAAACTAGTGATTAAAGCTCTCACGAACTTGATGGCACACTTTACTTTCTGCATTTAATAAACTTGAACCATTGGGTCCTTCTTTGTTGCGTATATGCTTGCGCTTTATAAGTTGAAGTTAGCAGAACCATGTACCATGGGGAACGCTTTCAACATTGCACTTGTACTTTGTACCCCATTGATATCATGTTCTTTTGCTTACGGATCCCGGCGGTGTGAAATAAAAGTGGAACTGGTAAGATCATGGAGTTTGTATGTGTGTTAGAGAAACGCCTGGGCCGCTAGCCTAAGCCATGCCTAATCATGGTGGAAACTTGCAGCATCACCATAATGAGCACTCTATGAAGCATCCTCAATAAAAACCTATGCACATAGCAAATAAAAAGATCGCTGAGATGCTCATTGTCTGCTTGCCTTGTCATTTTGATTATGGGAAAGCTCCCGTATCATGTGCAAGGGGTACCCCGTTGGCGGTTCTTAATGATACACATATACTTATAATGACAAGAGCTTACTCGTGACTAAAGTTGAGTAGCATGAGGATCGGTCTTCGTAAGTAAGGGGCATGAGATTTCGGTTTATAACTTGTCAAGCATATCCTCTTAGTTGTGTCACTTTAACTTTAATCACTTCAAGATGCTTATGATAGGGGCAATGAGAGCTGCAAGCTATAAGTACCATAATTTTTGGAAGCTCTTTATGAGACTTGAATCCCTACTTCCTTTTACAAAAGGCTTTTCTTCCACCATTATATTGAGTCTCCACCTTCTACCTTTATGCACCTACTTTGAGAGCATAGTGGCCATTCTTAGTTCTATGTGCATTGTCCCAAGACTAGTTGATTGATGCATAACTTTATATTGCTTGTTTTAAACTATTGTATCTAGTCACTCTTATGAACTTTGAAGGTGTCCTATGCATTTATATTTGCTACTCTATTGAGGGACAAGCTGAATACTATTATGCTATGTTTTCTTTATGTGAAACAAACAAACGTCTTGCAAAGCATTGTTATTCATGAACCTTTTGTTTGTGCCTTTTCATGTTGTATCATAGTTTCTTTGCTTATTGCTAGAACTTTGTATTTCATGTTATGATTGAAGTACTATGATCCCAGCTTTGAGTTTTGCAAATACTTTGATCAAGTTTTGATGGTGCATGTCACCTCAAAAATTATTTCTTTTTATCACTTACCTACTCGAGGACGAGCAGGAGTTAAGCTTGGGGATGTTGATACATTGCAAATCTATCTATAATTTTTGATGTTCCATGCTTGGTTTTATCTACTTTCTTGTGTTTTGTTCCAACTTTGGAGTACTTTTCATATGATTTCTTGGACTAACCTATTAACAAGATGCCACAGTGCCAGTTGCCTGTTTTCTACTGTTTTTGGTTCCAGGAAGTCAGAAAATGAATATTCTCGGAATTGGACGGGACAAAAGCCAAAGTTCCTATTTTACCGAAAGACTCACGCAGCCAGAATACGAGACGGAGGAGGGCCAGGGCCTGGCCACACCCCCCCCCAGGCGCGGGCTAGCCTTACCCGTGCCACAAGGTGGTGTGGGGCCCCCTGGCACCCCCTCGGTCTCCCCTCTCGCCTATAAGAGCCTCTCGATACCAAAACCCTAAATAATAAAGCCTCCAGCCACGAAAAGTTCCGCAGCGCCGCTACCACCGAAGGGGAGATTCGGGGGACAGAAAGTCTCTGTTCCGGCACCCTGCTGGGATAGGGAAGTGCCCCCAGAGCCATCTCCATCGATCTCCACCACCATCTCCATCACCGCTGATGATTCCCATGATGAGGAGGGAGTAGTTCTTCCTCGAGGCTAAAGGTTCTACCGTAGCTATGTGTTCATCTCTCTCTCTATGCATGATCATATTGTGATCATGAGCTTGTAATCTATAGATCTACCTTGCTACTCAAGTGCTTTAATAGATCTCTGCTCTCCCCATGTGTGTGAAAGTGACAGCGTGCTCACCATGGTGGCACTTAGGCTAGAGATTACAAATACTTGTTATGAGTTATATTTGGAGTTGGATGTCTTTATGAAATTGTGGTGTTTGTTGGACTCATCTAGTGCTCAAGGAGACAGTGTGGGGTTTTCTAGATGGGAAAGGCTTACTTTGAGGTGTGTTGTTATAGCCCTACCATCGATTAGAGTGTTCAACCGGAGAGTAGTTCAGCGTAGTATCATAAAGAAGAATATATTTATATGAGAGTGGTCACTAGTGAAAGTATGATCCCTAGGCCTTGTTTCTTAGCACTGAAACACCGTTTGCTACTAGATCTGTTACTTGTTTGCTTGCTTCCTTTTATATTTCAGTTTGCCTTTAGTCTTTTCCTCGCCATCAAGTTATCTTATGTCACTGTTACCACTTATAATTATCCATACCACTTGTATTTCACTATCTCTTCGCCGAACTAGTGCACCTATACACCTGACAAGTGTATTGGGTGTGTTGGGGACACAAGAGACTTCTTGTATCTTGATTGCAGGGTTGCTTGAGAGGGAATACCTTTGACCACTTCCTCCCTGAGTTCGATAAACCTTGGGTGATCCACTTAAGGGAAAACTTGATGTTGTTCTACAAACCTCTGCACTTGGAGGCCCAACAACTGTCTACAAGAATAGAAGTGCGTAGACATCATATATCTGTCTCTAATGCTAAAACTAAAAGTGGTAATGATAAAAATGATGCTCCTGATAAAGAAGAACCTGAAAGGCACACTAAGAATACTAAGTACACTAAGGAAGATTTTGTTGCAAAGAAACATGGTAGTCAAAGAGAGCCTTGGGTTCAAAAACCAATGCCTTTTCCTGATAAGAAACACAAGTCAAAGGAAGAAGAACACTATAACAAGTTTTGTGAGTGGATGAAACCTTTATTTTTGCAAATTCCTTTGACTGATGCTATTAAATTGCCTCCTTATTCAAAGTATATGAAGGATATTGTCTCTAATAAAAGGAAGATTCCTAATGAGGAAATTTCTAATTTACTTGCTAGTTATTCCTTCAATGGTAAGGTTCCAAAGAAACTTGGAGACCCAAGGATTCCAACTATTCCTTGTTCTATTAAAAATAATTATGTTAGAACTGCTTTGTGATTTGGGAGCAGGAGTTAGTGTTATGCCTTTTTCTCTCTACAAGAGACTTCAATTGGAAAAATTGATCCCAACTGATATATCTTTGCAAATGGCTGATAAATCTACTACTATTCCTGTTGGTATATGTGAGGATGTTCCTGTTCAAGTGGCTCATAATTGTTTGATATTAACTCGCTTTGTTGTGCTTGAAATGCCTGAAGATGATAATATGTCTATTATTCTTGGGAGACCTTTTCTTAATACTGCAGGAGCTGTCATTAATTATAATCAAGGAAAGGTAACTTTTAATGTTAATGACAAGGAGTATTAAATTGTGCAAGTACTGCATATCCTTGTATCTTACTCTTGTATCATTGAGTCACGATTGCATTAAATTGTCCAAGTACTGCATATCCTTTACTTTTAGACCCCACCAAAACTTGTTCCCCAATCCTATGAGACATTACTATATGAGTTGTTTGAGCCATGCGAGTCATAGAACTGCATGTGTAGGGTTTGTGCGAGTCTTTGGATAATGAGGTACCTAAACAATTTAAACTAGGTAGTAATAAGATAACTAAAGAAAGAGGCACCGATGGGCAATAGCTATTATTTGGTTCCTCCACGCTCACTTGTGTTCCGTAGGACCCCGAGTACTTGATTCCTATTCCTTGACTATCGCACTATCCACATGTGGGACCATGAATCCTCTTAGCCTGAGCTTCATTCACATCTTATTTCTTGGGGCCACAATTAGTTTTGGGTGTTATTACTATCATGTACTTATGCCATGCTTTACTGCTTTATTTACTATTGCGCGTGGAGCGCTTGTACTATTTTGGAATGTGGATTATTTTCGCGCTATCGACAAGACCAGTCTCACTTTCCGTTTCCTAGTCATTTACAGCCATTGACACAAACCCTGGGTCCATCTCGGATCCGTCCAACTTTGTTGCGGGTATCTTAGTTGGGTGGCTCCCTGAAATCATTTATGAATCTTGTGAATGCTTTGTCATGAGGTCTCGTTGCATCTTATTTGGTTTTTCCCAAGGTTGATTATGCATGTGTTGCTATTTTTGCACCCCTACAGGGTAAATCTTTCTGAAAGCCGTGTCCATGGTTATGGACTACTTGGAGCACAATTTTTCGATCATAGATAACTATAACTAAAGTACCGCCTTAAATTTGACTAAAGCATGAATAGTAAATAGTATAACACTCATGGAATGGTTAATAAAATTGCCAACAGATGGGATGTTCTTCCGCCTTCTCATCAGTAAGCGAGAAGGAGGGCGAGCGATGTTTATTTATGTTATTTACATAATTGTTGTTCCTAATTAACGAACGTTCATTCATATCTGGTTGGGTGGGTGTTGTAGCGTGTATCTGTAGAACTATTTAGATATTATCTTTCGCTGCAATTGCGTCACCCCCATGTTGTTCCCTTTAGATGCATAAAGACTTGCTGAGTACCCCTAGGGTCTAACACAAATTATTGATTAGGTTGTCAGGTACAACCATTTGGAGGCTACTATGTCAATGAGTCCGAGGATGGAGGCAACGACCGTCCGGTGTAGAGATTCTGGGGATGGAGATTCATGAGATCTGTGGGAGGATGTGCTTATTTCAGGGGTATCTTGTGCCAATTTGCTTCTTGTTCGTACTCATATCTTGTTTTCGGCTTCCGATTGATACTCTGATGTGTGATGTATGAGGATGTATCCTAACTATTATCTTTATCTAGGATATTTGGACCTTGTCGTATGGCGTTGAATATTTCTATTTCTATTGTTTTAGAGGGTCTGTCTCTGATGTACTGTTGTATGTCATGGACATACACACTTGTGTATGTTTTGATCGCATATCTGTCGACTATGACGCTCGCACTTGATTCGATGTTCTTGCAAAGTGGATAGGGTGGTTGATCGGTATCGTTCCCTGCTGCGCTCAGACGGGGCCTACACATGGGTGGCCCTTGGGCCTCTACGGTAGGACACCTTATGCACTTTGGGTTCATCCTGGCTTGTTGCTTAGAGCGTAGGGTCCAACGTAACGACGAGCGCCAACGACACAACGAGAAACAGATCTCGCCAGATCTAAAGAACGACGATAAGACCAAGTTGCCGATCTAAAGGACCAAACAACATACGTTGACATCACCTCCGAGGCGCCACCATGAGGATCAGCGCCGGTGTGGGAGTAGAGATGAGGCAAATTTATTAGCCCGGGCACCACTCCCAGCACCCCAACAGCGCACCATGATAATGTAGCATTCTAATTGTCTAACAATTGTAATGCTACTTTCCTAGTCTATATATTACTACTTCCTACATATAATTAGTTGCAGCATCATTATATCATTCTCATGTCACCATGCTACCTTGCATTTGAGCATGATATAAAACCCCTCTATTTGGTTCTCATTCCATATGCATTATATTCTATCACTTGTATTTGCCTCTTGATATATTTTATTTGCTTCTTGATAAATTGCGTCATGCCCAAGTTGAGTTGTGGGCATATCTCTTCTAACTCCACCACCTTTCTTTGTCACCACCTTATAATTCCACCATCCAAACTATGTATGAGCACTTATATTTCTTTTGGTATCATGTCTAGCTCATATGTGTTAAGATGGATCCACTTCTATTCCTACATGTTCCCATACATGATCTATGTTGTTTTCACAATATGAACTATGTGGAGCCACATGGCCACCTTTGCATGCTATGTGGGTAGAACTCCTTTCAAGCTTCCACCTGGTTATATTTGGCTATATGATCATGTATGAATATATTTTTGGCTATATGTTGCTCTAGTGGGAAACACACACTAAGTTGGCCATCTATCCTCATATATAATTATATGCCATTGATGACTGCAAGTGCACAGATCAGTTGTAGCTAGTTTCAAGGTTAAGATATCAAACCCACAGAGAGCTATTGGTAAAGGTCTTTATGCCATTCATTACTATCTACCAAAGGATACTTATAAGCTGCCTTTGATCTGAAGTAAAGGGTGTTTGAAAAGTTTATGGTTGTTTGTAGAAAAGTAATTAAAACAAGTAAAAAAACAAGTAACAAGTTTGTATCAAAGCGTGATTGAACTCAATAGGGCTAAAACGTTCTCGGGGATGTAGGATACACCACTAGCATAGTATTATTGTTATATGTAATCAAGATAACATACTCCTTGTGTCATGATATGTGTGGAGAGAGCCCCATAATAAGATATACACTACAAGGATCGTAGGAAGCCACTTTGTTGAGCCAAGAGTGAGGTCACCTCTAAATAACCACTGCGATGTTTGAGAGCAGTCACCCATATAAACCACCGCAATTAAGGATTTCCTCGTGGATATTGTAATTAGCTTAGGGAGTCTCTCTTTAATCCTCCTTTGACCGTGTAGGTTACAAGCTCGTGACAATCTATCACGGGGCATTCCGGGTATGCTTCCAAACACGTCCAAAGGATTTCTCGCTCCCTTTAGTTCTGAGGGAAAATGATATGCGGCTGACTACATATACCATCTAAAGATAGAGATCAAACACAAATCATAATTATATCATAGACAAGCAAGTCATATGGATACAATAATAGATCATCTTTATTACAAGTTCATAATGGTGCTAGGGTTTCTCCATCTCCCCAAGAACAAAGGAACTACTCACTCATGGAAGCAATTAACAACATCATCATAATAAAATGAATGGATAAAAGTACAGAGGTAGATCTAATGCAAACCACAATTGAATCTCGAATTACAACGAGATCTAATAGATGAAAGATGGGGTAATGGTGGTAATGGAGATGCAGCAATTGATGATGAAGGGGATGATGTGTTGTCCTCCAATGATCTGTGAAGCAGCTAGGATTTTGCCCCAGCCAAGTTCCTCCTTCAGATCCCTCTTGGATGTGGTTTTTTGTGGTTTCTAGTGGCTATGAATGTCAGATCTCCCTCTCGTCTTTGCCAGGATGCCAGTACCAGTGGTTGTTATCCGTACTGATGCCTCCTCCTTGCTTGATATTCTCCTAGGTGCGAAGGTAAATTCATAAAATGTATGACTTAGAAATATCATATAATTACACAATATGACAACTCTAATTGATATGTTCATATATGATTCCATGATTTCAGATCCTATTGAAACAAGACCAAAATAGTGCGTGTAGACGCGGTGAAATACAAAGATCCCAACTGTATTCTAGCAAAAACAAAATGTAAATATGCTTCAATTATATATTGTGTGGGAAGCAAGCTCACCTTTTGTGTGTGGCCTTATTCAAATTTGAATGCATGCATGGGATATATGCCCTTAGGTAATTATAGTTGTATTCACAATTATAATTCTGGCATTTAACACCTATGCATGGCCCATGCAAGCTCCTCCCCACCTTCCTCCTATTGTGATTCATTCGATTTGTAGCAAGCTTGATATTTTACATTCATGCAAGTTGTTTTCAAATTCAAATAATTCCATAGTTCATTTATATATTTCCCTCCACTTGGTTTCCTTTGGTTTTATTTGCTTATTTAACCTTAATAAGCTTTTCGAATAGATTTTTTTAATCATAAACAAAATCATATGAAATAAATAAGAAGAGCACCTACCTATCAATCTACCTAGGTAAACCCTAGTCTAAACCTACCTTTTTGGTTTGGTTTAAACCAACTACCTAATCTAGCCCCTCTCACATTGCCCTAGACCTAATCCCTACCTCCAAACCCGTGGCCACCTTCCTTGATCATACCATGTGCATGTGTATGTTTCTGCACCACAACTCCTCCTTGCTTTGATGCTCAAGCGAGGAAATTGCAAAGACCACCACCTTTTGTTGCACGTGTTGCACAACACACCCACTTTACATGTTGTTTGCATAAAACACCAGCTATACGTGTAATCTTTTGCATAGAGATCCAAATCTGGTATTAGATTGATTAACAGCAAATCTGACTGATGGATGGCTATCTTTGCCTTTGAATGTACGTGGACATGAATGCATTAGGCCAACTAAACTGTTTCAAACTTTTCCAGATTTGCTAGTTTATATAATATTAGTTATTGAATTTTTTATATTTTTTTGAAATGTTTGAAAAAAAAGTAGCGACCCTAACAGAGTGGGCCCTGAGCTGTTAAGCAAACTGAAAAAAGTAGCCATGTCATCATTGCCATGTGGACCCTAGCAGTCAGGTTTGCTCTTAAGCAAACTAATACCAGATTTGGATCTCTATGCAATGAATTACAAGTATAGCTGGTGTTTTGTGCAAACAACATGTAAAGTGAGTGTTTTGTGCAACAAGCGCGTCAAAAGGTGGTGGTCTGTGCAATTTCCTCTGCTCAAGCAGACCATCCCCACACCCGACCTGGCCATCCTCCTCCTTTGGTCCCCCTCCCTTTCCCTCTTTAAGCAAAACAACAAGAGGAGAGGAAGAGAGAAGCCTGTTAGACATATGTTAGGATAATACACGATACAATAATGTACGTACAATATACTGTATCGTGTATTATGTTAAACATATGTTAGGATAATACATGATATGTATTATCCTAACATATGTCTAACCCACCCGGTGCACTCCTCACCTTTTTTGCAAAAGCAACAAACCACCCCATGTGTTACCCTTTGTATACCGCTATCACGTCGCCCAGCTCTCCAGATCGAGATCTAGAGGAACCCAGACCCCCTTCTCCTTCTTACCTTCCTCCCTAGCCATGACCATGCCCTCCTCCAAACCCTAGCTCGGCCACAACCGTCTACCCGTCGACCTGGAGCTTCCCAAGCCCAACCAGCGGAAGTAGGAGGCTCATGTGCTTCCTCTTTGTCGCCCTGAACCGCCGGAACCCGCCGGGGCTCGCCAGAGATGGAGGAGCAGTGCACGTTCGGAAGTCGTAGGAGCTACGCGGCCACGAGCCCTGGCACCGATCGCCTCGCCGTTGAGCTCCATCGGCCGCACATATGTGCCTCTAGTGAGCTACCCAACCACCCTGACATGGTCTCCCTGGCCACATCACCGTGTAGCGCCGCTGCCGTCCATCGAGAACTGCGTGCATAGTCGATCACCTCGAACACCTCGCAGTACCACCCACCACCAGCCTCCCCGCGGGAACCTGCGTGCTTGTGGAGCAGTGCTAGGGCTACCTGCAACTTCCTAGCACCCCCGCGTACACCGGCACACCCCATCTCGTCGTCGCGCGCAGCACAACAACAGCTTGCTGCGTGTTCTGGCTGTCAAATAGTAGCACCCACAGCGCCCAGTATCCCTCTGTTCCGCAAGCGCTCCCGTACGCTATAGTCCACCTCCGGTGAAACCTTCTGAACAGAACGTGTAGCCTGTAGACCACTCTTCGTCTCTTGTTTTGGCGGGACGACCTATCTCGCAACGGGTGCGTTGCTATCATCGCCAGAAGGTAGCGCCGCCGCCTCTAGTTCGTCAGCAGTTTCAGTTGACAGTGTGTAGTTTAGATAGCTAGCACATGCAGTTTGCAGCAAAGTCCCTGGATTTTTCGAGCCGTAACCCATAGTCCACTCTGTGTCCCTACCTGACAGCCCCTCAACCAGACCTCAGCCGCCTCTTTTATGAAAAAGTGCCTAAAGTTTTCTGTTAATTACCCGCACGTCCCTCGATCACCCACGTGTCGCCTCCCTGCTGGTGTGTGTGCGTGTCGCCCCACAGATGTCGTGACCCCACATATCGGTCTCTATGGCTAGATTGTACCTAAGTGCGAAAACCCCAGCGCGGCAGTTTCGCCAGCGCAGCGTTGAGTCAGCGTTGGGCCCGCATGTCATTCGTTGTGGCTAGCTCAACCTGAGTAAGAAAAGTTTCTGTTATTTTCTAAATTCAAAAATAAACCAGAATATAAATATATATGAATTAATTAATAACTTTAAATGAATTTGAATTTGAATTCAAACTTAATATGAAATCTATTTTATTTTTGAATGTTAATTCAAATATTTAGACAAATCTTTTCAAAACTAATTCAAACTAGTCAAACCATTGACTTTGACCCCATTTGATTAATTTTGAATTTTAATATTGCTTTAAATTTATAATTCTAAATAATACAAATAATATATGTTTTTGAATCAGAAAAACATGAGGATTATAAATATTCTATTTAAAATATATTCTAGGCAATTAAAATTTTCAAATTATTAAATACTATTAAAAGACTATTTCTTAATTAAATCATCACTTTAATTCTGTAATTCTGAATTCGACAAATAATATGTCTAAATCGATCATCAGATGAGCCCGTTATAACTATGCATTCCATGATATCATTTGAAGCATGCATCATATAAGTATTAAATTACTGCAATGGTTCATGAGAGCAAAGCATGACTAAATAATTAATTAAAATACTTTATTATTGTTTCCACACCTCACCCATGCCATCCTATGTTATACCATGAAATTATGCATCATTCTATCATGGCATACCTTGTTTTCTTGTCGCGATTCATATGATTGCGCACTTTATTTATTCTGGCTTTTGTGTGTTTGGCTTTTATCCAGATAGTCGCCAAGCAAGGGAACTATCAAGAGAACCAAGAGTACTACCCGGATCCCGGTTACACTACTGTTGATTCGACAGGTAAGCATTCTTCATGCTTGTATATATATAGCACATATGCTTCTATCTTACTCTTGCATCATTGATTCGCGATTGCATTAAATTGGAATCCTAAGTACTGTGTAGCTTTTACTTTTAAACCCCTCCAAAACTTGTTCTCCAATCCTATGAGCCATTACTACAAGAGTTGTTTGAGCCATACGAGTCATAGAACTGCATGTGTAGGGTTTATGCAAGTCTTTGAATAATGAGGTACCTAAACAACTTAAACTTGGTAATAATAAGATAACTAAATAAAGAGGCACCGGTGGGCAATAGCTATTATTTGGTTCTTCCATGCTCACTTGTGTGCTCTAAGACCCCAAGTACTTGATTCATGTTCCTTGACTATCGCACTATCCGCATGTGGAACCATGAATCCCCTTAGCCCGAGCTTGATTCATATCTTGTTTCTTGGGGCCACAATTAGTTTGGGATGTTATTACTATCTGGTACTTATGCCATGCTTTACTACTTTATTTACTATTGTGCATGGAGCGCCTGTACTATTTTGGAACGTAGAATGTTTTCACGGTATCGATAAGCGCAGTAACACTTTCGGGTTCTCAGTCGTTTACAGCCATTGACACAAACCATGGGTCTGTCTCGGAGCCGCTCAACTTCGTTGCGGGTAGCTTAGTGCGGTGGCCCCCTAAAATCATTTATGAATCTTGTGAATGCTTTATCGTGAGGCCTTGTTACATTTTATTTGGTTTTTTCCGAGGATGATCGTGCGTGTGTTGCTATTTGTGCACCCAGCAAGATAAATCTTTTTGAAAGCCGTGTCCGTGACTATGGACGACCTGGAGCACAATTTTTCAATCATAGATAACTATAACTAAAGTACCGCATTTAATTTGACTAAAGCATGATTAGTGAATAGTGTAATACTTATGGAATGGTTAATAAAATTGCCAACAGATGGGATATTCTTCCATCTTCTCGTCGGTAAGCGAGAAGGAGGACGAGTGATGTTTATTTATGTTATTTACATAACTATTGTTCCTAATTAACGAATGCCCGTCTATATCTAGTTAGGCGGGTGTTGTAGCGTGTATCTGTAGAACTGTTTAGATATTATCTTTTGCTGCAATTGTGTTACCCCCAGATTATTTCTTTTAGATGCATAAAAACTTGCTGAGTACCCCTAGGACCCCACAGAAATTATTGATTAGGTTGTCAGGTACAACCATTTGGAGGCTACAATGTTGATGAGGCCGATGATGGCGGCAACGACCGTCGGGTGTAGAGATTCTGGGGATGGAAATCCGTGAGATCTGTGGGAAGGGTGTGCTTATTTTAGGGGCATCTTATGCTCATTTGCTTCTTGTTCGTACTCGAATCTTGTTTTCCACTTCCAATTGATACTCTGATGTATGATGTATGAGGATATATTCTAATTATTATCTCTATCTAGGATATTTGGATCTTGCCGTATAGCGTTGAATATTTCTATTTCTATTATTTTAGATGGTATGTCTCTAATGTACTATTGTATGTCGCGGACATACACACTTGTGTATATCTTGATCAGATACCTATCGACTACGCCGCTTGCACTTGATACGATGTTCTTGCAAAGTGGATAGGGTGGTTGGCCGGTATCCTGCCCTGCGCCGCTCAGACGCGGCCTACACGTGGTGGTCATTGGGCCTCCACGGCAGGACACCTTATGCACTTTGGCTTCATCCTGACTTGTTGCTTAGAGCGTAGGGTCCGAGTTATTACAAAAAAAAGCCCCTAACCCTAACTACTAGACGGAGGAACAAGGTTCCCCCTCCCTCCATCCGTTGGAGCGGCAAGCAGAGGGAGAGGGAACTAGCCCGCTCGCCGGCTGAGATCTGGGGAGGGAGATGGGTTGGCCGCCGCCTTAAGCAGCTTCTTCTTAAGCAGCCTGCGAAACGCCCGTTCCCCCGGCGATAGCGCCCTAGATTCCATCACCACATCCATCATGAGGATGAGTTTGTTTGCCAGCAGAATCTGCCGCTTGTTGTTGTCGATTATCCTATCACTCCTGCTGGTCAGGGCTTTCGTCGTGGCCGATAGCTTGGCCGTCAGCCACTTGAAGGGGTTCATGACCTCCGGCGCGACTGCCCAAGCAGCCTCCACAATCTCAAAAAAACCCTCTACCTTGGGCCGGAATGCCTCAAAGCGGAAGCGTCTGCCGGTGTCGAGCTGCGCGCTGAGATTGTGGAGTAGCGGGCAGTGGTCATAAGAAAGGAGGACACGTACCCCGTCTCCCAATCCACAGTCCTGAAGACCCGGTCTAATCTCTCCATCATTGCGTGTTTCCGCTCGTTAGACTACGTGTAGTGCTGACCGTTCAGGTAGAGCTCTTTCAACTCCAATGTGGCCAAGGTCCTCCTAAATTTCATCATCATCCGCCGCTTTAAATTGGTGTTGTTCTTGTCCGCAGCGTCGTCGATAAGTTAAAAGCCGCCCGCCGCCATCCACGGCCAGGGTGCAGATCGCGGACGTCTGCTAGGTCCTGCAGGAAAAGCCGCTGGTCATTATTTCACTCACGGGGCCAACGTGAATAATAGTAATGGCATGCAAAAATGATGACACAATGAACGAGAACCAATGAGGAGTTTCATTCGGAAATAATGACCAGATGGAACCTGTAAGCTACACATAATAAAAGACGGACATGGATGGAAGAGCTAAAAGCTTATCAAGTAGAGGAGAGAGTCGTACTAATAGGCAGGGTACTGTAATGAGCAGGCCACATACGAGCGGGGGGCCAGAAATTCTTAGAAACCAAGTCCCGTGAATGAAAAATATGAGACATTGAAGCAAACCAAACTGTGATTTAATTCCACTGTGATCAGAGGAGTACTCATCTGATGTGGACGGAGTCCTCCACTACAACCCAGCATATGCGCACCTGTTCACGGATTTTCGCAGTACAATGCCTCTGCCATTCGGGGAGTCGTACGCAGATCTTACCGGCACGCCAGTAGGCGACCCTGTTTACCCAGTACTAGCGCAGGTCCAAATTGGTAGGGAAGCAGCCGAAGTCGCAGTACAGACCCTTTTCACTTTCCGTGGTGAGACTCCTACAACTGATGTTGAGAGTGTGAAGAATGCTTAGAAAATATTGGAGAAGCTTTTAATTTTATATTGTGAGAATCTGTATTGGTAGAAATTTGTAATAAGAAACTCTGCAGTATGTATTGTTAGAGAAAACTGTACTAAGAAACCTCCGATTCCATATGGTAAGAAGATTGTTTACTGTTGAAATTTGTGCTCTATATTGGCAGAGAACTATACAACAAAACTTTGTTGTCTATAGTGTTACAAACCCATGCCGCGGAACCTCGGATTCTACATGGTTAGAAAATACAGTGAGAACTTTATACATATTGTTACAAGCTACACGGATGAAACTTACAATTTACGCCTAGTTTGAGAAAGCAAGGACATAGGGGAGGGAGTATATATCATGGTCAAATTTCTGATACCAACTAGCTCCTTCCCTCGTGGGTCACTTTTGACTGACGCAACAGATGTGTCTTCTATTTATATATCGATTGGACTTAATTATAGATAGGTAAATTGAACTATTGTCATGGCCAGTGGCGAATCCAGAATAAAAATGGAGGGTGGGCTGAAAGACACGATCTAAAAAATTTACCAGAACTAAGACTACTAATTTGAAAACAAAATTTGAGATAAACATAGACAATGTTGTACATGCTTACCGCTAACAAGTATTCTTTTTTACTATGAGATAACTCGCTAAACTTGGGGGTGTGACCGAGAAATACAATGGGATAACTTGGTAGCGAAAAACACATATCTAAAAGTAGAAATGTGTGACAACTCGTCAACCTCAAAGGAGTTTGGATCTATATATCCAGATTACCAAAAGATGAAATGCGCTGAAACTCAAGCAAGAAATATTATTGGCGCTACATTAAACATTTAGTTACGGTTTAGGATTTTAAAATATATTGAAAACGTCGCTAAGGGACTATATTATTGCTCTTTTAGGTAAATTAAATAATAGACACGATATAGTATTTTTCACCATCAGAGAAAATTGGCTACAGGAAACACCTAGGACCTGTTTTCAGAGAGAGAAAGCACCGAAGACTGGTGGAGTGTGGAACAAAGAGTAGAAGTGCAGAACTATATACGATTTCAGGAAAAAAAAGTAACAAAGTAACGCCACATACGTTGGGCTTAAGTCATTACGTGCCCTTTCGCCTGAGTTAAAGGCCCATGCTCCAGCCCATGCAAGTCTGTTAGTCGTCGTCTTCTCCAGACGAACAGAGCTACGTACACATCTCTAATGGCGCCCCCCTCTCGATTGGCAAGAAGTGAGATACCTAGTTAGGGATATTCCAGCAAAAACGGAGGGTAGGCTCGAGCCTATCGAAGCCTACCCGGTAGATTCGCCCCTGGTCATGGCATGGTTTCTTTATCAAGCCAATATATTTTATTCTGAAACAATATTCTGAAACAATGTAGTGTGTTCTTTTGCTTCTGATAACAGTTGAGTAGCTAAGAACTGAATAGTGAAACAATAAGCTAACCTCCCCGGAAACAACTTATAGACCAGGTGGCAGTGGCGATATTTTTGCGGAGACTCAAGCCAATGAAGTTGTAAGGGCGTTTGTGGAGGCCCCGAAACGTTTTCCCTAGGGTTTCGAGTGGCGACGGCGGCGTGTGGCGATTTCTAATCTCCACGGCGTGACTGGGTCTTCCCTGGGCGAGTTGTCCTCTCCGGTTGCCACCCAATCTCCTAGGGATGGAGGGCGCCGGCAAGGCTGACCTAGGGAAAGAGAAGGAGGGTGAGACGGCCATGGCTGATGGTGGTTTCACGGAGAAGTTCAAGAAGATGGTCCTGATCGAGAAGGAGAAAAAGGTGCTCGTCATGGATGATCACGAGGATGATGGTGAGCCGATTGCGGTGGTGGTGAAGATCCTGCCTCCTGGAAAGTTCCACATCAACACCATCATTAGTGCGCTTAAACCACAATGGGAAAATCCTAAAGGTATAGTTTTCAAGGCCATGGGAGACAACGTGTTCACTGCAACCATGGAGAGAGCAGGATCGCAAACGCATCTGGGAGGGTGCGCCATGGATGGTTGGTAATCACGCTGTGATCCTAAACGATTTTGTGACTAGTATGCGACCATCGGAGGTGCGTATTGAGAGGCTTCCGATTTGGATTCAATGTCACGATCCACCCTTCAACTGGCTCAATGCGAAGAGGGATGAGAATATTGCAAAACAGATTGGTGAGTTCATTAAACTGGATATGGAGGGGAACAGCAGAGGATGGGGACAGAGCCTACGTGCAAGGATCTGGCTTGATGTTAATGAGCCCATCCAACGTTTTATCCAGATTGAATTAAAGAAGAGGCAGGAGCTTATTTCGTACTCCATTGTTTATGAGAAGCTGCCTTATTTATGTTTTTCATGTGCAAAAATTGGCCACTCGGCGGGTTTCTGTCCAACGCCGTCCGAGAGGGATGAGAATGGAGACTGGCCATATGACTTATCTGTGCGAGCGATAGAATCATGGAAGGTGAAAAGAGAACCATATGTGCAAATGAGTTGAAATGCTGGTATGAAGGGGAGACATGAATCCCCACCTGGGAGGGGTCCTTTCAACTTCCAGAACAAGGAGGTGTGGGAGAAGAATGTTACTACCGTGAATCCTTTTATGAGCCCTTCGACTTCTAAGGAAAACCCTATGCTATTCACGGCACAGGGGCAAGGCAGAGGAGGACCGAGACAGATGGTGAACCGCAAGCTTGATCTTAGTGGGCGACATATGTATGCGCCTAAGAAGAATGCTAACCTGTTGGCTGAAGTGGTTGACGATAGTAAAGGAACAAAAAGATATGCACTAAACAATTCACCGAGTAAGATTGACTCGGATGCAATGGATCTGAAGAAAAAGAGAGCTATGGGGGATGATGATGAGACCCCAATTGAAGTAGAGGGGATGGAGAACATGGCAAACTTGGCGGAGGCTACGGATCAGCCCCGCCCGTCCCAATGAGGTGCATAACCTGGAACTGTCGAGGGCTTGGGAACCTCGAGACAGTTCGTGAGCTTCATGATCTTGTGAGGCTAGAAGTGCCCTCCGTTATTTTCTTGATTGAAACAAACATAGTGGGTGACAGAGTACGTGGAATGACACACATGCTTGGTTTTGCTGGATGTGTGGTTGTTGATAGCGTTGGCTTAAGTGGAGGCCTGGCACTTCTCTGGACAAGTGAGTTTGAAGTCACGCTGCAAACAAAATCAGACTCACATGTGGATATACATGTATAAAATCTAGAAGGAGACAGGTGCCGTTGGAGGTTCACAGGTTTCTATGGGAAACCACGTAGAGAAAATAGGAACGACAGTTGGGTTATCCTCGATTGGTTATACGGACAAAGTGACCTCCCGTGGTTATGTGGAGGCGATTATAATGAGATCCTTGAAAACTCTGAGTACTTTGGGTCAAATGAGAGGGCGGAATGGCAGATGAATGGCTTTAGGGAAGTTGTGGATACGTGTGATCTTCAAGATCTGGGATATGTGGGTATCCCCTATACATGGGATAATAAGCAGCAAGGAGAGGCAAACGTCAAAGTGAGGCTTGATCGTATCCTCTCTTCACCTTGCTGGCTGGCAAAGTACCCGGAGTCAATTGTCAGGCATGTATCCTCACCAAAATCGGATCATTGTCTGTTGGTAGTTGATGTTCGGAGCAGGATGGAGTCAGGGAGAGGAGCCCCTATATTTTCAGATATGAAAACGTATGGATCCGTGATGAGTCATATGAAGACATAGTGGTGGCAGGATGGGCCGAATCTCATAACCCATCGACCACTAGTCTGTTGGGAGTGGCTGAGCGGTTGGGCCATATGCAAAATACACTCAAATCGTGGAGCGCTAAAAAATTCGGTAATCTGCAAATGAAACTGAGAAAGGCCCGGGCTGAGTTTGAAAAGGAGAGGCAGGGCGCGCTTTTTCGTGGCTCGACAAACCGGGAAAAGCAGTTAGCTGCCCATATTGCTGAATTGCTGAGGCAGGAGGAGGTAATGGCAAAACAGAGATCCAGGGTGGATTGGTTGAAAGAAGGTGATCGTAATACGTCTTTTTCCTTGCAAAAGCCACTACTTGGAAGAGAAGAAATAAAATCCTAGCTCTAAAAGATGATACGTGTAGGCTATGTTTGGAGAAGGAAGAGGTGAAGGGCATTGTGCAATCTTTCTATACCGACCTGTTTAAAGCACAAGATGTGATAGATGTACAGAGTGTCGTACAATTTGTGCCAACAAGGGTGACTGAGGTGATGAACCAGAATTTGTGTCGTGCTTATGAGGGGAATGAAGTTGAGAATACTCTCTTCTCCATGGGTCCTTCTAAAGCCCCTGGGGTGGATGGTTTTAATGCCCGGTTTTATCAAAAACATTAGGCTCTTATCAAGGATGAGATTACTGCAACAGTTTTGGGTTTTCTTAATGGTGGCCATTTACCAGAGATCATTAACCGCACGGTAATTGTCCTAATTCCAAAGGTAAAAAACCCACAAGATATAACCTAATATCATCTGATTGCTTTGTGCAATGTTATCTATAAGATTTGCTCCAAGGTACTGGCTAACAGACTTCGTGTTGTGCTGGATGATATTATTTCCGCAGAGCAAAGTTCCTTTGTACCCAGGCGTCTGACTACTGACAATGTGAATACTGCATATGAATGTGTACACTCTATGAAGAGGAAGAGAGGGAAAGCTGATTTTTGTGCTGTGAAACTCTATGATGAAAGCATATGACCGTGTTGAATGGGCATATTTGCAGGGCATTATGCGGAAATTGGGTTTTGCTGATGCGTGGATATCACTAATTATGAGGTGTGTCACAACAGTCTGCTTAGAGGTTAAGGTAAACGGGGAATTACTCCCTTCTTTTCGACCTACTCGAGGCTTAAGACAGGGTGATCCGATTTCACCGTATTTGTTCTTGATCTGTGGGGAGGGGCTGTCCTCTCTACTCAAGTATTATGATTCTGGATGGATTGACAGAGGCATCAGAGTAAGTTTTCAGGCACCATGGATTTCACACTTATTATTTGCTGATGACTGTCTAGTGTTCATGAAAGCTGATGATAGAAGTGCCCGACGCCTAGATGAAATCCTTGAGATATATAGCAAGGGCTCGAGGCAGAAAGTTAACAAACAGAAGAGCTCGACCTTCTTTAGGCCGAAATGTATTGTGTATGTCAAAGCAATGGTGAGGGATGTTCTCCATGTTTCTAGGGAGGCTCTATCTGAAAAGTATCTTGGGCTACCTACTGCATCGGGCAGACTAACGGATAAACAATTCGACTACTTGGTTGAAATAACCAGGTCGAGGGTCCAGGGATATTGTGAGAAGCTTATGTCCTTTGCGGCGAAAGGAAGTACTAATCAAGTCGGTGATTCAGGCTCTATCAACCTATGCTATGAGTTGTTTCAAACTCACAAAAGGTTTATGCTCCAAGTTAATGGTGATCTCGTCCAAGTACTGGTGGAGCGGATCACTCGATAAGAGATGTATGCATTGGCAAGCTTGGAACAAGATGTCGATTGCTAAAAGTAAAGGAGGCTTGGGCTTCCGAGATCTCCAAAAATTCAATGATGCCATGCTGGGGAAACAGGAGTGGAGATTGCTTGACAATCCGACGAGTCTTTGTGCTCGTGTGTTGAAGGGAAGATATTTTCTGAATAGTGACATACTATCAGCGGGGTGCCCAAAGAGTGCCTCCAAAGTGTGGAGGGCTATCATTTGTGGCAGGGATGTCGGATGTGCTGAAGAGGGGTTTGGTTCATCGTATTGGTAATGGACAAGACACTCGCATATGGGAGGATCAATGGCTAACCGGTGTCCCAGGTCTGAAACCACTTGTACAGGATGAAACAAAACGTCTAGATGGCACAGAGCTAACTTTTGTTGCGGAGTTGCTGGATCAACACACTGGTCATTGGGACAACGTTTTGGTAGAAGAGACTTTCTGCCCTCTAGATGCCGAGGTTGTCCTTTGCCTTCCTAGGCTGAGACATGGAGGGAATGACTTTTGGGCATGGAATGAGGAAGGGACGGGCGTCTATACAGTCTAGTCTACTTACCGAATGCTGGCGCAAGACATTGTGGTTTCCCCTGAAGGCTCGAACTCGGAACAACAATGGAGGAAATTATGGCATTTAAAAGTTATACCGAAGGTGAGGGTGTTTTGGTGGCAGGCGTTAAAGGGTTTTCTCCCCTGTTATGCTGAGCTGACCAGGCGCCATGTCATGAAGAGGGCCACATGCAAACTATGTGGCTATGAGGATGAAACGCTATTTCATGCATTGGTCTCGTGCGTCCATGCAAAACAGTTCTGGTCGGTGACCTCTGATTATTTTAATTTCACTATCCCAAGATTGCACCCAGTGACGTGGATGCAGGAGTTGTTGTTGGGCTCGTTTCTGAATGTTGAGCAGCTTTCCATCGCTATCACCATTCTATGGTGCATTTGGTTTAGTCGCAACAAGTTTGTGCATGGGGAGGAGCAGTATAGACCGTTGGGCTCTATGGTGCTGATTGAGGAGCACCTTGCGCTGCTGGAGCTACCGCCTTGTCAAAAAGAGACTCCGAAGAGGGTCTGGATGTGGTCGAAACCACCGGAGGGATGGTGGATGGTGAACGTTGATGGCTCGCTAAATTGCGTTATGCATGAGGCGGGTGCAGGGTATGTGATTCGCAACCATCGAGGCGATTTTGTGGAGGCAGGGTGCAGGAAGCAAGGCCACGTTGACGACCAGTTTATCAGCGAGGTCCTAGCATGCAAGGAGGGGCTGGAAGCGGCTGCTAGACTTGGTATCCCAAAGATTATAATACAAACAGATTGCAGTATGTTGGAAAAAGTTTGGCAGGATGAACAGCAAGTTCGGTTTGTTGGGGCACATGTTGTCCGGGAGATGGTATCTATGTGCTCTAGTTCCAGGAAGTCAAGCTTCTTTATGTAGGTCGGGATGCAAATAAAACGGCAGAAGCTCTTAGCGTAGATAATTTGGCTCGCTATGATGTAATCCCTGGTTTTTTAACTCAGATTATTCAGTCAGAACATAACCACGTTCTCATTTAATAAAGATGTGGTTCACGATTAAAAAAAGGCAATTAAGCTGCTTACTGGGTCCAAATAGACGTGTATCCGCACCCCATCATTTGTAGCCCTGAAGTAGATCAAACACAAGTATATTAGACAGAACTCTAATATGCCGGACTTTTTCTTTGCAGAATCTTAGAGAAACAAGGACTTAATCTTTACACATATAGCACATACCAATGAAATTTTGTGTTTGCGTGTGCAACTAGAAAAATAAAAGAACTAAATAGGCGGATATTCACTTCGGCTCCCACGTGTAAATGCACCCATTGTGAGAAAATATTTTCCAAAATGTCAAAAAATTCGAAATAAAAATTTCGCATATACATTCAAACATTTTATGTTGATTCACAAGTTTTCAGGATGAAAAAACATTTTATGTGTCGTGTATAGAAAAGACAAAACATGCCACATGAATACAACTATGCACGTGACATTTTTTGTCTTTTTTATACACAACACATAAAATGTTCTTTCATCGCGAAAACTTATGAACCAACATAAAATATTCGAATAAACATATATAGATTTTTTTTCCGAATTTTTTGACATTTTAAAATACATTTTCTCACAATGGGTGCATTTACACTATAAGCCGAATTGCTGCCTCCACTAAATAGGCGAGTATTTTAATTTTAGTTCTAAACTAAACTTTGATTCAGTCAAGTACTCACTTCCATAATCTAATTGAGATAAACACAAGCAGTTCTAGCATCCTCCCTAAGAAATAGTAAGCCGATTAAAGTTCTATGCTATTACGAGGCTACTATACTGCGCTATTTAACCTAAATAGAATATGCCAGATCTCTGAGTCAATGTAATAACCATCCAAGAAGCTGTGTTTTCACAACAACAAAATGGAAACTGAAGAACATATACTGAGGATAACCACTTTTCATTTTTGTAGTAGTGTCCCAATCGAGTTTATAGCATAAAATTACCATTTTAGTACCTAAATTTACCGTATCATACCACTTTACGTTTCTGGAGTAAAAAAACACCAGATTTGAACTGCTGCTACTTTATTAATGGTAGGGATTGGATGAGATCATTCATGTAATGGCATCAGATTGTTAGGGCATGGTGCCTAGTATCTTTTATTAGTGTTTTATGACTTTGTTGCGACTTGTTGTGCTTAATGCTTGTTACTAGGGCCCAAGTGCCATGGTTTCAGATCTGAACTTATTATTGATTCATCATGATAGTATTTTTCTTGGTCTTATCTGCAAAATGTATACACACGTCGTTGTCCGGAACCTATGGCCCTGAAGTGACAGAAATCGAGATAACCGGAAGGGAAAGGCTTTGATGTGAGGATCACATGTGTTCACGGAGTGTTAATGCTTTGCTTCGGTGCTCTATTAAAAGGAGCACCTTAATTGCCAGTAGTTCCCTAGAGGCCCCGCTGCAAACGGGCTGGCAGGACAAAAGATGTTGTGCAAGTTCTCATTGTGAGCACGTATGACTATATATGGAACACATGCCTAGGATTGTCTAGTACTTGGGTGCTTTATCTTATTTATCTGCAATTGCCCTATGTTTTGATTGCTATGTGAATCGTCTTGTCCATGCAACGCCCGTCCATCCATCCCTATGCCTACCGCACTCGAATCCCACTGTTTACTGCTTTTGTTACTACTGTCCTTGCTTTACTACTGCTGCTACTTTACTATTCCTACTACAAAACTGTTGCTACTGATAAACTGCTGTGAGCAAGATTGTTTCCAGGTGCAGCTGAATTGACAACTCAGTTGTTAAGGCTTATAAATATTCTTTGGCTCCCCTTGTGTCGAATCAATAAATTGGGTTTCACTTCCCTCGAAAATACTGCGATACACCCCCTATACTTGTGGGTCATCACCCCTCAGGTCAGCAATGATCAACCATTGTAGATTTCCTCCCACGTGATCGTTGAGTTGTGCCCCGAGGAACTCTGGGTGCGGGTGCTCAAGATACTCTGCAAGTGCATCTAGATCCCTTTCAAAGATCAGGTGGCCTCCGTTGCCCAGTTGGTAGAACTTAGTGTATTTAACCTCCATCTATAAGAAATTGAGATGAGTAAGTTAGTGGAGTGATCAAGGGTGCCAATTTTTAGGTAGAATTGTAAGAATTTTGAGTACCGAGTGATTTCATTTGGAAAGAATCTCAAGGATAAGAATGAGAATAGGTTTTTATAAATACTTACTTTCTTTTTTTTTGAAGATAGGTTTTTCAGGCGACCATTCTAACTAGGGTATCCTATGGTCAGGATGGCTTTGATACCAACTTGTCAACACCCGTATTTTTAAGTCTAGATGCCTCTTATGTCGTACATCGCAATCCCATGACTACCATTTTTGCGAGACATAACAGAAGTGGTACCACAGTACATCATCCATTACAAACCATAATAAGATTCTTACAAACAAAGGATCTCATGATCCAGTCTTTAATACAATCAAAGCAGCGGAAAGTAAACGTAGTGGGGCTTCATCTTCAGGGTCACAGGCAATGCTGACGATGGGAGATGATCCTAGTTGTCATAGACCTCCTGCTGTCCATATTCCGGGTAATCCTCCTCATAGTCTGGCCATGGGAATAGCAAGGGACAAAGCCATGAGTACTCTTTAAGTACTCGCAAACTAACAACTAGTATAAGTAAGGTCAAAGCTAATAGTAAACTTAAGCTCTAGGTTGGTTTTGCAAAAGCCAGATTTATTTCATAGAGCTTCAAGGGTAAAGACCTAATTTAGTTCTCTACATTACTTAAGTGGGAACTTAGATCTCATGTCCACAACTCTGTTGTGGACAAGTCACAGCCATCTTTCAAGTCATAAATCATTTTGAAAACATCTGACAACAGAACAGTATGGCCAGTCCAACTGTCTATAACCGCGGACACGGCTATTTGCATAGTTTGACACTCTGCAGAGGTGGCACACTTTCACCACAAAATTCGATACATCCGTCAGGAATAATCCTGAATCATCATACTTAGTATGCGGATAATCAATCTTAACCTTTCAATTACACACCCTAGTATAGGCACCTCCCCTATGAGTTTGTCCTCCCAACCATGACCATCTGTCATCTTGGGTACTGCATAGGTGGACATTCATCACGAGGTAGCATCAGCTCAACCTCTTCCGCAAGGGAACCCATACTAAGACATATAAACTTCCAATCAAGCCCTACCCATCAGGTATTGTGGTTGTGCGGTAAAATTGGAATGGTATCACATCCAAATCCAACCATCAGTTTTTATAAAGGGTTAAGGCTCATGCCTCAACATTTTTAGCATCAACCATTGTGTTTCTCAACACATGTCAAAACATTTCAATAGAATGAATCATCATTCCAAGGTTTTCATAATCATTTTCACCAAGTATTCCCATCTAAAGTAATCAAGTTTTAGCTTAGCACTAGCCACTAATATTGAGGGTATCACTATTGGGGGTGCTAATAAAGTATAAGTATCCAAGACGAATCCTATGATTAATCACAATTCATTACTAAGTAAGAAATAGCAATAAAGGGGAAAGTAAAGCTTGGAGTAAAAACTAGGAATTGGTAAAGTTGCACAACCATGTATGCCTAATGCATCTAGTATAAGGGGATTGCATATATAGTATGCATAGTTCTAACTTGCAATTAGTGGTGGCTTGCATCATTTTCTATATAGCTTGCCTTGAACAGAGCAGTTGTTGTAGTCGTTGAAGTTTTCCTCCTCCTCGAAGTACTCCTCTTCGTTGAATCCCGGGTCGATACTAGCGTCTATAAATACATCCAATGTACACAATCACCAAACAACACTTCACTACTCCTATTTAGCACACAAGGCTCATATTATATGATCTAATATCATCTCAATCATTCCATGTTATAATGGCACATTTTCATTTCTCTTTAATGAGAAAAGTAATTAACCCATTGAATTTTTTTAAGATTTAATATTCCCCAACTAGAATATAGGTTCATATGGACCATGTCCTCACCATATATTCTCAAGCTTAGGAATGTGATTTAAAAAGGTGGTCATGCATTACAAGATTTAATATTACTATTTAATAAGATTTAAATAACTAGAAAAGCCTATATAGCCTTGTTTTAATACTAGTCCAAGTTTAATATCTGTAAAACCAAATGTTTTTACATATTTGGGTAGATCATGGCAAATGTGATTTTTGAGAGGTGGAATCATCTCAAAAGCATTTATAGTTTATTTTAGAAAAATGTTTGAAGTGTCAAAAGTATATGTCTTGTTATTTTTGGTATAGGTGATCTATAATTCCAATTGGTTTGGATCCAACGGGAGTGATTAGATAATTTCAATAACTTTCTAAAAAAATTGGAATCATTTACTTTGGTTTAGTGAATCTCTTTGAATTGATTTTTGAATCTACCGACAGAATCTAGTTTTATCTAAAATGGAAAAAGTCTATTTGAATCAACGGGCTCTGCGCGGGAAACTAATTGGGCCGACCCAACTGCACAGCGCTGGCGCAGTTGGTTACTGACAAGCGGGTCCTACTGGTCAGTGACACAACTAAGTCGAAACGGTAAGTTTCAATGTCAGCACTACGATTAGAATAGGATCTAACAGCTGTGGTTCGTCGTCTCCGGCGAATATCTCTGGCGAGAAACGAACCGTAAAACAACGGTGGGGGTCGTGTGGGGATCACCTAGGCTCCAGCTAAGGTCGGCGATAGGGGTGAATGAGGTTGTCATCGACGGTGGTTCGAGGCGTGGTCACGACGGCTCCTGGGGTGGTTGCAATCAATGGGCTCCTTTCTCCTCTGTAGCGGTAGACTTCGGCTAAATTCCAGCGGTCTGGTGCTCACCTTTCTCCGGGGAAGGGACGATGAGGTTCTGTGGTGAGTGGGGAGTGCAATGGTGTGGAGATAGAGGTCTGGGGTGGCCTCTTTTTATATACCAGGGTCGACGACGGTGCGGCATGGTCGGGCTACTCCGGTGATGCTGCTATAGGTTGCAATCGACACGGCGGAGGGCATGGGTCGAGGCAGTGGACTATGGCGGTCGTCATGGAAGTGATGGCACGGCAAGGGGCGCTCTCCATTGGCCGGGATACGTCGGTGCTCTGGGCGCGTACGCAGGTGTTCGTCACTTGGTACGGTGGTCACAGGGCACGAGACAGCGAACGATCATGTCTAGTAGCTCACTAGTGCCACGGCGAATGCTGGTACAGGCGGAGAGAGTGAGGCGCGATGTGTGCGAGCGAGGCGGTTGCGGCGCTCCGTCGTGCTCTCGGCATGGCCAGGGGTTAAATGGGCACGGCTGGTCTGGCTCCTTCTCGCCTCGCCGTTGGTCAAGGGCTAGTCAGGGAGTGGCAGTGAGGTCACGCCTACCTTGTGGGGTTCGTGGTAGAGGGCGACGCGGCGCGCAGCGACTGGCTCGTGCTCGACCGGCATGGACGGCTTGGCATGGGCATGTCATTGGTGCAACGGTGGAGAGAAGGCTCTCCACTGCACGGCAAAGTACCAGGGATGATCTAGGATAATTCAGTGTGTTGATTGCAGTACATTTTGTGAGCAAATGACAATTCCAAATTGTAAATAGTTGGTGAGGTTGTACTGTGCATGCCAAGTGTTCGACACAATGGCCACATGAATTCATATTTCGATTTTTTGAAAGATATTTGGGGAATGATCTGAGTACTTGCTTGGTAGTCTATGGTTGCTTGGGTTTGCCAAGGTGAATTGATTTGAGTGGTTTTTGAAAAGTGGTGATCTTAGTACATACACTTGATTCAATTTTGAAATGTCTCTCAAATAGATTTGAATTTAGTTTATGTATTTTTTAAGGCTTTGTTGGATTCACTTTTACTTGGTCTAGCAAGGGGTGAAAAGATTGGGAAATGTTTCTGATAGGAATCCTTTACTAGGAACACTCAAAGTGGTCTAGTGGATAAGTTTGGCCAAAATGACCATTTGTTTATATGTCTTTATATTTGATTTTATTTTCATTTGTTTTTGTTTGTAAGTGATCTAGATGATGTAGTATTCATCTTTAAACCAATCCTTATCATTAGTGGCAATCAGACATGGCAATTGCAATCATTCATACACTACTGCAAATCACACATACACTCTTATTAGGTTTAATTATAAAAGTTTTTGTTAACCCTAAACTTGGGTGATTAGAGCTTGATAAGCGTGATTAAGATTTTTGGGATGCTACAGACGACTGCACACCTTCTGATATTTTGGGATAATAATAACTTGTATTGATTTGAACTATAGTACAAAGGTTATATAGGAGAGAGGAGGAGCCGGCTAAACCGACTTAGGCTAGAGTCCTAATTCAACTCAAACATAACTCTAATACCCCCCCCCCCCCTCGCAGTGTCAATGTCGGGCACCATGATGTTGAGACTGGATCACATATTTGTAACTGATGCAGTAGAGAGACCCTTGGTGAAGATATCTGCAAATTGTGCACTGGTCAGAACATGAAGAACTCGAACCTCGCCGAGAGCCACCTTCTCTCGAACAAAATGAATATCAATCTCTATGTGCTTGGTGTGACGATGTTGAACCGGATTAGAGGCCATGTAGACTGCAGATATATTGTCACAATAGACAATGGTAGCACACTCAATTGGTCGATGTTGCTCAGCTGGAAGCTGACGTATCTAGACTGCTTCGGCCACTGCATGAGCAACCGCCCAGTATTCTTCTTCCACTGAGGACCTAGAAACTATAACCTGCCTTTTCGAAGACCAATAAACAAGATTATCACCCAAATAAACACAAAAACGGATGTGGATCGTCGAGTATCTAGATAACCTGCCCAGTCTGCATCAGAATAAACTGTCAATCTTGTAGGAGAAGAATTATTTAGAAGAAGACCAAGGTCGAGAGTGCCTTTGAGATATCGGAGAATTCGTTTGACATGAGAAAGGTGGGGAACACGAGGATCATGCATATATAAGCAAGCTTGTTGAACAAAGTAAGAAATATCAGGACGAGTAAGAGTAGCATATTGTAGTGCGCTTGTGAGACTACGATAGAATGTAGGATCGGAAACATGATCACCATATGCTGACAGTTTGGCGCCAATATCAGCAGGGGTACGGCTGGGCTGATAGTCAATCATGCCAGTATGAGATAGGATATCGAGAATATATTGGCGTTGAGAAAGAAAGAGAGTGGATGAATTTCGAGAAGCGGTAACACCGAGAAAATGATGAAGTGGTCCTAAATCAGTCATAGAAAATTCCTGATTAAGAAGGGTGATAATGTAGCTAAGAAAGGAGTCGAAGGAGGCGGTTAGAACTATATCATCGACATATAGAAGAAGATAGGAAGTTTGAGTAGAAGAGCGAAAAATAAAGAGAGAGGAATCGGATTTAGATGGAATGGAACCAATAGTCTGAATAAAGGTGGCGAAGCGTCGAAACCACGCACGTGGTGCTTGTTTGAGACCGTAGAGACTTTTGGAGAGGACACACAAAGTCAGTACGGTAAGAATCTCCAAACCCAGAGGGTTGTTGACAATAGACGGTCTCATTGAGAGTGCCATGCAGAAAAGCATTTTTAACATCAAGTTGATGAATCAGCCATGAGGAAGATACAACAAGACTAAGAATAATGCGAATAGTGCTTGGTTTGACAACCGGAGAAAAGGTTTCATCGAAGTCAATCCCTTGTTGTTGAGAAAAACCCCGGCATACCCAACGAGCCCCGTATCATGCGAGAGACCCATCAGAATTATATTTGTGGCGAAAGACCCACTTGCTGGAAACAACGTTGGCGTCGGGAGGTTTTGGAACTAGAGTCCATGTATTATTTTGGAGAAGAGCATCAAACTCATCACGCATGGCCGAATGCCAAAGAGGACCAAGAAGAGCACATTTGTAAGATGTGGGAATTGGTGAAATAGTGGGGGTAGCATTGAGGTTAAGAAAACAACGAGGAACATGAAAACCCTTTTTGCCACGAGTACACATGACATCATCATTAGCCGGAATTGGGACATGCACGGTTTTAGGAGGAAGTTGTGGAGTGGGAGAGGGAGTAGGGGTACTCAGATCACCGACAGACGACGCAAAAAAATTGTTGCAGGAGAGGAAGAAGTGGCGGTTGATGGCTCTTAAATATAGCCATTTACGTCCACATTTAAACTAGATATTATTCATATTTTTGATAAAATATCTCTCTAAATCCTGCCACTAATGCCTAATATTCAAAGGGGTATGCAATCCTTTCTTTCTATTTTTTCCTGCACAGATAATGTGGTTTGAAGATGGGAATCACTACATTAAATTCAAAGATACGAGATTTCCAACAACCAGAAGAAACCAGGAGCCGTGAAGCAGAGGCAGACGCTTTAACGACCAACTATATGATCGGAACAAAATTTTGACTATATAGTTTCGGTCGTATAGTTGGCGCCGCCACCGCTAGGTCAAACAGAACAACTTTCATGAAGGGACCCCTATATAAAGAAGCCTCGGGCGACGAGAAAACAGCCTCTTGCCTCGTCCAAAAGTCTCTGCCCCAGATCATCAGCCGCCTCCAGATCTCAAAACCCTTCTCCATCTCCATAGCCATATTCCACCACTTGTAATAGTAGATCTCTTCTTCGATTGGCGACATTGTAAGACTATTGCTATCAATCTTATGATTTTCATTACAATGTTTGTGATTGTTGATCTCATCTCTATGTGTGAGTAATTCTCCTTGGGTTAAGGGCTTCGGCCTAGCCATGTAGCGTTTTTGCATGTTATTTATCATAGATGGGATCATGTATTAGTTTGTATGACATGATGATTATTGTATCCTCTCTTGCCTCAATCTAAGGACTTGTTAGGTACCCAAGACCCCGAGGGTTGAGCCAGGTATAGGGAGTATGAGTAATGACTGATCTACAGGTTGGGAACCCTAGTGACAGAAGGGGTAGTACGACTGTATGTGAGGGATTTACTTGGGATTAACGGTGACATCACTACGCATATCATTAGTTCTCTTTCTTCTATGGATGAGACTAGTAGGTTATTGCTATAAGCGGTTGCGGGGCAATAGCAATTATGGATGCACTGCCCACATATAATTTATCTTGCTCTAATAATTACATGCATACTTTATCTTATATTTTATTCCATCAGATGTTTTGCATAGCTACAGGTGAAACCAAACGCCCTAGGCCCTCTCTCTCCATCATTGACAACAACAAAAGGACGAAAACTCTTGGTCTGGTAAAAACACAAAAGGAATTCTAAAACTCTTGAAGGTCCGTTAGAGTAACTTCACTACGCATCTACTTCCCGAGGATTCAATAACATAGGTCATCTACGGAAAAAGAAGCTATACTACATCCGTAATCCGAATCGAAGGTATCATCGGTGGTGGGTGAAGACACGATAGGAGAAAGCGGCGCGACAGGCTGCCGTGGGTGCATGGCAGAGAGATCGGCTTCCGCGGCAGAAGTGTCGGCAGGCACGATGGTGGGGATGAGGGGGAGCGGTGTGATCACATGTGGGGAGGGTTGGGAGGTGGTGGACGTGGACGACTGTATGGCGGAGTAAGGAAAAGTGTTTTCGTCAAAGATAACATGATAAGAGATAAGTACACGTCCATAAGATGGGTCGAAACATCGAGAACCCTTATGACCGTCGGAGGGTCCGAGATAAATGCATGGTAAGGAGCAAGGGGCTAGTTTGTTGGAGGCGGTGGATGTAGTGTTGGGAAAATATAGGTAACCAAAGACACGCAATTCTGAATATTCAGGATGATGAAGAAAGAGAGATTGAAAGGGAGTGTAAAGTGGACAAGTTTTGGTTGGTCAGATGTTGAGAAGATAGGTTGTCGTGCGAAGGGCTTCTGCCCAAAACGAGGGGGAGAGAGGCTTGGATGAGTAAAGTACGTAGTATGTCATTGATGGATCGTAAAGAACGTACGGCTTTACCGTTTTGAGGGGAAGTGTATGGACAAGAATGTAGGGGTTCGCGTACGAAAACAATAAAATTTTACCCTATGCCCCTGAACCCCTGATGCTGCCAGGACCTATCTATTAGTAATGTAGTAATGGGAGGGGCTTTTTGCAAACTTACCCTTGAAGATCGAAAAGCATTGTCAACGCTTAGGAGAGCGTGGTTGATGTAGACGAGCCGAAGACGACCTCAAGGTCATGATGAAGTCCTTGCACTCCTACGGCTCCAACGACTCCTAGTGCCTCAAGTGTGACACCTCGCGAGGAGTTACATGCATCTGGTGCCTGGTGATGACTCCCGCTTCCCCGATCTAGCAACAATTACAGAAGTAGAGCTCCTAGATTCGAATCCCACAGCGCGACGGTGCTCCGCGGTGAAGATGTCTCTCGTTCGCGCAGTCCGAACTTGGGACCACTGTCACTGGAGAGAGAGAGAGAGAATATCAATTGGAGGTCTCCCCAAAAGTGAGGAAACCTTTATTGAATATTGTATTGTACTTTTCTGGTCAAAATACCCCACTATATATAGGGGGGAGGTACTACCTCCCTCAAAGTCCCGGGGTGGGACTAAATGAGGGGAGAGGGGGACACCCGCCGGCCAGCCCTAGTGGGCCCCGCACGGGGGGCTAGACCCAGCCGGCCACTCCCTTTCCCTTTCTCTCCTCTTGCCTTTCCCTCATGGGCCCTTCTTCCTCCGGAATTGGCCCATTAAGCCTTTTTGACCTTTAATTGATTTCTCTTTTTATTAAATAATTATGAATAAATGATTAAATAATTATTTAACATTCATTCGCATATTATTCAATCTCCGTGGCTATGGAACACCATCCACCTCCAATCCAGACATCCTTCGGACTTACCGAAACCCTTCCGGTTTTCTCTCTTTCTATTCTTCGGTGATTCTACCGATCCTATAAACACTCTCTAAGCATCATCAAGCCTTAAGCGTGATGCCCCACGGTTCAGGAACATTCTAGACATGGTCGGGACACTCCCGAACCAATGATCGATAGAGGGACCTAGATGGCCATGTGACCCCTATGCATTCCACGAAGATCTTTCGTCGTTTGAACCGGGATAGTTGTGTCTTATTCCTTTTGTCTCTCGATACTTGCATTGCCCGAGATCTGATCAATGATATCACCATGTCATGTTCAATCTCGTTACCGAACAATGCTACTTGACTCATTTCGACAAGTGATATCCCTGTGATCAAATCACACGTTGCGCAGCTATTGGATATAACTTCTCCGAGTGGGCGCTCGAGTATCTTTCCATCACGCGGATGGACAAAGCCCGTTCTTGACATATATTGCCTCTATTGTTCCTCCGAATACCTGAACACACCTTTATGATCACTATATTACCAAGTGACGTTTTTATGCTATCTAAGCACTCTCGGGAGACAGTGATTGATATAGCCTAACGGTCTAAGGAATAGTCTACGAGGTCTATTCTAATCATCATAACTTGAACTTCGTGGCATGATCGGGTCATGATGATTAGGTTGGGTATTTCTTCATCATATCATTCTTAGAATGAGTTGACTCTATTTCCAACTGGCATATATGCCACATGATCAAGAAACCTTGATCATATGTTGACCAATGAACCAGTGACTAGAGTTTCACCGAGAACCCCTGGTTGTTTATATATCACACGTGCATTGACGTTTCCTTTCAATACAGTTATAGCATGATCTAAAACTTAATCATAAACTTTATGAAATATGATAATAATCCTTATTATTATTTGTCTCTAGGGCATATTTCCAACAGTCTCCCACTTGCACTAGAGTACAAATAAACTAGTTGCATTTGTTCTTAATCATTGGTACCTTATATCTCGGTACCGTGAACATGCTTGCTCATAGAAGAGGTTGAGTCTTGGGCCTGTAGTTTACAGTCCCAAATCCTTTACAACTTACTAATATCACCTTGATTGACATTAATACTTTTATCATCACATGATAACATCTTTGTGTATGGGACCCGTGCTCGATCTTTCGACCATCCGTGTTTCGAGGTCATGTCTACACATGCTAGGCTCGCCAACTCAACCTTAGTGTATTTGTTGTGCAACATGGCTTACACCCACTGTATGCGAACGTAGATATGTATGACACCCGATCATCACGGTGCTGCCTCATACTGAAGAACTTTCTTGGTGGTGCACACTAAGGGAGAACACAATCATTGGTAATTTTAACAGGTATCATCTTATAGGCTACCGTCTGATACGTTGTAAACGTATCTATAATTTTTGATGTTCCATGCTTGGTTTTATCTACTTTCTAATGTTTTGTCCACACTTTGGAGTACTTTTCATATGATTTCTTGGACTAACCTATTAACAAGAGCCACAGTGCCAGTTGCCTGTTTTCTGCTGTTTTTGGTTCTAGAAAGTCAGAAAATGAATATTCTCGGAATTGGACTGGACAAAAGCCAAAGTCGTTATTTTCCTGGAAGCTTCACGGAGCTAGAAGGAGAGACAAAGGGGTGCCACAGGGTGGCCATACCACCCCTAGGCGCGGGTCCCCCAAGCCGCTCCAGGGCATGGTGTGGGCCCCCTGGCTGGCCACCGACCTCGCCCCTTTGCAAATATATTCCTCCCGATACAGAAACCCTAAATTGTCTAGCCTCCAGCCACGAAAAGTTCCGCAGCACCGCCGCCACCGAAGGGGAGATTCGGGGGACAGAAAATCTCTGTTCCAGCACCCTGCCGGGACGGGGAAGTGCCCCCGGAGCCATCTCCACCGATCTCCACCACCACTCCATCACCGTTGCTGATTCTATGATGAGGACGGAGTAGATCTCTCTCGAGGCTAAGGGTTCTACCGGTAGCTATGTGTTCATCTCTCTCTATGCATGATCTTATTGAGATCATGAGCTTGTAATCTATAGATATACCTTGCTACTCAAGTGCTTTAATAGATCTCTGCTCTCCCCATGTGTGTGAAGTTGACAGTGTGCACACCATGGTGGCACTTAGGCTAGAGATTACAAATACTTGTTATGAGTTATATTTGGAGTTGGATGTCTCTATGAAATTGTGGTGTTTGTTGGAACCATCTAGTGCTCAAGGTGATAGTGTGGGGTTATCTAGATGCGGAAAGCGACCTTTGTGGTGTGTTGTTATAGCCCTACCATCGATTAGAGTGTTCAACCGGAGAGTAGTTTCGAGTAATATCATGAAGATAATATATTTATATGAGAGTGTTCACTAGTGAAAGTATGATCCCTAGGCCTTGTTTCTAAGCATTGAAACACCGTTTGCAACTAGATCTGTTACATGTTTGCTTGCTTCCATCTTTATTTCAGTTTGCCTTTAGTCTCTTCCAGGCCATCAAGCTATTTTCTATCACCGTTACCACTTATAATTATCTATACCACTTGTATTTCACTATCTCTCCGCCGAACTAGTGCACCTATACACCTGACAAGTGTATTGGGTGTGTTGGGGACACAAGAGACTTCTTGTATCTTGATTGCAGGGTTGCTTGAGAGGGGATACCTTTGACCACTTCCTCCCTGAGTTCGAAACCTTGGGTGATCCACTTAAGGGAAAACTTGATGTTGTTCTACAAACCTCTACACTTGGAGGCCCAACAACTGTCTACAAGAATAGAAGTGCGTAGACATCAAGCTATTTTCTGGCGCTGTTGCCGGGGAGGTAAGGCAAAAGGTACTCACATCCTCCGGTGTGAGTGCTCAAAGTTATTTCCTTTAGATTCTACAATTTTGTCTTTTTGTTTCTTGTTTTCACTAGTTAGGCTTAATGGAAAACAACAAAATAATTAGAGAGCTTTATAGTATTTATCTTGAGTTAGGACATGAAGTATTTGAAGAGAAAATTAAAAAACCTATGGAACTTTATTTGCATGCTAATTGCCATGTTATTAGTATGAATTCTTTGAACACCATTATTGCTAATGCTATGGAAAAGTCTAAGCTTGGGTAAGCTAGTTTTTATGAAAATGATCTATTTAGTCCCCCAAGCACGGAGGAGAAAATTACTTTGATGATACTATACCTCCAATATATGATGATTACAATGATGAATATGATATTTTCAGTCCACCTACTATTGAGGATAAAATTAATTATGATTACAATGTGCCTCCTATATTTGATGATTATGGTGATGAGAATAATAATGATAGCTATTTTGTTGAATTTGCTCCCACTATAATTAATAAGAATAACTATGCTTATGTGGAGAGTAATAATGATTATATGCATGTGGCTCGTGATAAGAATGTTTTATGTGATAGTTATATTGTTAATTTTATTCATGATGCTACTGAAGTTATTATGAGAGAGGGAAACATGGTTTTATGCATCTCAATAATATTAGGTTTCCCCTCTTTATGTTGAAAGTTTTGAAGTTGCACTTGTTTTGCTTTCCTATGCTTGTTGCTTTGTGCTTTCATGACTTGTTTCTTTACAAGATTACTATGCATAGGAAGTGGGTTAGACTTAAATGTGCTTTGAATTTACTTCTTGGCGCTCTCTTTTACTTCAATTCATATTTCTTATGTGAGCATATTCTCAATCTATCATGCCTAACTTAAAGGCGTTAAAGAAAAGTTCTTATTGGGAGATAACCCAAAAGTTTTAGATGAGTCTTGGAAGTTATTACCTCTGTAATAACCGCTCCTTATCCTTTTTACTTGCTTTTTGTGCCAAGAGTAACCTCTAATGAGAGAGAAGTAATGATTGGGAAAGTTGCTGTCCCGAAACAGATTTCTGTGCTTCACCGTAAAAATTCGTGTAAAATCTCTGTACATCCTTTTGAGGCGTGAATTTTTGTGCTTCTGCCCCAGGTTGTTATCTGACTTTCTTTAGTTCAACACTTTTTTATTTGAGCAACAGAAGGTCTTCGACAAAATTCGTCTTTACCTACTGGTCTGTTTTGTCAGCTTCCTGCCATTATTTGCATTTGCTTCTTGTTGGTTCCTTTTTGAGTTCTTTTGGGGAATTGAGCTTTTTGAGGGAAGTGCTACAGTAGCTTGTGTTTTAATGGAAGTTTTATTGGTGTTGAAACTGAACCCAAAGACTTATTATATTGAGTACACTAATGTTGCTAATAAAGGTTGTGTGAAATTTTGTATGAAGGAAAAATTTCAGGTGTATGGAAGGATTGAGTAATGAGATGAAGGATGGACTAAAGCTCAAGCTTGGGGATGCCACGCGTGTCACCCCAAGAAATATCCAAGAAGTACAAGCGTCAAAGCTTGGGGATGCCCAAGGAATCCCCCTCTTCATCAATAAAAATCCCAGGTTTCTTCCAAACACTTCATTTTTATTGTTTCATGCATAGTTGTGTTGTTCTTGGAGCGTCTTATTTTTTGTTTTCATTTTGGTTTTCATTTGCTTGGTTTGCTTAGTTTGCTGAATAAATTGGTTGGACCCCCTCTTTCATACATTGGTTTTCAAATAGTTTGGTTTGGACTGGAAAAGAGTAGGAAAGTTCATGCTTAAGTGGTAAAGATAGCTTGTTTTTGATTGTGGCATATGCTTTGTCATGCCATGCTTGATATTATTTTGGCTTTATGCTTAGTATTCTTTGTTGTAGCATTACTTGTTATAAACAATTGAGATTGCTTAATGTGCCTTGGAAAGATCATGCGTTGTTTTAGCATATTAAAGCATAGTATTGTGGTATTCTCCTTTGATGCTTTATTTGGGTTGACTTGGCCCATGCTCACACCATGTTATGACTATCCCAAGTCACCATATCCTTTATGATCCTTTAGTTTTCAACTTGTAGTATCACTTTATGCTTTGATCAATGACGTTTTGTCGCTCTGCATGATTATGGCCATTATTGCTCTCTTAGTTTGTCGCTCCCAGTCTTTTGCTAGCCTCCACAACCAAGTATGAGTTCCACTCATGCATCCAACTCCTAAAACCAAGTTATTCCAAAGATTCCACCATACCTACCTATTAGCATATGCTACTCCAAGTATATTCATGTTTTTATCTACCTTCCGAATTAAACTTGTTATGAGAAAACTAGTGATTAAAGCTCTCACGAACTTGATGGCACACTTTATGTTTCTTGCCCTTAATAAACTTGAACCATTGTGTCGTCTATGTTGTATATGCTTGCACTTATTTGTTGGCGATTAGAATAACCATGTTGTCATGGGGAACGCTTTCCACATTGCACCTGTACTTTGTACCTAGTTGATATCATGTTCTTTTGTCTATGGATGTCGTCGGTGTGAAATGAAAGGGGAGCTTGTAAGTCCATGGAGTTATGTATGTGTTTTAGAGAAACGCCTGGGCCGCCGGTCTAATCCATGTTGTCATGGTGGAAACCTGTAGCGTAACCATAATGAGCTGTCTATGAAGCATTCTTCTTATAAAAAAGAGTCAGATATTGAGAAAAAAGAGAAAAAGAAAAAAAGAGATATGAGAAAAGAGGAAAGAGAGAGAAAATCACCATATTCCCATGGTAAATAAGAAGATTTCTGAGATGCTCGTTGTCTGCTTTCCTTGTCATTTTGATATGGGGATTCTTCCGTATCATCAGGCAAGGGGTACCTCGTTGGCGGTTCTCTATGATACACATGTACTTACGATGACAAGAACTTACCGGTGACTAAACTTGAGTAGCATGAGGAGTGACCCTCGTATTCAAGGGACATGAGATTTCCAACTTATACTTCGTCAAGCATATACACCATAGTTTGTTCACTTTAACCTTAATCACTTCAAGATGCTTATGATAGGGGCAATGAGAGCTGAAAGCTAACAAGTACCATAATTTTTGGAAGCTCTTTATGAGACTTGAATCCCTACTTCCTTCTATGAATGCCTTTCTTTTACTTTTATGTTGAGTCCCCATCTTCTATCTTTATGCACCTATTGATAGAGCATAGTGGCCATTCTTAGTTTAATGTGCGTTGTCCCAAAACTTGTTGATTGATGCATAACTTTGATATTGCTTGTTCTTAAACTATTTGTATCTAGTCACCCTTATAAACTTAAGGTGTCCTATGCATATATGTTTTAATACACTATGATGGACAAGCTAAATACCATTCTCATTGTGTTTTCTTTCTGTGAAACAAACAAGCATCTTGCAAAGCATTGTTATTCATGAATCTTTTGTTTGCGCATTTTCATGTTACGACATAGTTGCTATGTCTTATTGTTAGAACTTTATCTTTTATGCTATGTTGAAGTACTATGATCCCAGTTATCCGTGTTTTACAAATACTTTGATCAAGTTTATGATGGTGCATGTCACCTCAAAAATTATTCTTTCTTTTTATCACTTACCTACTCGAGGACGAGCATGAGTTCAGTTTGGGGATGTTGATACGTTGTAAATGTATCTATAATTTTTGATGTTCCATGCTTGGTTTTATCTACTTTCTTATGTTTTGTCCACACTTTGGAGTACATTTCATATGATTTCTTGGACTAGCCTATTAACAAGAGCCACAATGCCAGTTGCCTGTTTTCTGCTGTTTTTGGTTCCAGAAAGTCAGAAAATGAATATTCTCGGAATTGGACCAGACAAAAGCCAAAGTCGTTATTATCCTGGAAGATTCACGGATCCAGAAGGAGAGACAAAGGGGTGCCACTTGGTGGCTAAACCACCCCTAGGCGCGGGACCCCTAGGTCGCGCCTGGGCATGGTGTGGGCCCCCTGGCTGGCCAGTGACCTCGCCCCTTTGCCTATATATTCCTCCCGATACAGAAACCGTAAATCGTCCAGCCTCCAGCCACGAAAAGTTCCGCAGCGTCGCCGCCACCGAAGGGGAGATTCGGGGGACAGAAAGTCTCTGCTCCGACACCCTGCCGGGACAGGGAAGTGACCCCGGAGCCATCTCCACCGATCTCCACCACCATCTCCATCACTGTTGTTGATTCCCATGATGAGGAGGGAGTAGATCTGTCTCGAGGCTAAGGGTTCTACTGGTAGCTATGTGTTCATCTCTCTCTTTCTATGCATGATCTTATTGAGATCATGAGCTTGTAATCTATAGATCTACCTTGCTACTCAAGTGCTTTAATAGATCTCTGCTCTCCCCATGTGTGTGAAGTTGACAGTGTGCACACCATGGTGGAACTTAGGCTAGAGATTACAAATACTTTCTATGAGTTATATTAGAGTTGGATGTCTCTATGAAATTGTGGTGTTTGTTGGAACGATCTAGTGCTCAAGGTGACAGTGTGGGGTTATCTAGATGCGGAAATCGAACTTTGTGGTGTGCTGTTATAGCCCTACCATCGATTAGAGTGTTCAACCGGAGAGTAGTTTAGAGTAGTATCATGAAGATAATATATTTATATGAGAGTGTTCACTAGTGAAAGTATGATCCCTAGGCCTTGTTTCTAAGCATTGAAACATCGTTTGCAACTAGATCTGTTACATGTTTTCTTGCTTCCATCTTTATTTCAGTTTGCCGTTAGTCTCTTCCACGCCATCAAGCTATTTTCTATCACCGTTACCACTTATAATTATCTATACCACTTGTATTTCACTATCTCTTCGCCGAACTAGTGCACCTATACACCTGACAAGTGTATTGGGTGTGTTGGGGACACAGGATACTTCTTGTATCTTGATTGTAGGGTTGCTTGAGAGGGGATACCTTTGACCACTTCCTCCTTGAGTTCGATAAACCTTGGGTGATCCACTTAAGGGAAAACTTGCTGCTGTTCTACAAACCTCTGCACTTGGAGGCCCAACAACTGTCTACAAGAATAGAAGTGCGTAGACATCACCATCGAGTATCTAATACTAGCACACAATAAGATATACAAACAATGACATTGAATGTAAGAGTGATGCGATATGGTCCTTCTCAACATGATCACCATCCCGCGACTACAGATTCCGGTGCTAGGGTTCCGACACCGTAGGCACCAGGTACCGGTGCCTTTATGGCGTGGTAGTCTGTCACCTCCGTGACCATCTACTACTACTTAGCAACATAAAGTATGTACTTTATCTTTGCCACAACCATATCACATCATAACGCCCCTTAAAAACAAAGTTAGATGCCTCTACTTTATCTTTGCATGTTTTACATGGCTGAATGGGCTTTCGCACAAGAAACATTCTTACCTACGAACTTTCACCACAACGCTGATCAAGTAGTTATCTATACTACACCGCTTTCGGGGCCCTCCGTTGCAAATGGCATACCAACTAATGCGAGAGAGACATACACCCCCAAAGCCACTTTATACGGTACAAGCCATATGTCAAGCATGGACTAGTCTCGCGAATGAACGTGTAAAGTAAGTTGGGGGCCGCTTCATCAAGCATTACTGCGGTATATACAAGTACACGTGGGAGGATAACAACTAAAAGATCAACACCCACACGCTACATATCGTGTGTTCTACCCGTACTAGCATTACTACGCATAGATCTAGCTCTGATACCACCATAGGGGTTCGAGTATGAAAACAATAAATTTTTACCCTACTCCCCTGAACCCCTGATACTGCCAGGACCTATCTATTAGTAATGCAGTAACATAAGGGACTTTTCGCGAACTTACCGTGAAGACTGAAAAGCGTTGTCAACGCTCAGGAGAGCGTGGTTGATGTAGACGAGCCGAAGCCGACCATAAGGTCGTGATGAAGTCCTTGCGCTCCTGCGGCTCCAACAACTCCTAGTGCCTCAAATGTGACACCTCGCGGGGAGTTACATGCATCCGGTGTCTGGCGATGACTCCCGCTTCCCCGATCCAGCAGCAGTTGCGGAAGTAGAGATCCTCGATCTGAATCTCGCAGTGCGACGACACTCCACGGTGGAGATGTCTCTCGTCTACGTAGTTTCGTACTTGGGACCACGGTCACGAGAGAGAGAGAGAGAGAGAGAGAGAGAGAGAGTATCAATTGGAGGTCTCCCCAAAATTGAGGAAACCTTTATTGAATATTGTGTTGTATTTTTCTAGTCAAAATACCCCACTATATATAGGGGGAGGGGAGGTACTACCTCCCTCAAAGTCCTAGGGTGGAACTAAAGGAGGGGAGAGGGGGACACCCGCCGGCCAGCCCTAGTGGACCCGCGCGGGGGGCTAGGCCCAGCCGGCCACCCCCTTGCCCTTTCTCTCCTCTTACCTTTACCTCATGGGCCCTTCTTCCTCCGGAATTGGCCCATTAAGCCTTTTTAACCTTTAATTGATTTCTCTTTTTATTAAATAATTATGAATAAATGATTAAATTATTATTTAACATTCATTCACATATTATTCAATCTCTGTGGCTATGGAACACTTTCCACCTCCACTCCGGACATCCTACGGACTTACCGAAACCCTTCCGGTTTTCTCTCTTTCTATTCTTCAGTGATTCTACTGATCCTATGAACACTCTCTAAGCATCATCAAGCCCTTAAGCGTGATACCCCATGGTTCGAGAACACTCTAGACATGGTCGGGACACTCCCGAACCAATGATCGACAGAGGGACCTAGATGGCCATGTGACCCCTGTGCATTCCATGAAGATCTTTCGTCGTTTGAACCGGGATAGTCGTATCTTATTCCTTTTGTCTCTCGATACTTGCATTGCCCGAGATCGGATGAATGATATCACCATGTCGTGTTCAATCTCGTTACCGAACAATGCTACTTGACTCGTTTCGACAAGTGATATCCCTGTGATCAAATCACACGCTGCACATCTATTGGATATAGCTTCTCCGAGTGGGCCCTCGAGTATCTTTCCATCACGTGGATGGACAAATCCCGCTCTTGACATATATTGCCTCTACTGTTCCTCCGAATACCTGAACACACCTTTATGATCACTGTATTACCAAGTGATGTTTGATGCTATCTAAGCACTCTCAGGAGACATCGATTGATATAGCCTCACGGTCTAAGGAATAGTCTACGAGGTCTATTCTAATCGTCGTAACTTGAACTTCGTGACATGATCGGGTCATGATGTTTAGGTTGGGTATTGGTTCATCGTTTCATTCTCAGAATGAGTTTACTCCATTTCCAACTGGCATAAATGCCACATGATCAGGAAACCTTGATCATCTATTGACCAATGAACCAGTGACTAGAGTTTCAGCGGGAACCCTTGGTTGTTTATATATCACACGTGCATTGACGTTTCCTTTCAATACAGTTATAGCATGATATAAAACTTGATCATAAACTTTATGAAATATGGTAATAATCCTTATTATTATTTGTCTCTAGGGCATATTTTCTACAAAATAAAACATAGAAGAATACCTTGAGAGAGAAAGAAAGATCTATTTTGAGTATTGTCAAACTCTCGGCCATTGTCACATTGGATAAATCGTATGGGGAGGCCGAAGTGTGTAAGAACATATCGCTGAAAATTTAGAAAAATAGAGTGCACATCGGATTTGGCACGAATAGGAAAGGTCCATATGTAGTGAGAATAATCATCAAGAATAACGAGATAATATTTGAAACTATAAACACTAGGGATCAGAGATGTCCATAGATCACAATGCAATAATTTGAACGGAAAAGTACTATAGGTAGTTGATGTGCCAAAGGGTAATCTAACATGTTTGCCGCATTGATATGCATTACAAATAGAGGGATCATGAGAAGAACCGGAACTATCTATAAGGAGACTAAATTCTTGAAGAAATGATGACATTGTGTTTTTATTAGGATGGCCTAGACGATGGTGCCAAAGGTCGACAGAGGTGTGCATGGCTTGAGCTGTGGAAGTTGGCGCGCCATAGAGGGGATAAAGATCGCCTGAGCTATTATAGTGAGCGAGGACCTCCGCCGTTTTCAGATCCTTCACAGATAAACCAAACAGGTCAAATTCTAAAGAAACATTGTTGTCGATAGTAAAGCGACGAACAAAGATAAGGTTTTTGATTAAAGATGGAGCAACAAGAATATTGCGGAGAAGAAAATTTGTGTGGGGATTATTGATGTAGGATTGACCGGCACAAGATATGGGGATTGAAGAACCATCACCAATAGTTATAGAAGAAAGGGGAAGAAGAACAAGCTGATAGAAAATCCATATTTGAAGACATGTGCTAAGATGCACCAGAATCAAAAATCCAATCCGTACCTTCATGGTTATTGAGCGTGAAATTGTTCATGGCAGCGATGAAGGCGGCTTGGTCCCAGCTTGGTGGAGCGGTTGATGAAGCGGTTGATGGCGATGGCGTAGGCATGTACGATAGGGACGGAGGAGCCTTGTACATGTAGGGCATTGCCATCGAGGAGGGCATGTAGTATTGAGGCGCGTGAGGCGCCATGTAGGCCGTCATTGGAGCTTGAGCGGTGTAGACCTGCTGCGGAGGTCGAGGTCCAAGAGGCCCTGGCGAGCCGATGGATGGACGAAGACTGGGACTCCATGTCCTGGTGTAGGCCGGTGGGGCGCCGTAGGGAGAGGGGGCCGACCAGGGCATGGGCCATGCCTGAACGAGACCCGTCCATGGATCGTGATGCGGCTGCCAGGGGGACACAGTGGAGGGAGGTGTCGACGCTGGTGGGGTTGGCGTTGGAGCCGGTGACCGAGGCTGAGGAGGCGGCGCTGGAGCAGGAGGCCAATACACTGGGTTCTTGTCGCGGTAGTTCGGGCTTGGCCGCCATCCAGGAGGGGCCGTTGGTGGTGCAGCAGGAGTCGGTAGGAGTGGGGGACGAGCCGCTGTGTGAAACACCCGAGGAGGATGAGCGGCCTTGCATGCTTGATTCTGAGCCTCGAGTTGCAAAATAGATCGCACTTTGGCGAAGGTTGGATAGGGTTTCAGTAGTAGGATGAAGGCAACTTTCTTCTCAGATTGTTCGCCTAGACTGACGAGGAGGGTGTTGATGAGGGAACAGCCGTCAACGGGATCACCAAGCTCCTGAAGTTCGTTGCCGATGGCCTTGATGCGTTGGCAGAAGACGGTGACGGGGGAATCACCTTGAGTGCTGGTGCGGAGCTCGATGTGGAGAGTGTTGACGCTTGAGTCGGAGTTGTCCTAGAAAAGCTGTTGTAGGGCAGCCCATAGTTGTGTTTCCGTGGCGTCATCAGTGGAGACCAGGTTGAAGAGCTCGGTGGAGATCCTGGTGTATATCCATTGGATGACGGTGAGGTCATCCTTGACCCAGCGTGGATCGGCAGGCCGCGGCATCAAGGCAAGGTTGATGTGATCATGGAGGCCGCAACGACCGAGATGAACATGGAAGAGGTGACGCCAATGATAAAAATTATGCATGGAGAGATCGAGGACAGTCGGGACAAAGGGGCAAACTTCGGCGATCGGGTCGGCTAGGGTAAGTTGTGGGGGCTGTGGATTTTGTTGGGGAATTTGGTGGAGAGTAGAGGTGGAGGAAGAAGAGAGAGATGCGCCGGCGGCGCGAGCTTCGGCCGACGTCCAGAGTGGATGCGGCGGCAGCGGCGGAGGCGTTGGCGGAGCCATCTAGGTGCGGAAAACCTAGGCGGCTGATACCATGACATTTTAGGATAATAATAACTTGTATTGATTTGAACAATACTACAAAGATTATATAGGAGAGAGGAGGAGACGGCTAAACCGACTTAGGCTAGAGTCCTAATTCAACTCAAACACAACTCTAATACCTTCAGCTCGAGCTAGTGTATGTAGTCATCGCTAGGTGGTCCATGGACCTATTTTTAATTTTTATTAGGTATCTTTATATTGTTGTTGATAATTATTAATGGACCAATGGAATTTTCGCAAAAAAAAAACCTTCATAAACGCACACACAAAAAGAAGGATAACCCATCTGGCTCTTTGTACTCGATGGGCCGGAAAAGAGTAAAACGAGATGTGCCAAATAATTGCGAAGTACCTGCCAGCATAATTGATCAAATAATCAATTTATCCACAGAGAATACGTCAGATCTCTGAGTTTACTTAGACTTAGACCCATTAATATTCACTTTAGTATCAACACAATCTTGCCCGTGCAAACACAAAGCTTAACCTGGCATATTCATCACGGTGAGATAAGTAGCACACGTATGTGAGTTTCTAAGGAGATGATAAGGTAAAAATTGCATGTAAATTTTACATAGTATATTAGGAGTTTTGGTAATTTCTTGTTGGCATGTAATTTAAAATTTTCCCTATATGCAAGATTTTTTATGAAATTTGTTGTACTATTCCGTGTTAAAAATCCCTCTCCTCTACTGCCTCTCCTATCCTAGGAAAAAAATCTCTGTCTGGAGAGATAAAAAGGCAGCGGAAAGGGGGAAACGTAGTAATGTGTGTGATGGCTAATTATTGCAAACAATTAATCAGAAATCTCTGTGTGTGATGGCTAATTATTTCTCTACGTTTATATCGTATTTTTAGTCAAACAATTAATCAGAAATCTCTGTAGCCTTGCTATCAATGGCTAATTATTGCAAAGATATGCAATCCTTTGTTTTAAATTGTGTTGTGTAGGAAATCATACTTTTAAGACAAAATCAGGAGCATTTATTGAAGTTATGATGTTGCCTACTAAACCAAGTTAACTGGGTCTAAAAGGATCCTCCAAAAGGTTTAACGACCTGACGCACGGGCAAGGCCCGCCTGTATGGTCCGCCCGTACCATGTGGCAGCGGCTCTATTAGGTTAAACACAGCAACTTTAGTGAAGACGCCTATATATTTCGAGACTCTAGGCATCGCGAAGAGAGCCACCATTCTCAGATTGCATCACAACACCACCAAAAAAGATCCACTACCATAGTTCATCCTCTCCACCCTCCATCCACTCCATAGTCATAGTCATCATCTTGTACTTGAGATCTTCTTGTGAATTGACGACTATTGTAAGAATATTTGATTTCAATCTAAGTATTTTGTACAATGTTTTCTATCATTGATCTTATTGTTATGAGTGAGTAGTCCTCATGGGCTGCGGGCTGGGGTGAAATCTCGTAGTGATTATGTACATCTGATTCATGGGAGTATTATGTGGTGATTGAATAGAGATTTATATCATTGTACATTTGTCTCTTATCTCGATCCACGGACTTGTAGGTACCCAAGATTCCAAGGATTGGTAAAGACTTGAGGTGAGATGAGTGGTGAACGGCGACCTCACACGAAACCAAGTGACGGTAAGGAGAGTATGGTTTTTGTTTAGGGGTCCACTTGGTAGTAACAACAACATCACTTCTTAAGGCGTTGATCTATATTTTACTTAATAATCTTTATAACACGGTGCTTCATGGTGTAATGGTTGGATTAGAAGACTATTGCTATGTTTGTGGCTCGCACGGGTTTTAGTATATTTGGATATGCTGCCCACAACCTTATCTCTGTTAAATCATTTCACATGAATGAGAATATTATTATTTTTATACCATATGATGTGCAGGTGAATTTTCAACCCTGGTCTATCTCCATCTATTGCAACAACCAATGATTCAAAGTAAACTAGAAAGGTCAGGTAAACATAAGGTAAAACAAACAAACAAGACTTATAGACTGAAGGAGATATGCCCTTGAGGCAAATAATAAAGGGATTTTATTATCATATCTCATTAGTTCATAATAGTTTTATATCATGTTATAACTGTATCAAAGGAAAACATTGATATAGGTATGAGATATATCATGTTATAATTGTATCTCCCTAGTAGCCTCTATTCAGCTAGTTCATTGGGTAGCTGATGATCAAGGTTACCTGATCATGGTGCTATGAGATCCCAACTAACAATAAAGTCATATCATATAGAATGATGTGATGGATATTTTCCATCGAATGATTGTTGCAACACGATCATGTCACTTAGTTTATGTTGCAATTATCAGAAACAGTGTGTCCTAATCCTTAGACTATGAGATCATATGAATCACTGTTACTAGAAGATTGCTTTGACTGCATCAACAGTTATTTCCGTGACTGGGTGACCATAAAGGTGCATGTTGGGTAGTTCGAAGGAGCATGTTGGGCCTATGCATCGAGATCGGGATTTGTTCTCCTATGTGATGGGAAGATACACTAGCCCCACTCGATGGATTACATCTATAAGTTGTGCAACATATAACTAGGCCATGAGGATGAAATTTCACGTGAACGAGTAAAACAGTACTTGTTGGAAACGAGATTGAACAAGGTATCATGATACGATGATCAGATCTCGGACAAGTCTTGTATCGTGTAACAAAACGAATTGATTATATCGTCTAAGGTTCGACACGACGGTGATTCATGGAGTGCATAGGGGTCAACATGGGCATCCTGGTCCCGCTATTGATCATTGATCGAGATCATGTCTATGAAATTCCCAACCCGTAGGAAACACGTTTAAGGGCACTACGACGCTTGGAGATCCTCATGTGAGATGGAATCACAGAAGAGAGAGAGAGAAATCGAAATCGTTCCGGAGAGATTCAAAGTTGTCCGGAGAAAGAAAGAAGGAAAATGCTAAAAGAAGTTTCGGATAAATGGCAATTTACAATATGCATTTATTATATATTAATTATGAATTGACTTATACTAAATAAATATTTAAATTAAAATTTAGTAGGAAACTTCCTCATTAGGCCAAAACCCCAAAGGGAATTGGCCTAGGAGGAAGTCATTGGGAAAGGCAGCAAAAAGAGCACTACGTGTGGGCTAGGAAGCCCACACAGCAAGTGAGCGGACGGGCTCTGTGAAGGGAATATGCCCGATAGGCAATAATAAAGTTGTTATATATATACTCCAAGTATATGATATATGTTTATTTTGCATGCTATAATTGTATTAATTTTCAAAATGTTAATACATGTTGTTTAATAAACAAATAGAAAGTTCCTAGTTATGCCTCTCTTATAAACTAGCTCGTTGATTAACAAGATGATCAAGGTTTCCTGATCATGGACATTGGATATTGTTAATAATGAGGTCACAACATTAGTGGAATGATGTGATGAACATTCATCCGAAGTATAGCATTACGATCAAAGTCATTATGTTTAGATTGCTATAACATCATACCAAGTAATCCTAGTCCTTAGACCATGATATCATGTCAATCACTAACACTGGAAGAGTATCTTGATAACATCAAATGTCACACCATGACAGGGTGGCTATAAAGGTGGGTTCAGTGCTACGAAGGTGTTATGTAGAGGCTAATGGATCAAGAGTGGGATTTCTCCATCCTGATGACGGATAGATATACTCTAGGCCCTCTCGATGATATCACATTAAGATAGCTTGCAAGCAAGTGATGTGATTACTAGAATGTTATATCATGGGAACGAGAAAATAGTACATGTCAACAACGAGATCAAACTAGGTATGGAGATACCGATGATAGAATCTCGGACATGTAATATATCACGAGACAAAGGGATTTAGTTACTAGCGTTAAAGGTTCTCACGATCACTTAAGTCATTGTTGAATGTGTGGGAGTCAGTATGGATCTCCAGGTCCCGCCTCTGATTATTGATCCGAGAATGGTCTCGATCATGTCTGCATTATTCGTGAACTGTAGGTAACACACTTAAGGGATATCAACACCATTTGGATCAAATATGTTCCAAACAAAAGAATCGCAAAGCCTTGGAACTATTTAAATAGACACCGGAATTGTTTCGGGTGAAATTGTTGAAATTGGTTCTGCATGTGATATTGAAATATTGAAGGGGGTTTATGTGAATGTTTTTTAATTAAAGTAATTAACAAAATTCTGAATAAAATAAATAAAAGAGTTTTATTAAATGAGAGTTGCGTTAAATTTGGTGGAAATTTAATGCATATGAGTGGGAATTTGAGTGGAGGCAAAATTGATGTGAGTGGAGCTTCACCACATGAATGTGCAGAGGTGGGGGCACCTCCTCTTGGCCGCCGGCCATGGGAGGGGATGCCCCTCTTCCCTATAAAAGGCCCCCTTCTCCTCCCTCTCAAATCACATCTCCTTGTGAAGGATCTCTCCCCCTCTAGAATTATTTCCCCATGGTCTCGGATTAGCGAGATACATGTTCCCGATGGCATTTCGTCTAGAAGGAGTTGCTGCTTTTGCTGCATCACTGGAGCGAGGAGATGGAGGTTGTTCGGTGGCCTGAACGTGTGTGCAATCACGGATGCGCTGCTGAGTTGCGATGCTGGACTTCTTCTCGATCCTGAGATCGGCAAGCGTTCGACTATATCATCCATGAGTTCAACCTCGTTATGCTTTGTCGGTCTACAAGGGTATGTTCTCTATAGATGTATATCCACCTGTAGCTTGTATCTAGTAAATAGATCTTGGTGCTTAGTACTTCCCATCGTAGGAATTTTTTGTTTTCTATACTGCGAACCCAACAGTGGTATCAGAGCCTGATCTATGCGTAGATGATTTGCACGGGTAGTACACATATGAGTATGTTGGCGATGATTGATACGTCGTAAATGTATCTATCATTTTTTATGTTCCATGCTTGTTTTATATCTACTTTCTTGTGTTTTGTTCACACTTTGAGGTATTTTTATACATTTTCTGGAACTAACCTATTAACAAGATGCCACAGTGTCAGTTGATTGTTTTCTGCTGTTTTTGGTTTTAAAAAATCTAGTAAAGAAATATTCTCGGAATTGGACGGAACAAAAGCCAAAGTCAATATTTTACCCGAAGCAATACGGAGACCGAAGGGGAGACGAAGTGGCACACCAGGCCAGCCACACCTGGTGGCCGTGCAGCCTGGGGGCGCGCCACCAGGGGTGTGGGACCCCTGGTGCTCCACCGACCTTGCCCCTTCGCCTATAAAAGCCTCCCAGGACAAAAACCCTACGGACCTGATCAGAAATCCACGGAAGAGTCTGTAGCCGCCGCCATCTCCATCCCTAGATCAGGGGGATCCGAAGCTCTTCCTGGCACCCTGTCAGAGGGGAGAGATCACCCTGGAGGCCTTCTTCATCACCATGCAAGCCTCCGGAGTGATGCGTGAGTAGTTCATCCTTGGACTATTGGTCCATACAGTAGCTAGATGGTTGGTTCTCCTCCTTTGTGCTATCATGTTTAGATCTTGTGAGCTCCGTTCATGATCAAGATCATCTATTTGTAATCTTACATGTTGTGTATGCAGGGATTCGATGGATATTGAGATACTATTTCAGATTGATTATTGATTCTATCATGTCTATGTTATTTGTGATCTTGCATGCTCTCTGTTGTTAGTATCTATCTTGGCTAAGTAGATGCTTGCAACTCCAAGAGGGAGTATTTATGCTTGATAGTGGGTTCATGCCTCTAGTAATCTAGGGAAGTGACAGAAATCTCTAAGGTTGTACATGTGTTGTTGCTACTAGGGAGAAAACAACAATCCTTTGTCCATGGGGCAATCTTATTGTTTACTTTACACACTTTGCTTAATGCAATTATCTGTTGCTTGCAACTTAATACGGAAGGGGGTTCGGATGATAACCTGAAGGTGAATTATTAGTCATAGATGCAGTTGGATTACGGTCTATGTATTATGTTGTAATGCCCAATCAAATCTCGTAGGAGTCAAGATGTCTAGTATATGCATTGGTATAGTTTCTCAATCTGTCAATTGCCCCGCTGTAATTTGTTCACCCAACATGTTATCTATCTTAAGGAGAAACACCTCTAGTGAACTATGGACCCCAGTCCATGCCTTTACCATTGATATATCATCTATTGTTTACCGTTTACTGTTTACTTTCTGCAAGAAATTACTATCTTCCACACTATACGTGTAATCCTTTGTTTTCAGCAAAACCAGTGAGATTGACAACCTCACTGTAAGTTGGGGCAAAGTTCTGTGGTTGTGTTATGCAGGATTCCAAGTTGCTAGCAACACCTTGGAGTTGTTTCCTTACTCCTACTGGTTTGATAACCTTGGTTTCATAACTGAGGGAAAACTTGCTGCTGTGCTCATCATACCTTCCTCTTGGGGTTCCCGACGAGCTCGACATATTTTGAGCCATCAATGATGATCATGTTATTGCTTCTTATATGTATTTTGTATATTGGTGGCATAGTGGGATGAAGCGGCCCGGACTAACTTTACATGTCCTCGCACATGAGACCTATTCCACGATTGACATGCAACTAGTTTTGCATGAGTGGCTAGCGGGTGTATGTCTCTCCTACTATAGTCAATATCTAATTTATAACGAGTTGCTAATAATTTTGTTATCGTCGTTGTGGTTCCATGTTCGTAGGTAAGACCGGTTCTATCTTCGAAACCCCTAAGCCACGTAAAACTTGCAATGGATAAATTAGAAGCGTATAGTTTAGATTGTTGTTAGGATAGTGTCATGATATGATAATGTTGTAAGTTGATGTATCGTTGATACTCTTACAACACACCTAATGTGTAAGTTCCATAGACCTTGGCCTTACACACAGAGGAATGATAAAGATCATACCACGATGCACATGATAGTGATCAAGTGTAAGACCATGTCATTTCACTTTACACATATGATGTTTGCATCTTATATTGCTTGTTTGGTGTTTTAGTAGCACTATAAGATGATCCCTCATTTAAATATCAATATAAAAATGTGTTCTTCCCTAGTATGCACTGTTCTATGGATCATTGTTTCACGCCATCACACGATGATCAAGTGTTTTTTACTCTACGCTTTCATACAACGGGTGTAAGACAGTTTTACACACGCGAGTACTAAGGTTCTTACTTGGCGAGCCTAGCATGTACAGACATGGCCTCGGAACATGGACTAAGAGGTTAAGCATGAGTCATATAGTTGATATGATTCCCATATTGATGCTCGCCTTTAAGATTAGTACGTGTTACGAACTTGTTCAGTAGGAAGAACAACAAGAGCATTGACATATTGTATATGAATGTACTTATCTGAATGATGACAGCCAGTGAGGCAACACTACTGACAACCACGACATGTCGCTCTGCACTTCCTAGCATTTTGCTGAGCCACCTTGCCCATGTTGTTGATGGAAGGTGTCGTTGATGGAAGCTGCCTGGCAAGGCCATGTTTGGCTACGCCATCTTGTCCAGGAATTGATACGGGCGTGACGCCACCATGGACGACATCCCCAGGCTCAAGTTGTGCACCAACTAGACAGCCGTGGGAGGAGCTACTAGGTGGCGGGCATCGGTGGAGGAGCCTAGGAGGAGGAGCTCGAGGGAGATCATAAGAGGAGTAGTTTGCTGCACACGGACGAAGGGCAGCAGCCGCTAATGTACATGGCTGGCGACGTACACGTCTTAGAAGAATGGGTCCCAGGCGGCTGGGGGAGCCACCATAGGACGACATGGTCGCAGCGACCCTCTTTGCTTGTGGCGGCCAGTGTCGGTGCCGCCAGCGCTAACCCGGTTGTTGGGGGGATACCACCCCCGGTAGGGTCACGCCGGGTATAAAGGCCGAGTTAGCCGAGGTACGGCACGGTCAAAGCAAGTGCTGGCCGGGCCACCTCAAGGCTGGTCGATGATACGTTGCAAACGTATCTATAATTTTTGATGTTACATGCTTGTTTAGTATCTACTTTCTTATGTTTTGTCCACACTTTGGAGTATTTTTATACACTTTCTTGGACTAACCTATTAACAAGATGCCACAGTGCCAGCTACCTGTTTTCTGCTGTTTTTGGTTCCAAGAAAGTCAGAAAATGAATATTCTCGTAATTGGATGGGACAAAAGCTGAAGTCAATATTTCACCGAGGGGAACACGGAGCCAGAAGACGAGATGGAGAGGGGCCAGGGGCTGGCCACACCACTTGGCCGCGTGGCTAGGCCTAGCCCGTGCTTGGGGGTGGTGTGGGCCCCTGGCTGCCTCCTCGCTTCGCCTCTTCGCCTATAAGAAGCTTCCCGATCCAGAAACCCTAAAGACGGGAGCCTCCAGCCACGAAAGGTTCCACAGCGCCTCCTCCACCGAAGGGGAGATTCGAGGGACAGAAAGTCTCTGTTCCGTCACCCTACTAGGACGAGGAAGTGCCCCCGGAGCCATCTCCATCCATCTCCACCACCATCTCCATCGGCGTTGCTGATTCCCATGATGATGAGGGAGTAGTTCTTCCTCGAGGCTAAGGGTTCTACCGATAGCTATGTGTTCATGTCTCTCTCTATGCATGACCATATTGTGATCATGAGCTTTGTAATCAAGTAGATCTACCTTGCTACTCAAGTGCTTTAATAGATCTCTACTCTCCCCATGTGTGTGAAAGTGACAGCGTGCACACCATGGTGGCACTTAGGCTAGAATTACAAATACTTGCTATGAGTTATATTTGGAGTTAGATGTCTCTATGAAATTGTGGTGTTTGTTGGAACCATCTAGCACTCAAGGTGACTGTGGGGTTACCTAGATGGGGAAAGCGGACTTTGAGGTGTGCTGTTATAGCCCTACCATGGATTAGAGTATCCAACCGGAGAGTAGTTCATAGTACTATCATAAAGAGAAGATATTTATATGAGAGTGTTCACTAGTGAAAGTATGATCCCTAGGCCTTGTTTCTAAGCATTGAAACACCATTTGCAACTAGATCTGTTACATGTTTGCTTGCTTCCATCTTTATTTCAGATTGCCTTTAGTCTCTTCTTACCCGTCAAGCTCTTTTCTGGCACTGTTACCACTTATAATTATCCATACCCCTTGTATTTTACCATCTGTTTGCCGAACTAGTGCACCTATACACCTGACAAGTGTATTGGGTGTGTTGGGGACACACAAAAAATAGAGAGCTTTATGGTATTTATCTTGAGATAGGACATGAAGTGTTTGAAGAGAAAATTAAAAAACCTATGGAACTGTATTTGCATGCTAATAGAAATGTTATTAGTATGAATTCTTTAAACAGAATTATTGCTAATGCTATGGAAAAGTCTAAGCTTGGGGAAGCTAGTTTTTATGAAAATGATCTTTTTAGTCCCCCAAGCACGGAGGAGAAAATTTACTTTGATGATACTATGCCTCCAATATATGATGATTACAATGATGAATATGATATTTTCAGTCCACCTACTATTGAGGAGAAAATTAATTATGATTACAATATACCTCCTATATTTGATGATTATGGTGATGAGAATAATAATGATAGCTATTTTGTTGAATTTGCTCCCACTATAATTAATAAGAATGACTATGCTTATGTGGAGAATAGTAATGATTATATGCATGTGGCTCATGATAAGAATGTTGCATGTGATAGTTATATTGTTAATTTTATTCATGATGCTACTGAAAGTTATTATGAGAGAGGGAAACATGGTTTTATGCATCTCAATAATATTAAGTTTCCCCTCTTTATATTGAAAGTCTTGAAGTTGCACTTGTTTTGCTTTACTATACTTATTGCTTTGTGGTTTCATAACTTGTTTCTTTACAAGATTCCTATGCATATGAATTGGGTTAGACTTAAATGTGCTTTGAATTTGCTTCTTGATGCTCTCTTTTACTTCAATTCATATTTCTTATGTGAGCATCTTCTCAAACTATCATGCCTAACTTAAAGGCATTAAAGAAAAGTACTTCTTGGGAGATAACCCAAAAGTTTTAGTTGAGTCTTCGAAGTTATTACCTCTATAATAACCGCTCCTTATCATTTTTGTGTGGTTTTTGTGTCGAGAGTAACCTCTAATGAGAGAGAAGTAATGTTTGGGAAAGTTGCTGTCCCGAAACAGATTTTTGTGCTTCGCTATAAAATTCGTGAAAAATCTCTGTACGTCGGTTTCAGCTGTAATTGTTTGTGCTTATGCCCTAGGTTGTTATAGAACTTTCGTTAGTTCAACACTTTTCTATTTGAGCAACAGAAGGTCTTCGAAAAAATTGGTTTTTACCTGCTGGTCTGTTTTGACAGATTTCTGCCTTTATTTGCATTTGCCTCTTAATCTCTTTCTCTTTGAGTTCTCTTTGATCATTTGAACTTTTTAAAGGAAGTGCTACGGTAGCTTTTGTTTTAATGGAAGTTTTATTTGTGTTGAAACTAAACCAAAAGACTTATTATCTTGAGTACACTAATGTTGCAAATGAAGATTCTGTGAAGTTTTGTATGAAGGAAAAATTTCAGGTGTAAGGGAAGAATGATGTAATGAGAGGAAGAATGGACAAAAGCTCAAGTTTGGAGATGCCACCCCGTGTCACCCCAAGAAATATTCAAGAAGTACAAGTGTCAAAGCTTGGGGATGCCCAAGGCATCCCCTTCTTCATCAATAAAAATCTCAGGTTTCTTCCAAACACTTCATTTTTATTGTTTCATGCACAGTTGTGTTGTTCTTGGAGCGTCTTCGTTTTTTTTTGGTTTTCGTTTGCTTAGTTTGCTTAGTTTGGTTGAATAAATTGGTTGGACCCCCTCATTCATACATTAGTTTTCAAATAAGTTGGTTTGGATTGGGAAAGAGTAGGAAAAGTTCATACTTAAGTGGTAAAAAGGATCTTGTTTTTGACTGTGACCTATGCTTTGTCATGTCATGCTTGGTATTGTTTTGGCTTTATGCTTAGTGATTTTTGCTGTAGCATGACATGTTATAAACAATTTAGATTGCTTAATGTGCCTTGAAAGAATCATGCGTTGTTTTAGCATATTAAAGCATAGTATTGTGGTATTCTCCTTTAAATGCTTTATTTGGGTTGACTTGGCGCATGCTCACACCATGTTAAGACTATCCCAAGTCACCATAGCCTCTATGATCCTTTAGTTTTCGACTTGTAATATCACTTTATGCTTTAATTAATGATGTTTTGTCGCTTTGCATAATTTTGGCCATTATTTCTCTCTTAGTTGGTCGCTCCCAGTCTTTTGCTAGCCTCCATAACCAAGTGTGAGTTCCACTCATGCATCCAACTCCAAATAAAACCAAGTTATTCCAAAGAATCCACCATACCTACCTATTAGCATTTGCTATTCCAAGTATATTCATGTTTTTATCTACCTTCCGAATTAAACTTGTTATGAGAAAACTAGTGATTAAAGCTCTCACAAACTTGATGGCACACTTTACTTTTCTTGCTCCTAATAAACTTGAACCATTGTGTCGTTTATGTTGTATATGCTTGCACTTATATGTTGGGGATTAGCAGAACCATGTTGTCATGGGTAACGCTTTCAACATTTCACTTGTACATTGTACCTAGTTGATATCATGCTCTTTTGTCTATGGATGTCGTCAATGTGAAATGAAAGGGGAGCTTGTAAGTCCATGGAATTATGTATGTGTGTTAGAGAAACGCCTGGGCCGCCGGTCTAATCCATGCCTAATCATGGTGGAAGCCTGCAGCATAACCACAATGAGCAATCTATGAAGCATTCTTCTTATAAAAAAAGAGATAGAGATTGAGAAAAAGAGAAAAAAGAGAAAAAAGATATGCGAAAAGAGGAAAGAGAGAAAAAGCACCATTTTCCCATGGTAAATAAGAAGATTGCCGAGATGTTCGTTGTCTGCTTGCCTTGTCATTTTGATATGGGGATTCTTCCGTATCATCGGGCAAGGGGTACCCCGTTGGCGGTTGTCTATGATACACATGTACTTACTATGACAAGAACTTACCGATAACTAAACTTGAGTAGCATGAGGAGAGACCCTCATATTTAAGGGACATGAGATTGCCAACTTATACTTTGTCAAGCATATACTCCATAGTTTGTTCACTTTAACCTTAATCACTTCAAGATGCTTATGATAGGGGCAATGCGAGCTGAAAGCTAATAAGTACCATAATTTTTGGAAGCTCTTTATGAGACTTGAATCCCTGCTTCCTTCTATGAAGGCCTTTCTTTTACTTTTATGTTGAGTCTCCATCTTCTATCTTTATGCACCTATTGAGAGAGCATAATGGCCATTCTTAGTTTAATGTGCATTGTCCCAAGAGTTATTGATTGATTCATAAATTTGCTATTGCTTGTTCTTAAACTATTTGTATCTAGTCACCCTTATGAACTTTGAAGGTGTCCTATGCATTTATGTTTTGCTACACTATGAGGGACAAGCTGAATACCATTCTCATTTTGCTTTCTATATGTGAAACAAACAAACGTCTTGCAAAGCATTGTTATTCATGAATCTTTTGTTTGTGCCTTTTCATGTTACAACATAGTTGCTATGTCTTATTGTTAGAACTATATCTTTCATGCTATGTTAAAGTTTATGATCCCGGCTATCAATGTTTTATAAATGCCTTGATCAAGATTGTGATGGTGCATGTCACCTCAAAAATTATTCTTTCTTTTTATCACTTACCTACTCGAGGACGAGCAGGAGTTAAGCTTGGGGATGTTGATACGTTGCAAACGTATCTATAATTTTTGATGTTCCATGCTTGTTTAGTATCTACTTTCTTATGTTTTGTCCACACTTTGGAGTATTTTTATACACTTTCTTGGACTAACCTATTAACAAGATGCCATAGTGTCAGCTTCCTGTTTTCTGCTGTTTTTGGTTCCAGGAAAGTCAGAAAATGAATATTCTCGGAATTGGACGGGACAAAAGCCAAAGTCAATATTTCACCGAGGGGAACACGGAGCCAGAAGACGAGACGGAGTGGGGCCATGGGTTGGCCACACCACTTGGCCTACACCTAGGGGTGGTGTGGCCCCCCTGGCTGCCTCCTCGCCTCGCCTCTTCGCCTATAAGAAGCCTCTTGATCTAGAAACCCTAAAGACGGGAGCCTCTAGCCACGAAAAGTTCCGCAGCGCCGCCACCACCAAAGGGGAGATTCAGGGGACATAAAGTCTCTGCTCCGTCACCCTGTCGGGACAGGGAAGTGCCCCAGAGCCATCTCCATCAATCTCCACCACCATATCCATCGTCGTTGCTGATTGCCATGATGATGACGGAGTAGTTCTTCCTCGAGGCTAAGGGTTCTACTAGTAGCTATGTGTTCATGTCTCTCTCTATGCATGATCATATTGTGATCATGAGCTTTGTAATCAAGTAGATCTACCTTGCTACTCAAGTGCTTTAATAGATCTCTGCTCTCCCCATGTGTGTGAAGTTGACAGTGTGCACACCATGGTGGCACTTAGGCTAGAGATTACAAATACTTGTTATGAGTTATATTTGGAGTTGGATGTCTTTATGAAATTGTGGTGTTTGTTGGAACCATCTAGTGCTCAAGGTGACAGTGTGGGGTTATCTAGATGCGGAAAGCGAACTTTGAGGTGTGCTATTATAGCCCTACCATCGATTAGAGTGTTCAACCGGAGAGTAGTTTAGAGTAGTATCATAAAGAGAAGATATTTATATGAGAGTGTTCACTAGTGAAAGTATGATCCCTAGGCCTTATTTCTAAGCATTGAAACACCGTTTGCAACTAGATCTGTTACATGTTTGCTTGCTTCCATCTTTATTTCAGATTGCCTTTAGTCTCTTCTTACCCGTCAAGCTCTTTTCTGGCACCGTTACCACTTATAATTATCCATACCACTTGTATTTTACTATCTCTTCGCCGAACTAGTGCACCTATACACCTGACAAGTGTATTGGGTGTGTTGGGGACACAAGAGACTTTTGTAACCTGGATTGCAGGGTTGCTTGAGAGGGATACCTTTGACCACTTCCTCCCTGAGTTCGATAAACCTTGGGTAATCAACTTAATGGAAAACTTGTTGTTGTTCTACAAACCTCTGCACTTGGAGGCCCAACAACTATCTACAATAATAGAAGTGCGTATACATCCGCCGACTTACGGGGTAACCTGGCCCAGTGGGCATTTGCCTAACATTAACCCGGACGGTATAAAATATATGTCAGCTATGTTAATCTACCTTGTGTGCAGGTACCCCCGTAGCCGGGTTAGCTACATGCTAGCCGGGTTACCACTTGGCTTCCAAGGGGAGGAAGGAATCTCTCCTTGGTCAAAAGGTGGCCTTTGCCCACTAAAGCATGAGCGAAGCAGGGCAGAGGCGAGGACCAGCTGGGCGTGGCTGACAAAGGTGACGTAGCCAGTGCCGGCTGATGCAACCAATGTCGGCTAACGCCAAAAGCAGGGCGGCTCGCAGAGGATTATGTCCATAGTCCGGACTAGCCGTTTAAAGTGAATAAAGAGGCATCTAGCTTTAACCAAAGGGCATATTCAGGGAATATGCTTCCACGTGTGCCCTAACTATGTAACCTGGGCTCACCTATATAAGGAGCACCAAGGCCTTTGTAGAAGGGGATCGATCATTTATTCTGGCCAAGGTAGAACTCTAGAGCACTGTAGTGGGGGGGTAAGAGAACTAGTCTTCTTCTCACGAACAACTCAAGGAGCCCTTGTAATCTACCATTGAAAGAGTGAAAATACAAACACTTGTGTGTGGAATCACCACACTATCCCTCCCTGGATTCCTCTAGCGTACATTGGCCCCATCTTTAGCCTATCCATGGCATCTGCCGTGCCACCACCACGACAGTTGGCGCCAACCGTGGGGCGAGCGGCGCTAGCAGGGGTGAAAATCCGGACGGGAAACATCATCGACACCGGCGAGCGCGTCGTCTCTAGGTTGGTTCAGCGCTTTGGAGCGCTGGACTACGTCAGCGACAACGCTCGGAGCTTCGGCGGGCGTCCTCCTCCTTGCAACGGCCTCTTCATCAAGCTTGGCGCCCACAAGATCTATGTTGGCATGGACGAGTCCTGCATTCATCCGCGGCACGTCATCGAGGGAGGCGAGCCACCTCTCAGTGCAGTTCGCGACCCGCGTATCACTCGCCCCGCAAGCTACGTTGAGGTCATGATGACCGCGCCAAACGCCGGAATAAGCAAGGACCCGGCACCAGATCCGGAGGCTACGCCAAGGCAGGCAAGGTCTAGATTTCCTCCACTAGAGAGGCCAGAGAATGTACTGCAGCAAGCAATGCCAATAGCTCTAGTGGTAGATTCGGCTCAGGCGCAAGCTGAGTTGGAGGAAACTAGGCAGAAAGTGCTAGTTGGGGTGAAAAAAGTAGCTGAGTTGCAGCAGTCACTAAACATCACTCTGCGGGAGTATGCAAAGGCAAACCGTATAGATGGAGTAAAAATCCGAGGTAGGAACTTGATTACTGAAATTGACAGGGAGTATGTGCCTAGGCCGGGTCAGATGGCTACTATAGTGACTGGAGGGCTGGAGAGGTATAGTACCCCGGCAAAGAACCTCAGGGCTACCAATGCAGCTACATCCGAGTTAGAAGGCCTAACCGGAGAGGCCCAGGAAAGACAATAGGAGAGAGTAAACCACTTGTTGAGGGTGGCGTGCCAGCAGAATGAGGAAATGAACAAGGCAAACCCGGTGCAGCCCGGAGCATCCCGGGTGGTTTATTCGGCTAGAAACAACCTGGCAAAATCTGCTGGAGCGGCATTGACATGGGTATACCCTACAGGTACTCGAGCTTGGTATATACGGCCTGAATACAGCGGAAACCCATGACGTTGCCAAGGCCCAAATGGAGAACTCAAGTGTCCTACGGACTCTCAATAACTTGCGAGACAAGAAGAAGTCTGAAGATAGAAAGTTTGAAGGGCAAAACCTAACCTGTAACCGACTCGACCTGCTACCCAAGACCTAGCCTATCTATATAAAGGCTAGGAGGGGCGGCAAGGAGGACACACGCAACCCTAGTTTCCACAACCCTCGCTAGATTGCATCTACGCACCATTGTAATCTTCGATTCCTCTGATAATTCCACGAGCAGACAAGCAGGAGTAGGGACCTCTACGAGGCCTGAAGCTGGGTAAACCTTGCGTCCTTGTGTGCTTGTTTGCTAGCCGATTGATGCTTCCAGCACTCCCTCCTTCTCCAAAACCCAAGTCCATAACAATGGGCATTGATGAGTTAAACCCTCGCCAATTGGCGCCGTCTGTGGGAAGTGGGAGTGCTGATGTTGCAGCTTCTTCGGCCCCATCAGCTGTGATCTACAACTCCGCAACAGCGGAGATTCGCCAGCTCTTCGGTGCGTTCGACTTCACCATCCACACGCCGGCCACTCGCCCGGCTTTCGAGTCCGTGGGCGATGGAATTAGCCTGGCAATCGGGAGCTTCCTCTTCCAAGTTGGTTAGATGGGCACGCTTCGCATGCCTAACCAGCCGACAACACCATCGATTGCTCCAGCATCGTGGTTCCCTCCACTGATCGACACCCTCAGTGAGCTCAATGCCTCGACAACAGTCGAGAATACGGACATCGACAGCAGTCGCGAATCCGATCTGGGCGATCTAGCAACTGAAGATGGAGCCTACGGTTCCGGATCTGAAAGTTGTGGGAGCAGCAGCTTCCCCAACCACTTCATGTGCGCCGTCATCAACGCCGGCGACTCCTCCGCCAATCGCGACAATACGGGCAACGAAGGCAATGGAACCGACCCACCGAACGGTGGCATACCTAATGGCGGACCACCCAATGACGGCCCCACTAACGGCGCCCCGTCACCAACGGAGGGGCAGTCGTACCCCCCACCATGGTGAACGTGTCATAATCAGGCTCAACGATCTCGAGTGGGCCCGCTGCCGAGAGGCCCTACGAGGCCACCCTCTACCCTTCAGCTCACCATAAGAACTACTGATGGGCTACCATTGGCTCCTGAAGGAGGAATACAAATGCCAACTACATACACTCGCGCAACTCGAGGTGCGTAAAAAGGCGGTAGACGAGTCAAGCCTCCGGCAAGCTGGGATCTCCTCCCACGGAGGATCCTCCTCCAAATGCAACGAGTACATCGCTAACAAGAGGCGATCTCGACTGGCTCACATCACTGAACAAGAACATGTAGAAGCCAGAAAGGTCCTCGACTTTGGCTCCATGACGGTGGATACACGTGGCAACGGGCTTCCAAAAACGCCGCAAGCCGCGGTAACGGCGGCCACCATGTACCTCCTCAACAACCAGCCGCCAGCTGCAGATCCTCGAGCCGCCATGCACCGATCTACGATCGTAGGCTTGGGGCTAATCAAGGCTGCTCTCGACAAAGAGCCATGTCGGAGCCGAAGAAAAACAAGGCTCTAGCGAAACGTTATTCCTCACCCTCATCCAGCGACGATAGTCACGATCTGTCACGACATTGCCGCTCACGGCGACATGACCATGACTACGATGCACGTGATGACATCACGCAACGCAAGATTGACAAGTCAAGGGCGCGACGCGCTCGATACTGACTTAGAAGACGAAGACGTGGAGCTCTGTGGCGCCAGATGCTTCAGCAGGGCCATCAGTCAAAAGCGAATGCCTAAGGAGTTCAAACTGCCATCGGAGAACCCAAAGTTTGATGGCCTGCAGGACCCGAAATCTGGTTGGAGGACCACATATCCTCCATCAGGCTCCACGGCGGGAGTCGAAGCACGGCCATGCAATGCCTGCAGCTACAGCTACAGGGCGCCGCCTGAGCATGGCTCAACAACCTCCCACGCGGATCCATTCGCAGCTGGGAAGAGCTGGTCTACAGCTTTGTGCGTAACTTCAAGGGCACCTACAAAAGGCCCGCATCAATCGCATAGCTGAGATGCTGCCAGTAAAGGTCGGGCGAATCGCTACGGTCGTACATCTAGAGGTGGTCCATCATCAAGAACTCCGTGGAAAATATCTCGGAGGACTGGGCAATTGACGCATTCAACGACGGCGTTCGTCGCATAGAGCTCAGGGAGGAGCTGGTCCGCTCGAAGCCCAAAACCATTGACCACCTGATGGAAATCGCCAATTGGTGGGCAAATGGAGAAGATTCGGTGAAAAATCGCGTTCACTCTGACGATGAAGCAGAACTCGAGCACAGACGCGATCGCCGAAGCAAACGTCGAATGTGCATCTACGATGACCGCGACGACGTCAACATGGTCGCAGCCGGCTATGCCGACAGACGCGATGATAACCGCAACAGCGGCTACCGTAGTGGTGGATACCGCGACTCCGGAAAAACCACGCAAGTATGGCAGCGCCGCACTCGCGACGAGGCACCCGCAACATCCCTTGAGGAAAAGCTGTCCGGGCCATGCACCGTGCACTTCTACATCAACAAGCATGACGGCAAAAAGAAATCCAGCCACCTCCTCAAGGACTGCCGTGAGTTCCTCAAACTTCATGAGGGTCTGGCTCGGATGAATCGCGACGCGGTCAATAGGGGCTACGGAGCCACCCCAGGCGTTGTGGCACATGGAGCTCCTCGACCACCACCCGGACCACCGCCAACCGCAGCTGCGCCTAACCAGCATCACGGAGGTGAACCGTACCCACGGGCCATGGGCACCATGATGATCCAAAAGGGACACCCCTCCAACCGTGTGTAGAAGGCCATCACTCGCCAAGTCAATTTGGCGACAAACTCACCACAGTCCACCACTGAGTACCTCAGTGGAAGCGACTCCTGCATCACCTTCGACAAGCGCGACCATCCACGCCAAGTACCTCGTCTAGGCCATTGTCCCCTCGTACTTGCAGCACAAATTGGAGGCTTCGACATGAGTCGTGTCTCCATGGACAGTGGAAGCAACATCAACCTTATGTTCATGAGTACCTTGCGAGCAATGAGGATTCCTCTGACCTGCCTAGAGGCCTCGGACACAAAATTCCACGGCATCGTTCCAGGCAAGGGCGTATATCCCCTTGGCAAAATCAACCTCGATGTCATCTTCGGCACGCCGAAAAACTTTTGACGCGAACGCATCGACTTCGAAGTCGTCGACTGGCCCTCACAGTACCACTGTATCCTCGGACGTGTCGCGTTCGCTAGGTTCATGGCAGTGCCGCACTACGCCTATCTGCAGATGAAAATGCCAGGCCCCAACAGCGTCATCACAATCAACGGGAGCTCGAGAGGTCCGACAGTTGCGACAGGGAGTTCAACAGAATTTCCCAGTCCTTTGGCATGCAGGAGTAACTCCCCTGAGCTGGCCAAGTTCACCCGACCTATCCTTTGACTCGTCGGTGCACACGAAAAAAGTTAAGGTCCATCCCTCGGACCCCGCTAAGACGGCCCTCATCGCCAACAACTTGAGTACCACATAGGAACTCGCGCTCGTCGAATTCCTCCGTGAGCACTGGGAAATCTTCGCCTGGTGTCCAGCGGACATGCTAGGAGTTCCTAGGGAATTTGCCGAGCAGGCACTCAATGTCAACCCAAACGCAAGGCCAGTCAAACAAACAATTCAGTGACTATTTGAGCCAAGAGCAAAAGCGGTTGGAATGGAGATCAACGGACTCCTCGATGCCAAATTCATACACGAGATCAAGGAAAGCAGTTGCCTCGCCAACATGGTGCTAGTACCAAAAATGGACACGGATATCTTACGGATGTGCGTGGACTTTACCTCTCTAAATAAGCACTGCCCAAAGGATCACTTCTCGTTGCCGCGAATCGACCAGATCATTGACTCCACCTCGGGATGTGAACGCCTCTGCTTCCTCGACGCCTACTCAGGCTACAATCAGATTCGAATGAAGGAGGAAGATCAAGAGAAAATGGCATTTACAACGCCTTTTGTGTGTTCTGCTATAACACAATGCCCTTTGGGCTAAAAAACGCAGGAGCAACCTATCAACGGTGCATGCAGGCTTGCCTCAAGAACCAACTTGGTCGCAACATCCAAGTCTATGTCGACGACATCGTAATCAAGACCAAAGAGGAAGCTTCACTAATCGATGATTTACGCGAAACCTTCGCCAACCTCGACCGCTACCGGATCAAGCTCAATCCGGACAAGTGCGCCTTCGGTGTACCATCTAGGCAACTACTCGGGTATCTCATCTCCGCAAGAGGGATCGAGGTGAACCCGAAGAAAATAAAAGCCATACTAGCCATGGAGAAGCCGAAGAACATAAGAGGTGTCTAGCAGCTGGCTGGGCGAATCGCGACGCTCAGTCGATTCATCATTCGAATGGGCGAAAAGGCACTGCCCTTCTACCAACTTATCTGCAAAGCTGACAAGTTCGAATGGACCAAGGAGGCACAGGAAGCATTCGAAGATCTCAAGCGTCTACTGTCCACCTCACCAGTACTGGTGACCCCACGCGAAAGGGAACCACTGTTGCTGTACATCTCCGCCACCAACCAGGTAGTCAGCACGGTGCTCATGGTAGAATGAGCCGAAGACAACAAGGTCCACGGGGTACAACGCCAGTCTACTACCTCAGTGAGGTACTCACGCCAACAAAGCAGCGGTACCCGCACTACCAGAAGTTGGCATATGGCGTCTTTATGACAGCTAGGCGACTGCGCCACTACTTCCAGGAGCACCCAATCATGGTGGTCAACGACGCCCCGCTTGGACATATTCTCAACAACCCCGACGCCACCGGACGAGTCGCGCTTTGGGGAATCGAACTTCTCCATGAGACATTACATATGAAAAGCGCGACGCAATCAAGTCGCAAGTTCTCCCTGACTTCCTCGTGCACTGGATGGAGAATCAGCTCCCTGAAAAACCAGATATGTCCTACCTTTGGACAATGCACTTCGATGGATCCAAGCGAAAGGACGGAGCTGGCGCAGGTGTCATACTGACATCGCCCCAGGGAGACAAGCTGAAATATATTCTGCGAATGCAGTTCACTGCCTCCAACAATGAAGCGGAATACGAGGCCCTGCTACACGGGATGAGGATGGCAAAAGCCTGCGGCGCCAAGAGGCTCATAATATACGGCGACTCCAAGATGGTCGTCAACCAGACAATGCATGAGTGTGACGCACTGAACGACAATATGATCGCCTACCGCGACCTCTACGACACAGTCAAAGGGGACTTTGACGGTTGCAAGCTGCAGCACATAGGCCGCGAAAGCAATGAAGAGGCAGACGCACTCGCCAACATTGGCTCTACCTGCGCCCCCATACCACCTAGGGTATTTCTCGAGTGCATCTGCGAACGCTCCATCAAGCAAAAGGCCGTAGAGAAGAAAGCAAGCGCAACAATGGACTCGGGGGCTGTGCCACTCAATGAGCCAATGGCACTCGACAACCTGGAGCTTAACACGGGACTCGAAGGACCAATGAGTGTCATGATGATCGAGCCATCTTGGACTCAACCGTACATCAGATACCTTCTCAGCAAGAGGTTACCGGATGATCCGACTGATGCACGGCACATTGCGCGGTGATCCAAGGCATTCACTGTTATCAACGGTGAACTATACAAGCGTAGCATCACGGGAGTACTCCAACGATGCGTCTCCAACGCTGATGGAAGAGTTGTTCTCCTCGATATCCATGACGGGACTTGCGGGCACCATGTCGGCAGTCGCGCCCTCGTCGCTAGCTTTACGAGTTGGATTCTACTAGCCTACGGCCATGCATGACGCCAAGGACATCGTCCAAAAATGCAACGCTTGCCAGCGATTCACGGACAAACCACACGCACCTGGCGCGGAGCTCCGGCCAATCCCACTAGCCTGGCCCTTCGTGCAATGGGGACTCGACATGGTCGGCAAGCTCCCAAAGTCCTCGCGAGGAGGGTACGTCTACCTCTTGGTCGCAGTCGACAAATTCACCAAGTGGATAGAGGCCATGCCAGTGACTAACTAGTCAGGAGCCAGCGCAATCAAGTTCTTCGAGTCCATCGTCTATCGCTTCGGAGTGCCGCACAACATCATCACGGACAACGGGACGAACTTCACCTCGAAGGAGTTCCAAGAATTCTGCGAGAACCTAGGAATCAACGTAAGCTATGCCGTCGTAGCTCATCCACAGACCAACGGTTAGGTTGAAAAGGCCAACGGGCTCGTCTAAGCCGGAATAAAGAAGCGACTCCTCAGGCCACTCGAACAAGTTGCAGGATGCTGGCCAGACGAGCTACAATCCGTACTCTGGAGCCTACGCACAACCCTAAACAGTGCCATGGGGTACACCCCGTTCTTCATGGTGCACGGTGCCAAAGCGGTGCTACCCGCAGAGGTACGGTACAAGGCACCACGAGTCATTGCTTACAGCGAGCCGGAGTCAACAATTGCACTCGAAGACTCTGTCGACCTCCTCGATGAGGCACGGGAAATCGCCGCGGAAAGATCAACGATCTACCAGCAGAACCTGCGCAACTACCACAGCAGAAGGCTACGCCCCAGGTCCTTCGTCGAAGGAGACCTGGTCCTATGACTGAAACAACAAGGGCATCTCAAGCTCTCAAGTCCCCCTGGGAGGGACCGTACGTGATTACAAAAGTAATCCCAGGTGGCGCCTATCGCCTTAAAGATTTCGAGACAGGAGTCGTGTACTCCAACCCCTGGAACATCGCGCAGCTGCGACGCTTTTACCCTTAGTCGTCTTCTATTTCTTACATTGCAAATAAGGCTATTCAGCCCAGGCTACTTAGCCACACATTGTACCTCGTACTATCCTGCGAATAGATAAAGCTAAGTGCCCCAAACTTTGTGTTATTTTATTTTTTGCAAGTTATCCACTCGGGGGCTGTGCCACCCTACACACATATGTTCTATGAACCAACGTGATATCCTGAGTATCTGACGCACTGATCGAATCCTTGAAAAACACCAACCCAGTTGCTACGCACCTGATAGGTTGGCAAGGTGCTGAGATAAACACAAGTCAGGCTAACGGAAAGGAATCGCATAGTGCAACGCACTCGCAAAACATACGAGCTAAAAAGCTCTTTATATACATCAAGGTCAATCAATTATACACAGCATATATATATAAGAACTTTACAACACTGGTGCAACTATGTGCAGGATACAAACTAAACTACTGTTGCAACAAAGGAACGTATGTCTGCTCCTCGAAGAAGTCGATGATTTCCTCCGCTGGGCGATCCACTGCCTGGTAGTGAGGAACCATGTTCCAGGTCGAACCTGCTGGCGGCGCTGGCGGTCCGGCAGCAACCACTACAACATCCACATCAGGCATGTGCAGTCGCACCAGTGACAGAGCAGCCTTGGCACCAGCCACTAACTGTTGCCGTACACACTCGCGGACTGAACTCAAGTCTTGAAATTTTGCAAGAAGGGCTAGCAGGATCGAGGGAACGACGTCCAGCGGGAACATCGTCTGATAAATATTCCTTAAGAAAGATTGTGATTTCTTCAGGAAATGAAGCACTCGCGAAGCACGATCCTGCAGGGTCGCCAGTGCGATTGCGCGAGCATGATCCACCCAGAAGTACCCACTCGCCTGAAGCTGCTCTTGGGTCAGATCATTCATGCGAATGGAAATCATGTCCTTCTCATCTTGTGGATGGCGTGCATTGACAACTATACCAAGCGAAGGCAAAAGTATGAAGACAACGAACTACCGCGAGTGGCTACAAGAAAAGATAAGAAAGCAGAAAGCTAACACTTGAATTGGTCGCCTAGCTGCGTCACCTCCCCTAGCAGATATTGCTCTCGGGCGGTGGCCTTCTTCATCATCGACTTCCATACATCCGCGTTACCACGGAGCACGGGCAGTTCACGCTCAAACTGCTTCATGCGGTCACGAAGTCACGAGAGCAGAGACAGCTCATCCACCCTTGAGCGCGACTTCGCTAAAGTATCATCAGTGGATGGCATATTCCGAGGTTCACTCGAAGGACCACTCGACGTGCCCTATCACAAGCCAAGCAAGAGATAATAAGAAGACTAAAGCAATACATGGACAAAAGACTCGAGTGCATTCAAGCATAATAAAGTATCAACAGATACACTCGCCAAAGGCATGTTCTAGACAAAAGAGACAGGCTATTAACTATTACAGATATGACTACTGAGGAGCAACTGGCTTCTTCGACTTAGACTTCGGTTTTGGGGGCCTCATCGAGTCTGTGGCAGTATTAGATGCCACAGACTTCCCTCCGGCCCCTGACGCCGCAGCCTTCGCCGCCTTGTTGGCTCGCTGCAGCTCCTTAGAGTACTTCGCGACTGTGTTGATTAGTTGCGGTCCGTATTTGCCACAGGCAGTTGCAAAAGGAGCAAAAACTACCTGTTGGCCATCCGCGCTGATAGGCATTGCCTTGGAGACCGCAGCAGGATCAACCTCGACTCCATGGGCTTGAACCATTGCGAGTGACATAGAAGCGCCAGCCGAACAGAGCGAGTTCTTGAAGCCCGCAGGAATGCCTCCAGCAAGGGACTCCACCATATCATCTACATTTTCGATTAACTCGGCTTTGGGTGCCAGCTCCTCACGGAGGTGACTGAGTACACCCTTGGCCTTGATCAGCTTCCCCCTAATGGAAGCACTACGGTCTTCGACTGTCGAGAAAGCACCTGCCAAGGCATCATCAAGACGGAGCGTCTGGGCGTCGAAGCTCAGATCGCCAGCATCTACACAAGAGCAAAGTGTTGGCATAGAAAGTCAGCACAATAACAAATTCAAAAGAAGGGACACAACGAAAATCCAGGCGAAGGAGTACCTGAAAGAGCCTTGGCAATCGAGAAGAGTTGTTCTTCGAACAACTTCTCCCTAGCCACGATGGAGGCGCGCAAATCCTCTCCGCGTTTCCGCGATTCGTCAAGCGCAGTAATTGCCTCATCGCGACCCTTCACTGCCGCGACAAGCGTCTTTTCGAGGGCAGCGGTGTTGCGAAGAAGCGCATTATGCTCAGCTGCGAAATAAACAAAGACAGATCGTCAGTCAAGTCTATCACAAGGATAAGGAAGAAGAAGCAAAAAAGCACTCACTTTCAACCACACGATGGCGATTGTCCAGCATTGCATGCTGACGACCCATCGGAAGCACTTGCTCCGCCAGGCGAGCAACTTCCTTCACAATAAGCTGCAACAGGAGAAGCAACAAAAGGATTAGCAGATCACATGACGATTAATTTGACTGTAAAGGAAAAGCAACATCACGTACGTGATCTTCCAATGACTCTGAAGTCAACTGCCACACAGACGTCCGGACAACCATCTGGTGTTCCACATTATGTGGAGAACTTGAAGAATTGTGCCCAGAATGCCCAGACTGGGCCACCAATGGAGGAGACGGAGTCCGTTCAGCCATTTTCTTAGCTTTGGAGCCCGCGACTCTAGATTCTTTCAAAAATTGGATGTCGCCAGAAGATGACGACGTCGGTTGACTGCAGCAAACTCAGGAAAATGCAACTCCAAAGAAGAACCAAAAGAGAAGAATTGTGTACTTACAAATCAAACTTGTCAAAATCGAAGGTTTGGCCCTCCGACTCCGACGACGACTCTTTCGGCAGCCGCATCTTCTTACGGGAAGATGGCACCATAGAACTCACAGGAATTGCAGGTATCGGCGACTCCTCACCAATAGCTGGGCCTTCCGGAGTCAAAGCATATGATGCATCTGAATCCTTGTTGCGCGAACGCTTGCGAGTGTCCAGACTGCTGGACTCGGGGGCTTCCTCCTCCCCCTCAGATGGGACGGTCGACTCTGACTCGTCCTCTTCTAAAGCTTCACAAGGAATAACCCCCTCAGGAAGAGGGGGCATACAGGGTGACACCTTCCAATCCTGCATACAGGAATCAAGTCAGCACAAGTTAAGAAAAAAAGCATTCGACAAACAAAGCTATTTCGTAGCACAACCGTACCTCAGGAGGAGGATTAGCAGCATCGAATGGAGGTACGACTGGTTCACTAGGGAGCACATCCTTGGCGGTGTACTTGGTGACCAGTCGCACCCTTTTATCTACTTCACTCGCGCAAATGCCATCGGCAGATACGCGAGTGACATCGTCCGTGCCAGCCCACTAGAACATAGGGTGGACTCTGGCCTGCAGGGGCTGGACACGACGGCACAACCATGTGCGAATAAGGGCGCAGCCTCCCTCTTCTTTACCCATGCGACTCTCGAGGTCACAGACGCGCACATATAGCACATTTGTCTCCACAGATTCGTCGGGCATCACCATGTTCTTCCAGGAGCGCCTCCTCTTGCACAGCGTCGCGAGATCAAAAGGCGCGAGTCCGAAGTGGTCTCCGTCGGCCTTCTGGTCATGGATGTAGAACCACTTGTCCTCCACCCTTGGATGGACGCCATGAGTTTTATGTCAAATACGTGATAGAGGAGTCGACATGGATACCGTAGCCTCCTACATCATAGACTACGGAGCCAGACACCGACTGGTGCTTCAGCTTGAAGAGACCAAAGTGTGGCTCGATTCCGAGCCAGCACTCGCAAAGTGTAATGTAGCAAGCAACATGGAGGATGGAGTTGGGGGACAGCTGGTGCAGCTGGAGCCCATAGAAACAAAGGAGTCCTCTAAAGAAAGGATGCAGGGGTAGAGAAAGACCGCGGATGATGAACGCTAGGAACATCACCCGGAAACCAGCAGGAGGACAAGGGGTTACCTCACCACCTAGGACTCACGAGTCAGGGACCGCAGAAGATAGAACTCCATCTTGGCGCAAGAGACGGAGCTCAGATGACTTGATAATGGATGCGCGCCACGCGACATTGGTGACGCGAGTGCCCGCGCCCTTCTTCTTCCCGGCGACGGCGGTGCTGGTGCCCGTAGCGGCGGAGCCGCCTTTCTTCTTGGCAGCAGCAATGGCGGCGGCGGACTCGGCGGCAACACCTCCTTTCTTCTTTCCCATCTTGCGGAGGCGATGCGAACGAAGGAAGTAACTAGGTAATACGCGGAGCTGGTCCAGCGCCGCGAAGAGGATGAACTCTAGGGAGCAGAGGAGCAGCAACAATGGCGATGGAGGCAAAGGCAGAGAAAAGAGCTGGTGGGAAAATTACCGCCGCAGCACTACTACTTAACCCGCTCGAAGATGTAATCCAACGGCCAGCAAAAACCCTATCAGACACGTGGCTCCCATCGTGATTGACACGTGGAGGACCCGAAGCGTGAACCATCCCCCACTACCCCCATTACGCATGGAAATCGAGGAGGCACAGTTAAAACAAAGATTCCACACGCCTGGTTAAATCAGGGTCAGAAAATGGGACCCACCGCTTGTCAAGTCCCGTTAAAATCCGCTTATGCGGGCAACTGAGATCATCACATTGTCAGCACTGACGTCACCATCATCAACAACTCAAGGTTTTGACTGCTTTAGTCCTTGCTCGATTCTTCGACTCCACCAAGCACTCGGGGGGCTACTCCCATAGGGAGAGCTGGTCGCGCACCCTACGATTTTTCTTTTCTTTTTCTCTTCTGCAAGAATATGGACATTCAAAGCATACCCAATCACTCGAATCCGTGATTCGACTATGGACATGGGTTACTCCCATAGGGAGCGCCAGAAATAAATTCGACTGAAACAAGCAAGCAAAAGACGACAGCAGTCGCAAAAGTTCTTTAGTCCCTGCCTGAGTCTTCGACTCAACCAGGCACTCGGGGGCTACTCCCATAGGGAGCGCTGGTCGCATACCCTATGATTATTTGCACGTCGTACTTTGTGTCGATAACATCCACACTTGAAGTTTATGGTGACACCGCCTCATAATTTTTCCCTACAAAGAGACTGCGTCTCCTGGGTCACCCGAATCATCTCCGCGATGACAAAATTCAGATGTCGCGCTTACAGCGTGAAGATAAGACCTGAATAAGGCCTGGCAACGCATTCGCTGCACACTACCAGAAATATATCCGTGCCTACAGGTACGACGAACATGCCTTGACGGACGCGTCGAGTGCTCACACCCATATATTGGAATTCGACTCATGTAAGACCTCTGGGGCTTGAGTCGAATTACGCTAGCACTTTTCCGAATTCGAGTCCAGGGACTCGAGTTCGAGTAGATTGCGTTGTTTTACCCTAAGGTAGTTAACTGATACTGATACATCGGTTAAATCCGGCATGCACATCAACAATCCCTATGACACAAATAGAGCAGTCGAAAATATACTCACTCATGCACCTGAAAGGCTTCATAAAGTCCCCAGTCGAATCTGCGATTCCACTTGACACTCGGGGGCTATTGACATGGGTATACCCTACAGGTACTCGAGCTTGGTATATACGGCCTGAATACAGTGGGAGCCCATGACGTTGCCAAGGCCCAAATGGATAACTCGAGTGGCCTACGAACTCTCAATAACTTGCGAGACAAGAAGAAGTCTGAAGATAGAAAGTTTGAAGGGCAAACCCTAACCTATAACCGACTCGACCTGCTACCCGAGACCTAGCCTATCTATATAAAGGCTAGGAGGGGGCAGCGAGGAGGACACACGCAACCCTAGTTTCCACAACCCTCGCGTAAGGCTAGGAGGGGGCAGCAAGGTTAGAGACCTCTACGAGGCCTGAACCTGGGTAAACCTTGCGTCCATGTGTGCTTGTTTGCTAGCCAATTGATGCTTCCAGTGCTCCCTCCTTCTCCAAAACCCAAGTCCATAACAATGGGCATTGATGAGTCAAACCCTCGTCAGGCATCTTCCTCTGATCATGGCCCAAGGAGAGAGGCGGTGGTAACCTCATGTAGAAGAGACAAACAGATGGTCCCCTATGATCCGGTGAGAGCTGGGAAAGGAAAAGCAGTGCAAGTTGATGAAGATCGCCACAGTGCCAGCCGAGGTGAAGCTGGCCGAGGTAACCGTGACCAAGGAAATGCCAGTCAAAGGAACATTTCCGGTGGCAATGCCAGGCAACGTGATCCGGCAGGAGCAGGGCAAAATGCACCTCGGCAACAGCAACAACAATACGCACCTCGGCAGGAGAGAAGTGCTGGCCCAGGGGTGCAGGAGCAATATGCGCATCTGGATCAAGATAGGTACAATGATGGTTACTCGGCTATGGTCAACGATGGGTTCCCTAGACCAGAACACCATGTGATAGGATTGATCCTAGGAAACAGGAGCTTGCAGCCGGATGATGCAAGGCTGAAGCTGGACCGAATCTATAGGTCGGAGATGATCGAGGTGCAGGGCCCTCCAGGTCCAGCATGCTTTGGACCTCGGATCATGAGGGAACCACCAATACCGAACTTCCAGCTGGCCAGAGGAACAAAGACCTACGATGGCAGCACCAAGCTAGAGGACCGGCTCATTGACTATGCAACAACAGTTAAAATTGCAACAGGTAATCTGAGATGGGCAGTGAGACATGTGCCCCAGATGTTGGAAGGACCTGTAAGGGTTTGGCTGAACAACTTACCACTAGGGAGCATCAACTGTTGGCTGGATTTTGAGGAGTTGTTCGTCAGCAACTTCTCAAGCACCTATAAGAGGATGAATAGACCATAGACTTTGGCATTATGCAGGCAAAGACTGAATGAGCCAGACCGAGATTTCTGACTCGATGGTGCAACGTACGCAACTCATGTGAGGGGGTAATTGAATCACAAGCAATTGTGTGGTTCGCCCAAGGCTGTAGGTATGGTAGTATATTATGGCGAAGGTTGTAGTGATATATGCCAACCACCTTGGCTGAGACAATCTAGATCGCGGATTCGTATGCTTTGGGGGATCTGACCCAACCCCAGCTAATGTCGAGCAAGTCAAATGAGGAGTATTACAATAGGGATGGCTCTGGGTCGTCCAGGAGAAATTATTTCCGGAGTAAAAGAAGGGATGATCGTCTGGATTACAGGTACAGTTTGCAGCAGGTGGCGGTTGTATACCGAGATCAGCCCAATGTCGGCGCTAGCCAGCGCCAGAAAATTGGAGGACAACACTAGCAGCAAAAGGGTGAGGGCAAGAAGCCTTGGACTCCGGAGCAAAAGAAACAGTGGCAGGAAAGAAAAGATCATTCGAGGTATATGTTCGAGTCTATGTTGAACCAGCCTTGCAAATTCCATATGCCAAGTCCAAATAGTCCGGCGAATCATACGACCCGGCAATGTGAGTGGATGAGGAAGCTAGAACAAGGTAGCTCGAGGAATGCTCAGGCACCTCGAAATGAAGCACCTCGGCATGATGCATCTCGGCACGATGTGCCTTGGAATGAAGCACCTCGGCAACAATTGCTCATAGGGGGGAAAGGACAGCAACTAATGTTGCCACCACCTCCACCGAGATATGAAAATCAAGAAAGAAGAGATGCAGTGCATCAGGTGAATAACCAGCAACAGCAAGACCAAGGTTACCATGGTAATGAAGGAAGAAACGACTACAGGGAGCACCACTAAAGCTACTGTGTGTTTACCACGGAAGAGACTGATAGGAAGAGCTTGCAACGCTGGCATATGGAGGTAAATGCAGTAATGCCAGCTGTGATGAGATACATGCCTTGGTCGGATCAAGAGATTACGTGGAGTATCAAGGATCATCTTTGGATCATGCTGAGTCCAGGATCGTATGCGCTGGTGCTGGATCCGACGTTCATCAGTCCGAATATCAACGTGAGATTTTCCAAGGTGCTGATAGATAATGGCAGTAGCATTAACATCATGTACAAGGATACCATGCACAAGTTAGGAATCTCGGAGAACATGCTCCAAGCGACAAGAACTACTTTCCATGGCATTGTGCTAGGTATCTCTTGTGAGCCCATTGGAAAGGTTCGGGATGACGTGTTGTTTGGAACAAGGGATAACTGCCGGACTAAAAACATGGAATTCGAGGTAGTGAACTTGGAAAGCGCATATCACACGTTACTCGGCAGGCCTGCTTTGAGCAAGTTCATGGCAAGCACTCACATCAGTTACCTGAAGATGAAACTGCCCGGACCAAGAGGAGTGCTTTTAGTATCAGGGACTTCAGGCGTTCGATTGAGTGCGCTTCCGCCGGATCTAACTTGGCCGAGTCACTTGTGATAGCTCAAGAGAAAAGGAGAATTCTGGAGGTGGCAGCTTTGGCTAAGTCCGCGCAGCAGCATATGCAGGCTTTGACCAACCCGCATGGGAGTGTTTCTTTCCAAGCGACAAAAGATACGAAGAAGGTACCCATCGATGATCAGTTCCTAGAGCGCACTGTAACCATCGGTGTCGGGTTAGGAAACAAATAGGAAAGCAAGCTCGTCAACTTCCTCCGTGAGAATCGGGATATCTTTGCTTGGTCCACACAGGATCTACAAGGTGTACCGAGGGAGTTGGTTGAGCACTCTTTGAACGTGAGACCCAGAGCTAAGCCGGTGAAGCAACCTCTCCGCCGCTTCGCCAAAGATAGGAGAAAAGTCATTGGAGATGAGATAGCTAGGCTCCTTGCAGCCGGATTTATCATGGAAGTACTTTACCCGGATTGGATCTCTAATCCGGTGCTTGTGAAAAAGAAGAAGGATGATCCAAAACGTGGTTGTGGTGTGGCGTATGTGCATTGATTACACTAACCTGAATAAGGTGTGTCCAAAACATCCATTCCCACTGCCTAGGATATACCAAGTCATAGACTCAACTGCCGGATGTGAACTGTTGTCGTTCATAGATGCATATTCTGGTTTCCCCCAGATACCTCTAAATCCGGATGATCAAATAAAGACTGCGTTTATCACCCCTTATGGGGCTTATTGCTATCGCACTATGCCGTTTGGATTACATAATGCAGGAGGAACGTATCAGTGGTGCATGCAAAAATGTTTACATGACCAGATAGGTCAAAATGTGCAAGTTTATGTGGACGATGTTGTGACAAAAACTAAGGAAAGTAATACGCTCCTTGATGATATTCGGCAGACGTTCGCAAACCTAAGGAGGTTCCGGATGAAGCTTAACCCGGAAAAATGTACCTTTGGTGTGCCGGCGGGGAAATTACTCGGTTTTCTCATGTCCAGCCGAGGTATCGAAGCTAACCTAGCAAAAATCCGGGCTATAGAGAGAATGGAGCTGCCAAAGTCCCTTAACAATGTATAGAAGTTCACTGGTTTCCTGACATCGTTAAGCCAATTTGTAAGTCGACTGGGAGAGAAAGCATTACCCCTCTACCAGTTATGAAAAAGGCATATAAATTTACATGGACACCGCAAGCAGATAATGCGTTTCGATAGTTAAAAAACATGTTGTCTTCCACACCAATATTAGCCGCCCCACTACCTAAAGAGCCAATGCTGCTCTATATAGCCGTAACCAACTGAGTTGTAAGTGCAGTGGTAGTGGTGGAACATGATGAGGAAGGAAAGTCGGTGCAAAGGCGAGTATATTACTTGAGCGAGGTATTATCAGCCTCAAAACAGAATTACCCTCACTACCAAAAGATGGCATATGGTGTGTATATGGTGGCCAAGAAACTCAAACATTACTTTGAGGAACACCCCATCAAGGGATATGTGAGGAACCTATATCCGAGATTATGAGCAACAAGGACGCTAGTGGCTGAATCGCAAATGGGCAATCTAGTTAGCCCCGTATGTGCCACAATTCGATAGAAGAGATGCAATCAAGTCATAAGATGTGGCGGATTTATTTGTGGACTGGGTCGAGATGCAATATGAACCACCTTTGCCGGACTCCAATTACTGGTGAATGCACTTTGACGGGTCAAAGCTGAAAGAAGGACTATGGGCCAGGGTAGTGCTTACCTCGCCTAAGAAAGATCAGTTGAAATATGTCCTCCAAATCCACTTCAGCGCGTCAAATAATGTTGCAGAATACGAAGTACTTGTGCATGGGCTTAAAGTAGCGAAGGAAGTAGGAATACGTCAGATACAATGCTTTGGAGACTAGGATTTGGTGGTGCAACAAGTATCTGGCAACTGGGATACCTTGGATGCAAACATGGCCCTTTAAAGATTCCATGTTCAAAAGATAAGTGGGTTCTTCGAGGGATGTGAATTTCATCACGTATCCCGGATTGAAAATGAGGCAGCCGATGTATTGTCTAAGTTGGGGTCATCCAGGCAACCAATCCCGCCAAATATTGCTTTGGAGCACCTAAGAAAACCATCAATTATACCATCTCCAGAATCTAACTCAATTTATATCCCGGCAATTTCTGGATCAGAAGCTACACCAATGGAAATAGACTGGGGAAGCACCTCAACAAACCCGGGGACTGCCTCGCAGAACCCAGGGACTGCTTCAACAAACTCGGGGACTGCCTCACAGAACCCAGGGATTGTTTAGCTAGACCTGGCGGGAGTTATGTCGGTAGATGCAATGGAAATTGATGAAGAGATCTTCCCTGTTCGGCCTATACCTGTGTGGGCTAAACCAATATTTGATTTCCTAAAAGAATGAACTTTGTCGGATGATGAGATACACTCAAGGAAAATTTAGAGAAGAGCTAAGGCATATACCATAATCAACGCTCAATTATACAAAAGGAGTGTCACAAGTGTTTTGCAATGATGCATAGACCCGGAAGAAGGGCTTGGCATACTCCAGGATATCCATCAAGGAGAATGTGGTCATCATGCATCTTCGAGAGCATTAGTGGCAAAAGCTTTTCGGCATGGATTTTATTGACCAAGTGCCTTGGAGCAGGCAGAGGACCTTGTGAAAAATGCAATGGTCGTCAAAGGTACGCCACGAAGACCCATGTGCAAATGTCAGAACTGAAGACCATACCTATCACCTGGCCATTTGTTGTATGGTGCCTAGATATGGTAGGACCATTCAAGCCAGCAAAGGGAGGTATGACCCACATTTTGGTTATGGTAGATAAGTTCACCAAGTGGATTGAGGTGAAGCCAATCAGGAAATGTGATGGCGCAACAACAGTGATGTTCCTTAAGGATATAATCTTGAGATATGGCTATCCCCACAGTATCATAAATGATAATGTCACGAATTTTGCTGAAGGAGCATTTGCAAGGTTTTGCCAAGAAAAGAAAATCCGTCTAGATATTGCCTCAGTAGCCCACCCCGCATCAAACGGGCAAGTGGAAAGATCCAACAAACTGGTTTTGTCCGGGATAAAACCTTGGCTCATTGAGCCACTGCCAAGATCAGCGGGGTGCTGGATAGAAGAACTACCAGCAGTATTGTGGAGTTTGAGAACAACTCTGAATCGATCAACAGGCTATACGCCATTTTTTTGGTATATGGGGCAGAAGCTGTATTACTAGCAGACATAGAGAATGATTCTCCAAGGGTCACCCAATACACAGAAGCCAGAGTGCGTGAAGCCTGGCAAAATGATGTTGATCTGCTAGAAGAAGCAAGAGAACTAGCCTTGTCCAGATCTGCCATATATCAGCAAAATCTCCGACGGCACCCTGATGTCATGGTGGTGGCACGGCAGATGCCATGGATTGGCTAAAGATGGGGCCAATGAGTGCTAGGGGAATCCAGGGAGGGAAAGCGTGGTGATTCCACGCATGGATGTTCTTGTATATTATCTATCAATGGTGTTTACAAGTGCTCCTAAGGCTCTCAACAAGGAGACGATGTCTCTTACTCCCTGTTTACTAGCCCTTGAGTTCTACCTTAGACAGAGAATGATTGATCTATTTTCCGTCCCTCTCTATGGAGGCCCCGGTGCTCCTTATATAGGGGAGCCCGGGTTACAATTCTAGGGCACAGGTGGCAGCATATTCTACGAATATGCTCCTTTCCTAAAGCAGATGCTTCTTTATTCCTCTTTAACGGCTCGTCCGAGCTTTGGACGTAACCCGCAGCGTCATCCTTGCCTTTGGGTGTCACCAGACACGGGCTACATCATCCGGCTTTGCCCGCATCACCTTGGTCGCCCCTAACCCGCTAGTCCTCTTCTTTACTTTACTTTGCACATGTTCCAGCTAATAAAGCCATCTTTTGACCAGCGGGGGATCCCTTCTCTTGGAAGCTAAGATAATTCGGCTAGCATATAGCTAATCCGACTTACCCATTTACCTGCAAAACAGATAGACACGGCCGGTATAAATCTTATGTCGGTCGGACCATTGTCAAGCAAATGCCCCATGGGTCGGGCCACACCGTGATTCGGCCTGCCTTGAGGTGACCCGGTCAGCAATTCGCTTTGACCGCGCCGTACCCCGGCTAACTCGGCCCTTATACCCGGTGTTACCCTACCCGGGGGTATCCCCCCAACATTAGTCCCCGAAGCTGGTGCGGTCTTAGCAACTTTTAGTTGTTAAGGCCACAGCAGGTTCCCATGTCTGGATCTTTCGCTCCTTAGGCCGAGTTATCTCGTAGCCCGGAATTTCTCTTCTTGCAACCCTTTTGCTCTTTCTGAGTCATTCCTCGTTAGGTAGGTCTTTCGCCTACTTATCCGGGTTATCTTTCCTTCTCTCGTACGCTTCTCCATATCCTACGTGGAGGGTAATCATCATTTGCCTCATTTGAAGGGCCATGCGCATCTACCGCACCGGTTACTGTCGCTGCGTTAGGCATAGCTGCTGTAAACGTCCCATCACTGCAGCGCCTCGTTAACTGTAACACCATGTCATGTCATGGGATCGCTTGCTCCTGTGGCCCCTCCTATGGCCTTGTTCTGATTGGCTGCTCGGGCCGCATACACGCTCGTTGCGTGCGGCACATCACCCGCAAAGGATCCCACGACGCGTGTGCGGCACGGTTAAGTAGGGGGTGCGGGGCACTCCCAGGGGAAGTTCCCCCGTTTGCACCGCGCACCACTGCTCTCTCTCTTTCACAGCGACTCCGCCACCGCCGCCAGTTTTCTTCTCCACGAGCGCCACCACAACCGTGCTCCGATACCATTTCGCGCCAGCGCCACCGTTCCCAGTGCTAATTTCCACCATGGGGCCTTGCGCTTCCCGTTTCCCTTCTTTCGGCTACCTTTATTCCGACTACCCCATCGAAAGCTTCGAGCTTACCATGACAGAGGCGGAGGCATCGGTGGTGGCGCAGCAGGAAGAAGGGGCAGAGGGCCGCGAGCGCGGTTGATAGGACGGCTCCACCATCCGCGAGGAGGACTTGGCTTGGCTTCACGCCTCCCGTCGCATTCCCGTCGGTGTCGCCTGCCGTCTCGCTGCTGGTGAAATTACTCCTACCCCCAAATCTGGGGAATATGTGGTTTCTTATTGCATTTCCAGCGTGGCTTCGGCCTTCCCACATCCGATTTTTTCTTTGATTTTATCTCTACATACAAGTTGTAGCCGCATCACCTCCCCGCAAACGCTATCACCTCTCTATCTTCCTTTGCCTCCGGCATTTAGGGATATATTGGCCTCTAGCCAATGAAAGAACTTTGGATTAAGTTCTTTGGTCTATGGAGGAACGTAGTTCCGGATCCGGAGCTTGCCCGGGAGGACAAGCACCTGACCCAATGCGGCGCTGCCTCCATTTCTCCCTGGAAGCAGTCCGTGTTTCCCCGGGTCACCGGACTCGGATCGTGTAAGGGCTGGGCCCGGACCTTATTCTACGTCTGGAACACCACCAAGGAGGAACAGATCCGGCTGCTCCCTTTCAAGCTTAGCCCTCTAGATGCTTCGCTTTGGGAGAGCATTCCCAAACGCGCCACGGCCCTAGCGAATCAAGTGGCACGCTGGATCACGGAGTTGCTCAAGGAGCGTCTCCGGGGGGAGGATATTATGATTACTTTCATCCGCAGCCGGGTCTCCCCCCTCTAGAAGCGAGCCCACAAGATCTGCTATCTTAGCGGCCCTCTTGACCCTCACCGGACCTCTTCTTTCGAGCTGGATAACTCGGCGGTTTACCACCGGGTTAAGTCCATATTTAACATGGAGAAGGAGTTCTTCGAGGCCTGGGAGTGGGGACTTGAGCCCTTCACCCGTATCAACCCCCCTCCAAAGGTAAATTACCCTCTTCTATTTTCCGAATCTTCCTTGTATGTTGTTTTCTTTTCATAACTTGGCGATTATTCTTTTAGAAATTCCTCCAGTAACCACTAGAGGATGGCGAGGTACCGGCGAGCAAGTGGTTGGAGGACCGCACTGAGGGAGACGAGGTGGAGACTGATCCGGAGGCCTTCTTGCCTACCCTGGACATCATCTAACATAGCGCTGGTAAGGCCTCTTCTCTAAGGGATTGGCCAGACGATGATGATTCAGACGTTGAAGTCCTTGAGGTACTTGATCCGGTTCTCATCTCTTATTTGCACCTAGGTCATGTTTGAATGTTCAACTAACCCGGACGATCAGGTCCATGAGGTTCCTCCCCTTGCCACCGGTGGCCCGGCCCCGACCCCTTCCCAGAAGCATGTAGCTACCTCGGCCGCAGCTTCGGAGGCGGCGCCGCCCAAGAAGAGGCAAAAGAAGTCCAGGGTTAAACCCTCGGCCAAGCCTGCCACCAAGAGCATAGTTCGAAGGGCACCCAAACCTCGGGCTCCCCCTACCGCAGACGAGTAAGTCCTTTTAGCATTGCTACTTCGGATTTTTTTTCTTTGCTTGCCTTTCTGGTTGGTTCTCTCTTTTTGACTAGTTGCCCTTCCTTTTTATAGAGCTTCTGTGGATATTTCTTAGAGCGGTTCTGGTATAGCCTCCCCGCTCTGGAGTGGACCCTCCCTCCCCCCCCCCCCCGCAACGATGATTATCGCCCGCTCAGCCCTATTCAAGAGGGCTCTGCGGCTGTGCCTGACCAGAGCCCACCTCGCCAAGAGGAGGGCAATGTCAGCGCGGGGGGTAGTGGGCCGGATCGGGATACAGCGATGCCGGATCTCCCTAGCTCAGCCTTAGTGCCAAATCCTGAGGTGCCAGCCTCATCGGCACCGCCTCCAGCATCTCCAGTACCAGCACCAGCAGCAACAGTAGCAACAGCACCAGCACCAACAGCAACACCGCAACATCACCCGCACCAACAGCACCAACATCAACAACAGCAAGAGCCTCCAAGCCTCCCAAGGGAAAAGCTCCTTCGGCTCCCACCGGGTCTACTCGCTCCAATGTTGATATCTTTCAACAAGCTCCTCAATCCTCATCCATCAAAGCCAAGAAGACCTCTGGGTCAGCCAAAGATACTTCTTCTGGGTCAACTGCCTCCGGATCAGAGGGCAGCCAACAGCAGGTTTTGCATACCAGCCCTGCTACAGCTCAATCTGCCAGGCGAGAGGCCCATGTGAAGGGCCTCGTGGCGAGTTGTTCTCCGAGCGGCGAAAGCTACAGTCCACTACTCCTTGAGTACGTGAAGAACTGGAACGACGTGGAATTCGTCAACCAAGACGACCTGCCGGAGAAGTTCGGCCCAACCGAGTTCAGCGCCCAAATGAATTCCGCTACCAAGGATATCTCCCTGGCTGGCCGGATGATGGAGGTAATTCTTTTTCTCCGCTGTTAACGTCTTCCAAAATTGAGCATTTTAGATATAGCCCCTAGTCCCCGAGCCTCCGAGGGAATAACTTGTTATTCGGTCGGATGCTTCTCGTAGAGCTTAGTTTTTGTTCATAATGACATTAATTTGCAATAAATTTTGGGTCGGGTCTAGTTCCCTTGGCCCGTATCTTATGTACTTCGAATATCCACACACCTAGAGCCGGGTTAAGTTCCACTTGGCTCGGGTCTTGTAGACTTCGAATATGCACACATCTAGAGTCGGGTTAAGTTCCACTTGGCCCGGATCTTGTATACTTCGAATATCCACACACCTAGAGCCGGGTTAAGTTCCACTTGGCCCGGATCTTGTAGACTTCGAATATGCACACATCTAGAGCCAGGTTAAGTTCTACTTGGCCCGAATCTTGTATACTTCGAATATCCACACACCTAGAGCCGGGTTAAGTTCCACTTGGCCCGGATCTTGTATACTTCGAATATCCACACACCTAGAGCCGGGTTAAGTTCCACTTGGCCCGGATCTTGTATACTTCGAATATCCACACACCTAGAGTCAGGTTAAGTTCTACTTGGCCCGGATCTTGTAGACTGAATTGTTTTCACCCTGCCTTTTAACTTTGTCATTGCCTTGCTTGTTTCAGATTACCACTAACTGCCGAACCGCTGAGTTCCAGCGCCTGCTGGACTCCTAGAAATATATCCGCGCGTGTTATGGTAAAATCCTGGCAGAGTACTAGAAGAGGGGTAATTAATAATTTCCCATTCTTCCTCTTCCTTGTTCGTTCAAACTTCCTAGGACCCATATGAATTTCTCGTCTGAATCTTGTAGCCGAGTTTGAAGCTGAGAACATAATCATGAGGAAGAACCTTGCGGAAATCAAAGGTAAACTTAACCGCTCCACATGATCGTTGTATTTTTCTTGCTTTATCCGGTGGACACTTATGCTTTGGGTCCTCCAGGTTATTATGTTGTTGCAGTTGCTCTCGAGGATAGCGTCACTATGCCTGAATTGATGACTCATTCCCTCGAACAAGCAGGGAAGTATGAAGCTGAGCTGAGGAAGAAAGACGCTGAGATAGCTCGGCTCCAGCAGTAGGACTCAGAGATTACTCGGCTGAATGCCGAAATCCAGAGGCTTAAGAGCTCTCATCAGTCCGCGCTGGAGAAGGTCGACTAGGAGTTTGCCAAGGAGAAAGAGCGTTTAACCATGCAAATCTCCAAGGACAAGAGCCCATTGGAGGAAGCCGACATCAAGCTTACATCGGTTACCACCAAATACGAGAAACTCCAGGTCCATAATGCCAATGTTGATTCCGAGCTTTAGCGACTTCTCTTCCAGATTGCGCGTAAGTTTCCTGCCCTTGGTTTCTCTTCCACCATTCAGATTTGGTCCATTTGCTCACTATTTTTCTTCTTATCCTTAGGCAAATTTCCAAAAAGCGATACGCTCGATGCCTCTGCCGTATGACAGTCCCATGAACGGCGTGGAATTCCTGCTGTCCCTAATGGTGAGCCAATCCCCTATACCACAGAAGATCTCCTGGCGAGTCTCACTTCTTGCCTTGAGGTAGTTAAGAACCATGGCGCGGACATCATCCCAGCAGCAACATGGATGTTCAGCTGCATCTGGCCCAGTGAAACCATTCCCAAGAAGAGCTCCGCTTTTATAGCCAAACTCATGGAATGTGACACGCAGCTGCATTTGTGGCGCGAATCTGCCGCACGGGCTGGGGCCGACATTGCTCTAAAATTTGCGCTCTGATGGTATTAAGGAATTGACCTGGCATTGCTCACTCGTATGCGCACCGGGTCTAAGTGGTGCGAGGATCCGGAGTGGATCGCGCGCCGCTAGGCCTGTGCCAATAAGCTCATCCACTGCTCCTTCTGCCATGCCTGGAATGAGGGGCCGAGTTATCTTGACGCTGACGAAGAAGTTGCCCCTGGAGCTGAAGAGGAAGGGAGTGAGAGCGAGGGCTCTGAGCTAGGTGATGAGGCGACCCGGAGGATACCGAAGTTAACCCGGAAGACGAAGCTGAAGCTAGCGCTCCTCCCCCACACTCCGGAGTACCTCCCTCCTCGACAGATGATTCGCCTACTGCTCCTGCCCCTTGAAAAACACTTACCATATTGACCAGATCCCCGGAATGCCGAGTGCAGATGTATTTAAATACTTTGGTTTGTTCGTGCTACAATTTTAGGTTCCGAACTAAGTTTTATTGCCGGATTATCGTGGGCAGAGTCCCTGAGTTTCATTTTCTTGTTCCCCCAATTTTTGACTCGGCTCGCGTCTACCTTGGTTCGGTTTTTTGACTTACGAGTCCGAGGTTCAAAAAATTGACTTAACAATACTTGAAACCTTGAGATTAGCTCAAAATGATTCGGCACTTTAGTGAAGAAAATAAACTAAGGGTTAGCCAAAAAACCAATGTCAGATCGCTTAAGTTCTTTTCCTTAGTCGTTTTTCTTGTGCTTTGCCATTCCAAACTTGTTCTCTTGCTTGCTATGAAGCCAATTCTTGTTGGACAGCAGCAAAGTCGAAGAGTTAGGTTTTTGGTGCTCACACATTACTAATCCAACTAAGACATAAGCGACTTAACCCAGCCGACACAAAAATACGGAAACAAGAGACAAGTGTTATAGCAGTCCCCGAGTCTCTGCTCGGGGTAGTAAAGTTTTTATTGATAAGCTCACTGCTGATATACATACCGACATACGAGTAGTTCGGATACATTCACCTCTTTAGGTGTAGAAAGGACAAAGTAGTGCTACGTTCCATGGTCTTTTGGATTCTTCTCCAGACCTGTCTGCCTTGTTCTTTTGCTGGGGCTGTGCATCAATAAGATAATAGGAATCATTGCGCAAAGCTTTGCTCACAATGAAAGGTCCTTCCCATGGAAGAGATAACTTATGCATGCCAGTAGTGCGATGTATTAGCCTTAGCACCAAATCACCTTCCCGGAAATCTCGGGGGTTTACTTTCCGGCTATGGTAGCATCAGAGATTTTGCTGATATATGGCGGATCTGGACAAGGTACTTCTCTCGCTTCTTCCAGCAGATCAACATCATTTTGTCGGGCTTTGTGCACTTTGGCTTCTGTGTATTGGGTGACCCTTGGCGAATCATGCTCTATGTCGGCTGGTAATACAGCTTCTGCCCCATATACCAGAAAGAATGGCGTATAGCAAGTTGATCGATTCGGAGTTGTTCTTAAACTCCATAGTATCGCTGGTAGTTCTTCTATCCAGCACCCCGCTGATGTTTGCAGCGGCTCTATGAGCTGGGGTTTTATCCTGGACAGTACCAGTCCATTGGATCTTTCCACTTGCCCGTTTGATGCGGGGTGGGCGACTGAAGCGACATCTAACTGGATCTTCTTTTCCTGGCAGAATCTCGCAAATGCTCCTTCAGCAAAATTTGTTTCGTTATCAGTTATGATGCTATGGGGGTAGCCGTACCTTAGGATTATATCCTTGAGGAATCTTACTGTTGTTGCCCCATCACATTTCCGAATCGGTTTCACTTCAATCCATTTCGTGAATTTGTCAACCATGACCAGAATGTGGGTCATCCCTCCTTTGGCTGGCTTAAATGGTCCTACCATGTCTAGGCACCATACAGCAAATGGCCATGTAATGGGGATAGTTTTTAGCTCCGACATTGGTAGGTGAGTTTTTGTGGCGTATCTTTGACAACCATTGCATTTTCTCACCAAGTCCTCTGCTTGCTCCAAAGCACTAGGCCAATAAAACCCATGCCGGAAAGCTTTTGCTACTAAGACCCTTGAGGAGGCATGGTGGCCACATTCCCCTTGGTGAATATCCCGGACTATGTTGAGTCCTTCCTCCGGATCAACGCACCGTTGTAGTATCGTAGTCACACTTCTTTTGTATAACTCAGCGTTGATAATGGTATAGGCCTTTGCCCTTCTCTGAATTTGCCTTGAACTTATTTCATCATCTGGCAAGATTCCCTCTTTCAGGAAATAAAAAAATGGCTTTGCCCAAGTTGGTATAGCCCGGACGGGGAATGGTCCCTCATCGACCTCCATTGCATCCACCGACAAAACTCCTGCTGCCGGATCAGTCCCCGGGTTTGCTGGAGTAGTCCTCGGGTTTGCTGCAGCATTCCCCGGATTTGCGGAGGTGCTTCCCCATTCTATCTCCATAGGTGCTGCTCCTGATCTGGGGATGCGGGATGAAAATAGAATCTGATTCGGGTGATGGTGTGATAGATGGTTTTCTCAAGTGCTCCAAAGCCACGTTTGGCGGAATGGGTTGCCGGGATGAGCCCAGCTTTGACAGTGTATCTGCTGCCTCGTTTTTGATCCGAGGTATGTGATGGAACTCACACCCTTTGAAAAAACCGCTTATCTTCTGGACATGGAACCTATACAAGGCCATGTTAGCATCTAGGGCATCCCAATTTCCAGACACTTGCTGCACCACCAAATCTGAATCACCAAAGAATTGTATCCTACGTATCCCCACTTCCTTTGCAACTTTGAGACCATGTACCAATGCTTCGTACTCCGCCACATTATTCGAGGCACTGAAATGGATTTGAAGGACATACTTCAGTTGATCCTTCTTGGGCGAGGTAAGCACTACTCTAGCGCCTAATTCGTCTTTTAGTTTCGATCCGTCAAAGTGCATTTGCCAATAATTGGAGTCCGACTGGGGTGGCTCGTATTGCATTTCAGCCTAGTCCACAAAGAAATCCGCCACAGCTTGTGACTTGATCGCATCCCTTCTGTCGAACTGTGGTGCGTATGGAGCTAATTCGATAGCCCACTTTGCTATTCGGCCGCGTGCGTCCTTGTTACTCATGATCTCTGAAATGGGTGCCTCACATATTACCTTCATGGGGTGTTCCTCAAAATAGTGTTTGAGTTTCTTGGCCGACATATATACGCCGTATGCCATCTTCTGATAATGAGGATAATTCTGTTTTGAGGCTGATAATACTTCGCTCAGATAATACACCGGCCTTTGCACTGACTTTCCTTCCTCCTCGCGCTCCACTACGATCACTGCACTTATGACTCGGTTGGTCGCGGCTACATAGAGCAACATTGGCTCCTTAGGTAGTGGTGCAGCTAGGATTGGCGCGGTAGACAACATCTTTTTCAAGTCTCGAAATGCAAGATCCGCCTATGGTCTCCATGTGAACTTATCTTCCTTTTTCATCAGTTGATAGAGGGGCAAGGCCTTCTCTCCCAACCGACATACGAACCGACTTAACGATGCCAGGCAACCAGTGAACTTATGGACATCGTTAAGACATTTTGGCAATTCCATTATTTCTATGGCCCGGATTTTCGTCGGGTTAGCTTCAATGCCATGGCTAAATACCAAGAAACCGAGTAACTTTCTGGTGGGTACGCCAAAAGTGCACTTCTCCAGGTTCAGCTTCATTCGGAACCTTCTTAGGTTCGCGAATGTCTGCCGGATATCCTCAAGGAGCGTATTGCTTTCCTTGGTCTTTATTACCACATCATCCACATAGACCTGCACGTTCCGACCTATTTGGTCATGCAAGAATTTCTGCATGCATCTCTAGTGCGTTGCTCCTGCATTGCGTAACCCAAACGGCATAGTTCGATAGCAATAAGCCCCGTACGGGGTAATAAATGCAGTCTTTATTTGATCATCCGGATTCAGGGGTATCTGATGGAAACCAGAATACGTGTCAATGAATGACAACAGCTCACATCCGGCCGTTGAGTCTATGACCTGATCTATTCTAGGGAGTGGGAATGGATCTTTTGGACACGCCTTATTCAGGTCTGTGTAGTCAATACACATGCGCCATACCATAGCCACGTTCGGATCATCGTTTTCTCCACCAACACCGGATTAGAGAGCCAATCTGGATAGAGTACCTCCATGATAAACCCGGCCGCTAGTAATCTTGCTATTCATCTCCAATAACTTTCCTTCTGTCTTCTGCAAAACGTCTGAGAGGCTGCTTTACCGGCTTAGCCCCGGGTCTTACATTCAATGAGTGCTCAGCCAACTCCCTCGGTACACCTTGCAGATCTTGCGTAGACCAAGCAAAGATATCCCGATTCTCACAGAGGAAGTTGACGAGCTTGCTTTCCTATTTGCTGCTTAACCCGGCACCAATGGTGACGGTACGCTCTGCGAACAGATCATCCATTGGCACTTTCTTCGTGTCCTTAGTTTCCTGGAACGATACGCTCCCGTGCGGGTTGGTCAGGGCTGGCATATGTTATTGCGCGGATTGAGCCAATGCCGCCACTTCTAGTATCTTCCTTTTTTTCTCGAGCTATCACGAGTGACTCGACTAAATTGGATCCGGCTGAAGCACACTCGATCGAACGCCGGAAGTCCCCTGATATAGTTATCACGCCCCTTGGTCCAGGCAATTTCATCTTAAGGTAACTGACGTGGGTAGTTGCTATGAATTTGCTCAGTGCTGGCCTACTGAGTAACGCGTGATAAGCACTTTCCAGATTCACTACCTCGAATTCCAAGTTCTCAGTGCGGCAGTTGTCTCTTGTGCCGAATAACACGTCAACCCGGACTTTACCAATTGGTTCACAAGAAATACCCGGCACAATGCCATGAAAGGTGGTCCTTGTTGCTTGCAACATGTTCTCTGTTATCCCCAACTTGTGCATGGTATCCTTGTACATAATGTTGATACTGCTGCCATTGTTAGTCAACACCTTGGAAAACCTCACATTGAGATTCGGTCTGATGAATGTCGGATCCATGACCAGGGCATAGGTTCCCGGGCTTGGCATGATATTCGGGTGATCCTTGATACTCCATGTGATTTCTTGATCCGCCCAAGGAATATATCTTGGCACAGCCGGCATTACTGTGTTCACCTCCATATGCCGGCGCTACAAGCTTTTCCGGCCATTCTCTTCCGTGGTGAACACACAATAGCTTTGATGATGTTCCTTGTACTCATTTCGTCCCTCATTCTCGTTGTAACCTTGGCCTTGTTGTTGGTTATTGCCTACCTGATGTACTGCATCCCTTCTTTTCGGATTCTCGTACCTCGGCGGAGGTGGTGGCAGCATTAGTTGCTGTCCATTTCCCCCTGTTAGTAACGGTGGCCGGGGTGTTTCATTTCTAGGTGCTTCGCTCCGAGGTTCCTAAGAATTCCCCGAACTCCCTGATGACCCACAAGTATAGGGGGTGTATCGCAGTATTTTTGAGGGAAGTGAAACCCAATTTATTGATTCGACACAAGGGGAGCCAAAGAATACTTATCAGCCTTAACAACTGAGTTGTCAATTCAGCTGCACCTGGAAACAATCTTGCTCACAGCAGTTTATCAGTAGCAATAGTTTTGTAGTAGGAATAGTAAAGTAACAGTAGCAGCAAAACAAAGACAGTAGTAACAAAAGCAGTAAACAGTGGGATTCGAGTGCGGTAGGCATAGGGATGGATGGATGGGCGTTGCATGGACAAGACAATTCACATAGCAATCAGAACATAGGGCAATTGCAGATAAATAAGATAAAGCACCCAAGTACTAGACAATCCTAGGCATGTGTTCCATATATAGTCATACGTGCTCGCAATGAGAACTTGCAAAACATCTTTTGTCCTGCCAACCCGTTTGCAGTGGGGCCTCTAGGGAACTACTGGCAATTAAGGTGCTCCTTTTAATAAAGCACCGGAGCAAAGCATTAACACTCCGTGAACACATGTGATCCTCACATCAAAGCCTTTCCCTTCCGGCTACCCCGGTTTCTGTCACTTCGGGACCATAGGTTCCGGACAACGACGTGTGTAAACAACTTGTAGATAAGACCCAAAACAATACTATCATGATGAATCAATAATAAGTTCAGATCTGAAATCATGGCACTCGGGCCCTAGTGACAAGCATTAAGCACAACAAAGTTGCAACAAAATCATAAAGCACTAATAGAGATACTAGGCACTATGCCCTAACAATCTGATGCCATTACATGAACGATCTCATCCAATCCCTACCATCCCCATAGCCTACAACGGGGGATTACTCACTCATAGATGGAAGAAACATGGATGGTCGATGAAGATGATGGTGGGGATCAATGAAGATGGCTCCGGGGGAACTTCCCCGTCCCGGCAGGGTGCCGGAACAGAGACTTTCTGTCCCCCGAATCTCCCCTTCGGTGGCGGCGGCGCAGCGGAACTTTTCGTGGAAAAACGTCGAACCCCCCGATGTTTTTAGGTCAGAAGGCTTCTTATAGGCGAAGAGAGAGGTCGAGGGGGTGCCTGGGGCCACCACACCAGGCCCTGGCACGGCCAGGCCTAGCCCGCGCCTGGGGGGTGTGGCCAGCCCCTGGCCCTCCTCCGTCTCGTATTTTGGCTCTGTGAGTCTTCTGGAAAAATAGGCACTTTGGCTTTTGTCCCGTCCAATTCCGAGAATATTCATTTTCTGACTTTCCTGGAACCAAAAACAGCAGAAAATAGGCAGCTGGCACTGTGGCTCTTGTTAATAGGTTAGTCTAAGAAATCATATGAAAAGTACTCCAAAGTGTGGACAAAACACAAGAAAGTGGATAAAAACAAGCATGGAGCATCAAAAATTATAGATACATTTGCAATGTATCAACATCCCCAAGCTTAACTCCTGCTCGTCCTCGAGTAGGTAAGTGATAAAAAGAAAGAATAATTTTTGAGGTGACATGCACCATCAAAGACTTGATCAAAATATTTGTAAAACATTCAAATCTGGGATCAAAGTACTTCAATCATAACATGAAAGACAAAGTTCTAGCAATAAGCAAAGAGACTATGATGCAACATGAAAAGGCACAAACAAAAGATTCATGAATAACAATGCTTTGCAAGACGTTTGTTTGTTTCACATAAAGAAAACATAGCATAAAAGTATTCAGCTTGTCCCTCAATAGAGTAGCAATATAAATGCATAGGACACCTTCAAAGTTCATAAGAGTGACTAGATACAATAGTTTAAAACAAGCAGTATCAAGGTATGCATCAATCAACAAGTCTTGGGACAATGCACATAGAACTAAGAATGGCCACTATGCTCTCGAAGTAGTGCATAAAGATAGAAGGCGCAGACTCAATATAATGGTGGAAGAAAGGCCTTTTGTAAAAGGAAGTAGGGTTCAAGTCTCATAAAGAGCTTCCAAAAATTATGGTACTTATAGCTTTCAGCTCTCATTGCCCCTATCATAAGCATCTTTAAGGTGATTAAGGTTAAAGTGACACAACTAAGAGGATATGCTTGACAAGTTATAAACCGAAATCTCATGCCCCTTACTTACGAAGACCGATCCTCATGCTACTCAACTTCAGTCACGAGTAAGATCTTGTCATTGTAAGTATATGTGTATCATTAAGAACCGCCAATGGGGTACCCCTTGCACATGATACGGGAGCTTTCCCATAATCAAAATGACAAGGCAAGCAGACAATGAGCATCTCAGCGATCTTTTTATTTGCTATTTGCATAGGTTTTTATTGAGGATGCTTCATAGAGTGCTCATTATGGTGATGCTGCAAGTTTCCACCATGATTAGGCATGGCTTAGGCTAGCGGCCCAGGCGTTTCTCTAACACATATACATACTCCATGATCTTACAAGTTCCACTTTTATTTCACACCGCCGGGATCCGTAAGCAAAAGAACATAATATCAACGGGGTACAAAGTACAAGTGCAATGTTGAAAGCGTTCCCCATGAAACATGGTTCTGCTAATTTAAACTTATAAAGCGCAAGCATATACGCAACAAAGAAGGACCCAATGGTTCAAGTTTATTAGAGGCAGTAAAGTAAAGTGTGCCATCAAGTTCGTGAGAGCTTTAATCACTAGTTTTGCCATAACAAGTGGAAGGTAAACAAAAGCATGAATATACTCGGAATAGCATAAGCTAGTAGGTAGGTATGGTGGACTCTTTGGAAATAACTTGGTTTAGGGAGTTGGATGCATGAGTAGAACTCATACTTTGTTGTGGAGGCTAGCAAAAAACGGGGAGCGACAAACTAAGAGAGCAATAATGGCCATAATCATGCAGAGCGACAAAACATCATTGATCAAAACATAAAGTGATACTACAAGTTCAAAACTAAAGGATCATACAGGCTATGGTGACTTGAGATAGTCATAACATGGTGTGAGCATGCGCCAAGTCAACCCAAAGAAAGCATCAAAGGAGAATACCACTATACTATGCTTTAATATGCTAAAACAACGCATGATTCATCCAAGGCACATTAAGCAATCTCAATTGTTTATAACAAGTCATGCTACAGCAAATAATACTAAACATAAAGCCAAAACAATATCAAGCATGGCATGATAGAGCATAGGCCACAGTCAAAAACAAGCTCTCTTTACCACTTAAGCATGAGCTTTCCTACTCTTTTCCAAACCAAACCAAACCATTTGAACACCAATGTATGAATGAGGGGGTCCAACCAATTTATTCAGCAAACTAAGCAAACCACGCAAACTAAAAACCAAAACGAAAACGAAAAAAGAAGACGCTCCAAGAACAACACAACTGTGCATGAGACAATAAAAATGAAGTGTTTGGAAGAAACCTGAGATTTTTATTGATGAAGAAGGGGATGCCTTGGGCATCCCCAAGCTTTGACGCTTGTACTTCTTGGATATTTCTTGGGGTGACACGCGTGGCATCCCCAAGCTTGAGCTTTAGTCTATCCTTCATCTCATTACTCATTCCTTCCATACACCTGGAATTTTTCCTTCATACAAAACTTCACACAATCTTTATTAGCAACATTAGTGTACTTAAGATAAATAAGTATTAAGGTTCAGTTCTAACACCAAATAAACTCCCATTAGAACACTAGATACTGTAGCACTTCCCTCAAAAAGCTCAATTCCCCAAAAGAACTCAAAAAGGAACCAGCAAGAAGCAAATGCAGAAAATGGCAGAAATCTGTCAAAATAGACCAGCAGGTAAAGACGAATTTTTTTCCAAGACCTTCTGTTGCTCAAATCAAAAATTGTTGAACTAAGGAAAGTTAGATAACAACCTGGGGCAGAAGAACAAACAATTACAACTCAATCTGACGTATAGAGCTCTCTCAGGAATTTTTACGGTGAAGCACAAAAATCTGTTTCGAGACAGCAACTTTCCCAATCATTACGTCTCTCTCATTAGAGGTTACTCTTGGCACAAAAAGCAAATAAAAAGGATAAGGAGAGGTTATTACAGAGGTAATAACTTCCAAGACTCAACTAAAACTCTTGGGTTATCTCCCAACAAGTACTTTTCTTTAATGCCTTTAAGTTAGCATAAGCAAAAACTAGAACGGATAAAATAGAAGTAAGCGGAGATAATCATGGAGAAAACATAGTTTTGTTTAGTGAAATCCTTTTGTTAACAAGGTTGATCAGGTCTTGTTACCAAAACAATTTCATATGATACAAAACTTTGTATTCCACTAATGATTATGTTACCTCAACCTTGATAGCAATGGTCCCAATCTTAATAGTTTCAAATTTATCTCTTCGTATGGGAAAATATATTTCTCCAACTTGAATGCCCTCAACATGTTCAATTTAATTCAAACCATAAGTCCTTTCAATCTTCTTGAGGAAATAGACAATGTGTTCATTGAAGGTCACCTTCCCTTGATTACAATTAATAACAGCTCCTGCAGTATTTAAGAAAAGGTCTCCCAAGAATAATAGACATAATATCATCTTCAGGCATAAAAGTTTGAGAGGATGCTCTCATAAGGAATATGAGTTGAAGTAAAAGAGAGCATCAAGAAGCAAATTCAAAACACATTTAAGTCTAACCCACTTCCTATGCATAGGAATCGTATAAGCAAATAACATAGTGACAGGCATAGGAAGATAAAACAAGAGTAACTCCAAAACTTTCAGCACATAGAGAGGTGTTTCAATACCATGAAAACTTCTACAACCATATTTTCCTCTCTCATAATAATTTTCAGTAGCCTCATGAAGAAACTCAACAATATATCTATCACATAAAGCATGCTCTTCATGATCTACAAGCACTAGAGCTTTATTATAAACATTTTCAAGAGAAACCTCAGGAACATAACATTCATTCTCCTTTAGTAAGCAAGGGGGACAATCAAATAATGTAAGGGATAAAGAGTTACTCTCATTAGAAGGTAGGCATGGGTAGCTAATCCATTCTTCCTCCTTTTTTTCATCACTCTCCTCCTCTTTTTCATCTAATGAGATTTAAGGTTCATCAATTTCTTCTTCCATAGGTCCTGCAAGGCATTAGTCTCTTCCATTTGGGGAGAGCATCTATTAAAATATTCAAGGATATAGCCATTTTCATCCTTGTAATTATCAAAGCAAAATTTAAGTATACCATACACCTCATATTTGTAAGGTGAATCATCAATATTTTCAAGCAAACTAGCAAGTTCAAAAGCACCCTTCCAAGCAATAAATTCTTCAATTTGTTCCGCATCATAAAAGTCATAAATTCCTTTAGCATAGGAAGATATGGTATCATTATCACTATACTCACATTGAAAAGGGAGGTGTTTATACCTCTTTCTGCAACAAGACTCATCACAGCAACAAGTAACATTATAAGTAGAGCACACGTTTCTAGCAATGGTATACAATCTATCAATTTGTTCCCATAAGTGTTTCCCTTTTTGCGACAAGCGGTGTTCCTTATAATAATATTTTTGATCTTCCGTGAACCATGCCAATAAGCTTCAGTTTCAAAGAAACCAACCATTAACAACAAGCATGATAAAGCAAGACAATAACAGACCAACGAAAATAACAACTAGAGTAGGAACTATTTTTTTGTATTTTCAATAAAGGAAGAAGCAAACAAGGTCGAAAGATAAACTTAGCTTGAACAATAGTGAATCCAAGTGAACTTGATAAATAAAGCTATGCTCCCCGGCAACGGTGCCAGAAAATAGTCTTGATGACCCACAAGTATAGGGGGTGTATCGCAGTATTTTCGAGGGAAGTGAAACCCAATTTATTGATTCGACACAAGGGGAGCCAAAGAATACTTATCAGCCTTAACAACTGAGTTGTCAATTCAGCTGCACCTGGAAACAATCTTGCTCACAGCAGTTTATCAGTAGCAACAATTTTGTAGTAGGAATAGTAAAGTAACAGTAGCAGCAAAACAAAGACAGTAGTAACAAAAGCAGTAAACAGTGGGATTCGAGTGCGGTAGGCATAGGGATGGATGGACAGGCGTTGCATGGACAAGACAATTCACATAGCAATCAGAACATAGGGCAATTGCAGATAAATAAGATAAAGCACCCAAGTACTAGACAATCCTAGGCATGTGTTCCATATATAGTCATACGTGCTCGCAATGAGAACTTGCACAACATCTTTTGTCCTGCCAACCCGTTTGCAGCGGGGCCTCTAGGGAACTACTGGCAATTAAGGTGCTCCTTTTAATAAAGCACCGGAGCAAAGCATTAACACTCCGTGAACACATGTGATCCTCACATCAAAGCCTTTCCCTTCCGGCTACCCCGGTTTCTGTCACTTCGGGACCATAGGTTCCGGACAACGACGTGTGTAAACAATTTGTAGATAAGACCCAAAACAATACTATCATGATGAATCAATAATAAGTTCAGATCTGAAATCATGGCACTCGGGCCCTAGTGACAAGCATTAAGCACAACAAAGTTGCAACAAAGTCATAAAGCACTAATAGAGATACTAGGCACTATGCCCTAACAATCTGATGCCATTGCATGAACGATCTCATCCAATCCCTACCATCCCCATAGCCTACAGCGGGGGATTACTCACTCACAGATGGAAGAAACATGGATGTTCGATGAAGATGATGGTGGGGATCGATGGAGATGGCTCCGGGGGCACTTCCCCATCCCGGCAGGGTGCCGGAACAGAGACTTTCTGTCCCCCGAATCTCCCCTTCGGTGGCGGCGGCGCAGCGGAACTTTTTGTGGAAAAACGTCGAACCCCCCGAAGTTTTTAGGTCAGAAGGCTTCTTATAGGCGAAGAGAGAGGTCGAGGGGGTGCCTGGGGCCACCACACCAGGCCCTGGCGTGGCTAGGCCTAGCCCGCGCCTGGGGGTGTGTGGCCAGCCCCTGGACCTCCTCCGTCTCGTATTCTAGCTCCGTGAGTCTTCTGGAAAATAGGCACTTTGGCTTTTGTCCCGTCCAATTCCGAGAATATTCATTTTCTGACTTTCCTGGAACCAAAAATAGCAGAAAACAGGCAGCTGGCACTGTGGCTCTTGTTAATAGGTTAGTCCAAGAAATCATATGAAAAGTACTCCAAAGTGTGGACAAAACACAAGAAAGTGGATAAAAACAAGCATGGAGCATCAAAAATTATAGATGCATTTGCAATGTATCACTCCCCTATTCTAATTTCTTCATCCACTCACACTGTCGGGTTGTATGACTCGTTGGACTGTTCGGACTTGGCGTATGAAATTTGCAAGGTTGTTCTAGCATAGACTTGAATGTATACCTCGGCCTATCCTTTCGTTCCTGCCACTGCTTTTTCTGCTCCGGGGTCCAAGGCTTTCTCCCTTCGTTTTTTGTTGCCAGCTCTGCCCTCCAGTTTTTTGGCATTGACTGGCTCCGGCGTTGGGTTGATCCCGGTCCACTGCTACAACTTGCTGCGAGTTATATCGATAATCCGGGCGCTCATCCCTTCTTTTTCCTCGGAAATCATTCCTCCTTAATGATCCGGGGCCATCCCGGCCGTAATACTCTTCGTTTGCTTCGCTAGACATTAACCGGGGTTGCGTTGGATCTCCCAAGGCATATGAATCTGCGATCCGGATCATCTCAGCCAAGGTAGTTGGCATATCTCGCTGTAACCTTTGCCACAACATACTTCCATATCTGCACCCCTGAGCGAACCACGCAATAGCTTGTGATTCAATCACTCCTTCGCACGAGTTTCTCACATTGCACCACCGAGTCAGGAAATCTCTATCTGGCTCATTCGGTCTTTGCTGGCACAACACTAGGGTTTGCGGCCTGTTGGGTCTCTTGTAAGTGCTTGAGAAATTGCTAATGAACAGCTCCTAGAAATCCAGCCAGCAGTTCACGCTTTCTGGTGGTAAATTGTTCAACCAAACTCGTGCTGGTCCTTCCAACATCTGTGGTACATATCTCACCGCCCATCTCAAATTTCCTGTTGTGAACTTGACTATTGTGGCATAGTCGATCAGCCAATCCTCTGGCCTGGTACTACCATCATAAGTTCGGGTTCCTCTGGCCAGTTGAAAGTTCGGCACTGGTGGCTCATTCATGATCCGGGGCCCAAAACACGCTAGACTCGGTGGACCTTGTAACTCGATTTGTTCCGACCTATAAATCCTATCCAACTTCAACCTCACATCATCTGTCTGCAAGTTCCTGCTTCCCAACCGTGATCCAATTACGTGGTGATCCAGTCTGGGGTATCCATCGTTGACCTTAGCCGAATAACCATCATTGTATCTTTCCTGATCCGGATGTGCATGATGTTGTTGTGCCGCTTGTCCTGCACTTCCTTCTTGCCGAGGTACGCGCTGTTGTTGCGTCCGAGGTAAATTTTGCCCCGCTCCCACGAGATTGCGCTGTCCGGCATTGCCGTTGGCAGCATTTCTTTGACCGGCATTGCCTTTGTCATGGTTACCTCGGGCAGCCACACCTCGGCTGGTACTATGGCGGTCCTCATCAACTTGCACTGCTTTGACTTTTCCAGCCCTTACCGGGTCATAAGGGACCATTTGCTTGTTTCTTCTCCCGGAGTCCACTACCTCTTCTCTCCTGGGATCGTGACCCAGAGACGACGCGGCTCCTCTAGATCTTGTCGGGTTATTTCTGGCCGAATGTACCACCTGTGAGGCCCTGGTGGTGCCGGGTTAGCTTTGTTTATTTCTTCATTTTGTTGGCATGCAACTCTCAACAGGTGATTTACCCTCTCTTGATGCCTTTGTCAGGCCTCTCCGGTTAAACCTTCTAACTCGGAAGCGACCGCATTTGCTGCTCTGAGGTTCTTTGCCGGGGTACTCTACCGATCCAACCCTCCTGTTACTATCGTAGCTGTCTGACCTGGCCTAGGCTCGTACTCCTTGTCAATCTCAGTGATCAGGTTTTTGCCCCGGATTTTCACTCCATCGATACGGTTTGCCTTAGCATACTCTCTCAAGGTGATGTTCAGCGACTGATGCAGCTCTGCTACCTTCTTTGCTCCGGCTAACATCTTCCACCTAGTTTCCTCTAACTCAACTCGCGCCTGAACCGGATCTACTACTGGTGTTATTGGCGTTGCCAAGCTATCTATCGCTTGCTGGAGCACATTCTCTGGCTTCTCTAGCGGAGGAAACCTAGATCTTGTTTGTTTGGGCGTTACCTCTGGCTCTGGTGCCGGATCGTTGCTTGGTCCCACATTTGGCGCGGTCATCAGGACTTCAATGTTGCTAGTGGGGCGAGCGATACGCACTCCACGAGTGGCGCTGAGAGGTGGTTCGCCTCCCTCGATGATGTGTCGCGGGTGAACGCAGGACTCATCCACCCTGACGTAGATCTTGTGCGTGCCAAGCTTGAGGAAGACGCCGTTGTGCGGTGGAGGGTGCCTACCAAAGCTTCCTGCGTTGTCGCTGACATAGTCCAGCGCTCCAAAGCATTGAACCAAGCCTGAGACGATTCGCTCGCCGGTGCTTGAGAAGTTTCCCGTCTGAATTTTCACCCCTGCTAGCACCGCTAGCCCCATGGTGGGCGCCAACTGTCGTGGTGGGGGCACGGCAGATGCCATGGATTGGCTAAAGATGGGGCCAATGAGTGCTAGGGGAATCCAGGGAGGGAAAGCGTGGTGATTCCACACACGGATGTTCTTGTATATTATCTATCAATGGTGTTTACAAGTGCTCCTAAGGCTCTCAACAAGAAGGAGACGATGTATCTTACTCCCTGTTTACTAGCCCTTGAGTTCTACCTTAGACGGAGAATGATTGATCCATTTTCCGTCCCTCTCTATGGAGGCCCCGATGCTCCTTATATAGGGGAGCCCGGGTTACAATTCTAGGGCACAGGTGGCAGCATATTCTACGAATTTGCTCCTTTCCTAAAGCAGATGCTTCTTTATTCCTCTTTAATGGCTCGTCCGAGCTTTGGACGTAACCTGCAGCGTCATCCTTGCCTTTTGGTGTCACTAGACACAGGCTACATCATCCGGCTTTGCCCACATCACCTTGGTCACCCCTGACCCGCCGGTCCTCTTCTTTACTTTACTTTGCACATGTTCCAGCTAATAAAGCCATCTTTTGACCAGCGGGGGATCCCTTCTCTTGGAAGCTAAGATAATCCGGCTAGCATATAGCTAATCCGGCTTACCCATTTACCTGCAAAACAGATAGACACGGCCGGCATAAATATTATGCCGGCCGGACCATTGTCAAGGAAATGCCCCATGGGCCGGGCCACACCGTGATTCGGCCTGCCTTGAGGTGACCTGGTCAGCAATTCACTTTGACCGCGCCGTACCCTGGCTAACTCGGCCCTTATACCCTGGCGTTACCCTACTCGGGGGTATCCCCCCAACACCCGAGTTTTCCGGGAAGGTGATCTCGTACTTCGGCTTGTGCAGCGCACTGCCGTCATGCATAAGTTATCCCCTCCATGGGAAGGACCTTTCATTATAAGCAAAGGCTTGCAAAATGATTCCTACTATCTTATCGATGCACAACCACATGAGAAGAACAAGGCGGACATGTCCGACAAGGAAACTAAGCGTTCGTGGAATGTAGCTCTGCTTCGTCCATTTTACACCTAACAAAGAGGTGAATGTATCCGAGTTACTCGTATGTCAGTATGTATGTCGGCAATGAGCATGTTAATGAAACTCCGGCACCCCTAGCAGAAACTCGGGGACTGCCTGAATAATTGTCTTTTTCACATTTACCTTTTATATGTCGGCTAGCTTAAGTTACTTGGAGTTTAGCTAGATTAGTAATGTGTGAGCACCAAAAACCCAACTCTTCAACTTTGCCGCTGTCCAACAAGAATTGGCTTCATGGCAAGCAAGAGAACAAGTTTGGAACTGCAAGGCACATGAAAAACGACTAAGGAAAGGAATGTAATCGAGCCGACATTTGTTATTCGGACTAACCCCTGTATTTACTTTATCTATGTTGCGTCAGATTATTTTGAGCTAATCTCAAAGTTTCAAGTATTGTTAAGTCAATTTTTTGAACCTCGGCCTCGTAGGTCAAAAAACCGAATCAAGGTAGACGCGAGCCGAGTCATAAAATTGGATGAACAAGAAAAGGAAACTAGGGGACTTCGCCCAAGTTAATCCAGCATTAAAAACTAAGTAGCAAAACACAAATAATTGTAGCAAAACGAACCATTGTGCATAAATACAACTGCACCCGGCATACCGGGGATCTGATGGATATCATTAAGTGTTTATAGTTCATGGAGCAGTAGCTAGAGACGAATCATTGGTTGAGCGAGGAGGTACTTCGGTGTTAGTAGGCGGGGCACTAGTTCCTACCTCATTCTCAGAGTTACCCTCCTCATCCTCTGGATCTTCAGTGTCGTCGCCCAGTTCGGAGGCTTCCTCTTCATCTTCTTCGCCCTCAGCACCATCCGAAACACAGGCATCATCAACTGCGCCGAGATAGCTCGGACCCTCGTTCCAGCTATGGAAGAAGGCGTACTGAATAAACTTATTGGCATAGGCTTTGCGTTGGGCGATGCACTCCGGATCATTGGACCATTTAGATATGGTGCGCAGACGATCAAGCGACTCCAGGTCCAGCTCTTCGTACCATGAAAGAACAAAGTTCAGCGTCGTATTAGGTCCTGCTCATGCAGCGGATTCTCGCCATAAGTTCAGCTGAGTCTCACACTCCATCAGCTTGGATATAAAAGTAGTATTGCCTTTGGGAGTGGGATCAGTGGGCCAAAGAGCGTTGAACATCCGGATTGCTACTGGCATGATGTCCGTGCCATAATTCTTCACCAATTCAACGCGGGCAGCGAGGCTCACCAACAAGTCCTCCATATCATAAGGAACTGACTTGGCGGCAGGGTCGGCTAGGTTACCTTGCTACGTGCGGGACTTGGCCCTAGCAGCAGAAGCAAGGGGATCACTCTCTAGGAACTTGCCTGTAAGCAAAATGGAAAATGACAGTGAGCAAGGACACTTGATCCGGAGAGAAAAGAGTCAGAAAGAGGAAGAGAACTCACGTGAAATATGGCAGAGGATCCAAGTAAGCTCATTATGTTCGTTGGCATTCCTCGACTGGAGCTGCTCATACTCAGTGGTCACCGACTTAAGTTTGATGCCGGCTTCCTTAAGCAAATCATTGTCCTTGGCGATTTGAGTCTTCAGGTGCTCTTTCTCCTCAGAGAACTCCTGGTCAGCCTTGTCTAGCTCGGATTTATGTAGATCCTTGAGCTTCTAGATTTCGGCGTTCAGCCGAGTAATCTCATCGTCCTTGAGGCGCAGCTGAGCGATTTCATCATCTTTATTCTTCAATTCGGCTTGATGCTTTCCTTCTTGTTCAAGAAAGTGAAGCATCATGTCAGGAATGGGCACGCTATCTTGAAGGGTAACTGCAATAATGGATTGACCTGGCAGAGCCGAGGTATAAATATCTGCCGAGTCAAGGAAAGAGTATACATGGGCTAAGTGAACAAGATGAGTTACCCTAGATCTCAGCCAAGTTCTTGTGCATGATGACGTTTTCAGCCTCGACCTCGGCTGCACAATACGGATGATAAGTTAACACGGATGGCAAGTAACTCAAAAAAGCAAGATCTTAAGTAAAATAGATTACCCTTCTTTTGGTGATCAACCAGCAACTTCCCGTATTTGGCGCGTAGATACTTGTATGAGTCCAGCAGACGCTGGAACTCAGCAGTGCGGCGGTTGGTGGTGATCTAAAACAAGCCAATGTTAGTTCAGAAATAGGAAAAAGGATCGAAGTCTACAAAATCCAGGCCAAGTGGAACTTAACCCGACTCTAGGTGTGAGGATATTCGAAGTCTACAGAATCCGGGCTAAGTGGAACTTAACCCGGCTCTAGGTGTGTGGATATTCAAAGTCTACAAGATCCGGGCCAAGTGGAACTTAACCCGGCTCTAGGTGTGTGGATATTCGAACTCTACAAAATCCAGGCCAAGTGGAACTTAACCCGGATCTAGGTGTGTGGATATTCGAAGTCCACAAGAGCCAGGCCAAGTGAAACTTAACCCGGCTCTAGGTGTATGGATATTCGAAGTCTACAATATCCGGGTCAAGTGGAACTTAACCCGACTCTAGGTGTGTGGATATTTTAAAATACTAAGGACTTGCGCTAATTCTCTAAGAGCATCCGACCGAGTAATTAATTACTCCCCCGGAGGCTCGGGGTCTAGTGGGTATATCTCTAAGTGTTTACATATAAAAGGCATAGTGAAAAAGGGCTTACCTCCATCAGCCAGCCAACAAGGGAGATGGCCCTAGTGGCGGTGTGCATCTAAGCGTTGAACTCCGCCGGACCAAACTTCTCCGGGAGATCATCCTGCGGGTTTATAAATTCAGCGTCATTCCAATTGTTCACATACTCAATGATTGTCAGACTATAACTCTCCCTACTAAGCGAATGGCTCGTCACCAAGCCCTTAGCATGGGCTTCCCGCCTCGTGGACTGAGCAGCAGCTGGACTAGTATGCAAGGTCAATTGTTTGCTGCTCTCTGATCCGGCAGCAGAAGGGCCGGAGGATGAATCCTTGGCTGCCTTGGCAACCTTTTTGCTTTTGCCGATAGTTTTTGGCCGCTGCAGAAGAGCCGAGGCTACCGCTCCGGAGTGAGCTTGAGAGGCCGGCTGAAATATGTCTTTAATAGACATGGTTGATCTAGAGACGGTAGCCTGGGGTTTCTTCTTGGTGGCTAGCTTTGTTGTTGTTGATGCTGGTGCTGCTAGTGTTGTTGCTGGTGCTATTGCTATTGCAGCTGGTACTGCTGGTGCTGGTACTGGTGCTGCTGGTGCTAGTACTATTGTTGCTAGTGCTGGTACTAGTGTTGCTGGTGTTGCTGGTGCTGCTGGTGCTACTGGAGAAACTGGAACAGAAGAAGAAGAAGTTGTCTGGGGCGGTGCCGATGAAGCGGGCACCTCAGAGGCTGAAGGTTGCGGCGAAGCCAAAGAGCCGGGGAGATCCGGCATCGTCGTGTCTTCGGGAGTTTCACTGCCCCTGCATCAAAGTTACCCTCCTCATGGAAAGGTGGGCTCGAATCCGGCGCTACCACGGAACCCTCTTGGATAGGGTTCAGCGGGCGAACGTCATCGTCGCGGGGGGGGGGGGATGGGCTACTCCAGATTGGAGAGGAGATGCTGGGGCCACTCTGGGGGATCACCCTAGGAGTCCTGCCCAGTTAAGCAAAGAACAACAAGTTACAAAGAGGAATAGCGACAAGTACTACGTTTATGTGGTGAAGCAAGACCCGGAAAAGGCCAAGGAAGGAAAGGTGACTTACTCGACCGAGGTCGGAGGTTCCCGAGGCTTGGGCGCTCCCCGGACAGTGGCCTTAGGCACGGGCTTGCCCGCACCCTTAACCCCGGACTTCTTCTGCCTCTTCTTGGGCGGGGGCGCTTCCGAAGATGGAGCCGAGGTAGCCGGACGCTTCTCGGAAGGGGCAGGAGCCGGTTCCTCCATGTCAAGAGGAGGGATCTCGTGGACCTGACCGTCCGGGTTAGCTAAAGCCGAGGTAACCGGAAACGCGTAAGAGATGGGCACCGGATCAAGTACCTCCATAATTTCAACATCTGAGTCGTCGTCATCCAGCCAATCTCTTAAAGAAGAGGCCTTACCAGAGGTGCGCCTGGTGACGTTCGGAGTAGGCAAAAATTTCTCCGGGTCAGGCTCGTCCGCGTCCGGCTCTGCGTGGTCCTCCACCCACTTGAGGGTTGGCTCCTTGCCATCCTCAACTATCTGTTGAAGAAACAACTGAGAGCAAAAGTACTAAATGGTCAAGTTAGGTTACAATCCGACATACCGCAAAACTCGGAAAAATACGGGAGAAGAACATACCTTGGGTGTCAAGTTAGCCTGGGTGAAGGGCGCCAGCCCCCACTTCTACGCCTCGGAGAACTCCTTCTCTACCTTGAAAATGGCCTTAACCCGACAGAATACCTTGGAGTTGTTAAGCTCAAAGGAGGATGTCCGGTTGGGGTCAAGGGGGGCGCTCAAGTGGCAAATCTTATGGGAGCGCTTCTACAAGGGGAGACCCGGCTACGAACAAAAGTGATCATGATGTCCTCGCTGCACAGACATAGCCCGACGAGCTCCTTGACCCGGTGATCTACCTGGGCCTCCAAAGTAGTAGGTCGCTTCGGGATCTTCTCCCACAGGGAGGTGTCTGGCGGACCTATCTTTAAGGGGAGTAGCCGGATCAAGTCCTCATCCGTGCTATTCCTGACATAGAAGAAGGTCCGGGCCCAGCCCTTGCAGGATTCAAGGCCAGTAACTCGGGGGAAGGCAGAGTTCTTGCAGGGAGAGATAGAGGCTCCCCTGCATTGGGTCAAGTGTTTATCCGCCGGGGCAAGGAGACGATCCCGGATGACATTTCTCTTGAGACCAAAGAACTTGATCCAAAGTTCTTTGGTGGGCTAGAGGCCAACGTATCCCTCTATGCCGGAGGCGAAAGAGGAAAGGGATGTGATTGCATTGGTAGGAAGGTGGTGAGGCTGAAGTTGGTAGATGGAAATAAAGTTGTGAAAGAAATCTCTTACGGGAAGGCCGAAGCCGCGCTGGAAATGAGACAAGAACACGACGAACTCGCCGGGATTTGGAGAAGGAGCTATTTCCTGGGCGGCGAGGTGGCATGTGATGCCCGCGGGAATGTGGCGAGTCGCGTAGAGCCAATCGAGGTCGTCCTGGAAAACGAACACGCCCGCCCAGGCGCCGCGCTCGTGGACTTCTTCCTCCTCCTCCTCCTCTGCAACAATGGAAGCTTCCTCCTCTGTCATCTCCAGATCGGGATCTTCAAAGAAAACATCCGCGACAGGGAACAGCGGTTTGGAGGGTGCAGGGCCCCGTAGCGGAGAGCTTGCGGGGAATCTGCAGCGTGGATGCGAAGGAGTAGCGAGGCGCGATAGCGGCAGCGCGGTGTTCAAGCAGAAGCGACGACGGCGGCGTCGCTGTGGAGAAGAAGGGGCAAAGGGCAGGGGTGCGTGCGAAGTGGGGGAACTTCCCCAAGAACCGCCCATGTCCCCTATTTAACCACGCCCCTAGGGCGTGTACTGGGATTAACCGCTGCGGCGCGGCCACACGCTGTGGCCGTGTATTCTCCTAATCGACCAATCAAAGTCCGCGCCACACTAAGGACCACACGGAGAAGCGAATCCCGTGACACGACGTTATGATACAGTTAACGAGGGGGTAGCCACGATGTGACGCATGCAACAGTTATTCCTGACAATCAATATAGTAACCGGCGCAGTAAACTGGCACGGCCCTTAAAAATGAGGCAAAGTGATGATTACCCTCCACGTGGGACGTGGGGAAGCGTATGAGAGAAGAAAAGATAATCCGGATACATGGACAATAACCCGGCCAATGAGAAGCAACTCAGATTGAGTCAAGGAAATGTCAAACCAAAGAAACCGGGTTACGGAATAACTCGGCAAAGAAAGTGCAGATCTTGGTAAATGGAACCTGTTGTGGCCTTATCAGCTGAAGTTGCTAAGATCGCACCAGCTTCGGGGACTAATGTTGGAGGATACCCCCGGGTAGGGTCACGCCGGGGTATAAAGGACGAGTTAGCCGAGGTACGACACGGTCAAACAAAGTGCTGGCCGGGCCACCTCAAGGCAGGCCGACTTACGGGGTAACCCGGCCCGGTGGGCGTTTGCCTAACATTAACCCGGTCGGCATAAAATATATGTCGGCTATGTTGATCTACCTTGTGTGCAGGTACCCCCTAGCCGGGTTAGATACATGCTAGCCAGGTTACCAGTTGGCTTCCAAGGGGAGGAAGGAATCTCTCCTTGGTCAAAAGGTGGCCTTTGCCCACTAAAGCATGAGCGAAACGGGGCAGAGGCGAGGACCAGTGGGGCGTGGCCGATAAAGGTGACGTAGTCAGTGCTGGCTGACGCAACCAATGTCGACTGACGCTAAAAGCAGGGCGGCTCGCAGAGGATTACGTCCATAGTCCGGACTAGCCGTTTAAAGTGAATAAAGAGGCATCTAACTTTAACCAAAGGGATATTCAGGAAATATGCTTCCACGTGTGCCCTAACTTTGTAACCTGGCCTCGCCTATATAAGGAGCACCAAGGCCTCTATAGAAGGGGATCGATCATTTATTCTGGCTAAGGTAGAACTCTAGAGCACTGTAGTGGGGGGGGGGTAAGAGAACTAGTCTCCTTCTCACGAACAGCTCAAGGAGCCCTTGTAATCCACCATTGAAAGAGTGAAAATATAAACACTTGTGTGTGAAATCACCACACTATCCCTCCCTAGATTCCTCTAGCGTACATTGGCCCCATCCTTAGCCTATCCATGGCATCTGCCATGCCACCACCACGACATCGGTAGTCGCTGGAGGCGAGAGGGAGCTCCCGGCGCCGTAGCTGCTGTCGCTACATGACGGCTAGGTCGTCGGGGAACATGGAGAGGAGCGAGTAGCTCGTGAGCCGGTCCTAGCCGCCGGCCGCCGAGAGGTCCATGGCGATGGTGGCGAAGCGAACACTACGCGGTGGCCGCAATTTTCGGTGGGAGTCGATCGATCGGATCGTGGGCTCTGTCCGTTTGGTGAGGATAGAAGGAAAGTGCGGAGAGAAAAAGAAGGGGATCGATCAATCCAATCCGCACGAGTGCGACACGGCCGTCGATCGTGGATCCGACAGTTCACTAATGCCCACCGGGTTTGGACAAATTCAGGACGTCCTGAGCATAGATTTACCGTAGAAAATATGGGTGAATAAATTGGGGCGGAGTTCTAAATAAATAAATAAACTTCCTCGTGACTAGTACTGGCAGGTACCTGGATTCCCAAACAAACTGCCATCTATCTTCCCGGACGGTGAGACACTCCCGCACCCGCCTTCACCCACCGCCTACTCGCCCGCCGAGCTCTCTAGGCTGCACCCACCAGACATCAGCTAGTATGGAAAGGATGCGGGACGCCCTAGAGCGGGCCAAGATGCTGGTTGGCATGGAGGTCGACGAGGAGGCCGCGCTGCCGCCGCCCGAGGAGCAGTCCTTCTACGACGACATCAACCGGCAGTACACCCTCAACGCCATCCAGGCAATACGCCTTTGCCCACTAAAGCATGAGCGAAATGGGGCATAGGCGAGGACTAGTGGGGCGTGGCCGATAAAGGTGACGTAGTCAGTGTTGGCTGACGCAACCAATGTCGACTGACGCTAAAAGCAGGGCGGCTCGCAGAGGATTACGTCCATAGTCCGGACTAGCCGTTTAAAGTGAATAAAGAGGCATCTAACTTTAACCAAAGGGATATTCGGGAAATATGCTTCTACGTGTGCCCTAACTTTGTAACCTGGGCTCGCCTATATAAGGAGCACCAAGGCCTCTGTAGAAGGGGATCGATCATTTATTCTGGCTAAGGTAGAACTCTAGAGCACTGTAGTGGGGGGGGGGGTAAGAGAACTAGTCTCCTTCTCACGAACAGCTCAAGGAGCCCTTGTAATCCACCATTGAAAGAGTGAAAATATAAACACTTGTGTGTGAAATCACCACTATCCCTCCCTAGATTCCTCTAGCGTATATTGGCCCCATCCTTAGCCTATCTATGGCATCTGTCGTGCCACCACCACGACATCGGTAGTCGCTGGAGGCGAGAGGGAGCTCCCGGCACCGTAGCTGCTGTCGCTACATGACAGCTAGGTCGTCAGGGAACATGGAGAGGAGCGAGTAGCTCGTGAGCCGGTCCTAGCCGCCGGCCGCTGGGAGGTCCATGGCGATGGTGGCGAAGCGAACACTACGCGGTGGCCGCAATTTTTGGTGGGAATCGATCGATCGGATCGTGGGCTCTGTCCGTTCGGTGAGGATAGAAGGAAAGTGCGGAGAGAAAAAGAAGGGGATCGATCAATCCAATCCGCACGAGTGTGACACGGCCGTCGATCGTGGATCCGATAGTTCACTAGTGCCCACCGGGTTTGGACAAATTCAGGACGCCCTGAGCATAGATTTGCCGTAGAAAATATGGATGAATAAATTGGGGCGGAGTTCTAAATAAATAAATAAACTTCCTCGTGTGACTAGTACTGGCAGGTACCTGGATTCCCAAACAAACTGCCATCTATCTTCCCGGACGGTGAGATACTCCCGCACCCGCCTTCACCCACCGCCTACTCGCCCGCCGAGCTCTCTAGGCTGCACCCACCAGACATCAGCTAGTATGGACAGGATGCGGGACGCCCTGGAGCAGGCCAAGATGCTGGTTGGCATGGAGGTCGACGAGGAGGCCGTGCTGCCGCCGCCCGAGGAGCAGTCCTTCTACGACGACATCAACCGGCACTGCACCCTCAACGCCACCCAGGCAATACGCCTTTGCCCAATAAAGCATGAGCGAAACGGGGCAGAGGCGAGGACCAGTGGGGCGTGGCCGATAAAGGTGACGTAGTCAGTGTTGGCTGACGCAACCAATGTTGACTGACGCTAAAAGCAGGGCGGCTCGCAGAGGATTAGGTCCATAGTCCGGACTAGCCGTTTAAAGTGAATAAAGAGGCATCTAACTTTAACGAAAGGGATATTCGGGAAATATGCTTCCACGTGTGCCCTAAATTTGTCACCTGGGCTCACCTATATATAGAGCACCAAGGCCTCTATAGAAGGGGATCGATCATTTATTCTGGCTAAGGTAGAACTCTAGAGCACTGTAGTGGGGGGGGGGTAAGAGAACTAGTCTCCTTCTCACGAACAGCTCAAGGAGCCCTTGTAATCCACCATTGAAAGAGTGAAAATATAAACACTTGTGTGTGAAATCACCACACTATCCCTCCCTAGATTCCTCTAGCGTACATTGGCCCCATCCTTAGCCTATCCATGGCATCTGCCGTGCCACCACCACGACATCGGTAGTCGCTGGAGGCGAGAGGGAGCTCCCGGTGCCGTAGCTGCTGTCGCTACATGACGGCTAGGTCGTCGGGGAACATGGAGAGGAGCGAGTAGCTCGTGAGCCGGTCCTAGCCGCCGGCCGCCGGGAGGTCCATGGCGATGGTGGCGAAGCGAACACTACGCGGTGGCCACAATTTTCGGTGGGAATCGATCGATCGGATCGTGGGCTCTGTCCGTTTGGTGAGGATAGAAGGAAAGTGCGGAGAGAAAAGGAAGGGGATCGATCAATCCAATCCGCACGAGTGCGACACGGCCGTCGATTGTGGATCCGATAGTTCACTAGTGCCCACCGGGTTTGGACAAATTCAGGACGCCCTGAGCATAGATTTGCCGTAGAAAATATGGATGAATAAATTGGGGCGGAGTTCTAAATAAATAAATAAACTTCCTCGTGTGACTAGTACTGGCAGGTACCTGGATTCCCAAACAAACTGCCATCTATCTTCCCGGACGGTGAGATACTCCCGCACCCGCCTTCACCCACGGCCTACTCGCCCGCCGAGCTCTCTAGGCTGCACCCACCAGACAACAGCTAGTATGGACAGGATGCGGGACTCCCTGGAGCGGGCCAAGATGCTGGTTGGCATGGAGGTCGACGAGGAGGCCGCGCTGCCGCCGCCCGAGGAGCAGTCCTTCTACGACGACATCAACCGGCACTGCACCCTCAACGCCACCCAGGCAATACGCCTTTGCCCACTAAAGCATGAGCGAAACGGGGCAGAGGCGAGGACCAGTGGGGCGTGGCCGATAAAGGTGACGTAGTCAGTGTTGGCTGACGCAACCAATGTCGACTGACGCTAAAAGCAGGGCGGCTCGCAGAGGAGTAGGTCCATAGTCCGGACTAGCCGTTTAAAGTGAATAAAGAGGCATCTAACTTTAACCAAAGGGATATTCGGGAAATATGCTTCCACGTGTGTCCTAACTTTGTAACCTGGGCTCGCCTATATAAGGAGCACCAAGCCCTCTGTAGAAGGGGATCGATCATTTATTCTGGCTAAGGTAGAACTCTAGAGCACTGTAGTGGGGGGGTAAGAGAACTAGTCTCCTTCTCACGAACAGCTCAAGGAGCCCTTGTAATCCACCATTGAAAGAGTGAAAATATAAACACTTGTGTGTGAAATCACCACACTATCCCTCCCTAGATTCCTCTAGCGTACATTGGCCCCATCCTTAGCCTATCCATGGCATCTGCCGTGCCACCACCACGACATCGGTAGTCGCTGGAGGCAAGAGGGAGCTCCCGGCGCCGTAGCTGCTGTCGCTACATGACGGCTAGGTCGTCGGGGAACATGGAGAGGAGCGAGTAGCTCGTGAGCCGGTCCTAGCCGCCGGCCGCCGGGAGGTCCATGGCGATGGTGGCGAAGCGAACACTACGCGGTGGCCGCAATTTTCGGTGGGAATCGATCGATCGGATCGTGGGCTCTGTCCGTTTTGTGAGGATATAAGGAAAGTGCGGAGAGAAAAAGAAGGGGATCGATCAATCCAATCCGCACGAGTGCGACACGGCCGTCGATCGTGGATTCGACAGTTCACTAGTGCCCACCGGGTTTGGACAAATTCAGGACGTCCTGAGCATAGGTTTACCGTAGAAAATATGGATGAATAAATTGGGGCGAAGTTCTAAATAAATAAATAAACTTCCTCGTGTGACTAGTACTGGCAGGTACCTGGATTCCCAAACAAACTGCCATCTATCTTCCCGGACTGTGAGATACTCCCGCACCCGCCTTCACCCACCGCCTACTCGCCCGCCGAGCTCTCTAGGCTGCACCCACCAGACATCAGCTAGTATGGACAGGATGCGGGACGCCCTAGAGCGGGCCAAGATGCTGGTTGGCATGGAGGTCGACGAGGAGGCCGCGCTGCCGCCGCCCGAGGAGCAGTCCTTCTACGACGACATCAACCGGCAGTACACCCTCAACGCCATCCAGGCAATACGCCTTTGCCCACTAAAGCATGAGCGAAATGGGGCATAGGCGAGGACTAGTGGGGCGTGGCCGATAAAGGTGACGTAGTCAGTGTTGGCTGACGCAACCAATGTCGACTGACGCTAAAAGCAGGGTGGCTCGCAGAGGATTACGTCCATAGTCCGGACTAGCCGTTTAAAGTGAATAAAGAGGCATCTAACTTTAACCAAAGGGATATTCGGGAAATATGCTTCCACATGTGTCCTAACTTTGTAACCTGGGCTCGCCTATATAAGGAGCACCAAGACCTCTGTAGAAGGGGATCGATCATTTATTCTGGCTAAGGTAGAACTCTAGAGCACTGTAGTGGGGGGGGGGGGGTAAGAGAACTAGTCTCCTTCTCACGAACAGCTCAAGGAGCCCTTGTAATCCACCATTGAAAGAGTGAAAATATAAACACTTGTGTGTGAAATCACCACACTATCCCTCCCTAGATTCCTCTAGCGTACATTGGCCCCATCCTTAGCCTATCCATGGCATCTGCCGTGCCACCACCACGACATCGGTAGTCGCTGGAGGCAAGAGGGAGCTCCCGGCGCCGTAGCTGCTGTCGCTACATGACGGCTAGGTCGTCGGGGAACATGGAGAGGAGCGAGTAGCTCGTGAGCCGGTCCTAGCCGCCGGCCGCCGGCCGCCGGGAGGTCCATGGCGATGGTGGTGAAGCGAACACTACGCGGTGGCCGCAATTTTCGGTGGGAGTCGATCGATCGGATCGTGGGCTCTGTCCGTTTGGTGAGGATAGAAGGAAAGTGCGGAGAGAAAAAGAAGGGGATCGATCAATCCAATCCGCACGAGTGCGACACGGCCGTCGATCGTGGATCCGACAGTTCACTAATGCCCACCGGGTTTGGACAAATTCAGGACGTCCTGAGCATAGATTTACCATATGGGTGAATAAATTGGGGCAGAGTTCTAAATAAATAAATAAACTTCCTCGTGACTAGTACTGGCAGGTACCTGGATTCCCAAACAAACTGCCATCTATCTTCCCGGACGGTGAGACACTCCCGCACCCGCCTTCACCCACCGCCTACTCGCCCGCCGAGCTCTCTAGGCTGCACCCACCAGACATCAGCTAGTATGGACAGGATGCGGGACGCCCTGGAGCGGGCCAAGATGCTGGTTGGCATGGAGGTCGACGAGGAGGCCGCGCTGCCGCCGCCCGAGGAGCAGTCCTTCTACGACGACATCAACCGGCACTGCACCCTCAACGCCACCCAGGCAATACGCCGTCTCCTCCACGACCCCCCCCCCCCCCCCCCCCCCCCGGCCGCCTTCTTGCTCGCTAACTCTCGGATCCGAGGCGTCTTCGCCCAGATCTGGCCGCGAGCGGATTATTGACCTAAGATGATGCTATCTGGCGGCTTCTGGGGGACTGAGCACCGAGAAATTATTTATATTCTATAGGCTAGGTCGTGGTAGAACCCTTGGAGCAATGCGGCTATGCTGTTTACCAGATCAGCGTTAATCGCTCTTGCTGAGCGTATGGTGGTAAATAATCCGCTCGTGGTCGTATCGTGGAACTGAAATTCATGCTTGTTTGGTCTTATTTGTGCAGAGGCTGTATGGTTTCGCGATATGCTTGGCTGCTGGTCTGACGTGCACTTTCTTGGTGAGTTTATCCTCCTTATCAACATTCTCATGCGCACTTTCCCCTTTTATTAGCGCACATGGAACTCCATTGTCGTTGTTGTTTCCTATTCGGGTCATGCTGTCAAGTGATGTAGGATAGAAAATGATTCATCCACCTTTGCGTAGCAATTTCCATCCTTCACCCTTGCAGTATGTTCATATGCCTCACACCATCACCTGCTGCCTTTGGTCTCAATTTGAGATAAAACTGTGTATGACTAGGTTCCCGTTGTTATGCCAAATTTTGGCATGATCAATATTATAATGAGAGAATTCCTTATATGACACTACTTCTAAATATGTTCCCTTATTTGACACTTGAAACTTTTTTCTTCCCTACATGACACTCGGTGTAACCTTTTTGCCTTACATGACACTCTAGTGCATTTTGAGAGCTAAAGGTGTCAATTGATGACCTACAAAGACGGTTTTGCCCCCGGTGCAATATGTGACAAAATTACAAGAATGCTGCTGTACTATGTGATATATCAACTCATGATTAAATTAGAGGCCTCATTAAATTATCAGATGCGACCGCGCAAATAGTACTCCATCTGGTCCCGTGTATTAGGGTCAGTACAAAAATCTGCCTGTTCCGTGTATTAGGGTCAGTACAAAAATCTGCCTGTTCCGATTTATCCTTTCTCTAAGGCCCGCTTGGCCATTAATTAAATTTTAATTACGATGTAATTGCTCTCCACCGCATTCATATCCCCTTCCTTTTTTCGGTGGAACCAGCTGCGTGCTGCCATGCGATGTTGGGACCACAATCGCCAACAACACGCGTGATGCGGCCATAGTGAGCAGGGGTTTATTTGCATGCCTAATTAGAAGTAGTGTCAGTCGAACAGGTAGCACCCAGGGCTATTTTGGACCAGACGGGAAAAAGTTGAAGGACCAGTTATAACAGATCTGACGGCAGTGTCATGCAAGGCAAAAAAATTGTACCAAGTGTCATGTAGGGAAGGAAAAGGTTTTGAGTGTCAAATAAGGAACTATATTTACAGGTAGTGTCACACAAGGAATTCTCTCTATTATAATTGTTGGTCAGGGCAAGTGTTACATAGGAGTACTTAATGCTGCTCCCTAAGCTTCTTTTAGGAGAGAACCTGCTTCTAAGCCTTCTTATATTATGATGTGTTCCCTTGTAGAGTTCTGTAATTAATTCGATGAAGCATTATTGTACCACATGATGTACTAATCACGATAATCGCATTCTTGCATCGCATGATACATTAGAGATAATATGGAGAAACATCAGATAGTGCAATTTGATTCTATGTATTATGTCTGACTACTTTTGTTTTCTGCAATGTTAGTTTTTACCTTCCAACCATTATATTTTAGACGTTTTCTTCTGTCATCGCAGTCAATGATCGTTTTCTTCCATCCTGTGAAATTTGGTGTTACATTCACACTTGGCAATATGATGGCGCTCGGAAGGTCTGTTGCACCATTTCTTGAAGTTTTGTTTAATAGAATATGTGCTTTTTTTCTTTTTCTGGGAATTAATTTGTAGCCTTTATTGTTTTGATCCTCTAAAATGAGTTAGTCACATACTATGTTTCCTTGTTCTAAAAGGCCATGTTTTCTTCTATTTCCTTGTGTGAGTTATGGACAACATTTCCTACTATCAGAGAATCTCCTGACATTTTAAAAATTTCCTTCTAGTATATCTCCTTAACCAGTAAAGTCAGCATGATCTTTATTTCGAGGACTTTGTTTACACTATTCACTTAGACATCTGGATGCAAAATCAGAACCTTCATAAACTCTCCATGTCACTTTGAAGAATGTGAATTTTCTTGTTTTGCAACTTCACCTAGTTATAGAAGTTTATGTGCTTATTAATGCAATCTAACTTTGGCATAGATATTTTTCTTCTTCTTTACAAGGTGTTACATGATTTATCCGTGACTTCGTGAGCATCTTAATATCTAAGAAACTACCTTGCCACTTAATGTGTATACTCTGTAATGTCCATGCATCTTCGCAACTAGATTATCTTTTTGTGTCTCAAAGTTTTTCTTGATGTCAGCTAATGCTGGGACCATTTGTTTGACAGTACAGCATTTCTTATAGGTCCGAAGAGACAATTTGATATGATGCTTGATTCTGTGCGCATATATGCCACTGCTATATACATTGCAAGCATAATTGTTTCTCTATTCTGCGCTCTCTTAGTAAGTATACTGATTTGAGAAATATGGCACATTTCATAAAGTTTATGCCATGGTTATGTCGTAATTATATAATCAACTCCATCTGTGTTATTTTTCTCCCTAAACAGCTTCACAGCAAGGTGTTGACTCTACTTGCCATCATTCTGGAATTTGGTGCCCTTGTCTGGTAAGTTCAGTCTCTTTCGGTGTTTGAATTTAAACAGTAGGTTCTGTCAACCTTGCATAATGCGAGCCCAACACACTCATATTTTCTCCTAGGTCCAATGATGCTTAAGAAGAACTCATTGGAAGTAATACATCTTAAAGCATTACTGCTGCTAGTTTCCATAAAAAAGAATTGCAGCTAAGAGATGTCATAGTGTATTTCTGCATACGCCATCGGTTAAAGCTAGCAGGAGGCAAAACTAATGTCTCATCATATCACTTAAGATGGACAAACATGTTTAGATTTGCAAAGGGTTTAACCACATTAATTAACATTGCAAAAGCATGAGAGATAGAGCAGCAGTTCTGAAGACAACTGTTGGTATTTTGGTATTTGCAGGTACAGTCTAAGCTATATACCCTTTGCACGGTCAGTTGTTTCGAAAGTGATGGCGTCTTGCTTCGACACCGAATTCTAGAGCAACCATCCTGATCCAGTCTACCTCTCGGGGCTGGATGAGTAGACATTGGTGACCTACCTCTCGTTGCTGGATCAGTAGATACTGGTGATCTACTGTGTACTTCTAACAAGGTCGTGAACTTAAGATCAGAAAATCATGTTAACCTTTCCTCACTGTTGGCCCCCTTCTTTCACACATCTGTATATGGCGTCTCGTTTATTCCATTTGGCTTGGTTTCCCATCCCTGTGAATGCTTGGCACATCATAGGAGCAGCAATGTGGTAATCTTGTATTATGGTCAAAATTATATTATGATGGTAACCATATCTTGGTACTTGTTTGAAAATTCTGGTCGTGAAGGGTTGCTGAAAACCAGCCATTGTCAGATTTTCCACTGTATATTATGGCGGTGCATATGTATGAATGTCAATGCTAAAGAGAAAAAAAAAGTCACCTGATCAAGCGTTATTTGAATTGATCTACAATTCCTCTTTGTGAACTCCTAAATAATTTGTTATACTCTCTCCGCCCTGAAATAAGTGACTTGGCTTTGTCTAGATTCACATTAATCTATAAACTAAAAATGTCTAGATGCATATGAATCTCCACTTATTTCTGGATGGAGGGAGTATTTTAAGTTAGTGCATAGGAGTATTATATTATGTGTATTAACACCTGATAAGTGTTGATGTTAATCAAACACTCACGTTTATCTTCTAAAAGAAGAGGTGATGCATGTCTGAACCTTGCTGTGTGGAGGACATGGGTGATCGATGGGCTTGACATTATGATCCGACAGGCAAGCTCTCCTCTGCTCATAAGGTACACCTCAGCAATGAGCTGATGGCTAGAGTAACACAAATTGGTGGCAGCTCGAACGGATACTGTCACTTCCGATGGACTGATATTTGGAACGCGCAACGTCCCCCAAAAGTATAAAATGCGAGACGAAGGCTCCACGGTAAAGTTCAAAAGATTGAGATGCGGTTTCGGCTTTCGGTTCAATCCTTCGGAGAGTTATGGAAAACTGATAGCCGATACACTTTTTGCCGAAAAATAATTCTACGAGATCTGGTCCACAGATTCATGTGCGTGGACCAACTCCTTTTTGCCACAGATTGAACAAAAGGCAAGACGGTGAAAGCTGTTTTGAGGTTGGATGGACTCAGTAAGCTTCTCGGTCATCTTCACAATATAACAAAGTTTTAGTTTCTCTTTTCTATGTATGTCACATACTCTCTTCGTCCGCAAATAAGTGTATTTCTAGTCTTGTTCTAAGTCAAACTTAGTAAACTTTGACTAACTTTATAGGAGAACGTAGCAATATTTATGATATTAAATTGGTATCACTAGATTTGTTTTCAAATTTAGTTTCATAACACGACAATTTCATGTAATATATGTTGGTATATTTATCTAAAAAATGATCAAATTTAAATAAAAATTGACTTAAGCAAAACATAGAAGTACACTTATTTGCGGACGGAGGGAATACGGTCGTATTGTTAGTTGAAAAACTGCACAAGTATCAAGGTGGCATTTACATGAGTGAATTATTTCAATTTATTTTGAAACATTTAAATACCAACATTTTTAGTTTTTTTTTTTGAAAATCAGGTGCGTCTACACCCAGCTTCTCCACCATTCTCGGGATCAAGGCTTTTATCTTTAAGTTTAAATTCCTTCATTAAAACTTCGTTTCACCCGTTGGTTTGTAATGAAGTAGCTAACGCTTAAGTGCTGTTTGGTGATATTTTTTATTTTTTATTTCTTTGGGAATGACGCTGTGCTGTTTGGTGTTGAGTCTGGATCCTGCAGGGCCAGGGCATGCTCCTGATTTTCGTACGGGACTTAACAAGCTGACTTCTTTTGTCTCAAGAGAGATATTCAGAAAATATGGTTTCCAGCCTTGTCTTAAGAACCCGACTCCAAAGAAAAGAGAAAAACAGACTAAAAGAGAACAACAAAAGAAAGATCACTTTCTACGATTGAACAACACTTTTATACTCCCTCCAATTCAAATTAATTGACTTGATTTTGTCTAAATTCAGATGTATCTAACATGTTTTAGAGCTAGATACATCCGAATGTAGGCAAATTCAACTCAATTAATTTGGGTCGGAGGAAGTATCCAAATTGGAACTGGATTTTGAACCTTCATATCCACTTCCACTTTCATATCAGAAACGTGATTGCCGACAATCATCTTTCAGCACAAAAGTTGTTCATGGTTAAGAGCTATGTCAGCTATGTTTCGATTGCAGTTAACAACTCATAAACATGTCAGTGGTATATTAAGCTTTTCGCCTATATTTTCTTCCTTTGCCGCAATTGCTGCTTACCAGACATCATGCAGCACAATTCAAACAAACTGACAGCATCATTTTGCTTCTCCTTGCTCAATTTCACCCCTTCCATTTCAGTGTTCGGAGTTTTAACATCCGGCAGCCACTACAGTTATTGACTTTATATACACTTCGCAATCTTGCTACAGATAACACAACAGCGTGAGGACGGCCGGACTGTACCGGGGCTTGAATCAGCAATGGACGACTGGACACTGTACTCTTTTTTTCTTTACAAGGTGATACTTACATTAACACAGCTAGGATCAGATTTTACAGGTTACAGTAGAGCTATTGGAACCACGAAATCACATGCACACGGCTCTTGATGGTGAAACATCGGCTTCCCCGTCCACTTCGCTTCCTGCTCCGTCTCCCACTGCCTGCAACATTTTTAGTCCACGGCATATTACTGGCAGCTCATGATATAGCTCCAAGTATACAGTCAGCAACATCACAAGGTGAACAATACTGGTTTGAGGTTAGAAATTCTCACCTTTATCTGGGAGAGATAACTATCAAAAGCACCGTCACCACAAAGGATCTTGGCTCCACAGCCAGGTCGGTCCAATGATCCTACTGCATCTTCGTCTACAACCACTGCGTCAATTCGCTTCTCTCCAGATTTTGCATCTGGAATCTGCATGGCAATGGCAATTCATAAACATATGGGTGATTCACCGACATACCAGCTCCGTCGAGTTTGTGTAAGGTCAACAAAAGGGATACAAATTTGTCATGGGACAAACCTCATACATGGAATCCATGAGAATATTCTCAAGGATGGTCCTTAAGCCCCGTGCACCCGTATTTTTGCACATTGCCTTCTGAGCAATTATTCTTAGTGCAGCATCCGTAAAGTGAAGCTTAACCTGAAAGCAAACATTGAGGCAACATAAGACACGAGCTACATATTGGGTTGCATGTTTCCAATGGCAATATACTTAGATAATAGGTACTCCCTCTGTTCCATAATACTCCCTCCGTCCCAAAATAAGTGACGTGACATGTCTAGATACATCCGAATCTAGACAAAGTCGCGTCACTTATTTTGGGATGGAGGGAGTATAAGCCTTTATAGCAAAGCTGTTTTAGCTTGCTAAAAAGGCTTATATTATCGAACAGAGGGAGTAGCATGTTTCAAATACACATATACTTAGATAATAGGTTGCATGTTTCAAATATAGATATACTCACATTGTTCATGCTGAACAATTTCCTGAATTGTTTACCTAGAGCATTCTTTGGCTCCGTGAGAACCTGGCAGGATATTTATCATTATTTCAGTGACCCATTGGAAATCCCACATCAATCATACAGAAATACAGGAACATGCCGTTTCTCACTAATAAGGTAAATAACTAGATCACAAAATGATCTAGGATTTGTTTTCTCCTACAGCATATAATCATGCTACCTGAACAAGTTGGTCCTCATTTAGTGCTGCCAAGCTGACAAGGATAGGAAAACGTCCAATGAACTCAGGAATGAGACCATATGCTATAAGATCACCACTCTCAACCTGAAAAGTGGTTTTACAAATGAATACATTTGCATTCTCCCTGAAAAAAAGGCTTCCAAAAATATCTGGCCCATAAACTCATGGTACTCACTGATTCCAACAAGGACGATGTCACTTGAGCGCTTGAAATGCCACCAGCCCTCATGCTTGCACGGACAGGTGCCCCAAATCCAATTGAAGAATCTTGTCGTCTATTTACAAAATAAGGCGGTGGGATGCATCTTAGATAAGACTGATAGTAAACACCAGAGTTAGCAGCTCCCAAACAGGTAAAACCAATAATACCTCTCTGATATAGTTTTCTCCAAGTCAATAAAAGCACCCCCACATATAAAAAGAATGTCCTTCGTATCTATCTGTATGACATGAAGACCACAGAATTAAGCTAGCCCATGATTACATACCTTAAACAAGGAATGACTGGAAAAGTGGAGGATGGTTTAGATGGTATAAGGGAATTAAAAATTGCTAGTTACAGTGACATTTGTGGTGTAAACAGCAGTGGTGACCTTGTATAAGCTGTGGATCAGCAGACCCACAAATTTTCCAAAAGAAACCTAGTCCTACAAATATGCAGTAGCGTCTACAAGTTACTAGCACCACATGTCCTAGCCCCTGGCACCTTCACTGAGTGAAAAGAAACAATATGATATGTGTATAAAGCAGCACTAGATGCAACTTATCCTGAATGCATTCATAACAAAGTTATTTTTTCTTCTAAATACTAATATGATGACAAGGCCTTAACCTAGACCATTCCATATTTTCTCTATTTCCGCTATCATACAGGACAAGGGAACAACTGGCAGGGTGTAATTCTTCAGGCAAATTACATAGCATGAATGCTTTCTAGTGGAAGAATGCCATATAAAAAATTGTGCTAAGTGCTAACTGTACCTGTATATTATCACCACGAGGATGCTTCCTTGCTCCTTTCTCAGGGACATTGACTATCTAACATGTCAACATAGAAAAATAAGACATCCATATGTAGAGACAATTATCAAGAAATTTTACATTCCAGTACATGTACTGTTCTTAATCTATAACTGTTCTGTTTTTTCTCCCAGATATCCTATAGGTAACCAATGTCTGCTTACAAACATTTAAACTTTCTGTGTCTAAGAGACACATGAGCTGACTGGGTCATCCAGAGGTTAATGCATATGACTCACCGTGCCTTCCAGCATTTTCAGCAATGCCTGCTGAACACCTTCACCTGATACATCTCTACTAATGTTAAGGCTCTCAGCCTGCAAGTTGAATGCACCAACTGATTAATGATATCTATACCAAGGAAAAATGTTCAATGGAAAGCTGATCAATCAGAACAGACCTTCTTAGTGATCTTATCAACTTCATCAATATACACCATTCCTTGTTGTGCTGCTTGCACATTAAAATCTGCCACCTAGTTAATGTCCAAATATAACACCAATAGTTCACTTTCGAAGACAAGACATTAAGATTTAAAAGAACCAGAAGATCCTATTTTTTTAAATTATGTGGAGTCGAAACCATACCGTAAGTAACTTGTATAATATAGATTCTACATCTTCACCTACATACCCTGCCTGCAGGAAGTTGGAAGTTCAAGCCTTAGTGTCAGAACCAAGTTGATATGAAAACAGAGAAAATCAATATGCCTGATTGAACCGGGTGACAACATTTGCTCATTTTCCATTAGATGAATGACTCGCAAGAAAATATTGAAGTATGGGTTAGAGTATTGTATACCTAACCATTTTAGCTCACATCCTACACTTCTCTAATTAATGAACTCAAACTAGTGAATACAATAATACATTAGCAGGTATTATTCGCCACTGTTAGTAACAATGTCTACAAAATGATGTTGGTTGTGTGCAGACATCATTATGAGCTTTTGTCATTGTCCCAAACATAAGCATTAGTGAATAGCGAACACTTGCCTGGGTCAATGTTGTTGCATCAGCAATTACAAATGGCACATTCACAAACCGAGCTAATGTCTTTGCAAGTAAAGTTTTACCTGTGAAACAAATGAAGTGTCCAAACAAAATACTACTGAGCACCTTCTCTTTTTATTATAGTTCATCAAACATAGAAGACATCAGAATTGAATGTGTTCCAATCACATCAACTGTGATTAGTCACAAATGTTACCTGAACCAGTAGGACCCATTAATAGTACATTGCTTTTCTCCAGTTCGACATTGTCTTCAGCATCAGCTTCTCCATCAGAACCCAAATCTGCTCCAGTCCTAATGTTTTAGCTTATATACCACATAATTAGTCACTGAATGATACGCATCAGTTCTAAGTTCTGAGGGTTCATAACAAAAATCCTCAAGTCATTTTGTAAATGAAGGAAAAAAGTTTAGGTGGTACAATGGAACTGACCCTTTCTGTACAGATTGATGGTATATACGTTTATAGTGGTTGTATACTGCGACAGATAGCACCTGCAAATTTAAATGGTAAGTACTTGAGCTTGTCATCTATAGTGGTTGACTGTCGAGTAGCACTACACTGAGCAGGAGTACTTGAGCTTATCATGCGGATTAGAATAAATAAATATCTATGTGAAACTTTTGCTGCTCATGGATAATACAACTTAAAAATGAGAAAGTGGCATTTGACAGGTTAATTGGCAAAATCTCATCAAAACTATATGTACCACATTTTGTGTATGGAACTGTGGAACTTATACTATATTTTGGTTAGATGACAGAGATCAAGGGAAGGTGAACAAAAAGTGATTGAAGGTGAAATCATCAAGTTTCTTCCGCACAACTTTGGTAGACAGCTGTTTGCACTGGCGGATAGGTGGTACCTGTGGGCCGTGTCTCCCCACAGAATGCAAGATCTCCAGTTTTCTATCCCTAAAAGACATGTTTGCTATTTTGTTATATGGTGCTCTCCAACTTCCAAGCACTGTTATTTTTGTCCGCATTCCTAGAAGAGACTATTGACTTCTTTTTCCATTTGCACCATACCAGCCATCCAGTGCATACCCTTCGCTTATTTCTCTTCTCTTCTCTCTCTTGTCCATCAATAGTCAAAAGTCAAAACCAAGACTCTAACCCCTGAGCATCTCTCTTCTTTGCTTTTGAGCATAGCAGGAAGCCAAGAACAGGTGCTAGCAAGAAGCCGGGGTGCAACAATTTGACTGATATTTTTTTTATCATTTATTGTTTCTATTCCATTTCAGTTGTAAGTCTATGTTATCAACACCTAATGGGTGTATTAGTCAGTATTTTGCCTGTCTCCCAAATTCAAAATTTCCTGTCACATACTTAATGTGTGTGAGAGGTGAGATTTAAGAGACCAAAGTGTTGTGTCAGGCATGCCTAACCTGTTAGACCAAATAGACCATATCACCATTCATAACTTCCCTTTGTTGGTTAGTCTGATCAGGCTCACACTCTACGGTGAACTAGCTAAAAAGACATAAGCTAGTTAGTACTATACTCCTACACCATTGATCTGCGTCAATATCTGTAAACTTCTCTAAAAGTGGTGCACCGAAGCAAAGCTTACTGAAGTTTCTTGTATTATTAGCTTATTACAATTAAGTATGAGTTTCCGCACGAGCTGACCAAAAACAACATCAAAATGCCATTTCTAACATGAACAGTAAGTAAAACAAGTGCGCTAGCGCGCACCGCAGAATGCAATCCTCACCTTCTTGGCTCTTTCTTGCCCAATTACATACTTATCGAGCCCCTTGGAGATCTCCTTAGGCGTTGGGAAATCCTTCCCAAGGTTTGACCCACCCCATCCTTCCTTCCCCCCTCCCTCCTCGCCCCCAGCGCCAGCAGCTCCTCCTCCGCCACCGCCGCCGGCTACGCGGACGACGTTAAGGTTAGGGTGGAACGGCGGACCGGGCGGCACGTGCACCGCGACGCCACTCCCATCCCCGTCGTCACGCGAAGACGAGCTCGCACGGATGGTCTCCCAGGAGGAGGGGTCCCTGGCCCTGACACCGTCCGGGGGGAGGTCAGCCCGAACGCGGCCGATCTCGACGAAGGTGCCCTGAAGGGGCGCGAGGAGGTCAGGGCGGAAGAAGTAGGCGGTGCGGCAGTTGGGGCAGAGGTTGAGCGCCTGATAACCGCCGGCGCCGGCGGGGGCGGCTGGGGGAGGGGCTCGATGGGAGAAGAGGATGTTCATGTGCTTGGAGCATCGAGGGCAGTGGGCCTCCGCGCGGATGCGCCTGGGCTCCGGATCCTCGGTGGAGGAGGACGAGGAGGAGCCGCCCCCGGAGGAGGACGAGGGGCCCTCCCACTTGCGCCGATCCTGGAGGAGCCGGTGCGGCGGCGCGGCCGCCGCGGTGGCAGGGGAGCTCTCGGCTGCGGTGAGGGTGGAGGCGGCGCGCGTGGCTGAGGCGGCGAGGCGCCTCCACCGGAGGAGGGCAGACATGGCGGAGGAGAGTGGGAGCTGCGGATTGGGGGAGCCGAGACTCGAGGGAGAGACGCGGTGGGGGAAAAGAGAGTGTGTTGTGTATAGCTGCGGGTGTGGTTAGCGAATTTCTGCGCTGTTTCTCTCGTGCGTGTGTGAGTTTTTTACGTGGTGGGGGCCTGGGGAGGTAGATACGTGGATTCCGGGACGGCGAGGCTGGAATCTTGGGATCGGATAAGGGACGCTGCTGCACGTTCGGATCTTTCCTTGCTACCTGGAGATTCGTGCCTACAGTTGTTTTTCTTTCCATTTCTGTTCCGTTCGTTGAGGAGTTCTTTTTAGACGGTACGCTTGGATGAGCTCGCGAAACCATCAACCAGTCAAGGATTACACAAAACCATCATCACAAGACCACCATGGCCAAACGATACAAGAGCACACTCTGAACAGCTTACAACTCTACACCAAAGCAAGCATAAAAGAAAAACAAAGAAGAGCACCCCTTGCTAAAGCGAAGACTACAACTCAACGGCACCGGGGACATCCACCTGTAGAGGTCTAACGAGGAGAACAGTCAGGGCTTGAGGCACCAAAAAACACCTTTTTCTCATGCCAAAGAGGGCCCCTACCCTCTCGCCTTAGCTCGAAGGCGTTGAACTATCGAACATGAGAGAAGCTCACTCGAGAGCTGGAGAAGTGTTAGACTCGCGTCCCGAAGCAGTCCAGAGCACGACCACCTTGTGAAGAAGAGCACACCACACCAGCCACAACACTAAAGTCCTAAGACAATCAAGAGCAGCAGGAAAACCACCGGCCACAACTACAGAGGAAGGGGCAGTAGGCCAACGAGACGAGACCACGGGAACCGCTATCACTCGATAACCATAGTCACCCAAAGCTCACACCTTCTTCTCTCCCCACCTGAAACCCGCTCGAGAGGTGTTGGAAAAGTTTTCTATGGTAAGATCGAAACTATTTTTTAATCATCCACCCACTTTATTTAGAAGATCAATGTATGATGAATACAAACGCCCTTTGGAGATTAACTAACCAAACTAAACGTCCAAGAGGAGAAGATAGCACCGAGTGTGCTAGGTTATGAGCCTCTTTATTGGATGATCTATGCTCATGAGCGAAGATAACCTCTTGCAATCGCCTTTATTTCCTAGGTGATTTGGCTATACCTTCCCAGATCCTGCTCCTGCATTGATTTCACAACCATCATGCAGTTTTTGGCCACCTTGATCTTTGATGGATACAGATCCTGGGCCAAATTCAGTCCCTCCCGTACAACCACTACTTTTAGTACGTCCGGTTTAGAGACGCTAGCGACACTAATCGCCGAGGCCCCGAGGAACACACCTTCTTCAGATCGCGCAACAGCAACCACTGAGCCGCCGGCGCCATTCCTCGCTAATCCTTCATCAACATTGATATTCGATGTCCCTGGTGGTGGAGGGATCTAGGGGTAGACCGAGGTGCAACAGGTTTCGCACTATTCTTGTCCCTCCACTCTGTCTGGTCGAGTTTAGACAAGAAAGTCTCCATGAAAAGATGCATCTCAGTGGACTTTGAAAGGTGTTTTCATGGATCGCCTTCTGCCACGCATGCCAAATATAGCCCATAGTGTGACACACATGCGAGTGAGATGTGAATGTGTTAACGTATCACACATGGTAAAGATACAATTCTTTGCCACCCTCTCCTCCACCTGGCACATATGCAAGATTGAAACTGATTCTCCTCTGCAAGAGAATCTCCATCTGCCCCGAGGGCCCTTTTTTGGTGTTGGCGATGCAAAACTTGCCCGGTCCACCTCCCATGAACCCATTTTTTGCGGGCTCGAGCGGAATTTGGAACCAGTGAACCTAGGCTGAACCCAACGCACCGAGGGACGTGGGAGCACCGGATGGAGGGTCCGTTTTGTCGGTGACACAACATGTTTCCCTCTCCCTCTTTCTATTTCCCTCCATTTATTCCCTCCAATATCCCCCATCTACGCCTATCTCGTCGCTATTCCTGCCATTTTTTCCCACCATGCCACCGAAGAAGTTTGTTTTCTTCCAGACGACGGAGGACGACATGGCGCCGCCGAAGGCGAAGGCAAGAAACCAAAGGCACCGAGAGAGAAGCCACCAGAGATGTCCAATGCAAAGTGGGCGAAGGAGTGTGTGTGGCTGGAGGCGGTCACATCTGACCGTACAGAGAGGGTGAAAGGGAAACAGACGTCGCCTAGAAGAGGGGTGAATAGGCGTTTTAAAATAATTATGGTTTAGACTCTAATAAATGCAGAATAAAACTTAACGTTTAATTTATCAAGCCAAAACCTATATCCACTAGGTTTACTAAGTGCACCAACAACCTATGCTAAGCAAGACAAACAACAAGGTGATATCAAGATATAATACTTCAAGCACGATGGCTATCACAGTGTAAATTGCATAAGTAAAGGGCTTGGTTGAGAGATAACCGATGAACACGGAGACGATAATTTGTTTCCCGAAGTTCACTTCTAAAGAAGCTACGTCTCCGTTGGAGAGGTGCGGTGGCGCAATGTACTTCGAACGCCACAAATGGCTCACCTCGAGGTGTGGTGGCTCGATGCTCACCCAACACCACACAAGGCCTCACCCCAAGAGGCGAAGGCACACAACACACCGACACCACAAAAGGCTAACCATATTCTCCCGTGAGCTCGCCACAAAGGCCTACCCATGTTCCACTATGGGACACTTGAGGGCAGTCACCGAACCCATACAAGGCTTGGGGCAATCTCCACAACTCAATTGGCGGATGATGAGTGCATATTTGCATCATGTTTTATATTATTATTTTGCATTGTAGATACATGATCTTGGTATTTTACCGTGTTCGCATGCACATTTTATGTCTATTTCCACCAGGATCAGGACAGATGATGGATACAATGGACACAATTCTTGGAGCAGTTGTATTAGGGAGAAAAAGAGCCAAAAACAACGTAAATCGCTTATTTAGGAAATATCAATAACACCAGAAGAAAACCCAAAGCAATCAAAGTATACAAACGGTTTAACGACCAACTATATGGTGGGAATAAATTTTCCCGCCGTATAGTTGGCGCCGCCACCGCCTCCTCAATAGTTTCACCCCGTGCAACTAGATCAGAGGGACGACATACAGTACAACTAGAAATTGCCAAAACCTCACCTCCGGAAGGCATCTGGAGGGGGAACTCGTCCATCGGGATCCATCTTCGCCCTTCGCAGATCCAGGAGGCTAAGGCATCGATCTTCATCATCAACCGCTGCATCACCACCATCTTCATCCATCTCATCTACATCTTGTCTAGATCCTGTTGTAATTCCCATTCTCGTTGTGGATTTATACAAGTACTATTCATATATGATAGATTCCATTGTTATTTCCATGATGTTGATTGCCTCCATGTCTAAGTAGATCATTAGTTCTTGGAGAGATGGAGAAACCCTAGTATGAGATTGAAATAAGATAAAGTTTATTATGATATTCATCGATGTGACCATGTGTTAGATTGTCTTCATCTTGATGTTGAGAGAAGTCGACCTCTCAATATTTGCCTCTCATGGGGACTTGATGGAGGGAACTACTTGTTGGTAGACGGAGGTGTGTTAGCACTTACAGTGACTATAAAGCTGTTGGCACCCCTTATGTATCAACTTGGGAACCGAGGAAACTCACGGAACATTGTCCATGCCATGGGATACGTCCTACGAGATTAAGTCCCTTAATAGCGCAATAATTCGATTGATGTCGATTGCTGAGTGTTGTGGTTATGAGGATGATGTGAGCAGTGGTTGCTGCCTATTTGTCCAAATACGGAGTTCCTCCCACACATACATAGTTGAGAATGTTCATGATAATAATCTTTACCTTAGCTCTTTAGAATGCTAGTGGTGTATCTGCTACTCCCTGAGAATGCCTTTTCCCCTATTGCAGTTCCAAATCTCTTTTACATACGTGATACTTACTTTCTGTGTTTAGTTACTTTACTTTACTCATTTGCTATCTTATACCAAAAACCCCAAATACATAATACTCGCATTTTATCTTGTCACTTAGAACTTTATTCAGCATTTCTATTGTAGTATTTAATTTAAGAGTTATTAGACTTCAGACTCCTGCTCCGTGTGGGATCGATATCTTTATTTTGAAACTAGCTACAAACGATCTGTGCACTTACAGTCATCAAGCTATTTTCTGGCGCCATTGCCAGGGAGCTAAGCGTTGTAGGTCTTTTAGTTTTTTCTTATTTATTTTTTTCTTGCTAAGTTTTGTTCTGAGTTACAGGTTTCCACCAACATGATGGAGTTTGAGCATATGGCTAGTGCTAACCCACTCAGCCACTTTGGGAAGCCTTGTGATATTAATAAAAGAGATAACTCCAATAAGAAGACAAGGGGGTTTGAAATAAATCCTCTATTACTTGGTATTCTACACAAGAAGCAATTTACTGGAGATGAAGAAGATCCTGATCCATATTGCATGTTTCAAAGATATATGTGGTACTTCCAATTAACGGGGTATACTGCTAGTGAGGTAAGGGTTAAACTTTTTTGTCAGACTTTGACTAGTACAGCTCTCTCATGGTATAGATCTCTACCCCTAGAAGCCACTAGTACTTGGGCTAATTTAGCCTGTGAGTTCCTAGCAAAATATTATCCATTATCAAAATCTTTTGGAATCAGACGTCTTATAATGACTTGGAGGAACCATCCTAATGAAGGACTAGTAAGAGCTTATATATGATTTAAAGATTTACTTCATCTATGTCCTCATCATGATTTGCCTGAATGGTATTTATTGCATATCTTTTATGGCGGTTTAATTGAACCTAATAAAATTGACTAGACTCTTTTGCGCAAGGAGCCTTTATGAATCTTCCTATAACTAAAGCTTGGGCTTTACTTAATAAAATTCGCGATCATAGAATTTCATGGAATTTTGGTCTACGAAGCGAAGGAGACGTAGAAATAGATTATGATTGTATTCATGACTATGATGAAAAGGGCCATGTTAAAGAATTATCTAAAGAACTTTATCTAGATTCAAGTCTTGTGTTGCAAGTTGTTAAAGCTTTTACAGAACACATAAAAGCTCAAAAAGAGGGTTTGGTCAAGTATGATCGACCACCCAAACCTGAGAAGAAAAGAGAAGATAAAGCAACACTAGCCTCCCTAGAACCAGCATATGAGATACCTTTCCCTAACACTGCACAGAAGCATATTTTTGAATATGAACAGGTCAAAGCATTACAGGAGAAAAAGGAGGAGAAAAGTGTGCTGGAAGTGGAGGAACATCTAGAAGAAACCAAAGATGAAGAGGTAACCAAGGAAGCAATTATGGCTATGTATGCACATTGTAACATAGTTGAACTTGATGAAGAGGCTTCTGTATTGGTTGAAGGCAAAACGAAGGTAAAAGATGTGGGTAAGCCTATTCTTCCCTGCATATTTAAGGAAACCTCGCATTATGGTTTATGTGATCTTGGCACCGAAGTTAATGTTATATCTTATGATTTCTATTTAGAAATAAAAGAATAAATAGAACCGGCTACAATTGAAAATATTGATATGACAATCATGTTAGCCAATAAAACTCTTAGAATTCCTATGGGTGTAGTTGAAGATGCAACTATCACAATTGGCAATAAAAAAATCCTATCGATTTTGTAGTTGTTGATATGCCAGCTGACTCTCTTTGCCCAATTATATTTGGAAGAAACTCTTTGAGTGATATAGGTGCCAATGTTGATTTCAAAAAGGAGATTGTGTATCTTAAGCTTGGGGGAGCGGAAAAAGAATTCCACTTTTCCAAATTTAAAGACAAACCTCCACAATTAAAAGAGGAAGAGAAAACTATTGAGGAAATGGTAGCTCTCTTCTTTAATGATCAAAAAGAAGAAATAAATGAAGACATAAATTATGAAGAACTAGTTATGGAGGACAAGTCCCTAGAAGAACTAGAAGATGAATTTGATTCACTTCCCATTATAGGGCCTCCAACTAATGAGGCTTTCAAAGAGCCAGAAAAGAGAGGGGACGAGGAATTACCACCCCAAGAGTCGAAGACTCTACCAGATAATCTTAAATACAACTTTTTAGACGATACAAATAAATTTCCTGTTATTATTAGTGCTAAACTTTCAGGGGATGAAGAAGAAGAACTCAGGAAAATACTTAAGGAGCATCGCAAGGCCTTTGGGTACTCAATGGAGGCATTAGTCCCATGATAACCGTCCATCGAATATTCATGGAGAAATGTGCTAAACTAGTCATGGAATTTAATAGACGACTGAAGCCCGAAATGAATGAAGTGGTAAGAAAAGAAATATTACGCCTATTGGACGCAGGTATAATATATCCTGTAAAAGAAAGTGAATGGGTAAGTCATGTTCATTGTGTCCCTAAGAAGGGCGGTTTTACTGTTGTTCCTAATGAAAACAACGAATTGATACCTACTAGAACTATTGTTGGACATAGGATGTGTATAGATTTTAGGAAATTGTATAAAGAAACTAGGAAAGATCATTATCCTTTACTGTTCATATATCAAACTTTAGAGAGGTTAGCAAACCACACTCATTTTTGCTACTTGGACGGATACTCTGTTTTTTCTCAAATAGTTGTTCATCCTGATGACCAACTTAAAACAACTTTCATTAGTACTCCAGCTACTTTTCAAAGAGTTTTGCAAAGTAATCTTGATGACCAACTTAAAACAACTTTGTTTAGTACTCCCAGTTGCTTGGATAATCTCAAAAGAGTTTTGCAGCGTTGTGAAGAGACCAATCTTGTTCTAAACTGGGAGAAGTGCCATTTTATGGTCAAATAAGGTATAGTCCTTGGACATAAGGTATCAAGTAAGGGAATTGAAGTGGATAGAGCTAAGGTTGAGGCCATAGAGAGAATTCCACAACCTAGGGATATAAAAGATATAAGAAGTTTCCTTGTTCATGTGGGTTTGTATAGAAGGTTCATTAGAAATTTCTCTAGAATATCTAAACCCTTGACTAACCTTCTACAAAAAGGAGTAAGATTTAATTTTGATGATAAATGTCTTGTAGCCTTTGATAAACTTAAATATGCTTTATCCCACGCTCCTATCATTAAACCACCTATCTGGGATATGAATTTTGACTTAATATGTGAAGCTAGTGATGATGTTGTAGGAGTAACTCTAGAACAACAAATAGGTCTCAGATTTAATATTATACATCATGCTAGTAGAACTCTTAATAGTGCTCAAAATAATTATCCTAGGGAAGAAAGGGAACTTTTTGCTGTATTTTTCTCTTGTGATAAATTTCGTTCTTATATAGTTGATGCAAAAGTAAGATTTCATACGGACCATGATGGTTTAAAAGAACTCCTTGAGAGGAAAAATCATAAGCCAAGACTGATCCGTTGGATCCTTTTACTTCAAGAATTTGAGTTGCAGATTATGCAGAGGTCAATTTCTCCAAAAGAGAAGAAGTCTTTGTTGTTGGAGGAGCTTGTCATCCCCGACTAAGTAGATGATAAGTGCAAGGTAAGTGTTCTTACTCAAATAAGTGATTTGTTTTCATAGATTTTACTTTTGAAATTTTTGCCTTTGAATTCCTCATGTTTTTCTGAAGTTTCTGAAGGTTTTTACCAACTATACGGGCATAACTATACGACCGGAGAAAAAATTCCAGCTGTATAGTTCGTCGTTAAACCTTCTGTATCTTCTTTGTTAAATTGTTTTCGATGTCTAGATCTATACGGGTGCAGCTATATGGTGGGAATAAACCGTATAGTTGGTCGTTGAACTCTCAGACACTTTCGATTTTTGATGTCTAGATATATATGGGCGCAGCTATATGGCGGGAATAAAAAGTCTGGCCGTATAGTTAGTCGTTGAACTCTCAAACTGATGGGTTCGTAGCATGGAAAAACAAAAAATTCTATCGCAAGAACGAACAAAACCTAGATCTAATCTAGATAAAAGCCAAGATCTAATCTATTAGACATGAGCAACGAGATAGATAGGAACTAACCTTCGTAGATCCGAAAGCGTTAACGAGATTAGATCTCGTGGTTGATGTAGTCGATCACTTGCCGATCTCAAGATCGTGTGGACGATCCTTCCGGCGTCGCGTTCCGGCAGCGCTTCCGCAGTCGGTCAAGTGGATGATCCTTCCGGCGCCGCGTGTCGGCAGCGCTTCCGCAGTCGGTCACACGTGCGGAGTCGAAGCAGACCTTCCTCTCCCCGTTCCAGCGAGCAGCGGAGTAGTAGATCTTCTCCACGGAATCCCAGCAGCACGCCGGTGTGGTGGTGGTGGTGGAGTAGAGAATTCTGCAGGGCTTCGCCTATGCCTGTGCAGAAGAAGGGTGGAGGAGAGAGGCGGCAGAGATTGGATTTATGAGAGCAAGGGAGGAGGGGGCGCCCCTGCCCTTCTATTTAAGGGGGGAGGGCGCCTTGGGGAGGGGGAGTCCTTGTAGGACTCCCCTCCTCTAGGCCGGCGGATTGGGGAGTGGGGGGAGGAGTCCTCCTCCCCCACGACTCCTAGTCTTGACCCACCAGGACTCCTTGATCCCTATCTTGATTTTCAAGCAAACTACAAGATATCTTCTAGAACCTTCCGGAACATTCCGAAACCTTCTAGAATCCTCATACAAACACTCCGGAACATTTCTTAACTCAGAAAATGATCCCCTATATATGAATCTTATTCTCCGGACCATTCCGGATCTCCTCGTGATGTCTCGAATCCAATCCGAGACTCCGAACAACATTCGGTCTCCAACGCATATTCCATATCTACTTAAAACAACTTCGAACCTTAAGTGTGTCATCCTACGGTTCGTGAATATGCAGACATGATAGAGACACATCTCCTATCAATAACCATCAGCGGGACCTGGAGATCCATAATGGCTCCCACATACTCAACGATGACTTCACGATCGATTGAACCACTTACATACGAAACCAATTCCCTTTGTCTCGCGATACTATACTTATCCGAGGTTTGATCGTCGGTATCTCCATACCTAGTTCTACCTCGTTACTGATAAGTACTCTTTACTCGTTCCGTGATATGTCATCCCTTGTGACCTAGTCACATGCTTGCAAGCTAACTAGATGACATTCCACCGAGAGGGCCCAGAGCATATCTATCCGTCATATGGATGGACAAATCCCAATCTTGGTTCATGCGCTTCAACACATACTTTCAGAATACCCAATGACACTTTTATAACCACCCAGTTACGAAGCGGCGTTTGATGTCATCAAAGTATCCATCCGGTGATGGTGATTAACATAACCTCATGGTCGAAGGATTAGGTTACTATGTATTTGAAAGCTTACAGCAATACGAACTTAATGACTTGATCTTATGCTACGCTTACTATGGGTGTGCGTCCATCACATCATTCTCCTAATGATATAACCTTGTTGTTAATCACATCCTAATGTCCATGATCAGGAAACCATGATCATCAATTAATCAACAAGCTAGTTCAACAAGAGGCTTACTAGGGACTCTCTTATGTTTACAAAACACACATGTATTAGTGTTTTCTAATAATACAATTACAGCATGGGATGTAAACATTCATCATAAACACAAAGATATAATAATAATCACTTTTATTATTGCCTCTTGGGCATATCTCCAACAGTGTCCCACTTGCACTAGAGTCAATAATCCAGATTACATGGTAATATACCGAACACCCATGGCATTCTGGTGTTGGTCATGCTTTGCCCTAGGGAGAGGTTTAGTCAACGGATCTGCCACATTCAGATCAGTGTGTACTTGGCAAATCTTTATGTCACCATCTCTAACATACTCGCGAATAGCGTGGAAACGTAGCTTGATGTGTTTCAGCTTTCTATGTGACCTTGGCTCCTGTGCATTAGCTATGGCACCTGTGTTGTCACAGTAGATGGCCATCGGGTCCAACGCACTGGGAACCACGCCAAGTTCAGTAATGAATTCCTTCATCCAAACGGCTTCTTGTGCAGCCTCCGAAGTAGCTATGTATTCTGATTCAGTTGAAGATTTCGCCACAACGCTTTGCTTCGCACTCCTCCAGCTCACTGCAGCACCATTCAAAATAAATATGTATCCCGACTGTGACTTTGAGTCATCCGGATCGGTGTTCCAACTAGCATCGGTGTAACCGTTTACAACAAGCTGTTCATCACCTCCATAAGAAAGAACCATATCCTTAGTCCTATTTAGGTACTTTAGGATATTTTTGACCGCTGTCTAGTGCTCCATTCCAGGATCACTTTGATATCTGCTAGTCAAACTAACAGCATGTGCTATATCCGGTCTTGTACACAGCATGGCATACATGATAGAACCTATGGCTGAGGCATAGGGAATATTATTCATTTTCTCTCTATCTTCTGCCGTAGCTGGACTTTGAGTTTTACTCAAGGTCTTACCTGACAACATGGGCACGAACCCTTTCTTGCTATCTTCCATTCTAAACTTTTTTAGAACTTTGTCTAAGTATGTACTTTGTGAAAGCGCTATTAGGCGTCTTGATCTATCTCTATAAATCTTGATGCCTAGAATATATGCCGCTTCGCCAAGATCCTTCATTGAAAAACTATTATTCAAATAGGTTTTGACGCTATTAAGAAGTTCTATATCATTCCCAATCAACAATATGTCATCTACATATAGTACTAGGAATGCTAGAGAGCTCCCACTCACTTTCTTGTAAATACAAGCTTCTCCATAAGTTTGTATAAATCCAAAGTTTTTGATTACTTTATCAAAACGTTGATTCCAACTCCGGGATGCTTGCTTCAGTCCATAAATGGAGCGCTGAAGCTTGCATACCTTGTCAGTATCTTTAGGATCGACAAAACCCTTGGGTTGTACCATATACAACTCTTCCTCAATGTCACCATTAAGGAACGCCGTTTTGACATCCATCTGCCAAATCTCATAATCGAAATGTGCAGCAATTTCTAACAAAATCCTCACAGACTTTAGCTTCGCTACTGGTGAGAAAGTCTCATCATAGTCAACTCCTTGAATTTGTCGGAACCCTTTCGCGACAAGTCGAGCTTTATAGATGTTAACATTACCATCAACATCTATTTTTCTCATGAAAATCCATTTGTTCTCGACAGCCTTACGGCCATCCGGTAAGTCCACCAAAGTCCATACTTGGTTTTCGTACATGGATCCCATTTCGGATTTCATGGCTTCTGGCCATTTGTCAGAATCTGGGCTCACCATAGCTTCTTCATACGTCGCAGGGTCATCAGCGTTGTCTACCAACATGACGTTCAAGGCAGAGTCATACCAATCAGGAGTGGTACGAACCCTCGTTGACCTGCGAGGTTCAGCAGTAACTTCATTTGAAGTTTCATGATCATTATCATTAGCTTCCTCTCCAATTGGTGCAGGTGGCACAAAAACATCTTCCGGTGCTGCGCTACTCTCAAATCTGAGAGAAGGTTCAATAACCTCATCGAGTTCTACTTTCCTTCCAGTCACCTCTTTCGAGAGAAACTCCTTCTCAAGAAAGGATCCATTCTTTGCAACGAAAACTTTGCCTTCGGATCTATGATAGAAGGTATACCCAATTGTTTCTTTAGGGTATCCTATGAAGACGCACTTCTCCGCTTTGGGTTCTAGCTTATCAGGTTGTAACTTCTTTACATATGCCTCGCAACCCCAAACTTTAAGGAACGACAACTTAGGTTTCTTACCAAACCACAATTTGTACGGTGTCGTTTCAATGGATTTAGATGGTGCCCTATTTAAAGTGAATGCGGCTGTCTCTAATGCATAGCCCCAAAATGATAACGGTAAATCTGTAAGAGACATCATAGACCGAATCATATCTAAGAGAGTTCGATTACGATGTTCAGACACACCATTACGCTGTGGTGTTCCCGACGGTGTCAACTGCGAAAGTATTCCACATTTCTTTAAATGCATGCCAAACTCATAACTCAGATATTCACCTCCGCGGTCAGAACGCAGAAACTTAATCTTCTTGTTACGATGATTTTCCACTTCACTCTGAAATTCCTTAAACTTCTCGAAAGTTTCGGACTTATGTTTCATAAAGTAGACATACCCATATCTACTCAAGTCATCCGTGAAAGTGAGAACATAACGATATCCACCACGTGATGCTACACTCATTGGACCGCACACATCGGTATGTATTATTTCCAATAAGTCTGTAGCTCGCTCCATTATTCCAGAGAATGGAGTCTTAGTCATTTTTCCCATTAGACATGCTTCGCATCTTTCAAGTGATTCAAGAAGTCCATCAGAGTGGAGTTTCTTCATACGCTTCACTCCAATGTGACCAAGACGACAGTGCCATATGTATGTAGAATTATCATTCAATTTTATTCGTTTAGCATCTATGTTGTGAACATGTGTATCACTACTATCGAGATTCAGTAAGAATAGACCATTCATCTCAGGTGCATTACCATAAAAGATATTACTCATATAAATCGAACAACCTTTATTCTCGGACTTAAAATAGTAACCGTCTCGCAATAAACAGGATCCAGATATAATGTTCATGCTTAACGCAGGCACCAAATAACAATTATTTAAATTTAAAACTAATCCCGAAGGTAGATTTAGAGGGAGCATGCCGACGGCGATCACATCAACCTTGGAGCCATTTCCAACGCGCATCGTCACCTCGTCTCTTGCCAGTCTTCATTTATTCCGCAGCTCCTGTTTCGAGTTACAAATATGAGCAACCGAACCAGTATCAAATACCCAGGCACTACTACGATTACTAGTAAGATACACATCTATAACACATATATCAAATATACCTTTATTCTTGATGTTGCCGTTCTTCAGATCCGCCAGGTACTTGGGGCAGTTATGCTTCCAGTGACCAGCACCCTTGCAGTAGAAGCACTCAGTTTTAGGCTTAGGACCAGCCTTGGGCTTCTTAGCAGGTGCGACAGCTTTCTTGCCGTCCTTCTTGAAGTTGCCCTTGTTCCTAGGCTTGCCCTTTTTCTTGAAATTGGTGGTCTTATTGACCATCAACACTTGGTGCTCCTTCTTGATCTCCACTTCAGCAGTTTTCAGTATGGACGACAGTTCAGGAAACGTCTTGTTCATGCAGTGCATGTTATAGTTCATCACAAAGTTCTTGTAACTTGGTGGCAGTGATTGAAGGAGACAGTGAATCCCCAATTCATTAGGAATCGATATTCCCAACTCTTGGAGCTTCTTTGCGTACCCAGACATGGTGAGCACGTGCTCGCTAACGGAGCTTCCTTCTTCCATCTTACAGTTAAAGAACTTTTCGGAGGCCTCATAGCTCTCCATGGCCGCGCGAGTCTCAAAAATTAGCCTGAGCTCCTTAATGATCTCTAACGGGTCGTGGTGCTCAAAACGCTGTTGGAGCTCCGCTTCTAAACCGTACAGGATGGCACAATGAACTGTGGAGTAATGATTTTTCCGAGTGGCGAAAACATTCTTTTCGTCATCGGTGGCATTATCTGTAGGTGGGTCACCTAGCGGTGCATCGAGCACATAGGTCAACTGACCAGCCCTGAGGACGATCTTCAGTCCACGGAACCAGTCCGTGAAATTGCTTCCATTGTTTTTAAGCTTTTCTTTCTTTAGGAACGCATTGAAATTGATGGAGGGGGTCGCCATAATCTACAACAATTTGCAAGTAGTTTAGACTAAGTTTATGACAAATTGAGTTCAAATTTAATACTTAAGTTAACTAGGTGAACTCCCACTCAAAACAACATCCCTCACATTGTCTTGGTGATTACACGAACCAAGTCCACTACACCAAGTCCGATCTTCACGAGAGAAGATGTAGTTTCATCGGCGAACAATCTTCATGTTCATCATATCAATTATATGACTCATGCTCTACCTTTCGGTATTCCGTGTTCCGAGACCATGTCTGTACATGCTAGGCTCGTCAAGATAACCTTAGTTTCCGCATGTGCAAATCTGGCATGCACCCGTTGTATGCACACATAGAATCTATCACATCTGATCATCACGAGATGCTTCGAAACGACGAGTCTTAGCAACGGTGCCAACTAAGGGTGAACACTTTATTACTTGAAATTTAGTGAGAGGGATCATCTTATAATGCTATCGTCGCGATCTAAGCAATACAAGATGCATAAAGGATTAACATCACAGGCAATTCATAATTAGTGTGATATGATATGGCCTTTTCTTCTTGCGCCTTTGATCTCCATCTCCAAAGCACGAACATGATCTCCATCATCACCAGCATTGCGTCAAGGTCAGTGGCGCCGCTTCATGGTTGTCCATCATCACTAGCAACTATTACAACTACTTGAATAAAGCTATTACAAGATGAATAGACACGCAGGTCTTAACAGAATTAAAGACAACCATTAGGCTCCTGCCGGTTGCCATATTACAACAAGGATCATTGCATACATCAAATACAATCACAATCACATGTTGGCCATATCACATCACAAAACCCCTGCAAAAACAAGTTAGACGCCTCTAATTTTCTTTGCATGACATGGTTTGGGGCTTTCGCATAAGACCGATCTTACCTACGAACAAGGACCACAACGTTGATACAAGTGTTGTCAAGATGCTCATTATAAATTGAATCTTAACTATGGTGGGAGAGACAGACACCCACAAAGCCACTTGTGCAAAGCAAGTTGCACGTCAAGCGTGGAGCAAGTCTCATGTGCGATGACATGTAATATTAGCCCGAGCCGCTTCATCCCACCATGCCGCAAGATGCAAAGTACACGCTAAGACACCGACAACAAAAGCATCAACGCCCACAAAAACATTGTGTTCTACTCATGCAACAGATCTACGCATAGATACGGCTCTGATACCACTGATGGGTTCGTAGCATGGAAAAACAAAAAATTTCTATCGCAAGAACGAACAAAACCTAGATCTAATCTAGATAAAAGCCAAGATCTAATCTATTAGACATGAGCAACGAGATAGATAGGAACTAACCCTCGTAGATCCAAAAGCGTTAACGAGATTAGATCTCGTGGTTGATGTAGTCGATCACTTGCCGATCTCAAGATCGTGTGGACGATCCTTCTAGCGTCGCGTTCCGGCAGCGCTTCCGCAGTCGGTCAAGTGGATGATCCTTCCGGCGCCGCGTTTCGGCAGCGCTTCCGCAGTCGGTCACACGTGCGGAGTCGAAGCAGACCTTCCTCTCCCCGTTCCAGCGAGCAGCGGAGGTAGTAGATCTTCTCCACGGAATCCCAGCAGCACGCCGGTGTGGTGGTGGTGGTGGAGTAGAGAATTCTGCAGGGCTTCGCCTATGCCTGTGCAGAAGAAGTGTGGAGGAGAGAGGCGGCAGAGATTGGAGTTATGAGAGCAAGGGAGGAGGGGGCGCCCCTGCTCTTCTATTTAAGGGGGGAGGGCGCCTTGGGGAGGGGGAGTCCTTGTAGGACTCCCCTCCTCTAGGCCGGCGGATTGGGGAGTGGGGGGAGGAGTCCTCCTCCCCCACGACTCCTAGTCTTGACCCACGAGGACTCCTTGATCCCTATCTTGATTTTCAAGCAAACTACAAGATATCTTCTAGAACCTTCCGGAACATTCCGAAACCTTCTAGAATCCTCATACAAACACTCCGGAACATTTCTTAACTCAGAAAATGATCCCCTATATATGAATCTTATTCTCCGGACCATTCCGGATCTCCTCGTGATGTCCCGAATCCAATCCGAGACTCCGAACAACATTCGGTCTCCAACGCATATTCCATATCTACTTAAAACAACTTCGAACCTTAAGTGTGTCACCCTACGGTTCGTGAATATGCAGACATGATAGAGACACATCTCCTATCAATAACCATCAGCGGGACCTGGAGATACATAATGGCTCCCACATACTCAACGATGACTTCGCGATCGATTGAACCACTTACATACGAAACCAATTCCCTTTGTCTCGCGATACTATACTTATCCGAGGTTTGATCGTCGGTATCTCCATACCTAGTTCTACCTCGTTACTGATAAGTACTCTTTACTCGTTCCGTGATATGTCATCCCTTGTGACCTAGTCACATGCTTGCAAGCTAACTAGATGACATTCCACCGAGAGGGCCCAGAGCATATCTATCCGTCATATGGATGGACAAATCCCAATCTTGGTTCATGCGCTTCAACACATACTTTCAGAATACCCAATGACACTTTTATAACCACCCAGTTACGAAGCGACGTTTGATGTCATCAAAGTATCCATCCGGTGATGGTGATTAACATAACCTCATGGTCGAAGGATTAGGTTACTATGTATTTGAAAGCTTACAGCAATACGAACTTAATGACTTGATCTTATTCTACGCTTACTATGGGTGTGCGTCCATCACATCATTCTCCTAATGATATAACCTTGTTATTAATCACATCCTAATGTCCATGATCAGGAAACCATGATCATCAATTAATCAACAAGCTAGTTCAACAAGAGGCTTACTAGGGACTCTCTTATGTTTACAAAACACACATGTATTAGTGTTTCCTAATAATACAATTACAGCATGGGATGTAAACATTCATCATAAACACAAAGATATAATAATAATCACTTTTATTATTGCCTCTTGGGCATATCTCCAACACAAACACTTTTGATTTTGATGTATGTATCATTATGGCCGGAGATAAAATTCTGGCTGTATAGTTGGTCATTCAACTCTCACACATTTTCGTTTACTTTTTCATTTTCCAAAAAAGGGGGTATTGTCCGTTCTGAGTCGTAACTTAATCGACCTGGAGTCGAGATATTTGGAAATATCTGCCCGGAACCAACTATACGGTCGGAGCTATACGGATCGCGCCCGTATAGTTGGTCATTACGCGGCAGGTCTCCTCCAAATCCGTGATTTCTTTCCCTGTTTCGTTAAGATTCTTTTCTTGGGCGATAATTTGGTGTTTCTCATGAGTTTTACCGACCTCTGACCCCCTTTTATATACTGCCCTTGTGTTTCTCTCTAAATCATAATCACCAGGAACCAATCCAGCCATGCTCTATCCTATTCCAGGCTGCGGAAAACCCCTGGGTCTCATTGCTCCTTCTAGGGACCGCTCTAGCAGCCCATCCATGGAGGATGACAAGGAGGAGGTGGAGAGGTTTAGCCTGGGGTACAAGGAGTATGTCAAGCCAAGCTTCTACAACAACGATTCCGATGAAGATGTGATTGATGTGTACATCCGTCGTGATGTTTATGATCCTCTGGAGATCAACTGGGCGGCAATGAAGAGAGCTCAAGAAGAGAGAGAAGGTCACAAGCCGCATGGAAAAGGGCGCGTGGAGACGGTCAAGTTCCTCGCCACGGACCCCAGGCCGCACAAGCGTAAGGAATTACCTAGTATTGGTGCAGGTGCTAGCAAGGGAGCGAAGGCGCCACTCTTGAAGCCTACCATTGGTGCTCGTATGAGGGTGAAGCCTCAAGAAGGGTGGAGGAACGGTTTCCACTTCCCTGATCCATCAATCATGGATGAGGAAGAAGAAGTTGTTCCGAGGACCAAGGACCGCATGTGGGTGATGAGTGGATATTTGCATCATGTTTTATATTATTATTTTGCATTGTAGATGTAGGATCTTGGTATTTTACGGTGCTTGCGTGCACATTTTATGTCTGTTATCATCAAGATCAGGACAGATGATGGATCCAATGGATATAATTCTTGGAGCAGTTGTACTGAGGATAAAATGAGTCAAAAACAACGTAAATCGCTTATTTGGGAAACATTAATGATACCAGAAGAAAACCAGAAGCAAACAAAGGAGGTAGAAGGTTCAACGACCAACTATACGACCGGAGCAAATTTTCTGGTTGTATAGCTCTGGCCGTATAGTTGGCGTCGCCTCTGCCTCCTCAAATAGTTTCACCCCGTGCAACTGGTTCTAGGAGACGACATACAGAACACCTAGAAATCGCAAAAACCTCACCTCCGGAAGACATTTGGAGGGGTAACTCATCCATCGGGGATCTATCTTCGTCCTGCGCAGATTCGAGAGGCTAAGTCATCAATCTTCATCATCCACCGCTGCATCACCACCATCTCCATCCATCCCATCTGCATATTGTCTAGATCTTGTTGTAATTCCCATACTCGTTGTGGATTTATACAAGTACTATTCATCTATGATTGTTTCCATTACAATTGCTATGATGTTGATTGCCTCCATGTCTGATTAGATCATTAGTTCTTGGGGAGATGGAGAAACCCTAGTATGAGATTGAAATAAGATAAAGTCTATTATGATATTCATCGATGTGACCATGTGTTAGATTTTCTACATCTTGATGTTGAGAGAAGTCGACCTCTCAATATTTGCCTCTTATGGGGACTTGATGGAGGAACCTACAGATGGCCCAAAATATATCGAGCTTGTTGGGGAACCCCAAGAGGAAGGTATGATGAGCACAGCAGCAAGTTTTCCCTCAGTACGAAACCAAGGTTATCAATCCAGTAGGAGCAAGGAAACACCCCAAAGGTGTAGTTAGCTGAACGTTGACAGGGCGCACTACCGGTGCCAACAGCAACGTGGAGACCTGCACAACACAACCACGAAACTTTGCCCCCAACTTACGATGAGGTTGTCAATCTCACCGGTTTTGCAGAAAACAACGGATTAAACGTATCGAATGGAAGGAAGTAATAGTTTGCAGAAAGTAAACACAAAGGAGTAAATAGTTTGATTGTAGATTGTATGTAAAAGAAAGGACCGGGGTCCATAGTTCACTAGAGGTGGCTCTCCTTAAGATAGATAACATGCTGGTTGAACAAATTACAGTGGGGCAATTGACAAACATCGAGAAAGCATACAAGCATATACTAATCATCTTGACTCCTTTGAGATTCGATTGGGCATTACAACATTATACATAGTCCGCCATCCAACTGCATCTATGACTAATAATCCACCTTCAGGTTATCATCCGAATCCCCTCCAGTATTAAGTTGCAAGCGACAGATTATTGCATTACGAATTGCGTGTAAAGTAAACAATACAATTGTTCTATGAACAAAGGATTGTTGTTTTCTCCCTAGTAGCAATAGCATATCTAATACCTTAGAGATTTCTGTCACTTCCCTAGATTACCAGAGGCATGAACCCACTATCGAGCATAAATACTAACTCTTGGAGTTGCTAGCATCTACTTGGCCAAGATAGCTACTAACAACGGAAAACATGCAAGAACACAAATAACAAAGACATGATAGAATCAATAATCAATCTGAAATAGCATCTCAATATCCATCGGATCCCCGCAAACACAACATGCAGAATTACAAATAGATGATCTTAATCATGAATGGAGCTCACAAGATCTAGACATGATAGCACAAAGGAGGAGAACCAGCCATCTAGCTACTACATGGACCCGTAGTCCAGAGATGAACTACTCACGCATCACACCGGAGGCTTGCATGATGATGAAGAAGGCCTCTAGGGTGAATTCCCCTCTCTAGCAGGGTGCCGGGAAGAGCTTCTGATCCCTCCCGATCTAGGGACAGAGACGACGGCGGCTACAGACTCTTTCGTGGATTTTTGATCGGGTCCTTAGGGTTTTTGTATCGGAGGCATCTTATAGGCGGAAGGAGAGGCCGAGGGGGTGCCTAGGCTGGCCACACCACCCCCTGGCGCGGGCCAAGCCTGGCTGCGCGGCCAGGTGGTGTGGCCACCCTCTGGCCCTTCTCCGTCTCGTATTCTGGCTCCAAGTGTCCCCCGGTAAAATAATGACTTTGGCTTTTGTCCCGTCCAATTCCGAGAATATTCATTTTCTGACTTCCTAGAACCAAAAACAGCAGAAAACAGGCAGCTGGCACTATGGCTCTTGTTAATTGGTTAGTCCAAGAAATCATATGAAAAGTACTCCAAAGTGTGGACAAAACATAAGAAAGTAGATAAAACCAAGCATGGAACATCAAAAATTATAGATACATTTGCAATGTATCAACATCCCCAAGCTTAACTCCTGCTCGTCCTCGAGTAGGTAAGTGATAAAAGGAAAGAATAATTTTTGAGGTGACATGCACCATCATAACTTGATCAAAGTATTTGTAAAACATTCAAAGCTGGGATCATAGTACTTCAATCATAACATGAAAGACAAAGTTCTAGCAATAAGACAGAGCAACTATGTTGCAACATGAAAAGGCACAAACAAAAGATTCATGAATAACAATGCTTTGCAAGACATTTGTTTGTTTCACATAAAGAAAACATAGCATAGTAGCATTCAACTTGTCCCTCATAGAGTAGCAAATATAAATGCACAGGACACCTTCAAAGTTTACAAGAGTGACTAGATACAAATAGTTTAAAACAAGCAATATCAAGTTATGCATCAATCAACTAGTCTTAGGACAATGCACATAGAACTAAGAATGGCCACTATGCTCTTAAAGTAGGTGTATAAAGATAAAAGTTGGAGACTAATGCGCTCGACTTTCAACGTAGAGCTCGTTGGGAACCCCAAGAGGAAGGTATGATGAGCACAACACTAAGTTTTCCCTCAGTTATGAAACCAAGGTTTAATCGAACCAGTAGGAGCAAGGAAACACCCCAAAGGTGTTACTAGCTGAGCTTTGGCAGGGCGCACTACCGATGCTAGTAGAAACGTGGAGACCTACACAACACAACCACATAACTTTGTCCCCAACCTGCGATGAGGTTGATAATCTCACTGTATTTTGCGGAAAACAAAGGGTTAAACGTATCTAATGAAAGAAGTAAAAGTTTGCAGAAAGTAAACACAAAGCAGTAAAAGATTGTAGATTGTATGTAAAGAAAAAGGACCGGGATCCATAGTTCACTAGAGGTGGCTCTCCATAGATAGATAACATGCTGGGTGAACAAATTACAGCGGGGCAATTGCCAAACACCGAGAAAGCAATACATGCATATACTAATCATCTTGACTCCTCTGAGACTTGATTGGGCATTACAACATAATACATAGACCGCCATCCAACTACATCTATGACTAATAATCCACCTTCAGGTTATCATCCGACCCCCCTCTAGTATTAAGTTGCAAGCAACCGAATATTGCTTTACGAACTGCGTGTAAAGTAAACAATACGATTGTTCTATGAACAAAGGATTGTTGTTTTCTCCCTAGTAGCAAAAGCACATCTAGTACCTTAGAGATTTCTGTCACTTCCCCAGATTACTAGAGGCATGAACCCACTATCGAGCATAAATACTAACTCTTGGAGTTCCTAGCATCTACTTGGCCAAGATAGCTACTAACAACAGAAAGCATGCAAGATCTCAAATAACAAAGACATGATAGAATCAATAATCAATCTGAAATAGCATCTCAATATCCATCGGATCCCCGCAAACACAACATGTATGAATTACAAATAGATGATCTTGATCATGAACGGAGCTCACAAGATCTAAACATGAAAGCACAATGGAGGAGAAACCAACCATCTAGCTACTACATGGATCCGTAGTCCAAGGATGAACTACTCACGCATCACACCGGAGGCTTGCATGGTGATGAAGAAGGCCTCCAGGGTGAATTCCCCTCTCCGGCAGGGTGCCGGGAGGAGCTTCAGATCCCTCCCGATCTAGGGATGGAGATGACGGCAGCTACAAACTCTTTCGTGGATTTTTGATCGGGTACTTAGGGTTTTCATCCCGAGGGCATCTTATAGTCGGTAGGGGAGGCCGAGGGGGTGCATGGGCTGGCCACACCACCCCCTGGCGCGGGCCAGGCCTGGCCGCACGGCCAGGTGGTGTGGCCGGCCCTTGGCCCTTCTCCGTCTCGTATTCTGGCACTTGATCACTTCCGGAAAAATAGGCACTTTGGCTTTTGTCCCGTCCAATTCCGAGAATATTCATTTTCTGACTTTCCTGGAACCAAAAACAGCAGAAAACAAGCAGCTGGCATTGTGGCTCTTGTTAATAGGTTAGTCCAAGAAATCATATGAAAAGTACTCCAAAGTTGGAACAAAACACAAGAAAGTGGATAAAACGAAGCATGGAACATCAAAAATTATAGATACATTTGCAATGTATCAACATCCCCAAGCTTAACTCCTGCTCGTCCTCGAGTAGATAAGTGATAAAAAGAATAATTTTTGTGGTGACATGCACCATCAAAAGACTTGATCAAAGTATTTGCAAAACATTCAAAGCTGGGATCAAAGTACTTCAATCATAACATGAAAGACAAAGTTCTAGCAATAAGCAAAGAAACTATGATGCAACATGAAAAGGCACAAACAAAAGATTCATGAATAACAATGCTTTGCAAGATGTTTGTTTGTTTCACATAAAGAAAACATAGCATAGTAGTATTCAGCTTGTCCCTCAATAGAGTAGCAAATATAAATGCATATGACACCTTCAAAGTTCATAAGAGTGACTAGATACAATAGTTTAAAACAAGCAATAACAAGTTATGCATCAATCAACTAGTCTTGGGACAATGCACATAGAACTAAGAATGGCCACTATGCTCTCAAAGTAGGTGTATAAAGATAGAAGGTGGAGACTCAATATAATGGTGGAAGAAAGGCCTTTTGTAAAAGGAAGTAGGGATTCAAGTCTCATAAAGAGCTTCCAAAAATTATGGTACTTATAGCTTTCAGCTCTCATTGCCCCTATCATAAGCATCTTGAAGGTGATTAAAGTTAAAGTGACACAACTAAGAGGATATGCTTGACAAGTTATAAACCGAAATCTCATGCCCCTTACTTACGAAGACCGGTCCGCATGCTACTCAACTTCAGTCACGAGTAAGTTGTTGTCATTGTAGGTACATGTGTATCATAAAGAACCGCCAACGGGGTACCCCTTGCACATGATACATGAGCTTTCCCATAATCAAAATGACAAGGCAAGCAGACAATGAGCATCTCGGTGATCTTTTTATTTGCTATTTGCATAGGTTTTTATTGAGGATGCTTAATAGAGTGCTCATTATGGTGATGCTGCAAGTTTTCACCATGATTAAGCATGGCTTAGGCTAGCAGCCCAGACGTTTCTCTAACACATATACAAACTCCATGATCTTACAAGTTCCACTTTTATTTCACACCGTCGGGATCTGTAAGCAAAAGAACATGATATCAACGGGGTACAAAGTACAAGTGCAATGTTGAAAGCATTCCCCATGAAACATGGTTCTGCTAATTTCAACTTATAAAGCGCAAGCATATACGCAACGAAGAAGGACCCAATGGTTCAAGTTTATTAGAGGCAAAAAGTAAAGTGTGCCATCAAGTTCGTGAAAGCTTTAATCACTAGTTTTCTCATAACAAGTGGAAGGTAAACAAAAGCATGAATATACTTGGAATAGCATAAGCTAGTAGGTAGGTATGGTGGACTCTTTGGAATAACTTGGTTTAGGGATTTGCATGCATGTGTGGAACTCATACTTTGTTGTGGAGGCTAGCAAAAGACTGGGAGCAAAAAACTAAGAGAGCAATAATGGCCATAATCATGTAGAGCGACAAAACATCATTGATCAAAGCATAAAGTGATACAACAAGTTGAAAACTAAAGGATCATCAAGGCTATGGTGACTTGAGATAGTCATAACATGGTGTGAGCATGCGCCAAGTCAACCCTAATAAAACATCAAAGGAGAATACCACTATACTATGCTTTAATATGCTAAAACAACGCATGGTTCATCCAAGGCACATTAAGAAATCTCAATTGTTTATAACAAGTCATGCTACAGCAAAGAATACTAAGCATAAAGCCAAAACAATATCAAGCATGGCATGAAAAAGCATAGGCCACAGTCAAAAATGAGCTCTTTTTACCACATAAGCATGAACTTTCCTGCTCTTTTCCAAACCAAACCAAACTAAATGCAAACCAATGTATGAAAGAGGGGGTCCAACCAATTTATTCAGAAAACTAAGCAAACCAAGCAAACTAAAAACCAAAACGAAAACGAAAAAGAAGACGCTCCAAGAAAAACACAACTGTGCATGAAACAATAAAAATGAAGCGTTTGGAAGAAACCTGGGATTTTTATTGATGAAGAAGAGGATGCCTTGGGCATCCCCAAGCTTTGACGCTTGTAGTTCTTGGATATTTCTTGGGGTTACACACGTGGCATCCCCAAGCTTGAGCTTTAGTCCATCCTTCATCTCATTACTCATTCCTTCCATACACCTGAAATTTTTCCTTCATACAAAACTTCACACAATCTCATTAGCAACATTAGTGCACTTAAGATAAATAAGTCTTAAGGTTCAGTTCTAACACCAAATAAACTTCCATTAGAACACTAGCTATTGTAGTACTTCCTCCAAAAAGCTCAATTCCCCAAAAGAACTCAAGAAGGGACCAACAAGAAGCAAATGCAGAAAATGGCGGAAATCTGTCAAAACAGACCAGCAGGTAAAGATGAATTTTTTCGAAGTCCTTCTGTTGCTCAAATCAAAAAGTGTTGAACTAACGGAAGTTTGGATAACAACATGGGGCAGAAGCACAAAAAATTACAGCTCAATCCGACATACAGAGCTCTCTCACGAATTTTTACGGTGAAGCACAGAAATCTGTTTCGGGACAGCAACTTTCCCAATCATTACTTCTCTCTCATTAGAGGTTACTCTTGGCACAAAAAGCAAATAAAAAGGATAAGGAGAGGTTATTATAGAGGTAATAACTTCCAAGACTCATCTAAAACTCTTGGGTTATCTCCCAACAAGTACTTTTCTTTAACGCCTTTAAGTTAGGCATAAGAAGCAAGGAAAGAATCAAGTGTTCTCAAATGAAGAAGCATTAAGACCAAATTTTGTTTTCATAGGAGAAGCAAAAGAAATCTTTTCTCTCTTTTTAGGGAAGTGTTCTATACCTTTCTTGAGTGGGAGTTGATATTTAATGGTGCCTTCTTTCATATCAATGATGGCACCAACAGTTCTAAGAAAAGGTCTTCCTTGTGGAGCTCTCTCAGTATGCCATTCAGAATAATTAACCATCATATTGTCCAGAAGTTTGTTGCAGCACCCAAAGTGATGGTCATAAAGGTACCTCCAGCAGCTGAATCCAATAGGTTCCTTGAAGAATAGTTCAATCCTGCATAAAAAGTTTGGATGATCATCCAAGCAGTCAGTCCATGAGTGGGACAATTCTTTACCAAAGATTTCATTCTTTCCCAAGCTTGAGCAACATTCTCATTATCAAGTTGTTTAAACTTCATTATTTCACTTCTCATGGATATAATCTTAGCAGGAGGATAGTATTTTCCAATAAAAGCATCTTTGCACTTAGTCCTAGAATCAATACTATTCCTAGTTAAGGAATTCAACCATTCTTTAGCTTTTCCTCTCAAAGAGAAAGGAAACAATTTTAGCTTAATAATATCACCATCTATATCCCTATGATTTTGCATCTCACAAAGTTCAACAAAGTTATTTAGATGGGAAGCAGCACCTTCATTACCAATACCAGAAAATTGTTCTCTCATAAAAAGATTGAGCAAAGAGGGTTTTATCTCAAAGAAAGTATTTTCGGCCACAGGTGGAGCAATAGGTGTGGTCATAAAATCATTTTTGTTGGTGCTAGTGAAGTCACACAACTTAGTGTTTTCAAGAGTAGTCATTTTTTGGGTTTTCAAATAAGAAAGCAAACTAAGTAAAACTAATTTTTTTTGGATTTTTGAACAACAAAACAAGCAAACAAAGCAAAGAAACTAAGCAAAACAAAAACAACAAAGTAAAGAGATTGGTTATGAGGGACTCCCCTTGTGAAGATGTCCTTGACTCCTCGGCAAGGGCGCCAGAAAAGATCTTGATGCGCTCGACTTTCAACGTAGAGCTCGTTGGGAACCCCAAGAGGAAGGTATGATGAGCACAGCAGTAAGTTTTCCCTCAGTTATGAAACCAAGGTTTAATCGAACCAGTAGGAGCAAGGAAACACCCCAAAGGTGTTACTAGCTGAGCTTTGGCAGGGCGCACTACCGGTGCTAGTAGCAACGTGGAGACCTGCACAACACAACCACAGAACTTTGTCCCAAACTTGCGATGAGGTTGTCAATCTCACCGTGTTTTGCAGAAAACAAAGGGTTAAACATATCGAATGGAAAGAAGTAAAAGTTTGCAGAAAGTAAACACAAAGCAGTAAAAGATTGTAGATTGTTGTAAAGAAAAAGGACCGGGATCCATAGTTCACTAGAGGTGGCTCTCCTTAGATAGATAACATGCTGGGTGAACAAATTACAGCGGGACAATTGACAAACACCGAGAAAGCAATACATGCATATACTAATCATCTTGACTCCTCTGAGACTTGATTGGCATTACAACATAATACATAGACTGCCATCTAACTGCATCTATGACTAATAATCCACCTTTAGGTTATCATCCGAAACTCCTCCAGTATTAAGTTGCAAGCAACAGATTATTGCATTACGAATTGCGTGTAAAGTAAACAATATGATTGTTCTATGAACAAAGGATTGTTGTTTTCTCCCTAGTAGCAACAACACATCTAGTACCTTAGAGATTTCTGTCACTTCCCCAGATTACCAGAGGCATGAACCCACTATCGAGCATAAATACTAACTCTTGGAGTTGCTAGCATCTACTTGGCCAAGATAGCTACTAACAACGGAAAGCATGCAAGATCTCAAATAACAAAGACATGATAGAATCAATAATCAATCTGAAATAGCATCTCAATATCCATCGGATCCCCGCAAACACAACATGTATGAATTACAAATAGATGATCTTGATCATGAACAGAGCTCACAAGATCTAAACATGAAAGCACAAAGGAGGAGAAACCAGCCATCTAGCTACTATATGGATCCGTAATCCAAGGATGAACTACTCACGCATCACACTGGAGGCTTGCATGGTGATGAAGAAGGCCTCCAGGGTGAATTCCCCTCTCCGGCAGGGTGCCGGGAAGAGCTTCAGATCCCTCCCGATCAAGGGATGGAGATGACGGCGGCTATAGACTCTTTTGTGGATTTTTGATCGGGTACTTAGGGTTTTCGTCCCGAGGGCATCTTATAGTTGGAAGGGGAGGCCGAGGGGGTGCCTGGGCTGGCCACACCACCCCCTGGCGTGGGCCAGGCCTAGCCACGCGGCCAGGTGGTGTGGCCGGCCCCTGGCCCTTCTCCGTCTCGTATTCTGGCACTTGATCACTTATGGAAAAATAGGCACTTTGGCTTTTGTCTCGTCCAATTCCGAGAATATTCATTTTCAGACTTTCCTGGAACCAAAAATAGCAGAAAACAGACAGCTGGCACTGTGGCTCTTGTTAATAGGTTAGTCCAAGAAATCATATGAAAAGTACTCCATAGTTGGAACAAAACACAAGAAAGTGGATAAAACCAAGCATGGAACATAAAAAATTATAGATACATTTGCAATGTATCAGAGACTCAATATAATGGTGGAAGAAAGGCCTTCATAGAAGGAAGTAGGGATTCAAGTCTCATAAAAGAGCTTCCAAAAATTATGGTACTTGTTAGCTTTCAGCTCTCATTGCCCCTATCATAAGCATATTGAAGGTGATTAAAGTTAAAGTGACACAACTAAGAGGACATGCTTGACAAGTTATAAACCAAAATCTCATGCCCCTTACTTACGAAGACCGAACCTCATGCTACTCAACTTTAGTCACGAGTAAGATGTTGTCATTGTAGGTACATGTGTATCATAAAGAACCGCCAACGGGGTACCCCTTGCACATGATACATGAGCTATCCCATAATCAAAATGACAAGGCAAGCAGACAATGAGCATCTGAGCGATCTTTTTATTTGTTATTTGCATAGGTTTTTATTGAGGATGCTTCATAGAGTGCTCATTATGGTGATGCTGCAAGTTTCCACCATGATTTGGCATGGCTTAGGATAGAGGCCCAGGCGTTTCTCTAACACACATACAAACTCTATGATCTTACAAGTTCCACTTTTATTTCACACCGCCGGGATCCATAAGCAAAAGAACATGATATCAACGGGGTACAAAGTACATGTGCAATGTTGAAAGCGTTCTGCATGATACATGGTTCTGCTAATTTCAACTTATAAAGCGCAAGCATATACGCAACAAAGATGGACCCAATGGTTCAAGTTTATTAAATGCAAGAAAAGTAAAGTGTGCCATCAAGTTCGTGAGAGCTTTAATCATTAGATTTCACATAACAAGTTTAATTTGGAAGGTAAACAAAAACAAGAATATAATTGGAATAGCATAAGCTAGTAGGTAGGTATGGTGGACTCTTAGGAATAACTTGGTTTAAGGATTTGGATGCATGAGTGGAACTCATACTTGGTTACGGAGGCTAGCAAAAGACTGGGAGTGACAAACTAAGAGAGCAATAATGGCCATAATCATGTAGAGCGACAAAACATCATTGATCAAAGCATAAAGTGATACAACAAGTTGAAAACTAAAGGATCATCAAGGCTATGGTGACTTGAGATAGTCATAACATGGTGTGAGCATGCGCCAAGTCAACCCTAATAAAACATCAAAGGAGAATACCACTATACTATGCTTTAATATGCTAAAACAACGCATGGTTCATCCAAGGCAAATTAAGAAATCTCAATTGTTTATAACAAGTCATGCTACAGCAAATAATACTAAGCATAAAGCCAAAACAATATCAAGCATGGCATGAAAAAGCATAGGCCACAGTCAAAAATGAGCTCTTTTTACCACATAAGCATGAACTTTCCTGCTCTTTTCCAAACCAAACCAAACTAAATGCAAACCAATGTATGAAAGAGGGGGTCCAACCAATTTATTCAGAAAACTAAGCAAACCAAGCAAACTAAAAACCAAAACGAAAACGAAAAAGAAGACGCTCCAAGAAAAACACAACTGTGCATGAAACAATAAAAATGAAGCGTTTGGAAGAAACCTGGGATTTTTATTGATGAAGAAGAGGATGCCTTGGGCATCCCCAAGCTTTGACGCTTGTAGTTCTTGGATATTTCTTGGGGTTACACACGTGGCATCCCCAAGCTTGAGCTTTAGTCCATCCTTCATCTCATTACTCATTCCTTCCATACACCTGAAATTTTTCCTTCATACAAAACTTCACACAATCTCATTAGCAACATTAGTGCACTTAAGATAAATAAGTCTTAAGGTTCAGTTCTAACACCAAATAAACTTCCATTAGAACACTAGCTATTGTAGTATTTCCTCCAAAAAGCTCAATTCCCCAAAAGAACTCAAGAAGGGACCAACAAGAAGCAAATGCAGAAAATGGCGGAAATCTGTCAAAACAGACCAGCAGGTAAAGATGAATTTTTTCGAAGTCCTTCTGTTGCTCAAATCAAAAAGTGTTGAACTAACGGAAGTTTGGATAACAACATGGGGCAGAAGCACAAAAAATTACAGCTCAATCCGACATACAGAGCTCTCTCACGAATTTTTACGGTGAAGCACAGAAATCTGTTTCGGGACAGCAACTTTCCCAATCATTACTTCTCTCTCATTAGAGGTTACTCTTGGCACAAAAAGCAAATAAAAAGGATAAGGAGAGGTTATTATAGAGGTAATAACTTCCAAGACTCATCTAAAACTCTTGGGTTATCTCCCAACAAGTACTTTTCTTTAACGCCTTTAAGTTAGGCATAAGAAGCAAGGAAAGAATCAAGTGTTCTCAAATGAAGAAGCATTAAGACCAAATTTTGTTTTCATAGGAGAAGCAAAAGAAATCTTTTCTCTCTTTTTAGGGAAGTGTTCTATACCTTTCTTGAGTGGGAGTTGATATTTAATGGTGCCTTCTTTCATATCAATGATGGCACCAACAGTTCTAAGAAAAGGTCTTCCTTGTGGAGCTCTCTCAGTATGCCATTCAGAATAATTAACCATCATATTGTCCAGAAGTTTGTTGCAGCACCCAAAGTGATGGTCATAAAGGTACCTCCAGCAGCTGAATCCAATAGGTTCCTTGAAGAATAGTTCAATCCTGCATAAAAAGTTTGGATGATCATCCAAGCAGTCAGTCCATGAGTGGGACAATTCTTTACCAAAGATTTCATTCTTTCCCAAGCTTGAGCAACATTCTCATTATCAAGTTGTTTAAACTTCATTATTTCACTTCTCATGGATATAATCTTAGCAGGAGGATAGTATTTTCCAATAAAAGCATCTTTGCACTTAGTCCTAGAATCAATACTATTCCTAGTTAAGGAATTCAACCATTCTTTAGCTTTTCCTCTCAAAGAGAAAGGAAACAATTTTAGCTTAATAATATCACCATCTATATCCCTATGATTTTGCATCTCACAAAGTTCAACAAAGTTATTTAGATGGGAAGCAGCACCTTCATTACCAATACCAGAAAATTGTTCTCTCATAAAAAGATTGAGCAAAGAGGGTTTTATCTCAAAGAAAGTATTTTCGGCCACAGGTGGAGCAATAGGTGTGGTCATAAAATCATTTTTGTTGGTGCTAGTGAAGTCACACAACTTAGTGTTTTCAAGAGTAGTCATTTTTTGGGTTTTCAAATAAGAAAGCAAACTAAGTAAAACTAATTTTTTTTGGATTTTTGAACAACAAAACAAGCAAACAAAGCAAAGAAACTAAGCAAAACAAAAACAACAAAGTAAAGAGATTGGTTATGAGGGACTCCCCTTGTGAAGATGTCCTTGACTCCTCGGCAAGGGCGCCAGAAAAGATCTTGATGCGCTCGACTTTCAACGTAGAGCTCGTTGGGAACCCCAAGAGGAAGGTATGATGAGCACAGCAGTAAGTTTTCCCTCAGTTATGAAACCAAGGTTTAATCGAACCAGTAGGAGCAAGGAAACACCCCAAAGGTGTTACTAGCTGAGCTTTGGCAGGGCGCACTACCGGTGCTAGTAGCAACGTGGAGACCTGCACAACACAACCACAGAACTTTGTCCCAAACTTGCGATGAGGTTGTCAATCTCACCGTGTTTTGCAGAAAACAAAGGGTTAAACATATCGAATGGAAAGAAGTAAAAGTTTGCAGAAAGTAAACACAAAGCAGTAAAAGATTGTAGATTGTTGTAAAGAAAAAGGACCGGGATCCATAGTTCACTAGAGGTGGCTCTCCTTAGATAGATAACATGCTGGGTGAACAAATTACAGCGGGACAATTGACAAACACCGAGAAAGCAATACATGCATATACTAATCATCTTGACTCCTCTGAGACTTGATTGGCATTACAACATAATACATAGACTGCCATCTAACTGCATCTATGACTAATAATCCACCTTTAGGTTATCATCCGAAACTCCTCCAGTATTAAGTTGCAAGCAACAGATTATTGCATTACGAATTGCGTGTAAAGTAAACAATATGATTGTTCTATGAACAAAGGATTGTTGTTTTCTCCCTAGTAGCAACAACACATCTAGTACCTTAGAGATTTCTGTCACTTCCCCAGATTACCAGAGGCATGAACCCACTATCGAGCATAAATACTAACTCTTGGAGTTGCTAGCATCTACTTGGCCAAGATAGCTACTAACAACGGAAAGCATGCAAGATCTCAAATAACAAAGACATGATAGAATCAATAATCAATCTGAAATAGCATCTCAATATCCATCGGATCCCCGCAAACACAACATGTATGAATTACAAATAGATGATCTTGATCATGAACAGAGCTCACAAGATCTAAACATGAAAGCACAAAGGAGGAGAAACCAGCCATCTAGCTACTATATGGATCCGTAATCCAAGGATGAACTACTCACGCATCACACTGGAGGCTTGCATGGTGATGAAGAAGGCCTCCAGGGTGAATTCCCCTCTCCGGCAGGGTGCCGGGAAGAGCTTCAGATCCCTCCCGATCAAGGGATGGAGATGACGGCGGCTATAGACTCTTTTGTGGATTTTTGATCGGGTACTTAGGGTTTTCGTCCCGAGGGCATCTTATAGTTGGAAGGGGAGGCCGAGGGGGTGCCTGGGCTGGCCACACCACCCCCTGGCGTGGGCCAGGCCTAGCCACGCGGCCAGGTGGTGTGGCCGGCCCCTGGCCCTTCTCCGTCTCGTATTCTGGCACTTGATCACTTATGGAAAAATAGGCACTTTGGCTTTTGTCCCGTCCAATTCCGAGAATATTCATTTTCAGACTTTCCTGGAACCAAAAATAGCAGAAAACAGACAGCTGGCACTGTGGCTCTTGTTAATAGGTTAGTCCAAGAAATCATATGAAAAGTACTCCATAGTTGGAACAAAACACAAGAAAGTGGATAAAACCAAGCATGGAACATAAAAAATTATAGATACATTTGCAATGTATCAGAGACTCAATATAATGGTGGAAGAAAGGCCTTCATAGAAGGAAGTAGGGATTCAAGTCTCATAAAAGAGCTTCCAAAAATTATGGTACTTGTTAGCTTTCAGCTCTCATTGCCCCTATCATAAGCATATTGAAGGTGATTAAAGTTAAAGTGACACAACTAAGAGGACATGCTTGACAAGTTATAAACCAAAATCTCATGCCCCTTACTTACGAAGACCGAACCTCATGCTACTCAACTTTAGTCACGAGTAAGATGTTGTCATTGTAGGTACATGTGTATCATAAAGAACCGCCAACGGGGTACCCCTTGCACATGATACATGAGCTATCCCATAATCAAAATGACAAGGCAAGCAGACAATGAGCATCTGAGCGATCTTTTTATTTGTTATTTGCATAGGTTTTTATTGAGGATGCTTCATAGAGTGCTCATTATGGTGATGCTGCAAGTTTCCACCATGATTTGGCATGGCTTAGGATAGAGGCCTAGGCGTTTCTCTAACACACATACAAACTCTATGATCTTACAAGTTCCACTTTTATTTCACACCGCCGGGATCCATAAGCAAAAGAACATGATATCAACGGGGTACAAAGTACATGTGCAATGTTGAAAGCGTTCTGCATGATACATGGTTCTGCTAATTTCAACTTATAAAGCGCAAGCATATACGCAACAAAGATGGACCCAATGGTTCAAGTTTATTAAATGCAAGAAAAGTAAAGTGTGCCATCAAGTTCGTGAGAGCTTTAATCATTAGATTTCACATAACAAGTTTAATTTGGAAGGTAAACAAAAACAAGAATATAATTGGAATAGCATAAGCTAGTAGGTAGGTATGGTGGACTCTTAGGAATAACTTGGTTTAAGGATTTGGATGCATGAGTGGAACTCATACTTGGTTACGGAGGCTAGCAAAAGACTGGGAGTGACAAACTAAGAGAGCAATAATGGCCATAATCATGTAGAGCGACAAAACATCATTGATCAAAGCATAAAGTGATACAACAAGTTGAAAACTAAAGGATCATCAAGGCTATGGTGACTTGAGATAGTCATAACATGGTGTGAGCATGCGCCAAGTCAACCCTAATAAAACATCAAAGGAGAATACCACTATACTATGCTTTAATATGCTAAAACAACGCATGGTTCATCCAAGGCACATTAAGAAATCTCAATTGTTTATAACAAGTCATGCTACAGCAAAGAATACTAAGCATAAAGCCAAAACAATATCAAGCATGGCATGAAAAAGCATAGGCCACAGTCAAAAATGAGCTCTTTTTACCACATAAGCATGAACTTTCCTGCTCTTTTCCAAACCAAACCAAACTAAATGCAAACCAATGTATGAAAGAGGGGGTCCAACCAATTTATTCAGAAAACTAAGCAAACCAAGCAAACTAAAAACCAAAACGAAAACGAAAAAGAAGACGCTCCAAGAAAAACACAACTGTGCATGAAACAATAAAAATGAAGCGTTTGGAAGAAACCTGGGATTTTTATTGATGAAGAAGAGGATGCCTTGGGCATCCCCAAGCTTTGACGCTTGTAGTTCTTGGATATTTCTTGGGGTTACACACGTGGCATCCCCAAGCTTGAGCTTTAGTCCATCCTTCATCTCATTACTCATTCCTTCCATACACCTGAAATTTTTCCTTCATACAAAACTTCACACAATCTCATTAGCAACATTAGTGCACTTAAGATAAATAAGTCTTAAGGTTCAGTTCTAACACCAAATAAACTTCCATTAGAACACTAGCTATTGTAGTACTTCCTCCAAAAAGCTCAATTCCCCAAAAGAACTCAAGAAGGGACCAACAAGAAGCAAATGCAGAAAATGGCGGAAATCTGTCAAAACAGACCAGCAGGTAAAGATGAATTTTTTCGAAGTCCTTCTGTTGCTCAAATCAAAAAGTGTTGAACTAACGGAAGTTTGGATAACAACATGGGGCAGAAGCACAAAAAATTACAGCTCAATCCGACATACAGAGCTCTCTCACGAATTTTTACGGTGAAGCACAGAAATCTGTTTCGGGACAGCAACTTTCCCAATCATTACTTCTCTCTCATTAGAGGTTACTCTTGGCACAAAAAGCAAATAAAAAGGATAAGGAGAGGTTATTATAGAGGTAATAACTTCCAAGACTCATCTAAAACTCTTGGGTTATCTCCCAACAAGTACTTTTCTTTAACGCCTTTAAGTTAGGCATAAGAAGCAAGGAAAGAATCAAGTGTTCTCAAATGAAGAAGCATTAAGACCAAATTTTGTTTTCATAGGAGAAGCAAAAGAAATCTTTTCTCTCTTTTTAGGGAAGTGTTCTATACCTTTCTTGAGTGGGAGTTGATATTTAATGGTGCCTTCTTTCATATCAATGATGGCACCAACAGTTCTAAGAAAAGGTCTTCCTTGTGGAGCTCTCTCAGTATGCCATTCAGAATAATTAACCATCATATTGTCCAGAAGTTTGTTGCAGCACCCAAAGTGATGGTCATAAAGGTACCTCCAGCAGCTGAATCCAATAGGTTCCTTGAAGAATAGTTCAATCCTGCATAAAAAGTTTGGATGATCATCCAAGCAGTCAGTCCATGAGTGGGACAATTCTTTACCAAAGATTTCATTCTTTCCCAAGCTTGAGCAACATTCTCATTATCAAGTTGTTTAAACTTCATTATTTCACTTCTCATGGATATAATCTTAGCAGGAGGATAGTATTTTCCAATAAAAGCATCTTTGCACTTAGTCCTAGAATCAATACTATTCCTAGTTAAGGAATTCAACCATTCTTTAGCTTTTCCTCTCAAAGAGAAAGGAAACAATTTTAGCTTAATAATATCACCATCTATATCCCTATGATTTTGCATCTCACAAAGTTCAACAAAGTTATTTAGATGGGAAGCAGCACCTTCATTACCAATACCAGAAAATTGTTCTCTCATAAAAAGATTGAGCAAAGAGGGTTTTATCTCAAAGAAAGTATTTTCGGCCACAGGTGGAGCAATAGGTGTGGTCATAAAATCATTTTTGTTGGTGCTAGTGAAGTCACACAACTTAGTGTTTTCAAGAGTAGTCATTTTTTGGGTTTTCAAATAAGAAAGCAAACTAAGTAAAACTAATTTTTTTTGGATTTTTGAACAACAAAACAAGCAAACAAAGCAAAGAAACTAAGCAAAACAAAAACAACAAAGTAAAGAGATTGGTTATGAGGGACTCCCCTTGTGAAGATGTCCTTGACTCCTCGGCAAGGGCGCCAGAAAAGATCTTGATGCGCTCGACTTTCAACGTAGAGCTCGTTGGGAACCCCAAGAGGAAGGTATGATGAGCACAGCAGTAAGTTTTCCCTCAGTTATGAAACCAAGGTTTAATCGAACCAGTAGGAGCAAGGAAACACCCCAAAGGTGTTACTAGCTGAGCTTTGGCAGGGCGCACTACCGGTGCTAGTAGCAACGTGGAGACCTGCACAACACAACCACAGAACTTTGTCCCAAACTTGCGATGAGGTTGTCAATCTCACCGTGTTTTGCAGAAAACAAAGGGTTAAACATATCGAATGGAAAGAAGTAAAAGTTTGCAGAAAGTAAACACAAAGCAGTAAAAGATTGTAGATTGTTGTAAAGAAAAAGGACCGGGATCCATAGTTCACTAGAGGTGGCTCTCCTTAGATAGATAACATGCTGGGTGAACAAATTACAGCGGGACAATTGACAAACACCGAGAAAGCAATACATGCATATACTAATCATCTTGACTCCTCTGAGACTTGATTGGCATTACAACATAATACATAGACTGCCATCTAACTGCATCTATGACTAATAATCCACCTTTAGGTTATCATCCGAAACTCCTCCAGTATTAAGTTGCAAGCAACAGATTATTGCATTACGAATTGCGTGTAAAGTAAACAATATGATTGTTCTATGAACAAAGGATTGTTGTTTTCTCCCTAGTAGCAACAACACATCTAGTACCTTAGAGATTTCTGTCACTTCCCCAGATTACCAGAGGCATGAACCCACTATCGAGCATAAATACTAACTCTTGGAGTTGCTAGCATCTACTTGGCCAAGATAGCTACTAACAACGGAAAGCATGCAAGATCTCAAATAACAAAGACATGATAGAATCAATAATCAATCTGAAATAGCATCTCAATATCCATCGGATCCCCGCAAACACAACATGTATGAATTACAAATAGATGATCTTGATCATGAACAGAGCTCACAAGATCTAAACATGAAAGCACAAAGGAGGAGAAACCAGCCATCTAGCTACTATATGGATCCGTAATCCAAGGATGAACTACTCACGCATCACACTGGAGGCTTGCATGGTGATGAAGAAGGCCTCCAGGGTGAATTCCCCTCTCCGGCAGGGTGCCGGGAAGAGCTTCAGATCCCTCCCGATCAAGGGATGGAGATGACGGCGGCTATAGACTCTTTTGTGGATTTTTGATCGGGTACTTAGGGTTTTCGTCCCGAGGGCATCTTATAGTTGGAAGGGGAGGCCGAGGGGGTGCCTGGGTTGGCCACACCACCCCCTGGCGTGGGCCAGGCCTAGCCACGCGGCCAGGTGGTGTGGCCGGCCCCTGGCCCTTCTCCGTCTCGTATTCTGGCACTTGATCACTTATGGAAAAATAGGCACTTTGGCTTTTGTCCCGTCCAATTCCGAGAATATTCATTTTCAGACTTTCCTGGAACCAAAAATAGCAGAAAACAGACAGCTGGCACTGTGGCTCTTGTTAATAGGTTAGTCCAAGAAATCATATGAAAAGTACTCCATAGTTGGAACAAAACACAAGAAAGTGGATAAAACCAAGCATGGAACATAAAAAATTATAGATACATTTGCAATGTATCAGAGACTCAATATAATGGTGGAAGAAAGGCCTTCATAGAAGGAAGTAGGGATTCAAGTCTCATAAAAGAGCTTCCAAAAATTATGGTACTTGTTAGCTTTCAGCTCTCATTGCCCCTATCATAAGCATATTGAAGGTGATTAAAGTTAAAGTGACACAACTAAGAGGACATGCTTGACAAGTTATAAACCAAAATCTCATGCCCCTTACTTACGAAGACCGAACCTCATGCTACTCAACTTTAGTCACGAGTAAGATGTTGTCATTGTAGGTACATGTGTATCATAAAGAACCGCCAACGGGGTACCCCTTGCACATGATACATGAGCTATCCCATAATCAAAATGACAAGGCAAGCAGACAATGAGCATCTGAGCGATCTTTTTATTTGTTATTTGCATAGGTTTTTATTGAGGATGCTTCATAGAGTGCTCATTATGGTGATGCTGCAAGTTTCCACCATGATTTGGCATGGCTTAGGATAGAGGCCCAGGCGTTTCTCTAACACACATACAAACTCTATGATCTTACAAGTTCCACTTTTATTTCACACCGCCGGGATCCATAAGCAAAAGAACATGATATCAACGGGGTACAAAGTACATGTGCAATGTTGAAAGCGTTCTGCATGATACATGGTTCTGCTAATTTCAACTTATAAAGCGCAAGCATATACGCAACAAAGATGGACCCAATGGTTCAAGTTTATTAAATGCAAGAAAAGTAAAGTGTGCCATCAAGTTCGTGAGAGCTTTAATCATTAGATTTCACATAACAAGTTTAATTTGGAAGGTAAACAAAAACAAGAATATAATTGGAATAGCATAAGCTAGTAGGTAGGTATGGTGGACTCTTAGGAATAACTTGGTTTAAGGATTTGGATGCATGAGTGGAACTCATACTTGGTTACGGAGGCTAGCAAAAGACTGGGAGTGACAAACTAAGAGAGCAATAATGGCCATAATCATGTAGAGCGACAAAACATCATTGATCAAAGCATAAAGTGATACAACAAGTTGAAAACTAAAGGATCATCAAGGCTATGGTGACTTGGGATAGTCATAACATGGTGTGAGCATGTGCCAAGTCAACCCAAATAAAGCATCAAAGGAGAATACCACTATACTATGCTTTAATATGCTAAAACAATGCATGATTCATCCAAGGCACATTAAGCAATCTCAATTGTTTATAACAAGTCATGCTACAGCAAAGAATACTAAGCATAAAGCCAAAACAATATCAAGCATGGTATGACAAAGCATATGCCACAGTAAAAAACAAGCTCTCTTTACCACTTAAGCATAAACTTTCCTACTCTTTTCCAATCCAAACCAAACTATTTGAAAACCAATGTATGAAAGAGGGGGTCCAACCAATTTATTCAGAAAACTTAAGCAAAAAAAGCAAACGAAAAACCAAAACGAAAACGAAAAAGAAGACGCTCCAAGAACAACACAACTGTGCATGAAACAATAAAAATGAAGCGTTTGGAAGAAACCTGGGATTTTTATTGATGAAGAGGGGGATGCCTTGGGCATCCCCAAGCTTTGACGCTTGCACTTCTTGGATATTTCTTGGGTGACATGCGTGGCATCCCCAAGCTTGAGATTTAGTCCATCCTTCATCTTATTACTCATTCCTTCCATACACCTGAAATTTTTCCTTCATACAAAACTTCACACAATCTTTATGAGCAACATTAGTGCACTCAAGACAATAAGTCTTTAGGTTCAGTTCTAACACCAATAAAACTTCCATTAAAATACTATCTACTGTAGCACTTCCCTCAAAAATCTCAATTCCCCAAAAGAACTCAAAAAGGAACCAACAAGAAGCAAATGCAGAAAATGGCAGAAATATGTCAAAACAGACCAGCAGGTAAAGACGAATTGTTTAGAAGACCTTCTGTTGCTCAAATCAAAAAGTGTTGAACTAACTAAAGTTAGATAACAACCTGGGGCAGAAGCACAAAAATTCATGCCTCCAAAGGACATACAGAGATTTTACATGATTTTTTACGGTGAAGCACAGAAATCTGTTTCGGGACAGCAACTTTCCAAATCATTACTTCTCTCTCATTAGAGGTTATTCTTGGCACAAAAAGCAAATAAAAAGTATAAGGAGCGGTTATTACAGAGGTAATAACTTCCAATACTCATCTAAAACTTTTGGGTTATCTCCCAATAAGTACTTTTCTTTAACGCCTTTAAGTTAGACATAAGAAGCAAGAAAAAGGATCAAGTGTTCTCAAATGAAGAAGCATTAAGATTAATACCAGAAATATCTTCAACAAGGCAAGGTATATCATCCAAATAATTTCTAGAGGATCCTCTCTCAATGCTCTTAGAGTCACTATTTTCATCAAAAGGGTTTTCAGGAATAATCCAATTAAGATTCTTTTCTATGGCTTCATGTATTGCTACTAGTTTAAAGGGTATTGGTATCTTAGTTTCCTCCCCATTAGGTTCAGTTTTATTCATATTTTCTCGTGTACCAATAACATCTACACATTAGCCTAGCATATTAAAACGATCAAAAAAATTTCTAGCTTCCTTAGCAACATCATAGAATTCCTTAAGCAAAGTTTCCAGAATAAAATCTCTCTTTTCAGGGTCATAAATTTCTTTAACCTTAAGAAACATTACTTGTATTAAGGGGTTAAGGTTAACAAACCTAGCCTCCAACATGTGAACTAAAGAAGTTGCAGCTATTTCATAGTTTGGAGCAAGTTCTACAAGGGATCTATCCTCAATATCCTCATGTTTACTAACATGATTAAAGAATTCTTCAATATTATCTTTCCCAATTATAGAACCACTTCCTATTGAAAGGTCTTTTAGGGTGAATTTAGGGATCAACATGGTGAGCTAAGGAAGAGGTAACAACTAAAAGAGACTTATTTTGTGTGTGTTTTTAATAAAGAAAGCAAACTTGTAAAACTAATTTTTTGTGTTTTTGATAAAGAACCAAGAAAACAAAACAAAAGTAAACTAAGCAAAACAAAAATAACAAAGTAAAGAGATTGGTTATGAGGGACTCCCCTTGTGAAAATGTCCTTGACTCCCCGGCAACGGCGCCAGAAAATATGCTTGATGGCCCAAAATATATCGAGCTCATTGGGGAACCCCAAGAGGAAGGTATGATGAGCACAACAGCAAGTTTTCCCTCAGTACGAAACCAAGGTTATAAATCCAGTAGGAGCAAGGAAACACCCCAAAGGTGTAGCTATTTGAATGTTGGCAGGGCGCACTACCGGTGCTAGCAGCAACATGGAGACCTTAGGGTTTTTTGATCGGGTCCTTAGGGTTTCTTTATCGGAGGCATCTTATAGGCGGAAGGAGAGGCCGAGGGGGCGGCTGGGCTGGCCACACCACCCCATGGCGCGGGCCAAGCCTAGCCGCGCGACCAGGTGGTGTGGCCACCCTCTGGCCCTTCTCCGTCTCGTATTCTGGCTCCAAGTGTCCCCCGGTAAAATAACGACTTTGGATTTTGTCCCGTCCAATTCCGAGAATATTCATTTTCTGACTTCCTGGAACCAAAACAGCAGAAAACAGGCAGCTGACACTGTGGCTCTTGTTAATAGGTTACTCCAAGAAATCATATGAAAAGTACTCCAAAGTGTGGACAAAACATAAGAAAGTAGATAAAACCAAGCATGGAACCTCAAAAATTATAGATACATTTGCAATGTATCACCTACTAGTTGGTAGACGGAGGCGTGTTAGCACTTACAGTGACTATAAAGTGGTTGGCACCCCTTACGTATCAACTTGGGAAACCGAGGAAACTCATGGAACACTATCCATGCCATGGGATATGTCCTACGGGGTTACGTCCCTTAAAAGCGCAGTAATTCGATTGATGTCGATTGCTGACTAGTGTGGTTATGAGGATGATGTCAGCAGTGGTTGCTACCTATTTGTCCAAATACAGAGTTCCTCCCACACGTACATAGTTGAGAATGTTCATGATGATAATCTTTATCTTATCTCCTTATAATGCTAGTGGTGTATCCGCTACTCCCTGAGAACGCGTTTTCCCTATTACAGTTCTAATCTCTCTTACATATGCGATACTTACTTTCTGTATTCAGTTGTTTTACTTTACTTTATTGTTGCTCTTATACCTAAAACCCCAAAACACCCTTTTACACAATACTCGCATTTTATCTTGTTACTTAGAACTTTATTCAGCATTTCTATCGTAATATTTATTTCAAAAATTATTAGACTTCAGACCCCTGCTCCTTGGGGGATCGATATCTTTATTTTGAAACTAGCTACAAACGATTTGTACACTTGCAGTCATCAAGCTATTTTCTGGCACCGTTGCCGGGGAGCTAAGCGCTGTAGGACTTTTAGTTTTTGCAAATTTATGTTTGTCTTGCTAAATTTTGTTTTAAGTTACAGGTTTCCACCAACATGATGGAGTTTGAGCATATGACTAGTGCTAACCCACTCAACTGCTTTGGGAAGCCCTATGATATTTATAAAAGAGACAACTCCAATGAGAATACAAGGGGGGTTCGAAATAAATCCTCTACTACTTGGTATTTTACACAAGAAGCAATTTACTGGAGATGAAGAAGATCCTGATCCATATGAGCATATTGCATGTTTGAAAGATATATGTGACACTTTTCTATTGACGAGATATACCGCCAATGATGTAAGAGTTAAACTTTTCAGTCAGACTTTGACTAGTACAGCTCTCTCATGGTATAAATCTCTACCACGTGAAGCCACTACTTGGATAATCTAGCCTATGAATTTCTAGCAAAATATTATCCATTGTTAAAATCTTTTGGAATCAGGCGTCTTATAATGACTTGGAAAAACCGTTCTAATGAAGGACTAGTAAGAGCTTATATCAGATTTAAAGATTTACTACGTCTATGTCCGCATCATGATTTACCTGAATGGTATTTATTGCATATCTTTTATGGCGGTTTAATTGAACCTAATAAAATTGAATTAGACTCTTTCACGGAAGGAGCCTTTATGAATCTTCCTATACCAAAAGCTTGGGCTTTACTTAATAGAATTCGTGATCATAGAGTTTTATGGAATTTTGGTCTAGGAAGTGAAGGAGGTGTAGAAATAGAACATGATTGTATTCATGACTATAATAAAAAAAAGTCCATGTTAAAGAATTATCTAAGGAACTTTATTTGGATTTAGATCTTGTGTTGCAAGTTGTTAAAGCTTTTACAGAACATATCAAAGCTCCAAAAGAAGGTCCGATCAAGTACGATCCACCACCCGAACCTGAGAAGAAAAGAGAATATAAAGCAACACTGGCCTCCTTAGAACCAATACATGAGATGCCTTTCCCTAACACTGCACAAAAGATATTCTTGAATATGAACAGGTCAAAGCAGTACATGATAAGAAGGAAGCAGAAACTATGCTAGAAGTCGTGGAACATCTAGAAGAAACCAAAGATGAAGAGGTAACCAAGGAAGCAATTATGGCTATGTATGTACATTGTAACATAGTTGAACTTAATGAAGAGAATTCTGTATTGGTTGAAGGTAGAACAAAGGTAAAAGATGTGGGTAAGCCTATTCTTCCCTGCATATTTAAAGAAACCTCGCATTACGGTTTATGTGACCTTGGCACCAAAGTTAATGTTATATCTTATGATTTCTACTTAGAAATAAAAGAAGAAATAGAACCGGCACAATTGAAAATACTGATATGACAATTATGTTAGCCAATAAAAATCTTAGAATTCCAATGGGAGTAGTCGAAGATGCAACTGTCACAACTGGCAACTTTCCTATCGATTTTGTAGTTGTTGATATGCCAGCTGATACTCTTTGCCCAATTATATTTCGAAGGAACTTTTTGGGTGATATATGTGCTTATGTTAATTTCAAGGAGATTGTGTCTCTTACGCTTGGGGAACGGAAAATAAATTCCACTTTTCCAAATTTAAAGATAGGCCTCCACAAATACAAGAAGAAGAGGAAGAGAGAACTATTGAGGAAATGGCGGATCTTTTCTTTAGTAATCAAGAAGAAGAAATAAATGAAGATCCAAATTATGAAGAAATAGTTATGGAGGACAAGTCCCTAGGAGAACTAGAAGATGAATTCGATTCACTTACCATAATGGGACCTCCAACTGATAAGGCTTTTGAAGAGAGAGGGGACGAGTGAAAGGATACGGATGCCGCCTAGAGGGGGTGAATAGGCGGTTAAAAACTTTTCCAAGGGTGGCTCAACAAAGGCGGAATAACTAGCGTTTACTTTGCTAAGCACAAAACCTAGAACAACTAGGGTTCACCTATTTACACCAATAACTTATGCTAAGCAATACAATCACTATGTGATAGCAAGATATATATACTTTAAGCACGAAGGCTATCATAAAGTAAAGTGCATAAGTAAGAGCTCGGATATAGAGATAACCGAGGCACGCAGAGACGACGATATTTTACCGAGTTCCTCCCAACATGGAGTATGGCTCGTTTGGAGAGGGGGTGGTATCAAACCACCAACGCCACAAAAGGCCTCCCTTGTTCTCATGTGAATCTCACCCCAACGGGATCGATCCACACTTCCACTATCTATGCACTTGTTGGTGACAATCCAGAACCTCTCACAAGGTTGGGGCACTTCTCCACAACTCAATTGGAGGCTCCCAACAAACAAGCTTGGGGAAAACTCCACAACTTAATTGGAGGCCCCAAGAAATCCACAAACCTGCAAAACCACCAAACGGTCTAGGGTTCCAATGAACCCAAGAGTAAAAAGCTTCTCAACTTTTCACCCAATCGAATCCTTACCGAGAACTCAAATCGATGCACCAAATGCAATGGCAAGAACACAAGAAGTGGTCAAATCCTTCTCTCCCAAATTCCACAAAAGCTACAAAAGCTTATGGGGGAATAAGAGAGGAAGAACAATGGAGGAAATCCACAAAAGACTCCAAGATCTAGATCCCAATATGTTCCCCTCACATAGAGGAGAGATTGATTGGTGGGATTGTAGATCTAGATCTCCTCTTTCAAATCCCTCAAGAATATGCAAGAATCATAGGAGGGATTGAGAGGGAAGCAAGCTCAAGAGATCAACAATGGTAGCTCAGTTTTAGGGTTCTTGAGGTTGGGGAACTCACAGCAACCAAGGTAGAAGAAGGGGCCTATATATAGGCCCCCTAGAAATAGAGCCGTTGGGAGCCACTTACCCTGGACAGTCCGGCAAATACAGGCCGGATAGTCCGGCCCATCCGGACACTCCAGGCGACAACCACCAGACACTTCGGCCTAGCAAAGTTTCCGGCCAGTGTCCGGGTGGTGTCCGATATGGCACACAGAATGTCCGAGCAGGTCGACGAAACCCCAGGGCCGGACAGTCCGGCGTGAATCAGCTAGACATTCCGGCTGGGCCGGACACTCCGGCCAAAAACGGCCGGACATTCCGCCCAAGGCAAAACTGACAGAAATAACAAAACTGAAACGACCATAACTTTTGCATCCAGACTCTAATTTTGATGATCTTGGGCTCGTTTCGAAGATAGTAACAATATCTATAAGATCATACAGAGAACCATCATAGTCCAGCAAGGTAGGATAGAACCAAATGATGAAAGGTTTAACCTATCTAGAAAAGACAAACCGGTAAAACCTCCAACCTCGAAAACGCAATAGAGAATGCATATGAAATCCGTTTTCGATGAACTTGGGCTTGTCATGAAGATTAACACAAGCGCAAGAACCTCACATGGATAAGATCCAAATAACAACCAAGCAAGATGATGCCAAGTATGCAAAGTTTTGAGCTCTCTCCGAAGGATATGATCAAGTTACTCACTCGAGAGCCCCTCTTGATAGTACAGCTATCTATCCTATAAACCGGTCTCCCCAACTAACACCATGAGACCGGTAAGAAAGAAACCCTATCAAGAACATACCTTTGCCTTGAGCATATTCCACTTGAGCTTGACGATAGCGATCTTGTCCACCTCAAGATGGAAGACCTTTCTTGATTGCGCTAGCTTGGTGAAGACTTGCAAATTGCTCCCCATACTCCACTATGGTAGAGCTTCTCTTTTGGGTATACCATCTTCCCATATCCATGATCACCATAGGATGGCAAGCTTTACATAAATGATCTCTTCGAGATGGCTCATCTTGAACTTGCACATCAATTCTTCTTTCTTCATTATGTTGGTGTCTTGAAGGTATATAAGAGATATATCTCCAACTTTATTCTTCAAGACACACTTTCTATAGCCCAACTCTTACTTGACCAATCTCCGGATCACTCATTGAAACCTTGGTCAACACTTGATCTTCTCTACTTTCTTCTTCTCCCAACCTTGAAGCCAACATATGGTTCAAACATTGCCTATGGACAAATCCTACAATTAAAACTCAATGCAAACATAAGCCCATAAAGATTGTCATTAATTACCAAAACCACACATGGGGGCATACATGCACTTTCAATCTCCCCCATTTTGGTAATTGATGACAATCCCTTTGAGAGTGTTTATATAAGGAATTAATCAAACAAAACATTATGCTAACATCAAATACAACACAAGTATGTGATGTTAGTACAACTACAATATAGAGCAAACTCCCCCACAATCTATGCACGTGTGGATGAACTTGAATTTCATTGCATATATTGCCAACCATTACCAGTGGTGGAGTTTTCTCTATATATTCAAGATGCCATGCAACACACTAAGATGCAAAGCACACGAGGCAAGTGTTTAAGTACAAAACTCACGCCACACAACCAAATTCCCTGAAACCCTCTAAAACTTCTCCCCCATTGGCATCGATTACTGAAATGGGTGACCAACTTTAGAAGGCCAATTTAGTGAGAGTTACTCCATATGGTGTGCATTTCTCATAATATGAGTGGAATCAAATGCATGTATCTAGTGACGAATACCATGAGGAAATCAAACTAAACCGAGGATCCAAAGATTGCAAAGAAATAAAATGGTGAAGAAGCATCAACGAATGAAGCAAGCAATCAAAAGATTTCGATGGAAGCACTTCAAAAAAAGGAAGATACCAAAAGAAAGATAGATATTATGATAATGTTGAAAAGAGAGTGATCTAAATAATATGAGGAGACTCCCCAAGGTTTGTGCACAAATTATAATTTGTGTTTGAATACAATATGCACAAACATGGCATCCTCATTCCCTCTATATCATTTAAACCACGAGCACTAGCAAGAGAGAAGATATTATGATGAGAGAAAATGAGTGTTTAGATGAAAATATGAAGCTCCCCGAGGTTCATGCATAACAAAGTGCACAAATATGAAATCCTAACTCCCCATAATCAAACAAAACACCAAACAAGAACAAGAAAGAAAATGTGTGTTCTTAGGTAGATTAGGAAAGATCCCCAAGGTTTATGCACCAATTATAATAATTTCTTTAAATGTAAAGTGCATAAACATGGTATCCTTGCTCCCGCAAACTTACATAACAACTAAAAGGCATGAGAGATCAACTTTCTTAACACCAATGAGTGCCAAAAGATGCAAATTAAAAATGTTAAGCACTCAAAGCAAAAAATTTGGAGCCACCAAAGAATAAAAAGGAGCCCCAGGTGTAGACTCCAAAGCAAAAGGATATCAAATAGAGATTTAGCCATAATCATGTGTATAAGTTTATATGTAGACAACAATCACCAAGATATACATCCACAAAGAAACATGTACACACAAAATGGATACTCAAGAATTAACAAGATATCCAAAAGAAAGTCATAGATAATGCCAATAAGATTTTCGCTAGAAAGCATGGCCAAAGGCTCAAATTTATCTTATTGATCATCAATGACCTTCAAACACCAACGAATACATCATAACTATCACAAGGGAACAAGAGATAGTTGGAATGCATTGGGAAAGGCAACAAGTATCATAAAGAACAAATAAACCTTGCAAATTCATCCATATTGCGCATGAGAGAAATTGAGGAAATGATTGGCAATAGAATTGCTAGATTGGCATAAGTGGGATTGGTGAATCATACACATGATTTTTATATACTCCCCAAAATATGCATTCATCTCAACTTACTCATATAATAATAAGGATGATACAATATCATCTTGCAAGAACCACAATAAAAGCAACTGAAGGAAATCATGCCATGATGCAACCACAAAGGTTGGATGCTAGAAAAGTATGCATGAGAGGAATACTTGTTACCGCGATACCATTGGTATGCTGTAGTAGATATGAGTGTGTTGATCATCCTAGCGTGCCTCCAATTATCATTTAGTTACCACATCTTCTTATTATTGTGACAAGCATCCAATGAATCCAATGTACCTAAAATAACATTAAGTACACTATGGTCCCCAAACAAATTGGGTCCAAAGTAGTTAGTGCAACTACAATACATAGGAGACACTCCACATAAATATGTGAATATTGATATGAAGTTGAATTTTCTGCACATCTTAGCTGATAGGATTTGGTGGAGAATCCCCTATATATTGGATCAAGAAAGCAAGCATGCCATAATATAGAACATGTAGTAAATATGCATGCACAAGATTTCAAGAACCAAAAAGGAGATACAACTTGAACAAAAACACCAAGTAAACCAAGAAGTCGCACACAAGAGTGTGACATGACAAAAGGGTGTCCAAATTGCATCCAAGAGCTAAGTCAACACATGAAAGGACACAAATTCAACAAATGAACAAGGCAAAAGCCAAATAGCAAAAGATAGTTAAAAAAACCAATGCTCACAGATTTATCTCATCCTAAGAGATCAAACAAGTAACAAGGAATGAGACAAAACCGACTCCCAAAAGAGCAAGGTTCCAACACACAAACCAAACTCTCTACACTTTTCATGATGGCACAAAATACCAAAAGAAAAGATCAAACTTCCAAGCACATAAAACATGATATGGAACAAAACAAGAAGCATAAATATGAGTGTTCTAAATAATATAGGAGAGCTCCCCCATGGATAGTGCATTATGTAGGATTTTACTTTTGAATGCAAAATGCACACAAATGGGATCATCACTAGTACCTACATTAAACAAAACACACGAGGATACCAAAAAATAAGAAGATCCACAAGATGCAAGGAAAGCTTGGGAGATAACACAAAACATTTTGTTGGCAAGAGGTAGAACAAAATTTAAGCAAAGGCCAAAATGAATATGATCAATAAATTCTACCATATATGGAGTACCACTTGTCTAATGACAAGAATTATGGGAAACATTTCCCAAGGTAGTTTTCAAGGATATCATGATCATATTCACAATAATAAGCATATGACGAAATATAAAAATTAAGCTTGATGCTTAGATAGAGATTCTTGATAGCTCCAAATAGTCACACAATCATAAAAGATTAATGTAACTTGAAGCAAATGGTTTCCATGGAGGATATGGAGGTCCAAATATGGGGAAACACATACCAAGAAAACTCTCACAAACAAGATCCAAAAGATGAGCAATAAAATCAATCCAAGGGAATTGGAACTTGTTTGAGCTAAATGTGCCACTTAGGAGCTAGATAATTATCAATATCAATTCTAAGTGACACTACCTCAAATGTCCACATTTTCTAGGTTTATAATACGCACAAAGCGTATGACTCCCCCATAATGTGATAAACCAAGAATACTCAACAAGAGGTAAAAACATCCAAATAGAGATGATTAATGAACATTATGGAACTTGAATTTCTCATGAGAAAGACATACCACATAGAGACTAGATAAACTTGCAATATACATACTAAGTGGTATTACTCATGTACACACATTTTAGGATTGTGGAATGCCCAAGCATAACACTCCCCCAAGATGGGATAGTCCATTAATCTCTCACAAGAGCCAAGAAAGATACCAAATAAATTCAACAAAGGCTCCAACCCAAGAGACACAAATACATGGTGTGACAACCAACATACACAAGTATACTTGATAGCTCAATATAAGTACAAGGGAAGGACAACATGTACAAACACATACAAAGGTACAAAACCAACATATGCACAAGGGGCGAGTAAATTTCCATGTAAAGAGTTTAGCACATGTTACCGCAAGGAGGATCGTTGGAAATATGATAGAGGCAGTATAATCCACATGACTTGACTTTAACAAATATACTAGATTAAGATTCCTCAATTCTTCTTGATGTATCCAAGTCTCCAATGTCCTCCAACAATACCTATTGATCAAGTTTTGGCTTATTGGTCCCCAACCAAGTTGGGTCCTAAGAGGTTAGTCACAATAGGCTTGGCAACCCAAATGGTTCTTTTCTTGAACCCACATTGAGCACCAACAAATTTGGCAAAGACGTTGCTAACCTCATCCTTACAAAGAGAATAAGCATCATCAATAATGACAGGGTTGGATGAGGAAGAAATATGCCCCTTCTCGCGGCATATATAGCAGTTCTTCTCTTGCCATCTTTCTTCTTAGGTGAGGCCACAACTCGAGGAAGAGCTCGGGTAGTCCTCTTAGGAAGAGGCCTGTCAATGACTTGAGGTGGAGCTTGAGGCCGCTTCCCTTGTTGCTTCACACTAAGAGACTTCTTCTTCAATGGGCAAGATCTAACATGATGCCCTTCTTCCTTGCACTTGAAGCAAACAATGTTGGCCGGATTCTTGACTTGATCTTGGCCATTCTTCTTGTTGTCCGTGTGCTTAAAATTGATAGTGGACTTGTTCTTGACATTGGAGTTGAATCCAAGCCCACTCTTGTCATTGGGAGATTTTTTCACACTCAAGATTTTGTTGAGTGCGGTTTTCCCTTGATGACCCTTTTTCAAGTCATTCTTCAAAGAAGTGACTTGAGCCTTGAGATCTTTGATTTCCCCTACATGGTTAGTTTCAACAAAAGTACTAGATGAAGTAGATGCTACATTGTTATAGCAACAAGGCACAAAATGTAATTCATCACGAGATATAGCATGGTTGTGAGAGGATGAATTACAAGGACTAGCACATGGCAATATAACATTTGGAGAAGATATAGTTCTAATGTCGACATGAGGCCCACTAGATGTTACCTTTAACATGATGGCCTCATGAGCTAACTTTACCCTCCCATGAGAGACTAGAAGATCCTCATGCGAGCTTGAGAGCTTGACATGACTTTCTTCTAATTTCCCATAGTTGCTAGTTAGCAAAGCAAGTTGAGCCTTTAGCTCAACATTCTCCTTCAAAGTAGATGCTTCACAAGAAATAGAGTTAGTAGCACAAGCATCATCATTATTAGCAAGCGGTGAGGGCAACTTGGCAAGATCTTTAGAATATAAAGCTTTAAGTTGCTCATACGACTCAGTGAGTTTGATGAGCTCCCTCTTAACGACCCGAGAGCCATTTTCGAGGTGCTTAAAATCCTCAACAAGTTTAGCATAAGCAACTTCAAGTTCATCATTTTTAATCTTGAAGGAGTTTGCCACCACAAGTTCTCTATCATGGTATTCCTTTATTCTAGATAATTCTAGAGTAAAAGTCTCCTCAAGAGATTCTTTGGTGGTTTGTTCTTCTTCAAGGGAGTCCTTTAGTTGTGCAATTTCAAGTGCATACTCACGCTCAAGCGCAAACTTTTGAGAAATGATATTTTCTTGCTCCTCAATAAGATTATTGCCTTCAATAGCATAAGTCAAGATTTCAACAAATTTGGAGGAAGCAATTTTATTTTTAACGAGAGCGCAAAATACAATCTCTCCCATCTCTTTAATAGAGGTAATATCATACTCAACTTGATGATCATCATTATTAACATTATCATCATCATCATCATCATGAGAAACAATGGGATCCAACGAGGATACCTTCGTTCCTTTAGCCATAAGGCAAATATAAAAACCAGAAGAAGGTGATGATGAGATCGCATTTGTAGCTCCATTCAAAACCTTGTATTGGTCCATAGAATCTTCGGTTTCCTCTACATGGTTAGCAACACGAGCACTAGAGGAAATAGAAGCATTTTTATCATGGCAGCAAGACAACATAAGCATATCATCATGAGATTTATTGAAGCCATTTATACATGATATGCAAGGACTATCAAAACAAGCATGTAAGGAGTCTTGGGTGCTACAAGTGTTAGGGTCCAACGATAGACCATTGCAACTAGATAGAGATGAAGGATGACAAATAGTAAGCTCACTATCCACATTGCAATTTCTATCACCACTCACCATATCATTACCTTGTGAAAAATCACATGTTGGTGAAGTGGTAGAAGAAGAGAACTCATCTCGACCGGAAGTGGAAGCAACACAATCATCCTCAAGAATATTGGACACAACATATTTATCTTGAAGTTTTGTCCATAACTCATGAGCGCTCCAAAAAGGAATGATTGAAGATGTATCTACATAGCTCAAAGCATTAACAAGCACATTAGAAGCTTGAGCATCAAGATATAAGTTTTTCTCATCCTCACAAGATAGATTTTCGAAATCCATAGGAGGAGAAAAACCCATATCTACAATACGCTCCAAATTTGGGCCCATGTCCTGAAAATGAATAAGCATACGAGTTTTCCATATATCATAATTTGTGCCATCGAATGTGAACATTTCATTGTGCACTAATCCCCTAGCCGACATCTTTACTCTCAAAGCGTTGAAGCCTAAAATGAGAAAGTGGGCTCTGATACCAATTGAAAGCATACAAATGCCGCCTAGAGGGGGGGGTGAATAGGCGGTTAAAAACTTTTCCGAGGGTGGCTCAACAAAGGCGGAATAACTAGCATTTACTTTGCTAAGCACAAAACCTAGAACAACTAGGGTTCACCTATTTGCACCAACAATTTGTGCTAAGCAAGACAAGCAACTATGTGATAGCAAGATATATATACTTCAAGCACGAAGGCTATCACCAAGTAAAGTGCATAAGTAAGAGCTCGGATATAGAGATAACCGAGGCACGCGGAGACGACAATATTTTACCGAGTTCCTCCCAACATGGAGTACGTCTCGTTTGGAGAGGGGGTGGTATCAAACCACCAACGCCACAAAAGGCCACCCTTGTTCTCCTGTGAATCTCACCCCAACGGGATCGATCCACACTTCCACTATTGGTGCACTTGTCGGTGGCAATCCGGAACCTCTCACAAGGTTGGGGCACTTCTCCACAACTCAATTGGAGGCTCCCAACAAACAAGCTTGGGGAAAACTCCACAACTTAATTGGAGGCCCCAAGAAATACACAAACCTGCAAAACTACCAAACGGTCTAGGGTTCCAATGAACCCAAGAGTAAAAAGCTTCTCAACTTTTCACCCAATCGAATCCTTACTGAGAACTCAGACCGATGCACCAAATGCAATGGCAAGAACACAAGAAATGCTCAAATCCTTCTCTCCCAAATTCCACCAAAGCTACAAAAGCTTATGGGGGAATAAGAGAGGAAGAACAATGGAGGAAATCCACAAAAGACTCCAAGATCTAGATCCCAATATGTTCCCCTCACATAGAGGAGAGATTGATTGGTGGGATTGTAGATCCAGATCTCCTCTTTCAAATCCCTCAAGAATATGCAAGAATCATAGGAGGGATCGAGAGGGAAGCAAGCTCAAGAGATCAACAATGGTGGCTCAGTTTTAGGGTTCTTGAGGTTGGGGAACTCGCAGCAACCAAGGTAGAAGAAGGGGCCTATATATAGGCCCCCTAGAAATAGAGCCGTTGGGAGCCACTTACCCCGGACAGTCCAGCAAATACAGGCCGAACAGTCCGGCCCAGCCGAACACTCCGGGCGACAACCACCAGACACTCCAGCCTAGCAAAGTTTTCGGCCAATGTCCGGGTGGTGTCCGATATGGCACACAGAATGTCCGAGCAGGTCGATGAAACCCCAGGACCGGACAGTTTGGCCTGATCAGCCAGACATTCTGCTCGGGCCGGACACTCTGGCCGAAAACGGCCGGACATTTCGCCCAAGGCAAAACTAACAGAAATAGAAAAAACCGAAACGATCATAACTTTTGCATCCGGACTCCGATTTTGATGATTGATGACCCACAAGTATAGGGGGTGTATCGCAGTATTTTCGAGGGAAGTGAAACCCAATTTATTGATTCGACACAAGCGGAGCCAAAGAATATTTATAAGCCCTAACAACTGATTTGTCAATTCAGCTGCACCTGGAAACAATCTTGCTCACAGTAGTTTATCAGTAGAAACAGTTTTGTAGTAGGAGTAGTGAAGTAACATCAATCGTAAAGTAAACACAGCAGTAACAATTGTAGCAAATAGTAGGATTCGAGTGCGGTAGAGATAGGGATGGATGGATGGGCGTTGCATGGACAAGACAATTCACATGGTAAACAGACATAGGGCAATTGCAGATAAATAAGATAAAGCATCCAAGTACTAGATAATCATAGGCATGTGTTCCATATATAGTCATACGTACTCGCAATGAGAACGTGCACAACATCTTTTGTCCTGCCAGCCCGTTTGCAGCGGGGCCTCAAGGGAACTACTGGCAATTAAGGTGATCCTTTTAATAGAGCACCGGATCAAAGCATTAACACTCCGTGAACACATGTAATCCTCACATCAAAGCCATTCCCTCCGGTTATCCCGATTTCTGTCACTTCGGGGCCATTGGTTCCGGACAGCAACATGTGTATACAACTTGTAGGTAAGACCAAAAACAATACTATCATAGTGAATCAATAACATGTTCAGATATGAAATCATGGCACTCGGGCCCTAGTGACAAGCATTAAGCATAACAAGTCGCAACAAAGTGATAAAGCACTAATAGAAGATACTAGGCACCATGCCCTAACAATCTGATGCCATTACATGAACGATCTCATCCAATCTCTACCATCCCCATAGCCTACAGTGGGGGATTACTCACTCATAGATGGGGGAAACATGGATGGTCGATGGAGAAACGTTGGTGATGATGATGGCGATGATCGCCTCCAATTCCCCATCCCGATAGGGTGCTAGAATGGAGTTTCTGGTGCTGTTTCGTGGAATCTAGTGGTGGCGACAGAGCGGAACTCCTTCTGGAAAAACGTCGACCCCTCCCCCCTGAGTTTTCAGGTCAGAAGACATCTTATAGGTGAAGAGGGAGACCAAGGGGGTGTCTAGGGTGGCCAGACCACCCCCTGGCGTGGCCAGCCCTAGCCCGCACGGCCAGGTGGTGTGGCTGGGCCCCAGCCCCTCTCCGTCTCGTATTCTGGCTCCTGGTGTCCCCCAGTAAAATAATAACTTTGGCTTTTGTCCGGTCCAATTCCGAGAATATTCATTTTCTGACTTCCTGGAACCAAAAACAGCAGAAAGCAGGCAGCTAGCACTGTGGCTCTTGTTAATAGGTTAGTCCAAGAAATCATATGAAAAGTACTCCAAAGGGTGGACAAAACACAAGAAAGTAGATAAAACCAAGCATGGAACATCAAAAATTATAGATACATTTGCAATGTATCAACATCCCCAAGCTTAACTCCTGCTCGTCCTCGAGTAGGTAAGTGATAAAAAGAAAGAATAATTTTTGAGGTGACATGCACCATCATAAACTTTATCAAAGTATTTGTAAAACATTCGAAGCTGGGATCGTAGTACTTCAATCATAACAAGAAAGACAAAGTTCTAGCAATAAGACAAAGAAACTATGTTGCAACATGAAAAGGCACAAACAAAAGATTCATGAATAACAATGCTTTGCAAGACAGTTGTTTGTTTCACATAAAGAAAACATAGCATAGTAGCATTCAGGTTGTCCCTCATAGAGTAGCAAAACATAAATGCATAGGACACCTTCAAAGTTCATAAGAGTGACTAGATACAAATAGTTTAAAACAAGCAATATCAGATTATGCATCAATCAGCTAGTCTTGGGACAATGCACATAGAACTAAGAATGGCCACTATGCTCTCAAAGTAGGTGCATCAAGATAGAAGGTGGAGACTCAACATAAAATTAAAAGAAAGGCCTTCAAAGAAGGAAGTAGAGACTCAAGTTTCATAAACAGCTTCCAAAAATTATGGTACTTAATAGCTTTGAGCTCTCATTGCCCCTATCATAAGCATCTTTAAGGTGACTAAGGTTAAAGTGACACAACTAAGAGGATATGCTTGACAAGTTATAAACCGAAATCTCATGCCCCTTACTTACGAAGACCGAACCTCATGCTACTCAACTTTAGTCACGAGTAAGCTCTTGTCATTGTAAGTACATGTGTATCATAAAGAACCACCAACGGGGTACCCCTTGCACATGATATAGGAGCTATCCCATAATCAAAATGACAAGGCAAGCAGACAATGAGCATCTCAGCGATCTTTTTATTTACTATGTGCATAGATTTTTATTGAGGATGCTTCATAGAATGCTCATCATGGTTATGTTGCAAGTTTCCACCATATTTAAGCATGGCTTAGGCTAGCGGCCCAGGCGTTTCTCTAACACACATACAAACGCCATGATCTTACAAGTTCCACTTTTATTTCACACCACCGGGATCCATAAGCAAAAGAATCATGATATCAATGAGGTACAAAGTACCAGTGCAATGTTGAAAGCGTTCCCCATGATACATGGTTCTGCTAACTTCAATTTATAAAGCGCAAGCATATACGCAACAAAGAAGGACGCAATGTTTTAGGTTTATTAAGTGCAAGAAAATAAAGTGTGCCATCAAGTTCGTGAGAGCTTTGCTAACTAACTTTCTCATAACAAGCAAACATTTTATTCGGAAGAAAACAAGGCATACTTAATATGCACGGAATAGCAAATGATGCTAATAGGTAGGTATGGTGGACACTTTTGGCAATATTGGTTTTGGGGATTTGGATGCACGAGTAAATGTTATACTCAGCACAAGTGAAGGCTAGCAATAGAAAGGGAGCGACAAACGAGAGAGCAATAATGGCCATAATCATGCAGAGCGACAAAACATCATTAATCAAAGCATAAAGTGATACTACAAGTTGAAAACTAAAGGATCATAAAGGCTATGGTGACTTGGGATAGTCATAACATGGTGTGAGCATGTGCCAAGTCAACCCAAATAAAGCATCAAAGGAGAATACCACAATACTATGCTTTAATATGCTAAAACAACGCATGATACTTCAAAGGCACATTAAGAAATCTCAATTGTTTATAACAATTCATGCTACAACAAAGAATGCTAAGCATAAAGTCAAAACAATATCAAGCATGGCATGACAAATCATAGGCCACAGTCAAAAACAAACTCCTTTTACCACTTAAGCATGAACTTTCCTACTCTTTTCCAATCCAAATCAAACTATTTGAAAACCAATGCATGAAAGAGGGGGTCCAACCAATTTATTCAGAAAACTTAAGCAAAAAAGCAAATAAAAACCAAGACGAAAAATAAAAAGAAGACGCTCCAAGAACAACACAACTATGCATGAAACAATAAAAATGAATTGTTTAGAAGAAATCTGGGATTTTTATTGATGAAGAAGGGGATGCCTTGGGCATTCCCAAGCTTTGACGCTTGTACTTCTTGGATATTTCTTGGGGTGTCACGTGTGGCATCCCCAAGCTTGAGCTTTAGTCCATCCTTCATCTCATTACTCATTCCTTCCATACACCTGAAATTTTTCCTTCATACAAAACTTCACACAATCTTTATTAGCAACATTAGTGCACTCAAGATAATAAGTCTTTAGGTTCAGTTATAACACCAATAAAACTTCCAATAAAACACAAGCTACTGTAGCACTTCCCTCAAAAAGCTCAATTCCCCAAAACAACTCAAAAAGGAACCAATAAGAAGCAAATACAAATAAAGGCAGAAATCTATCAAAACAGACCAGCAGGTAAAGACGAATTTTTTCGAAGACTTTCTATTGCTCAAATCGAAAAGTGTTGAACTAACTAAAGTTAGATAACAACCTGGGGCAGAAGCACAAAAATTCACGCCTCAAAAGGACGTACAAAGTTTTTACAAATTATTTTACGGTGAAGCACAGAAATCTGTTTCGGGACAACAACTTTCCCAACCATTACTTCTCTCTCATTAGAGGTTACTCTTGGCACAAAAAGCAAATAAAAAGGATAAGGATCGGTTATTACAGAGGTAATAACTTCCAAGACTCATCTAAAACTTTTGGGTTATCTTCCAATAAGTAATTTTTTTTAACGCCTTTAAGTTAGGCATGATAGTTTGAGAGGATGCTCACATAAGAAATATAAATTGAAGTAAAAGAGAGCATCAATAAGCAAATTCAAAACACATTTAAGTCTAACCCACTTCCTATGCATAGGAATCTTGTACGCAAATAAATTTGCAAAGAACAAAGTGACAGGCATAGGAAGATAAAACAAGAGTAACTTCAAAACTTTTAGCACATAGAGAGGTGTTTCAATACCATGAAAACTTCTAGAACCATATTTTCCTCTCTCATAATAATTTTCAATAGCCTCATGAAGAAAGTCAACAATATAACTATCACATAAAGCATGCTTTTCATCTTCTACAAAAACATAATTTTTAGCAAGTTCAAAAATAGTGGGATTAAAACCTTCAGACCCACTTTTAACAATTCTACAACAAGATGGCCGATCATTCAATATAGGACCATCGTCTAGAGCTTTATCATAAACATTTTCTAAGGAAAACTCTTTAGTACCATGCAAATCGAAGTTAAGCACAAATAAAGGATTATCATAGATAACATGAGCATAACATTCATCCTCCTTTGGTAAGTGTAGGGGACAATCAAATAATGTAAGGGATAAAAAGTTACTCTCATTAGTAGGTAGGCATGGGTAGCTAATCCATTCTTCCTCTTTTGTTCATCACTCTCCTCCTCTTTTGCATCTAATGAGCTTTCAGGTTCATCAATTTCTTCTTCCATAGGATCCTGCAAGGCATTAGTCTCTTCCATTTGTGGAAAGCATCTATTAATATATTCAAGAATATAGCCATTTTCTTCCTTGTAATTATCAAAGCAAAATCTAAGTATATCATAAACCTCATATTTATAAGGTGAATCATCAATATTTTCAAGCAAACTAGCAAGTTAAAATGCACCCTTCCAAGCAATAAATTCTTCAATTTGTTCCACATCATAAAATTCATAATTTCCTTTAACATAAGAAGATATGGTAACATTATCATTATACTCACATTGAAAAGGGAGGTGTTTATACCTCTTACAGCAACAAGATTAATCAAAGCAATAAGTAACATTATAAGTAGAGCACACGTTTCTAGCAATGGTATACAATTTATCAATTTGTTCCCATAAGTGTTTCCCTTTTTAGATAGAGTTTTCCGAAGAAACCTGCTAGTGGAGGAAGGCCGACAAGCGGTATTCCTTATAATAATATTTTTGATCTTCCTTGAACCCACCTTGCCAATAAGATTCAGTTTCAAAGAAAACAACCATTGCTAGAAAGCATGAAAAGCAAGACAATAACAGACCAACGAAAATAACAACTAGAGTAGGAACTAATTTTTTTTGTATTTTTTGATAAAGAAACAAGCAAGCAAAGTGGAAATAAACTAAGCAAAACAAAAATAACAAAGTAAAGAGATTGGTTATGATTATGCTTGAACAATAGTGATTCCAAGTGAACTTGATAAATAAAGCTATGCTCCCCGGCAACGGTGCCAGAAAATAGTCTTGATGACCCACAAGTATAGGGGGTGTATCACAGTATTTTCGAGGGAAGTGAAACCCAATTTACTGATTCGACACAAGGGGAGCCTGAGAATAATTACAAGCCTTAACAACTGAGTTGTCAATTCAGCTGCACCTGGAAAGAATCTTGCTCACAGCAGTTTATCAGTAGCAACAGTTTTGTAGTAGGAGTAGTGAAGTAACATCAATAGTAAAGTAAAGACAGCATTAACAATTGTAGCAAACAGTAGGATTCGAGTGCGGTAGGGATAGGGATGGATGGACGGGCGTTGCATGGACAAGACAATTCACATGGCAAACAGACATAGGACTATTGCAGATAAATAAGATAAAGCATCCAAGTACTAGATAATCATAGGCATGTGTTCCATATATAGTCATACGTGCTCGCAATGAGAACTTGTACAACATCTTTTATCCTGCCAGCCCGTTTGCAGTGGGGCCTCAAGAGAACTACTGGCAATTAAGGTGCTCCTTTTAATAGAGCACCGGAGCAAAGCATTAACACTCCGTGAACACGTGTAATCCTCACATCAAAGCCATTCCCTCCGGTTATCCCGATTTCTGTCACTTCGGGGCCATTGGTTCCGGAGAACAACGTGTGTATACAACTTGTAGGTAAGACCAAAAACAATACTATCATAATGAATCAATAACATGTTTAGATCTGAAATCATGGCACTCGGGTCCTAGTGACAAGCATTAAGCATAACAAGTCGCAACAAAGTGATAAAGCACTAATAGAAGATACTAGGCACCATGCCCTAACAATCTGATGCCATTACATGAACGATCTCATCCAATCCCTACCATCCCCATAGCCTACAGCGGGGGATTACTCACTCATAGATGGGGGAAACATGGATGGTCGATGGAGAAGCGATGGTGATGATGATGGCGATGATCTCCTCCAATTCCCTGTCCCGACAGGGTGCCAGAACGAAGTTTCTGGTACTGATTCATGGAATCTGGTGGTGGCGGCGGCGGAGCGGAACTCCTTCTGGAAAAACGTCGACCCCCTGAGTTTTTAGGTCAGAAGGCATATTATAGGCGAAGAGGGAGACCGAGGGGGTGTCTGGGGCGGCCAGACCACCCCCTGGCGCGGCCAGGCCCAGCCCGCGCGGCCAGGTGGTGTGGCTGGGCCCTAGCCCCTCTCCGTCTCGTATTCTGGCTCCTGATGTCCCTCGGTAAAATAATAACTTTGGCTTTTGTCCCATCCAATTCCGAGAATATTCATTTTCTGACTTCCTGGAACCAAAAACAGTAGAAAATAGGCAACTGGCACTATGGCTCTTGTTAATAGGTTAGTCCAAGAAATCATATGAAAAGTACTCCAAAGGGTGGACAAAACACAAGAAAGTAGATAAAACCAAGCATGGAACATCAAAAATTATAGATACATTTGCAATGTATCAATGATCTTGGGCTCGTTTCGAAGATAGTAACGAGATCTACAAGATCATACAGAGAATCATCATAGTCCAGCAAGGGAGGATAGAACCAAATGATGAAAGGTTTAACCTATCTAGAAAAGACAAACCGGTAAAACCTCCAACCTCGAAAACGCAATAGAGAATGCATATGAAATCCGTTTTCGATGAACTTGGGCTTGTCATGAAGATTAACACAAGCTCAAGAACCTCACATGGATAAGATCCAAATAACAACCAAGAAAGATGATGCCAAGTTTGCAAAGGTTTGAGCTCTCTCCGAAGGATATGATCAAGTTACTCACTCGAGATCCCCTCTTGATAGTACGACTATCTATCCTATAAACCGGTCTCCCCAACTAACACCATGAGACCGATAAGAAAGAAACCCTATAAGTAGCATACCTTTGCCTTGAGCATATTCCACTTGAGCTTGACGATAGCGATCTTGGCCACCTCAAGATGGAACACCTTTCTTGATTGCGCTAGCTTGGTGAAGACTTGCAAATTGCTCCCCATACTCCACTATGGTAGAGCTTCTTTTTTGGGTATACCATATTCCCATATCCATGATCAACATAGGATGGCAAGCTTTACGCAAATGATCTCTTCGAGATGGCTCATCTTGAACTTGCACATCAATTCTCCTTTCTTCATTATGTTGGTGTCTTGACGGTATATAAGAGATATCTCTCCAACTTTATTCTTCAAGACATACTTTATATAGGCCTAACTCTTACTTGACCAATATCCGGATCACTCATTGAAACCTTAGTCAACACTTGATCTTCTCTACTTTCTTATTCTCCCAACCTTGAAGCCAACATATGGTTCAAACATTTCCTATGGACAAATCCTACAAGTAAAAGTCAATGCAAACATAAGCCCATAAAGATTGTCATTAATTACCAAAACCACACATGGGGGCACACATGCACTTTCAACGAGGAACTACCAACCCAAGAGTCGAAGACTCTACCAGATAATCTCAAATACAGGTTTCTAGATGATACAAATAAATTTGATGTTATTATAAGTGCTAAACTTTCAAGAAAAGAAGAAGAAGAACTTATGGAGATACTTAAGGAGCATCGCAAGGCCTTTGGGTACTCAATGGATGACTTGAAGGGGATCAGTCCCATGATAGCCGTCCATCGAATATTCATGGAGGAAGGTGCTAAACCAGTTGAGGAAATTTAATAGAAGATTTAAGCCTAAAATGAAAGAAGTGGCAAGAAAAGAAATTGTATGCCTACTAGACGCTGATATGTCCATTTTGCATCACTATTCTATGTCATAATTCATTGTTATTCATTAATACATTTCATATTAAGAGATGATACTTATGTTATTTCATCTATTTTTTGCATGGTTGATGACTTTTGGAGCATGGACCACTGCAGTCAGGATTCTGATGGAAAAGGTGCTATTTGGAGGCAAAATTCGCGAAGATCAGAAAATCCGGGAAAATATACGGAAAATCCTTTTTTCCCAAAAGACAAAGGATGCCAGAAGAAGGAGTGGAGATGGGCCACAGGGGGCCCACACCACGCCCTGGCACGGGCCACCCTAGGCCGCGCCACTAGGTGGTGTGGCCGCCCTGGCCTACCTCTGGCTCTCCCCTCTGGCGTATATTATCCTCCTGAAACCCTAAGACTCGGAGAGCGACCACAGAAAGATTCCACCGCCTCTGCGGGGCGGAAAAAACCGATAGAGAAAGATCTCTCCGGCAGACAAATTTCTGCCGGGGGAATTCCTTCCCAGAGAGGAGAGATTGTCACCATCAACACCACCATCAAGCTGGACTTCATCGGGATCATCATCATCATCATCACCACCATCATCACCATCATCACCCTCATCACCATCTCCATATTGCTGTAACAATTGAGTTGAAGCTTGCATAGTTCTTAGGGGAAACTTTCCCGGTGTTGATTACTCTTTGCAGTTGATGCTATTGAGTGAACCATTGAATTATTGTTTATGTTCAGATTGTTATACATCATTATTCCATCTCTGATCATGATCCATATAATGTCTTGTGAGTAGTTCGTTTTGTTCTTGAGGACATGGGAGAAGTCATGTTGTTAGTAGTGGAGTTGTGTTGAGAAAGATTCAATGGTTTGATATTTAAGTTGTGGTGTACTTCTTCTAGTGGTGTCATGTGAACGTCGACTACATGACACTTCACCTATATGGGCCTAGGGGAATGCATTGTGTATTTGGCAGCTAATCGTAGGGGTTGCCAGAGTGACAGAAACCTGAACTCCCATTAGGAAACCATTGCACAAGGGACGTAAGGGTCTTAGAGTTTAAAGTTGTGGTTAGGTTTCTACCTTAATTACTTTCTTGTACTTACGGATGTTTGCAAGGGGTATAATCACAAGTATGTATTAGTCCTAGGAAGGTCGGTACATTAGCATAGGTTCACCCACACAACACTTAGCAAGCTAAAGAAGATTAATCAACTATATGAAGCGAAAGCACTTGATAGTCTTCCCATGTGTCCTCGAGAACGTTTGGTCATCTTAAGTAATACAACCGGCTTGTCCTTTGGTGCATAAAGGATTGGGCCACTTGCTGCATTTATTCCTACTATCTTTTGTTTGCTCGTACTTTGTTTATTTGCTGTATCAAAAACCCCTAAAAATCTGTTTGCTAAGTATTTGCAGAGAATTCCTGATCCATACCACTAGCCAGCACCTTCTGATTCTCGTTGGGTTCGGCACTCTTATTTATCGAAAATACTGTGATACACCCCCTATACTTGTGGGTCATCAAGACTATTTTCTGGCGCCATTGCCGGGGAGTGAAGCGCTATTGGAGAGTGGAACTGGTAAAGGAAACTTTTACTGTGAGTATTGTTTACTTCTGCTAGTTGCTATTTTCGTTATCGATAATTTGCTGAGTTTCTTATTTGGTAATGCTACTACCACTACTAAGGTAGTAGATGAACCACCACCTGCTGAGAATGATGCTTTTTAAAATACCTACAAGAATTATTGATCGTGTTATGGATAACTACTATGTTGGGGATGGAACGGTCCATCCCGGTGATCATTTACTCTTTATACATGAATTATGTGGGTTGTTCAAGTGTGCAGGTATTACTATAGATCAAGTTAAGAAGAAGTTATTCTCATTATCACTGAAAGGAAGAGCTGAGGAATGGTATAAGTTGCTGAAGAATGGTCAAGCTCTGGAATGGGAGAAAATAGTGCCTCTCTTTTATTCAAAGTTTTATCCTCCTAGTGAGATTCATAAAGATCGGAATCAAATATACAACTTTTGGCCTCTTGATGGAGAGAGTACAACTCAAGCTTGGGGGAGATTGAAGTTACTAATGCTCAAATGTCCCCATTCATGAGCTCCCCAATAATATCATTATCAATAACTTTTATGCAAGGCTCCCTCTACATGACAAGGATTTATTGGATGCTTCTTGTGCTGGATCATTCACTCGCGTGGAAGAAGAAGCTAAATGGGATCGTCTAGACCATATTCAAGACAATGCTGAAGCATGGGAGAATGACAAAGGTAGAAAGTCAGGTATAAATTATGATTATGAATGCATTGAATCTTTTATGGGAACTGATGGCTTTCAAAATATTAAAAATGCTTATGGTCTAGACTCTCAAGCTATTGCTTCTTATTTTAGTGCTTTTGCTTCCTACATTGAAGTGCCTAAAAAGAAGTGGAATAAGTATCATGAACCTTATAAAGATGTTGCTAAGTGGGTTCCTACAAGAAATACTGAAGTTTATACTGCTAATCATGTTTTACCTGAACCTTACATTAAGAAAATGCCTTTCCCGGTTAAGATAAAGGAACATTCTATGATAGCTAGTATGGTTAGTAAAAGTACGAATGAAGCTATTGAACTTGATAAACAAATGGTTGATGAACCTATAATAGAAAATGTGAAATACTTTGTTACTAAATATGAAGAAGAGGGACACCCTATCCTTTGTAAGGATACCTCTAATATTGTCTCACAAAGTAGTGTTATGAGAGCTAGTATTCCTGTGTTTTCTGTTAGAATAAGTGATCATTGCTATGATGGTTCTTGTGATAGTTATATTGTTAAGTTTATGCATGATACTGAAAGTTACTATGAGAGAGGGAAAAGTGTTCTTATGTATCTCGATAATATCAAGTTTCCTCGTTTTATGCTGAAAGTTTTTATGTTGCACTTCTTTTGCCTTCCTATGCTAGTAGCCTCTGGTTTCAACAACTTGTTTGTTTACAAAATTCCCTTGCATAGGAAGTGGGTTAGACTTAAACGTGTGTATTTTTGCTTCTTAATGCTCGTTTTCACTTCAATTCATATTCCTATGTGAGCATCTTCAAAATTATCATGCCCATCTTAATGGCTATAAAGAAAGAGCTTTTTGGGAGACAAACCAGTTTATTTTTGCTTTCAGTTTGTTTTTGTTTCTTTGAGTCTTGGAAGTTATTACTTCGGTAATAACCTCTCCTTATCTTTTTGTTTGGTTTTTGTGTCAAGATCAACCTCTAATGAGAGAGAAGTAAGATTTAGGGAAGTTGCTGTCCCGAAACAGATTTTTGTGCTCCACCGTAAAAATTCGTGAGAGATCTCTGTATGTCGGTTTGAGCTGTAATTGTTTGTGCTTCTGCCCCAGGGTGTTATTTAACATTCGTTAGTTTTGCACTTTTTGATTTGAGCAACAGAAGATTTTCAAAAAAATTGATCTTTACCTGCTGGTCTGTGTTGACAGATTTTGCCACTCTTGCATTGGCTTCTTTATTCGATTTCCTTTTTGAATTCTTTTTGGGTCTTCGGAAGGAGTTGCTACAGTAGCTTATGTTTTGATGGTTTTCAGTTGAAGTTGAACTCAAAAGGTTTTATCACTTCACTTATACTAATGTTGCTAATGAGAACTGTGTGAAGTTTTGTGTGAAAGAAATTTCCAGGTAGTGGAGAAAATGGTGTAATGAGAAAGTGAAAGGTTTCATGACTCACAATAAGTGTATGAAGATGAAGATATTGATGTTATTCAAGTGGTGACTCCAGAAGAACCCACTAAATAAAAAATTTAGAGACCTGTAGAGTCCGTTTTCAAATAGGTAACAATTCTGGTAAGAAAAGTTCCGCGAAAATACTATCCAACTATATTTTTGCAGTTTTTAGTCAACAAGGAAAGTTACGAAGCGAAAGAGGGACAGAAACGGATCCAGGGTGGCTCACACCACCCTGTGGCATGGGCTTACGAAGTGAAAGAGGGACAGAAACGGAGCCAGGGTGGCTCACACCACCCGTGGCGCGGGCCCACCCCTGGTCGCGCCACCAGGTGGTGTGGCCACCCCGACTTTGTCTCCGGCCCGTTTTCTCCCAGTACCTTCCTTTTGTTATGAAACTTTGTAATATATAATCCCCCGGATCTCCCGAGGTTCGTATATTGTGTTTTCGTCGTGTTCTTGTTTCGATCTGTTTCTGCCAGGGACTATCTTTGAAAGCTTAGAAGCACAATGGTGTCCGCCAAGGATAAAGGAAAGGAGCATATGGAGGAAGATCTCCAAGACCCCGGGCAGGAGAAGGAGACCAAGAGTGAAGATGAAGAGGAGGCAAAGCACACTGGTACTACCATTGTGAGTTGTGGTGTACTTCTTCTAGTGGTGTCATGTGAACGTCGACTACATGACACTTCACCTATATGGTCCTAGGGGAATGCATTGTGTATTTGCCTACTAATCATAGGGGTTGCCGGAGTGACAGAAACCTGAACCCCCGTTAGGAAACCATTGCACAAGGGACGTAAGGGTCTTAGAGTTTAAAGTTGTGGTTAGGTTCCTACCTTAATTACTTTCTTGTACTTACAGATGTTTGCAAGGGGTATAATCACAAGTATGTATTAGTCCTAGGAAGGTCGGTACATTAGCATAGGTTCACCCACACAACACTTAGCAAGCTAAATAAGATTAATCAACTATATGAAGCGAACGCACTTGACAGTCTTCCCATGTGTCCTCGAGAACGTTTGGTCATCTTAAGTAGTACAACCGGCTTGTCCTTTGCTGCATAAAGGATTGGGCCACTTGCTGCATTTATTCCTACTATCTTTTGTTTACTCGTACTTTGTTTATTTGCTTTATCAAAAACTCATAAAAATCCATTTGCTAAGTATTTGCAGAGAATTCTTGATCCATACCACTAGCTAGCACCTTCTGCTCCTCGTTGGGTTCGACACTCTTACTTATCGAAAATACTGCGATACACCCCTATACTTATGGGTCATCAGACGCAGGTATAATATATCCTGTTAAAGAAAGTGAATGGGTAAGTCTTGTTCATTGTGTTCCTAAGAAGGGCGATTTTACTATTGTTCCTAATGAAAATAATGAATTTATACCTACTAGAACTATTGTTGGGCATAGGATGTGCATAGATTTCAGAAAATTAAATAAAGAAACTCGGAAAGATCACTATCCTTTACCGTTCATAGATCAATTTTTAGAAAGGTTAGCAAACCATACTCATTTTTGTTACTTGGACGGATACTCTGGTTTTTCTTAAATATATGTTCATCCTGATGACCAACTTAAAACAACTTTCATTAGTCTTTATGGTTTACATGCTTACCGACGTATGCCTTTTGGTTTATGTAATGCTCCAGCTACTGTTCAAAGATGCATGACTGCTATTTTTTGTAGAACTTATTTATGGATGATTCTGTCTATGGAACTTTGTTTACTACTTGCTTGGACAATCTCAAAAGAGTTTTGCAGTGTTGTGAAGAAAGTAATCTTGTTCTAAACTGGGAGAAATGCCATTTTATGGTCAAAGAAGGTATAGTCCTTGGACACAAGGTATCAGGTAAGGGAATTGAAGTTGATAGAGCTAAGGTTGAGGCAATAGAGAGAATGCCATAACCTAGGGATATTAAAGGTATAAGAAGTTTCCTTGGTCATGTGGGTTTTTATAGAAGGTTCATTAGAAATTTCTCTAGAATATCTAAACCTTTGACTAACCTCCTACAAAACGGAGTAAGATTTAATTTTGATGATAAATGTCTTGAAGCCTTTGATAAACTCAAAAATGCTTTATCTCGTGCTCCCATCATTAAACCACCTATCTAGGATACAACCTTTGACTTAATATGTGAAGCTAGTGATGATGTTGTAGGAGTAACTCTGGGACAACTTATTGGTCGCAGATTTAATATTATACATCATGCTAGTAGGACTCTAAATAGTGCTCAGAAGAATTACCCTAAGGAAGAAAAGGAACTTTTTGTTGTATTTTTCTCTTGTGATAAATTTTGTTCTTACATAGTGGATGCAAAGGTAAGAGTTCATATGGATCGTGATGGTTTAAAAGAACTCCTTGAGAGGAAAGACCATAAGCCAAGACTAATCCGTTGGATTCTTTCACTTCAAGAATTTGAGTTGCAGATTATCCACAGGCAAGAAATAAAGATGTTACATGCAGTGTCCATGATTGCTCAGCAAGGCACCAATCTTGTTGAGAGGAACCTTAGTCCTGGTGATTTTCGTTTACGAGAATTATTCAATGAATTAAGGTGAATTCCTCCAAGAGAGAAGAAGTCTTTGTTGTTGGAGGAACTTTTCATCCCCGAATAAGCAAATGGTAAGTACAAGGTAAGTGTTCTTCCCAAATAAGTGATTATTTTTCACAAATTTTACTTCTAATTTTTTTGCCTTTGAATTCCTTGTGTTTTTCTGAAGTTTTAGAGGGTTTTTGCCAACTATACGGGCGGAACTATACGACCGAAGAGGAAGCTCCCGCCGTATAGTTGGTCGTTAAACTCTTTGTATCATCTTTGTGAAATTGTTTTCGATATCTAAGCCTATACGGTCAAAACTATACGACTGGAGCCAAAATTCCTGCCGTATAGTTGGTCGTTAAACTCTCAGATACTTTTGCTTTTCGGTGTCTGTATCTATACGGTTGCAACTATACAACCGGAGCTAAAATTCTGGCCGTATAGTTGGTCGTTAAACTCTTAGACACATTTGATTTTCGGTGTCTATATCTATACGGTCACAACTATACGACCGGAGCCAAAATTCCGGCCGTATAGTTGGTCGTTAAACTCTCAGACACTTTTTGTTTGTCTTATCATTTATTCATCTAAAAAATTATTGTCGGTTCCGAGTCGTGATTTAATTGACCTAGACTCGAGATATTTGGAAATATCTGCCCAGAACCAACTATACGGCTAGAGCTATGCGGGCTCCGCCCGTATAGTTGGTCGTTACGCGGTAGGACTCTTCGAAATCCGTGATTTCTTTCCCTATTTTGTTAAGATTCTTTTCTTGGACGACAATTTGGTGTTTCTCGCGAGTTTTACCGACTTCTGACCCCCCTTATATACTACCATTGTCTTTCTCTCTAAATCATAATCACCAGGAACCAATCTAGCCATGCTCTATCCCGTCCTAGGCCATGGAAAACCCATGGGGATCATTGCTCTTTCCAGGGACCGCTCTAGCAGCCCGTCCATGGAGGACGATGATGAGGAGGTGGAGAGGTTTAGCTCGAGGTACAAGGAGTACATCGAGCCAAGCTACTACAACGATGGTTTCGATGATGATGTGGTTGATGTCTACATCCGCCGTGATATCTATGATCCCTCGGAGATCAACTAGGCAGCAATGAAGAAATCTCAACAAGAGAGAGAAGATCGCAAGCCGTATGGAAAAGGGCGTGTGGAGACGGTCAAGTTCATCACCACGTATCCAAGGCCGCACAAGCGTAAGGAATTACCTAATACTGGTGCAGGTGTTAGCGAGGTAGCCAAGGTGCCAGTCATGAAGTCTACCACTGGTGCTCGTATGAAGGTGAAGCCTCAAGAAGAGTGGAGGTATGGTTTCCACTTCCTCGATCCATTAATTATGGATGAGGAAGAAGAAGTTATTCCTAGGACCAAGGATCGTGTGCGGGCACTGGAGATATATCAGAAGTAGGAGCTACTCCATCGAGTTGAAATCCGCCACTGTCTTAATGAGATGGAGAAGAAGGAAGATCTCTTCCCATTGGTGACTAAGCTCGTAGATAGAGTGGACACTTTGCAATTTGATTTACGCAGGTGCTACAGCCGAATCACTGCTTTGGAGGATACCAACAAGAAGCTACGCACCATGGTGTTACACGCCTTGGCGCCACAGTGATCTGATCCCGCCTGGCTTGATTCCAAGCTTGGGGAGATCTTTAAGACCTTGTAATCTATCTTATAAGTTTTTATTACTATTTTTGCATTAGTTCAAACTAGCAATACAATTTGCATCGTTAGAATTCCCTTTAGGAATAGTCGATCCCTTTAATGAAATTCCGAGTTTATTATTATATATGGAGCAATATTGAGTTTGTGTTTGTTTTATTAGATATATGAATGGCTTGAGTATAATTTTACTTACACTTGACGATAGCAATAGGATTCTTCCACACCATTGGTATTAATGGAACACATAAAGATAATTTGGTCAATATGCTGTAAGTCTACAGTTTGATTTACAAAGAAAGATTATCTATACAGTTAAATTGAAAATGAAACCATGAACAAAGGAAAGTGAAAGTGCTATCAAAATAGAGTGAGAACAAGTCGAGGTAGATTCTCCAAGTCATAAGAATGCTTCAATACAGCTGGAATTTGATTATTGAGATCGTTAAACTTTGAATTCCTGCATAAGGTGGAATATATGGCTAGCTCCTTTGCAAAACACTTAAACAAAAGTGTGAGCATATATGCAAAATAAAATAATAAGGAAAAGAGCGAGTGTGCAAAGAGCAAGTAGGCATATACCATTGTATTGTAGTATGACAAAGAGAAACTTTTGAGATTTTGAATCCCAAGTGAATACGTTGATCCTAAAACACTTGGGACTACCTCGCTAACTCATTCGGTTGAACCGGATACTTTTACATTATGTTGAGATTCATCTTTTATGGACTGTTGAGTGCATATTTGCATCATGTTTTACATTATTATTTTGCATTGTAGATGTAGGATCTTGGTATTTTACGGCGCTCGCGTGCACATTTTATGTTTGTTTTCATCAGGATCAGGATAGATGATGGATCCAATGGATATAATTCTTGGAGCAATTGTACTAAGGAGAAAAGGAGTCAAAACAACGTAAATCGCTTATTTGGGAAATATTAATGATACCAGAAGAAAACCAGAAGCGAACAAAGGAGGCAGAAGGTTCAATGACCAATTATACGACCGGAGCAATTTTTTCGGTCGTATAGCTTCGGCCGTATAGTTGGCGCCGCCTCCGCCTCCTTAAATAGTTCCACCCTGTGCAACTGGTTCGGGGAGACGACATACAGAACACCCAGAAACCGTAGAAACCTCACCTCCGGGAGGCATCTGGAGGGGGGACTCATCCACTAGGGATCCATCTTTGCCCTGCGCAGATCCGGGAGGCTAAGGCATCGATCTTCATCATCCACCGCTGCATCACCACCATCTCCATCCATCCCATCTATATCTTGTCTAGATCTTGTTGTAATTCCCGTACTCGTTGTGGATTTATACAAGTACTATTCATCTATCATTGTTTCCATTACAGATGATATGATGTTGATTGCCTCCATGTTTGAGTAGATCATTAGTGCTTGGGGAGATGGAGAAACCCTAGTATGAGATTGAAATAAGATAAAGTCTATTATGATATTCATCACTATGACCATGTGTTAGATTTTCTACATCTTGATGTTGAGTGAAGTCGACCTCTCAATATTTGCCTCTTATGGGGACTTGATGGAGGAAACTACTAGTTGGTAAACGGAGGCGTGTTAGCACTTACAGTGACTATAAAGCTGTTGGCACCCCTTACATATCAACTTGGGAAACTGAGGAAACTCACGGAACACTATCCATGCCATGGGATATGTCCTATGGGATTACGTCCCTTACTAGTTCCAATCTCTCTTACATACACGATACTTACTTTCTGTTTTAGTTGTTTTACTTTATTTTATTGTTGCTCTTATACCTAAAACCCGAAAACACCCTTTTATACAATACTCACATTTTATATTTTTACTTAGAACTTTATTCAGCATTTCTATCGTAATATTTATTTCAAAAATTATTAGACTTTAGACACCTGCTCCTTGTGGGATCGATATCTTTATTTTGAAACTATCTACAAACGATCTGTGCACTTCCAGTCATCAGCGAGCACTGGAGATATATCAGAAGTAGGAGCTACTCCATTGCATTAAAGTCCGTCACCGTCTCAATGAGATAGAGAAGAAAGATTATCTTCTCCCATTGGTAAACTAGACTCGCAGATAAAGTGAACACTTTGCAATATGATTTGCGCAGGTGCTACAGCCGCATCACTGCTCTGGAAGATACCAACAAGAAGCTACACATCGCGGTGTCACATGCCATGGCACCACAGTGATCTACAATAATCACGATATCAAATAATCGCAAGGGATTATTTGATCCCGCCTGGCTTGATTCCAAGCTTGGGGAGATCTTTAAGACCTTGTAATCTATCTTATAAGTTTTACATTACTATCTTAGTTTTGCATTAGTTCAAACTAGAAATAAAGTTTGCATCATTAGAATTCCCTCTAGGAATAGTCGATCCCTTTTATAAAATTCTGAGTTTATTATCATATATGGAGCAATATTGAGTTTGTGCTTGTCTTATTGGATATATGAATGGCTTGAGTATAATTTTACTTGCACTTGATGATAGCAATAGGAGGCTTCCACACCATTGGTATTAATGGAACATACAAAGATAATTTGGTCAATATGTTGTAAGTCCATGGTTTGATTTACAAAGAAAAAATATCTAATCAGTTAAGTTGAAAAAGAAGCCTTGAACAAAGGAAAATAAAAAGTGCTATCAAATTAGGGTGAGATCAAGACAAGGTAGAATATTCAAGCTATAAAGGTTGCTTCATATACAATTGGAATTTGGTAATTGAGATCGTTAAACTTTGAATTCCTACATGAAGTGGAATGTATGGCTAGCTCCTTTGCACAACACTTAAACAAAAGTATGAGCATATATATATATATATATATATATATATATATAAGAAAAGAAAAGAAGAAAAAGAGCGAATGTGCAAAGAGAAAGGAGGCATACACCACTATATTGTAGTATGACAAAGAAGCGTTTGAGATTTTCAATCCCAAGTGAATATGTTAATCCAAAAACACTTGGGACTATCTCGCTAACTCATTCGGTCGAACTAAATACTTTTACATCATATTGAGAGTAATCTTTTGTGAACTTTTAAATGCTAAGGTGTGGAAGCCTGCTAATATTATTCTGATGGTTCGAATAAGGTACTATTCATGAACTTATTCCTATGTATCATATATGATAAAAACATGCTGCAACTGCCTCATTTATTTTATCGACTCAACTTCGTGAATATGAGGATCACATCCATTAAGCTAAATTTGCTTGGGACGAGCAAGAGTCTAAGCTTGGGGAAGTTGATGAGTGCATATTTGCATCATGTTTTATATTATTATTTTGCATTGTAGATATAGGATCTTGGTATTTTACTGCGTTCGCGCGCACATTTTATGTCTATTTCCACCAGGATCAGGACAGGTGATGGATACAATGGACACAATTCTTGGAGCAGTTGTATTGGGGAGAAAAGGAGCCAAAAATAATGTAAATCGCTTATTTGGAAATATCAATAACACCAGAAGAAAACCTGAAGCAATCAAAGTATACGGACGGTTTAACAACCAACTATACGACGGGAATAAATTTTCCGGCTGTATAGTTCCCACCGTATAGTTGGCGCCGCCACCGCCTCCTCAAATAGTTTCACCCCGTGCAACTGGATCAGAGGGACGACACACAGAACAACCAAAAATCGCCGAAACCTCACCTCTAGAAGGCATCTGGAGAGGAAACTCATCCACCGGGATCTATCTTCGCCCTGTGCAGATCCAGGAGGCTAAGGCATCGATCTTCATCATCAATCGCTGCATCACCACCATCTTCATCCATCCCATCTACATCTTGTCTAGATCTTGTTGTAATTCACATACTCATTGTCGATTATACAAGTACTATTCATCTATGATAGATTCCATTGTTATTTCCGTGATGTTGATTGCCTCCATGTCTGAACAATCCGAACTGAGGCAATCTTTCCGAATTTGCTCTGCCTTACAGCCTTGCTTCCCATTGTGATTACCATTGTAGCACGTGTGTGGCCCAGCCCATAAGGGCCATGCGGACTTGACGTCATCCCCACCTTCCTCTAGTATCTCACTGGCAGTACCTCATGAGTGCGGCACACACCTTTTTCTTTGTTTCGGAGCAGGGCGCTTACTATTACCACTACATACCGCACCATCGGGCGGCTGGCCTTCATGCCGAGTCTTCCTCTGCCTTAGATTCAACGTCGTCAAAAAAACCAAACCTCCATGCTCACTAGTACTTTGACGTCACTATAGGTAGGTCTTCGTGGGTCTTGAGTTTGAAAGATGACTTCGGTTCACACATTAAAGTGCTTCGGAAGGCACAGGCTCAATAAGATAAAGTTTATTATGATATTCATCGTTGTGACCATGTGTTAGATTGTCTTCATCTTGATGTTGAGAGAATTCTACCTCTCAATATTTTCCTCTCATGGGGACTTGATGGAGGGAACTACTTACTGGTAGACGGAGGTGTGTTAGCACTTATAGTGACTATAAAGCTGTTGGCACCCTTTACGTATCAACTTGGGAACCGAGGAAACTCACAGAACACTGTCCATGCCATGGGATACGTCCTACGGGATTAAGTCCCTTAATAGCGCAGTAATTCGATTGATGTTGATTGCTTATTTGTTATCTTATACCAAAAACCCCCAAACACCTTTTTACATAATATTCGCATTTTATCTTGTCACTTAGAACTTTATTCAGCATTTCTATTGTAGTATTCAATTCAAGAGTTATTAGACTTCAGACTCCTACCCTCTGTGGGATCGATATCTTTATTTCGAAACTAGCTACAAGCGATCTGTGCACTTGTAGTCATCAGCGGGCTCCCAAGAAACACCACAAAGGCTCCACAATGCCACAAAAGGCCACCAAGCTTGAGGAATCTCCACAACTCAATTGGAGGCCTCAAGAACACACCACAACTCCACTCAACCTTCTAGGGTTCCAAGAACCCAAGAGAAACAAGCCCAAGAGCTTGAACTCGCCAAATCTTCGAGGAGAACTCAAACCTATGCACCAAATGCAAGAGGCAAGTCCTTCTTTCTCAAATTCCAGCAAAGCTACAAAAGCTATTGGGGGAATAAGAGAGGAAGAACACAAGAGGAGAGCACAAAACTCTCCAAGATCTAGATCCCAAGGATTCCTTCAGAAAGAAGGGATTTGGTTTGGTGGGGGTTGTAGATCTAGATCTCCTCTCTCAAATCCCTCAAAAGATGCAAGAATCATAGGAGGGAGAAGGGGAGAGGGAAAGCTCTTCAAGGTTAAACGCCGTCGCGACCGAGGTAACCATATCTCCTTGGAGTTTGGTAAGATAAATATGTAGCAGTTAACTGTATTTTGCATTGGTGCTACTTTTGTTATAACTTACAAGTACTATACTCGTTACCCGTACCTTCCTAAATAATTTTTTTGTAGTCAGGTTTAACCGTAACGCATTCAAGTGCGATTCGTATTTCATGGTGAAATATGAGTCAGCCAACAATTAACACATTTGCTTCCATTATCTACTTTAGTAAGTGCCCATATGTGATGCGGTTATAATTTCTCTCTAGCTTGGCGTAGGCCTTGGCATGTTATTTCTTGCTTGATGCTTTTGTCCTATGTATGTGGTACGCGTTTAGATTAGTTATGATGCTTCCACTAAGATGTCTATTTTATTTGCTTCTTCTTACCCTACTATTCCTAACCTTTTGTTGTTGTTATGCAATGAACATGTGCAGTTTACACTAGAAATCGTAGAATGAATGGCCCCTATAATCTTGTAAGTATCTATTGCTTTTGTATCACTTCATGCTAACATCTGTGAGACTGGAACCTTTTTGTGTTCACTATTCGCTGCACCATTATGCGGAGGACCGATACTGAATTATGGAGACCACTAGTCCAATTATCGTCAATGAACATACATGTAACCATATCAGCGACCCTGAGACTCTACATAGAGCTACTGTAAGGACGACCCCCCTTTTTTAAGGTTTAAGTCCCTTGGTGTCATACCATTAACTCTAGTTGAGTTGTTATTTTTGTTGGAGCCACTAGGGTGATTATAACAAGGCCAGAAATGCAATGGAATCCAATATAAAGAACTGCCTACTTCAAATCTCACTATGGTATCTACACGTGTATGGCTATTTTAATACGAGGCAGATGATAGGACACTTTGTCTTTGGGCAGACAATCAAAAAAATTAAACATTCTAACTGTTCGATAGATTGTTTGACCATTCCTCTAAAATGATTATTCTATTCTATTGAAAATCGCTATAACAGACTAAATAATCTTTTGAAAATCTAACATTCTATCTGCATGAGGTCCTTGTGTCGAGTGCATACATCGCTATAACAGACCAAATAATCTTTTGAAAATCTTTGAGAATGAACATCGTACTTTTGTTTCTTTGTATGATGTTGTAACTTCTTTTATCTTAGTTTCAACCTTCATCAAGTAGAGCAGTCATTTCACATGGCAGAAGTGACAATTGCACACTATCTCATCCCTCTATGAAGTCAATTGTTCCAGTTATTCCAAAAGAAAGAGATGTATGATGCACTGCCATTACTAATTTCTTTCTTCCTTTTAGCAAAAGGACTGGTTTGAAATTCGTTGATCTTTGTTTTCCTTGGTAATTATGTTATATGATGTTTATTTTTGTTTTAGGTTGCAAATATAAATATGAAGGCAGAACAGAAAACAACTACCTCAAGTGTAGATCTCTTTGGACAGAGCAGCAGACAGTGCGTATTGCTCACGTACGTACACAATCTCGACTGTTCCATACATTCTAGCAGAAAGAGTTTTTGGTGCTGCACTCCAAGATGCACTTGATGTAGTTGGATAGGAAGCCAACAGAACAGATGTAGTAGTCTCCACAACAAGGAAGGAGTTATCTGAGTTAAAAAACAGGCAAGCTTTAACGGAGAATCTACTTAATAATATCCTCAACAAGTCTCATGGTAATCCTGCTGTTACATGTGAGGCGTCGCGAGCTCCCTAAAAGGAACATTTTTGAAATTGAGATTATATTGTTTATCAGCTGTGTTATACTCCGATGATGCTTTACGACCTACAGAATTTTCCAGGACTCTAATAATTTACTAATTTTCCAATTATAAGTTTTTTCCATAGTTCCAGAATTTATTTAGCATTTTAGAGAACTTGTGTTCTTTGTTTATCCATGTTTATGTCCTAGCAATGGATCTAAGTTAGATAGGCTTAAATAGTAGCAGGCCCACAATGTTTATCAGTCTTTGATGGGCCACCAATCAATAGTGATGGGCCTACACCGAGTAAAGGCCGGAACAGTTAAAGGCTGGAATAGTGAAAGGCCAGAATAGTAAAGGCTCGAACAGTAAAGGCTGGAATAGTGAAAGGCTGGAACAGTGAAAGGCCGGAACAGTGAAAGGCCGCAACAGTGAAAGGCCGGAATAGTGAAAGGCCAGAACAGTAACAAACCGTAAATAGTAACAAGGCCAGGACTTTAGTAGGCCAGAATCTTCAGCCTGTTTATGGGACTAAATAATAGAGGGCCGGAGCAGTGAATATCCAGAACAGTAAAGGCCGTAACTGTAGAGGGCCGTGATGGCCCATGATGGGTGCGAGAAAAGTGACAGGCCGACAGAAGGCCTTAACAGTAATGGACAGACTTGGCCTAGGCTGAAAATGGGCCACACAGTATTGGACCAAGGTGGGCCTTCTGTAGGCTGAAATAGTGTTGGGCCTGAAAGTTCACGGGTCGTGGATGTCTGCACTAGTGGGCCCATCTCAAACATTGTTGGGCGAAACAGTAACGGGTCGTAATCTTATTGGGCTTTCTTGATGGGCCGGCCCACTTAATTATGAGTAGTCCTTGCTTGGGCCTAGCTTCTACCACGGTTTCCGTGGCCGTTAACAGTTGTAACTAGCCGTTAACATCGGGTGCCACGTGGCATTTTACATGACGTCAACAGCCAACGCGGCTGGCGAACAGATCTATGACAGAACAAGTTTTCATGGCTGAAGGGTGGGATCCGCCATGGTCAGGAAAAAAACCATGATAGATTCTTTTGTGACGGGGCTTTTATCACGATAGGCATCCATCGTAGAAGACTTTTTAGCCACGAAAAACGGGCCTTCAACCACGAAAATCATCCATTGTAAAAGCCAACTTTTCTTGTAGTGGTTGGTGTTGCGAAGACAGGAGCGAGATTTTGTACAAGATTGTCAAGACTCCGATAAGATGGGAGTACCCTGACGCCCAAGTTTGCCACCGACAATGGTCGGAACTCAAGTGCTCCGTCCCGGAATCCGAAGGTGGAACCTCGAAGACCCTGGAGACTGTTTCCGGAACCAAGTCCGTCCTCGACACCTGAATCAGACGCCAAGTTCCCCGACCCGGACCCGAAGGTCGGACCCGAAGACCGATCCCGCTGAACCCCGAGAACCCCGGATCCGACCCCCCTAATGTGTGACCCCTACCTATCCCTATTTTATAAATGGCATATATACTTGTTGCATATGAATCATTCATACTCGCATGCATATTGTGGATGTTTGGGGATATTTAGATGATTCACCTAAATTAAATACGGATACTATATATGGGCTATTCTAGTCTTATATTGCCTTCATTTTAATTTGTGTAGTGAACCGATGACATATTTTGCCTTATTAAGACAACATTTAAATTGCGGGGTATCTAAACAACATGAACCTAGTAATTATTTATCGGGACCTAGTTCCGCTTAATATTGACTAATCGCAACTTTGCCATGTCATGCATCATATCATGCATCATGCCTGCTCTTTTGCCGTAGTATTAAATGGTGCATCCGGTGTGTTTTTTAGTGTTTTTCTTTTTCACAGATTAGGCCGTTGAGTTGATGCGAGTATCGACAAGTTCTTCAGATAATGTATCTTCGGCAGTGTTTCCCAGGCGAGCATCCTCCCCTTTCTACCTATTTTGCGTTTATAGTCTTTATTTCCTCCTATTGATCTATTGCTATCCTTGTTGCGATGCTTTAGTTTCCGTGCCTCTATATTGCCTTGGACACATCCTATTGCATGTTGTTTGATAGACAATCAGCCTTGTGAGTCGTAGTTGCTTGCTTAGGTGCTGCTTCATGTCGTTGTCGTTCCACCGTTGATGGAAGGTTGGTATATGCTTAATGGTGGTGATGCTTAATGGTGGAGATGATTATGGCTTAATTATAACTTGATATTAAAATGCTGGGAATAGATATAACTAATGCAGAGACACCGGTGGGCAATAGCTAATATTTGGTTCTACCATGCTCACTTGTGTCCCGTAGGCCCCGTGTACTTGATACATGTTCCTTGACTATTCGCATTATCCACATACGGGAGACCCTATGGATCCCCCTTTGGCTGAGCTTGATTCACACTTTATTTCTTAGGGCCACAAAGTAGTTTGGGGCTTTATTACTATCCTTCACTTATGCCATGCTTTAGTGCTTTATTTACGATTGTGCGTGGAGCACCTATACTGTTTTGGAGAATGGAATGTTTTCGCGGTATCGACAAGCCCAGTCACACTTTCGGGTTCCCAGTCATTTACAGCCATTGACACAAACCCTGGGTCCGTCTTAGAGCCAGCAAACTTTGTTGCGGGTAGCTTAGTGGGGTGGAACCCTAAAATGATTTATGAATCTGGTGAATGCTTTGTCGTGATGCCTCGTTGCTTTTTATTTGGTTCTTCCCGAGGTTGATCGTGTGTGTGTTGCTATTTGTGCACCCCTGCATGGTAAAACTTTCTGAAAGCTCTGTCCGCGATTATGGACGACTTGGAGCACAGTATCTCGATCATAGACAACTATAACTAAAGTAGTGCTATAAATTTGATTTTGCAATGACTAGTAATCAGCTACACTATAATGGAATGAGTAAATAAAAGTGCCAACAACTCCTGGATTTGGGATGTATCCTGCTAATGGTATCTGATTAGTAAATATTGCAACTACAATGGAATGGATAACTAAAACTACCCACTGCTTATGATATCATGATGACTCATGCTATCTATATCTGACTAGTAAGTGCTACAACTATAATGGAATGAATAAAACTGCCAACTAAATGAGTTCCTTGGTTTGACTTCCTCGTTTGGTCTCGAGGGGGAAATCCAGGATGTGTATGATTGGTGTTAGTATCAGGTTGGTCCCGAATCTCTTATCCCTCTCTAATAGCCGACAGTTGTATCGAGTCTTATAGATTGTTTAGTGCTGCCGCTTCAGTCCACCATACCTATGTAGGCAAGAGCCGCCGAATTCTAGACTCACTGTGTACTGGCCTCAGCACTGACCGCTCCCTTTTTCCTTTGCCCTTTGTCGGCACCCCTTTTGTTTAACAGGTATAAGTTCGACGTCGTTAGTAGGGTTACCCTTCCGGCTTGGCCTGGGCAGGGTTATGGACGCCATTGTTTATTCTTCAGGGCTCTTAGCCCCATTTGCTTCTTATCCGTACTCGGATGTTGTATCATTTTCACGGTGATTTGGATCTTTGTATTGTATATCTGCATTCTTGACTCGTTGAGTCATTGTTGTATGTATATGTTTTTGTGGGTTCCATTGTGGACTATTGTGTAATCATATTACTTTGTTTTCCACCCGCACGCAAGTGCCTTGTGGGCATCTTTGAATCGTTTCTATGCGGGTTTGGCAGGAATCGCTGAAACTTGCATAGGGCCGATTCGAGGGTGTTAGAAAGTGGTATCAGAGCCCAGCAGTTGTGATACCCCGCTGGTCTGGCCTGTAGGACAACCTAGCTAACGGCCGATGTAGAGTGTCAAAATTATTTTGTAAAATCGGTTGGATAGATCTGATTAGGTCTGATTTTACTCCTTACCCCTAATGCTACTCTCCTCTTACCTTTACGTGTTTTGAATCTGCTCTCTTACCTTTTCTTCGAGTCCAGGTTTTCTCGAGGTTGGGTTTCCGTCGTACCTTTAGGGTTTTTCCTTCCTCCCTTTTATAACTATGGAGCTACGATCATCAAACCTGCATCTTGTTTGTTGTACCTTTCATCCAATCCTTTTGGTCTCTGAACTCTTTATCTGTATCTGCACCTTGACGGATATCCGCATCGTTGAAAAACATATGAGAAGGATGAGCATTGGTGAAGTTGGAGTATACTTTGAGCATGTGTTGTTCATGCCAATGGAACCATCACGAACCCTAATCATTCTGTCTTTTCATACGATTTTCTTTATATCTTCCGGTGTTTCCCTTCTCTACGGCATCATCTACGCCAGATCCGATGAAGAGCCTGCATCACTCCTTTGTTTCCGAACATTGCTTGTGAAGATCTTTAGTATGAATTTCGAGAGTTGGTTGCACGATTCTTCTATTCATGTACAGAGTAATGCTTCGAGTACGAGATGGACTGATCACCCTGCCCGACTCTTACTGTTCACTCTTTGTACATCAAATTGGTGGATCAATGTGACTTTTACTCCTTTCATGGAAGTTAGAGGTGACTGTACCTTTTGAGACCTTGACCTTCATCTTTTGTTCTTCGGAGTGTTCTCTTGACAAATGTGGGCAACGAGCCCTTGTTGGTGGTGTCGCCGATTTCAAGATGGAGAAAGAACCCTTGTTAGTAGTGTCGTGAGGATCTACACGAAGCGAGAAGATTCAGACCACCAGCCTCTTCCTTGGACCATAAGGCAGATCTCGAGGGTGAGATCCCTTGTTAGTGGTGTCAAATTGTAGCACCTCGGTAAAACCACTACTAGAAAATCGCAGTGTTTTTGTTTTGAGCATCATCATGACCGCATGATCATGTCATCATGCCACATTGCATTTGAACACCGTCATGTCATCATGCATTTGTTTGCCTCAAACTATTTTACAAAGCCTATATTTGTTTCCTAAATTCCCCCTCGCTATTTCAAAAGTAAAACCTTAGTCGGTCTAAATCTTTTATTTGCCTAACGTATTTTATAAAAGGATATTTAAAAACTAAATAAAATTAACAAAACATATTTTTTTATGGGGAGTGTAGCATCCCAATTGTCTAACAATGGTAATGCTACTTGGTCTAGTAATATAATGGCTACTTCCTATATACAATTGTTGCATCATAATTATATCATGCTCATGTCATCATGCCACCCTGCATTTGAGCATCATATAAAACCCTTTTTCTTTGGTTCTTCTCTCATATGCATTATTAATTGTATTTGCCTCTTGATATTGTATTTGGTTATTGATATATTGTTTAATGCCCAAGTTGAGTTGGGGGCATATCTTTTATTCAACTCCACCACCTTTCTTTGTCACCACCTTATAATTCCACCATTCTACTTCCCCATGGGCTTTTATTTTCTTTTGGTATTTAATCTAGCTCATGGGAGATGGGATGGATCCAATTCTATTTTCTTTTGCTTGGCCTTTATTCCATATTTTGGAATGCATAAGAATAATGCCATGTTATTATTATTGTCTTCACAAGCATAAGAATATGGCATTTAATTATAATGCATGGGCCATGAAAATTATCACCATCCTCTTCTTTTGGGATTTGCTTGTATTTTTGGAAGTGTGGCATGGTCCTTTGAGATTCAATTCAAGGTGGCCATACTTTTGCTTTCACCATAAAACCATACCCACCTTACCTGGTCGCAGCCCACCTTACCTGGTCGCAGCCCAGCAGCACCCCGGCCCGTTCCTCCTTTTCCTCCTGGGCCGGTCCTTTCCTTCTCCCTGGCCCGTACCCCTTCGCCGTCACGCCGTCTCCCCCCTATTCCTCTTCTCCGTCGTTCACCCCTCTCCTCTGCCCTGACGGAAGCGAGCAGGTGGCCGTCCTCCGCCGTCAGCTCACGCCTCCCGCACGCCAGCTCCCCTCCTTCTTATCCTCGCGCCGAGCCGCACCTTTTTCTCGAACCATAGCTCCGCTCTGTTTCCCTCTCCCTCTTCTCCGCCGTATCAAGCCGTCGCCGCCAGTCAGAGCTCCACGACGCCGATTCTGGCCTATTTGTCGACCGTGGACTCACCTGGGGGCATCGCCACGGACAGAGTCGTCGTTTTCCGTCGGCTAGGAGGACCCGGACCGCTCGGAGCCTCCCCCTCGTCAGAGAACCGTGTGTCGCCGCCGCGACCTCGCCGTCCCCCTCCGCTTCGACCGTCCCGTCCTCTGATTTCCGTGGGAATCAGACGAGGTGAGTGCCCCCTCTCATTCCTCTCCCGTTCCCTCCCCTCCGCGTGCCCGCGCCGCCCGAATTTGGCCCCCGCCGGTGAGCTGCCCCGCCGACGTGCAGACATGGACCGTGCGATTCCCCCGTTGTTCCCCGCAGAATGCCGAACCCTGCGACCCTCCTTAGGCGAATCTCCCTTGACCAATCCTGTAGCCCGTGATGCCCTCTACAACTTCTATTTTAGCGCCATCGCGATGCGTGCCACCGTTCGCCCGCTTCCGTCACCGGAAGATGGCCGGAATCGCCGCGCCGCGCTGTCGTTTTCTTCGTCATATTCGTTAAACCAGTGCCGTCGCTGACAGTTTGCGGTTAGGTCCCCCAGGTTTCCTCTTCCACAACCCGCGATCCCTAGGGCCCTACTAGGCAGCCCCTGTTCTTTACGGAAAACACCCCGGGGTCTTGTCTGCTTCACCCCGCGCCCCTGGACCGCCCACGTGTCACGTCCCTGTTGGGCGACGCGCGCGAGTGGCCCACGCTGATCCCGGCCCCACCTGTCAGCGGTTGCGGCTAGGAAAGGTCCTGGTGAGAAAAGTTTTGCGCGTGGTTTTCGCCCAGCCAGCAGCGGCCCACCCATCAGCGACTGGGGCTGGAGTATGGCTTGGTGACAAAATTAATTCCGTTTATCTATTTTAATAAAATAATTTCAGTAAATGTTCAAATACAAATTCAAATATGTTTTTAAATAACTTTAAAATTATAGATCCAAATAATACAAATGATATATGTTTTTGAATCAGAAAAATGTGAGAAATATAAATATGCTATTCAAAATAATGTTTGAACACTTTAAATTTTCGAGATGATTAAAATTACAATAAAATGCCCTTTTTCTTAATAAATTAATAACTTTAATTCTATAACTCTAAATTTGACAAATAATATGTCTAAATCGATCAGCGCGATGAGCCCGTTCCATCTGCACAGTCCTTGTTCTGATTTGAAGCATGCATCATGTCTTTATTACAAATCAGAACTGTTTATGACAATAAAACTTGGCTAAGTAATTAATAAAATGCTTTATTCTGGTACCCCACACCTCACCCTTGCCATGCTACTTTAATGCCATGTAAATTGTGCATCATTCATCATGGCATGCTTGTTTGCTTGTCACATTTTAATTCATATGCTTGTGCACTTTACTTATGTTGGCACTTGTTTGTTTGGTTCTTCTTCGAATAGACGCCCAGCAGGAGAATTACTAGGAATCACAGGAGTACTACCCAGATCCATCTCTCGCTTCAACTGAGCTGCCATGCAAGCACTACCACATGCTTGCATACATATAGTACCTATTGCTTCTATCTTATTCTTGCATCATTGAGTCGCGATTGCATTAAATTGAATCCCAAGTACTGCATAGCCTTTACTTTTAAACCCCAGCGAAGCTTGTTCCCCCATCCCATGAGCCATTACTACAGGAGTTGTTTGAGCCATGCGAGTCGTAGAAAAGCATGTGTAGGGTATGTGAGTGTCTGATGAATAATGAGGTACCTAAACAACATAACCTGAGTAGTAATGGCATAACTAATGAAAGAGGCACCGGTGAGCAATATCTGCTATTTGATTTTTCATGCTCACTTGTGTCCCGTAGGACCCCGAGTACTTGATTCCTGTTCCTTGACTATTCGCACTATCCACATCCGGGAGGCCTTATGGACCCCCTGAGCCAGAGCTTGATTCATTCTTATTTCTAGGAGCCACAATTAGTTTGGGGCTTTACTACTATCCTGTACTTATGCCATGATATTGCTTTATTTAAGATTGTGCGAGGAGCACTTGTACTGTTTTGGATCGCGCCACGTTTTCGCGGTATCGACAAGCCTAGTCACATTTTCAGGTTCCCAGTCGTTTACAGCCGTCGTCGCAAACCCTGGGTCCGTCTCGGAGCCGGCCAACTTTGTTGCGGGTAGGTTATTGGGGTGGCCCCCTGAAATGTTTCTGAATCCTGTGATTACTTTGTCGTGAATGCCTCGTTGGGTTTTGAGTTGGTTTTTCCGAGGTTGATCGAGTGTGTGTTGCTATTCGTGCACCCTTGCAGGGTAAATCTTTCTGAAAGCCGTGTCCGCGGTTATGGACGACTTGGAGCACAGTTTCTCGATCATAGACAAGTATAACTAAAGTACCACTTTTAATTTGACTAAGTACTTGACTAGTAAATAGTGCAATACTCATGGAATGGTTAATAGAACTGCCAACGGATGATGTGGGTTGTTCGTCCGCTTCCTCGTTGGTAAGCGAGGAGGAGGATGGATCTGTTAATTATACTGTTATAACTGTTGTTCTTAATTAACAGACATCCATCTATCATTGGTTAGGCGGATGGTTAGCGAGTATCTTTATACTTGTTAGTTATTATCTTTTGCTGCAATTGCGTCACCCCAGGTTGTGTCCCCTTTAGCGGCATAAAGACTTGCTGAGTACCCCTAGGGTCTCACACGATAAATTGTTTGATTCAGATGAACAAGTGTATTCGCAAGAAGGATACTGGGTGGAGGAGACAGATGATGTTGGCAACGATCACTCGGTGTAGAGATTCTGGGAACAGGGATCAGTGAGATCTGTGGGCGGGATGTGTTTATTTATGTAGCATCTTATGCCGATTTGCTTCTTATCTGTACTCGGATCTTGTCTTCCGCTTCCGCTTGATACTCTGATGTGTGATGTATGAGGAGCTATCCTGAAATATTATCTCTATCTAGGATATTTGAATCTTGTCGTATGGCGTTGCAATATTTCTATTTCTTTTAGATGGAATGGCTCTGAGGACTGTTGTATGTGGCTTGCATACATACTCACTTGTGTATGTAGTTGATCCCTTCGCCTCCCGATTACGCCGCTCGTTCTTGTCCCGATGTTCTGAAAGTGGTTAGGACGGCCGAAAGGTCTACCGTGAGTGGCCCTGGGCCCCACCGTAATATTTTAACCACTTTCGCTCATCCAGGCATGTAACTAAGAGCGTAATTCACCGAGGTAGTTACAATTGGTATCAGAGCCATCCCGCCCTTCAGGGTCTCAGCCAAAATGGTCGTTGTCAGTCTAGTAAATATTTTGGTAGCTATGTATACTAGGGAAAAACAAACGTGAGAGTAGGACTGCTTCCATTTTTCTTCTTACCCACCCACCCACCCTTTTCTGGTAAGGAAGTGTAACGTTTTCAATCCTCTTCTAAAATTCAAACTAGGATTCACGTCTTCTGGGTTCCGTAGTACCATAGGTTGTGTGTGTGTGTGTGAATTCTTTGTCAATCTGTTGCATCCAAATGTTATCTCTATCTGCTTTTTGGTTATCAACTTTTGGTACATTCCATACTAATAGGCCTTGGTAAACCGACGCGATCTATCTGATTCGTTGTATACCAGTGCGATATGTCTTACTCTTCGATATCCGACGTTATTTGTTTGGGGTGTTCGTTTCCGTAGTTACTAATCTTTACGTTCATCTTAAAAAGAAGGTGTTGGGATGTGTGTTTTACTGATTTATGTGCGGAATAATGATTTGAGTGCGGGATGGAGTCACGACCATACCACTACTTTTAGCATTGCTCTTGTATATTGAACTAGTAGAGTTACTAATCTTGATTCTTTAAGTGGTTTTGCGCATATAGTGGTATTTTAATGCCGAAATTTGCGGAATTTTTTTCTTTGTTAGCTTGTGTACCACACTCCTTGTTCAGTCGTGTGCGTTATGCTTAATATCTTCTAGGCGTCTTGAACTTTGTTGATATTTTAATATCATCTCAGCGCATTGTATCCTTTAATCTTGGTTAATTCCATTTTGGTACTATTTTGGATTATTATCATTCTCCATTATAGTACTAACTTGTGTTTTATATCATTCACAGGATGGCACCACCACGCCGTTCTGAGGAGGACATACCACCTGAACTGGGGGCTGCTTTGGCAAGTATTGCAAATGCTTTGGGCACTATGCACCAGAACCAGCAGCGATTCGAAGAAAGTGTCAGGAGGAACGAGTTTCCGCTACCTCCACCTCCCAAGCGAGGAGACATCAAGAGTTTTCTCAAGTTCAACCCACGCCAATTTGAGGTGTCTGATCAGCCACTTGATGCGGATGATCGGCTGCGTGAAGTGTCAAGGTTGCTGATGACTGCGGATGTTCCCGAGCAAGAATGGGTCAAATGTGCCACTCAACTTCTGAAGGGAGATGCAGCTCTGTGGTGGGAAAATTACCTCAAGGCAGACCTCTCTGGTTTTTAGCCTACTTGGGAGCAATTCACTAGGGCTTTCAAAGAGAAATATCTGTCAGAAATTGTCATGGAAAGGATGAAGGAAGTGTTTCTCAACCTCAAGCAGGGCACTGACAATGTCAACACCTACATCAGAAACTTCATGAACCTTTCTCGGTATGGTGGCGATGAGATCTCTGATGACAAGAAAAAGCAGAAGAGGTTTAGGCAAGGACTCAATGCTTCAATCAAATATGCAATCACTCATGCAAGGCCGGGGTATTTTCTGGAACTCCAACACACAGCTCTGCAGGAAGAAGCAAGTAGGCAAGTGTTTGAGGAGTCAAAGAAACACAGCCGTGATACAACAAGCTCTTCTGCTATGACAGCTCCTTCTAAGCGTCGTGTCTGGGTTCCTAACACCCCACCATCGCTCCCTGCTCCACCAAGACCGTCAAGCTACGCAGCAAGGCCACCAAACTCCTTCACTGCGGCTCCCAGGGGCTACAACCACAACTACCCTGGAGCGCCTGGCGGAGTCCCTGGCTACGTTGCTCCACGTCCACCTGGTGCTTGCTATACTTGTGGAAACACTGGGCATCAGCACTTGAATTGTCCTATGAACAACAAAGCTCTTCCACCACCACCTCCAAGACCTGCGGCAAGTTCTCCTATGGTTCGTGCACCTCCACCTCGGGCTCTCAACATCAACACTAAGCCTGGGTCTACGGTTGCTCGTGCCAATTGTGTCAATGTCTCTCAAGCTGAGCATGCACCTGGAGTTGTCATGGGTATGCTTCCTGTTAACTCAGTTCCTACACGAGTTTTATTTGATTCTGGTGCTTCACATTCTTTTGTGTCATACAAGTTTGTGGAGAGTAATGGGTTACCTTCTGATGCTTTACCAACTCGCCTCATGGTGCAATCTCCTGGTTCAAACATGAGGGCTTCTAAAATCAGCTATGGCAATCAAATTGAGATTGGTGGCTCTTCGTTTCCGGCTTCCTTAATTATTCTGGGCAATTCTGATATTGATGTTATCTTGGGCATGGATTGGTTAACAGCAAATGCAGTTGTGATTGATTGTGCCGAACGTTCGGTTTCTCTGAAAATTCCTGAAGGCCATATAGTCTATTCTCCAAGTCTGACTCCTGCAATTCAGCTTTACTCTTTGGCGGCTCTAAATGATGATGCTATGGAAGATATTCAGAGTGTTCCGGTAGTCTGTGAGTTTCCAGATGTTTTTCCTGAAGAGTTACCGGGTATGCCTCCTGACCGTGAGGTCGAGTTTGTCGTTGAACTTGAACCTGGTACCGCTCCTATCTCCAAGCGGCCTTATAAAATGGGTCCTGCTGAGTTGGCTGAACTCAAACGTCAGCTGGATGAACAAGAGAAGTTGGGTTTCATTCAGCACAGTACTTCTTGGGGTAGCCCAACCATCTTTGTGAAGAAGCGAGACAAGACTGATAGACTTTGTGTTAACTATCAGGCACTCAATGCTAAAACAATCAAGAATAAATATCCCCTTCCGCGGATTAATGATCTCTTCGATCAGCTAGCTGGAGCTGTGGTATTCTCTAAGCTGGATTTGAGAAGTGGATATCATCAAATCAAGATTCGCAAGGAAGATGTTCCTAAAACAGCTTTCACCAGCCGCTATGGCCTGTATGAGTACACGGTCATGTCTTTCGGTCTCACCAATGCACCTGCCACCTTCTCGAGGCTTATGAACTCGGTTTTCATGGAGTATCTTGATAAGTTCGTTGTGGTCTATCTGGATGACATTCTAGTCTATTCTAAGTCAAAATAAGAACATGAAGAACACCTTCGGTGTGTCCTAAACAAGCTTCGTGAGAACCGCCTGTATGCAATGTTCTCCAAGTGTGAGTTTTGGCTGCCTCAAGTCACTTACCTTGGTCACGTCATCTCTGCCAAGGGCATTGCCGTCAACCCAGAAACTACTAAGACAATTATGGACTGGCTTCCACCCATAAATGTCAAAGAAGTCCGGAGTTTCCTTGGTTTGGCCAGTTACTGTCGTCGCTTCGTTCAAAACTTCTCGAAGATTGCGAAGCCTCTTACCGATCTCCTCAAGAAAGGCAAGAAATACCTTTGGACTCCTGCATGTCAAGCAAGCTTTGAAACACTCAAAGAGAAGCTCACTTCCACACCAGTCTTAGTTCCTCCAGATACATCAAAGCCTTTCTAGATATTCTGTGATGCCTCATTGCAAGGATTGGGTGTGGTCCTTATGCAAGAAAAACAAGTTGTTGCTTATGCCTCTCGACAGTTGAAGACGCATGAGATCAACTATCCTACACATGACCTTGAACTCGCAGCAGTTGTCTTTGCGTTGAAAGTATGGAGGCATTACTTGCTTGGCAACCGTTGTGAGATCTTTTCTGATCACAAGAGTCTGAAGTATATCTTCACACAGCCTAATCTCAACCTTCGTTAGAGGAGGTGGATTGAAAAAATCAATGATTTCGATTTGACCATCAACTACACTCCTGGCAAAGCTAACGTCATGGCCGATGCTCTCAGCCGAAAAGCTTATGTCAACAATCTCATGGTGGAAGAACAGCAGCCTCTCTTGTGCGAGGAATTCCGCAAGCTCAACCTTGAAATTGTGGATCAAGGGTATCTTCTGAACCTTCTAGCAACACCTCTCTTGGAAGAAAAAGTTCGCTCCATTCAGCTTGGTGATCCTTACACTAAAAAGATCATCTCCATCATTCAGCTTCCGAAGTATGAGTCTTTCCACGTCGACGATCAAGGCACTCTTTTCTTTGAACACCGGATGTTTGTTCCGAACTACCCGGGTTTAAGAGAACAAGTTCTCAAGGAGGCGCATGATTCCGTTCTTTCTATCCACCCTGGCAGCACTAAGATGTACATGGATCTGAAAACACAGTATTGGTGGCCTGGGTTGAAACGATATTGTGCCAAGTATGTCTCGGAGTGTGATGTCTGTCGCATAGTTAAAGCTGTCCATCGGAAACCTTCCGGTCTTCTACATCCATTGAAGCTTCCGGAATGGAAATGGGAGAAAGTAGAGATGGACTTCATCACTGGTTTTCCAAGGTCGCAAAAGGGCAACAATGCAATCTTTGCTGTCATCGACAGGCTTTCTAAAGTAGCCCACTTCTTTCCCGTCAAGGAAAAAATTTCTGCAATTCAGTTGGCTGAGCTCTATATCAACAGAATTGTCTCTATGTATGGAGTTCCTCTTGAGATCAGTTCAGACCGTGGAAGCATCTTCACTTCCAAGTTCCGGGGAAGTTTCCAAAATGCTTTGGGAACAAAATTGAACTTCAGCACAGCTTACCACCCTTAGTCGCAAGGACAAGTTGAAAGGATCAATCAGATTCTGGAAGATATGCTCCGTGCTTGTGTCATCTCTTTCGGCATGAAGTGGGAAGAATGTCTTCCTTATGCTGAATTCTCTTACAACAACAGCTTCCAGAAAAGTCTAAAGATGGCACCATTTGAGGCTCTCTATGGTCGCAAATGCAGAACTCCGATTGGTTGGTCGGGCGCAGGAGAAAGAATATTGTTTGGCCCCGACATTGTAACTCAAGCGGAGGAGAAGGTTCACATCATTCTTGAAAATCTGAAGATTGCTCAAAGTCGCCAGAAGAGTAATTATGACAGAAAGCACACGGACATGGAGTATGTCCCTGGTGATCTCGTTTACCTTCCTGTCACTCCCATGAGAGGCACGCACCGCTTTGGTATCAAAGGAAAACTGGCTCCTAGATACATCGGTCCTTTGAAAATTCGCGGAAGGAGAGGAGAAGTTGCTTATGCTCTTGAGCTCCCTGAAAAACTCAAGGTCCATGATGTTTTCCATATCTCTCAACTCAAGAAGTGCTTCAAGGATCCCGGCAGGACCGTGGACCATGAACTCATCAATCTCCAAGAAGATCTGTCTTATCAAGAACACCCCATTAAAATTCTTGAAGTCGCAGAAAGAAGGACTCACAATAAGTCCATCAAGTTCTGCAAGGTGCAGTGGTCGCACCATTCCGTTGATGAAGCCACTTGGGAGCGTGAAGATGAGCTCCGTGCCAAGTATCCTACCCTCTTTGAGTCTTCTTCTTCTTCCTAGAATCTCGGGGCGAGATTCCTGTTTAGTGGGGGAGAGTTGTAGCATCCCAATTGTCTAACAATGGTAATGCTACTTGGTCTAGTAATATAATGGCTACTTCCTATATACAATTGTTGCATCATAATTATATCATGCTCATGTCATCATGCCACCTTGCATTTGAGCATCATATAAAACCCTTTTTCTTTGGTTCTTCTCTCATATGCATTATTAATTGTATTTGCCTCTTGATATTGTATTTGGTTATTGATATATTGTTTAATGCCCAAGTTGAGTTGGGGGCATATCTTTTATTCAACTCCACCACCTTTCTTTGTCACCACCTTATAATTCCACCATTCTACTTCCCCATGGGCTTTTATTTTCTTTTGGTATTTAATCTAGCTCATGGGAGATGGGATGGATCCAATTCTATTTTCTTTTGCTTGGCCTTTATTCCATATTTTGGAATGCATAAGAATAATGCCATGTTATTATTATTGTCTTCACAAGCATAAGAATATGGCATTTAATTATCATGCATGGGCCATGCAAATTATCACCATCCTCTTCTTTTGGGATTTGCTTGTATTTTTGGAAGTGTGGCATGGTCCTTTGAGATTCAATTCAAGGTGGCCATACTTTTGCTTTCACCATAAAACCATACCCCTCTCTCCTTATCCATCATCTACCATGCATGATCATGTGGGCTTTTCTCTTTGATTTTTAAAACCCTCTCCCTCTCTCTTCCTCTTGTATTGTTTCCTCACCATCAACTTATGCTCATCCACCAAGCCCTCTCCTCACTCCATAGCCATCTCTGTTCCATTTATTCAAAATTTGCAAAAAACTTCCAAAAAGGGTTACTTATTGGGCTTGTTTAAATCTGCAACAAAACAAAAATCAAAACAGTTAATTAAAAATAAAAAGAGATAAAGGAGAAAGCCTCAGCAGCAGCCCACCTTACCTGGTCGCAGCCCAGCAGCACCCCGGCCCGTTCCTCCTTTTCCTCCTGGGCCGGTCCTTTCCTTCTCCCTGGCCCGTACCCCTTCGCTGTGACGCCGTCTCCCCCCTATTCCTCTTCTCCGTCGTTCACCCCTCTCCTCTGCCCTGACGGAAGCGAGCAGGTGGCCGTCCTCTGCCGTCAGCTCACGCCTCCCGCACGCCAGCTCCCCTCCTTCTTATCCTCGCGCTGAGCTGCACCTTTTTCTCGAACCCTAGCTCCGCTCCGTTTCCCTCTCCCTCTTCTCCGCCGTATCAAGCCGCCGCCGCCAGTCAGAGCTCCACGACGCCGATTCCGTCCTAGTTGTCGACCGTGGACTCACCTGGGGGCATCGCCGTGGACCGAGTCATCGTTTTCCGCCGGCTAGGAGGACCCGGACCGCTCGGAGCCTCCCCCTCGTCAGAGAACCGTGTGCCGCCGCCGCGACCTCGCCGTCCCCCTCCGCTTCGGCCGTCCCGTCCTCTGATTTCCGTGGGAATCAGACGAGGTGAGCGCCCCCTCTCATTCCTCTCCCGTTCCCTCCCCTCCGCGTGCCCGCGTCGCCCGAATTTGGCCCCCGCCGGTGAGCTGCCCCGCCGACGTGCAGACATGGACCGTGCGATTCCCCCGCTGTTCCCCGCAGAACGCCGAACCCTGCGACCCTCCTTAGGCGAATCTCCCTTGACCAATCCTGTAGCCTGTGATGCCCTCTACAACTTCTGTTTTAGCGCCGTTGCGATGCGTGCCACTGTTCGCCCGCTTCCGTCACCGGAAGATGGCCGGAATCGCCGCGCCGCGCTGTCGTTTTCTCCGTCAGATTCGTCAGACCAGTGCCGTCGCTGACAGTTTGCGGTTAGGTCCCCCAGGTTTCCTCTTCCCCAACCCGCGATCCCTAGGACCCCACCAGTCAGCCCCTGTTCTTTACGGAAAACACCCCGGGGTCTTTTCTGCTTCACCCCGCGCCCCTGGACCGCCCACGTGTCACGTCCATGCTGGGCGACGCGCGCGAGTGGCCCCCGCTGATCCCGGCCCCACCTATCAGAGGTTGCGGCTAGGAAAGGTCCTGGTGAGAAAAGTTTTGCGCGTGGTTTTCGCCCAGTCAGCAGCGGCCCACCCGTCAGCGACTGGGGCTGGAGTATGGCTTGGTGACAAAAGTAATTCCGTTTATCTGTTTTAGTAAAATAATTTTAGTAAATGTTTAAATACAAATTCAAATCTGTTTTTAAATAACTTTAAAATTATAGATCCAAATAATACAAATGATATATGTTTTTGAATCAGAAAAATGTGAGGAATTCAAATATGCTATTCAAAATAATGTTTAAACACTTTAAATTTTCGAGATGATTAAAATTACAATAAAATGCCCTTTTCTTAATAAATTAATAACTTTAATTCTATAACTCCAAATTTGACAAATAATATGTCTAAATCGATCAGCGCGACGAGCCCGTTCCATATACGCAGTCCTTGTTCTGATTTGAAGCATGCATCATGTCTTTATTACAAATCAGAACTGTTTATGACAATAAAACTTGGCTAAGTAATTAATAAAATGCTTTATTCTGGTACCCCACACCTCACCCTTGCCATGCTACTTTAATGCCATGTAAATTGTGCATCATTCATCATGGCATGCTTGTTTGCTTGTCACATTTTAATTCATATGCTTGTGCACTTTATTTATGTTGGCCCTTGTTTGTTTGGTTCTTCTTCGAATAGACGCCCAACAGGAGAATTACGAGGAATCACAGGAGTACTACCCAGATCCATCTCTCGCTTCAACTGAGCTGCCAGGCAAGCACTACCACATGCTTGCATACATATAGTACCTATTGCTTCTATCTTATTCTTGCATCATTGAGTCGCGATTGCATTAAATTGAATCCCAAGTACTGCATAGCCTTTACTTTTAAACCCCACCGAAGCTTGTTCCTCCATCCCATGAGCCATTACTACAGGAGTTGTTTGAGCCATGCGAGTCGTAGAAAAGCATGTGTAGGGTATGTGAGTGTCTGATGAATAATGAGGTACCTAAACAACATAACCTGAGTAGTAATGGGATAACTAATGAAAGAGGCACCGGTGAGCAATATCTGTTATTTGATTTTTCATGCTCACTTGTGTCCCGTAGGACCCCGAGTACTTGATTCTTGTTCCTTGACTATTCGCACTATCCACATCCGGGAGGCCTTATGGACCCCCCTGAGCCAGAGCTTGATTCATTCTTATTTCTTGGGGCCACAATTAGTTTGGGGCTTTACAACTATCCTGTACTTATGCCATGATACTGCTTTATTTAAGATTTTGCGAGGAGCACCTGTACTGTTTTGGATCGCGCCACGTTTTCACGGTATCGACAAGCCCAGCCACATTTTCGGGTTCCCGGTCGTTTACAGCCGTCGTCGCAAACCCTGGGTCCGTCTCGGAGCCGGCCAACTTCGTTGCGGGTAGCTTATTGGGGTGGCCCCCTCAAATATTTCTGAATCATGTGATTGCTTTGTCGTGAATGCCTCGTTGGGTTTTGAGTTGGTTTTTCCGAGGTTGATCGAGTGTGTGTTGCTATTCGTGCACCCCTACAGGGTAAATCTTTTTGAAAGTCGTGCCCGTGGTTATGGACGACTTGGAGCACAGTTTCTCGATCATAGACAAGTATAACTAAAGTACCACTTTTAATTTGACTAAGTACTTGACTAGTAAATAGTGCAATACTCATGGAATGGTTAATAGAACTGCCAACGGATGATGTGGGTTGTTCGTCCGCTTCATCGTTGGTAAGCGAGGAGGAGGATGGATCTGTTAATTATACTATTATAACTATTGTTCTTAATTAACGGACATCCGTCTATCATTGGTTAGGCGGATGGTTAGCGAGTATCTTTAGACTTGTTAGTTATTATCTTTTGCTGCAATTGTGTCACCCCAGGTTGTGTCCCCTTTAGCGGCATAAAGACTTGCTGAGTACCCCTAGGGTCTCACACGATAAATTGTTTGATTCAGATGAACAGGTGTATTCGCAAGAAGGATACTGGGTGGAGGAGACAGATGATGTTGGCAACGATCACTCGGTGTAGAGATTCCGGGAACAGGGATCAGTGAGATCTATGGGTGGGATGTGTTTATTTATGTGGCATCTTATTCCGATTTGCTTCTTATCCGTACTTGGATCTTGTCTTCCGCTTCCGCTTGATACTCTGATGTGTGATGTATGAGGAGCTATCCTGAAATATTATCTCTATCTAGGATATTTGAATCTTGCTGTATGGCGTTGCAATATTTCTATTTCTTTTAGATGGAATGGCTCTGAGGACTGTTGTATGTGGCTTGCATACATACTCACTTGTGTATGTAGTTGATCCCTTCGCCTGCCGATTACGCCGCTCGTTCTTGTCCCGATGTTCTGAAAGTGGTTAGGACAGCCGAAAGGTCTACCGTGAGTGGCCCTGGGCCCCACCGTACTATTTTAACCACTTTCGCTCATCCAGGCATGTAACTAAGAGCGTAATTCACCGAGGTAGTTACAGGGAGGCAGCCAAACGGCTGGGCCCAAGGCCCAGCAGTAGGCCACCTACCACCCCACATATCCTAACCCTAATCACCCAAACCAACCCACCCCTCACACTAACACCTACCGCCACCGCTACACACGCGCACACACACGCGTGTGGACCCTCCCGGATCGAAACCATGCGACGCTCCACCCCATCGTGTCAACATGCTCTGGAGCTGGCCCTACCCTGTCCTCATGCTCCCACACGTCTCCCCATCCCCGCATCTCTCTCTCTCTCTCTCTCTCTCTCTCTCTCTCTCTCTCTCTCTCCCTCTCTCTCTCTCGCAACTCCCGTCCCTATCGCGCACACCTACCCCATGCGCCCCTTTCTCACCTACCGCGTCGCCCGCTCCTTCCTCTACGCGCCGCTGAGCTCGCTTGCCACCGCCTCGGTACCAGCGGCGATCCACCGCCACGGGAGCGCAAGCGCCGGCCACCACAGAACCACGCCCCCTCTCATCCCCATGATCCCCGTCTCCGTCAAAAACCGTCGTCGCCTCTCTTATCGGCCTCCACCGGCCGCTCCTCGGCCTCGCTCTTCCTTGTCCTCGAGCCGAGCCCTGGTCGCCTGCCTACACTCGAGCTTTGCCGCTCCGTCCGCCTGGCCCTCCCCTACGACCCCGAGCCCGCTTGCCCAAGCTCGCCGACACCCTATTCTCTCGGCCACCTCTACACGCCCCGTCCCTCTCCGCCCACGCCGCCCTTGGTCTCATGTGCGTCGGCTGCCCACGTCGCGTAGGCGGCGCCACCTCCTTCCTCTGATCGCCATCGCTGCCAGGCCGCTGCCAGAGATCCCCGTGCCACGACCGCCATCCTCGCTAAGCCTGCTGCATCGCTGCCATCCTTGCCAAGCACGTCGTGTCGCTGGATTCCTCGCTGTTGTCCTCTGCCCGACACCGAGGCCGAGCCACGACCTCCGTCTCGCATCGCTGCATCCTCTCGGCCCTATGACCCCGCGCCAGTGCCTCTTCGTGGCCCTATGCGTTCCCTGTAGTGTCTGTTGATGTGGAGATAGTGTGGTGTGGAGGTGTTGATGTTATGCTACGGCTCGTGTTCGTGTCGTGTTGATGCTGCGAAGACAGGAGCGAGATTTTGTACAAGATCGTCAAGACTCCGATAAGATGGGAGTACCCTGACGCCCAAGTTTTCCACCATCAATGGTCGGAACTCAAGTGCTCCATCCCGAAATCCGAAGGTGGAACCTCGAAGACCTTGGAGACTGTTTCCGGAACCAAGTCCATCCTCGACACCCGAATTGGACGCCAAGTTCCCCGACCCGTAACCAAAGGGCGGACACGAAGACCAATCCTGCTGAACCCCGAGAACCCCAGATCTGACCCTCCTAATGTGTGACCCCTACCTATCCCTATTTTATAAATAGCATATATACTTGTTGCATATGAATCATTCATACTTGCATGCATATTGTGGATGTTTGGGGATATTTAGATGATTCACCTAAATTAAATATGGAGACTATATATAGGCTATTCTAGGCTTATATTGCCTACATTTAAATTTGTGTAGTGAACCGATGACATATTTTGCCTTATTAAGACAACATTTAAATTGCGGGGTATCTAAATAACATGAACCTATTAATTAATTATCGGGACCCAGTTCCGCTTAATATTGCCTAATCGCACCTTTGCCATGTCATGCATCATATCATGCATCATGCCCGATCTTTTGCCGTAGTATTAAATGGTGCATCCGGTGTTTCTTTTTGTGTTTTTCTTCTTCACGGATTAGGTTGTCGAGTTGATGCGAGTATCGACGAGTTCTTCGGATAATATATCTTTGGCAATGTTTCCTAGGCGAGCATCCTCTCCCTTTCTACCTATTTTGTGTTTATAGTTTTTATTTCCTCCTATTGATCTATTGCTATCCTTGTTGCGATGCTTTAGTTTCCGTGCACCATTTATATTTCTTGCAGCCTCTATATTGCCTTGGACACATCCTATTGCCTGTTGTTTGATAGACAGTCAGCCTTGCGAGTCGTAGTTGCTTGCTTAGGTGCTGCTTCGTGTCGTTGTCGTTCCACCGTTGATGGAAGGTTGGCATATGCTTAATGGTGATGATGCTTAGTGGTGGAGATGATTATGGCTTAATTATAACTTGATATTAAAATGCTGGGAATAGATATAACTAATGCAGAGGCGCCGATGGGCAATAGCTAATATTTGGTTCTTCCATGCTCACTTGTGTCCCGTAGGCCCCGAGTACTTGATACATGTTCCTTGACTATTCGCACTATCCACATACAGGAGACCCTATGGATCCCCTTTCGCCTGAGCTTGATTCGCACTTTATTTCTTGGGGCCACAAAGTAGTTTTGGGCTTTATTACTATACTGCACTTATGCCATGCTTTACTTCTTTATTTACGATTGTGCGTGGAGCACCTATACTGTTTGGAACGTGGAATGTTTTCGCGGTATCGACCAGCCTAGTCACACTTTCGGGTTTCCAGTCGTTTACAGCCATTCACACAAACCCTGGGTCCGTCTCAGAGCCGGCCAACTTCGTTGCGGGTAGCTTAGTGGGATGGCCCCCTGAAATGATTTATTAATCCTGTGAATACTTTGTCGTGAGGCCTCTTTGCTTTCTATTTGGTTCTTCCCGAGGTTGATCGTGTGTGTGTTGCTATTTGTGCACCCATGCAGGGTAAAACTTTCTGAAAGCCGTGTCCGTAGTTATGGACGACTTGGAGCACAGTATCTCGATCATAGACAACTAAAACTAAAGTAGTGCTATAAATTTTATTTTGGAATTACTAGTAATCAGCTACACTATAATGGAATGAGTAAATAAAAGTGCCAACAACTCCTGGATTTGGGATGTCTCCTGCTAATGGTATCTGACTAGTAAATATTGCAACTACAACGGAATGGATAACTAAAACTACCCATTGCTTATGATATCAGGATGACTCATGCTATCTATATCTGACTAGTAAGTGTTGTAACTATAATAGAATGAATAAAACTGCCAACTGAGTGAGTTTCTTGGTTTGACTTACTCGTTTGGTCTCAAGGGGGAAATACCAGGATGGGTATGATTGGTGTTCGTATCAGGTTGGTCCCGAATAGGTCTCTCTTATCTCTCTCTAATAGCCGACAATTCCATCGAGTCTCTATAGGTTGTTTAGTGCATGTTTCACTGCCGCTTCAGTCCACCATACCTATGTAGGCGAGACTTGCTGAATTCTAGACTCGCCGTGTACTGGCCTCAGTACTGATTGCTTCCTTTTTCCTTTGCCCTTTGTAGGCACCCCTTTTGTTTGACAGGTATAAGTTCAATGTTGTTAGCAGGGTTACCCTTCCGGCTTGGCCTGGGCAGGGTTATGGACGCCATTGTATGGTGAACGCCATTGTATGGTTATGGACGCCATTGTATGGCGTCCATAACCCTGCCCAGGCCAAGCCGGAAGGGTAACCCTGCTAACGACGTTGAACTTATACCTGTTAAACAAAAGGGGTGCCGACAAAGGGCAAAGGAAAAAGGGAGCGGTCAGTACTGAGGCCAGTACATGATGAGTCTAGAATTTGGCAGCTCTCGCCTACATAGATATGGTGGACTGAAGCAGCATCGAAGCATGCACTAAACAACCTATAGAGACTCGATGCAACTATCGGCTATTAGAGATGGATAAGAGATACCTATTCGGGACCAACCTGATACTAACACCAATCATACCCATCCTGGTATTTGCCCCTCGAGACCAAACGAGAAGTCAAACCAAGAAACTCACTCAGTTGGCAGTTTTATTCATTCCATTATAGTTGCAATACTTACTAGTCAGATATAGATAGCATGAGTCATCCTGATATCATAAGCCGTGGGTAGTTTTAGTTATCCATTCCGTTGTAGTTGCAATATTTACTAGTCAGATACCATTAGCAGGAGACATCCCAAATCCAGGAGTTGTTGGCACTTTTATTTACTCATTCCATTATAGTGTAGCTGATTACTAGTCATTCCAAAATCAAATTTATAGCACTAGTTTAGTTATAGTTGTCTATGATCGAGATACTGTGCTCCAAGTCGTCCATAACCACGGACACGGCTTTCAGAAAGTTTTACCCTGCATGGGTGCACAAATAGCAACACACACATGATCAACCTTGGGAAGAACCAAATAGAAAACAACGAGGCCTCACGACAAAGCATTCACATGATTCATAAATCATTTCAGGGGGCCACCCCACTAAGCTACCCACAACGAAGTTGGCCGGCTCCGAGACAGACCCAGGGTTTGTGTCAATGGTTGTAAACGACTGGGAACCCAAAAGTGTGACTGGGCTTGTCGATACCGCGAAAATATTCCACGTTCCAAAATAGTACAGGTGCTCCACACACAATCGTAAATAAAGCAGTAAAGCATGGCATAAGTGCAGGATAGTAATAAAGCCCCAAACTACTTTGTGGCCCCAAGAAATAAAGTGCGAATCGAGCTCAGGCAAAGGGGGATCCACAGGGTCTCCCGTATGTGGATAGTGCGAATAGTCAAGGAACATGTATCAAGTACTCGGGGCCTACGGGACACAAGTGAGCATGGAAGAACCAAATATTAGCTATTGCCCATCGGTGCCTCTACATTAGTTATATCTATTTCTAGCATTTTAATATCAAGTTATAATTAAGCCATAATCATATCCATCATTAAGCATCACCACCATTAAGCATATGCCAACCTTCCATCAACGATGGAACGACAACGACACGAAGCAGCACCTAAGCAAGCAACTACAACTCGCAAGGCTGCCTGTCTATCAAATAATAGGCAATAGGATGTGTCCAAGACAATATAGAGGTTGCAAGGAATATAAATGGTGCACGAAAACTAAAGCATCGCAACAAGGATAACGATAGATCAATAGGAGGAAATAAAGACTATAAACGCAAAATAGGTAGAAAGGGGGAGGATGCTCGCCTGGGAAACACTGCCAAAGATACATTATTCGAAGAACTCGTCGATACTCGCATCAACTCGATGGACAAATCCGTGAAGAAGCAAAACACTAAAAGAAACACCGGATGCTCCATTTAATACTACGGCAAAAGATCGGGCATGATGCATGATATGATGCATACATGGCAAAGATGCGATTAGGCAATATTAAGCGGAACTGGGTCCCGATAATTAATTAATAGGTTCATTTTGTTTAGATACCCTGCAATTTAAATGTTGTCTTAACAAGACAAAATATGTCATCGGTTCACTACACAAATTTAAATGTAGGCAATATAAGCCTAGAATAGCCCATATATAGTCTCCATATTTAATTTAGGTGAATCATCTAAATATCCCCAAACATCCACAATATGCATGTGAGTATGAATGATTCATATGCAACAAGTATATATGCCATTTATAAAATAGGGATAGGTAGGGGTCACACATTAGGGGGGTCAGATCCGGGGTTCTCGGGGTTCAGCGGGATCGGTCTTCGGGTCCGCCCTTCGGTTCCGGGTCGGGGAACTTGGCGTCCGATTCGGGTGTCGAGGACGGACTTGGTTCCGGAAACGGTCTCTAGGGTCTTCGAGGTTCCACCTTCGGATTTCGGGACAGAGCACTTGAGTTCCGACCATTGACGGTGGCGAACTTGGGCGTCAGGGTACTCCCATCTTATCGGAGTCTTGACGATCTTATACAAAATCTCGCTCCTGTCTTCGCAGCACCAACACGACACGAACACGAGCCGTAGCATAACATCAACACCTCCACACCACACTATCTCCACATCAACACACACTACAGGGAACACACAGGGCCACGAAGAGGCACTGGCGTGGGGTCACAGGGCTGAGAGGATGCGGCGATGCGAGACGGAGGTCGTGGCTCGGCCTCGGCGGCAGGCAGAGGACGGCAGCAAGGAATCCAGCGACGCGACGCGCTTGGCGAGGACGGTAGTGACGTGACGGGCTTGGCGATGATGGCGGCCGCGGCGTGGGGATCTCTGGCATTGGCCTGGCAGCGATGGCCGTCATAGGAAGGAGGTGGCGCCGCCTATGCGATGCGGGCAGCCGACGCACAGGAGACCAAGGGCGGCGCAGGTGGAGAGGGACGGGGCGCACAGAGGCGGACGAGAGAACGGGGCGTCGGCGAGCTCGGGCAAGCGGGCTCGGGGTCACAGGGGAGGGCCAGGCGGACGGAGCGGCGGAGCTCGAGCGCAGGCGGGCGGCCGGGGCTCGGCTCGAGGACAAGGAAGAGCGAGGTCGAGGAGCGGCCGGTGGAGGCCGATGAGGAAGGTGGCGATGGTTATTGACGGAGACGGGATCGTGGGGCCAAGAGGGGGTGTGGTTCTGCGGCGGCCGGCGCTTGCGCTCCCGCGGCGGTGGAGCAGCGCTGGTACCGAGGCGGCAGCAAGCAAGCTCGGCAGCGCGTAGAGGGAGGAGCGAGCGGCGGGGTAGGTGAGAAAGGGGCGCGCGGGGTAGGTGGGCGCGATGGGGACGGGAGCTGCGAGAGAGAGAGGCGCGGGGATGGGAAGACGTGCAGGAGCATGAGGACATGGTGGGGCCAGCTGCAGAGCATGTTGACGCGATGGAGTGGAGCGTCCTGTGGTTTCGATCCGGGAGGGTCCGCACTCGCGTGTGTGCGCGTGTGTAGCGGCGGCAGGTGCTAGTGTGAGGGGTGGGGTTGGTTTGGGAGATTAGGGTTAGGATATGTGGGGTGGTAGGTGGCATGCGGCTGGGCCTTGGGCCTAGCCGTTTGGCTGCCACCCCATAAAAAATATGTTTTGTTATTTTTATTTATTTTTTAAATATCCTTTTATAAAATACGTTAGGCAAATAAAAGATTCAGACGGACCGAGGTTTTACTTTTAAAATAGCGAGGGGGATATTTAGGAAACAAATATAGGCTTTGTAAAATAGTTTGAGGTAAACAGATGCATGATGACATGATGATGTTCAAATGCAATGTGGCATGATGACATGAGCATGCGGTCATGATGATGCTCAAAACCAAAACACTGCGATTTTCTAGTAGTGGTTTTACCGGGGTGCTACACCCAGGTACGAAGGTAATCAATAAAATGACTTTTATGATTTAAAAATATCATATTATAACATAATATGATAGTTCCAATTGATATGTTCATCAGAGACATAGTAATTCAGGATCCTATTGAAATAATGATAAAAAGGTGCGCGCAAACGCAGTGAAATACCAAAATCCCTATTCTATTTATGCAAAAACAAAAGATAAATATGCTTTAATTTTGGACTCATCAAGCACCGATTTAGGAAGAACTCACCGTAGCTCCGAATTGTTAGGCCGACGGGATGGCGTTTATCCATCCGGCAGCTACAATTATAGCAGTGATTTAAGCATGGATCATGTTGTTGTACAACAGAGCTGTTAGGCAGACTGCGTTTCCTAGACTAAGGTACGGTCCTATGTGTGCGCGAGATCAAGAAAGGATGGCCAATCTGAACTACATATACAACTACGTCTCTGAACATGCTCAGGATGATAAGAGCCCCCTTCTTTGCACTTGTCGCAAGGTTAAGGACATGCGGACTTTTGGTAGATAGCATCCACACCTCAGTGGAATAACAAATTGCGATATTCCTTCATGTGGTTGGCCATAACCAGAGGTTTAGGGTCATCCACAACACTTTTAGAAGAAGCATGGAGACAATATCGCGCTATTTCAACCGAGTGTTGTATGCAATCGGTGAGCTGAGAGACGAGATGATCAAGTCGCCTATGGGTCAAACACCTGAAAAGATACGCAATAGCATTAGGTGGATGTCATATTTCAAGGTGAGCATGTGTTCCCTTATTTTATCATTGCATCCTTCAATTGAGTCCCATGTGTTCCCATTTTATCATTTCATCCTTGTGTACCAGTAACATGATTGTATCGGTGCAATTGATGGTACTCACGTTACTGCTAGGGTTCCAAGATCAGAATCTGCAGCTTATAGGGGAAGGAAGCACTACACTAGCCAAAATGTACTAGCTGATGTTGATTTCGACATGATGTTCACATATGTGCTAGCTGGTTGGGAAGGATCAGCCCATGATGCAACCATCCTTGCTGACAGCATGTCCAGGCCAGATGGGATCAATATCCCTGATGGTAAGTTCTATCTAGGAGATGCGGGATATGGTTGTCTCCCTGGGATTCTTCCACCCTTCAGGTCTACCAAGTACCATCTCAACGAGTTCACTTGAAGGAACATGTCATAGAATGCCAAAGAGCTCTTCAATCTCAGGCACTCTAGCCTTAGGGTTACCATCGTGAGGGCATTCGCTGCTTTGAAGGACAAGTTCAAGATCCTTGATCAGAAGCCATTCCACACGTCCCCACCCAGGTAAAGCTAGTGCTTGCATGTTGCATACTCTACAATTGGATCTTGGGGTATGGCTTTGATTCGTATGTGCCGGATGAGGAGAGTGTGATTCCTGACAAGAATGACACTGACCATGGTGTGGAAGCTTCTGACAATGAAGCTTGGAAGGGGAAGAGGATGGAGTGAGCAATGACAATGTGAAATGATAGAGGCCCCACTACCATCTGAGAAGAAGAAGTTCTAGAAGAAGAAGAAGATGATGAAGCGAAAAAGGTTATAGTACCCCCTCCCCTGGTTCCTGAATAATAATCATGATCGACTGTGCTTGTGAACTGCCATTCATATTAGCTATGGTTGTGGTGATGATGAACTGCATATTCGTAGTAGCTAAGTTTATCTGTCGATGAAATTCCTACTCCCTCTGACCCATATTAATTGACTTCGATTTGTCTAGATTCGGATGTATCTAATATTTTAGTGCTAGATACATCCGAATATAGGCAAATCCAAGTCAATTAATTTAGGTCGGAGGGAGTACTCAGATTATGATTTCTAGTTTCAGTTGTGTGATATAAGGGTCCCATTGGAGAGGAGGGGTGATCATATTTCAGTCATGAGCCAACCAAACACACAGTTTGCTTCATATTTAGGCTAGACTTTCAAGCAGACTACCAAACGGACTGCACGAAATGTACACAAACAAACTGCAGGCTATAGCAGTGCCAACTATAGCGCTGACTACCAATGTGCAATTCATGACCCAATGTCTGTATAGCGCTGACAGTGCCAACTATAGCAGTGCCGGGCTGAGCCAAAAATGGATGCAGGCTAGCGCTCGGTGCCCGATTTGCGGCGGGCAGCGTTTGCGCTTGGCATGCTCTCACAGCTTCGGAGAGGCAAGCAGCGGACTTGAGCAAAATCGTCTCGGTCTCTCTCCAGTCGTTGGCCTCGAGAACTCTCACCTCTTATCCAACAAGGCCCGCGCCACCACCGCCATGCCGCTCCTCCCCCAGCCGCCGTTGCCGCTCTCCTCCAACCGCCTCGTGCTCCCCTTCCTCTCGTTCCCCACCTCTGCCGGCCGCCCCCTCCGCCGCGGCGACCTCGTCATCCGCATGGGCGGCGGTCCCCGCACGTTCCCCGGCGGCGTCTCCAAGTGGCAGTGGAAGCGCATGCAGGCTAGGAAGGCCAAGCAGCTGCTCAAGGCCCGCCTCGCCCGCGAGCGCCAGCTCTACGAGATGCGCAAGCGCGCCGAGCTCCGCGAAGCCGTCCTCCACCTCGAGCGTCCCTGGGACTCCGACTCATCCCCTGTCTCCGCCACCGCGCTGGCGCCCAACCTCCTCTCCGTCGCTGCCGACGACCAGCTCAAGGGCCTCGCCGACCGTTTCCATCGTCCCGGCGGCGTCGACCTCTGGAACGACCGCGACGGGCCCCAGGTATTCGCGTCCCTGGACACAGGCAGGGCCTCCGCGCGGTTCTTCCCCAAGAACGTCGTCCAGAGCGTCCAGCCCTACGCGCGTCTCGGTGCCGGAGCCGAGGGCGCGCAGGGTGTTCGTGAGAACGACGATGCGGAAGATGTGTACGGTGACCGCGAGCCTACAGTCGAATTAATGGAAAGAGATGGAATGTGGGAGCCGATGATTGCTTTGGATGGTGAAGCTGATTCCAATTCGATCGACCAGAGTTGGATTAGCGATGATGTTAATTCTGACTCGGACAACGAAGGTGTCAATTTTGGTCAGGAACAACAAGCAATGGTAAGACAAGATGGAAGGAGTGGTGTAGCAAGAGGTGGAACTACAAGCACTATGTATGCTGGTAGTGAGAGGGGCAGGGATTTGAGAGGCCATGGTTCCTTTTCAGATTCAGAAGTCGCAAGAAAAGGTCACCTCGATCAAAGATGGTCAGAGATAAGTAGCGGGAGTAGAAGGAAAGCTCCCACCGGAAGATGGAAGGCTTCGAACACCGAGGGCACCAATGCCATCGGGACGAACAGAATTGGTGGTGGTTCTTTCTCTGATTCGGAGTTGAGCCTCCGGAGTCGGAGAGCAAGGAATAGAGAGGACACATTGGACACCACGCCGAAGTGGAAGCTCTCGTATGATAGCCATGGCAATGTGATCAGAAAGGTTCGCATCAGCGGCGAAGTTGGTTCAAGTCCAGACAGTGGAAGGGCTGACAAGTTGGAACCAAAATGGAGAGGAGCAAACAGGTTTAACCGAAGTGAGAACCAAAGAGTCCGGCCAGGGTTGAAATATAGGCCCGATGCCAACAGTGGAGAAAGGCCAAGGGGGTACATGAGCCGCGATAACGGTGGTCACCGCTTCGCCTCGGACCTGGATGAGCCAACATGGAAACCAAGAAAAAAGAAGGAAGCTAGGAATAACGGTGGCAGCAGAGAGTACAATGGTGACATGAACGGGAGATTCAGGAGAGGTGGCAGTTGGGCTGCAAGACGGCTAGACGCTCATCCTGGGATGAACACCAACGGAGAAGATGGCAGCGACCATGATAGTAGGCAGAGAATCTGGGCACGGCTCAGGGGAGATGAATACTCACCACGACCAACATCGGAATTGCGCGGATCGGTGGACAGGAATGGGGGGCGGCAGTTCAGAGGGGACGGATACTCGCTCCGGCCAACATCAGAACTTAGATAAAATGTACTACACGTTAACGGTGAAGCTAATATAGTGTGTGCGTGCTGACTTCTGTATGACCACACGTAACCTGATGTACTGGTATGGTACTGATAGCATTTGCTCCGTTCAGCTTGTGTGATATACAGCAGCCAATGAGGCACTCTGCTCACTTGTGCAGTTGTGCTCACCTTTTTGCAAGAAGGCCCTCTTTTTGGCCTCCCTAATCCTTTGTAAACTTGCTCCACTATTGCAATGAAAACAGCAGCTCTCCTGCTGTCACTCAAGAAAATAAAACCTGTACGCAAGCTGCGACATTATTCATCGGCAACAGTTCAAAGGAAAATATGGGACGCCACATGCATTGGGACAGGGAGTGTATTCACCAACGGCAACGGCGTGACACACAAACATACACAACTGATATAAACGGAGCCAACATAAATAAATTCACTTAGGTCGTTTGGCACCCAGATATTTCATTTCTATATGAATACATGGATTCATTTCATTTATATTATGATTCCAAAAACACACACATGTTTGGTTGTCACCGGAATTTGCAAATGACGGGTCTGAGATAGGAATTGAGTTTACGCATGAGGATATTTCGATGGATTTGCCAAATGAAATGACAGCCCAATTTCGTGCCAACCAAACAACATAGAGATAGAATTGCAAAATGATTTTCAGGATTACATGCCCAAATGATGGATACCAAACAACCTCTTATAGAGTGCTAAATTCAGGCAAGTCGCACCTGATCTAAGGTAGTAGTGAAACCAAACATGCACGCAGTAGATATATGAATTCAATAATGTAGGAACAGTGCCATTTCCAAATGCCGAGTGTAAGCACCAAATATCAAATTCAAAGTACAAGGTTCCAGGAACACTAGTTGGACCGGTAGCATGTCTCCCTGGTTACGGATTACAAGGTGGTCATGCCAGACCTTATGAGCTCAAACTGGAAAAGAACAACATTGGTGTGCTCGGTAAAGTTTGCTCCAGCTCCTTTACCTGCAAAATGAAATATCACCAATTAATCACAGGGATGTTAAGCAGTGAAAACATACAGGATAATAAATGATGCAAACCTAAGCACAGTTCGTTTAGGCTATTGCGCTAATGACTTGAGATTTGAGGACTAACTATGGTCAGATTTGATGCAAACACAACACTAAGACAGAGAAGAATCACAACCACAAATCTTTGAAACTTTACCTTTGTACGATTTACAATTCCATTTGTTTCCATTCAAACAGTACACAAATTCCAGCATAAATACACTCAGACTGGGATTAACGTAAACAATGTTATCATAAGCACCTGCCAGAACTTAACCATAATCAAGTTATAAAAAGCTGAGAACGTCAGTGGCATGTCATATCTATCCATTACATTCAATATACATGCTATCTGCTAGTAGTAATTAGAGTTGCTAATTTTAATGAAGTAAACACACGTTGTAATATGCATACCATTTACAGCTTCTGTTTAACAACACAATTCAACTGGAATTGAAGAAACTGTGTTTACTTAAACATATATTTCAAGTATGTTATACTTAACTAAACATATAGACCTATCACGATATATGATTTTTGCTTGACCATAGTTATACACGGTGATTATCGTGAATATCAAAATACTGACCTGAACAAAACATGTAATTTGCCTAGCATCATGATTAGTGAATTTACATGACACCAACTAAAAGAGGGCTACGACATATTGACATACAGCTAAGTGTGAAAGCATTTTTCTCGGTATTGCCATATGCCGACTTGATATGAGAACATCACAACTTCAGGGGGACCACATACTTCTTAAAGCTTTCCATCATTACAACTGCATAAACCAAATTTCGGCCATAAGGGCATGATTTATGGGGGCAGGTGTATGCCACTGCCCCATGTCCGACACTCGTGAAATTTCCTGTCCAACGGAAGGAGCACTTCCCCGGGCCTACCTCTATCCTTTTCCCCTATCCCACCTCATTCTCTCTCTTCTACATTTCCCCTCGCCAACTCTGCCTAGTCGCATCCTCTCATGTTCTTCCATGGCAATAGGCAAAGACCTAATTTCACCCAAATCAGTAAGTTCACAGACAAATCCAGCCTTTCCTCTCCCAAATCTGGCACTGGTAGATGAATACCATCAGGTCTTTCAGCTATTTTCTTCCCAGCTGCTCGATCTCAGTCAGTCAGTCATGGCTCGATGGTCTCCCCTTGCGAGATGGCGTGCCTGGGCACGGTCTCCAACTGCAATTTGCACGTCCAGTGTCCGGAGTCCGGACCACCCCCTTCGCCCATCTTTCTCTCCTTTTCTCCATGGATCTTTTACTTTTCGTGTGGAGCGACGGGATCTTCTGCAAGCGACACTGACACCTGTGGGGCTATAGCTTCACCCATCCGAGCCTACATGGACCTGCAGGGAAGCATGCTGGGGCGACGCGTTGGCCATGCTCTAAATATCCTAAGGCCATAACCAGTGCTTTGGCCTGACCTACCCATATATCTCAAGAATATTTACACTTCCCATAAGAACTGAAATAATCGTAATTTCATTTCTGTAGATGACTGACTTTACATGAACAGAACACAATGTATAAGCTAAAAAAAATCCAAACCCAACATTTAAAAATGGGCATCAATTTTTTTCATTAATGTACTGCAATCAACCGTTTGGGATTTCAGTTGAATCCCTTAGAAGATGAACTGAGATCAATTCACCCGCAGGATTTAAAAGAAAGTGATAGTCTTCGTAAAACTCAGGATATTTCTCTGTGAATTCAATGTACAAATACTTAGCTTGAAGTTTGACAGAGGAGGCTCATAAACTCAATGGAAGGTTAAAGTACCAACGAATTTTTATTTATTTATTTCCTAAACACACCAATGTAACGATAGATGGCATGGTCAGTAGAGTTTTGCCAGGTGGACGGCAAAGGATCCTTCTGTGTGCAATTCAAGCTTGAACACTTTATGATACGTAATAGAATCTTTGCTCAGCACAACGAATTTTCTTTGGTTGTGTAATGCCAAAAGCAGTGGAGGATTATTGAAAAACTCCTGGCTTCGTCTTGTAGAACTTCTACAATATATCAGTATTTGTTTAAGATCAAGCATACATTGCCAAAATGAGATGATTCTTTGTGGCCGGTTTGGCAATTATTTCTGCGCCATTTTGAAGAGTCATAGACAAAAGGAGATTGCACTCTCATGTCTGAGTGATCTACTATGTTTGTTACTTTCTCCTCTACAGATCAGTACTCAGGGCACGCGGAAAGAGGAACTTGAGTTTTGCGGCATGTTAATTCTGAAATGTGTAGATGAGTTTCACATGATAATTGCGAAGTACCCTCCCCTCCCACCTAACCATCACCCTATGAAACAGCTATTCATGTTTGGTGGCCACCTATGCAACTGGACTGTTGATCAGAATGACCAAATGCTGGGCAAAAGTTAACCAATTTATGCATCATTTTGCGTGCAGGTGATGCATTTCGGTTCAATCTATTGCAAACACCAATTATGCCACAAGCACATACGAATTACAAACTACCTAGTCCAACCACCTATGCAGTTTATTTCCAACATTTCAGGGTGCGTTTGGATGCTCAGTATTTTTGAAGTATTTGGGGGAATACCATGATTTCTCAAAATACTGCAGTCTCAAATACTTCGGTGTGTTTGGCAGCAACAAATACTACAGTTTTATAAACCATAGTATTATCAAAACTGTGGTTTTTTAGCAGTATTTGAGAAAGAGGTCAGGTCCTCTTTTTTCTAAAACTGAGAAATAGGAGAAACTGAAGTATTGCATTGCCTGGCACTGAAATACCGTGGTATTGAAATAATTTGGTGTTAGATAAACCGAGACTCCAAACGGAGCCTCAATCATAATCCGCTCCGCGGAGGACAGTAATACACAGTCCCGGATAGATAGATCTAGGTGAAAACATCCCAACAGCCCTTACTGCCTTGAAATCAATCCAAAGTCACCCATTTTGTTTGACTCGGAAAAAAATACAGCGAAGACATGGGTGGTTACCTTGGGGGACGATCTAGTGGTGGTTGTCACCGGCTGGGCGGTAGAGGCGGTTGTAGGCGGCCTCGCCCACGAGGTAGATCCCGAAGGCGACGATGGCGATGCCGAGCCCCGGGGTGGCATGGCGCAGCTGGTTCCCCACCATCGGGTGCCTCCTCCAGTCGTCACGGCGCCGGAAGAACTCCCCCGTCGAGTTCAGCCCCTTCCCTCCCTTCGCCATCGCCTACGCCGCCGCTCTCTCTCTCTCTCTCTCCCTCTCTCTCTCCACACACTGGTTCTTCGCGAGGAACAGACAGCCACACTCGCAGCAGCGGAAGCCCAAGTAGTAATATAAAGGGCCCAACCCGTTGCGACCTGGGCTTGTAAGCCCAACGAAATTAGTGCTTGGGTGGGTCCGAGTGAGCGAGCTCGGCGTGTCTTGTACTCGCATTCTATCGTCTCATGGCCATGGCAGCCTCCTCGCCACCGCGGCTCCCAAAGCTGCCGAGGCTTCCGGTTCCGCGCTCTCCTTCGGCTTCTATCCCGAAGCCCAAGCCCAGGTGCCGGAAATCCACCGCCGACTACCGCCACCGTAACCACGTTACAGCCAAATGGACAAGAACGCCGCCGCCGAGACCCCCAGCCCGGAGTGGCGGCGGAGCCAACAGGCGCCTGCGCGGCCTCGTGCAGCGCAGCGAGCTCGACGGCGCCCTGAGCCTAGTGGACTCCATCTCCGCCGGCGGAAAGCATCCCGCCGTCATCCCCTGCAACATCCTCATCAAGAAGCTCTGCGCCGACGGCCGCGTCGCCGACGCGGAGCGCGTGGTGGAGGCGCTCGGGCCGTCCGCCACAATCATAACCTACAACACCATGGTAAACGGCTACTGCCGCGACGGCAAGATCGACGCGGCCCGTCGGATGATCGACGCCATGCCGTTCGCCCCGGACACGTTCACCTACAACCCCCTCATCCGCGCGCTCTGTGTCCGTAGGCGCGTTCTGGACGCCCTCGCGGTGTTCGACGATATGCTCCTGCGGGGATGCTCCCCCAGTGTGGTCACCTACAGCATCCTCCTGGATGCCACGTGCAAGGAGAGCGGCTACAAGCACGCCATGGCGCTTCTCGAAGAGATGCGCGCCAAGGGCTGCGAACCGGACATCGTGACCTACAACGTCCTCATCAATGCCATGTGCAGTGAGGGTGATTTTGGTGAAGCTCTCAAGGTTTTGAATAGCTTACCGTCCTATGGATGCAAGCCTAATGCTGTCACCTATAACCCCGTGTTGAATAGTTTGTGCAGCTCTGAGCGGTGGGAGGAGGCTGAAAATCTCTTGACAAAGATGTTCAGCAACGGTTGTGCCCCAGATGAGGTCACATTCAACACAATAATTGCCTCTTTGTGTCAGAAAGGGTTTGTCGATCGTGCAACTAAAATTGTTGATCAAATGTCAGAGCACGGATGCACTCCAGATATTGTCACATACAGCAGTATTATCGATGGTTTGTGCAAAGGAAAGCGTGTTGACGATGCTATCAAATTACTAAGTGATCTGCAATCCTACGGATGTAGGCCTGATATCATTACATATACCACCGTGTTGAATGGCCTGTGTTGCATCGAGCGGTGGGATGATGCTGAGGAACTCTTGGCCGAAATGGTCCACAAGAATTGTCCCCCAGATCAAATAGCATTCAATACAATAATCACTTCCCTGTGTCACAAAGGACTGGTAAATCGTGCAATTAAATTTTTTGATCAAATGTCAGAGCATGGATCCATCCCAAACATTGTCACATACAATAGTATTATTGATGGTTTGTGCAACAAAATGTGTGTCGAGGATGCATTGGAATTGTTAGACTCTCTGCGATCCTCTGGGTGCAAGCCTGATATCATTACATATAACACTGTATTGAAGGGCCTGTGCAGTGTCGAGCGGTGGGAAGACGCTGAGCGGCTCATGGTTGAGATGATCCACAACGATTGTCCTCCAGACGAAGTGACACTTAATACATTAATCACTTCATTATGTCAGAAAGGGTTGCATTTGCAAGCAATTGAGTTTCTGAAGCTAATACCTGAGAAAGGCTGCATTCCAAACTCAACTACCTATAATATTATAGTTGGGGAACTTTTGAAGGCTGGCCAGACACAGGGGGCCTTTGATCTAGTATGTGGCATGGGGAATAGCTGTCCTCTGGATGTGATTGCTTACAATAGAGTAATCGCTAGTCTTTCCAAATCTTGCAAGATGGATAAAGCTCTAGATTTGTTGAATGTGATGGTCTCTAAAGGCCTATACCCAGACACAACTACTTACCAATCTTTAGCTTTCGGGCTCGCAAGAGAAGATGGAATGGACAGGGCTATTGGAATGTTCCGCAGAGTTCAGGACATGGGTCTATCACCTGACACGATGCTTTATAATGCTATGCTGCTTGGTCTTTGTAAAAATTGGAGAACAGATCTTGCTATCGATTTTTTTGCTTATATGGTGTCCAATGGTGGCATGCCTGATGAATCAACCTACATCATTCTCATTGAAGGCCTTGCTTATGAGGGCTTTCTGGATGAGGCAAAAGAACTGCTGGAAAGTTTGTACTGTAGGGGTGTTTTAAAGAAGAACTTGATTGAGGAATAAAAGCATTTTACTTAGATTGAGTACACATGTATTTGCATGTACTGAATTGTGTTCTGTGCGTCCTTGATCATTACTTACTAAATCATGACGACCTTTGCATAGTTCTGTGCAGTTGGAATGTTTTCTGTTCACTTCTGTTCTGTACATTATAGGTTAGGCTTAGGATTAACTCAAGCAGTTGTTCTCCACCTAGTTGACTGTCCACGTACATTACGACTGGCTGCTTGCTAATGGTTCTTCAAATAATACCTGTAACATTGTGCTGATTAGTTATTTCTCTCTGAGTAGTTTTGAGAGCAATTGAATTTTGACCTGCAGTGCTTTTCTTACAGTGTTCACTTCAGTCAGAAGGGTGAGAAAGGCTTACTCTATGATATGATTTCAGTCCTATCCTACTGATGGTATGGTGCACGGTGAAACTCCAGGTTACTAGTATTATTCACTCCCTTTTTGGCCTGCATTTTATCCATTATACAAAGCCAGGATAAATGAAATTCATGTTAAATGACCAAACTAGTTTGAGTCCCGGAGGGACAGTACGGTTATCTGGTGATATTTCATTCTGTAAATCTGGAGCCTAGGAACTTACCCTCACCAAGTTCTTATGTTCTTATCCTGGTGTTTGGTTTAGATTGGTGAGGTACAGAATGGCCGGCAGGACACTGATTGAACACCAGGCAAGTAGTAACTATACACTCACCCATCTCACCCTCCGGCCGGAAAGTTCAGCCGGTGTTTTCAACATAATACTGTGCTATAATTTTTGTAGTGTTGTTGTCTGATCCTTATTTCCAATCAGGACACTAATGTGATGGTCTTTCACCTCCATAGAGCTAACCAATTTATCATTTGTTCATTTCAGTTGAGAACTATTCGTGCACGTATGCCTTTACGATGCTGATGTGCCTACCCTTTCTTTTGTACAAATTATTGTCACGCATGATGTGGGATGGTTCTTCGAATTTGTTGATGATAACCTGGGAGTTTGGACTCGTCTCTAAACACTTCCCAACTGTACTTGTATCCTGTGCTGTTCTGAACCATAATGAACTGCATCAGGTTGTGACTTCTAAAACGAAATGTAAAAGAAGAAGCTATTGATTCAGTTTACAATGCCATCTATGCTGAACTCTACATATGTTCTTGATTCACTTTAAAATGCCATCCATGCTGAACTCTGAATATGTTCTTGATTCGGTTTACAATGTCATCTATGCTGAACTCTGAATTTGTTCTTGATTCAGTTTACAATGCCATTTGTGCTGAACTCTGAATCTGTTCTTGATTCATAATGCCATCTATGCTAAAAGCTTCTGAACATGTTCTTGATTAAGTTTACAGTGCCATGTATGCTGAACTCTAATGTGGTCTTGATTCAGTTTAACTCTAAATATGTTCTTGATTCGGTTTACGGTGCCATCTATGCTGGACACTAAATCTGTTCTATTCAGTTTATAATGCCATCTATGCTAAAAACTCTGAATATGTTCTTGATCAGTTTACAATGCCATCTATGCTAAACCCTACAAAAGAACTCTGCTGAACATCGATGCTGAACTCTGAAAAAGGACAAGTTGTTGATTCAGGAAGTGGTGAAGCAAGTGCAGTCTGAATCTGAATACTGCATACATAATTCGAGGTGGAATCTGGGTAATACACTAGTAATTCCATTAAGAAGTAGACAGAAATGCATCTAGCATTCAAACTGATCAGGATTGTTGGGTCCAACAGCAATAGATGAACAACCGGCATGCTTAACTACATACAAAATCTGTAGTAGAAGCTTCGAAAATACAGACGCATCTAACATTCTTACTGATCAAGAGTTTTGAGTTCAACGACGGATCACAGATGAACAAACAGAATCTCTTGCGGCATAGCAGGTTCGAAAATAAGCTGGAGAAAACGCAAAAGCTGCAGGAGATCTATGAGCAGAGGCTTATCGATTGGGTAGCTGGATGCTGGCCTCCGCGGATGGAGGATGGAGCTCGGGACGCCACGACGCGCGCTCAGTTGCCTAGCGATTCAAAATGGCCAAGGCGTCTTTGCGTTCCCCGAACACGGCGAGGGACAGGTCCGCCCGGCTGTCCGAGGCCGCGTCGGCCTCCGCTTCGGCACGTTCCGCGAGGTTGTCAGCCGCCCGCATCCACGCCTTCCAGTCTTGGGATTTGTCGGGGAAGCTCTGGGCCACGTGGAAGGCGTCGAGGGTCGCGAGGTCGTACGCCGCGATGGAGCGAAGGCTCTGTGACGCCTGGTGGGCGCGGAGGAAGGCGGCGTCCCTGCGCTGAAGCCAGCTCTGCCAGAGCGGGTCGGCGGGGGGCAGGTTTCCCTGCCACAGCGGGCCGTCCGTGAGGACGCCGAGGACCCTGCCGTACATGGAGAAGACGCGGACGACCCTGTCGTGGAGCTCGCTGTAGCGCGCGAGGGCACGCGAGGCTTGCCCGAGGTTGTTCGCGGGGCCGTCGAGGACGATGTCCTGCGAGCGGACGAAGTGTCCACGGGCTAGGGTGGTCATTTGGACCTCGCGGAGGGAGAGGTCGAAGAGGACGGGCAGGAAGGATGGCCCGAACGGCTCTGCCGGGGCCTGCTCGAGCACGGACAGTGCCGTCCGCGCCAGCCCCTTCCACTGCTCCTCCGCCATTGCAGCCCAGCGCCGAGCTCTCTCTCTCTCTCTCTCTCGCTGTCGCTCTCGCTCTCTCTCGTTGGGTGTGCCGGCGTGACGGTTTGTGGGCGTAGACGAAGAAGGGGGTGGGGATTTTGTAGATCGGAGGAGTGGGACAGAGAGGGGGTGGGGACGGGCTTGTGACTTGTGACAGACACTTACTACGGCTCGCGGAAGGGGCAACGCGAAAATTACCGTCTCAGGTTTTTGCTGTCACTGACGATGCACTTTGCTCAGTCCAATTTTCAACCGCGGTCGCCCAGTTTTCACTTTTGTTTACTGTGGCGTCGAGGTAAACAATCGGTTACGGTCGTGGGGTCCACTCCGCCAGGCTGGCACGTCCCCCTGCGACGAAATCCACGACGCGCGCCTCGATCGGGTCTCGCGTCTCGCTCCCGTCCCGTGCAGCGGCGTCTCGCGTCGCCGTCTTGCCGATGCACAGGAGCGGTGTATGTATGTGTATCGTGTATGGCCAGCGGGCTAGAAAGAGTAACAAATTGCACCATCGACTGGTTTTTATTCTTGTACTCAAGATTTGCTGAATTTTGTAAATGACTTTCTTTTAAGTCTAAAACATGGCAAGGTCAAAATTTAAAAATTTGAACCATAACATTTGCAAGTTTGTGTGACAGAATGCTAATGAATTTTATGTGCCAAAATATTTATCTACGAACCAACCGTAATGAAAAAACAGTCAGAAAATATAGCATGCTCAACATGAAGAGAATGGACAAATAGCGTGGACAAAATTCTTGTCCACTCTATTTGTCTAGACAATCCGTGTATAGGACAAATATAATGCATGGGGGTTCACTCTTATAGTTGTCCCAAGCGGCACCACGCCATGATATTTTTGAACTCGACTAGTCACAATCAGATTTTGGACAAGTTAAACTCGTTCGAACAAAACAAGTTTTTATTCATGGTTTAGAAACTATTTAATTTGAGGTAACTAGCAAGATTATCATCATTATTAACTTGGTGGGTGTTGTGTCTAGGCGAACGACAACTACCACCGAGCAGTGGATGCAACACCCCATCATGTTGCACACACATCTAGAGCAAGAAGGCAGTGCACCGCCGTCCTACCTCACGTCCTCACGACGTTCCAAGAATGGCTCTTCGGAGCAACATGCACCATATGTAGCGCTCTCAGCCCGCTCAATCGCTCAGCCGGTAACGACACACGGTGATGGACCAACAATCATGACCACCCGTCCCCCACGTCGCTCCCAAGAGGGGCGGCTCGGGAGGAACCCTAGATGGGCCCGCATCTGGGCCGAACATGAGCCCGCCGTCAATGGGCAGCTCCGCCTGGTGATGTCCCAAGCCCTACTCGTCCTGCCCTGTACCTCCGCTAGGTCTGGGAGGTTGTCGTCGCGCTAGGTCCGTGCCGCCCGGCAAGGCCTTCTGCAGGATCAGGCTCGGACCGCCATCGCCGCCAAGGGCCCCCGTAGCCATGAGCATCACCTCCTACCACCGCCTCCACATGCGAGTAGTCACCCCAGTACAGCTCGCTAGCTGCAACCACGCCAGGCCTCATCAACTACCGCCTTCTGCACCGCCGCCAAGAAGGCCTCTGCACCGCACGGATCTCCTTGCGCCGAGGAGATGAAATCTCGCCTTCGTCGGCACCGTGCAGACTTTGCCCAATGGGGAGGGGGAGTACGAGGGCGGGAGGGATTAGGGTTCTCCCTTGGTCGCACGGGGGCGACCGAGGGGCGAGAGTGTTTCGCTCAGTCTATTGCCTCTAGTTTTCCGTCGTGATTCTGCATTTTAACCCACGGTTTCTATAAATATCCTGAATAAGTATAGCGCATAATTGTGTGTAACTTTTGTTTACTTATTGGCTTATTTGACTTGGACACCACAGCCACATGTTGAGGTCAATATATTCCCCGTTCACATGGATTGTGCTATGAATCCACATTTAAACAATGTTTGTCCCTATCACCTTGCAAACAACTCCAAATCCTTCCCAACTCTAAATTATAGCTTAGGCTTAGAATTAACTCAAGCAGTTGTTCTCCACCTTTTGACTCTCACAATGTTATTTAATTATTTCTCTCGGGTACTTATATTTGCAGTTGAACTTTAACCTTCAGTGCTTCTGTCAATGTTTACTTCAGTCAGCAGGGCGTGAGTGGCTTACTTTGTGGCACGATTTCAGTTCTGTCCTCCTAATGGTAAGTTGCATGACGGAACTGCAAGTCTGCAAGTTTAGTACTCGTTCCCTTTTTAGCCAGCATTTTATCTGTCAGACAAATCCGGTATAAATCAAATTCATGTTTTGAATGACCAAACTAGTTTGAGTCCCGGAGGAACAGTACGGCTATCCGCACTAAATTCTCATAATTTTTATCCTGGTGTTTGGTATAGATTGGTGGCCTACAGAATGGCAGACAGGGCACTGATTGAACACCAAAGCAAGAAGTAATTAATAGAATCTCAACCTCCGGCCGGAAAGTTCAGCCGGTGTTTTCAACATTTAATACTGTGTTCTAATTTTTGTTCATGTTGCTGTTTGATCGTCCTTATTTCTAATCAGCACACTAATGGAATGATCTTTCTCGTCCATAAATCTAGCCAATTTCTCATTTGTTTATTTCAGTTGGATATTTTGGCATGTTCACCGAGGAAAAGTGAACTTTCACACCCCAACCTCCATGGTATAGGAACTTATTTCACGTTTGGAAAGTCATTTCCTCTACTCCGTAGAAGATTAGTAGTTTCTCGCCTTATCTGCATCTAGTGGAAGTGTCAAAACTTTTGGCATGTTCTGTTGCTGTTTAACTAAAACTAGATTTGGTCCCATGGGGATATAGAGATACTTACCCAAAGAAAATTGTGGTTACATAACTCCCATTTGCACTTGAGATAGTCCGAACGTAATTGAGAACTATTCCTGCCCATGGGACCAAACCTAAAGTAGCATGCGCCTACTTGTTTTTATTGGAAAAATTACTGTCACTCATGATGTGGGATGGTTCTGCCAATTTGTTGATGACAACCTTGGAGTTTGGATTCGTTCTACAAACGCTTCCCAACTGCACTTGTTTGCTGTTCTGTTCTGAACCATAATGAACTGTATCAGGCCGTGACTCTAAAAGAAAATTAAAAGGGAGAGGTTACTGATTCATGTTTGTTGAACTCTGAATATTTTCCTGATTCCGTTCACAGTGCAATCTATTGTAAACTCTGAATATGTTCCTGATAAGTTTACAATGCCATTATCTATGCTGAACCCTAGAAAAGAAATCTGCTGAACATCAATGCTGAACTCTGAAAAAGGAGAAATTGCTATTCAGGAAGTGGTAAAGCAATTAAGCAAGTGCAGTCTGAATCTGAATACTGCATAACTGGAGGAGGAATCTTGGTAGTAATACACTAGCAATCCACATATAAGAAGTAGACAGAAATGCATGTAAACATTCAGACTGCTCAGGACTTCCAAGATCTTCGAGTCCAATGTATGTTGAACTCTGAATATTTTCTTGATTCAGTTTACAACGCCATCTATGCTAAAGCCTGAATATGTCGTTGATCAGTTTACAATGCCATCTATGCTGAACCCAAAAAAAGAATTCTGCTGAACATCATGTTGAACTATGAAAAGGAGAAGTTCTCGATTCAGGAAGTGGTGAAGCAAGTGCAGTCTGAATCTGAATAGTGCATAACAGGAGGTGGAATCTGGGTAACACACTAGCGGTAGACAGAAATGCATGCAACATTCAGACTGTTCAGGACTTTCAAGATTTTCGAGTCCAACAATAGATGAACAACACTAGACGAAGCAGATAACATGTGCAGCATCTGACATTCCTACCGATCAAGATTTTGAGTTCAACAACGGATCACAGATGAACAAAGAATATGCCTATCTACACAAACAGATCGACTCCTCTGAGCAAGCCTCTTGCAGCAGAGCAAGCTCGACGACGCACCAACTAGTACTAGTATATTCGGAAGAAGCTGGGGAAAAAACCGCAGAACCTGCAGGAGTTCATGAACAGAGGCTTATCGACGCGCATGGAGGATGGAGCTGCGTGCGTCGGGGCCTGGGTCAGCTGCTCAGCCATCCAAAATCTTATAGCCGTTGGCTACCAACGCGCCCACGGCGGTGCCCATCAGCTCCGTGTCGTTCCGCAGCGCCTGGGAGGCCTCCCCTTGGCGAGCTGCCGCGAGATTCTGAGACGCCTGCATCCACGCAGATCGGTCCTGGGAACCCTCGGGAAAGCTCTGGGCCACGGCCAGGGCGTCGTCGACCGCGAGGTGGAACGCGGCCACGGTGCGGAGCCTCTGTGACGGAAGGAGGGTGCTCTGGAGGGCGGCGTCCCTGCTCTGAACCCAGCTCTGCCACGGCTGGTTGGGGTAGCGCACGGCGAGGGTGTCCTGCCACAGCGGGCCGTCCGCGAGGACGTCGACGTGCGCGCTGCCGTAGAGGGAGAAGGCGCGGATGGCCCTGTCGGTGAGCTGGTTGAAGCGCGCGAGCGTGCGCGAGGCCTGCCCAAGGTTCGCGGTAGGGTCGCCGATGTCGAAGGTCTGCCAGGCCATCATGAGCGGAATGGCTGCCGCCCGCGCCAGATCCTTCCACTGCTCCTCCGCCATTGCAGCCCAGCGCCGAGCTCTCTCTCTCTCTCTCTCTCTCTCTCTCTCTCTCTCTCTCTCTCTCTCTCTCTCTCTGTCTCGCGCTCGCGCTCGCTCGCTCTCTCTCGTTGGGTGTGCCGGCGTGACGGTTTGTGGGCGTGGACGAAGAATGGGGTGGGGATTTTGTAGATCGGAGGAGTGGGACAGAGAGCGAGAAGAACGGTGGGGCCCGGGCTTGTGACTTGTGACAGACACTTACTACGACTTGCGGAAGGGGCAACGCGAAATTACCGTCTCACGGTGTCCTGTCACTGACGATGCGATTTTCAACCGCAGTCACCCTGTTTTCACTTCTTACTGAGGCGTCCAGGTAAACAATCGGTTACTGTCGTGGGGTCCGCTCCGCCAGGCTGGCACGCCCGTCAAGCGAAATCCACGTTGATCGGGTCGGGCTGCTCGCTGCACTGCAACGGCGTGTCGCGTTGCCGGTGTACGGGAGCGGTGTGTGTGGCCACAGGCCAGCGGGCCAGAAAGATTGCACTACAGACTCATTTTAATTTCTACACTCAAGATGTGTTGAATTTACCCTTATGGTACTAGAGTTTTTTTTGGAGATCGGTAGAGATAATCCCCTAGAGTATTGTGTGAAACATCTACTTCACCCAATCCCAATAAAACCTCACCCACAATCCATTAGGTACGAGTAGAGTATTGAGGATTAAGAAAAAATACACCAACATTTGGGAAAAATTGGAATAAGCGGGATTAAACTTGCTCAAAACTCTAGTACCAAATATTTTTTTGAAAGTAAGTGGGGTGGGTTTTGGTGGGGATTATCCCCACTAATCCGGACAAAACTCTAGTATCAAACAAGGCCTAAAAGAGATTTAGATAACCAGCTTATATAAATCTAAAACAGGGCAAGAACTGAAAGTCAACTTTTTTTTCGGGTAACTAAAAGTCAGATTTGAACCATAACACTTGCGAATTTGTGTGATGAAACGCCAATGAATGTTATCTGCCAAGATATTTATCCCAAAAACAATCTGAATAAATAGTACTACCCTCTCCGTTTTAAAATATAAGATCTTTTACTTTTTTCTGAACCACATGGATCTAGATACATTCTAGTGTACAGGTTTACTCAATTTTCTCCAATCCTACATACTCCCTTCGTCCTAAAATAAGTGACTTGCATTTATCTAGATTCGGACGTATCTCACACTAAAACAAGTCTAGATACATACGAGTATAGACAAATCTAAGTCACTTATTTTAGGACGGAGGGAGTACTAAAAGTCTTCGTGTGTACATGCGTTTCAGAAAAAATCTAAACATTTTCTATTTTTAGAACAAAAAATGAGTATGCAGAAAAATGGACAAATAAAGTCATTGGACAGAAAGGTGCGTTGCTTGGGCACCGTTGTAAATCTTCTCCCCCATACGTTTGGGCAACCCGTATAGATAGTATAGACACATGAGGGCTTGCTTTTATAGTTTCCCTCCCCTAAGAGCACTTCCAGTAGATCCCGCATAACTCCCTGATCCGCAAAATAACCATTATTTTGTGATTTAGCCGCGAAAAAGTGGCTCACACAAATACCAAAAATCCTCTGGCCCTCAATTTTTTGTGAGGAACCGCATACCCCCTCCCAACCCGTACGCGGTTCCGAGCGCTGGATTTCTGGTTTCCTGCATCGTCGCGTAGATCTTGGTGGGGGAGTTTTCATCGACCCCTCTTGCCGCCCACACACTGCCTCCACCAGCGATCTCCTCACCCCTACGCCAGCCGCCACCCCCCCCTCGCCGTGATGGACTGGTGATGCATGTAAAATACATACATGAATTTTGTAGTTTATTGTCACATATTTACATCATATATAATGTTATATCCATGTTTTACATTCACTAGGAAAAGTGTCCATGCGTTGCATTGGGAGGGAAAACTACGAAGCGAACAATCTGGTATAACAGAAGCTAGAAAATTTCTGGTATAACAGAAGTGTTGCACCAGAATTTTTATTGAAACATTTTACCTAGAATTTCTGGTATAATAGAAGTTATAAAATTCGTCGAACACCTATAGAAAAAAATCAGAGTAAACCTGCTACCGGAATACTTGTGCAAGAGGGCGCTTTGGGTCTAGAATGGTTGTGCCATGTCGCGGTCATCCTCAAATCTGCTACAAGAGTAGCAAACTTTAGCTGATCGCCTCCTTCTGTGGTGCACATAACCTGTATATTATGAAGAAAAGCCACCGGATGAATCTTATACCTACCGGAGGCAGGAGATGGACAAATCAATGTATAAACAAAAAAACACCGACTGGCTGTAGATAACAAAAAATGACATGCATTGAATTCAAAAGATTTGCCGGTATAATGTAGATAGCGTGATGATATACCCTATAGCTGGACATTGCTTTTCTCCATCAAAATTTGTATACCTTTCTCAAACGTACAAACAATCTGCATGGTCATGGACTCTATATTGAATATCTATGGGGAATCACTTCTGCATGCTCAGGGATTCTATGCCTCAAATATGTTGGACACCTGGACAGGTGTTTTTTGCCATCCGCTTGCTCTTTCAACAGAAGCAGGATTATGCGGCGGATTGGCGGTACTGACCAGCGGCAGCGCGTCCATGGTGTTCAAGGGCCGAGATCTACAACTCCATATCACTCTCCTCTCCTTGACTTTGTTCCCGTTGCAGGATGAACCTGCCTCCCTACCTACGACAGCCATATCTGACAGGCGAAGGCACCAATGTGCTGTAGCCGGCTCAGCGAGGGAGTCACCGCTCCTCACGGAACCACACACTATAGTAGGAGTACAATGAAAGCTAATAATCCGTGAATCAATTTTCTGTCCCTTATGCCTAGCAAAGTCATAAGCACATTGACATCGTCAACTAATCTTAGTTTCTTAACACAGCTAACCAGGAGGAATTTCTTCCAGTATGCAAGGAATAGTGTGCTGGCTGCAGACCGTTGTTTCTAGTCTTGAACAGGTTACTCACACGTTACGCGCCCATGCCAACGAAGTGCTAGACTTACTCCGACATGGCCCACGAGAAGAACGGCACCCAGCGGTCCGATCTCCATAGAGATCGCGAGCGAGCTTCATCTTTCCCAACCCGGACGAGCAGGCATCCCTCGCGGATCCTGATCCTGAGCGCGGTTTACTTGTTGGCGTTCTTGAGGAAATAAACTACCTCTTACAGCTCGATCTTAGCTTGATTGGTGCCAGCATCCGCCGCCTTTTCGCCTGCCGGTGTCGGCTGCCAATCTATCTCGCGAGGGAGATCAGAAATGGTCAAGCAGACATATAAATGGACACGATCAAGTTTATTGGCCAATCCCCGACTACATACAGTGTTTTTGTTCGGCATGGACTCTGCTTGAGAGATGTACGTGTCCCCCACGTTCTTATTTAGAGAGGGTCCACGCTGATCAAACTGTGGACCAGTTTGCATGTAGGGTCGTGCACGTGGGACCCTGTTCCATCAGTCCGATTTATCTGGAAAATCATATTTGACTTACAGATGGTATGGTGGTAACATGTTTGGACTGATAAGGACAAATTCTTCCAAAAAAGTGTAGGAACGGTGAGAGACGTCCTTCCTTTATTATTAGATATAGATTTATGGGCCAACCCATACTCTTGCGCCAATTGGTCTAGCTAGGGTGCAAGATAACCACCAAGTGTGGTATGAGCATGTACCTGCATGTACCTGGTGATGTGAGCAGGGCACTGCACGACGATTCGGTCGTCCAAGTTTAATGGAATGTCAGCGTTCCAAGTCAAAAAAGGTACAGATTTATGGAGATTTATCAATTATCTCCTTTATTTGCTTTATAACTCTACAAGACAGAAAAACCATGTTTTGCGTATTTTTAACTTTCAGGGACTCTGACAAAGTCAAATGGATCTGGGATGTTTCGAGGATGATTTTTTCACGAAGAGAAACATCACTCAAACCTCACGAGCGGAGCCTAGGGGGGGGGGGTCAAAAGAGGCCTGGTGGTGCATCCCGGGGAAACGCGCCTGCTCTTTCTCTCCTTGAGCATCTTCAGCCATCCACCTTGAGCCCTATCTCTAAGTCTTCTCCTAAAAACGCCTATAAGAAGTCCCCCATCGCGATCTCAGAAGAGGCAGAGAGGAAAACACGAAACAGAGCCAGAACCAACATAGATTAGGGGGAACCATCACCAGAGCCATCCTCAGTTGGATCTTCACCCTCTCCAACGTCATCAACACCGTCCCCATAATGAAGAGGAAGTAGTCCACCTCTGAATTGTGGGTTTGTGGCAGTAGCTTGATCTTTCTCTCTCTTGTGCTATCATTGTTTAGAACCATATGATCTGCTCTACATGATTATGGTCATATATGTAATTTTTTATGTGGTGGATCTTTGTTTGATGAGATGATATTTGAGATTGGAATTCTATTATATGTAAAATGTATTGATAGATGCATATTATGTACCCTATTCTTGAGTGCTTGTTTTGATCAAAGTTATATGCAAGGGCGTGTGTGGAGGAACTCTTGCATTAGATGGAGTAACATAGTGATGGTGATTTGGTAGTGATTGTTGGGGATATGCTAAATGGGTATCACCATTGCATGTCTACAATGCAGCTAACCCGGGTGGCCCACAGTTGGTAGTACGACCCATGGCCTGCCGGGTGGCCTAGTTAGATGGATCCAGAAGGGAGGCCCATGCCGGATAAAGGAAGTCTACCTCGCAGTCACCGACCTACGCAGAGCCTTGGAGTACAAGATACGAAGACTAGTTAGTATTAGTGTAGGACTCTGTAACCTGTCCGGCATGGTCTTTTTCCTGTAACCCTAGGTTCTATCGCTTTTATAAGACGGGGAGCTTTTAGGGCACAACGTACAATGGTACACAACACCTCGCACAACGAACCAATCCCTGTAACTCGGCGTATTGCCATTATAGTAATTTATAGTAGGACTAGAGTTCCACCGCCATCGTGGGACTTGAACCTGGGTAAGCTGTGTTACCTCGTACCCGTCAACTCACCGCCTTCCCCCACCTCTCTAAACACGCTCTGTGAGGACCCCTCCATGGCATACTCGTCGGCAATACCACGACAGTGATAAAAACTTCAAGATCCACTATGGTTTTTATCTTTCTTTTGTTAAGTCACTATGGATAAAGTGAATGCATGTGTTATAATCATCTAGTAACAGCAAAGATGATCTTGTTTGCTCAAGGTAGCACATTTGATATTCAAACATCATACCAAAGTAGCTAAGGCCATACTCTGTTTATTCTTAATTCTAGATTGAATGTAGTTTTCTCTTTCTAGAGAAGTATAAGTGATATGTGTTGTATCATCTTTATATTAGGACGTAATGCCCATACGAATGCTAATCAAACATATAAAAAAGTTTCAACGATATTATATTATCCGTGACAAATTTTATCACCACCACACTATATGAGAGAGTAGACACGTGAACCCAGGAACCCTGGTCCATTTTTTATCATAAGAAACCACTTTTACTTTCTTCTACTGCCTTTTACATTTTCTGCAAGAATTAAATCCCAAAAAATACTTTGTGGAAGCATAAACAAAAATCTAAAAGGAACTTCACTTCACCTCTTTTTACTTTCTTGTTCTAGTTGTAATTTAATTTACTGGTCTTTTACTTTACAGTTTTATTTAAAGTTTTACTAATATGAAACCTTGTGCTTGATAACCACACGGTGGCGTTAGAGACACAAGACAAAAAATTATTTTATAGGTTGCTAGAAGAGGCTAGGAAAATGTTGTCACCTTAGATCCTCGATAGTTAGATATAAACCCTCGAGTCACCCTTGTGGGGTAAATATGTTTGCTACATCATTCTGCACTTGGAGTCCCAACGAGTTGACACAGAGAGCTGGTGTCATCAAGACAATTTTTTGGCGGCGTTGCTAAGGATCTAGCAACAACATCACAACTGCATCATCACTAAACTTATACAAACACCTAAGCTTGGGGAGGTTGCACCACTATGAGATTTTCTTGTCCTTTAGATCTACAAAGCGATTTTATTTGTGTTGTTTTTTGTCTTACTTGTTCTTTTGGTTTCTATTTGCTTTCTTTTACATTTTTTTTTACTTTTTGTATACATAAAATTCCATCAAAATTAGTGTAGATTTACTTTTCTTGCAATCATGGGATAAAGAACTACAAAATTATTTGACTACACCAATATACCTAATGACCAATTTATTGCTAAGCCTATCACATCTCCTGAAATAACATATAATTCTTTTAAGTTAGTCATGTGCTACTTAATCTTATTGCTAAAGAACAATTTGGAGGTAGTGCTAGTGAAGATGAATCTAAGCATTTACATGACTTTTGTGAAATTTATGATATGAAAAATATTAAGAATGTGGAAAATGATATTGTCAAACTTAAACTATTTCCATTCTAACTTAAACGCAAAGCTAAAGAATGACTATTATCTTTACCCACTAGTAGCATATTTTCTTGGGATAATATTAAAGAATCCTTTATTAAGAAATATTATCCTCTTGTTAAAATCGTGCAAAATAGAAATAGCTTATTATATTTTAGACAAAATGATAATCAACATGTAGCTACAACTTGGGAAAAAATTAAAATTATGCTTAGAAGTTGTCCATCACATAGAGTGAATGAATGGACCATTTTACATTTTTCCTATAATGGTTTAAACTACATGTCAATAAGTATGTTAGATTCTGCTGTAGGAGATGCATTTATGACTAAAACGGTTCCCGAAGCCAAGGCAATCGTAGAAAAGATGCTAAAAAACTATAGTCAATGGCATACTGTAAGGGTAATTGCCCCTATGTCTTGTTTTGGTGATTAATGACAATCCCTATGGTCTAATATTTTCATTTGAGTTCTATATGTAGTAATATTCCTTAGGTCATGCTTGTAGTCCATGTGTTGGATTCAAGTATGGATGTCATGAAGATAAAGATATAACTCGAGCATTTCCATCAAGATCATTGATTTGAAGAGAAGAATATGATATGATCAAAAATAAGAAATGAAGATGGTGTTCTTGTGTGGAACTCAATTTATCTAGATTTAGCTCATGGGTTGAGTATTATATGATCAATATCTTGAGAGTTTGATCAAGAGAAGAATTCAAGATATAGCTATAATATGATATGATCGAAAAGAATAAATGAAGATGGAGGTCTTGTGTGGAAATAAATTTAGCCATGCTTTAGCTCATGGGTTGAATATTATATGATCAATATCTTGAGAGTTTAATCAAGAGAATAATTAAAGATATGGCTCTAAACTAGTGTCATGATAGCCTCATGAGTTGAGCTATGGTTGGCTAAGATTTAGAGAACACAATCAAATGAAGAGTTCTTTATGTACCTCAATATATTGATATAGAGCTTGAGAAGATACATGATTGGCCAATAAAAATATTGAAGATCAAATTCAAGTTGGTCAACACATGAAGCATAAAGAATGTACCACATGGATCTTGTGGTACGGTGAGCATTACCAATTATGCTTCATGAACTAACCATTTATATATGTTCCTTTGCGTTTTCTTTATGGGTTAGGTATCATTCCATAGTCATGTATCAAATGTGAAGATGTGCCTTAATTAAGCTATCCCATAGTGGTGTATGGGGAGGAAATTATGAGTCTTCACAAAGCAACAATGATCAAGTGGTGCATTCCATCTTGAATGAAGCTTGAAGCGTTGTCATAAAGATCAAGCGGGATGCACAAGGCAAAGGTATGGACTTGCTAGGTTTTCCTTTTACCGGTCTCAAGGTGGTTGTTGGGAGACGGGGTTATAGGATAGATAGCCGCACTATCAAGAGGGGCTTTCGGTTGAGTAACTTGATCACATCATCTTAGGGATCTCAATCCATTGCATACTTTGCATCTTCCTATTTTTTGCTTCTTGGTGTTCCTCTGTGTGAGGTTCTTGGGCTTGTTACTAGCTTTACAACAAGCCCAAGTACATCAAAAACGGAATTCGTATGCATCTTCTATTGCATTTTCGAGGTTGGAGGTTTTACAGGTTCTGCTCTCAGGGAGGTTTCATACCCCTCCTTATTTCATATTTTACCTCTTGCTCTTTCTTGGGTTTTATAGCCTCTAGTAGATAGAGCTTGTTATTAGCTTTTCAAAAAGCCCAAGTTTGTCAAAATCGTACGGATGTAAAAGTTGGGACATTTTTCATGAAGATCTTCCTGTGCCGCTTGTGGATCTAGTTGACCAGAGCTAACACCGGGATTGTAGGTTCCAGCGCCAGTGTATCGGTCTGTACACCGACTTGCCTGGTTTTGATTGGTGCTAGCATCGGGATTGAACCGACTTGCCCGATTTTTGTGATAGTTTCTTTACAGATATGGTATACTAACTCATTCCTGTTTATAGCCCGGTGTACTGGTTCAGGGATCGGGATTCCTGGTCTTTGGGCTGGTTATATCGACTTTAAACCAGGATACTCGAATAAATCCCCCCAACAATCAAACTTGCTTTCTCCTATAAAAGGGTCTTCTTCCTCCATATTGTCTAAGGTTATAGAGCACATTTTTGACCTCCATTGTTGACCCCCTTGAGCTTGCTTCCTCTCCCTTACCTCCTATGATTCTTGCATCTTTTTGAGTGCTTTGTAAGATGATATCTAGATCTACAATCCCCACCAATAAAATCCTCCTCTAAGTGAGGGGAACCCATTGGATCTAAATCTTAGAGTCTTTTGTTGATTTACACCATTGTTCTTCCTCTATAATTCCTCCCTAGCACTTGTTGCATTGGTGAGATTTGAGAGTGAAGGATTTGAGCACCATTGGTGTTCTTTCTTTGCATTCTTTCATAAGTGTTGAGCTCTCCATTTTTATTGGTTCGATTGAGAGACCGTGAGCTTCTTACTCTTGGAGGGTGACTTCCTAGTTAGTTTGGCGGTGTCCTCTTCGTGGAAGATTGTGAAGAGGCCCGAGCTTCTCCTTCAGGAGCTTGTGAAGTGGTTGTGGATCTTGCCATCTCTGGAGTGGAGAAAAAGCTAGCCATAAGGAAAGTGACTATTCCCTCATCGCGGTAGCCTCGGAGATAAGGTTGCCCTTAGTGGCTTGGGGAAATCCTTCGTGGGATCTCACAACTCTCCAAACGTGACATATCTTACTTGTAAGGGAACACAGGAATACATCTTTGTCTCCGTGTGCCTCGGTTATCTCTATACCCAAGTTTACTTTCCTTGTGATATCCATCGAGCTTGAAGTACTTATATCTTGCTTCTCACTTGTGGTATATATATCTTGTGATATCTTTCTTAGCTTCTTGTTGTTGGTGCACTTAGTTGAGCCTTGTGCTATTTAGGTTTTGTGATTGTAAAATAAACGTTAGTTCAATTCTGCATTCTATCTAGCCAAACCCATAATTGTTTTGAAAATTCGTATAGACTACCCCTCTAGGCGACATCTCTATCCTTTCACATACCGAAAGAGCATCTGATACATCTTCTAGGAAAGTCAACTATGTTGAGGAAGTAGATTCCTTAACTACTAAAGTTGATACTATATTTGCTTACATATCTAAAAAATATACTGATAATGTTCCTCTACAAGACCTTGTTGGAAATAATGCTGAAAATATAGATGTCAACTACATTAGGAACTTTGGTAATAATAGGTATGGAAACAACTATAATAACTCTTATGTTAAGCCACCATATTCTCAGAATAATTATGGTAACCATCCTTTTGTTCCATATCCTAGTGCTAATGATTCTCAAATAAGTGGAAATCTGCCACAAATTCAATTACTAATGATAATATTTAAAAGCAACAAGAATTGAATAAGAACCTTGCTAAAGAATTAGCTAGTCACACTACAATGATAGAGTAATTAAACAAGTCTATTTCTTCCATAAGTTTTGATATTAAAGGCTTACAACATCAAGCAACATGTTTAGATAAACCACTATCTAAACTAGCTGATAATCAAGCAACACTACTGTGCAGGAAAACCACAAGGAACACTATGGTAGGCGTGAACTCTATTACTATCACTAAAATTTTATTTTTTTACTTTTGAAGAAACTTATAATAAACTATTAAACTACACTGATATTCTTGAATCACTGTTGTTGCAATTTGAATCTTTAAATGAAGAAGAAAAAGAGTCTATCATGTTAGTACAGAAGAAAGATAAAAAAGTACAGGAAGTTAAATTCTTAGTGATAAAATTAATGAACCTCTACCAGATCTTGATAAGTATAGCTTGCATGAACTTCTTAGTCTTTTGAAAAAAAATCTAATGAATCCTCTTTTAATGTTCATCAAGCAGGATTTGGATCATACATAGCTAACTATGTCATTAAAGAAAATATTGAAAGATATAATAATGGAGCTATGATACCACCTAATCTTTGGGATGCTTGGATCCCTAATAAACTAGTTACTATTGGCAAGTAAAAACAACATGCCATACTAGATCTAGGATCTAGTGTTTCTATCTTGTCAAAAGAATTATATGAATTGCTTGAACTTAAAAATGGAAAAAATGCAATGTAGATGTTTTACTTGCTGATGATTCTACCAAACATGCCTTAGGTAGATTTAATGATGTTATGGTTGAATTACACATGACATTTGTTCCTGTTGATTTCATTGTCATGGGTATGGAGAGTAAAACCTCTAGTCCTATAATATTGGGAATACCTTTTTTGAGAATGGGTTATCATTGACTCAAAGGAAGTGAATGTAAAGTTTCAGTTCCCTCATAAGCAGTGCATGGAACACTTTCCTGCAGGGTTTGTTGCATGGAAAACAAAAAAATTCTATCGCAAGAACAAACAAAACCAAGATCCAATGTAGGAAAAGCCAAGATCTAATCTATGAGATAAGTCCACCGAGATAGATCTGTACTAACCCTTGTAGATCCGAAAGCCTTTTGCTAGATCGGATCTCGTGGTTGATGTAGACAATCACTTGTTGATCGCAAGATCGAGTAGACGATCCTTCCGGCGCCGCATTCCGGCAGCGCTTCCGCACTTGGTCACACGTATGGAGTCGATGTAGACGTTCCTCTCCCCGTTCTAGAGGGCAGCGGAAGTAGTATATCTCCACGGAATTACAGTAGCACGACAGTGTGGTGGTGGTGGTGAAGAACAGATCCTGTAGGGCTTCGCCTAAGCCAGAGCAGGTGGAGGGAGGAGGAGCAGGGTGGCGGCTAGGGCAGGGTAGAAGGGGCAAAGGGGGAGGCGCCCCACCCCCTCTTTATACAGAGGGGGGCAGCCTAGGGTTGGCCCTTTGGCTTCCTAGGGCCAGCGCACAAGGGAGGGGGGAGTTTTCTCCCTCCCAAGTAATCCCCTTTTCTTTCTTGGTTTTCAAGTAAACATCATAGAATCTTCTAGAACCTTCCGAAACTTTCTGAAACCTTCTAGAAGCTCCATAAGAATACTCCGGAACGTTTCTGAAACCCAGAAATTGATCTCCATTATATGAATCTTATTCTCCGGATAATTCCAAATATCCTCGTGATGTCCTGGATCCAATCCGAGACTCCGAACAACATTCGGTCTCCAACTCGTATTCCATATCCACTTAAACAACACCGAACCTAAAGTGTGGCACCCTATGGTTCGTGAACTATGTAGACATGATCGAGACACCTCTCCTATCAATAACCAATAGCAGGACCTAGAGATCCATAATGGCTCCCATATATTCAATGATGACTTCGTGATCGATAGAACCATTAACATACGAAACCGATTCCCTTTGTCAGGCGATACTCTACTTATCCGAGGTTCAATCATTGGTATCTCCATACCTAGTTCTACCTTGTTACCAATAAGCACTATTTACTTGTACCATGGTATGACATCCCTTATGACCCAGTCACATGCTTGCAAGCTAAATGGATGAGATTCCATCGAGAGGGCCTGATACGTCATAAACGTATCTATAATTTCTGATGCTCCATGCTTGTTTTGTATCAACTTTCTTATGTTTTGTGTACACTTTGAGGTATTTTTATACATTTTCTGGAACTAACCTATTAACAAGACACCACAGTGCCAGTTGCATGTTTTCTGCTGTTTTTGGTTTCAGAAAAGCTAGTAAGGAAATATTCTCGGAATTGCACGGGACAAAAGCCAAAGTCAATATTTTACCAGAAGGAACATGGAGTCCGAAGGGCAGCCGAAGTGGGATCACGAGGTGGCCACACATAGGGCTGGCGCAGCCCCCCTTAAGCGCGCTGCCCTATGGTGTGGCCCCCTCGGGTGCCCACCGACCTTGCCCCTTTGCCTATAAAAGTATCTCGATGCAGAAACCCTAAGTACCCAATCAAAAATCCACGAAAGAGTCTATAGCCGCCGCCATCTCCATCCCTAGATCGGGGGGATCCGAAGCTCTTCTCAGCACCCTGTCGGAGAGGAGAGATCATCCCAGAGGCCTTCTTCATCACCATGCCAGCCTCCGGAGTGATGCGTGAGTAGTTCACCCTTGGACTATGGGTCCATACAGTGGCTAGATGGTTGGTTCTCCTCCTTCGTGCTATCATGTTTAGATATTGTGAGCTCCGTTCATGATCAAGTTCATCTATTTGCAATCCTATATATTGTGTTTGCGGGGATCCGATGGATATTGAGATACTATGTCAGATTGATTATTGATTCTATCATGTCTATGTTATTTGTGATCTTGCATGCTCTCCATTGTTAGTAGCTATCTTGGCCAAGTAGATGCTTGCATCTCCAAGAGGGAGTATTTATGCTCGATAGTAGGTTCATGCCTCTAGTAATCTGGGGAAGTGACAGAAATCTCTAAGGTTGTAGATGTGCTATTGCTACTAGGGAGAAAACTACAATCCTTTGTCCATGGGGCAATTGTATTGTTTAGTTTCCACACTTTGCTTAATGTTATTATCTGTTGCTTGCAACTTAATACTGGAAGGGGTTCGGATGATAACCGGAAGGTGGATTATTATTCATAGATGCAGTTGGATTACGGTCTATGTATTATGTTTTAATGCCCAATCAAATATCGTAGGAGTCAAGAATCTAGTATATGCATTGTTATGCTTTCTTAATCTGTCAATTTCCTCACTATAATTTGTTCACCCAACATGCTATTTATCTTAAGGATAAACACCTCTAGTGAACTGTGGACCCCAGTCCATTCTTTTACCATTGATATACCATCTATTGTTTACCATTTACTGTTTACTTTCTGCAAGCAATTACTATCTTTCACACTATACGTTTAATCCTTTGTTTTCAGCAAAACAAGTGAGATTGACAACCTCACTGTAAGTTGGAGCAAAGTTCTGTGGTTGTGTTGTGTAGGATTCCAAGTTGCTAGCAACACCTTGGAGTTGTTTCCTTACTCCTACTGGTTCGATAACCTTGGTTTCATAACTAAGGAAAACTTGCTACTGTGCTCATCATACCTTGCTCTTGGAGTTCCCAACGAGCTCTACATATCTTGAGCCATCAAGCACTTTTCTGGCGCCGTTGCTGGGGAGTTAAGGACAGCTTCAATATCTTCCTCCTTGTCAATCACTTTTCAGGGAGAAAGAAGATTCTTGCAAGGGGAGTCTCTCACAACCAATATTTTTTACTTTGTTATTGTTTTGCTTAGTTTCTCTACTTTATTTTGTTTTCTTCTTTTTATCAAAAATACAAAAAAATAATTCTTACTATAGTTGTTATTTTTGTTGGTCTGTTATTGTCTTGCTTTATCATGCTTTATATCAATGGTTGGTTTCTTTGAAACTAGATCTTATTGGCAAGGTGGGTTTACGGAAGAACAAAAATATTATTTGGAACACCGCTTGTCACAAAAAGGGAAACACTTATGGGAACAAATTAATAAATTATATACCATTGCTAGAAACGTGTGCTCTACTTATAATGTTACTTATTGCTTTGATAAATCTTGTTGCTGTAGGAGGTATAAACACCTCCCTTTTCAATGTGAGTATAATGATAATGTTACTATATCTTATTATGTTAAGGGAAATTATGACTTTTATGATGTGGAACAAATTGAAGAATTTATTGCTTGGAAGGGTGCATTTGAACTTGCTTATTTGCTTGAAAATACTGATGATGCACCTTATAAATATGAGGTTTACGATATAAATTTTGCTTTGATAATTACAAGGAATAAAATGGCTATATTCTTAAATATCTTAATAGATGCTCTCCACCTACGGAAGAGACTAATGCCTTGCAGGAGCATATGGAAGAAGAAATTGCTGAAACTGGAAGCTCATTGGATGAAAAAGAGGAGGAGAGTGATGATCAAGAGGAGGAAGAATGGAGCAGCTACCCATGTCTACCTCCCAATAAGAGCAACTCTTTAACTAATACCTTATTTGATCGCCCTCCATGCTTACCAAAGGAGGATGAGTGTGATATTTATATTGTTGAGTTTGTTCATGATGCTACTGAAAATCATTATGAGAGAGGAAAATATGGTTCTTGGAATTCTCATGTTACTAAAAGACCTCTCTTTATATTGAAAGTTCCAAATTTGCTCTTGTTTTATCTACCCATTCTTGTTACTATGTGCTTCTTTGATTTATTTTCTTACAAGATTCCTATGAATAGGAAGTGGGTTAGACTTAAATGTGTATCATATTTGCTTCTTGATGCTCTATTTTTCTTCAATTCATATTTCTTATGTGAGCATCTTCTCAAATTACGATGCCTAGCTGAAAGGCGTTAAAGAAAAGCACTATTGGGAGATAACCCAAATTATTTTTACTTTCAGTAAGTTTTTCTTTTGTTGAGACTTGGAAGTTATTGCCTCAATAATAACCTCTTCTTATCCTTTTTGTGTGGTTTTTGTGCCAAGAATAACCTCTAATGAAAGAGAAGTAAGACTTGGGAAAGTTGATGTCCCGAAACAGATTTTTGTGCTTCACTGTAAAAAATCGTGAAAAATACATGTACGTCGGATTGATCTGTCATTTTCTGTGCTTATGCTCCAGGTTATTATCTAACTTTCTTTACTTTAGCACTTTTAGATTTGAGCAACAGAAGGTCTTCGGAAAAATCGGTTTTTACCTGCTGGTCTGTTTTGATAGATTTCTACAATTATTTGCATTTGCCTCTTAATCTCTTTCTCTTTGATCACTTGAGTTTTTAGAAGGAATTGCTACAGTAGCTTGTGTTTTAATGGAAGTTTTACTTGTGTAGAAACTAAACCCAAAGACTTATTATCTTGAATACACTAATATTGATAATGAAGATTGTGTGAAGTTTTGTATGAAGGAAATTTTCAAGTGTAGGGAAGAATAATGTGATGAGATGAAGTATGGACAAAAGCTCAAGCTTGGGGATGCCACCCGTGTCACCCCAAGAAATATTCAAGAGGTACAAGCATCAAAGCTTGGGGATGTCCAAGGCATCCCCTTCTTCATAAATAAAAATCTCAGGTTTTCTTCCAAAACACTTCATTTTTATTGTTTCATGCACAATTGTGTTGTTCTTGGAGCGTCTTTGTTTTTGTTTTTAGTTTTATTTTATTTGGTTTTCTTAAATAAATTGGTTGGACCCCCGCATTCATATGTTGTTTCAAATAAGTTGATTAGTGTTGGAAAAGAGTAGGAAGCTTCATGTCATGTCATGTTGGAGAAGAGTAGGAAGATTCCTATGCATAGGAAGTTGATAAGTGGTACAAAAGGAGCCTTTTTTGACTGTGGCCTAGACTTTATCATGTCATGTTTGATGTTGCTTTGACCTTATGCTTAGTGATTATCGATGTAGCATGACTTGTTCCAAACAATTGAGATTGCCTAATGTGCCTTGAAAGGATCATGCGTTGTTTTAGCATACAAAAGCATAATATTGTGGTATTCTCCTTTGATGCTTTATTTGGGTTGACTTGGCACATGCTTACACCATGTTAAGACTATGAACCAGTCACCTTAGCCTCTATGATCATTTAGTTTTTGACTTGTAATATCACTTGATGCTTTAATTAATAATGTTTTGTCGATTTGCATGATTATGGACATTATTGCTCTCTTAGTTGGTTGCTCCCAGTCTTTTGCTAGCCTCCACCTGTACCATGTATGAGTTCCACTCATGCATCCAACCTCCAAAAAAATAAAGTTATTCCAAAGAGTCTAGTATAAATTCCTATGCATGGTGTGTTACACCATTCCAAGTATATTCATGTTTTTATCTATCTTCCAAATTAAACTTGTTATGTGAAAATTAGTGATTAAAGCTCCCATAAACTTGATGGCACACTTTATTTTCTTGCACTTAATAAACTTGAACCATTGTGTCCATCTATGTTGGTTATATGCTTGCACTTTATAATTTGTGAATTAGCAGAACCATGTTACCATGGGGAACGCTTTCAACATTGCACTTATTATTCAATTGATATCATGTTCTTTTGTTTATGGATCCTGGCGGTGTGAAATAAAAGGGGAGCTTGTAAGCTCATGGAGTTTGTATGTGTGTTAGAGAAATGCCTGGGCGGCTAGCCTAAGCCATGCCTAATCATGGTGGAAACTTGCAGCGTAACCATAGTGAGCATTGTATGAAGCATCCTCAATAAAAACCTATGCAAATAGCAAATAAAAAGATCGCTGAGATGCTCATTGTATGTTGCCTTATCATTTTGATATGGGAAGGCTCCTGTGTCATGGGGCAAGGGGTACCCCGTTGGTGGTTCTCCATGATACACATGTACTTACAATGACAAGAACTTACTTGTGACTAGAGTTGAGTAGCATGAGGTTCGGTACTCGTAAGAAAGGGGGAAAGTGCATGTGTGCCCCCATGTGTGGTTTTGGTAATTAATGACAATCTTTATGGACTTATATTTGCATTGAGTTTTACCTGTAGGATTTGTCCATAGGCAATGCTTGAACCATTTGTTGCCTTCAAGGTTGGGAGAAGAAGAAAGTGAAGAAGATTAAGTGTTGACCAAGGTTTCAATGAGTGGTCTGGAGATTGGTCAAGTGAGATTTGAGCCTATATCAAGTGTGTCTTGAAGACTAAAGTTGGGGTGATATCTCTTATGTTCCTTCAAGACACCAACATAATGAAGAAAGAAGAAATGATGTGCAAGTTCAATATGAGCTATCTCGAAGAGATAATTTCCTTGGACTTGCCATCCTATGGTTATGATGGATATGGGAAGATGATATGCTCAAGAGAGAAGCTCTACCATAGTGGAGTATGGGAGAGCAATTTGCAAGTCTTCACCAAGCTAGTGCAATCAAGAAAGGTGTTCCATCTTAAGGTGGACAAGATCGCTATCATCAAGCTCAAGTGGAATATGCTCAAGGCAAAGGTATGTTCTTGATAGGGTTTCTTTCTTACTGGTCTCATGGAGTTAGTTGGGGAGACCGGTTTATAGGATAGATAGCCGTACTATCAAGAGGGGCTCTCGAGTGAGTAACTTGATCATATCCTTTAGAGAGAGCACAAACCTTTGCATACTTGGCTTCATATTTCTTGGTTGTTATGTGGATCTTATCCATGTGAGGTTCTTGAGCTTGTGTTAATCATGACAAGCCCAAGTTCATCGAAAACGGATTTCATATGCATTCTCTATTGCGTTTTCGATGTTGGAGGTTTTACCGGTTTGTCTTTTCTAGATAGGTTAAACCTTTCATCATTTGGTTCTATCCTCCCTTTCTGTACTATGATGGTTCTCTGCATGATCTTGTAGATCTCGTTACTATCTTCGAAACGAGCCCAAGATCATCAAAATCGGAGTCCGTATGCAAAAGTTATGGGCGTTTCAGTTTTGCTATTTCTGTCAGTTTTACCTTGGGCGGAATGTCTGGCCATTTTCAGCCGGAATGTCCGGCTAATTCACGCCGGACTGTCCGGCCCTGGGATCTTGTCGACCTCCCTGGACATTCAGAACACCATATCGAACTCCACGCGGACTCTGGCCGGAATCTTCATAGGCCGGAGTGTCCGGTCAGCATCTCCCGGAGTGTCCGGTGTAAGTTGCTCCAAGGGCTCTAGTTCCAGGGGCCCTATATAAAGGCCCCTTCTTCTACCTTGGTTGCTGCGGTTTTTCCAACCTCAAGAACCCTAAAACTGAGCCACCATTGTTGATCTCTTGAGCTTGCTTCCCTCTCAATCCCTCCTATGATTCTTGCATATTCTTGAGGGATTTGATAGAGGAGATCTAGATCTACAATCCCACCAATCAATCTCTCCTCTGAGTGAGGGGAACATAGTGGGATCTAGATCTTGGAGTCTTTTGTGGATTTCCTCCATTGTTCTTCCTCTCTTATTCCCCCATAAGCTTTTGTAGCTTTGGTGGAATTTGGGAGTGAAGGACTTGAGCACTTCTTGTGTTCTTGCCATTGCATTTGGTGCATCGGTTTGAGTTCTCGGTGAGGATTCGATTGGGTGAAAGGTGAGAAGCTTTTTACTCTTGGGTTCATTGGAACCCTAAACGGTTTGGTGGTTTTGCAGGTTTGTGGATTACTTGGGGCCTCGAATTAAGTTGTGGAGATTTCCCCAAGCTTGTTTGTTGGGAGCCTCCAATTATGTTGTGGAGAAGTGCCCCAACCTTGTGAGAGGTTCCGGATTGCCACCGACAAGTGCACCGATAGTGGAAGTGTGGATCAATCCCGTTGGGGTGAGATTCACAGGAGAACAAGGGAGGCCTTTTGTGGCATTGGTGGTTTGATACCACCCCCTCTCCAAACGAGACGTACTCCATGTTGGGAGGAACTCGGTAAAATATCGTCGTCTCCGTGTGCCTTGGTTATCTCTATATCCGAGCTCTTACTTATGCACTGTACTTTGTGATAGCCTTCGTGCTTGAAGTATATATCTAGCTATCACATAGTTGCTTGTCTTGCTTAGCATAAGTTGTTGGTGCAAATAGGTGAACCCTAGTTGTTCTAGGTTTTGTGCTTAACAAACTAAACACTAGTTTAATTCCGCCTTTGTTGAGCCCCTCTCGGAAAAGTTTTTAAACCGCCTATTCACCCCCCCTCTAGGCGGCATCTATATCCTTTCAATTGGTATCAGAGCCTGGTCTCTCATTTAGGCTTCACCGCCTTGAGAGTAAAGATGTCGGCTAGGGGATTTGTGCACAATGAAATGTTTATATTCGATGGCACAAATTATGATATCTGGAAAACTTGCATGCTTATTCATTTTCAGGACATGGACCCAAATTTGGAGCGTATTGTAGATATAGGTTTTTCTCCTCCTATGGATTTCGAAAATCTATCTTGTGAGGATGAGAAAAACTTATATCTCGATGCTTAAGCTTCTAATGTGCTTGTTAATGCTTTGAGCTTTGTAGTTACTTCTTCAATCATACCTTTTTGGAGCGCTCATGAGTTATGGACAAAACTTCAAGATAAATATGATGTGTCCAACATTATTGAGGATGATTGTATTGCTTCCACTTCCGGCCATGGTGAGTTCTCATCTTCTTCCACTTCACCAAAGTGTGGCAAGACACAAGGTAATGATATGGTGAGTGGTGATGAATATTGCAATGTTGATAGTAAGCTTACTCTTGATGATCCTTCATCTCTATCTCATTGCAATGCTTCATCTTTGGACTTAAACACGTCTAGCACTATATATGATTTACATGCTAGTGTTTATAGTCCTTGCATATCATGTATAAATTGCCTCAATATATCACATGATGATATGCTCTCTTTGCCTTGTTGTCATAATATAAATGCTTCTATTTCCTCTAGTTGTTCTGTGTCTAACAATGTAGAGGAAACCAAAGATTATATTGGTAAAGACATGAATTTGAATGGAGCTTCAAGTAATTCTTCATCATCATCTCATGGTTCCCTCCTATGCCTTATGGCTCGCGATTCAAAGGTAACTCCTACTTTGGAACCCAATACCTCTTATGATGATGAGGATGAGGATAATGAGGAAAAGGAGATTAATGTTGATGATTTGTATGAAAAGGGTGATATGGTTTATCATGCTCTTATTAAGGATAATATTGAGTGCTCTTGTTGAAATCTTGGACTTTGCTATTAAGAGCAAAGAACATATTGATAAGTTAGAAGCACAAATTGAGGAGCATGAGAACACTATTGATAAAATGAGTAGCCTTGAGCATGAGTATGCTAATCAAATTGCACATCTAAATGAAGATCTTGAAGAGGAACAAACCACTAAGGAATCTCTTGAGGAGACCTTTTCTCTAGAGTTGTCTAGAGTAAAGGAATCTCATAATATAGGTCCTAAGGTGGCTAGTGGTCTCAAAAGTAAAAATGATGAGATTCAAGTTGCTTATGCTAAACTTCTTGAGGATTTTGAGCACCTCAAAAATGGCTCTAGGGTCATCAAGGGTGAGCTCATCAAACTCACCGAGTCACATGAGCAACTTAAAGCCTCTTACTCAAAAGAGCTTTCGAAGTTGCCCTCACCTCTTGCAATTAATTATGATGCTTGTGCTACTAACTCTATTTCTTGTGAAGCATCTATTTTGAAGGAGAATGTTGAGCTAAAGTCTCAACTTTCTTTGCTAACTAGCAAGTATGGGATATTAGACGAAAGCCATGGTAATCTATCAAGCTCTCATGGGGATCTTCTAGCCTCCCATGATAGGCTAAAATTAGCTCATGAGCCTATTATGTCAAAGGTAACATCTAAAGATCCTCATGTGGACATTATCACTACTTCTACTCAAAATGTCATATTGCCATGTGCTATTCCTTGTAATTCATCCACTCATGCCATTGATACATCTTGTGATGAATTACTTTCCATCCCTTGTTGCTCTAACAATGTAGCATCCACTTCCTCTAGTATTTTTGTTCACACTAACCATGTAGAAGAAATTAAAGAGCTCAAGGCTCAAGTCACTTCTTTGAAGAATGACTTGAAAAAGGGTCATAAAGGGAAGGCCACACTCGATAATATCTTGAGTATGCAAAAATCCCCCAATGACAAGAGTGGTCTAGGATTCAACTCCAATGTCAAGAACGAGTCCACTAACAAGAAGAAGTCTAAGAGCAACAATAAGAAGGGCCAAGAACAAGTCAAGAATTCGGCCAAGATTGTTTGCTTCAAGTGCAAAATTGAAGGGCACCATGTTAGATCTTGCCCCTTGAAAAAGAAGCATTTTGGTGAGAAGCAAAAATGGAAGCTGCCTCTAGTTCAAGGTCATGGCCTATCTCAAATTGGAGAAAGGCCACTTCCCAAGAAGATTCAAGCTAATACTCCCATTATGGAGAAATCGAGTGAAAAGAGTGGGAAGAGAAGAACTTGCTACTTATGTCGTGAGAAGGGTCAAATCTCTTCCTCTTGCACTATTGGTAACTCCTCATCCAACCCAATCATGATTGATGATGTTTATTCTCTTAGGAAGGATGAGGTTGGTAATGTGATTGCCAAATATGTTGGTGCTCAAAGTGGTGTCAAGAAAAGAACCATTTGGGTTGCCAAGCCTATTGTGACTAACTTCTTAGGACCCAACTTGGTTGGGGACCAACAAACCAAAACTTGATCGATAGGTGTGTTTGGAGGGCTTTGGAGACTTGGCTACATCATGAAGAATTAAGGGAACTTCTATCATATTCTCTCAAGCCAAGTCATTTAGTTTATCATATATCTATCATGTATCCATTGCTCCTCCTCGCGGTAACATGTTCTCAACTCACTTACATTGAAAGTTACTTGCCCCTTGTGCATGTGTTAGTTTTGTACCTTGCATGTGTTTTGTATATGTTGTGCTTCCTACTTGCTTAACTTGAGAAATCAAGTATGTGTATGTTGACTTGCACACCATGTATGTGTTTCATGTTTGAGCCTATTGCATCTTGTTTATATCTTACTTGGCTCTTGTGAGAGATTAATGGACTATCCCATTTTGGGGGAGTGTTATGCCTGGGCATTCCACAATCCTAAAAATGTGTGTACATGAGGAATACCACCTAGTATCGATATTGCAATATTATATAGTCCATATGTGGTATGTTTCTCATGAGAAATTCAAGTTCTATAATGTCCATTAATCATCTCTATTTGGATCCTTTTTTTTTGCCCCGTGTCGATATTTATGGTTTATCACATTATGGGGGAGTCATATGCTTAGTGCATATTACAAGCCTAGAAAATGTGAATATTCGAGGTTGTGTCACTTAGAATTGATATTGATAATTATCTAGCTCCTATGTGACACATTTGCTCAAACAAGTTCAAATTTGCTTGAATACATTGTTTCTCATATTTTGGATTTTGTTTGTGTGAGCTCTTCTTGGTATGTGTTTCCTCATACTTGTACATCTATATCCTCATGGAAACCACTAACTTCATGTTACTCTAATCACTAGTGATTGTGTGACTATTGGAAGCTACCAAGAATCTCTTCCGGAGCATCAAGCTTAATTTTTACATTTCGTAATATGCTTATTGTTATTAATATGATCATGATATCCTTGAAAACTACCTTGGGAAATGTTTCCCCATATTTCTTGTCATTGGACAAGTGGTACTCCATATATGGTAGAATTTATTGATCATGTTCACTTTGACCTTTGGTTTTCTTTGTCCTATCTTTGGCCAAGAAAATGTTTTACTTTTCTCCCATGTCTCCCTTGCCTCTTATGAGAAGAAATGTTTTATCACATTATGGGGGAGTAATATACTTTGTGCATATTACAAACCGAGAAAATGTAAATAGTTGAGGTTGTGTCACATATATTTGATATTGGAAATTATCTAGTTCCTATGTGGCACGTGAGCTCAAACAAGTTCCTTTTTGATATAATGGTTTTATCCCTTATCTTTTGGATCTTGTTTGCAAGAGATTTCCTTGGTATGGGTTTCATCATATATGAATTATTATATCTAAGTTGGCAAGAATTTTGCCTCTAGTTATTCTAATCATTGCTGTGCGTGATTGGTTAACTAGTTGAAACCCTCACGGATCTCTTTCATGTCTTGGTTTTTAATTCCTATCTTTTGACACTTGCTCTTTCTTTATGAATATGATCTTGGATATAGTTTCTATCTACCACCGGGAAATATTTGCAAGACCTTTGTCCTTGGACAATCGGTACTATACTATGTGGTAGACCTTCTTGATCATTTTCACATTGGTTTTTGCTTTATTTTCCTTATCTCTTGCCAAGAATTTGTTGTGTCTTGTATCCCATGTATTCCTCAATCCATATGGATCTTTATTTATCTTGAAATCATTTAGTTCTCTAGTTGATGTAGGTAGGGATGATGATCCCATGTGTGTGCATTTTGTATTCAAATGCAGAATCTTATATAATGCACTAATCATGGGGGAGTTCTCCTATATTATTTCAAACACTCATTTTATGCTTCTTCATAATATGTTTTGATCCATACCATGTTTTATGCCTTTGAAGATAAATCTTTTCTTTGATACTTTGTGCCATTCTTGTAAAATGTTGAGAGTTTGGATCCTTTGTTGGAACCTTTTATTTTTCAATTGGTATGTTGTTTGGGAGTTGATTTTCTCATTCCATGCTTTCTATTTAACCATTTGAATGAGATAAATCGTTGATCATTTTTATTTGTTTATCCTCTTTTGATCTTTGGCTTTAGCTTAGTTCATTGGTTGAACTTGTGTTCGGTCATGTGTTGATTTGACTCTTTGATGCAATTTGGACACCTTCTATTGTGTCACTCTCTTGTGTGTGACTTCTTGGTTTACTTCGTGTTTTTGTTCAAATTGTATCTCCATTTTGGTTCTTGAAAGTCTTGTGCATGCATATTTACTAAATGTATATATTATGGTATGCTTGCTTTCTTTGGTCCAATATATAAGGGAAACTCCACCAAATCCTATTTTGGCTAAGATGTGCATGAAATTCAATTTCATATCAATATGCACATGTTTTTGTGGAGTTTGTCCTATGTATTGTAGTGTATCTAACTACTTTGGACCCAATGAGTTTTGGGACCATTGTGTACTTGAATGTGTTTTAGGTACACTGGAGATACATTGGTTGCTTGTCTCAATAATAAGAAGATGTGGTGACTAAATGATAATTAGAGGCAAGTTAGGATGATCAACAAACGCATATCTACTACATCCTACCAATGGTATCTTGGTAACGGGTATCCCTCTCATGCATACTTTTCTAGCATCCAACCATTTTGGTTGCATCATGGCATGATTTCCTTTAGTTGCTTTTATTATGGTTCTTGCAAGAATTTAATTGTATCATCCTTTTGTGGTATGAGTAAGTTGAGATGAATGCATATTTTGGGGAGTATATCAAAATCATGTTGATGATTCACCGATCCCATATATGCCAATCTAGCAATTATATTGTCAATATTTTCCTCAATTTCTCTCATGTGCAATATGGATGAATTTGCAAGGTTTATTTGCTCTTTATGATACTTGTTGCCTTTCCAAATGCATTCCAACTATCTCTTGTTCCCTTGTGAAAGTTGTGATGTATTTGTTGGTGTTTTAAGGTCATTAATGTTCAATAAGATAAATTTGAGCCTTTTGGCCATGCCTTCTAGCAAAAATCTTGTTGGCATTATCTATGATTTTTGTTTGGATATCTTGCTCTTTCTTGAGTATCCATTTTTTGTGTACATGTTTCTTTGTGGATGAATATCTACCTAGAAACTTATACACATGATTATGGCTAAATCTCTAGTTGATATCCTTTTGGCTTTGGAGTCCACCTTGTGCTCCTTCTTTACTCTTTGGTGGCTCCAAAAGTTTTTGTTTGAGTGCTTGACATTTTCATTTGCATCTTTTGGCACTTGTTGGTGTTAAGAAAGTTGATCTCTCATGCCTTAAGTTATTATGTAAGTTTGGGGGAGCAAGGATACCACGTTTATGCACTTTGCATTCAAAGCAATTATTATATTTGGTGCATAAACCTTGGGGAGCTTTCCTAATTTACCTAAGAACATACATTTGCCTTCTTGTTCTTGTTTGGTGTTTTGTTTGATTATGGGGAGTCAGGATTCCATAATTGTGAACTGTGTTGTGCATGAACCTTGGGGAGCTTCCTATTTTCATCTAAAACACCCATTTGCTCTCATCATAATATCTTCTCTCTTGCTTGTGCTCGTGGTTTAAATGATATAGAGGGAATGAGGATGCCATGCTTGTGCATATTGTATTCAAACGCAGATTATAATTTGTGCACAAACCTTGGGGAGTCTCCTCATATTATTTAGATCACTCTCTTTTCAACCTTATCATAATATCTATCTTTCTTTTAGTATCTTCCTTTTGTGAAGTGCTTCTTTCGATCTTTTGATCGCTTACTTCATTCGTTGATGCTTCTTCACCATTTTATTTCTTTGCAATCTTTGGATCCTCAGTTTAGTTTGATTTCCTCATGGTATTCATCATTGGATACGTGCATTTGATTCCACTCATATTATGAGAAATGCACACCATATGGAGGAACTCTCACTAAATTGGCCTTCTAAAGTTCTTCACCCATTTCGGCAATCGATGCCAATGGGGGAGAAGTTTTAGAGGGGTTTAGGGAATTTGGTTGTGTGTTGTGAGTTTTGTACTTAAACACTTGCCTCGTGTGCTTTGTATCTTAGTGTGTTGTATGGCATCTTGATTATATAGACAAAACTCCACCACCGGTAATGGTTAGCAATATATGTAATGAAATTCAAGTTCATCCACACGTGCATAGATTGTGGGGAGTTTGCTCTATATTCTGGTTGTACTAACATCACATACTTGTGTTGTATTTGATGTTAGCACAATGTTTTCTTTGATTAATTCCTTATATAAACCCTCTCAAAGGGATTGTCATCAATTACCAAAATGGGGGAGATTGAAAGTGCATGTGTGCCCCCATGTGTGGTTTTGGTAATTAATGTCAATCTTTATGGACTTATATTTGCATTGAGTTTTACCTGTAGGATTTGTCCATAGGCAATGCTTGAACCGTTTGTTGCCTTCAAGGTTGGGAGAAGAAGAAAGTGAAGAAGATTAAGTGTTGACCAAGGTTTCAATGAGTGATCTGGAGATTGGTCAAGTGAGAGTTGAGCCTATATCAAGTGTGTCTTGAAGACTAAAGTTGGGGTGATATCTCTTATGTTCCTTCAAGACACCAACATAATGAAGAAAGAAGAAATGATGTGCAAGTTCAATATGAGCTATCTCGAAGAGATCATTTGCTTGGAGCTTTCCATCCTATGGTTATGATGGATATGGGAAGATGATATGCTCAAGAGAGAAGCTCTACCATAGTGGAGTATGGGAGACCAATTTGCAAGTCTTCACCAAGCTAGTGCAATCAAGAAAGGTGTTCCATCTTAAGGTGGACAAGATCGCTATCATCAAGCTCAAGTGGAATATGCTCAAGGCAAAGGTATGTTCTTGATAGGGTTTCTTTCTTACTGGTCTCATGGAGTTAGTTGGGGAGACCGGTTTATAGGATAGATAGCCGTACTATCAAGAGGGGCTCTCGAGTAAGTAACTTGATCATATCCTTTAGAGAGAGCTCAAACCTTTGCATACTTGGCTTCATATTTCTTGGTTGTTATGTGGATCTTATCCATGTGAGGTTCTTGAGCTTGTGTTAATCATGACAAGCCCAAGTTCATCGAAAACGGATTTCATATGCATTCTCTATTGCGTTTTTGATGTTGGAGGTTTTACCGGTTTGTCTTTTCTAGATAGGTTAAACCTTTCATCATTTGGTTCTATCCTCCCTTGCTGGACTATGATGGTTCTCTGCATGATCTTGTAGATCTCATTACTATCTTCGAAACGAGCCCAAGATCATCAAAATCGGAGTCCGGATGCAAAAGTTATGGGCGTTTCAGTTTTGCTATTTCTGTCAGTTTTACCTTGGGCGGAATGTCTGGCCGTTTTCAGCCGGAATGTCCGGCCCGGCCGGAATGTCCGGCTAATTCACGCCGGACTGTCCGGCCCTGGGATCTTGTCGACCTCCCTGGACATTCAGAACACCATATCGGACTCCACCCGGACTCTGGCCGGAATCTTCATAGGCCGGAGTGTCCGGTCAGCATCTCCCGGAGTGTCCGGGGTAAGTTGCTCCAAGGGCTCTAGTTCCAGGGGCCCTATATAAAGGCCCCTTCTTCTACCTTGGTTGCTGCGGTTTTTCCAACCTCAAGAACCCTAAAACTGAGCCACCATTGTTGATCTCTTGAGCTTGCTTCCCTCTCAATCCCTCCTATGATTCTTGCATATTCTTGAGGGATTTGATAGAGGAGATCTAGATCTACAATCCCACCAATCAATCTCTCCTCTGAGTGAGGGGAACATAGTGGGATCTAGATCTTGGAGTCTTTTGTGGATTTCCTCCATTGTTCTTCCTCTCTTATTCCCCCATAAGCTTTTGTAGCTTTGGTGGAATTTGGGAGTGAAGGGCTTGAGCACTTCTTGTGTTCTTGCCATTGCATTTGGTGCATCGGTTTGAGTTCTCGGTGAGGATTCGATTGGGTGAAAGGTGAGAAGCTTTTTACTCTTGGGTTCATTGGAACCCTAGACGGTTTGGTGGTTTTGCAGGTTTGTGGATTACTTGGGGCCTCCAATTAAGTTGTGGAGCTTTCCCCAAGCTTGTTTGTTGGGAGCCTCCAATTATGTTGTGGAGAAGTGCCCCAACCTTGTGAGAGGTTCCGGATTGCCACCGACAAGTGCACCGATAGTGGAAGTGTGGATCAATCCCGTTGGGGTGAGATTCACATGAGAACAAGGGAGGCCTTTTGTGGCATTGGTGGTTTGATACCACCCCCTCTCCAAACGAGACGTACTCCATGTTGGGAGGAACTCGGTAAAATATCGTCGTCTCCGCGTGCCTTGGTTATCTCTATATCCGAGCTCTTACTTATGCACTGTACTTTGTGATAGCCTTCGTGCTTGAAGTATATATCTAGCTATCACATAGTTGCTTGTCTTGCTTAGCATAAGTTGTTGGTGCAAATAGGTGAACCCTAGTTGTTCTAGGTTTTGTGCTTAACAAAGTAAACGCTAGTTTAATTCCGCCTTTGTTGAGCCCCTCTCGGAAAAGTTTTTAAACCGCCTATTCACCCCCCCTCTAGGCGGCATCTATATCCTTTCACATGAGATTTTCAACTTATAACTTGTCAAGCATATCCTCATATTTGTGTCACTTTAACCTTAATCACCTAAAGATGCTTATGATAGGGGCAATGAGAGCTGAAACCTAATAAGTACCATAATTTTTGGAAGCTCTTTATGAAACTTGAATCCCTACTTCCTTCTATGAAGGGCCTTTCTTTTTTACTTTTATGTTGAGTCTCCTTCTTCTATCTTTATGCACCTGTTAAGAGAGCATAGTGGTCATTCTTAGTTTAATGTGCATTGTCCCAAAACTTGTTGATTGATTCATAACTTTGATATTGCTTGTTCTTAAACTATTTGTATCTAGTCACCCTTATGAACTTTAAGGTGTCCTATGCATTTATGTTTTGCTACACCATGAGGGACAAGCTAAATACCATTCTCATTATGTTTTCTATATGTGAAACAAACAAACGTCTTTCAAAGCATTGTTATTCATGAATCTTTTGTTTGTACCTTTTCATGTTACAACATAGTTGCTATGTGTAACATCCCAAAACTTTAATCAAAGTTATCAAGATCCAAATCTAACAAAAACTTTTTATTATTAAAATAAATAGGAATGCATGTGTGTATGCATTAAGATAGAATTGTTTGGAAATGCTATGTTTGATTGTTCTAATGGTTGTAAAATGATTCAAAGGTGAATGCCACATCATCTAGATCTTTCAAAAACAAAATCCAAAGAAAAAGAAATCAAATAAGATTAATAAAGGCAAATGGTCACTTTTGCCATTTTAATCCACTAGGCCTCTTTAGGTGTTCCTAGAAGTCAAATACAAACAGTAACAATTCTAACTATTTGTACCCCTTGCTAGTACAAGTAAAGATCTACCAAGGCCCACTTTGAATTATTACAAAAACATCTAAACACTAATTTTAAATGGCATTTGAAAATGGAATCTATCTCATATGCATACATCTCACTTTTTCAAAAACCACTCAAATGAGTTCACCTTGACAATCCCAAGCAAACACAGACTACCAAGCATGATATCAAGTCACACACCAAAAATTATTTCAAAATTCAAATAAAAGTTTCTTGCGGCCATTGTGTCGAACACCCTGTGATCACAGATAAACCTGCCTAACTAACACTGATTTGATCAATGTTTTGTCGAGCCAATTAACCTCAATTCACTCCTCTGGTCTCCCCTAGTCCCAACCAAGCCATAAACAGGCTACCCTTTAGCCTTTAGCAGCAGTGTCGCGCCACCCCGAAGCCATGCCCGCCGGTCAAGCATGGGCAGCTCGCAGGAGACAACCCAGCCCCTCTCCGCCGTGCTTGGGAGGTAGGCATTATAGCACCGCCACCCACGGTCGCTTCCTCGAGCAATGCCAACCCCTGGACCATCGAGGCACGCTCGCTCCCACCGCCTTTGCACCGTGCACAGACCACGCCAGAGCACTATCCCCGACAGCCTCGCACACGCCGCGCCTTGACCTCAGCTTGCACACACCGCTCCGCCATAACCCCAGCATGCTCTAGGACATGCCCTTTTCCCTCCGCGCGACCAGCAGCCACTGCACGCCGCGTCGAGCACCGCCTCTGCCGCGTAGAGCGTCGACCTTTCCCGACTGCATACCACCGCCCCTAGTCGTGCCATTGCGCCATAGCTGACCTCCAGGAGGCAAGCCACCGTCCGTCTACCCCGCCCATGCCTTTAGCATCCTGTACCACCGTCATCGACGAGCTCACCATCGCACCCCACGGCCTCCTCGTCGACCTATAAAAGGATCCCTCCCCTTCACCATTTCTCCACACTCCAACATTCCCCACCTCCCAATGAGTCGCTCACACCATCCCCGGAGCCACTCGAGCCACCGTTCGCCGGAATTTCCATCGGAGCCGCCGCAGCAGAGGAGGAAGGGGGCAGTCGATTGCGACCACCCCAGGGGCCGCCGCGACCTCGCCTAAGTCCGCCGTCGTCCACTCGTTCGATTGCCCCCATCACGATGTTAGCTGGAGCCCTGGTAAGCCCCCAATCGACCCCCACCGAGCCGCTAGGGTTTAGTCTCGCCGACGACCTGTCCGTCATCGACGATGAACCAGAGCCGTCGATCATAGTTCTAATCGCAGGGCCCACATCGCCCCGTACCCCTTCGTGTTAGAAGAGCCGCTGACATGCGGGGCCCCCTGTCAGCTGTCCTCTGCGCCGCGGAGCGTCACTGGGCCGGCCCGTTTAGTTTCCCGCTCTGGCCCTAAAATTCAAATATAGGTTTTTCTATTTAGACTTAAAATCAATTATGTCCACTAGTTTAAAAATCAATTCAGAGAGTTTTACTAAACCAAATTGAATAATTCAATTTTTTTTAGAAAGGTAATTAAAATCTATATCCAAGACCGTTGGATTTAAATCAATTGGTGTTATAGATCACATATAGCAAAAATAACAAAACAGAGACTTTTCTACATTCAAAGATTTTTCAAAAATCAACCATAATAGCTTTTGAGTTGATTCCAACTCTCAAAAATCACATTTGATAATACCTATCTGAATATGTAATAATATTTAGGTTTGCATGCAGTGACTTTGGACTAGTCCCAAAATAATGCTATATTGGCATTTCTAGTCACTTTAAATCATTTAAATATGAATCCTAAACTTTATAAAATGTGATCCAACATTTAAATCACATTCCCATGTATTAGAATATGTGGCGATGACATGTGTCCACATGATCCCATATTTTAATTGGAGAATATTAAATCTTAATTAATTTCAATGAGTAGAAATTACTTTTCTCAAATAAAATAAATGAAACTAGTTCATTAAATCTTGTGATGAATGTGATGATGCTACATCATCAAGTGTGTGCCTTAGTGTGCTAAATAGACTAGTTAAGTATTGTTTGGTGATTGTGTATCCTGTATGTGTTTATAGACGATAGTACCGACCAAGTCTACGAGGAGGAGGAGTTCTACCCCAAAGAAGACGAGGAGAATTTCAACCACTGCACCAACCAAGGCAAGCCATCATTAAGAATGAAAGCTAACCCCTGCAAGCAAGATAACCTAAGGAAGATGCATTAGGCATGCTTTGGTTATACATTTTGATTTATACCCATCCCAAGTTTTACTTACAAGTTTTACCTTTTACTTTATCAAAGTTTTCTTTTACTTTTAGTAATACTTTGTGAGATTTTAGAAAGTAGTTTGGATAGCATAAAGAGTATAAAACTTGGCCTATACTAGATGTCATTCTATGGCATGAGATTGAGATTAACATCCCACCTTAGTGAACAATCTTAACTTAGTAGTTGGAGCTAAACCAAAAACTTGATCACTCTAGATGGGAATACTTGGTGAAAATGCTTATGAAAACCTTGGAATGATGAGTCATTCTACTGAGATGTTTTGACATGTGTTGAGAAACACAAATGGTTTATGATGATGAAAATGTTGAGGCATGAGCCTTAGCCCTTTATAAAAACTGATGGTTGGGTTCGGATGCGATACAATTCCAATTTTACCGTACAACCACAATACCTGAATTGGGTAAGGCTTAGCCGGAAGTTTATATGCATTAGTATGAGTTCCCTCGCGGGAGAGGTTTGAGCTGAGGCTACCTCTTGATGATGTCCACCTATGCAGTGCCCAGGATGGCAGATGGCCATGGCTGGGAGGCCAAGCTCATAGGAGATGTGCTTATACTAGAGTGTGTAAAGGAAAGGTTATGTTTGATTATCCGCATACTAAGTATGATGATTCAGGGTTATCCCTGACGGATGTATTGAATTTTGTGGTGAAAGTGTACTACCTGTGCAGAGTTTCAAACTATTCGAATAGCCGCGTCCGCGGTTATAGACAGTTGGAGTGGCCATACTGTTCCGTTGTCAGATGTTTTCAAAATGACTTATGACATGATTTGTGACTTGACTTGACTTGACCACAACAGGGTTGTGACTATGAAAACTAAGTTCCCACTTAGGTGATTTAGAACTTTATTTTAGCTTTCTTTGTTTCTGAACTCAGCTTAGGTTTCAAACTTAACTTTGCAAACAAACTTATAACTTAGCATTCCTACTAGAACTACCTTACTTGTTAGTGCTAGTTTGCGAGTACTTAAATAGTACTCATGGCTTTGTCCCTGGCTACTCCCGTGGCTAGACTATGATGCGGACTATCCGGAAGAAGGACCGCAGGACGGCTACGACGACTAGGATCATCTCCCATCATCAGCATTACCTGTGACACTAAAGATGGAGCCCACCGCTATGCTTATTATTCCACTGCTTGTTTGTACTAAGACTGGATCATGAGATCCTTTATTTGTGCAAGACCTTATTATGGTTTGTAATGGATGACGTACTATGATATCCAATCTGTTATGTCTCGCAAAAATGGTAATCCTGGGATTGCGATGTAAGGCATAGTAGGCATCTGGGATTAAAAATCCGGGTGTTTACAAGTTGGTATCAGAGCCATCCTGACCATAGGAGACCCTAGTTAGAATGGGCGTCCGACCAAAAACTTAGTTTCGAAACCAAAGTGAATATTTATGAAAATCTATTTCCCCTCTTACCCTTGAGATTCTTTCAAAAAGATACATTTTCCTCAAAATTCCTACATTACTACATAAAATTTGACACACTTGATCACCTCACTAACTTCTCATCCTAAATTCTTATAGATGGAAGTTCATTTCTGCAAGTTCTACCAGTTGGGCAACAGAGGCCAACTGATCTTCGAGAGGGATCTTGATGCACTGTCTGAGTATCTTGAGCGTCCGCATCTAGAATTATTCGGAGCTCAACTCAATGACCACCCAGGAGGAGATTTACAATGGCTAATAGTTATTGACCTTCGAGGCAAGATGGAGGCACCTCTTTCCAAGAAGATTCAATTCACCATGAGGGAGAACAACTGGCTAGATGGATTAGCCAGGGCTATGCATGAAGCTCTCGCCCGTCTTTGTGAACAAAATGTCAACTTGATCCAGGGAACTCACTTTGCTCACTATGCAAGGCGTGATTCGATGGGAGTGCCTCTGGAGATGCCAAGTCACCCGGAGTTGAAGCGCCAAGTGGAGAACCTCGACTTCCTGCTGTATGATAGACAAAAGGAATTGGACAATGCTCGAGAGTATGCCAACCACAACCTTGCCATTGCCGCCCAGAAGGCCCAAACTTTTTCACTGCTCATCAAGGATCGTCAGTCACTTCACTGTCAACGCGCAAAGAAGGATCGCACCATCACCCGTCTTCACAAGAAGGTGGCCGACCTCGAGAAGACCATCAAGGAGCAAGAATCCCAGCTTGCAGCAAAAGAAGAAGAGGAAGAAGGTGAAGACATCCAGGGGACATTCACTCGTACCTCAGCAATGATGATGACCACCTAGAGGATGATGCCATGGGCTTCTACACCGACAATGATGACTCTGACTTCATCGATGATGAGTAGATGCACTAGAGCACTATCGTAGGAGTGAGAAGTATCGGTCCCATTGTATCTTAGCTCATAGAATGGTTTTTAAAACCATTTGTTTTCCTTTCATGTTGTGGTGTGTGTGTTTGTATCGTGTGCTTTGCTTGAATGAATGAAAAGAAGTGAGTTGCAAAACCTGAGTCAAACTCAAAGTTTTAGCTTTGAAACCAAAACCATAAACCTTAGAACTTACCCTCTTACCCCATTATCTATCTCAATCTTTAGATGACTCGTGGAAACCAAGGAGGGAGAAGCTCATTGCAGGACCCAATGCTGCAGATTCTGCAGACGCTAATTGCGGACCACGAAGCTAGTAGAGCAGAGCGCCAAGCAAACCTAGCCACCCTACAACAGATCGCCTAGATGGCTTACAAGAATCAAGGCCATGGAAATCAGGATCATCATGGATCCAAACTCAAAAACTTCCATAATACCAATCCCCCTATCTTTAGCAAGTCTGAAGACCTGCTGGATGCTGATGATTGGTTACAGACCATGGAGAATAACTTAGAAATCGCAGGAGTGGAGGCCAACGAGAAAGTTCGGTTTACCACCCACTATCTGGCAGGAGATGCAAGAGCTTGGTGGAACAGCACCTACACAATGAACCACAGTCAAGTGATGACGTGGGAAGCTTTCAAGGTCAAGTTTAGCCGCACCCATGTGCCGTGGGGTTTAGTCACCAGAATGAGAGATGAATTCAGAGAGCTAAAGCAAGGCAGAATGAATGTAGTGGAGTACTGTGACAGATTCTTGTCCCTCGCCAGGTATGCACCTGATGAAATCAACACGGAAGTCAAGAAGGAGAGATTTCTGAACGAATTGCATGATGAGATGTAGACGGTGCTAGTCAACATCCGTTTTGATGATCTCGAAGAGCTAGTAGACTCTGCCATCCAGATGGAAGGGAAGATCAACCAAGCGAATGACAACCGCAAACATCGGATGATGCACCAAGCTAGGTCCCACAGTGCCTAGAAGTATCGCCCCAACCCATCTGTCGGATATGCCCTGTGGAACAATAGACTCCCAATGTCTCGCCCAAGCTACCCCAACCATAGCGGAGGAAATGTGAAGACCGGAGGGAACCACAACAACCACCACCCCGGCAACTCCAACAACTTCAACCGTGCATCGCCCAAGTCCAATAGCAACAACAACAACAATACTGCCCCAAGGACTGGAACCAATGTCGTGCTAGTTGCAGCAAAAGACAAGTCCTAGATTACTTGTTTTGAGTGTGGAGTGAAGGGTCACTACTCCAATGAGTGTCCCAGGAAGATTGCCACCACTGCCAATGTAAATGCCCCAGCTCAGCAGCAACGCCATGTTCAGCCCAGAAGAAGATTCGCCCCAGGGAATCCTCACAACCGCAACGGCCGTCTCTTCCACATGAATGCCGAAGAAGCCCAAGAAGCGCCAGATGTCATGCTGGGTATGTTTTCTGTTAACTCAGTATTAGCAAGAGTGCTGTTTGATTCTAGAGCATTGCACTCGTTTGTTACCGAAGAATTTGCATGCACTAGTAAGATTCACCCAACCAACTTGAAGCATGTTATGATAGTTCAAATACCTGGTTTAACCACCAAAGCTACAAAATTTTGCAAAGCTGTGCCTATCAGAATACATGGGATAGATTTTATTGCCAATCTAATAGTACTTGGAACCAAAGGTTTGGAAGTAGTACTAGGTTGGATTGGATGTCAAAGCATAAAGGATTGATCGACTATGCCAAGAAAGCCATCACCATGACTAGTAGCTCTGGAGTATCAGTAGAGCATATATCTGAAACCTTGCCCCATCAATTCAAATGCAACAAGAGTCTAGCCCTACCCACCATAGACCAAGTTAGAGTAGTCTGTGAATACCCCGACGTATTCCCAGATGAATTGCCTGGTATGCCCCCAGATCGGGATATTGAGTTCATTATTGAACTAATTCCTGGAACTGGGCCCATAGCTCAGAGACCCTATAGCATGAACCCATCAGAGTTAGTGGAGCTTAAGAAGCAACCTGATGCTATGCTGGAGAAAGGCTTGATTCAACCAAGTGCATCGCCATGGAGATTGCCCGTGTTGTTCACCGACAAGAAAGATGGAGGCAACCGTTTGTGCACAGATTACAGGAAGATGAATGATGTCACCATCAAGAACAAGTACCCATTGCCCAATATAGAGGATCTTTTTGATCAGTTGACTGGTGCTAGAGTGTTCTCTAAGATCGATCTTAGGATTGGTTATCACCAACTTAAGATTCGTGCAATGGATATTCCAAAGACCGCCTTTACCACCAGATATGGATTATATGAGTATATGGTCATGTCTTTTGGATTAAACAATGCTCTCGCTTATTTCATGAATCTCATGAATAAGATCTTTATGAATTTTCTGGATAAGTTTTTCGTTGTGTTTATCGACGATATTCTTATCTACTCCAAGTGAGAAGAAGACCATGAGCAACATCTGATGATCATCCTTGAAACCCTGAGAGAGCATCAGTTGTATGCCAAGTTCAGCAAATGTGAGTTCTGGCTGAAGGAAGTAGGATTCCTCGGACATATTGTGTCGGCAGGAGGAGTCGCTGTTGATCCCGCCAAGATAAAAGATGTTGAAGAATGGGAGCCCCAACCACTCAAACCCAAGTCCGTGCATTTCTCAGATTAGCGGGATATTACCGCAAGTTCGTAGAAGGATTTTCGAGCATCGCAAGACCCATGATCCAATTGTTGAAGAAGGACAAGAAGTTTGAATGGACCGACAAATGTGAAGCAAGTTTCCAAGAGCTCAAGAAGAGATTGATTTCAGCCCCAATATTGATTATGCCAGATATCAAGAAGTCATTTGATGTGTATTGTGATGCATCCAAGATTGGTCTCGGATGTGTATTGATGCAAGAAGGCAAAGTCATCGCATATCTGTCTCGACAATTGAAGCAGCATGAGCAGAACTACCCTACCCATGATCTTGAATTAGCAGCTGTAGTTTTAGCCTTGAAGACATGGCATCATTACCTTATGGGTAATCGCTGTGAGATTTACTCAGATCACAAGAGCTTGAAGTATATTTTCACTCAGAAGGACCTGAATATGAGGCAAAGGAGATGGATAGAGTTAATCAAGGATTATGACCTTGACATTCACTATCACCTCGGCAAAGCCAATGTGGCAGCGGATGCTCTTAGCAGATTGCCATGTAGGTTAAATACCATGATCAAGGAAAAGCAGCCAAGTTTGCATGAAGAATTGGAGCAGTTTAGAACTGAGCTAGTTAGTAAAGGATTTTTAGCTAGCATTGAACTTCAACCCACTTTGATCAGTCAGATCAAGGAAGCCCAGAAGGGAAATGCAAGTATCGACGGAATCAAGCGTCGTATTGGTACAGGAAAGGTACTTGGATTCACCGAAGACGAAGAAGGAGTTTTGTGGTGCAAAGGACGTATCTGTGTGCCAGCAGATTCGGAGCTGAAGCAAGTTATCATGCAGGAAGCTCATGATACTATTTATTCTAACCACCCCGGAGGAACGAAGATGTATCAAGATTTGAAGGAGCACTTTTGGTGGCACAAGATGAAGAGAGAAATCGGAAGCTACATCGCCAAGTGTGGTATCTGTCAGAGAGTCAAAGCAGAACATCAGAGACCCACATGACTGTTGCAACCATTGCAGATTCCGGAATGGAAATGGGATTCTGTCAGAATGGACTTCATCACCAGTTTGCCTACTTCTAGTAGGGGAAATGACTCAATCTGGGTCATAGTTGATAGACTATCAAAGGTAGCCCATTTTATACCTGTCAAGACAACCTACCAAAGTTCGAAGCTAGCAGAGTTGTACATTGCTAGAATCGTCAATTTGCATGGAACCCCCAAGACCATAGTGTCGGATCGAGGAACCCAATTTACCTCGAGATTTTGGCAGAAAGTCCAAGAAGGATTAGGCACCACGTTGAATTTCAGCACAGCTTATCACCCGCAGACCGATGGACAGACTGAAAGAGTCAACCAAATCTTAGAAGATATGTTGAGAGCTTGTGTGTTAGAGTATGGATCAAAATGGGAAGATTGTCTGCCTTTCGTAGAATTCTCATACAATAATAGTTATCAAGCCAGTTTGCAAATGGCCCCATTTGAGTTCTTATATGAAAGAAAGTCTCGTACCCTTTGAATTGGTCGCAAGTAGGAGAGAGTTAGATTTTCAGACCCGACATCCTACGAGAAGCCGAAGAGAAGGTTCACAAAGTCCGTGAGCACCTCAAGTCCGCCCAATCGAGACAGAAGAGTTATGCTGACAAGAGACGTAGAGACCTGACTTTCAATGTCAGAGATTTTGTGTATCTCAAAGTTTCGCTGTTGAAGGGAACACAACATTTTAGTCTGAAAGGAAAGTTAGCCCCCAGATATATCAGACCCTTCAAGATTCTGAATCATCGAGGAGAAGTATCATATCAACTGGAACTGCCTGAAGAGATGTCTGCCATCCATAATGTGTTCCATATCTCGTTACTTCGCAAATGCCTAGAAGTGCCGGAGAAGACCGAAGTTTTCAAGAACATCGATCACCGAGCCGTTGATATCAACAAGGATCTGACGTATCATGAAGTGCCCATTCGTATTTTGGAGGAAGCTTACAGAACCACCAGGACTCGGAGTATCAAATTTCTCAAGATCCAATGGAGCAACCATACCAAATAAGAAGCCACTTGGGAGCGAGAAGATTACATTAGGACTGAGTTTCCATATCTCTTTAGTTCCTAGTTTTCTTTCTTAAATCTCAGGACGAGATTTTGTTTAAGGGGGAAGGTTTGTAACATCCCAAAACTTTAATCAAAGTTATGAAGATCCAAATCACCCAATTTGGGGTTAACAAAAACTTTTTATTATTAAAATAAATATGAATGCATGTGTGTATGCATTAAGATAAAACAATTTGGAAATGCCATGTTTGATTGTTCTAATGGTTGTTAAATGATTCAAAGGTGAATGCCACATCATCTAGATCTTTCAAAAACAAAACCCAAAGAAAAAGAAATCAAATAAGATTAATAAAGGCAAATGGTCACATTTGCCATTTTAATCCACTAGGCCACTTTAGGTGTTCCTAGAAGTCAAATTGAAACAGAAACAATTCTAACTATTTGCACCCCTTTATAGTACAAGTAAAGATCTACCAAGGCCCACTTTGAATTCTTACAAAAACATCCAAACAGATAAACCTGCCTAATTAACACAGTTTTGATCAATGTTTTGTCGAGCCAATTAACTTTAGTTCACTCCTCTGGTCTCCCCTAGTCCCAACCAAGCCATAAACATGCTACCCTTTAGCCTTTAGCAGCAGTGTCGCGCCACCCCGAAGCCATGCCCGCCGGTCGAGCACGGGCAGCTCGCAGGAGACAGCCCAGCCCCTCTTCGTCGTGCCTGGGAGGTAGGCGTGATAGCACCGCTGCCCACGGTCCCTTCCCCGAGCAATGCCAGCCTCTGGACCACCGAGGCACGCTCGCGCCCACCGCCTTTGCACCGTGCATAGACCAGGCCAAGGCGCCGTCCCCGACAGCCTCGCACACGCCGCGCCTTGACCTCAGCTTGCACGCGCCGCTCTGCCATAACCCCAGCATGCTCCAGGACATGCCCTTTTCCCGCCGCGTGACCAGCAGCCACCGCATGCCGCGTCGAGCACCGCCTCTGCCGCGTAGAGCGTCGACCTTTCCCGACCGCATACCACCGCCCCTAGACGTGCCATTGCACCATTGCTGACTGCCAGGAGGCAAGCCACCATCCGCCCACCCCGCCCATGCCTTTAGCACCGTGTACCACGGTCACCGACGAGCTCACCGTTGCACCCCACGGCCTCCTCGTCGACCTATAAAAGGAGCCCTCCCCAGCACCATTTCTCCACACTCCAACACTCCCCACTGAGTCCCTCACACCATCCCCGGAGCCACTCGAGCCACTGTTCATCGGAATTTCCATCGGAGCCACTGCAGCAGAGGAGGAAGGGGCAGTCGATTGCGACAACCCTAGGAGCCGCCGCGACCTCGCCTGAGTCCGTCATCGTCCACTCGTTCGATTGGCCCCATCGCCACGTTAGCTTGAGCCCTGGTAATCCCCCAATCGACCCCCACCGAGCCACTAGGGTTCAGACTCGCCGGCGACCTGTCCGTCATCGACGATGAACCAGAGCCGTCGATTTTAGTTCTAATCGCACGGCCCACATCACCCCGTATCGCTTCGCGTTAGATGAGTCGCTGACATGCGGGACCCCCTATCAGCTATCCTCTGCGCCGCGGAGCGTCACTGGGCCTGCCCATTTAGTTTCCCGCGTTGGCCCTAAAATTCAAATATAGGTTTTTCTATTTAGACTTAAAATCAATTCTATCCACTATAGATCACATATAGCAAAAACAACAAAACAGAGACTTTTCTACATGCAAACATTTTTCAAAAATCAACCATAATAGCTTTTGAGTTGATTCCAACTCTCAAAAATCACATTTGATAATACCTATCTGAATATGTAATAATATTTAAGTTTGCACGCAGTGACTTTGGACTAGTACCAAAATAAAGCTATATAGGCATTTCTAGTCACTTTAAATCATTTAAATATGAATCCTAAACTTTATAAAATGTGATCCAACATTTAAATCACATTACCATGTATTAGAATATGTGGTGATGACATGTGTCCATATGATCCCATATTTTAATTGGAGAATATTAAATCTTAATTAATTTCAATGAGTAGAAATTACTTTTCTCAAATAAAATAAATGAAACTAGTTCATTAAATCTTGTGATGAATGTGATGATGCTAGATCATCAAGTGTGTGCCTTAGTGTGATAAATAGACTAGTTAAGTATTGTTTGGTGATTGTGTATCCTGTATGTGTTTATAGACAATAGTACCGACCAAGTCTACGAGGAGGAGGAGTTCTACCCCAAAGAAGACGAGGAGAATTTCAACCACTGCACCAACCAAGGCAAGCCATCATTAAGAATGAAAGCTAACCCCTGCAAGCAAGATAACCTAAGGAAGATGCATTAGGCATGCTTTGGTTATACATTTTGATTTATACCCATCCCAAGTTTTACTTACAAGTTTTACCTTTTACTTTATCAAAGTTTTCTTTTACTTTTAGTAATACTTTGTGAGATTTTAGAAAGTAGTTTGGATAGCATAAAGAGTATAAAACTTGGCCTATACTAGATGTCATTCTATGGCATGAGATTGAGATTAACATCCCACCTTAGTGAACAATCTTAACTTAGTAGTTGGAGCTAAACCAAAAACTTGATCACTCTAGATGGGAATACTTGGTGAAAATGCTTATGAAAACCTTGGAATGATGAGTCATTCTACTGAGATGTTTTGACATGTGTTGAGAAACACAAATGGTTTATGATGATGAAAATGTTGAGGCATGAGCCTTAGCCCTTTATAAAAACTGATGGTTGGGTTCGGATGCGATACAATTCCAATTTTACCGTACAACCACAATACCTGAATTGGGTAAGGCTTAGCCGGAAGTTTATATGCATTAGTATGAGTTCCCTCGCGGGAGAGGTTTGAGCTGAGGCTACCTCTTGATGATGTCCACCTATGCAGTGCCCAGGATGGCAGATGGCCATGGCTGGGAGGCCAAGCTCATAGGAGATGTGCTTATACTAGAGTGTGTAAAGGAAAGGTTATGTTTGATTATCCGCATACTAAGTATGATGATTCAGGGTTATCCCTGACGGATGTATTGAATTTTGTGGTGAAAGTGTACTACCTGTGCAGAGTTTCAAACTATTCGAATAGCCGCGTCCGCGGTTATAGACAGTTGGAGTGGCCATACTGTTCCATTGTCAGATGTTTTCAAAATGACTTATGACATGATTTGTGACTTGACTTGACTTGACCACAACAGGGTTGTGACTATGAAAACTAAGTTCCCACTTAGGTGATTTAGAACTTTATTTTAGCTTTCTTTGTTTCTGAACTCAGCTTAGGTTTCAAACTTAACTTTGCAAACAAACTTATAACTTAGCATTCCTACTAGAACTACCTTACTTGTTAGTGCTAGTTTGCGAGTACTTAAATAGTACTCATGGCTTTGTCCGTGGCTACTCCCGTGGCCAGACTATGATGCGGACTATCCGGAAGAAGGACCGCAGGACGGCTACGACGACTAGGATCATCTCCCATCATCAGCATTACCTGTGACACTAAAGATGGAGCCCACCGCTACGCTTATTATTCCGCCGCTTGTTTGTACTAAGACTGGATCATGAGATCCTTTATTTGTGCAAGACCTTATTATGGTTTGTAATGGATGACGTACTATGATATCCAATCTGTTATGTCTCGCAAAAATGGTAATCCTGGGATTGCGATGTAAGGCATAGTAGGCATCTGGGATTAAAAATCCGGGTGTTTACAAGTTGGTATCAGAGCCATCCTGACCATAGGAGACCCTAGTTAGAACGGGCGTCCGACCAAAAACTTAGTTTTGAAACCAAAGTGAATATTTATGAAAATCTATTTCCCCTCTTACCCTTGATATTCTTTCAAAAATATACATGTTCCTCAAAATTTCTACATTACTACATAAATTTTGACACACTTGATCACCTCACTAACTTCTCATCCTAAATTCTTATAGATGGAAGTTCATTACTGCAAGTTCTACCAGTTGGGCAATGGAGGCCAACTGATCTTCGAGAGGGATCTTGATGCACTGTCTGAGTTTCTTGAGCGTACGCATCTGGAATTCTTAGGAGCTGAACTCAATGACCACCCGGGAGGAGATTTACAATGGCTAATAGTTACTGACCTTCAAGGCAAGATGGAGGCACCTCTTTCCGAGAAGATTCAATTCACCGTGAGGGAGAACAACTGGCTAGATGGATTAGCCAGGGCTATGCATGAAGCTCTCTCCCATCTTTGCGGACAGAATGTCAACTTGATCCAGGGAACTCGCTTTGCTCACTATGCAAGGCGTGATTCGATGGGAATGCCTCTGGAGATGCCAAGTCACCCGGAGTTGAAGCTCCAAGTGGAGAACCTCGACTTCCTGCTGTATGATAGACATAAGGAATTGGACAATGCTCGAGAGTATGGCAACCACAACCTTGCCATTGCCACCCAGAAGGCCCAGACTTTTTCACTGCTCATCAAGGATCGTCAGTCACTTCACTGTCAACACGCAAAGAAGGATCGCACCATCGCCCGTCTTCGCAAGAAGGTGGCTGACCTCGAGAAGACCATCAAGGAGCAAGAAGCCATCATCCGTCAACGTGCAAAGAAGGATCACAAAAATGGTTATCCTGGGATTGCGATGTATGGAATATGGTGTTGACACTATGTCTTATTGTTAGAACTATATCTTTCATGCTATGTTAAAGTACTATGATCCCAGCTATCAATGCTTTACAAATACCTCGATCAAGATTGTGATGGTGCATGTCACCTCAAAAATTATTCTTTTTATGACTTACCTACTCGAGGACGAGCAGGAGTTAAGCTTGGGGATGCTTGATACGTCGTAAACATATCTATAATTTTTGATGCTCCATGCTTGTTTTGTATCAACTTTCTTATGGTTTGTTTACACTTTGAGGTATTTTTATACATTTTCTGGAACTAACCTAGTAACAAGACGCCACAGTGTTAGTTGCCTGTTTTCTATAGTTTTTGGTTTCAGAAAAGCTAGTAAGGGAATATTCTCGGAATTGGATGGGACAAAAGCCAAAGTCAATATTTTACCAGAAGGAACACGGAGTCCGAAGGGCAGCCGAAGTGGGGCCACGAGGTGGCCACACCTAGGGCTGGTGCGGCCACCCCTAGGCGCTCCGTCCTATGGTGTGGTCCCCTCGGGCGTTGATGGCTCGTGTATTAACAAGCTCGTTGGGGAACCCCAAGAGGAAGGTATGATGAGCACAACAGCAAGTTTTCCCTCAGTTATGAAACCAAGGTTTAATCGAACCAGTACGAGCAAGGAAACACCCCAAACATGAATATGAAACTATTTGATTTGATCAAAGTGTTTCATCAGTGAAAGGGTATACATATAAAAGAGAATCTAATTACTATGATTTGATCAATAGTAATGAAATTCAAACTTATAAGAATGGCATAAAAGAAATTGTGAAATGCAAAGCGTTTTGAAACGTCAAAATGCAAAGCATCCCAATGTGATATTAGATATCAAAGGGGGTTAAATAGAAGGCACCAAATAAATCGTTGTAGTGTATATGTAGAGACCATTAGTTAGAAATAGTTAGCACTCAATTCGAATTGGTAAACCATTTGAATTCGTGAAAGTTTTGAGGTTATTTGAAATAACCAAAACAATAGCGAATAAGTCCTTGTAGAGTATTCATTGAAAACTTTGAATACGAAATCCATAGCTAAACCAAAAGGAAAGCAAAACTTGTATTGCTTGGATTTTGGAGCATTCTTGAGAAATCTCACTTTCAGTGATATCTCTCAACCATGGAGCAAATGGAAATTATTGTAAAACATGATGAGGATCCAAAACCCCAGAGTGTTGAGAAGCGCAACGGACAACGTTCCTGAACGATTCTCTGCACAGATGGAAAGAATCAATGATATTGATCATTGTGTTTTCTCCATTATTGTTTTTCACTACATGAAGTAGGATTCAAAGTGTAAATCCATATCTTGTATGGAGATATTTGTGAATCATTTGTCATGATTTTGAAACATGACATACCTACGAACTACAAAGGAAATGATGGTAAACTAAATTATGAGTAATCCTAGAAGCAAAATTCCCTTGAGATTAGAAAACAATTCGTTGTTGAATCTCACAAGTAAAAGGAGTTACTTGAATTTTCCCAAATGACTGCAAAGCCATAGTAGGAAAAAGGGGTGAATGAAAAAAGCACAATTTGTCAAGTATTGGATGAATTCAAATGAATTTGATTCATGTGTGTTGGACGTCTAGTGGATTTAAAACTAGTAAAGTACTAGTATCTCATAGTAAATCTCCAAGTTTGATATTTGATCAAAGGATTTTGAAGTTGTTCAAAGTAGTAAGGAGATATGCAATTTGCATAAAATTGAGTGGGAGCTATGAAAGTCTTCCTAAAACAATGTGTGATTGACATATTTTTAAGTGCGAGCAATATAAGTCTCAAATTCAAATATGTAGGAACATATTTTTAGTGGGAGCTTATAGGAGTAATTCTTAAGTACGTTAAGAATGAAAGCGCAAATACTTATAAATAATGATTTATAAGATGTCGAAGTTGATAATAGGTGTATTATGATATTATGTAGTATTCCTTAAGGGATTCTGAAAAGTGTTTCATAATAGAAGTTAATCAAGGAACCAGTCCTAAATAACTCAAATTAGGAATAGTGTTAAGTTTAGCATCAATGGTTGAAAGAAAGAAAAGGATGATCATCATCCACTATGTTGAGACATAGGTTCTATCTTAGTAAACCATGATGATAACTTAGCATAATATGTGATCCAAAATAAGGAACGTTTGAAAGTGATTAAGTTCGAATCACGGCACGTTGAGCAAAGTTTGTCCGAAGTGTCTAGTAGAGAAATGTGCATATATTTTCCAAATCCATAAAGGATGACATATCTTAAAGAATAAAGAGTTATGTTATAAGGGAATATGTTGGAAACTCCTGTAGATACCAATTAAAGTCAAATAGGAAGCGAGGTGAACAAAACATCGAAAGTTGCATAGAGTGCTCTAGTATTTCGATGAATACATTTATAATAATAAATAAGGGTACCATCTAAAGTGTTGTATAATGTTATGGCGGGGCTAGTTCGCTTTTAATGTAGAATGATGTGTCCCAGGGCACAGTGCCCATGAGAAAGCCCTCGAGGTTGATCTAACGTCACTATAGGCTCCTGGAATCAGGCCTCGCTCTACTGCCATAGCGACGATGCATACACACAGATGCTATCATGTGATGATAAAGTATTAATGTCAATCAAGGTAACATTAGTAAGTTGCAAAGGATTGGGACTGTAAAGTACAGACCCAAGACTCAACCTCTTCCATGGGCAAGCATGTTCAGGGTACCGGTAACATGGTGCCAATGATTTAGAACAAATGCAGCAAGCGTATTTGTACTCTAGTGCAAGTGGGAGACTGTTGGAAATATGCCCTAGAGACAAATAGTAGTAAGGACTATTATCATATTTCATATAGTTTATGATTAAGTTTTATATCATGCTATAACTGTATTGAGTGGAAACATCAATACACGTGTGATATACAAACAACCAGGGGTTCCCAGTGAAACTCTAGTCACTGGTTCATTGGTCAACGGATGATCAAGTTTCCTGATCATGTGGCATTTATGCTAGTTGGAAATGAGGTCATCTCATTCTGAGAATGAGATGATGAACCAATACCCAACCTAAACATCGTGACCCGATCATGTCGCGAAGTTCAAGTTACGATGATTAGAAATGGATCCTCGTAGACTACTCCTTAGACCGTGAGGCTATATCAATCACTGTCTCCCGAGAGTGCTTAGATAGCATCAAACGCCATCTGGTAAAACGGTGGTTATAAAGGTGTGTTCATGTATTCAGAGGAAACCGTAGAGGCAATATATGTCAAGAGCGGGATTTGTCCGTCCATGTGACGGGAAGATACTCAAGGGCCCACTCGGAGAAGTTATATCCAATAGCTACGCAGCGTGTGATTAGATCACGAGGATATCACTTGTCAGAACGAGTTAAGTAGCATTGTTCAGTAACGACATTGGACACGACATGGTGATGTCAATGGTCAGATCTCGGACAATGCAAGTATCGAATGACAAAGGGAATAAGACACGATTGTCCCGGTTCAAACGACGAAAGATCTTCGTGGAACACACAGGGGTCACATGGCCATCTAGGTCCCTTTGTCGATCATTGGTGCGGGAGTGTCCCGACCATGTCTGGAGTGTTCCCGAACCGTGGGGTATCACGCTTAAGGTCTTGATGATGCATAGAGAGTGTTTATAGGATTGGTAGAATCACCGAAGAAAAGAAGAGAAAACTGGAAGGGTTTCGGTAAGTCTGGAGGATGTCCGGAGTGGAGGTGGAAGGTGTTCCATAGCCATGGATGTTGAATAATGTGTGAATGAATGTTAAATATTGATTTAATCATTTATTCATAATTATTTAATAAAGAGAAAATGAATTAAAAAGGTCAAATGCTTAATGGGCCAATTCCGGAGGGAGAGGGCCCATTAGGGGAAAGGAGAGAGGAAGAAGGGGCAAGGGGGAGGCCGGCTGGGCCTAGCCCCCCCGCGCGGGGCCCACTAGGTGGCTGGAGGCCACCTCCTCCCCCTCCTCTCCTTTTGTCCCAACCCGGGACTTTGAGGGAGGTAGTACCTCCCCTCCCCTATATATAGTGGGGTATTTGGCCTAGAAAAATACACCCAATAATCAATAAAGGTGTCCCCACTTTTGGGAGGACCTCCAATTGATATTTTCTCTCTCCCCTCTCTCTCTCTCTCCGTCTCTCTCTCTCTCTCGTGACCGTGGTCCCAAGTCTGGACTGCACGAGCAAGAGACATCTTCACCGCAGAGCACTATCGCGCTGCAGGATTCGGATCCGGGAGCTCTACTTCCACAACTGTTGCTGGATCGGGGAAGCGGGAGTCATCGTCTGGCACCGGACGTGTGTATCTCCCCGCGAGGTGTCGCACTTGAGGCACTCAAGTCGTTGGAGCCAGAAGGAGCGCAAGGACTTCATCACGACCTTGAGCTCGGCTTCGGCACGTCTACATCAACCACGCTCTCCTGAGCGTTGACAACGCTTTTCGGTCTTCAAGGGTAAGTTCACGAAAAGCCCCTCCCGTTACTGTATTACTAATAGATAGGTCCTGGCAGCTATAGGGGTTCAGGGGCGTAGAGTAAAATTTATTGTTTTTATGCGCGGAACCCCTACAGAGACTCAATATATAAGTGGAAGAAAGGCCTTCATAGAAGGAAGCAGGGATTCAAGTCTCATAAAGAGCTTCCAAAAATTATGGTACTTATAGCTTTCAGCTCTCATTGCCCCTATCATAAGCATCTTGAAGTGATTAAGGTTAAAGTGAACAAACTATGGTGTACATTCTTGACGAAGTATAAGTTAGAAATCTCATGTCCCTTGAATACGAGGGCCGCTCCTCATGCTACTCAAGTTTAGTCACAGGTAAGTTCTTGCCATTGTAAGTACATGTGTATCATAGAGAACCGCCAATGGGGTACCCCTTGCCCGATGATACGGAAGAATCCCCATATCAAAATCACAAGGCAAGCAGACAACGAGCATCTCAGCAATCTTCTTATTTACCATGGGAATATGGTGCTTTTTTCTCTCTTTCCTCTTTTCATAATCTCTTTTTTTTCTTTTTCTCTTTTTCTCAATATAGGACTCTTTTTTTATAAGAAGAATGCTTCATAGACAACTCATTATGGTTAGGCTGCAGGTTTCCACCATGTCAGCATGGGTTAGACCAGCGGCCTAGGCGTTTCTCTAACACATATACATAACTCCATGGACTTACAAGCTCCCTTTCATTTCACACCGATGACATCCATAGACAAAAGAGCATGATATCAACTAGGTACAAAGTACCAAGTGCAATGTTGAAAGCGTTCCCCATGACAACATGGTTCTGCTAATCCCCAACAAATAAGTGCAAGCATATACAACACAGACGACACAATGGTTCAAGTTTATTAAGTGCAAGAAAAGTAAAGTGTGCCATCAAGTTCGTGAGAGCTTTAATCACTAGTTTTCTCATAACAATTTTAATTTGGAAGGTAAACAAAAACATGAATATACTTGGAATAGCATAAGCTAGTAGGTAGGTATGGTGGACTCTTTGGAATAACTTGGTTTAGGGAGTTGGATGCATGAGTGGAAATCATACTTGGTTGTGGAGGCTAGCAAAAGACTGGGAGCGACAAACTAAGAGAGCAATAATGGCCATAATCATGCAGAGCGACAAAACATCATTGATCAAAGCATAAAGTGATACTACAAGTTGAAAACTAAAGGATCATAAAGGCTATGGTGACTTTGTATAGTCATAACATGGTGTGAGCATGCGCCAAGTCAACCCAAATAAAGCATCAAAGGAGAATACCACTATACTATGCTTTAATATGCTAAAACAACGCATGATTCATCCAAGGCACATTAAGCAATCTCAATTATTTATAACAACTCATGCTACAACAAAGAATACTAAGCATAAAGCCAAAACAATATCAAGCATGGCATGACAAAGCATAGGCCACAATCAAAAACAAGCTCTTTTTACCACTTAAGCATGAACTTTCCTACTCTTTTCCAAACCAAACCAAACCAAACTATTTGAAAACTAATGTATGAAAGAGGGGGTCCAACCAATTTATTCAGCAAACAAAACAAACCAAGCAAACGAAAACCAAAATGAAAATGAAAATGAAGACGCTCCAAGAACAACACAACTATGCATGAAACAATAAAAATGAAGCGTTTGGAAGAAACTTGGGATTTTTATTGATGAAGAAGGGGATGCCTTGGGTAGCCCCAAGCTTTGACGCTTGTACTTCTTGGATATTTCTTGGGGTGACACGCGTGGCATCCCCAAGCTTGAGCTTTAGTCCATCTTTCATCTCATTACTCATTCCTTCCATACACCTGAAATTTTTCCTTCATACAAAACTTCACACAATCTTTATTAGCAACATTAGTGCACTCAAGATAAAAGGTCTTAAGGTTCAGTTCCAACACCAATAAACTTCCATTAGAACACTAGCTACTGAAGCACTTCCCTCAAAAAGCTCAATTCCCCAAAAGAACTCAAAAAGGAACCAACAAGAAGCAAATGCAGAAAATGGCAGAAATCTGTCAAAACAGATCAGCAGGTAAATACGAATTTTTTCGAAGACCTTCTGTTGCTCAAATCAATAAGTGTTGAACTAAGGAAACTTAGATAACAACCTGGGGCAGAAGCACAAAAATTCACACCTCAAAAAGACATTCAGAGATTTTACACGAAGTTTTACGGTGAAGCACAGAAATCTGTTTCGGGACAGCAACTTTCCCAATCATTACTTCTCTCTCATTAGAGGTTACTCTTGGTACAAAAAGAAAATAAAAAGGATAAGGAGCGGTTATTACTTAAGTAATAACTTCCAATACTCATCTAAAACTTTTGGATTATCTCCCAATAAGTACTTTTCTTTAACGCCTTTAAGTTAGGCATAAGAAGCAAGAAAAAGAATCAAGTGTTCTCAAATGAAGAAGCATTAAAACCAAATTTTGTTTTCATAGGAGAAGCAAAAGAAACATTCTCTCTCTTCTTAGGGAAGTGTTCTATACCTTTATTGAGTGGGAGTTGATATTTAATGGTGCCTTCTTTCATATCAATAATGGCACCAACAGTTCTAAGAAAAGGTCTTCCCAAAGTAATAGGACAAGAAGCATTGTATTCAACATCCAAAACATAGAAATCAACAGGGACATAGGCATTGTTAACCATAATAAGAACATCATTAATACTCCCCATGAGTTTCTTTTTAGCATTATCATCAAATGGGACATTCAAAATAACAATCTTCAAGTGGAGGCAAATCAAGCATATCATAAATCCTTCTAGGCATAATAGAAACACTACTATCAAGATCACATAAAGCTTTGAAATCAAATTCATTCACTTTCATATTAATGATGGGTTCCCAACCATCTTCTTGTTTTATAGGAATAGAAGCTTTATGTTTCATCTTTTCTTCTTTAATCTTTATGAGAGCATCAGTAATGTGTTTTGTAAAGGCCATGTTCATAGCACTAGCATTAGGACTTTTAGCAAGCTTTTGTAGGAACTTCAGCCAAAGATGCTATATTTCTTTCAGCATTAGAGAGTTTTTCCTCAATAGTTTTATTGAAAGCAGTTTGCTTACTAATAAAGTCGTTAAGCATAACTTCAAGTTTAGAGGGAGCACTCCTATTATTGTTGTAGGAACTTCCATAAGCATTACCATTGTTTGTAGGATATGGCTTATAATTGTTGTTACCAAAATTATTCCTATAAGCATTATTGCCAAAATTGTTATTTCTTATAAAGTTCACATCAACTTGCTCTTCTTGAGCAACCAAAGAGGCTAAAGGAACATTATTTGGATCAATATGGGCTTTCCCATTCACAAGCATAGACATAATAATATCAATCTTATCACTCAAGGAGGAGGTTTCCTCAACAGAATTTACCTTCTTACCTTGTGGTGCTCTCTCAGTATGCCATTCAGAATAGTTAACCATCATATTATCCAGAAGCTTTGTTGCAGCACCCGAAGTGATGGTCATAAAGGTACCTCCAGCAACAGAATCCAATAGGTTCCTTGAAGAATAGTTCAATCCTGCATAAAAAGTTTGGATGATCATCCAAGCAGTAAGTCCATGAGTGGGACAATTCTTAACCAAAGATTTCATTCTTTCCCAAGCTTGAGTAATATGTTCATTATCAGATTGTTTAAACTTCATTCTTTCACTTCTCATAGATATAATCTTAGCAGGAGGATAATATTTTCCAATGAAAGCATATTTTCACTTAGTCCAAGAATCAATACTATTCCTAGTTAAGGAATTCAACCATTCTTTAGCTTTTCCTCTCAAAGAGAAAGGAAACAATTTCAGCTTAATAATATCACCATCTATATCCCTATGCTTTTGCATCTCACAAAGTTCAACAAAGTTATTTTGATGGGCAGCAGCATCTTCATTACTAATACCAGAAAATTGTTCTCTCATAACACAAGATTGAGCAAGCAGGTTTTATCTCAAACAAAGTATCTTCAAGCATAGGTGGAGCAATAGGTGTGCTCATAAAATCATTGTTGTTGGTTCTAGTGAAGTCACACAACTTAGTGTTTACAAGAGTAGTCATTTTTTTGTGTTTTTAAATAAGAAAGCAAACTAGTAAAACTAATTTTTTGTGTGTTTTTGATAAAGAAACAAGCAAACAAAAGAAAACGAAACTAAGCAAAACAAAAATAACAAAGTAAAGAGATTGGTTATGAGGGACTCCCCTTGTGAACATGTCCTTGACTCAACGAGAACGGCGCCAGAAAAGTTGCTTGATGGCTCGTGTATTAACAAGCTCGTTGGGGAACCCCAAGAGGAAGGTATGATGAGCACAACAACAAGTTTTCCCTTAGTTATGAAACCAAGGTTTAATCGAACCAGTAGGAGCAAGGAAACACCCCAAAGGTGTTTCTAGCTGAGCCTTGGCAGGGCGCACTACCGGTGCTAGTAGCAACATGGAGACTTGCACAACACAACCACAGAACTATGTCCCCAACTTGCGATGAGGTTGTCAATCTCACCGGTTTTGCTAAAAACAAAGGATTAAACGTATCAAATGGAAGGAAGTAATAGTTCGCAGAAAGTAAACACAAAGCAATAAACAGTTTGTAGATTGTATGTAAAAGAAAGGACCGGGATCCATAGTTCACTAGAGGTGGCTCTCCTTAGATAGATAACATGCTGGGTGAACACATTACAGCGGGGCAATTGACAAACATCGAGAAAGCAATACATGCATGTACTAATCATCTTGACTCCTTTGGAACTTGATTAGGCATTACAACATTATACATAGACCGCCATCCAACTGCATATATGCCTAATAATCCACCTTCAGGTTATCATCTGAACCCCCTCCAGTATTAAGTTGCGAGCAATAGATTATTGCTTTACGAATTGCGTGTAATGTAAACAATATGATTGTTCTATGAACAAAGGATTGTTGTTTTCTCCCTAGTAGAAACAACACATCTAGTACCTTAGAGATTTCTATCACTTCCCCAGACTACCAGAGGCATGAACCCACTATCGAGCATAAATACTAACTCTTGGAGTTGCTAGCATCTACTTGGCCAAGATAGCTACTAACAATGGAAAACATGCAAGATCACAAATAACAAAGACATGATAGAATCGATAATCAATCTGAAATAGCATCTCAATATCCATCGGATCCCCGCAAACAGAACATGCAGAATTACAAATAGATGATCTTGATCATGAACGGAGCTCACAAGATCTAGAAATGAAAGCACAAAGGAGGAGAACCAGCCATCTAGCTACTATATGGACCCGTAGTCCAGAGATGAACTACTCACGCATCACACCGGAGGCTTGCATGATGATGAAGAAGGCCTCCAGGGTGAATTCCCCTCTCCGGCAGGGTGCCGGGAAGAGCTTCAGATCCCTCCCGATCTAGGAATGGAGATGACAGCGGCTACAGACTCTATCATGGATTTTTGATCGGGTACTTAGGGTTTTCATCCCGAGGGCATCTTATAGTCGGAAGGGGAGGCCGAGGGGGTGCCTGGGCTGGCCACACCACCCCCTGGCATGGGCCAGGCCTAGCCGCGCGGCCAGGTGGTGTGGCCGGCCCCTGGCCCTTCTCCGTCTCGTATTCTGGCACTTGATCACTTATGGAAAAATAGGCACTTTGGCTTTTGTCCCATCCAATTCCGAGAATATTCATTTTCTTACTTTCCTGGAACCAAAAACAGCAGAAAACGGGCAGCTGGCACTGTGGCTCTTGTTAATAGGTTAGTCCAAGAAAACATATGAAAAGTACTCCAAAGTGTGGAAAAAACACAAGAAAGTGGATAAAACCAAGCATGGAACATCAAAAATTATAGATACATTTGCAATGTATCAGGCGCCCACCAACCTTGCCCCTTCGCCTATAAAAGTATCCCGATGCAGAAACCCTAAGTACCCGATCAAAAATCCACGAAAGAGTCTGGAACCACCGCCATCTCCATCCCTAGATCAGGGGGATCTGAAGCTCTTCCCGACACCCTACCAGAGGGGAGAGATCATCCCGGAGGCCTTCTTCATCACCATGCCAGCCTCCGGAGTGATGTGTGCATAGTTCACCCTTGGAATATGGGTCCATATAGTAGCGAAATGGTTGGTTCTCCTTTGTGTTACCATGTTTAGATCTTGTGAGCTCCGTTCATGCTCAAGATCATCTATTTGTAATCCTATATGTTGTGTTTGCGGGGATCCGATGGATATTGAGATATTATGTCAGATTGATTATTGATTCTATCATGTCTATGTTATTTGTGATCTTACATGCTCTCCGTTGTTAGTAGCTATCTTGGACAAGTAGATGCTTGCAACTCCAAGAGGGAGTATTTATGCTCGATAGTAGGTTCATGCCTTTAGTAATCTAGGGAAGTGACCGAAATCTCTAAGGATGTAGATGTGTTGTTGCTACTAGGGAGAAAACAACAATCCTTTGTCCATGGGGCAATTGTATTGTTTACTTTACACACTTTGCTTAATGCAGTTATCTATTGCTTGCAACTTAATACTGGAAGGGGTTCGGATGATAACCGGAAGGTGGATTATTAGTCATAGATGCAGTTGGATTATGGTCTATGTATTATGTTGTAATGCCCAATCAAATCTCGTAGGAGTCAAGATGTCTACTATATGCATTGTTATGCTTTCTCAATCTGTCAATTTCCCCGCTGTAATTTGTTCACCCAACATGCTATTTATCTTAAGGAGAAACACCTCTAATGAACTATGGACCCCAGTCCATTACTTTACCATTGATATACCATCTACTATTTACCATTTACTATTTACTTTCTGCAAGCAATTACTATCTTCCACACTATACATTTAATCCTTTGTTTTCAGCAAAACCAGTGAGATTGACAACCTCACTGTAAGTTGGGGCAAAGTTCTGTGGTTGTGTTGTGCAGGATTCCAAGTTGCTAGCAACACCTTGGAGTTGTTTCCTTACTCCTACTGGTTCGATAACCTTGGTTTCATAACTGAGGGAAACTTGCTGCTATGCTCATCGTACCTTCCTCTTGGGGTTCCCAACGAGCTCTACATATCTTGAGTCATCAGGGCCCAAAACATATATATCCGTCATATGGATGGACAAATCCCATTCTTGATCCATGCACTTCGACACATACTTTCAGAATACCTAATGCCACCTTTATAACCACCCAGTTACGAAGCGGCGCTTGATGTCATCAAAGCACTCATCCGGTGATGGTGATTAACACGATCTCATGGTTGAAGGATTAGGCTACTATGTATTTGAAAGCTTGTAGCAAAACAAACTTAATGACTTGATCTTATGCTATGCTTACTATGGGTGTATGTCCATCACATCATTCTCCTAATGATATGATCTTGTTATTAATAACATACAATGTCCATGATCATCTATTAATCAACAAGCTAGTCTTAACAAGAGGCTTACTAGGGACTCTGTTTATGTTTACAAAACACACAAGTATTAGTGTTTCCTTTTAATACAATTATAGCATGGGATGTAAACATTCATCATAAACACAAAGATATAATAATAACCACTTTATTATTGCCTCTTGGGCATATCTCCAACAGTCTCCCACTTGCACTAGAGTTAATAATCTAGATTACATGGTAATATACCTAGTGTTGGTCATGTTTTTCTCTAAGGAGAGGTTTAGTCAATGGATCTGCCACATTCATATCAGTGTGTACTTTGTAAATCTTTATGTCACCATCTTGGACATACTCACGAATAGCATGGAAATGTAGCTTGATGTGCTTCAGCTTCTTATGTGACCTTGGCTCCTGTGCGTTAGCTATGGAACCCATGTTGTCACAATAGATGCCCATCGGGTCCGACACACTAGGAACCACACCAAGCTTAGTAATGAACTCCTTCATCCATATCGCTTCTTGGGTGGCCTCTGAAGAAGCTATGTATTCTAATTCAGTTGAAGATTTCGCCACAATGCTTTGCTTGGCACTCCTCCAGCTCACTGCAGCACCATTCAAAATAAATACATATCTAGACTATGACTTCGATTCATTCAGATCGGTGTTCCAACTAGCATCCGTGTAACTGTTTACAACAAGCTGTTCATCACCTCCATAAGAAAGAACCATATCCTTAGTCCTATTAAGATACTTTAGGATATTTTTGACCACTGTCCAGTGTTCCATTCCAGGATCACTTTGATATCTGCTAGTCAAACTAACAGCATGTGATATATCCGGTCTCGTACACATCATGACATACATGATAGAACCTATGGCTGAGGCATAGGGGATTTTACTCATATTCTCTCTATCTTCTGCCGTAACTGGACTTTGAGTCTTACTCAAGGTCTTACCTGACAACATGGGCAAGAACCCTTTCTTGCTTTCTTCCATTCTAAACTTCTTTAGAACCTTGTCCAGGTATGTACTTTGTGGAAGCGCTATTAAGCATCTTGATCTATCTCTACAAATCTTGATGCCTAAAATGTATGCCGCTTCGCCAAGATCCTTCATTGAAAAACTATTATTCAAATAGGCTTTGACACTTTTAAGAAGTTCTATATCATTCCAAATCAACAATATGTCATCTACATATAGTACTAGGAATGCCAGAGCTCCCACTCACTTTCTTATATATACAAGATTCTCCATAAGTTTGTATAAATCCAAAGTTTTTGATCACCTTATCAAAACATTGATTCCAACTCCGGGATGCTTGCTTTAGTCCGTAAATGGAGCGATGAAGCTTACTTACCTGGTCAGTATCTTTAGGATCGACAAAACCTTTGGGTTGTACCATATACAACTCTTCCTCAGTGTCACCATTAAGGAACGATGTTTTGACATCCATCTGCCAAATCTCATAATCGAAATTTGCAGCGATTGCTAACACAGTCCTCACAGACTTTAGCTTCACTACTGATGAGAAAGTCTCATCATAGTCAACTCCTTGAATTTGTCAGAACCCTTTCCCGAAAAGTCGAGCTTTATAGACAGTAACATTACCATCAACGTCTGTCTTTCTTTTAAAGATCCATTTGTTCTCGACAGCCTTACGGCCATCCGGTAAGTCAACCAGAGTCCATACTTGGTTTTCGTACATGGATCCTATTTCGGATTTCATGGCTTCTTGCCATTTGTCGGAATCTGGGATCATCATAGCTTCCTCATATGTCATAGGGCGTCGATGTTGTCCACCAACATGACATTCAAGGCAGGATCATACCAATCAGGAGTGGTCCGAACCCTCATTGACCTGCGAGGTTCAGCAACAACTTCATTCATGATCATGATCATTAGCTTCCTCTCCTATTGGTGTAGGCGGCACATAAACATCTTCCGGTGCTGCGCTACTCTCAAATCTGAGAGAAGGTTTAACAATCTCGTCGAGTTCTACTTTCCTTCTAGTCACTTCTTTCGAGAGAAACTCCTTCTCAGGAAAGGATCCATACTTGGCAATAAAAACTTTGCCTTCGGATCTATGATAGAAGGTATACCCAATTGTTTCTTTAGGGTATCCTATGAAGATGCATTTTTCCGCTTTGGGTTCAAGCTTGTCGGGTCGTAACTTCTTTACATACGCTTCGCAGCCCCAAACTTTAAGGAACGACAACTTAGGTTTCTTACCAAACCACAATTCATACGGTGTCGTTTCAACAGATTTAGATGGTGCCCTATTTAAAGTGAATGCAGCTGTCTCTAATGCATAACCCCAAAATGATAACGGTAAATCTATAAGAGACATCATAGACCGAACCATATCTAAGAGAGTTCGATTACGATGTTCGGACACACCATTGCGCTGTGGTGTTCCCGATGGTGTCAATTGCAAAGGTATTCCGCATTTCTTTAAATGCATGCTAAACTCATAACTCAGATATTCACCTTCACGGCCAGAATGTAGAAACTTAATCTTCTTGCTATGCTGATTTTCTACTTCACTTTGAAATTCCTTAAACTTCTCGAAAGTTTCAAACTTATGTTTGATAAAGTAGACATACCCATATGTACTCAAGTCATCCGTGAAAGTAAGAACATAATGATATCTCTCACGCGATGCTACACTCATTGGGCCGCACAGCATCGGTATGTATTATTTGTTGGAAATATGCCCTAGAGACAAATAGTAATAAGGACTATTATCATATTTCATATAGTTTATGATTAAGTTTTATATCATGCTATAAATGTATTGAGTGGAAACATAATACACGTGTGATATATAAAAAACCAAGGGTTCCCAGTGAAACTCTAGTCACTGGTTGATTGGTCAACAGATGATCATGTTTCCTGATCATGTGGCATTTATGCCAGTTGGAAATGGAGTCAACTCATTCTGAGAATGAGATGATGAACCAATACCCAATCTAAACATCGTGACCCGATCATGTCACGAAGTTCAAGTTATGATGATTAGAAATGGATCCTCGTAGACTATTCCTTAGACCGTCAGGCCATATCAATCACTGTCTCCTGAGAGTGCTTTGATAGCATCAAGTGCCACTTGGTAATACATTGGTTATAAAGGTGTGGTCAGGTACTCGGAGGAAACAGTAGAGGCAATATATGTCAAGAGCGGGATTTGTCCGTCCATGTGACGGAAAGATACTCAAGGCCCCACTCGGAGAAGTTATATCCAATAGCTGCGCAGCGTGTGATTAGATCACGAGGATATCACTTGTCGGAACGAGTCAAGTAGCATTGTTCAGTAACGAGATTGAACACGACATGGTGATGTCATTGATCAGATCTCGGGCAATACAAGTATCGAGAGACAAAGGGAATAAGACTCGACTGTCCTGGTTCAAACGACGAAAGATCTTCGTGGAACGCACAGGGGTCACATGGCCATCCAGGTCCCTCTATTGATCATTGGTCCGGGAGTGTCCCGATCATGTCTGGAGTGTTCCCGAACCGTAGGGTATCACGCTTAAGGGTTTGATGGTGCTTAGAGAGTGTTTATAGGATCAGAAGAATAGTAGAGAGAAAACTAGAAGGGTTTCGGTAAGTCCGGAGGATGTCCGGAGTGGAGGTGGAAGTGTTCCATAACCACGGAGATTGAATAATATATGAATGAATGTTGAATATTGATTTAATCATTATTCATAAGTATTTAATAAAGAGAAAATCAATTTAAAAGGTTAAAAGGCTTAATGGGCCAATTCCCGGAGGGGAGAGGGCCCATTAGGGAAAGGAGAGAGGGAGAAGGGGCAAAGGGGGTGGTCGGCTGGGCCAAGCACCCCCCCCCCCCCGCGCGGGGCCGACTAGGGCCGGCCGGCGGCTGCTCCTCCCCCTCCTCTCCTTTAGTCCCACCAAGGGACTTTGAGGGAGGTAGTACCTCCTTTTCCCCTATATATAGTGGGGATATTTGGTTAGATAAATACACACAATATTCAATAAAGGTCTTCTCACTTTTGGGAAGACCTCCAATTGATACTCTCTCTCTCTATCTCTCTCTCTTTCTCTCTTTCTCTCTCTCGTGACCGTGGTCCCAATTTCGGACTGCGCGAACGAGAGACATCTTCACCACGGAGGGCCGTCGCGCTACGGGATTCGGATCCATGAGCTCTACTTCCACAACTGCTACTGGATCGGGGAAGCGGGAGTCATCGTCAGGCACCGGACATGTGTAACTCCCCGCGAGGTGTCGCACTTGAGGCACTCAAGTCGTTGGAGCCGTTGGAGCACAAGGACTTCATCACGACCTTGAGGTCGGCTTCGGCTCGTCTGCATCAACCACGCTCTCGTAAGTGTTGACAACGCTTTTCGGTCTTCAAGGGTAAGTTCACGAAAATCCCCTCCCGTTACTGTATTACTAATAGATAGGTCCTAGCAACATCAGGTGTTCAGGGGCGTAGGGTAAAAATTTATTGTTTTCATATGCGGCACCCCTACAATGGTATCAGAGCTAGATCTATGCATAGTAATGCTAGTACGGGTAGAACATACGAGATGTAGCGTGTGGTCGTTGATCTTTTAGTTGTTACCCTCCCACGTGTACTTGTGTATACCGCAACAATGCTTGATGAAGCGACCCCTAACCGACTTTACGCGTTCATTCGCGAGACTGGTCCATGCTTGACATACGGCTTGTACCGTATAAAGTGGCTTAGGGGGTGTCTGCCTCTCTCGCATTAGTTGGTATGCCATTTATAATAGAGGGCCCCAAAAGGGGTGTAGTAGAGACAACTACTTGATCAGCGTTGTGTTGAAAGTTCGTAGGTAAGAACGGTTCTTGTGCGAAAGCCCATTCAACCACGTAAAACATGCAAAGATAAAGTAGAGGCGTCTAACTTTGTTTTGCAGGGGGCGTTGCTTTGTGATATGGTTGTGGCAAAGGTAAAGTGATTACCTTTTGTTACGTAGTAGTAGATAGTCACGGAGGTGACGGACTACCACGCCGGAAAGACACTGGTACCCTGGTATGTACGGCGTCGGAACCCTGGCGCTAGAATCCGGTGACGACGGATGGAGATCACGACGTGAAGGACCATATCACATCGCATTTACATTCAATGTTATTATTTGTATATCTTATTGTGTACTAGTATTAGATACTAGACGGTAGCCTAATAAGATGACCCCTGTTAAAATTACCAACGATTGTGTTCCCCCTTAGTGTGCACCACCAAGAAAGTTCTTCGGTATGAGGCGATCCACAGTACAGGCATGGGTGTTAGACATATCTATGTTCGCATACAGTGGGTGTAAGCCATGTTGCACAGCGAATACACTAAGGTTGAGTTGGCGAGCCTAGCATGTGCAGACATGGCCTCGGAATGCGGATGGTCGAAAGATCGAGCACGAGTCGCATGAATGATGTGACCAACGTTTAGCGTCCACCCTTGAACCCACATTGATGGCCGTGACGATCAGGGGAGATATGGCTGATAGGGGTCGTGTTATCACTAGGAACCCTTATGGAGATAGGTTTTTCTGAGTGGAGTTATTATTAACTCATTTAATTATAAACTTAGTCTAAATTCCTTTTGCAATTGTAAATGTAGAAAAGTTCTCCCCGATGTCACCTTTCCTATTGACGATTGATTGGTTAGAAGGAGAGAAGCTTAGATTAGATGGATCAAACTTCTCTATATGGGTTGCACGTCTCCACGTTCTCCTTAGCGAGAATGATGTGATCAACTACATACTCGACGGGATGGATTTGGATCAACCTATTGACCTAGAGACCCCGGAGCAACGGGAACACCGCTATCAGCGTCGGGAGATGGCCTCCTTCATTTCAGTTACAATGCGTTTTGGAATGGTGGACGAGCTATGGCCTATCATGGCTAATGTCAACCCTCGTACGGTAATGCTACAACTTAGACACATTTCGTGGAACAAGCACGCATATGGGAGCATGAGCCGACGGGAGATTTCCTCTCCATTAAGACGGAAGAAAACTCATCACTTGACGACCACTTGGAGCGCATGCATGATGTGTACATGAGGCATGCATACTTCCTGGATAGCTAGATTACGGGCTCTTTTGCAAATGGCGTTGTACTGCGGTCGCTGCCACCAAGCTACCAAGCACAAGTCAGGACTTGCATTATGAGAGGCGATGTGGAATCAATGGAATTCCACATGTTCGTATCACATCTCAGGAATGTGATGGTTGACCCATTGTCGCTGAGGTCATCAATGACAAAGGTATATATTTGATATAAAATTTTATAAATGTTATAATCTTGCAAAAACATTTGCAGTGTTAAGTATATTTGATACTTGTTCTGTTTTGCTGAAAACAGGTCCTTCTGCATGAGAGGTGCTTGCTGGAGAGGAGGTGACGTTGCGTGTTGATGGCGAGCATGATGATGATGGCTAGCGACACTCTCCCTCAACATTTATCACTTAGTTTATGTTTTGGATAGTTATTGTAATCAAAATATTCTGAACTTCTTTAGTGTGTCTCACACTTAGTGAGACGGTTATTCATATCAGTTTGTAACAAACAGTTATTCCACTTTTATGAATGATTTCTATTCGTATTCATATCTTGTTCGATTACGTGTGAATTATCCTGGTTTTGAAACTAATTGATAACGCATGAACATTTGTAAAATATTGAAATGCCTTGAAAAATACCCAACTTAATGATATTTCATTAATGAATGAAACCATTGTTTGAATTCAAAGTTATTGATAATATGTGAAAGACAGTTGTTTTCTTATCACATATAAATCATGCATAAGTTCGGCAAAATAACTTGAACATCGTGTATTACTTGAATACAAAGTGTTTTAATGAATTGTTAAAAGTAAATACATATTCGATGTATTGTGTTTTAAAAATGGTAATTATCATTATATGATTGTTTTAAAGTGTAAAGTAGTTTACCAAAGGAAACATGAATATGAAATTATTTGATATGATCAAAGTGTTTCATCAACAAAGGGTATAAATATAAAAGAGATTCTAATTACTATGATTTGATCAAAGTAATGAAATTCAACTTTATAAGAATGGCATAAAAGAAATTGTGAAATGCAAAGCGTTTTGAAACGTCAAAATGCAAAGCATCACAATGTGATATTAGATATCAAAAATGGGTGAATAGAAGGCGCTAAATAAATCATTGTAGTTAGATGTAGAGACCATTAGTTAGAAATAGTTAGCACTCAATTAGAATATATAGTGAACCACTTGAATTCGTGAAAGTTTTGGGGTTATTCGATATAACCAGAACAATAGCAAATAAGTCCTTGTAGAGTTTTCATTGGAAACTTTGAATATGAAATCCATAGCTAAACCAAAAGAGAAGCAAAACTTGTATTGCTTGGACTTTGGTGCATTATTGAGAAAGATCATTTTTAATGATATTTCTCAATTTTGGAGCAAATGGAAGATAGTGAAAAACATGATGAGGATTCAAAACCCCATATCAGAGTGTTGAGAAGCGCAACGGACAACATTCCTGAATGATTCTCTTCACAAAAGGAAAGAATCAATGATAATGATCATTGTGTTTTCCCCACTGGTGTTTTCACTACATGAAGTAGGATTCAAAATAATCCATATCTTGTATGGAGACATTTGAGAATCATTTGTCATTATTCTTGGAATATGACATACCTACGAACTACGAGGAAATAATGGTAAACTAAAATTATGAGAAATCCCAAAGCCGAATTCCCTTGAGATTAGAAAGCAATTAGTTGCTGAATCTCACAAGTAAAAGGGGTTACTTGAAATTTTCCCAAATGACTGCAAAGCCATAGTGGAAAAGGGGGTGAATGACAAAAGCAAAATTTGTCAAGTATTGGACGAATTCAAATGAATTTGATTCAAGTGTGCTTAATGTCTAGTGGATTTAAAACTAGTAAAAGTACTAGTATCTCATAGTAAAACTCCAAGTTTGATATTTGATCAAAGGACTTTGAAGTTCTTCAAAATAGTGAGTAGATGTGCAATTTGCATGAAATTTAGTGGGAGCTATGAAAGTCTTCCTAAAACAATATGTGAATGACATATTTTTGAGTGGGAGCAATATAAGTCTCAAATTCAAATACGTAGGAACATAATTTGAGTAAGAGTAGTGACTCATACCCAAATATGTTGGGAACATATTTTGAGTGGGAGCTTATAGGAGTGATTCTTAAGTGTGTTAAGAATAAAAGTGCAAGTACCGATAAATAATGATTTATAAGGTGTAGAACTTGATAATAGGTGTATTATGATATTATGTAGTATTCCTTAAGGGATTCTGAAAAGGGTTTCAGAATAGAAGTTAATTAAGGAACTGGTCCTTAATAACTCAAGTTAGGAATAGTATTAAGTTTAACATCAATGGTTGAAAGAAAGAAAAGGATGATCATCATCCACTATGTTGAGACATAGGTTCTGTCTTAGAAAACCATGATGACAACTTAACATAATATGTGATCCAAAAAGAAACATTTAAAAGTGATTAAGTTTGAATCACAGAGCGTTGAGCTAAGTTTATCCGCAGTGTCTAATAGAGAACTGCAGACACATTTTCCAAATCCAAAAGGATGACATATCTTAAAACATAAAGGGTTATGTTATAAGGGAATATGTTTGAAACTCCTGTAAATACCGATTGAAGTCAAGTAGGAAGCGAGGTGAACAAAACATCGAAAGTTGCACAGAGTGCACTAGTGTCTCGATGAATACATTTATAATAATAGATAAGGGTACCATCTAAAGTGTTTTATAATGTTATGGCGGGGCTAGTTCGCTTTTAACGTAGAATGATGTTTCCCAGGGCACAGTGCCCATGAGAAAGCCCTCGTGGTTGATCTAAAGTCACTGTAGGCTCTTGGAATCAGGCCTTGTTCTGCTGCCACAACGACAATGCATACACACAGATATTATCATGTGATGATAAAGTATTAATGTCAATCAAGGTGACATTAGTAAGTTGCAAAGGATTTGGGACTGTAAAGTATAGGCCCAAGACTCAACCTCTTCCATGAGCAAGCATGTTCGAGGTACCAGATATATGGTGCCAATGATTAAGAACAAATGCAGCTAGTGTATTTGTACTCTAGTGCAAGTGGGACATTGTTGGAAATATGCCCTAGAGACAAATAGTAATAAGGACTATTATCATATTTCATATAGTGGATGATTAAGTTTTATATCATGCTATAACTGTATTGAGTGGAAACATCAATACACGTGTGATATACAAACAACCAGGGGTTCCCAGTGAAACTCTAGTCACTGGTTCATTGGTCAACAGATGATCATGTTTCCTGATCATGTGGCATTTATGCCAGTTGGAAATGGAGTCAACTCATTCTGAGAATGAGATGATGAACCAATACCCAACCTAAACATCGTGACCCGATCATGTCACGAAGGTAAAGTTACGATGATTAGAAATGGATCCTCGTAGACTATTCCTTAGACCGTGAGGCTATATCAATCACTGTCTCCTGAGAGTGCTTCGATAGAATCAAGCGCCACTTGGTAATACAGTGGTTATAAAGGTGTGTTCAGGTACTCAGAGGAAACAGTAGAGGCAATATATGTCAAGAGAGGGATTTGTCCGTCCATGTGATGGAAAGATACTCAAGGGCCCACTCGGAGAAGTTATATCCAATAGCTACGCAGCGTGTGATTTGATCACATGGATATCACTTGTCGGAATGAGTCAAGTAGCATTGTTCAGTAACAAGATTGAACACGACATGGTAATGTCATTGATCAGATCTCGGGCAATAAAAGTATCGAGAGACAAAGGGAATAAGACATGACTATCTCGGTTCAAACGACAAAAGATCTTCGTGGAACGCACAGGGGTCCCATGGCCATCCAGGTCCCTCTGTTGATCATTGGTCCGGGAGTGTCCTGACCATGTCTGCAGTGTTCCCGAACCATAGGGTATCACACTTAAGGGTTTGATGATGCTTAGAGAGTGTTTATAGGATCGGAAGAATCGTCGAAGAATAGTAGAGAGAAAACTGGAAGGGTTTTGGTAAGTCCGGAGGATGTCCGGAGTGAAGGTGGAAGTGTTCCATAACTACGGAGATTGAATAATATATGAATGAATGTTGAATATTGATTTAATCATTTATTCATAATTATTTAATAAAGAGAAAATCAATTTAAAAGGTCAAAAGGCTTAATGGGCCAATTCCCGGAGGGGAGAGGGCCCATTAGGGAAAGGAGAGAGGGAGAAGGGGCAAAGGGGGTGGCCGGCTAGGCAAATCCCCCTCGCGCGGGGCCCACTAGGGCCGGCCGGCGGCTGCCCCTCCCCCTCCTCTCCTTTAGTCCCACCATGGGACTTTGAGGGAGGTAGTACCTCCTTTTCCCCTATATATATGGGGGTATTTGGCCAGATAAATACACACAATATTCAATAAAGGTCTTCTCACTTTTGGGAAGACCTCTAATTGATATTCTCTCTCTCCCTCTCTCTCTCTCTCTCTCTCTCTCTCTCTCTCTCTCTCGTGATCATGGTCCCAAGTTCGGACTGCGCGAACGAGAGACATCTTCACCATGGAGCGCCGTCGCGCTGCGGGATTCGGATCTAGGAGCTCTACTTCCACAACTGCTACTAGATCGGGGAAGCGGAGTCATCGTCAGGCACCGGATGTGTGTAACTCCCCGCGAGGTGTCGCACTTGAGGCACTCAAGTCGTTGGAGCGCAAGGACTTCATCACGACCTTGAGGTCGGCTTTGGCTCGTCTACATCAACCATGCTCTCTTAAGCATTGACAACGCTTTTCGGTCTTCAAGGGTATGTTCGCGAAAAGCCCCTCCCGTTACTGTATTACTAATAGATAGGTCCTGGCAACATCAGGGGTTCAGGGGCGTAGGATAAAATTTTATTGTTTTCATACGCGGAACCCCTACATTATTTCCAATAAGTCTGTAGCTCGCTCCATTATCCTAGAGAATGGAGTCTTAGTCATTTTTCCCATTAGACATGCTTCACATCTTTCAAGTGATTCAAGAAGTCCATCGGAATGGAGTTTCTTCATGCGCTTCACTCCAATGTGACCAAGATGACAGTGCCACATGTATGTAGAATTATCATTCATTTTTATTTGTTTAGCATCTATGTTGTGAACATGTGTATCACTACTATCGAGATTCAATAAGAATAAACCATTCATTTCAGGTGCATTACCATAAAAGATAGTACTCATATAAATCGAACAACCATTATTCTTAGTATTAAACGAGTAACCGTCTCGCAATAAACAAGATGCAGAAATAATGTTCATGCTTAACGCAGGCACCAAATAACAATTATTCAAGTTCAAAACTAATCTCGAAGGTAGATGAAGAGGGAGCATTCCAACGGCGATCACATCAACCTTGGAGCCATTTCCAACACGCATCATCACCTCGTCTCTCGCCAGTCTTCGTTTATTCCGCAGCTCCTGTTTCGAGTTACAAATATGAGCAACCTAACCAGTATCAAATACCCAGGCACTACTACGATTACTAGTAAGATACACATCAATAACATGTATATCAAATATACCTTTCTTCTTGATGTTGTCATTCTTTAGATCTGCCAGGTACTTGGGGCAATTGCGCTTCCAGTAACCTTCACCCTTGTAGTAAAAGCACTCAGTATCAGGCTTAGGACCAGCCGTGGGCTTCTTAGCAGGTGCGGCGGCTTTCTTGCCGTCCTTCTTCAAGTTGCCCTTGTTCTTAGGCTTGCCCTGTTTCTTGAAATTGGTGGTCTTATTGACCATCAACACTTGGTGCTCTTTCTTAATCTCCACTTTAGTAGTTTTCAGCATGGAGAAGAGTTCAGGCAATGTCTTGTTCATGCAATGCATATTGTAGTTCATCACAAAGTTCTTATAACTAGGTGGCAGTGATTGGAGGACACGATGAATCCCCAACGCATTAGGAATCGTTATTCCCAATTCTTGGAGCATGTTCGCGTGCCCAGAAATTTTGAGCACGTGCTCTCTAACGGAGCTATCCTCTTCCATTTCACAGTTAAAGAACTTCTCGGAGGCCTCATAGCTTTCCACGGCCGCATGAGTCTCAAAAATCAGTTTGATCTCATTGATAATCTCAAAAGGGTCACGGTGTTCAAAATGCTTCTAAAGCTCTGATTCTAAACCGTACGGGATGGCACACTGAACTATGGAGTAGTGATTCTTCCGAGTGAGGAAAACATTTTTAACATCATCGGGAGCATCCTCTGTAGGTGGATCACCTAGCGGTGCATCGAGCACATAGGTTAACTGACTAGCGCTGAGGACAATCCTCAATCCATGGAACCAGTCCATGAAATTTCTTCCATTGTATTTTAGGTTTTCTTTCTCTACGAATGCATTAAAGTTGATGGAGGGGCTCGCCGTGATCTACAACATATTTGCAAAGAATTTAGACTAAGTTTCTGACAAATTGAGTTCAAACTTAACCCTCAAATTAACTAGGTGAACTCCTACTCAAAACAACATCCCTCACGTTGCCTTAGTGATTACATGAACCAAATCCACTACACCAAGTCTGATCTTCAAGAGAGAAGATGTAGTTTCAATGGCGAACAATCAACATGTTCATCATATCATTCATCTGACTCATGCTCTACCTTTCGGTATTCTGTGTTTCGAGACCATGTCTGTACATGCTAGGCTCGTCAAGGTTAACCTTAGTATCCACATGTGCAAATATGGCTTGCACCCGTTGTATGCACACGTAGAATCTATCACACCCGATCATCACGAGATGCTACGAAACAACGAGTCTTAGCAACGGTGCCTACTAAGAACGAACACTTTATTACTTGATATTTAGTGAGAGGGATCATATTATAATGTTGCCATTGCGATTTAAGCAATACAAGATGCATAAAGGATTAGCATCATAGGCAATTCATAATATATGTGACATGATATGGCCCTTTCTTCTTGTGCCTTTGATCTCCATCTTCAAAGCACGAACATGATCTCCATCATCACCAGCATGGCGTCAAGGTCAGTGGCGCCGCTTCATGGTTGTCCATCACTACTAGCAAATATTACAACTACTTGGAATAAAGCTATTACATGATGAATAGACACGCATGTCTTAACAAAATAAAGACAACCATTAGGCTCCTGTCGGTTGCCATATTACAATAAAGATCATCTCATACATCATATATAATCATAATCTCATCATGGCCATATCACATCACAAACCCCTGCAAAAACAAGTTAGACACCTCTAATTTTCTTTGCATGTTTTACGTGGCTTTGGGCTTTTGAATAAGAGCTGTTCTTACCTATGAACATGAACCACAACGTCAATACAAGTGTTGTCAAGTGCAAAGTGTAAGTTGGATCTATACTATAGTGGGAGAGACAGACACCCACAAGGACACTTGTGCAATACAAGTTGCACATCAACCGTGGAGCAAGTCTCATGTGCGATGACATGTAAGATTAGCCCAGGCCGCTTCATCCCACCATCCCGCAAGATGCAAAGTATACAAAAGCAAAAAGACATCACGAGCTATGTACAAGACCCGATAAAATACCCTATGCTTCGGCTATAGGCTCTATAATGTACGCCATGCTATGTACAAGACTGGATGTGGCACATGCTATTAGTTTAACTAGTAGGTACCAATCTGATCAAGGTACAGAACACTGGATAGCGGTCCAGAATATCCTTAAGTACTTAAGAAGAACTAAGGATGTGTTTCTTGTATACGAAGGTGAAGAAGAGCTGGTCGCTAAGTGTTATATCAATGCTAGCTTCGACACCGATCTGGATGACTCTAAATATCAATCTGGATACGTATTTCTCTTGAACGGAGCAGCAGTTAGTTGGAGGAGTTCCAAACAACCTATGGTGGCTAGATTAACAACAGAGGCGGAATATGTTGCTGCATCAGAAGCGGCGCAGGAAGCGGTTTGGATGAAGGAGTTCATAACTGAACTAGGTGTGGTTCCTAGTGCGTTGGACCCAAGGGTTATCTATTGTGACAACAATGGAGCCATAGCCAACACCAAGGAACCAAGGTCTCACGAGAATTCCAAGCATATTAAGCGCCGGTTTCACTCCATCCAAGAACATGTCAAGGATGGAGATATATAGGTTTGTAAAGTACACACGGATCTCAATGTTTCAGATCCGTTGACTAAAGTTCTCTCTAGGGAAAAACATGATCAACACCAGATCTCCATGGGTGTTAGATTTATCACTATGTAACTAGATTATTGTCTCTAGTGCAAGTGGGAGACTGAAGGGAATATGCCCCGAGAGGCAATAATAAAGTTGTTATTATGTATATTCCAAGTATATGATAGATGTTTATTTTGCATGCTATAATTGTATTAATACTGAAACGTTAATACATGTGTGTTTAATAAACAAATGGAAAGTTCCTAGTTATGCCTCTCTTCAAACTAGCTCGTTGATTAACAAGATGATCAAAGTTTCCTGATCATGGACATTAGATGTCGTTAATAATGAGGTCACAACATTGGTGAAATGATGTGATGAACATTCATCCGAAATATAGCATTACGATCAAAGTCACTGAGTTTATATTGCTATAACATCATGTGAAGTAATCCTAGTCCTTAGACCATGAGATCATGTTAATCACTAACACCGGAAGAGTATCTTGATAACATTAAACGTCACACTGTAAAGGGGTGACTATATTGGTGGGTTCAGTGCTACGAAGATGTTATGTAGAGGCTCATGGATTAAGAGTTAGATTTTTCCACCCCGATGACGAATAGATATACTCTAGGCCCTCTCGGTGATATCACATTGAGATTAGCTTGCAAGCAAGTGATGTGATCACTAGAATGTTATATCACGGGAACGAGAAAAGAATGCATGTCAGTAACGAGATCAAACTAGGTATTTGGATACCAATGATCGAATCTCGTACATTTAATATATCATGAGACAAAGGGATTAAGTTATTAGCGTTAAAGGTTCTCACGATCACAGAAGTCGTCGTTGAATGTGCAGGAGTCAGAATGGATCTCCGGGTCCCGCTTCTGATTATTGATTTGAGAGGAGTCTCGATCATGTCTGCATTATTCGCGAACCATAGGGTGACACACTTAAGGGTTGACAAACAACATTTGGAGCATATATGTTTCAGACAAAAGAATTGCAAAGCGCTGGAATCATTTCGATGGAAAACGGAAGTGTTTCAGGTGAAATTGCAGAAACTGGTTCTGCATGTGATATTCAAATGTTGCAGGGGGGTTTATGTGAATGTTTGTTAATTAAAGTAATTAAAAAAATTGAATAAAAAAATAAAAGAGTTTTATTAAATGAGAGTTGCATCAAATTTGATTCAAATTTAATGCATGTGAGTGGAGGCATGCTTATGTGAATGGAGCTTCCACCACATGAATGAGGAAGAGGTGGGGGTAACCCCCCTTGGGCGTTGGCCATGGGGAGGGGAGAAGCCCCCCTCTCCTATAAAAGGCCCCCTCTCCTCCCTCACAAAGTACACCTCCTCGTGAAGGATCTCTCTCCCTCTTTAGATATATTTCCCCATGGTCTCGGAATAGCGAGATACATGTTCCCGGTGGCATTTCGTCTGGAAGGAGTTTTGCGAGATACATGTTCTCGGTGGCATTTCGTCTGGAAGGAGTTGCTGCTTCCGCTGATTCGCTAGAGCGAGGAGGTGGAGGTTGTTCGGTGGCCTGAACTTGTGTGCGAGGACGGATGCGCTGCTGATTTGTGGCGCTAGGACTTCCCCACGATCTTGAGATCGGCAAGCGTTCGACTACATCATCCATGAGTTCCAACTTGTTAACAAAGCTTTGTTGTCTTCGAGGGTAAGTTCTCTATGGATGTATATCCACCCCTTGCTTGTATCTAGTATATAGATCTTGGTGTATAGTTCCCATCGTAGGAATTTTTTTGTTTTCTATGTTGCGAACCCAACAGTGGTATCAGAGCCTGATCTGTGCATAGGTGCTTTGCACGGGTAGTACACATATGTTTATATGTGGGTGATGATGATCATGTTATTGCTTCTTTCATGTATTTTGGATATTGGTGGCATAGTGGGATGAAGCAGCCTGGACCAACTTTACATGTCATCACACATGAGACTGGTTCCACGACTGATGTGCAACTAGTTTTGCATAAGTGGCTGGCGGGTGCCTATCTCTCCTACTATAGTCAATATTTGATTTACAACGAGTTGCTAATAACTTAGTTATCATCGTTGTGGTTCCATGTTTGTAGGTAAGACCGGTTCTATCTCCGAAAGCCCTAAGCCACATAAAACTTGCAATGGATAAATTAGAGGCATCTAGTTTAGATTGTTGCTGGGCTAGTGTCATGATATGGTAATGTTGTAAGTTGATATATGGTAGATACCCTTACAACACACTTATCGTGTAAGTTCCATAGACCTTGGCCTTACACACAAAGGAATGATAGAGATCATACCACGATGCACATGATGGTGATCAAATGCATGGACCGTATCATTCCACTTTACACATATGATGTTTGCATCTTATATTGCTAGTTTGGCATTTTAGTAGCATTATAAGATGATCCCTCATTTAGATATCAAGATAAAAATGTGTTCTTCGTTAAGTACGCACCATTTATGTTTTGCCGCTTCAAGACATCATGTGATGATCGGGTGTACTTGAATCCACGATCATATTTCGGGTGTAAGATAGTTTTACACACCCGAGTACTAAGGTTCTTACTTGGCGAGCCTAGCATGTACATACATGGCCTCGGAACACGGACCGAAAGGTTAAGCATGAGTCATATAGTTGATATGATGCCCATATTGATGCTCTCCTTTGAAACTACACTGACTCGCGTGATGATCGGACTTGGTGTAGTGGATTTGGTTCATGTAATCACCAAAAAGACACAGGGGATGTTGTTTTTGAGTGGGAGTTCATTTGTAATTTGGATTAGTTGAACTCGATCTACCATAAACTTAGTCTAAACTTTACAAATTCTGTTGTAGATGGCACCACCTGCTTTTAATTTCAGTGTGTTCATGGAGAAAGAGAAACTTGCAATGAATGGTAGCAACTTTACCGACCGGGCCATGAACTTGAGGATTCTCCTCAATGCTGCACACAAATTGTATGTGCTAGAAGCACCGCTAGGCCCCCCACCAGCTCCCGATACCCCTGACGAGAAAAAGAACGTCTATCTGACTCGTCAGGAGGACCACAAATTAGTTCATTGCGGCATACTGTATGGGCTAGAGCCAGAACTTCGAAAGCATTTCGAAAATGACAATGCCTTTGATACCATGGGTGAATTGAAAATGATTTTCGATACCCATGCTGCCGTAGAGAGTTACAATGCTTCTAAAAAGTTCTTTAGCTGCACGATGGAAGAGAACAGCTCCGTTAGCGAGCACGTACTCAAAATGTCTAGGTACGCCGATAGGCTTGTGTCCTTGGGAATAACGATTCCCATTGACTTAGGCATACATCGTGTTCTCCAATCTCTCCCACCTAGCTACAAGAGCTTCATGATGAACTACAATATGCAGGGCATGAAGAAGTCTCTCCCCAAACTTCTATCAATGCTTAAGACTACAGAGGTGGAGATCAAGAAAGAACATCAAGTGTTGATGATCAATAAGATCACCGGTTTCAGGAAAGACAAGAAGGGTAAGCAAAAGGGAAAGAAGGGTGGCAGATTTGTTGCCGCACCTAAAAAGAAATCCCGAGCTGGCCCTAAGTCTGATACCGAGTGCTACTATTGCAAGGGGACTGGCCATTGGAAGCGCAACTGCCCCAAGTACTTGGCAGATAAGAAGGCCGGCAAGGCAAACAAAGGTATATATGATATACATGTTATTGATGTGTACTTGACTAGTACTCGCAGTAGGACCTGGGTATTTGATACTGGATCGGTTGCTAACATATGTAACTCGAATCAGGGGCTGTGGAACAAGCGACCAGTAGCAAGGGGTGAGGTCAAGATGCGTGTCGGCAATGGATCCAGAGTTGATGTGATCGCTGTCGGAACGCTGCCTCTCCACCTACCATGGGGCTCAGGCCTGGTTAACATGGCCCCGTGGGTACCTGCAGACAAGATACAAAGAACCTGCCGACGTACGATATACGTCGGCCGGGACGCGGTTAGGCGGACATTTTCTGGGCCGGGTTACTCCATAAGTCGGTCTGCCTTGAGGTGACCCGGCCAGCTTTCGTTTTGACCTTGCGGTACCTCAGCTAACTCGGCCTTTATACCCCGGCATGACCCTACCCGGGGGTATCCCCCCAACATTAGTCCCCGAAGCTGGTGCGGTCTTAGCAATTTCAGCTGCTAAGGCCACAGCAGGTTTAATCTACCGAGCTTTTTTTCCCCTTTCTGAGTTACCTTGTAGCTTGGATTTCGTGGCCTAGCTTTCCCTTGGCACATTCCGAGTTTTCACTTGCTGGCCGGGTCACCCCTCTGTTTTCCGTGTTATCCTTCCTTCTCTCATACACTTCCCCACGTCCTATGTGGAGGGTAATCATCACCTTGCCTCATTTTAAGGGCCTGCGCTAGTTACTGCACTTATTGTCAGGGGTTACTGCCGCAAACATTGCGTCGCAGCTGCCTCCTCGTTAACTGCATCACCACGTCACGTCATGGGATCCCCTGCTTCCTGTGGCTTGCCTCTGATTGGCTGATCCGGCAGATACACGGCCACACCGTGTGGCCTCAGGGCACTGCCCGATCCCACTATCCATTTGCAAGGGCGCCGTTAAATAAGGCAGGGAGCGCGTCCCTTGGTTGTTTTCCCCTTCTCACGCCCCTCAGCCTATCTTCTCCTTCTTCTTCCTTGCGACAGCGCCGCCGCCACCGCCGCTTCTGATCCACAGCGCCACTGTCGCGCCTCTTCTATTCCACATCGCCACCACCGCGCCTCTCTTCTTCATCACGGGGCCGCGCCAATCCAAACCTCTGTCCTCCACCTGTGATCGGGCCGGTGAGGACAGTGACCTGGAGATAACTGAGGAGGAGCTTGCCGTCGTCGAGGAAGAAGAGATGGAGGAGGAGGGCGAAACTCTAGAGCGCGGTGCTTGGGCCGGTTCTTGGGTGTGCCACGACGATCTTGATTGGCTCTACCGCACCCACCGCATCCCCGAAGGCATGATTTCTCGCCTTGCCTCCGAGGAGCTCGCTCCCTCACCCAATCCGGGTGAGTTCGTTGTCTTCCTCTCTCACTTCCAGCGCGGCTTCGGCCTGCCAGTGAGTGACTTCTTCCATGATTTTGTCCATACCTACGAACTCCAACCTCATCATCTTCCGGCGAATGCCATTACATCCCTCTCCTCCTTCGCATCCGCCGTGGAAGGATACCTCGGCTTGTGGCCTACTAAAGTGCTCTGGATCCGGTTCTTCGGTCTGCGGAGGAATGTGGTCCCGGATAAGGAGCGTGCTCTGGAGGACAAGCACATGACCCAATGTGGTGCCGCCTCCATCTCTCCTGGAAACAATCTGTCTTCCCCCGAGTCACGGGGCTTGAATCTTGCAAGGGCTAGGCCCGGACTTTCTTTTATGTGAGGAATGACTCGGATGAGGATCTGATCCGGCTGCGCCCCTTCGCGATGGGTCCTCCTAATCCGGCTCTTTGGGACCGGGTTCCCAAGAAACCCACTTTCTTGGCGAACCAGGTTAATAAGCGGTTCAAGGAACTGAAGGATCCGGGGCTGCGCAACGAGGATGTGATGATCAGATTCGTCCACAGCCGGATTTCCCCCCTTCAGAAGCGCACACACAAACTCTGCCATATGAGCTGGTGACTTGACCCCAACCGGACCACCTCCTTCGAGTTGAGCAACACTAAGATCTTCCGCCGGGTCAAGGCCCTCTTCACGACCGACAAGGACTTCAACGCTGAGTGGAGTGGGGGCTAGATCATTACTGCCGAGACAAGCCTCCTCCTGCGGTAAATTTCATTACCCAATCCTTCTCCGAGCTATATCCTATGTCGGAGCATGCCGTTTATTTGATCCCTTTGCATTTTCCTTTTAGTTGTTTCTTCAGCAGACCATTGAAGATGGCACCGAGCCTTCCCTCAAATGGGGGAAGGATCGACTTGTTCCTGACAAGGAGGAGCCGAATAAGGAAATGTTCTTGCCTACCCTAGACACAACCAAGCGACCCTCTGGTAACTTATTTTCCTTAAGTAATTGGCCTGACGATGAGGATGATTCCGACATTGAGGTGGTGGAGGTATTTGACCCGGTGCCCCTTTCTTACGCGTTTCCGGCTTCAGCTAACCCGGCTGGGCAGATCCGTGAAGATCCCCCTCTTGCTACAAGTGAGTTGGCCCCAGCCGTGTCTAAGAAGCGGGCTGCCACTTCGGCTGCTTCTTCTAGGCCTCCCAAAACAACCAAAAGGCGGAAGAAGTCCACTGACAAGGTCGCCAGCAAACCTCTGACTAAGGCCTTAGTTCGGAGAGCTCGGAAGCCCAAGGAGCCTCTGACCTCTGATGAGTGAGTTTCTTTTTCCTTGTACCATTTTCCGCTTCAAGTTTCTTTGTCTTCACGCCTCTCTCTCTGTTATATAATTTGTTATTCGTTGTTTAATTTGATAGGGCTGCCATGGAGGTTCCCCAGAGCGGCTCCAGCATTGCTTCATCTTTCTGGCGTTCCCCATCTCCCCCTCGCGACGATGACACACGCCCACTGAGCCCAATTCAGGAAGGCTCGGTGGCTACACCGGATCTTAGTCCACCTTGCCTAGAGGAGGGCAACTTCGGTGCAGGGGGGAGTGGTGCCGCTGAGGACAAGCTAAGGCCGGATGCTCCCAGCTCCTCATCGGCTCAGCCGCAACCCGTCATCCTCGAGATAGCAACAGCAGTAGCAGCACCAGCACAAGCACCGGCACCCGTACCACCAGCAGCACCAACAGCATCAGCAGCAGCACAAGCACCAACTCCTCCTGTCTCGTCTGAGTCTTCCAAGACTCGGCGAGAAGACCCAACTAGCACTAAGGCTGCGCCCAACTCCAAATCTGCAGCTCAAGCCTCAGCCTCCCAACAGCAACCCAAGGCCAAGAAAGGCTCTGGTGCCACTAGAGCATCATCTATCGAGGTTGGACAGCGCACCCTTGCGTCCATGCTGTCGAAGAAAGATGCCTCCTCCGGGTCAGCTGGCAGTAAACAGCTTGCACTGCATACCAGCCCTGCTGCCGCCCTAGTTGCGAGGAGAGAGGCCCACGCCAAAGGCTTGGTCGCACCCCACATGCTTAGTGGAGAGAGCTATCCTCCGAGTTTGATCGAATATGTTGATGACTGGAACAAAGCAGAATTCGTCGATCCAAACAACAATCTCCCGGAGAAATTTGGGCATGCCGAGTTCAGTGCACGGATGAACACGGCAGCCAGGGCTATCAACATTGCTGGCCGAATGATGAAGGTACGCTACTTTGTCTTTTCCTTAATATGCACAAGTGCTTAGAGATATCTCCATTAGTCCCCAAGCCTCCGGGGGAGTAAGTTGGTACTTGGCCGGATGCTCCTTAGAGAACTAGCGTAGCTCCTTAATAACTTCGAATATGCACACACCTAGAGCCGGGTTAAGTTCCACTTGGCCTGGATTTTGTACACTTCGAATATGCACACACCTAGAGCCGGGTTAAGTTCCGCTTGGCCCGGATTTTGTACACTTCGAATATGCACACACCTAGAGCCGGGTTAAGTTCCACTTGGCTCGGATTTTGTACACTTCGAATATGCACACACCTAGAGCCGGTTTAAGTTCCACTTGGCCCAGATTTCGTACACTTCAAATATGCACATACCTAGAGCCGGGTTAAGTTCCACTTGGCCCGGATTTTGTACACTTCGAATATGCATATAGCTGAGCCGACTTTGCTCTTTTCAGATCACTACCAATCGTTGGACTACTGAGTTTTAGTGCCTCTTGGACTCACACAAGGTATTGCGCTCGAAACATGCTGCTCTTCTTGCTGAGTGCGAGAAAAAGGGTAAGTTTTCTCTTCGACTTCTCCCCCCATCTTTCTTTGTCTTTTCCCACCGAATTAATCTCTCATTCGGATTGCATAGCCGCAGTGGAGGCCGAAAATACAATTATGAGGAAAAACTTGGACCAGATAAAAGGTAATTCACTTTGGTTACTCATTTTCCATGCTTTCTCTCCTTTCTCCTAGGCTCGGTAGATATTCATACCTCGGCTCTGCCCGATCAACAAATCGCTGCAGCATCCCTTGAAGATAGTGTGCCTGTTCCTGATATGATGCTGCATTTTCTCGAACAAGCAGGGCAACATCAGGCCGAGCTCAAGAAGAAGGATGACGAACTTGCCAAACTCCGAGCCAAGGATGATGAACTTTCCAAGCTCAAGGCTAAGATGAAAAAGCTCAAAGAGCTCCACAAGATTGAGATGGACAAGGCTGGCCAAGACTTCACCGAGGAGCGAGAACACCTTAGCCTTCAACTTGCAAAAGATCAAGAGTTGCTGAAGGAGGTCGACGTCAAGCTTGACTCGGCTAATGCTAAACTTAAGACACTCCGGAAGAGGCATGCTGATTGCACCAAAGAGCTTACCCGGATCCATAGCCATATCTCCCATAAGCTCTTTTCCTTCTGCCGACGCGTATTTCTCCAGGTTAAACTACTTTACTTATTTCACTTGTTTTGCTTTCAGGCAAATTCCCAGAGGGCGATGCCGTTGCCAAGTTCCGCCGGCACAGGGGTACCCCAACTGATCCTGGCGCTGAACCCATTCCTTATGACATGGAGGATCTGCTAGTCAGCCTATCCTCCCGGGTTGAAATTGTGAAGAACTATGGTTCGGGTCTCCTGGATTCAGCCGTCCGGATCTTCCACGCGCTTTGGCCTGGTGAGGATCCTCCGGAGGGATCAACTGTTTTGATCAATAAGCTGATGGATTGCGAGACCCAGCTCGACCTCTAGAGGGAATCTGCTGCTCGTGTTGGAGCTGATACTGTCCTCCATTTCATGCTCACTTGGTATGAAAAACTAGACTTGAAGCTCCTCGAGCGCTTGCGTACCGGGTCCAAGTGGTCGAATGCTCCGGATTGGGTTGCTCGGCGCAAGGCTTGTGCCCACAACCTTATCCAGTTTGCCCCTGTCCATCAATGGAACAAAGGACCAAGATTCCTCGGTGTCGTTGACGACAAATACGTCGAAGATGGTTCAAATGATGAGGAAGAGGACGAAGCCTCAGATCTCGAGGAGAATGAAGATGACGACGAGGCTGAAGCCGCTGCTCCACCCGCTGGCGCCGAGTTACCCCCTCCTGCTGCTGCTCCTTGAGCACCAAAAAACACTTTGAAATTTATCAGATCCCCGGTATACCGGGTGCAGATGTATCAATCATACTGATTATATTTTGCTACTAAGCTATTCATGCCGGATTAACTTGGGCGTAGTCCCCGAGTTTAATTTTCTTGTTTCTTCAATTTCATGGCTCGGCTCGCGTCTACCTTGATTCGGTTTTGTGACTTACGAGTCCGAGTTTCCAAAATTGACTTAACAATACTTGGAAACTTTAGGATTAGCTCAAAATAATCCAGCATAGTAAAGGTAAAGTAAACATAGGGTTAGTCCGGACAATAAATGTCGGCTTGATTACATTCCTTTCCTTAGTCGTTTTTCGTGTGCTACGCATTTCCAAACTTGTTCTCTTGCTCGCCATGAAGCCAATTCTTGTTGGACAACAGCGAGTCGAAGATTTGAGTTTTTGGTGCTCACACACTACTAATCCGGCTTAGGTAGAAGCAACTTAAGCTAGCCGACATAAAAATAAATAACAAACAAAGAAGACAACAACTATTACTAAGGCAGTCCCCGAGTTACTACTCGAGGTGCCAAGATTTCATTGATAAACTCATTGTCGGCATACATACCGACATATGAGAAACTCGGATACACACACTTCTTTGTTAAGTGTAGAATGGACGAAGTAGGGCTACATTCCATGGACGCTTGGATTCCTCGCCAGACTTGTCCGCCTTGTTCTTCTCCTGTGGTTGTGCATCAATGAGATAATAAGAGTCATTGTGTAATGCTTTGCTTACAATGAATGGCCCTTCCCATGGGGGGGATAACTTATGCATGTCAGCAGTACGTTGCACCAACCGGAGTACCAGATCACCTTCCCGGAAGACTCGGGGATTTACTTTCCGGCTATGATAGCGTCGGAGATTTTGCTGATATATGGCGGATCTAGACAATGCCAATTCTCTCGCTTCTTCCAGCAGATCAACATCATTTTGCCGGGCTTCTCACACTTCGGCTTCTGTGTATTGGGTGACCCTAGGCGAATCATGCTCTATGTCGGCTGGTAATACAGCTTCTACCCCATATACCAGAAAAATGGCGTATAGCCTGTTGATCGATTCAGAGTTGTTCTTAAACTCCACAGTACCGCTGGTAGTTCTTCTATCAAGCACCCCACTGATCTTTGCAGCGGCTCAATGAGTCGAGGTTTTATCCCGGATAAAACTAATCCATTGGATCTTTCCACTTGTCCATTCGATGCGGGGTGGGCTACCGAAGCAACGTCCAGCCGGATCTTCTTATCCCGGCAGAATCGTGCAAATGCTCCTTCAGCAAAATTAGTATCGTTATCTGTTATGATACTATGAGGGTACCCATTTCTCAGGATAATATCTTTGAGGAATGACACGGTTGTAGCTCCATCACATTTTCTTATCGGCTTTACTTCAATCCATTGTGTAAACTTGTCAACCATAACCAAGATATGGGTCATGTTTCCTTTTGCCGGCTTAAATGGGCCAACCATATCCAAACACCATACGGCAAGTGGCCAGGTAATTGGTATGGTCTTGAGCTCCGACATTGGCATGTGTGTCTTGGTAGCATACCTTTGACAACCATTGCATTTTCTTACTAGATCCTCTACTTCCTCCAAGGCACTTGGCCAGTAAAACCCATGCCGGAAAGCTTTTGCTACTAAGGCTCTGGATGAGGCGTGATGCCCACATTCCCCCTGATGTATATCTCGGAGGATGCCACGCCCTTCTTCTGGGTCAACACATCGTTGGAGGACATTTGTGATACTCATCTTGTATAGCTCGGCATTGATAATTGTGTATGCCTTTGCGCACCTCTGGATTTGCCTTGAAAGCACTTCTTCATTGGGCAAATATCCATCCTTCAGGAACTGGAATATGTGCAGTGCCCAAGCTGGTATGGCTCGCACCGGAAACACATCCTCGTCAATTTCCATTTGATCCGCTGACATAACCTCTGTCGGATCATGTTGCGCAGTCCCCGGGTTTCCTGAACCACTTCCCACATCAATGTCCATGGGCACAGCTCCGGACTCTGAATCGGCCGGTATATAGATTGACTCGGATTCTGGGGATGGCCTAATAGATGGCTTTCTGAGGTGCTCTAGTGCTACACCCGGCGGGATCGCTTGTCGGGTTGATCCGAGCTTTGACAGTACGTCGGCAGCCTCATTTTCCAGCCGAGGTACATGGTGAAATTCGCATCCCTCGAAGTATCCTGATATCTTCTACACATGAAATCTGTATAATGCCATGTTTGCATCCAAAGCATCCCATTGCCCTAAGACTTGCTGAACCACTAAATCCGAGTCACCGAAGCACTGGATCCAATGTATTCCAATTTCTTTTGCTACTTTGAGTCCATGCACAAGTGCTTCATATTCTGCAACATTGTTTGATGTTGTGAAGTGGATCTGCAGCACATACTTCAGCTGGTCTTTCTTGGGAGAGGTAAGCACAACTCCGGCGCCTAACCCGGTTTTGGTTTTTGATCCGTCAAAATGCATTCTCCAGTAATTCGGATCTGGCAACGGTGGCTCATATTGCATCTCGGCCCAATCTACGAAAAAGTCGGCCACTGCCTGAGACTTGATCACATCTCTTCTGTCGAATTGTGGAGCATAAGGGGCTAGCTCAATTGCCCATTTTGCAATCCAGCCGCATGCATCCTTGTTGCTCATTATCTCAGATATGGGGGCTTCACATATCACTTTGATGGGGTGCTCTTCAAAATAATGCTTTAGCTTCTTAGCCGCCATATACACACCGCATGCCATCTTCTGATAGTGAGGATAGTTTTGCTTTGATGCTGATAATACCTCGCTCAGGTAATAGACTGGCCTTTGCACTGAATTACCCTCCTCGTCGCGCTCTACCACAATCACTGTACTTACAACCCGGTTAGTTGCGGCTATGTAGAGCAACATTGGCTCTTTTGATAGTGGGGAGGCTAACACCGGTGTAGTAGCTAGCATTTTATTTAACTCGATGAAGGCTTCATTAGCCTGCGGTGTCCATATGAACTTATCCGACTTTTTCATTAGCTGATAGAGAGGCAGTGCCTTTTCTCCCAACCGACATACAAACCGACTTAAGGATGCTAGGCAACCAGTGAACTTCTAGACATCGTTAAGACACTTCGGCAATTCCATTCACTCTATGGCTCGGATTTTAGTTGGGTTAGCTTCGATACCTCGGCTAGAGACAAGAAATCCGAGTAATTTTCCAGCCGGGACACCGAAGGTACACTTCTCCGGGTTAAGCTTCATCCGGAACCTCCTTAGGTTCGCGAATGTTTGCCTGATATCATCAAGGAGCGTTTTGCTTTCCTTGGTTTTTATAACCACATCGTCAACACACACTTGCACATTTCGACCAATTTGATCGTGTAGGCATTTTTGCATACATCTTTGATACGTTGCCCCTGCATTACGTAAACCAAAAGGCATAGTGCGATAGCAATAAGCCCCGTACGGGGTGATAAACGTAGTCTTTATTTGATCATCTGGGTTCAGTGGTATCTGGTGGAAACCAGAATACGCGTCTATGAATGACAACAGTTCACACCCAGCAGTAGAATCTATGACCTGATCTATCCTGGGTAGCGGGAATGGATCTTTTGGGCACACCTTGTTCAGGTTTGTGTAATCGATGCACATACGCCAAACCACTGCTACATTCGGATCATCTTTCTTCTTTTCCACAAGCACCGGATTGGATAACCAATCCAGGTAAAGCACTTCCATGATGAATCCGGCTGCTAGGAGTCGAGCTATCTCATCTCCAATGACGTTTCTCCTATCTTCGGTGAAGTGGCGGAGAGGTTGCTTCACCGGCTTTGCTCCGGGTCTCACATTCAAAGAGTGCTCGGCCAATTCCTTCGGAACACCCTGCAAGTCCTGTGTGGACCAAGCAAAGATATCCCGATTCTCACGGAGTAAATTGACGAGCTCGCTTTCCTATTTCTCAGTTAACCTGGCACAAATTGTTACAGTACGCTCTAGGAATAGATCATCAACGGGCACTTTCTTTGTATCCTTTGTTGCTTGAAATGCGACACTTCCATGCGGGTTACTCAGTGCCGGCATATACTGCTGCACGGACTGAGCCAATGCCGCTACTTTCTGGATCTTTCTTTTCTCTTGTGCGATCACGAGTGACTCGGCCAGGTTAGACCCGGATGACACACACTCAATGGAACATCAGAAATCACCAGCTATGGTAATTACTCCATTTGGCCCAGGCAACTTCATCTTCAGGTAACTGATGTGAGTACTTGCCATGAATTTGTTCAGGGTTGGTCTGCCGAGTAACGCGTGATATGTGCTTTCTAAGTTCACAACCTCAAACTCCAAATTCTCAGTTCGGCAGTTACCCCTTGTGCCGAATAACACATCAAGCCGGTGCCAATGAGTTCACAGGAGATACCAGGCACAATGCCATGGAAAGTTATCCTCATAGCTTGGAGCATGTTCTCCGAGATACCCAGCTTGCACATTGTATCCACGTACATGATATTGATGCTGCTGCCATTGTCGATCAGCACCTTGGAAAACCTCACATTGATATTTGGCCCGATGAACGTTGGGTCCAGCACTAGTGCATACGAACCAGGACTCGGCATGATCCTGGGATGGTCCTTGATACTCCAGGTAATTTCCTGATCAGACCAAGGCATATACCTCGTCATTGCCGGCATAACCGCATTCACCTCCATATGTCGGTGTTGCATGCTCTTTCTATCCGTTTCCTCCATGGTAAACACACAGTAACTCTGGTGATGCTCCCTATATTCAGTTCTCCCCTCATTGCCAAGATATCTTTGATCTGGCTGATGCTGGTTTTCCACCTGATGCACTGCATCCCTTCTTTCATGATTCTCATACCTCGGCGGAGGTGGTGGCAACATTAACTGTTGCGTATTTGCTCCGGAGAGCAGTTACTGCTGAGGCAACTCCTGCCGAGGTTGATTGTTCCGAGGTGCCTGAGCATTCCCCGAGCCACTTTTCTCTATCTTCCTCATCCACTCACATTGCCGGGTTGTATGACCTGCCGAGTTACTCGGATTTGGCGTGTGAAATATGCACGGCTGATCCAGCATCGCCTCATACGTATACCTCGGCCGGTCTTTCTTTTCTTGCCACTGTCTCTTTTGCTCGGGCGTCCAAGTTTTCTTGCCATCATTTCTTGGAGTCCACTGTTGCCCTCCAGTTTTCTGACGCTGATTACTCCCTGCTCTAGGTTGATCTTGATTTACAGCAGCAACTTGTTGCGAACTGTACCTGTAATCCGGTCTATCATCTCTTCTCTTACTCCGGTAATCATTTCGCTGGGATGATCCGACTCCGTCTCGCTGGTAGTACTCCTCATTTGACTCGTTTGACACTAGCCGGGGTTGAGTCGGATCACCCAAAGCATACGAATCAGCAATCCGGATTGTCTCTGCCAGTGTAGTTGGCATATCCCTTTGTAACCTTTGCCACAACATGCTTGCATATATACACCCTTGTGCAAACCAAGCTATGGCCTGAGACTCAATCACGCCTTCACATGAGCTCACGTTGCACCAGCGAGTTAGAAATTCCGGTCTGTTTCATTTGGTCTCTGCTTGCACATTGCTAAGGTATGCGGCCTATTCGGCCTCTGATAAGTGCTTCAGAAGTTACTGTTGAACATTTCCTCAAAATCCAGCCAACAGTTGATACTACGGGTGGTAAATTGTTTAACCATACCCTCGCTGGCCCCTCCAGCATCTGAGGTACGTATCTCACTACCCATCTCAAATTGCCTATCGCAATTTTCACTGTTGTTGCATAGTTGATTAACCAATACTCCGGCTTGGTGCTGCCAGTCATATGTTTTCGTGCCTCTTGGTAACTGGAAGTTAGGTACCGGAGGCTCTTTCATGATCCGGGGACCAAAGCACGCTGGACCCAGAGGACCTTGCCCCTCAATTTGCTCCGACCTGTAGAGCCGATCCAGCTTTAACCTGGCGTCATCAGGCAGCAAGTTCCTGCTTCCCAATCTTAACCCTTTCACATGATGATCCGGCCTATGGTATCCTGCATTCACCATTTCCGAATCACCATCGTTGTATCTGCCTTGCTCTTGTTGAGCACATTTCTGCCGCATACCCTGGCCGACACTCTGCTCTTGCCGAGGTACATTCCGCTGCTACTGTTGCTGAGGTGGGTTTTGCCCTGCACCCGCCGAGTTACGCTGTCCGGTTTTAGCGTTTCTCTGACCGGCATTGCCTTGGTCGCGGTTACCTCGGCCAGCTTCACCTCGGCTAACACTTTGTCGATCCTCATTTTCCCTGCATTGCTTTTCCTTTCCCTGCCCTTGCTGGGTCATACGGGACTATCTGTTTGCTTCTCCTTGTCGAGGTTACCACTTCCTCTCTTCTAGGGCCATCATGAGGGGATGATGCAGCTGCGGCAGATTTCTCCGGGTTACCCATTGCCGAATAAACGACCTTGGAAGCCCCAGCTCTTGCCGGGTTAGCCCTGAGCAACTCTTCATTCTGTCTGTTAGCGCTCCGAACTAACTCATTGACCCTCTCCTGCTATCTTTGTCGGGCTTCACCCGTCAAACCTTCTAGTTCGGATGCAGCCTCGTCCGCTGCTCTGAGGTTCTTTGCTGGGGTGCTATACTTCGGGAGCCCCATGGACAACAGGTTCTCTGATTCCTCAACTCTAGTCTCACCCTCTTTGTTCATTTCACTGATGAGGTTTCTCCCTTTTACTTTTATAGCATCTACCTTATTTGCTCTTGCGTACTGCTGAGCCGCGGCTATCTTTTTCGCACCCTCTAGTATTTCTGCCTAGTTTCCTCTAACTCGGCCTGTGCCTGAGCCGGATCTACCACAGGTTCTATGGGGCTTGCCAAGCTATCTATCGCCTGCTGCAGCATGTTTTCTGGCCTCTCTAGCGGAGGACCTCTACTTTTCCTCGGCGCCTTCGGTGTTACCTCCAGATCTGGTGCCGGGTCCTTGCTCACGCCAGCGTCATGCACTGTCATCATCACCTCAGCGCGGTCACGAGAGCGAGTAATACGCGCACCGTAAGCCGCGCTAAGGGGTGGCTCGCCTCCTTCGACGACGTGCTACGGGTGAACGCATGACACATCAACGCCGACGTAGATCCTGTGGGCGCCAAGCTTGACGAAGAGGCCATTGCGCGGTGGAGGTCGCTTGCCGAAGCTACCAGCATTGTCGCTGACGTAGTCCAGCACTCCAAAGCGCTGAACAAGCCCAGAGACGATGCGCTCGCCGTTGCCGATGATGCTTCCCATCCGGATCTTCACTCCTGCTAGCGCCGCTAGCCCCACGGTGGGCGCCAACTATCGTGGTGGTGTCACGGCAGATGTCATGGATAGGCTAAAGGTGGGGCCAATATGCACTAGAGGAATCCAGGGAGGGATAGTGTGGTGATTCCACACACAGATACTTAGTATTCTCAATGTTCACTGAGTTTACAAATGCTCCTTGAGCTGTGTTGGGGAGAGGAGGAAGATGAAGCTCTCTTACCCTCACCACTACTTTCACCCAATGAACAAACTACTCAACCGCCAGCCCCTTCTACAGAGGCCCTAGCGCTCCTTATATAGGGGAGGCTAGGTTGCCAGCTAGGGCATACATGGAGGCATATTCCTTGCATATTCCAAGGAATATGCCTCTCCCAAAATAGCAAACCGATCGGGTCTCATTTTCCCTTTGTAAGCCATGCAGAGGCTACGTAACCCTCTGTGGCGCCAGCGTCAGCCGACATAGGCTACGTAACCCTTGTCGGCCACGCCCTACTAGTCCCTCCCTCTGTTCGCTTCGCTCACGCTCCAGCGCATAGAGACCACCTTTTGACCAACAAGATACCTTCCTTCTCTTGCAAGCCTGGTATAACCCGGCTCAGGCCTGGTTAACCCGGCCCTGTGGGTACCTGCAGACAAGATACAAAGAACCTGCCGACGTACGATATACGTCGGCCGGGATGCGGCTAGGCGAACATTTTCCGGGCCAGGTTACTCCGTAAGTTGGCCTGCCTTGAGGTGACCCGGCCAGCTTTCGCTTTGACCTTGCGGTACCTCGGCTAACTCGGCCTTTATACCTCGGCGTGACCCTACCCGGGGGTATCCCCCCAACAATGATGAATGGATAGCAGTGAACAATAATGATTCCAAGTGAACTTGATACATTGAGCTATGCTCCCCGGCAAAAATGCCAGAAAATAGTCTTGATGACCCACAAGTATAGGGGATCGCAACAGTCTTCGAGGGAAGTAAAACCCAATTTATTGATTCGACACAAGGGGAGCCAAAGAATATTTATAAGCCTTAACAACTGAGTTGTCAATTCAGCTGCACCTGGAAACAGTCTTGCCCGCAGTAGTTTAGCAGTAGCAACAGTTTTGTAATAGCAATAGCAGAGTAATAACAGTAGTAAAAGTAAAGACAATAGTAACAATTGCAGTAAATAGTAGGATTAAAGCGCGGTAGGCATAGGGATGGATGAACGGGCGTTGCATGGACAAGATAATTTATGTAGCAATCAAGATATAGGGCATTTGCAGATAAATAAAGTAAAGCATCCAAGTACTAAATAATAATAGGCATGTGTTCCATATATAGTCATACGTGCTCGTAATGAGAACTTGCACACCATCTTTTGTCCTGCCAGCCCGTTGCAGCGGGGCCTCTAAGGAATCTACTAGCAATTAAGGTGCTCCTTTTAATAGAGCATCGGATCAAAGCATTAACACTCCATGAACACACGTGATCCTCATATCACAGCCATCCCATCCGGTTATCCCGATTCTTGTCACTTCGGGGCCTTTAGTTCTGGACAACAATATGTGTATACAACTCGCAGGTAAGACCATAAACAATACCATCATCATGAATCAATAACATGTTCAGATCTAAAATCATGGCACTCGGGCCCTAGTGACAAGCATTAAGCATAACAAGTTGCAACAAAGTCAAAAAGCACTAATAATAGATACTAGGCACCATGCCCTAACAATCTGATGTCATTACATGAACGATCTCATCCAATCCCTACCATCCCCATAGCCTACAACGAGGGATTACTCACTCATGGATGGGGGATTCATGGATGATTAATGGAGAAGCGATGGTGATGATGATGGCAATGATCTCCTCCAATTCCCCGTCATGGCAGGGTGCCAGCACGGAGTTTCTGGTTCTAAATCACGGTATCTTGTGGTGGCGGCGCAGCGGAACTCTCTGGAAAAACGTCGAACCCCCATATGTTTTAGGTCAGAGGGCTTATATAGGCGAAAGGAGAGGTCGAGGCGGAGTCCGAGGCGGCCACACCACCCCCTGGCGCGGCCAGGTGGTGTGGGCCCCTCGTAGCTCTTCTTCATATCGTCTTCTGGCTCCGTGAGTCTTTTGGTAAAATAGGAGTTTTGCAATATTTTCCGAGATTTTTCCTAAAAGTTGATTTCCTGCACAAAAACGAGACACCAAAGCAATTCTGTTGAAAACAGTGGCAGTCCGCATTAGTTGTATCCAAATCACACAAATTAGAGGAGAAACAATAACAAAAGTGTTTGGGAAAGTAGATATGTTTTGGACATATCAGCCCCCCTCTCCTATAAAAGGCCCCTCTCCTCCCTCACAAAGTACACCTCCTCGTGAAGGATCTCTCTCCCCCTCTAGATATATTTCCTCATGGTTTCGGATTAGCGAGATACATGTTCCCAGTGGCATTTCGTCTGGAAGGAGTTGCTGCTTCAGCTGATTCGCTGGAGCGAGGAGGTGTAGGTTGTTCAGTGGCCTGAACGTGTGTGCGAGGACAGATGCGCTGCTGATTTGCGGCGCTAGGACTTCCACATGATCTTGAGATCGGCAAGCGTTCGACTACATCATCCATGAGTTCCAACTCATTAACAAAGCTTTGTTGTCTTCGAGGGTAAGTTCTCTATGGATGTATATCCACCCGTTGCTTGTATCTAGTAGATAGATCTTGGCGTATAGTTCCCATCGTAGGATTTTTTTTGTTTTCTATGTTGCGAACCCAACAGGTGGTGGAGAAGAGATCCTGCAGGGCTTCGCCTAAGCCGGAGTAGGTGGAAGGAGGAGGAGCAGGGTGGCGGTTAGGGCAGGGTAGAAGGGGCAAAGGGGGAGGCGCCCGACCCCCTCTTTATATAGAGGAGGGCAGCCTAGGGTTGCCCCCTTTGGCCTCCTAGGGCTGGCGCACAAGGGAGGCGGGAGTTTTCTTCCCCCCAAGTAATCCCCTTTTCTTTCTTGGTTTTCAAGTAAACATCATAGAACCTTCTGGAACCTTCCGAAACTTTCTGAAACCTTCTAGAAGATCCATACGAATACTCTAGAACGTTTCCGAAACCCAGAAATTGGTCTCCATTATATGAATCTTATTCTTCGGACAATTCTAGATCTCCTCGTGATGTCCTGGATCCAATTCGAGACTCCGAACAACATTCGGTCTCCAACTCGTATTCCATATCTACTTAAACAACATCGGACCTTAAGTGTGTCACCCTACGGTTCACGAATTATGCAGACATGATCGAGACACCTCTCATATTAATAACCAATAGCGGGACCTGGAGATCCATAATGGCTCCCACATATTCAACGATGACTTCGTGATCAATAGAACCATTAACATACGAAACCGATTCCCTTTGTCACGTGATACTCTACTTATCCGAGGTTCAATCATTGGTATCTCCATACCTATTTCTACCTCATTACCGATAAGCACTATTTACTCGTACCATGGTATGACATCCCTTGTGACCTAGTCATATGCTTGCAAGCTAATTGGATGACATTCCACCGAGAGGGCCCAGAGCATATCTATCTGTCATATGGATGGACAAATCCCATTCTTGATCCATGCGCTTCGACACATACTTTCAGAATACCTAATGCCACCTTTATAACCACCCAGTTATGAAGCGGCGCTTGATGTCATCAAAGCACTCATCCGGTGATGGTGATTAACACGATCTCATGGTCGAAGAATTAGGCTACTATGTATTTGAAAGCTTGTAGCAAAATGAACTTAATGACTTGATCTTATGCTATGCTTACTATGGGTGTATGTCTATCACATCATTCTTGTAATGATATGATCTTATTATCAATAATATCCAATGTCCATGATCAGGAAACTATGATCATCTATTAATCAACAAGCTAGTCTTAACAAGAGGCTTACTGGGGACTCTTTTTACGTTCACAAAATACACAAGTATTAGTGTTTCCTTTTAATACAATTATAGCATGGGATGTAAACATTCAGCATAAACACAAAGATATAATAATAACCACTTTATTATTGCCTCTTGGGCATATCTTCAACATTTCCAAGGAAGAAGGAAGTGACACAAAGGTACAAGTACCCACATGATTTTTTTCCCATCTTAAATAAAATAAGGCTAACTATATGACTATAAAGAAAGAGTTTTCGGGAGGGAAGCCGGTTGTTTTTATTTTTGCACTCTTGCTATTCCAAGAGAGTTTTCTTTTGGTTTTGTTTCTAGAGTTTTCAATAAACTGCAAATGTTTACCCATTTGGATGTTTTAAAGTTGATAAAACTATTTGGAGTATCATATTCCTGCACACTGCTGTTCACGGAATTTTTTTTTTGATTTTTTCTGTAACTCCAACAAAATCGTGCGTGATGGCCATTTGCATCGCGTGTGAAGACCCGATTTGTACTTGTGTATGAATCCATATTTAAACAATGTTTGTCCCTATCACCTTGCAAACAACTCTAAATCCTTCCCAACTCTAAATTATAACTTAGTCTTAGAATTAACTCAAGTAGTTGTTCTCCACCTGTTGACTCACAAAAAAATCTAATAGGCTACAATGCTTGCTAATGATAGTTCAAGTAATACCTATAACTAGGATTAATTTAATTATTTCTCTCAGGTAATTTTATCTGCAATTAAACTTTAACCATCAGTGCGTCTTACAATGTTTACTTCAGCCAGCAGGGTGAGAGTGGCTTACTCGACTTTAGTACTATCCTACTGATGGTAAGTTGCATGGCGGAACTGCAAGCTTAGTATTACTCGTTCCCTTTTTAGCCAGCATTTTGTCTGTCATACAAATCCGGTATAAATAAAATTCATGTTTTGAATGGCCAAACTAGTTTGAGTTCCGGAGGAATGGCACGGCTATCCGCACTAAGAGCATCTCCACTCGTGTTCCAAGAAGGCGTTCCCAGGGTCTATTTTTCGTCCAGACAACAAAATTTCGCCCAGTCGCGTTCCCAGGACGTCGATTTCGTCCGGATTTGGCCCAAAATTGGTCAGGCGTTCCTAGGCCGAACCCGAGGCACCGGAAACGGCCTAGGAACGTCGGATGGAGAGAAAACGAGGGTGAGCCAGCCCTGTCAGCGAGTGGAGGCCGAGTTCCCGCCCTTTCCCTCTTCTCCTCCCGCCTTCTCTCCACAATCGCCCACATCTCCCGCCAATTCGCCGAGCTCCCGCCTGCCATGCCGTCCAAGGCTTTCGCCAAACCCCGATCCACCGCTGGCGAACCAAAGGAGAAAAAGGTGAGCAAGCCGAGAGCGACCGCGCCGAGACCTGAAGGCATGAGCGCCCCCGCCTGGTTGGCCCTATCCACAAAGAGAAAGTTCGATACGGACAACCGTAGGGACAGGAAGGCAAGGGCCAAGCAGGCGAAGGAGCTCGCCGACGCTCAGGCAACGAGGGGAGCGGTGGCCGAGGCACATGCGATGAGGGAAGCAACAGCGACGTCGTCGCCTGCGCAGTACGGCGGCGTTTGGGGAGCACCCAAGCGTTGTTTCGCCTGCCGGATACTCGCCGGTCGGCTTCTCGCCGATCTCGCCGACGATGTTCCAGGAGAACCAGGCGAACCCACGGCAGAGGTACTCCTCGTCCCCCGAGTTTGACGGCGGGTTCAACCCGAACATTGTCTTCCCGTGTCCCGCATCGCGCCCCCCTTCGGCCTTCAACATCGACATCCTCCAACCAGTCGGCCGACCACGGCGCTGACGAACCCATCCCCGTCGCACCGGACACGCCGGAGGAGATCACCCCCATCGACGACTGATCGCGCGGCCCATTTTATCTTATTCTGCGGACGAACTTTTTTGGGCATACTTCTTTCGAACACCCTATGACCAAGACTTCGCCGGCGGGAACGAGAAAATTCAAAAATGTCGCCTTTTTTGCTTCGCCTGGGAACTCGGTTTGAGAACGCGAGTGGGAAATCGGCCGTTTCCAGGCCAAAACGTTCCTCCATCCGGCGCTATTTAGGTCTGGATTTCAGCCTGGGAACGGCCAACGAGTGGAGATGCTCTAAAGTTCTCAAAATTTTATCCTGGTTTGGTATAGATTGATGACCTACGGAATGGCAGTGGCACTGATTGAACACCAAAGCAAAAAGTAATTAATAGAATCTCAACCTCTGGCCGGAAAGTTCAGCTTGTGTTTTCAACATTTAATATCGTGTTCTAATTTTTGCTGTTGTTGTTTGATCCTTATTTCTCCTCCATAAATTTAACCAATTCACATTTATTTATTTCAGTTGGATATTTTGGCATGTTCATCGAGGAAACGTAAACTTTCACATTCCAACCTCCATGGTATAGGAACTGATTTAACGTTTCGAAAGTCACTCTAGTACTCCCTCCATTCACTAATGTCTGCATCTAGTGGAAGTGTTAAGACTTTGAAAATGTTAGCTTTTGAAAAAAGCTAGATTGCACCCGCAAAAAAAAGAGAGCTAGATTTGGTCCCATGGTCCTGCCATTTGTTGATGATAACATGGGACTTTAGATTCGTTTCTAAACACTTCCCTACTGCACTTGCTTGATGTTCTGTACTGAACCACAATGAACTGTATCAGGCCGTGACTTCTAAAAGAAAATAAAAAAAAAGGACAAGTTATTGATTCAGTTTATAGTGCCATGTATGTTGAGCTCTGAATATTCTTGATTCAGTTTACAATGCCATTTATGCTAAACCCTGAATATGTTGTTGATCAGTTTACAATACCATGTATGTTGAACTCTGAATACTTTGTTCATTCAGTTTACAATGCCATCTACGCTAAACCCTGAATATGTTCCTGATCAGTTTTCAATGCCATCTATGCTGAACCCTAAAAAAGAACTCTGCTGAACACCAATGTTGAACTCTGAAAAAAGGAGAAGTTGATTCAGGAAGTGGTGAAGCGAGTGCAGTCTGAATCTGTAGACTGCATAACTGGAGGAGCAATCTTGGTAATACACTAGTAATCCACATATAAGAAGTATACAGAAATGCATGTAAACATTCAGACTGTTCAGGACTTTCAAGATTTTCGAGTCCAACAATAGATGAACAACAGTAGACGAAGCAGATAACATGTGCAGCATCTAACATTCCTACCGATCAAGTTTGAGTTCAACGACGGATCACGGATGAACAAAGAAAATGCCTATCTACAGAAACAGATCGACTCTTCTGAGCAAGCCAAGCCTCTTGCAGCAGAGCAAGCTCGACGACGCACCAACTAGTGTAAGAAGCTGGGAGAAAACCGCAGAACCTGCAGGAGTTCATGAACAGAGGCTTATCGAAGCGCATGGAGGATGGAGCTGCGTGCGCCGGGGCCTGGGTCAGCTGCTCAGCCATCCAAAATCTTATAGCCGTTGGCTACCAACGCGCCCACGGCGGTGCGCATCTGCTCCGTGTCGCGCAGCAGCGCCTGGGAGGCCTCCCCTTGGCGAGCTGCCGCGAGATTCTGAGACGCCTGCATCCACGCAGACGGGTACTGGGAACCCTCGGGAAAGCTCTGGGCCACGGCCAGGGCGTCGTCGACCGCGAGGTGGAACGCGGCGACGGTGCGGAGCCTCTGTGACGGCAGGAGGGTGCTCTGGAGGGCGGCGTCCCTGCTCTGAACCCAGCTCTGCCACGGCTGGTTGGGGTAGCGCACGGCGAGGGTGTCCTGCCACAGAGGGCCGTCCGCGAGGACGCCGACGTGCGCGCTGCCGTAGAGGGAGAAGGCGCGGATGGCCCTGTCGGTGAGCTCGTTGAAGCGCGCGAGCGTGCGCGAGGCCTGCCCAAGGTTCGCGGTGGGGTCGCCGAGGTCGAAGCCCTGCCAGGCCTCCGTGAGCGGAATGGTTGCCGTCCGCGCCAGCTCCTTCCACTGCTCCTCCGCCATTGCAGTAGACGAAGAAGGGGGTGGGGATTTTGTAGATCGGAGGAGTGGGACAGAGAGGGGGTGGGGACGGGCTTGTGACTTGTGACAGACACTTACTACGGCTCGCGGAAGGGGCAACGCGAAAATTACCGTATTTTTCCTCCTGTCTGGAACTCTGGATGCAATTTTCAACCGCTGTCGCCCAGTTTTCACTTTTTACCGGGGCGCCCAGATAAACAATCGGTTACGGTCGTGGGGTCCGCTCCGCCAGGCTGGCATGCCCGTCAAACAAATCTACATCGATCGGGTCGGGCTGCTCGCTGCCGTGCAACGGCTCGCGTTGCCGATGTACTGGAGCGGTGTGTGGCCACTGTCCAGCGGTTTTTTTTTAACGGCGAACGGGTGCTTTTGCACCCGACATATATTGCTACACCGAGGCCCAAAAATAAGCACCGAGGACCTTGAAGAAAACTTGAAAAAGCGATCTAAGTCCTTCGTCCTCTTCCACCTCTAGATTGACGACGAAGCTCCGGCGTCAGCTGCAACCTCGCCACAGGGGACAACCGACACACGGAAACAAGCAGCGGAGGAGCGGCAGCCCTACTGCCCTTGAGTCCGACGCATTGACAAGCCATCTGCCGCCAAGGAGACGCCGGAGAGAAGCTCTAGAACCAAACCTGCCACCGCCGGCAACCAAAACCTGCTCACCAAAAGCCACCACCATGGCCTCTTGAAGAAGCGGGAGGGAAAAAACCGTCGCGGCATGTACCACCCCAGCATCCAGACAAAAAAGAAGCGGACGACACAACACTCCTCATCCCCCTCGCCTCCACGGCCGGCCGGGAAGGAGAAGCACATGAGCCGTCCACCACTACACCTTTCTTCCCCGCCACCACGGCCAACCAAGGAAGGGTCACACCTTCAACTTCCTCACCAGATGTCGGGTCCTAGGCCTTTATTGGGAGTCACCGGCAGTGGATCTGCACACCCCAACTGACTTCGACCACCGGAGTGCTGCAAGGAGGGAGATCCGCCCCGGCCTGCTCCAGATCTTGGTCAACAACCTGGAGTCAACTCGGGCAGAACGCCCAAACGCCGACGAGTCCGCCGCAAAACTACCAACTAATAAACCCTAAACTACTCTGGTGCCTCCCCTCTGCCACCTCTGGCCGGCATCACCACCGGAGGGGCTCGGGATCGGCCCGGGAACTCAGAGGCGCTCTCGAGTTACTGTTCACGGGAGAGAGAAGGGAGAGGAAGAAGTTTGTCCCCTGCGCTGCTACCTAGCCCCGTCCAACGGGCTAGAAAGAGGAGTAGAGTAAATTGTGCTATGGACACATTTTGATTTCTACACGCAAAGATTGCCCTTTAAAGAGATTTAGATGACTAGCTTAAATCTAAACCAGGGTAGTGTTAAAACTGAAAGTCAAATTAGAACCATAACATTTTCGAATTTGTGTGATGAAACGCTGGTGAATGTTATGTGCCAAAATATTTACGCGAAACAATTGGAATACGATAGCATGTTAAATAGTATGAAGAAAATGGACAAATGAGGGTGTTGGACAAAAGGGTGCGTTTTCGGGCACCATGGTAAATCTTGTCCACCCCATACGTTCGGGCAACCCGTATAGACAGAATGCCTTGGAATACGTATACATGGACGTGCCCCAACAACGCCCCCCGCGTCGTCCTCCTCTAGCGACACAGGGGGATCGCCACCACCTCTAGCCGTCTCCCCGCCCTCCCTCCCTCGCTTCTCCGCTGCTGGAGGGGACGCTGGCAAAGCCGGCCGCGCCCTGGGGAAGGTGGTGGCGGGGTGGCTCCGAGTGCAGGATGGTGGTCGGATTCGATGGCGCATCAGGGTGTGCTGGCGGCTCCTAGGGTGGAGTCGTCCGGTGGCGGCGGGGTGTGGGCGCGCCATCGGGGCAACCCTCTAGGTCGGCACCGGTGCTGGCGGCCATCAGCTAGTGGAGGCAAGACGTTGACCTCGCGGCTGGGGGTAGCGACCCCAATTCTGGCCATGGCAGCCTCCGCCCAGCTGGAGGAGGTGTCCGATCGTTTCAGGCCATGGGAGCGACGGAGATGGCTAGCCGGCGACGAGTACTCGGTGCCACCCCCACCGCCGGGATGCAGTAGTGAGTTGATGGTGGCGGCGGATAGATCTAGATCTGGGCATGCGGGCCTAGATCTGGGTCTGGCGGGCCCAAAAGTTGGTGGACAGATCTGGGCTTGTGGGCCTAGGTCTGGGCCGGTTTGGGCCCGGTCTCCATCCCTATGTCCCCACCTTGCTCTCGACGCTCAGTTATTTGGGTTGGTTTCCATTGTTCGTCAACTTATAGGTGTCATCCTCGCCGGTTCACCGGGAGGGGTTCCCGGGGCCGGTGTACGCTTGCCGGGTTAGGCAGCATGTTGTCCCTCCAACCCCGCCAGCACCATGATGACCGGCTTATGCACACGATCACCAAGAGCAAGACGGATAGCCTCAGGATCTGCTCGAAACCAATCCCGAACAAATAATACGAGTCCCGGATTAAATGGTTGGTCAAAGGGCGAGTCGATAGGAAGATTCCAGATCTCTCTCTGGACATGTACACTGCTGATGATCCTTTGACACCAGTAACTTTTCTAGCTATTACTCTCATATTTGAATATGTGCTCATCTGTACTTTGTCATTGTTTCGCAATACTGAGATAATGTCTCTTTCAGCTTGTTAACCTCCACGAGTCGGAGCTTTCTCCTCTCGGGGGATATCCACCTGAGAGATCGATTCCTCAGGAGGATGAAGAACTTGTTCCATTGCCGGATGCGCTTACCCAAAAGCGCAAGGCTCCAACAGTTGATGTGGGCACCCAAAAGGTGCCCGTTGTAAAGAGGTAACCTTCTTCACAAGGTTTCAAATATTAACTTGTATTTCCTCCCTGAATTGCAATGATCTTATTTATGTTACCTTCCAGGGCAAAAACACTTACCTAGGGTAAGGGGCAAGGAAAACCGAGGAAGACACTGCGCTAGCAAAAGTTGACTAGGGCTCTCCTGCTGTCCCGCCTCCGACTCCTACCGCAAGGCCATCATCAGTGCCGGAGGATACCTCTTCTCCACGCATTGAAGATATTTTGTCTCACACATTAGAGCCATCGAACTTAGGTTCGTAGATCGATGTCACCGTGGGTGGCTTGGAACTTGATGAGGGTGAACACTCAAAGGGTAATGATCCCTCAGCTGAAATTTTTGCAGATAACCTTTTGCAAAGTCCGGGTTTTGCTAAAATTGGCCTCACTCAGAAAAGCGCAGAAGAAATCCAGAAGCTGGCTCTCCATTGCCTGGAGACCTGGAATATCACAGCTGAGGAGGAGGCTCAAGAAGCTGAAGATGTTAAATTCGCCAACCTTCTTGAGCAAGTTTGTCTTTGCGATGAGAAGTCGAAGGTTGTTGTGGCCCCGCCACCGCCAATATTCCTCTGACTCTCGCCGAGAAGGTTTCGACTGAGGTGAACATGAGCCTCCATAAATTAACTCATGAACATTATGTAAGTCATAATCTAAATCTTCTTTTTATTGTATTTCATATCATATCCTCTAGCCCCCAAGCATGAAGTTGGATAGGAAATCTGGATTTATACTTTTATAGGATGCCAAAGAATGAACTAGTATAGCCCCCCAAGGCTCGTGCTGATATTTAACTTATTTAAAATATTAGCCCGCGTCTTAGTAGACTTCTGACTCTGGTTACTATTCTGACTTACAGAAAGTTAATGATTATAACCAGGAATTATTGAAGAATATTTGCAACAAGCGGAGAGAGATCAGAGCTCTCCGGCTTGAAAATTCTCAACTGAAGATTTCCAAGAATGAGGCTGAAGGTAAACATTTTAGACCTCTTTTGTATAGTTTGTTTATTGATCTTGTAACCGAATATTTATCCAGCTTTTAGATCTTGCCAGAACTTGTGAAGCAATCCTACAAAATGATTGAACAAGCCGAAGATTATAAAGTCCTGCAGGTGGAGACACTGACTTGCAAGCTGAGCTGGAGAAACTCAAGGTAGACCATGATACCAGCATCGCAAGTGTTCTTGAGTCTAGCAATCATGCAACTGAACGCGTGATCGCACCATTGCCAAGAAGGACAAAACAATCTCGGACTTGTAAGATGCCTTGGACAGGGAGAAGGACACCACTGAAGCTCTCCGGATTGAACTCCAGAGCCTTCGAGAGGAGAGGGCCAAAGTAGATGATACTATCTTTGGTAAATTATTCACCCCTTAACCATAGTTTTTTCCGAATTGTGAGACTCAGATGTATATGAATGTTGACCTTGCTTTTCTCTCTTATAGGTCCTCTCAACATACTGGATGCCTCTTCACCCGAGCCTCGTACCAGACGGCTTGTGGTCGTTGGGGACCTAATCCATGATTTTCGCCATTCACTGGAGGAGATTGGTGAATCTGTCCGGCTCTCAGGCCTAGACTCATTGTAGGCCTTCGAGCTACGAGACAAGGCAAAGGATATGCCCCAGATCGTCAATGATTGGAATATGTCCTATGCACGCACATCGGCATAGAATGCCCTAACAATGGTAATGAGCCACCATGGAAGCATGGAAATATGGCAAGTTACTAGGGGTTATTCGACTATCGATGAAGACGGCAACGAGCAAAACATCAAGGAAATTTGGGATTCCTGTGCCGGATATGCCTCACATGTGGCGGAGCTGACCAATTATGAAGAGTCGCTCCTCACACCCGTGGAACACCACCACCCCCAAAGGAAGCAGTTAGTGAAATTTCCGAAGATGATGAGCAGACTGAGTCTGACTTACTTGTCTCGGAAAGGTGTAGGGGTGATACGGGTGATATGTCGAGCGAGCCGGAAAATCCTGCCTCTCCACCTACATCATAGAGTGTACTAGAGAAAACAATGTGTGATTCTGAAATAGTCTGATTGTAATAAGTAGTATATTATTTTGCTAGTGCTAAGTTTGTAAGCATTTATGCTTTTACTCCCTTTTAGCACTTTTGGCTTTTATTTTATGTGCCTAAAAATTTACATAAGACTCGTTTGTTTTGTCTATACCTATCGTTTATTTGGCTTTCCGCCTCTTCACTTTCGTGAGCTGGCAACCTTCAGCACGGATACTTTGCCGAGTAATGGAGCTCAATTGCTAAACCAGTTTAAACCCAGAATCAAAGATGGCTTCCAATACCAACAATTCACTACTCGAAAAATACCCGCATCTAGAAATCAGACAAAAACCCAAGTATAAACTAGAAAAAAGTTAGATTTATACCCGAAGGTAGCATTTTTAGAATTGAAACTCTAACCAGAACAAACATGAGCATAAATACTTTCAAGTATTCTGGGATTACTGTGACATGATCATTCGAAAATAAGATGGTATATAAAAACATCTCAGAAAAACATTGAGGAGACCAATAATTTATTTCACTGTGAACATGTACACATATATGATTACAAAGAAAGAAAATTTAAGAATAAAAGGGGCGTAGCTGGGCAATATTCCAAGAATGGTCTATCTCATCCGGATTTGTACTGCATCCAGCTCTCTTCCTCTTCTTAGTAGAAGGTCTCTCTTTTTCAGGCCTCATATCAGTTAGGTAGTAAGATCCATTGTGTAATACTCGACTAACCATGAATGACCCTTCCCATATAGGGGCAAGTTTGTGCTCTCTTTTTTGCACAAGTCGAAGAACCAAATCGCCCATCCTAAAAGACCGATTTCTGACTCTATGACTATGATATCTGCGTAACTTTTGCTGATAGGCTATAGATCTCTGTTCAGCAACGACACAAACTTCCTCGAGCATATCGAGGTCGTCTTTTCGAGAAACTTCGGCATCCTCTTCGACATACACAACAACTCGGGGAGAAATGTGAATATGATCACTTGGAAGAACAGCTTCTGTACCGTGGACCAAGAAAAAAGGTGTATATCCACTTGACTTGTTAGGAGTTATTCTTAAACTCCATATTACGGACGGTAGTTTGTCCACCCAAGCCCCTGCAGCATGATGTAGTGGTGCTTCGAGTCTTAGTCGTATGCCTTGAAGAATTAAACCATTTACCCTTTTGACTTGTCTATTGGTTTGTGGATGTGAGACTGATGCTATATCAAGTCGAATCCCCTGTTCATTGCAGAATTGGACTAATTCTCCCATGCAAAAGTTACTCCCATTGTCGGTAATTATACTATGCGGATATCCGAATCGGATGATCACGTTGTCGATGAATTTCTTGGCTGTTACTCCATCACAACTTGTGATGGGTTTTGCCTTAATCCATTTTGTGAATTTATCCACCATTACAAGAAGGTGAGTGTATCCACTTTGAGCCCGCTGAAACGGTCCTACCATGCCAAGCCCCCAGACCGCAAAAGCCCATGTAATCGATATTGATCGTAGCTGATCTACCAGAACATGAGCTTGTTTGGCGTATTTTTGGCAACCTTTGCACATCTTGACCAGCCGTTCGACATCTGCCTTAGCTGTGAGCCATAAAAATCCGTGTCGAAAAGCCTTTGTCACTAAATATTTGGCTGCGGTGTGATGCCGCATTCGCCTTTGTGAATTTTCCTTAGGATTTCCACGCCTTCTTCTGGAGAAACACAGCGCTAAAAGACCCAAGATGCGCTCTGCTTATAGAGCTCTCCTCCCACTATTGTGTAGGATTTTTCTCGTCAGACGATCTGTCGGCTCAGAACTTCGTCTTCAGATAATTTTCTCTCTACCAAGAAATCAAGGTAGGGTTTGGTCCAACTGGGAATTATAGCCAGAACTGCTATGAGTGGTGAGTTGGATTTGGTAGGATACTCCTCATCAACTCCTGTGATAGAGGGAACTCTTAAGTGCTCTAAAAAGCACCATCCGGGACCTGTTTCCGCATAGAGCCTATTCTTGATAGAGCATCCGCTTCCTCATTTTCTATTCGGGGGAATGTATTGAACTTTAAACCCTTCGAACGATTTAGATAGTTCTTCCATGACGGCTCTATAAGCTACCATGTGCTTGTTAGCATTGCAGATATCAGATACTTGCTGAGCAACTAAATCTGAGTCTCTATAACACATTAGTCAGTGAATGCCGATGTCTTTTGCGATTTTAATTCCATGTAGCAGGGCTTCATACTCAACAATATTTTTTGTCACTTTGAAGTGGATCTACAACACAGAGAACAATTTATCACCTTGGGGTGACTTGAGTACCACACTAGCCCCTGAGTGCTTTAGATCCGTCAAAGTGTAGGGTCCAAGTTTCTGTCTCTAGGAGGCATGTGTTTTTGACTGTCTCTATCCAATTAGCGACAAAGTCAGCGAGAATCTGGGACTTGATTGTTGTACGTGATTTGTACTCAATATCAAAAGCTGCTAGCTCTATTCCCCACTTAGCGACGCATCTTGTGGCATTGATGTTGTTGATTATGTCTCTCATGGGAGCTATGCTCACCATGGTAATCTTGTGCTCTTGAAAATAGTGTCGTAACTTTCTGGAGGCAAAGAACACGCCATAGGCTAACTTTTGGTAATGAGGATACCTTTGCTTTGATTTAGTCAAGATCTTGTTGAGATAGTAAGTCGGACGATGCACCAGGTGTTCTTGTTTTTCTTCTGGCTACTCCAACACCATGACGACACTGACGACTTTGTTTGTCATAGCTAAGTATAGCAACATCGGCTCATGTGGCTCCGGTGCTGCAAGGATAGGGGCCGATGAGAGTACGACTTTTAGATCTTGTAGCACAGCTTCAACTTCATCAGTCCAGATGAGTTTCTTGGTCTTCTTCAAGAGCTTGTATAGTGGTGCAGCTATTTCACCGAGCCGACTTACAAACCGCCTGACTGCAGCAATGCAACCAGTTAGTCGTTGTACGTCCTTCAGGCGAGTTGGCCAGGAAATGTTGAGTATATCCTTTATTTTGTCACGGTTCACCTCTATTCCTCGTTGAGACACAATGAAACCTAACAATTTTCTGGCTGGGATTCCAAAGAAACACTTATTCGGATTGAAAATTATGTTGTATTTTCATAGATTGCTGAATGTTTCCTCTAAGTCGGAAACTAGTGTTTCCTTCTTTTTGGAAATCACAGCTATGTCGTCCACATATGCATGTACATTGCGTCCGATTTGATCATGGAGGCAACACTGCATAGTGCGTTGGTACGTAGCTCCTGCATTTTTAGCCCAAAAGGCATCGTAACGTAGCAGAAGGTTCTGAAAGGTGTGATGAACGAAGTCTTTATTTTGTCTGACTCCTTCATCCGAATTTGGTGATATCTAGAATATGCGTCGAGAAAACATAGGAGTTCTGAGCCTGCTATCAAATCAATCACTTGATCAATCCTAGGCAGAGCGAACGGATCTTTGGGACAAGCTTTATTCAAGATAGTATAATCAACACACATTCTTAAATTAGTGGTGTCCTTTTTAGGGACCATTACAGGGTTGGCTGACCAATCAGTATGGTTGACCTCTTCTATGAATCCAGCTAAACTCGAGCCGGGCTAGTTCCTTAGCTATTTCTTTTCACTTTTCATCTCTAAAACATCGTAAGGACTGTTTGACAGGTTTAGCATTTGGGTATACATTTAGACTGTGCTCGGCAAGTTCCCTAGGTACTCTGGTCATGTCAAATTGCTGCCATGCGAAAATATCTTTATTGGCTTTAAGTAACTCGATGAGCGTGCTTTCCTATGCGTGGTCTAAACCTATACCTATCTGGGTCACCTTGGAGGGGTCATCATTCTTCAATGGTGTCATATTCGTCTCTTCTAACGCCTTGAACTCTGGAGTCGGCTTGGTCACCTCCTTCTTCATTGTGGGCATCTCATATGGGTCGATGATCTTCTTGATCTCCTAGTACCCCTGAGCATGCAGTACGGCCTCAGCAAAGGTGGCATTTCCGTCCTCGCATTCTCTTGCCTTCTTCGGGTCTCCCCGGATCGTAATCACGCCCTTGGGACCTAGAATTTTCATCATATTGTAAATATAACAAGGGCAAGCCATAAAAGCCCAGTAAGCCGGACGCCCAAAGATAGCATGGTATGCGCTCTTGAACGGGACCACTTTGAAGGAAAGTCCTTCCGTCCGGTAGTTTTTAGGAGTTCCAAAGGTAACATCCAAAGTGATCTCTCCCAGAGAATTTTCTTATCTTCCGGGGACAATTCCATGAAAGATCACAGAGCTGTGATTCATCTATGTCTCTGATATCCTCATCTGGTGCAGCATTTCGATGTAGATGATGTTGATGCTGCTGCCACCGTCCATGAGGGTCTTGGAGAATCCATAGCCGTCAATAAGTAGATTAACGACTAGAGCGTACTTTCCTCGCCTGTGTAGCTTAGGCGGATGATCGCCTCAGTCAAAGGTGATTGTAACTTCCGACCAATCTAGAAACTGAGGGACAACCGGAACAGTTGCGTTGAGTTCGTGCATCACTTCCTTCTTGACCTTAGTTGGTTGATACCCAATGAAGGTGACATAAGTGTCTTTCTTTGTTGGGAAGGTCTTCTTTCCATCTGACTTGGTATTTGAAGCTTATGCCTCCTCCATGTCGGAATCTTCCTTGGTCTCCTTGTCTTTGTCAGAATTCTTCTTTCCTTTTGTTGCTTGGCCTTGTAGCCAGCGGATTCGTCTTCCTTGATGTCATCATTGAAACGACACTCAGCATTGGTGTGGGACGAGCCCCCGTTGCCATCCGAGTGATGCACATGCTGGGCCACGTAGAGATAAACAAAAAATTCCCTACGCGGTGCACCCAAGATCTAGCTCAGGTAATAGGCCACGAGATTACCGCTAGATGCGCAGATGCGGAAGTTGATGCAAAACGTCGAAGCAGTGCCGAATCATCCCACGGACAGCCTCCGGATCCCACGGACAACTCCTTCGCCAGATCCCCATGAGCTACCTTGTCTCCAGCGCCGCACATGCAGTGCCTCTACCGGTATCCACACATACAGGAAGGAGCTTCAGGCAGAGGATTGCTAGATCATGTCTAGACCAAAATGAAAGTGAAGAGAGTGATGGAGGGGTCAGGGAATCCAACTCACTCCCATGAACACTCGGTCTCAAGTCGATAGATGGTAGTGGCCTCTAGCAAGACGTGCCAACTCCAAAGTGCCGTAAAATCAGAAGACAAACCTTCAGTGTGACTTTTGTCCAAGTCCCTTTGCCACACGATATACCTGTTAAGCTATAGGTGAGTAGTTACCATCCCTTTAATAGCTTAACTCCCTTCTCGTACAATGATATGTGATTCACTGGACTAACACTTAGTCTAACTCCTTAGTTAACACTTAACTGAGTAGCGCATGGCCGTGCTTCTGAATCATATCATACAAGAGGGCCCAGAGAATATCTCTCCATTACGGAGGGGCAAATCCCATCTTGGTAATCCATGTCACGCAGCTTGCTTCACAACCAACCCAAACTCTACCTTTATAACTGCCCATTTACGGAACAACATTTGATAGAACCTAAGTTGGCGATCCACAACAAGGATCATGCAATCACCTCAGGTCAAAGGATTCCATTGCTTGAGACTACAAATAAAAACATGTTCGTTGCATCTCAACTGTGGGCCAGTCTGACTCGCTAAATTCTTGAGCCAAATCAGTGTAAGTCAGAATAGCATCACCATACCCATGACAAGTGGAACCGTGTCATCAGCCAACTTGCACATTGGTCTAATTTGTGTGTCTAGCACAACCTTAATGACCAAGGACAATCTAGTATGAACAATCATGAATATATAGTTCCACAACTGAATCACGTATTCAGTGATACATATCTGATGTTCATACAAGGACAACTTTACTTTATAAATACTTTGGGAAATTAAATATCATCAACCATGATTGCCTCTAGGGCATATTCCCAACAGTCTCCCACTTGCACTAGAGTCAATCATCCTGACATCACATGTCTAGGCATCTAATGCCCATGGCTCTGACATGCGCCTCATGCTTAGGCTGTGGAAGTGGCTTTGTCAACGGATCTGCAACGTTTGCATCTGTGTACCTTGCATAACTTGATATCACCATGATCCACAAACTAGCGAATTAGGTGGTACCATATGAGTATATGTTTGTTCTTCTAGTGTTATCTAGGTTCCTTGTCTTGTGCAATAGCACCATTATTTTCACAATACACGTCTAAAGGATTGGACGAGCCCTGAACCACACCAAGATCAATCAGGAAATTCCTGATCCAAATAGCTTCCTTTGCCGCCTCTGAGGCAGCAATATACCCAGCCTCTGTTGCAGATGCAAATACAGTCTCTTGCTTGGAACTCTTCCAGCTCATGGCCCCTCCATTCATTACAAACATGTACCCAGATTGCAATCGAGAATCATCTGAGTCAGTAAGGTAACTCGCATCCGTGTAACCGCTTACACTGAGTTCAACCTCACCTCCATAAACTAGGAACACATCCTTAGTCCTTCTCAAGTACTTAAGAATGTTCTTAACTGCTCCCTAATGGATTTCTCTAGGGTCAGCCTGGTATCTGCTCACAACACTTAGAGCACATGAAACATCTGGCCTAGTACAAATCATGGCATACATGATGGATCCGACTGCCGAAGCATACAGAATCGCACTCATCCTACTTCGCTCATCAATTGTCGAAGGACACTGAGTCTTGCTAAGTTTATACCATGGGACATTGGTAAGAACCCCTTCTTAGATGATTCCATGTTGAACTTCTTAAACACTTTGTCCAAATATGTGCTCTGAACCAATAAGCCGCCTAGATCTATCTCTATAGATCCTGATTCCTAGTATGTAAGTTGCCTCACCCAAGTCCTTCATTGAGAAACTCCTTTCCAATGACTCCTTGGTTTCTTGCAACATCTGGACATCATTTCCAATCAATAATATGTCGTCCACATATAAGATCAGAAAGTTTACTTTGCTCCCACTAAACTTCTTGTATAAACAAGAATCCTGATCACTCTTGATGAAGCCAAACGATTTGGCTACCTCATCAAAGCAAATGTTCCAACTCCGAGATGCTTGCTTCAACCCATAAATGGATTTCTGAAGTTTGCATACCTTGTCAGCATTAGCCAGATTGATAAAACCCTTGGGCTATATCATATACACGTCATTGGTTAATTTTCCATTAAGGAAAGTCGTTTTGACATCCATCTCACATATCTCATAGTCGAAATAGGCTACAATAGCTACACGTTCCGAACTTATTTAAGCATTGCTACGGGTGAGAAAGTGTCATCATAGTCAACTCCTTGAACCTGTCGGAACCCCTTCGCAACAAGCCGTGGTTTATAGACAGAAACCTTTCCATCCATATCAGTTTTCTTCTTAAAGACCCATTTGCACTCAACGGGTCTTGCACCATCTGGCAGATCAACCAAGTTCCAAACTTGATTTTCATCCATGGACTTTAACTCGGATCTCATGGCTCCAAGACATGACTCAAAATCAGAACCCACCATCGCTTCCGAATAAGTTGCTAGCTCATCACTGTCCAACAGTAACACATCACGAACACTTCACAATCTGGCCGATCTCCGTGGTGTAGGTACATCTGCCGGCTCAGCTACCATGACTAGATCAACCTCCAAGACTTTCACCAAATCGCTACTAACCGGTTCCTCTCGAACTTCTTCAAGCTGTACCGTACTCCCACTGACTTCCCGACTGAGAAACTCTTTCTCAAGGAAGACACCATTTCAAGCGACAAACACTTTGCCCTCTTCTTGGTTGTAGAAGTAGTAACCCAAGGTTTCCCTTGGATAACCCATGAAAAATACACTTATCTGACTTGTCTATAAGCTTGTCCGACTGAAGTCTCTTGACAAATGCTTCACAACCCCAAATCTTAAGGAAAGACAAACTCGGCTTCTTGCCAGTCCACATCTCATGTGCTGTCTTGTCTACCGATTTTGATGGTACTCTTTTTAGTATGAACGCCACTGTTTCTAGACAATAACCCCAAAATGATAAAGGTAGATTTGTCCGACTCATCATTGATCGTACAATGTCCAACAAGGTCTGATTCCGCCATTCTGACACACCGTTCCGCTGCGGCATACCTGGTGGAGTGAGCTAAGAACTATTCCACAACTCTTCAGATGGTCATCAAACTCGTGGCTCATGTACTCGCCTCTTGGATCTGACCGAAGAAACTTTATTTTCGTGCTGAGTTGATTTTGTACTTCATTCTGGAATTCTTTGAACTTTTCAAAGGCTTCTGACTTATGTTTCATCAAGTAGACATATCCATATCTACTCAAATCATCAGTTAAGGTAATGAAGTACTCATAACCACCCCTAGTTGTCGCGCTCATTGTACCACATACATCACTTGTACTAGTCCCAACAAGTCAGACGCCCTTTCACAACTCCTTGCAAGAGGTGTCTTGGTCATCTTGCCTAGAAGGCAGGATTCACATGTATCGAACAAAGTTAGGAGTCCATCATCATGGAGATTCTTCATGCGTTTCCAACTTATATGACCAAGTCGATGGTGCCAAAAGTAAGTCATATTCAGATCATTTGGTTTCAACCTTTTCACATTTACATTATAGACCGATCCACCGTCAAGATTCAAAATAAATAACCCATTCTGAATGGGTGCAAAGCCGTGATGTCGTCGGATTGAGGACAAGTACGCCATGAGGGGGTCCTCGAGGCGTGCGGAAGAGAGGCGTGTGAGACATACGGTGTTCCGGGACGGTGAGCACACAAGTTTACCTAGGTTCGAATCCGTCAGCTTTGGACGGATCCTACTCCTGCTAGCAATCTAGTAATACGACAGAGCCGGAATATGGGTTACAAGGGTTCGCCTGTGCGAGTTGAGATTGTAGACTATTGAGGGTCTAAAGTGTTGTCCTAAAGGCTCTCCCTAGGACGGCTTATATAGATATCTGGCCTAGGGTTTACAATAGAGATCTATCCGGCTACGACTAAGAGTCGGTTACAGAGTACATCTTGAACTACAAGTAACATTATGGGCCTAAGTCGGTAAGTCTTCTAGGCCTTCCCATAGCCGGATTGGACTCTGTCTTCTCTCCCTGACTGGGCCGCCCGTGGAGCAAAGCTCTAACCCGAAGTGGGCCACCCTGGTCAGTGAGGAACTGTGAGGATAGCCAGAAAGTATATCCCCAACAGCAGCCCCCGGAGGCCTCCAAGATCCAAAGTCGGATTCATCATCGTCTAGCTTGATCTTCGGCTTGCAGAATCTTGAAGGGTTCCTGAAACTTCACAACAAAAAATACGATCCGGGTCTTAAAAATAAGTCGGACCTATCAACAGGTTACTTGGATTTTCTAGCTTGATTTCAAACTAAGCCGGAACTTGGTCTCTAATGCCACCTGACACAAGTCATGGTCAAGTCACGTCATCTGACAGACATCCTGTTAGCACGACCGTTGGTGGGTCCGCAGTTCGCGGAACCGAGGCGCCGTTTCAATGCATGCACGGAGATCGAAGCGACGTAATCATCGCGTGGGCCCTTCCCAGTTCCCTCCACGACGCGTGGCGGTTACACTGTAGCATTTGCACGAATCTTGACGCAGTTAGGTGGATATAAGGGGTGAGGATCTCCTCCTCCTTTCTTCACCTGTCCTTTGCCTTTTCCTCTCCTCCAAATCTCCCCCACGTGCATAGAGCTCCTCTGCTTTCCCCCAAATACTCCCAGCGCTGCCCATCTTAGGTCAACTGCTCACCAGAGAAATGGCTTCTTCTTCCTCTTCCGGCTTGGCGGCAGCGGCAACGATAGCAGCGACGGAAGCGGCAGCGGAAAAGGAAAGCTTCCGCAGGGTCTGGATCCCCTGCGTGTTAGATGACGAGAAGCTCCGCGGCGTGGAGAAAGAAGGGATCCTCCGCGCCGGCGACTGGCGGAACGGCTTCGGAGAGACCATCCCCAAGCCGTGCGCCGGCGAGCGGGTCCACTTCGGCACCCACCTCGACAGAGGTTTGTCATTCCCTCCCTCGGAGTTATTCTCCGAGGTGATTGATCATTTTGGTGTTCAACTCCACCATCTTCCTCCCAACTCTCTCTTAGAAATGAGCGCTTATGCTTCTTTGTGCGAGGGATTTCTCGGCATTAGGCCGAGTTTGACCTTATTCCGGTACTATTTCCATGTCTGGAGAAATTCTATCAATGCCGGTGTTCCTTACATCACCGGTACTATTAGTTTTTCACTTAGACGTGAGCGCGCATATCCCAAAATCTTAGCTAGTGACTCGGTCAAACAATGGCCAGCCACATTCTTTTATTATAAGGATATTCCGGCTCCCGGCAAAGCTACTGCTTTGCCGGCTTTCATCGACGGAGCTGCCACGGCCCAACCATCTTGGGACGAGGCTGCTCCGGCTCTCACTAACGATCTGATCCTTGCCAAGAGGCGGATCGAATACTTGATCAAACACAAAGGACTGAAGGGATCCGACTTGGTTCAATGCTGGGTCTCACGCTGGATCCAGCCCCTTCAATACCACCGAGACCGACTGATGCACTCCATCACGTCGTCCAAGAAAGACTCCCTCCGCATCAGCCCTAGAGCCTACACCACACAAGGCTACATAAGCCAGATAAAATGGTTGATAAGGGAGCGGATCGAGAGGAGGATCCCGAAGATTTCTTTGGATATGCATATGACGGAAAACCCCATAGTGTTGGTAAGCTTCTATCAGTAAGTCTTTATATGTTTCGATCTTTTAAGTTACATTGCAATACAGATATGTTTTCTTCTTTTTAGCTTGCTGACCTCCCCGAGTCAGAATTTGCTCCGCTCGAAAGATATCCTCCCGAGATTTCTCAGGAGACAGAAGTGGTGCCATTGCCGGATGCTGCGCTTAAGAAGCGCAAAGCTTCGACAGTGGCCGTTGGCACAAAGGAGGTGCCCGTCGTGAAGAGGTAACTTCCCATCACAACTTCCGCCTTTGCACTTTACTCGAATTTCCTTCCGAGATGTAATGTTTCCAGCTTTATCACATTCTTAGAGCTAAACAGCTCATCAAGGGCAAGGGGAAGGGGATTTCTTCGAAGCCCCTGCGACAGATGAAGCTTACCATAGATTCTCCTGCCGTAGCTCCTTCGTCTCCTGCCCCTCAGCCTTCCGCAATGCCGGTGATAATTCCTTCTCCGGCTGTCGCAGAAGATCCGGCTCCTTCCACGGAGCCTACGATCCTTGAATCGCAAACTGACGTCACCATGGGTGAGTCAGGTCTAGAGAAGGGTGAACCCTCTTTGGGTAATGATGCCTCGGCAGAAAGCTTCGCCAAAAACCTTCTCAGTAATCCGGGACTTGCCAAGTTTGGTCTGTCCCAAAAATCTACTGAAGAGATCCAGTGCCTGGCCAGGCAATGCCTGGAGAAAAGTACCTTATCTGCCGAAGAAGAAGCGCAAGAAGCAGAGGATGTCAAGCACTCTAATCTTCTTGAACATGTGCTTCTTCGCAACGAGAGGATCAGGTCCGGGGAGCTTCCAACTGCTCCTGTGACCCCTCTGACTCTCGCTGAGAAGGTTGCACTTGAAGTGAACGCGAGTTTGGACAAACTTACTCGCGAACAATATGTAAGTCGGAATTCTAACTCCTGTTTTTCATTTATTTCATATAATATCCTCTAGCCCCCAAGCATGAAGTACGATAATTAATCCGGGTTTATGCTTCCTTAGGATGCCAAAGAACGAACTAGTGTAGCCCCCAAGGCTCGTCCTGATATTAGCAAAAATATTAGCCCGAGTCTTTAGTAGCTTTCTGACTTTGGATATTCTGACTTACAGAAAGTATATTCCTATAACCAGGATTTGTTGAAGAATGTTTGCGATAAGCGAAGAGAGATCAAAGCTCTCCAGCTTAAAAATGTTGAGCTAAAAGTTGCCAAGGATGAGGCCGAAGGTAAACATTCCGAGACTCAAACCTTGTCTTTCATGTTTTCATAGTCGAATTTTTTGCTGAACTGTCGTTCTTTTTTTTGACTTATATCACTGGTGAAACAATCCTGTGCCATGATTGAAGAGGCCGAGAACCTCAAGACTTTGGTGGTGGAGAACAAGGAGCTTCGCTAAGAGCTGGACCAGCTCAAGGCAGATCATGAAAAAAGCATTGCTCAAATCCTTGAGTCCTCTTCCATGGCTACTGATGAGCGTGATCGCATGATTGCTGCTCGGGATCAAAAAATCTCATACCTCAATAGTGAGCTTTGCAGAGAGAGGGACATTTCCGAGGCGCTCCGGGCTGAAATCTAGAGTCTTCGGGAAGAGAAGACCAAAATTGACGATGTCATTTTCGGTACGTTCCATCTGTCTGACTTGTCTATTTTCTTCGACGTATTTCGATGTCAGAGTTTATTTAACTATCTTTGTTTACAGGTCCTCTAAAGTTGACGGACTCCACCTCTGCTGAGCCCCACACCCACCGGCTTACCCAAGTCGGTGACCTGCTTCATGACTTCTGCCAATCCCTTGAGGATATTGACGAAGCCCTCAAGATTCCGGACATGCGTAGCATGTCGGATCTTCAGGTGCGGGACAAGGCAAAGGAGATGCCACAGCTCGTCCAGGATTGGAACATGTCCTATGCGCGAAGCGCGGCGCAAAACGCTCTCACCATGGTCATGAGCCACCATGGAAGCATGGAGATATGGCAAGTGACCAGAGGGTACTCTAAAGTGGATGAAGAAGGCTAGGAGCAGGACATCAATGCCATTATGGACTCCTGTGCCGGATATGGGTGTCATCTAGCTGACTTGACTAGCTACGATACTCCATTCTTCAACCGCGTGGACACTTCGCCTCCGCCTCCAGAAGAAACAGCAGAAGTTTCTGACGATGAACGCACCACCTCGGATGTGGACATCTCGGAACGATACCAAGGCGACGTATCTAGCGAACCGGCAGCTCCTTCATCTCCTCCTGCATCATAGATTGCCAGAAACATTTGTATTATCTGAAAAAACATGATGCGTCTGTAAATATGAAGTACTATAATTTTGCTAGTGCTAAGCTTTTGATCTATTCAGCACTTTTTGGTTTTAAATTTTTTTTGTGTGCCTGAAATGTTTACACAAGCACTTATATTTTTTCGTCTATACTTATCGTTTATCTGGCTTTCCGCCTCGTCCTTTTGTGAGCCGGCTAAACCTTCTGCCGGAAACTTTGCCGAGCAACGGAGCTCAATTGCTAAACCAGTTTAAACTCGAAAACAAAGCCGGCTTCCAGTACCAATAATTCACTACTCGGAAAATGCCCGCATCCAGCAATCAGACAAATAACCAAAGCAAAGACTAGAAACTTTATAGCTATACCCGAAGGTAGCGTTCTTTTAGAATCAGAAATCTAAACCAGAACGAACATGAGCATAAAGTACTTTCAAGCATTCTGGGATTTTCGACTATGACATGATCATTCAGAAATAAGATGGTAAAAACTTCTCAGAAAAACTTGAGGCAACCAAAACTTTTATTTGTCACAGAACATGTACATATATATGATTACAAAGAAGGATAAACTAAGAATAAAAAGGACGTAGCTGAGCAATATTCCAAGGCCTGTCTAACTCATCCGGATTTGTACTGCCTCCAGCTCTCTTTCTCTTTTTAGTAGCAGGTCTTTCTTTGACTGGCCTCATGTCAGTTAAGTAATACGAACCATTTTGTAATACTCGACTAACTAAAAAGGGCCCTTCCCATACTGGGGAAAGTTTGTGCTTTCTTTGTTGCACAAGCCGGAGAACCAAATCACCTTTATTGAAAGATCTATTTCGAACTCTCTGGCTATGATACTTGCGTAACTTCTGCTGATAGGCTGTAGATCTCATTTCAGCAACGATGCGAACTTCTTCGACTAAGTCGAGATCGTTTTGTCGAGAAATCTCGGCATCCTCTTCAATATACGCGGCCACTCTAGGAGAAGTGTGAATCAAATCACTAGGAAGAACTGCTTCTGCGGCATAGACCAAGAAGAAAGGTGTGTATCCGGTTGACCTATTTGGGGTTGTTCGTAAACTCCATATCACAGAGGGTAATTCCTCCGCCCAAGCCCCCGCAGCACGTCGTAGCGGTGCTTCGAGTCTCGGTTTTAGGCCTTGTAGGATTAAACCATTTGCTCTTTCGACTTGTCCGTTAGCCTGTGGATGTGCGACTGATGCAATGTCAACACGGATATTTTACTTGTTGTAGAATTTAGCCAATTCTCCCATAGAGAAGTTACTCCCGTTGTCCGTGATAATGCTATGTGGATAACCATACTGGATTATAACATCCTCGACAAATCTTTTGGTTATTGCTCCATCACAACTAGTGACAGGTTTAGTCTCAATCCATTTTTTGAATTTATCCACCATCACTAAGAGGTGAGTAAATCCTCTTGGAGCTCGTTTAAATGATCCTACCATATCAAGCCCCCAGACCGCAAAGGTCCATGTTATAGGTATTGTTCGCAGCTGATCAGCCGGAACATGAGCTTGCTTGGCGTACTTTTGGCAGCCTTTGCACGTCTTGACTAATCGTTCGGCATCTGCCTGAGCTGTAAGCCTGAAAAATCCGTGTCTAAAAGCTTTTGCCACTAGAGATTTGGCTGCAGCGTGGTGACCACACTCGCCTTCGTGGATTTCTCTTAAGATTTCCACTCCTTCTTTCGGAGATACGCAGCGCTGAAAACCCCTAGAAACACTCCGTCTATGGAGCTCACCTTTAACAATAGTATAGGCTTTTGATCGTTGGATAATCTGCCGGCTCAGAACCTCGTCTTCGGGTAATTTGCCATCTACCAGATAATCTAGGTAGGGTTGAGTCCAGCTGGGAATTACAGCCAGAACTGCTATTAGAGGTGAGTCGGATTTGGTCGGATATTCCTCATCCACTCCCTTTATTGAGGGAACTTTGGGGTGCTCTAAAAAAGCGCCATCCGGGACTTCTTTCCGCGCAGAGCCTGTCCGAGATAGTGCATCTGCTTCCTCGTTTTCTGCTCGAGGGATGTGTTGAACCTCAAACCCTTCGAACGATTTAGATAGATCATCCACGACAGCTTTATATGCTGCCATGTGTTTATTTGCATTACAAATATCTGACACTTGTTGAGCAACAAGATCCGAATCTCCATAACACATCAAACGTCGGATGCCAATATCCTTAGCAATCCGGATTCCATGCAGCAGTGCTTCATACTTGGCAATATTGTTTGTCGCTATGAAGTGGATCTGCAACACGTATAACAGTTTATCTCCTTGGGGTGATTTGAGCACCACGCCAGCCCCCGAGCCCCCTCGAGCCTTAGACCCATCGAAAAAGAGGGTCCAATATTCTGACTCAGGGAGGATCATGTTCTCCTTCGTCTCTGTCCAATCAGCGACAAAGTCAGCAAGGATCTGGGATTTGATTGCTGTCCGAGGTTTATACTCAATATCGAAAGTTGAAAGCTCTATGCCCCAATTGGCGACGCGTTCTGTGGCGTCACTGTTGTTGATTATATCTCTCATGGGAGCTGTGCTCACCACGGTAATTGGATGCTCCTGAAAGTAGGGTCGTAGCTTACGAGATGCTAGAAAAACACCGTAAGCCAACTTTTGATAGTTCAGATACCGCTGTTTTGATTCTGTCAGGACCTCGCTGACAAAGTAAGTCGGACGCTGCACCAGGTGTTCCTGATTTTCCTCTGGTCTCTCCACCACCATGACAATACTAACGACCTTATTTGTCGCAGCAAGGTAGAGCAGCATCGGTTCCTTAGGTTCCGGCACTGCAAGGATAGGAGCAGATGAGAGTACTCTCTTCAGATCTTGTAGTGCAGCTTCAGCTTCGTCAGTCCAAACAAAATCCTTGGTCTTTTTCAGGAGTTTGTATAATGGTGCGGCTCTTTCACCAAGCCGGCTTACAAATCGACTGACCGCAGCGATGCAACCAGTTAATCTTTGTACGTCCTTTAGGCGAGTTGGCCTAGAAATATTGAGTATAGCCTTGATTTTGTCTCGGTTCACCTCTATGCCTCTTTGAGACACGATGAAACCTAACAATTTTCCGGCTGGTATTACAAAGAAGCATTTCTTCGGGTTAAGCATGATGTTGTATTTTTGTAGATTGGCTAACGTTTCCTCCAAGTCGGAAATCAGCGTTTCCTTCTTTTTGGACATCACCGCAATATCATCCACGTATGCATGTACGTTGCGTCTAAGTTGGTCGTGGAGGCAACGCTGCATTGTGCGCTGGTACGTAGCTCCTGCGTTCTTCAGCCCAAAGGCATCATAACAAAACAGAAGGTTCCAAAAGGGGTTATGAATGAAGTTTTGACTTTGTCAGATTCCTTCATCTGGATTTGGTGATAACCGGAATATGCGTCGAGAAAACAGAGGAGTTCCGAGCCTGCCGTAGAATCGATAACTTGATCAATTCTAGGCAGAGCGAATGGATCTTTTGGACAAGCCTTGTTCAAGTCAGTATAATCAACACACATCCTTAAATCAGTGGTGTCCTTTTTAGGGACCATTACAGGATTGGCCGACCACTCAGTGTGGATGACATCTTCTATGAATCCGGCTAACTCGAGTCGTGCTAGTTCCTTAGATATTGCCTTACGCTTTTCATTGCCAAAACATCGTAGGGACTGTTTGACGGGTTTAGCGTTCGGGTTTACATTTAAAGAGTGCTCGGCAAGTTCTCTAGATACTCCAGTCATGTCAGATGGCTGCCATGCGAAGATATCTTGATTTTCTTGGAGGAACTTGACGAGCGCGCTTTCCTATGCGCTACTTAGGCCTACGCCTATCTGGGTCACCTTGGAGGGGTCATCATCCTTCAATGGCGTCTTCTTCATCTCTTCGGATTCCTTGAACTCCGGATTTGGCTTTGTCACCTCCTTCTTTGTTGCGGGCATCTCAGAAGGATTTATGCTCTTCTTGATCTCCTGGTACTCCTGGGCGTGCAGCACGGCTTCAGCAAAGGCGGCATTTCCATCCTCGCACTCTCGCGCTTTCTTCGGGTCTCCCCTGATAGTGATTACGCCATTGGGACCTGGAATTTTCATCATATTGTAAATATAACAAGGTCGAGCCATAAAAGCCCAGTAAGCCGGACGTCCAAATATAGCATGGTACGCGCTCTTGAACGGGACCACTTCGAAGGAAAGTGCCTCCGACAGATAATTCTTTGGAGTTCCAAAAGTGACATCCAAAGTAATCTCTCCTAGGGAATTAGCTTGTCTTCCTGGGACAACTCCGTGAAAGATCACTGAGGTATGGTTCAGCTGGGTTTCCGAGATCTTCATCCGGCGTAGCGTTTCGACATAGAGAATATTGATGCTGCTACCACCGTCCATGAGGGTCTTGGAGAAACCATAACCGTCAATAAGTGGGTTGACGATTAAGGCGTATTTTCCTCGCCTGTGCAACTTAGGCGGATGATCAGCGCGATCAAATGTGGTTGCCACTTCCGACCAGTCCAAGTATTGGGGGACAGCCGGAACTATTGCATTGAGCTCGTGTAGAACTGCCTTCTTGACCTTTGCTGGTTGAGATCCGAGGAAAGTGACGTAAGTGTCCTTCTTGGTGGGAAAAGTTTTCTTCCCTTCCGGCTTGGGATTTGAAGCATTAGCTTCCTCCATGTCGGAATCTTCCTTGGTCTCTTTGTCTTTTTCGGGATTTTTCTTTCCCTTCTTCCGCTTAGCTTTGTAGCCCGCGGTGTCATCTCTTTTGATGTCGTCATTGAAACGACACTCAGCGTTGGTGTGGGACGAGCCCCTATTGGCGTCTAGATGATGCACACATGGGTTATTGGCAATGTTGGCCAAAGATTAGGTTTTGCCTGGTTGTTGGTCTCCTCTACCTTGGACCCTTGATGTCCCACAGCCATGCCCACGGCCTCCGCCGCGTCCTCCAGACCCGAAAGTAGCAGTAACCACCGATGTTTCCGCGTTGGGTTTCTCTTCCGAGGTATTTTTGCGCTTTTGAGCTTGTTGCTTTGGTTGTTTTGCCGACTGAGACACAGCTAGGGCATTGAGTAATCCCTCTGCATCGTCGTCAGCATCTACATACTTGCTCGCTGTTTCTATCATCTCTCCCAAGTCAGTAACCTTGTCACACTTCAAGCGGTGACGTAGTAGACCAATTGGGAGTCCTGCAATGAAAGCTTCAATCGCGGTTTGATCGTTTACTCCTTCACAGGAGTTCTTGGTGTCGATCCATTGTCCGAGGTAATCCCGGCAAGTTTCTCCAGCTTTCTGGGTGCAACGCTGTAGGTCTCCGACCGTACAGGGCCTCCAATATGTGCCTTCGAAATTCCGAAAGAACGCACTTTGCATGTCATACCAGTTATGGATGGTGTTCTCCGGAAGTTCATTGAGCCATGATCGTGCCGTCTTCCGCAACATAAGTGGGAGATATCGGGTTGCGACCAGGCTGTTTCCACCTTTAGCGATGCAGCAAGCTTGGAAAAAATCCTGTAGCCAGGTATCTGGCCGAGCAATGCCGTCGTAGGCTTGGATATGTCTTGAGATGGCAAATCCTTCTGCGAATACGTAGATATCATCGTTTTCATAGCGCCGCGCCTCTATGTTGGAGTTGATCCCGTGCCTTGCGTCGTTCGGGGATAGAGATCGTCCTGAATGTCGGTTGTGGCTGCGGCGCCTTGGAGCCGGACTTCGGCTTCTGCCACCACCTCCTCCGCCCCGTCGTCCTCCTTGTCCCCCTTGGGAGCCATTGTGATGACTGCTTGGTGGAGAGGGTGGGGCAGCCGAATTGTTTCCGGCTGATCGCCGGCCTCCGTCCGGAGCGTCATTATTCCGGTTCCAAGGAGGGTCTTCACTATGACGAGCTCCCTGCCGGCTCGTGCCAGCATGGTTTGCGTCGTTCCTTCGTCCGTTGCTCCCACCATGGTGAGGGTCAGCCGGACGGCTTGCATGTCTAGGAGGTGGCATTTTTTGACGATCCTCCTCCCGACGTTTCTCTTTATCTTCTCCCCTTCGATCGTTAGACTCTCGTCGGGGAGGGTTTCTCGGATTCAGTGCAGTAATGGCCTCTTTTTCGGCCGCTGGGGCGACGTTGCTCCAGTCACGTGCAGTTCTGTGATGCTATCCTGATGATCCGGTTCTTGAATAATTGTCTTCCCGGTGTTCGGGGTGATGATACTACTCCGGGGTGCGATGGGGTCTTACGTCAGCCCATGTCGGATCTGTGCGACATTCGTCAAAATCCGAGACCAGTTTTTGACTTCCGGACAGGGCGACCTTTTGCTGCTCCAGTCCCTTGTTGAGTAGTTTAATACCCAAACGGATCTCCTCTGGTCCTGGATTAGCCGATAAAATTTCTTGGGCCGCCATGGTATTCTGTACTAGGGTTGGATATACCTAATCTCCTTTGCTATCTTTCCACGGCTTCCCCATCTCATCCCCGAAAAGGACGGCACGGATATGTGGGAATTGGTCGTCATTGGTGTGACGCTTCCTTGTCTTCTGATGCAACTGAGACATGTAATCCTCAGTTGCCATGCGTTTCTTCTCCTCCTCGATGTTTTTGGCTTCCTCCAGGAGTTGTTGACGATGCGCTTCTAGGGCTTGGGCCCTTTCGTCCAGCTCTTCAGCAGTAAGTTCTACAGCTGTAGGGATAGGTGTGGTTAATGCAGCATCGATGAGTTTAGGCGCACCTTCGGTGATCATGGGTCCATCCACCGATTCTTATTTTTTCGTCTTGTCTGGGATAAGTGCTCCATCCGAGTCTTCTTCGTATCCCTCGGCAATCACCTCTTCTGGCAGAGGGTCTTTTGTCAGGGTCTTGTTCTTCTTATTCTTCTTCTTTGCCTTCTTGGCAGCGCCGGTAGCAAAGACGGCTTTGGGTCCGTTTCCCGGAGTCAAGCTCTGATCGGTACTTTCGGACATCTGGACTTCGGGATTATCTCCGACGTCCATGTCATCCTGCGCTTTGGGAGAGTGTTCCCCGGATCCTTCATCCATGGCTTCTCCTTCTTCTGCAGCTTTGGAGTTATACTCCTCTTCATATTCCGCGGAGAACTTTCGGAAATCTGCTGACGTCATCAATTCATCCGAGGATGCGGGTACGTCGGCGTTTGTTCTGATTGCCTCCAGCACAGAGTCAGTGTTTTCTCCAGCATCGGCAGAGCCATATCCGGATCCCATGTATCCGACGAAGTGCGACGCGTGCTTCCTGAGGTACTTGCGGCTTTCACGATCAGCCATGTCGAAACTGATGGTCTCGATAATTGCATCCGCGCTTTCGCCTTGCAGTATCATACGTCGCAGTGTGTACCTCAGGAAAGGCCTGTCTGTCCCGGCGTCATTAGAGCCGGAATCTGTGTCGTTGATATGTTCCTCCTGAATTTTGACTTCCACGGGTGGGTCGATCTGGGATCCGGCTTCTTTAGGGAGACCCACTCTAGATTCGACTTGGACCGCTAGGTCTTCTTCAGGCTTGGATTTCTCCACTATCTCCGCAACTAGTACGGGCTGGGTGGGATTAGGGTTTTCTGAGATCCGGAACTCTGCCTCCTCCGCGGACAAAGGGGACCCAGAAGATTCTTTTGCCTCTATCATCACCGCTGGGGTGGGTGGGACAGTTTCAGTGAAACCGATGTAAACATCGATCTCGCCAAAAGACATGATTGTGTAGGCAGTCACGGCCTCCCTAGTCGGAATCCAAGTCTCGTCGAGAACGATGAGAGGGACGTCACTGGCGTAGAGGATGCGACCGACGACGATAGTCTCGCCGATTCCGATTCTTGCAGATTCCGCTCAGAACGCAGATCCAAAGCTCACTTGCCCCACGATGGGCGCCAACTGTCGTCGGATTGAGGACACGTACGCCATGAGGGGGTCCTCGAGGCGTGCGGAAGAGAGGGGTGTGATACGTACGGTGTTCCAGGACGGTGAGCACACAAGTTTACCTAGGTTCGAATCTGCCAGCTTTGGACGGATCCTACTCCTGCTAGCAATCCAGTAATACGACAGAGCCGGAATATGGGTTACAAGGGTTCGCCTATGCGAGTTGAGATTGTAGACTATTGAGGGTCTAAAGTGTTGTCCTAAAGGCTCTCCCTAGGACGGCTTATATAGATATCCGGCCTAGGGTTTACAATAGAGATCTATCCGGCTACGACTAAGAGTCGGTTACAGAGTACATCTTGAACTACAAGTAACATTATCGGCCTAAGTCGGTAAGTCTTCTGGGCCTTCCCATAGCCGGATTGGACTCCGTCTTCTCTCCCTGACTGGGCCGCCCGTGGAGCAAAGCTCTAACCCGAAGTGGGCCACCCTGGTCAATGAGGAACTGTGAGGATACCCGGAAAGTATATCCCCAACACGTGAAACATATCATTCAAATATAAAGAACAACCATTATTCTTAATATTAGACCCATAGCCTTCTCTCATCAAACATGAGGAAGAAATGATGTTTCAACTAAGCACTGGAACATAATAACAATTATTTAGCTCCATTAAGAATCCTGAAGGTAAATGAAGTTGCATCGTGCCAACTTCCAACACAGCGACTCTCGCTTTGTTGCCGACCCAAATGTCAACCTCGCCTCTTGCTGCGCTCGTAGCTCTTACCAGTCCCTGCAACAAGTTGCAGATATGAATGATTGATCCGGTATCATATACCCAAGAACTACCAGGTGCATCAGCAAGATAAAGGTCTATAACATTGCAAACAAGTGTACCTGAGTTGGAAGTCACACCTCCACTCTTGCTTTATCCGCCAAATACTTGCTGCAATTTCTCTTCTAGTGGCCATCTACCATGCAATACAAGCAAGCGGATCCGACTGAAGGAGATAACTTAGTCCCTGAGGAAACGCTTGGGATCTCATCTTGAGCATGACCTCCCGACTTAGCCTTATTCTTCTTAGTCCAAGAACTCTTCTTAAACTTAGCCTTATTCTATACCACCAACACCTGGCTGGTACCTTTCTTGAGATTAACCTCTGCCTGCTTAAGCATCCCATGTAATTCAGTGAGCTTCATATCCATACCATGCATGTGGTAGTTCGATATTAACTGACCATACACACTAGGAAGAGAGTTCAGAATTATATTCCTAGCGAACTCTTCGCTAATGGGGTAGCCAAGCCTTTCTAGAGACTACACATAACCAACCATCTTGATCACATGCGGACTTAGTGGATCACCATCCTTAAGCTTACAACTCAGCAAAGCTTGAGAGACTTGATACCTCTCGGTATTTGCCTGAGCTTGGAACATACTTTTGAGGCTTTTGATCATATTGTAGGCCTCAACATCCTCGAACTACTGTTGCAGGTCCGGTTCCATGTGAGCAAGCATAAGACAACTAATTTATGTAGACTCATCACATGTTCTACGGTAGGCATTGGTTGCTGTGACACTCGCATTCTCTTCTGGCACATCTGGAAGCGGTTGTCTAGAACATGGTCCCTCTTTTCTTGTTTGAGAACAATTCTCAGATTACGATACCAGTTGGTGAAGTTTGTTCCATTAAGTTTATCTTTCTCTAGGATGGTCCTCAAGGCAAAACTGGATAACTTAGGGAGACTGCTACTAGGTGCCATTATCTACAACAGAAATATGCAAAACACTTAAGACAAGTATTCATAAAAGAGCAGGCGTATTAAACATTTTAATACTTATGCTCCCACTAGAACCAACACCCCTCCGATGGTTACTTAGTGATTCAGGATCCCAAATAAGAAAGCTGACTAGTGAGCTTTAGCATCACCACTAGCCATCACTTTGGATTTGGAACGAGGAGAGATGGCTGAGTGGACTAAAGCGGCGGATTGCTAATCTGTTGTACAATTGTTTTGTACCGAGGGTTTGAATCCCTCTCTTTCCGTGATCTAGGTAGGCAACTCTTTGCCAATCCCATATCATGCGACTCCTGTTGGTCGGGTGGCGTCTCATGACCTAGCTCCCGACCGAACTCTCCACAACCATTGTGATAGACCCGTCTAGTTTACCAAGTGCTTCCGCTGTAAGAGTTCGACGAACCGAAAAGAATTGGCAGCACCTCAATCTTATGAGCCCACTACCAAGAATGTCTGACTTGTGATGGTGTAGCACTGGTGGGGAGACCGACTAGACCTTATTTCAGGGATTAAAGTTTAACCACTATCTCCTAGAGGTAAAACTAGAGACATAGCAATAACACAAAATAATCCAACTATAATGTGAAATGGTATGGCTCTGTTCATGGCGATCTCCATCTCCATGAACCTGTCTGTCATGCCTTTGGATGTCGTGTCCTTCAAGTCCTCCAAACATCCTACACTAGCACTAAGGAACATACAAGAAGATGGCATCTCATGCCGACACGCAGGTCGTTATAGAATAACAGTGACAACACTTTGGCTCCAGCCGGTTGAAAAACCCATGATACGGAGATCACATATGGATTACACACATCACATGCACATCCATACCATTCACAACTTCATGCAAAAACAAGTTATGCATAGATAGATATCTATCGGTGTTGTGAACCTTGCAATGACATCTAATGCACTACGACAGGGCGAAGCCGGCGGTCCCTATGCAGATCTGACAATTTTCTAAAATCGTAGATCTAATCTGCATTCTGAAACATGGATTCCTTCATTGGATAAAACACTTTTACCCAAATATGATCCATGTGCAGATCTGACCAATCTCATTGATCATCTGCACCTGATCTTCCATGCACCTCGAGTACGATTGATCCAATCAATCTTGCACAAAACCAATCTATCTCATAGATCGACCACCGAAACCCTAAGTGGATACAATCCACCACCTTGTGCATATCACATATGCACAGATCTAGAGCCTAAAACCAGAAGCTTTCGCTTTGATACCACTGCTAGGCTACACAGAGATAAACAAAAACTTTTTCCCTACACAGTGCACCCAAGATCCAGCTCAGGTAATAGGCCATGAGATTACCGCTAGACGCGCAGATGCGGAAGTTGAAGCAGTGCGTCAAAGAAATGCCGAACGATCCCACGGACAGCCTCTAGATCCCACGGACAGCTCCTCCGCCAGATCCCCACGAGCTACCTTGTCTCCAGCGCCGCACGTGCAACGCCTCTACCAGTATCCACACATACAGGAAGGAGCTTCGGATAGAGGATTGCTAGATCCTATCTAGCCCTAAATGGAAGTGGAGAGAGTGATGGCTAGGTCAGGTACAATCCCTTGCCACTCCACTTATATACACTCCTAGCTGGGTTCAACGCTTGAGGCCCATCTAGGCCGTATTCCAATCTCCACATGGATCTCATCCACATGGGCTCCTTACCCTTAAGTGTGTGGCCCTGTAGGTTCACGTACACCTAGACACGACATGAGCTACTCCTCTAAGTATCCCATCATGGATTTGAGTCCAACTCACTCCCATGAACACTCGGTCTCAAGTCGATAGATGGTAGCGGCCTCTAGCAAAACGTGCCACCTCCCAAGTGCCGTAAAGTCAGGAGACGAACCTTCAATGTGACTTTTGTCCAAGTTCCTTTACCAGATGATATACCTGTTAAGCTATAGGCAAGTAGTTGCCATCCCTTTAATAGCTTAACTCTCTTCTCGTACCATGATATGTGATTCACTGGACTAACACTTAGTCCAACTCCTTAGTTAACACTTAACTGACATGCTTCCGAATCATATCACATGAGAGGACCCAGAGAATATCTCTCCATTACGAAGGGGCAAATCCCATCTTGATAATCCACGTCACGTAGCTTGCTTCACAACCAACCGAAACTCTACCTTTATAACTGCCCATTTACGGAACAACATTTGATAGAACCTAAGTTGGCGATCCACAACTCAGATCATACAATCACCTCAGGTCAAAGGATTCCATTGCTTGATACTGCAAATGACAACATGCTCATTGCATCTCAACTGTGGGTCAGTCTGACTTGCTAAACAATTTAGCCGAATTAGTGTAAGTTGGAATAGAATCACCATGCCCATGACAAGTGGAACCGTGTCATTAGTCGACTTGCACATTGGTCTAAGTTGTGTGTCGAGCACAACCTCACCGACCAAGGACAATCTAGTATGAACAATCATGAATATATAGTTCCACAACTGAATCACGTATTCAGTGATACATATCTGATGTTCATACAAGGACAACTTTACTTTATGAATACTTTGGGAAATATCATCAACCATGATTGCCTCTAGGGCATATTCCCAACAGCACACACGAATTATTGGCGATGTTGGCCCAAGAATAGGTTTTACCAGGCTGCTGGTCTCCTCTACCTTGGAGTCTTGAAGTTCCACGGCCTCTTCCCCGGCTGCTTCCGTGGCCACCTCGTCCTCCAGACCCAAAAGTTGCGTTGACTGCTGCATTTTCCAGATTGGGTTTTTCATCCGAGGTGTTCTTGCGTTTTGTGGCTTGCTACTTTGGTTGTTTTGCTGACTGTGGCACCGCCAGTACGTTGAGCAGTCCTTCCGCGTCATTGTCGGCGTCTGTGTATTTGCTTGCCGTATCTATCATCTCCCCCAAATCAGTTACCTTGTCACACTTCAAGCGATGACACAGTAAACCAATTGGGAGTCCCGCGATGAATGCTTCAATCGCAGTTTGGTAATTTACTCCTTCATAGGAGTTCTTCGTGTCTATCCATCGTCCGCGGTAATCCTGGCAAGTTTCTACGGGTTCTAAGTGCAACTGCAGATCTTTGACCGTGCAGGGCCTCCTGTATGTTCCCTCAAAATTCCGAAAGAAAGCACTTTGCATATCATAATATTTTTGGATGGTGTTTTCTAGGAGTTCATTGAGCCATGATCAAGCCGTCTTCCTCAGCATGAGCGGGAGATACCAGGTCGCGACCAAGCTGTTTCCTCCTTTGGTGATGCAACATGCCTGGAAGAAGTCCTGGAGCCAGGTGTCTGGCCAGGCCACACCGCCGTACGGTTGTATGTGCCTTGAGATGGCAAACCCCTCCAGAAAGTTTGTTTGTCGTATGCACGGTCCGAAGCATTTTGGACCCACATAGATATTTGTCCGACTCGTAGCGCCCTCAATGTTTGAGTTGATCCTGTGCCTGGCGTCACTTGGTGATAGGGCACGCTGTCTTGGTTGTTCACTATGACTACGATGCCCATGAGCCGGTCTCCTGCTTCTTCTGCCACCACCTCTACGATGACACCCCCTTGGCTTCCTCCATGAGCGCCGCTATGGTGGCTGCTTGGCGGAGAAGGTGGTGGTGGATTGTTACCCTTAGTTGTGTTTTCATGATGACGTCCACCATGTCGGCTTGTTCCGGCACGATGTCCATCATTCCTCGGTTCGTTGTTGTCGTCATTGTGACGTGGATCAGCTGGACGACTAGTGTGTCTAGGAGGGGGCATCCTTTGCCGGTCCTACTCCCGATGTTGAGCTTCTTCATCTTCCCTATGATTGTTTGACTGTCACCGGGGAGGTTGGACCATTGCCGCAACGGCGTCTCGCTCTGTTGTTGGAGCGATGTTACTCCAGCTTCGTGCGGGTCTATGCCGCTGTCCTAAAGATCCGGTTCTTGAGTAGTTATCTTCCTAAGGGTCGGAATGGTAGAGTTGTTCCGGCTCACGTCGGGGCCTTATAACTTCGTGTCGACCTGTATCCGTGCGGCATTGGTCTGACTTAGAGACCAGTTTTCTGCTGCCGGATGTGGTGACCTTTTGCTGCTCCAAGCCCTTGGTGAGTAGTTTCACACTTAGCCGGACCTGGTCTAGACCTAGATTGTTTGCCAAGAGATCTCGAACCGCAACAACATTCTCCACCGGCGTGTTATGCACCCGGTTACCCTTGCTGTCGATCCGAGGCTTCCCTACAGCTGCTTCTCCTTCAAAAGGGGTTTTGTGGACATCCGGATTTTTGTTGGCCAATATAGGGCTGTTCCAGGTCTTCTAATGTTCTCGGGTGTTAGGCTGCCTTGCAACTTCGATGCGCTTCTTTTCCTCAAGGATGTTTGTTGTTTCCTCGAGGAGTGCTTGGCGGTGCGCTTCTAGGGCTTGGGCCCTATCCTCCAACTCCGCAGGTGTGATTCCTGCAAATGTCGGGACGAGGGTGGTAATGGCTTCTCTAAGGAGTTTACAGGCACCAGAGGTGACCACGTGTCCATCAAATGGAGAATCCTTAGGCTCATCTAGGATCAGAGCTCCATCTGAGTCTTCTTCGTATTCTTTTGGCTATTACCTCGTCAGTTGGGAGGTCCTTGACCAGAGTCTTCTTCTTCTTTTCCTTCTTGGTTTCACCGGTGGCAAAGACGGATTTAGGTCCAAGTCCTGGAGTTAGGCTTCTATCAGTACTCACGGACATCTAGACGTCGGGATTATCTCCGAGATCCATGTCATCTTGTGGTCCGGGAGAGTTTTCTCTGGATCCCTCCTCCATGCTGATGTGCAGGCTTTGATCCATGGCTTCTCCTTCTTTCACGGTCTTGGAGTTGAATTCCTCGTCATATTCCGCGGAGAACTTTCAGAAATCTTTCGACATCATGGAGTCATCTGAGGATGTCGGTAAGTCGACGTTTGTTCCAATTGCCTCCAGCACCGAGTCGTTGTCGTCTCCAGCATTGGTAGAGCCGGATCCAGATCCGACGTAATCGACAAAGTGCGATGCGTGCATCCTGAGGTAGTTGCGGCTTTCTTCGTTTGCTTCCTCGAAACACTTGATGGTCTCAAGGATCTCCTCCATGCTGGCATCATGCAGCATCATATGCCTCAACGTGTGCCTCAAGAACGATTGTCATGCTCCGGCATCGGCATATCCGGATCCAAAGCTGTAGCTGCTTTGATCTTCGTGAACTTTGACCTCTTTGGGGAGAGCCTCCTGAGATTCGACCTCCTTGGGGAGATTTGCTTCAGGTTTAGCCTCCACAGGGAGATCTTCTTCAGATCTGATCTTCTCCACTATCTCCGCTTCAGGTGTGGGCTGGGTGGTATTAGGGTTTTCTGAGACCCGGAACTCTGTCGCTTCTGTGGACATAGTGGATCTAGAAAGTTCTTCCGCCTTTATCATCACCGCTGGGGTGGGGTGGGCGGGTTCAGCGAAACCGAGGTTAATGTCAATCTCGCCAAAAGACATGATGGTGTAGGTGGTCACGAGCTCCCTAGCCAGAATCCAAGTCTATCAAGAATGACAAGAGGGACGCCGCTGGCATAGAGGATCCGACCAACGATGATGGTCTCGCTGATTCCGATTCGTGCAGATTCTGCTCGGAACAAAGATCTGAAACTCACCATCCCCATGGTGAGCGCCAACTGTCGCCGGATTGAAGACATGTACGCCGAGAGGGGGTCCTCGAGGCGTGTGGATAAAGGGGCTATGAGGCGACGGTATTCCAGGACGGTGAGCACACAAGCTTTACCTAGGTTTGAATCCGCCGACTTTGGACGGATCCTACTCCTGCTGTCAATCCAGTAATACGGCAGAGCCGGAATATGGGTTACAAAGTTTTTGCCTATGCGAGTTGAGATTTAGAATATTGGGTTGCCCTAAAGGCTGGTCCCTAGGACGGCTTATATAGATATCCGGCCTAGGGTTTACAGGATAGACCTATACGGCTACAACTAATAGTCGGTTATAGAGTACATCTTGGACTACAAGCAACTAAACAGGCCTAAGTCGGTAAGTCTTCTGGGCCTTTCCATAACCAGATGGACCTCCGTCTTCTCTCCCTGACTGGGCCTCCCGTGGGCAAAGCTCTAACCCGAAGTGGGCCATCCTGGTCAGCAAGTCATAGTTGGTATACCCGGAAGTATATCCCCAACATATGGGAGTAGTAGTAGACGGATGTTCTCCATCATTAGTAGCGGTAGTTTTAATATGATGAAAATGATTAGGTATGAAATGCACCGCTTTAAATAACATTTCTAACTATGGTTACACTATAAGGAAATTGTCCCCTACTATTTTCATCTTTTAACAACTCATTTACCAAGCTCTGTAGATCAGTAGGGAGAGGTTTTTCCTCATGCACAATGTCACCATGCAATTGATGAAAATTATCACGCATTCAATTAAAATCTGCCAATATTCTTTAATGGTTTTGTCAAAGAAAGAAACATGAGAAGTTATATCTAAATTTTCTTTAGTTGAAGGATTTAAGCCTCCATAAAAGATATGCAACAACAAATAGTCATACAAACTATCAGGTGGAAAATCATGCAATAATGTCAATAACCTATTATAAGCTGACATTCAATCTGTATTGTTACTTTGCTTAAAATTCATGATATCAAACCTCCGGTCATATATTTTTTCTGAGAAATTGTAATGGAGAAAAACATCGGAGATACCTTACCATGATTTAAAATTTCCTGCAGGTTGTGAGTGTAATAATCTTTAGCTTTTCCTTTCAATGAGAACTGGAACAATTTTAATTTCAGCTCATCATTTGTACACATGTACAACTTCACCAAAGAACACAATGAAGTGAAGTCATCAATATGCTTGTATGGATCATCTTCAAGATCTCCTGCAAACGCATTTCTCTTGATGATATCTATTAGTCCAGGATTAATTTCATAGTTCTCCATTATGAAGGCAGGCTGAATAATAGGTGCATGTGAATAATCACTATTGGGAGTAGCATACTCCCCAAGCTTCTTTTCTATCATAGTTCCAATATTTTTTAGGTTTTTCATTAAGACAAATGATAGGACTAGCAATAAAAAGATTAAGTATTTTTTTTGTTCTTTTCAAGTAAATAAAAGTAGTAAGATAATAGCAATGAAGGACTACATGCGAGTAGGAAGATAATAACCAAGCGCTATGCTCCCCGGCAATGACGCCAATTTGATGTCTGGGTTCTTGCATCCAACAACATGGCTATTTAAGTACTTATAGCAGAAAATATTTATTAGAAAGTTTATTGCATGGAAACTTTGCAAATGGAAATAACACAGTCCCGTAGCCGCGTCGTCAGTGTAGACACGTTCACACCCAAAATGGTGTTTAGAAATAGTCTACTCTATAGGTTGCTAGGATAATGGTAACTGAGAGAGGTTTAAAGTAACTAATAATAAAGAACTAGACATGAACAAAGTAAACCAAAACTAAAAGTAAACAAGATGGATTATAGTTGTAGGATTGAATAGAATAAAGGCGGTGTCTAGGCTTTCGATGTCACTAGTACTAGAGGGGCAACTATGTAGCCATCTATTGGAATTATGCAAGATACTTCTTTAAACAAGTAAAGGATCCCCTATGTTATCGAGTTGTCACTAATGCATACTACATAGAGCCTCACGTTGTTGTCACTCACACAAGTCAATAATACACTCTGGATCAAAGGATCACAAGAACTCATCTATATCCTCCTCGTCAGTAGAAGAGAGAGAGTAATATAATAGATAAAGCCACAAAGTCTAGGGTTGCATACTAGATCATACCTCACCATATAACCAAATCAATTACTCAAATATAGATGAATAATAACACAAAGAATAATCCATTAAGGTCATCATCATGTTCAATCTTACAAATACTAAATACAAGAGAAAGGGGGATGGAGGCATTGATGGAGATTGTGATGAGGCCAAGGCCTAGTGCATGATAGTAGTGATGGCCTCCTTCTCATCTTCTTTCTTGTATGGTGTGGAGGTGTTGATGAAGATCTATATCTTGGAGGTGTGGCGGCTATGGACGGTACCACAGCAGGGCTCCGTCGTGGATGTCTATGAAGAGGATGCCTTCTTCCTTGGCTCCTCTCTCTCTTATATAGGCCTAGGAGGGTCCCAATAGCCACTCCTACGTTTCTTATGACCTAAGGAAAGTCTAGGGATTAGTGGGGGTGAATTCCATAAAGAAACACGTCAGTTCTGGAAGTTTTTGTCGCTCAGAACACATCGTACGGGCGGGTCGTAAGGGCACACGTGCCCGCACCGATGCTCGTTAAAGCGTGTGACTTCCGTTATATAATGGCTGACATTTTTTCATACAAACTTCAATTTGGGTGTTCTTTGGCTCGTTGGATTTGTATGGACAAGAGATACAATACATGGCCTTGGATCTTCATTTGGAGCTAATGAAAAAATTCACTTCTCCCACCCCTCATATGGCTAAGTCAGGTGCCTAGAACCCTTCCATGTTGCCCTCTCTTGCTCCTTTTGCCTTCTTTTGTCCATAATCATCCATTACACCTACACACATGTCAAAGATACAGAAAAGTAATAAAATCCTAATAAAAACCAATAGTTGTGCAACACTCATATGAAAATGATAAGAACTTGCAATCATGCATATAAGGCATCGTAATGGGTAGAATGAGCATGAAATGAGTGAACAATTGCACGAAAGCTATGCTTAAAAGTGCTGCAAAAATGCACTCAACACTGCTCTTGATGATGGATCATTTCTTATCTAGCACAAAGTTGGACATGAAGGGAAGCTATTTGATGATTCCCTTGACTGAAGCCCTCTACACCTTAGCAAGCCTTGTGGACACCTTTGAAGAAGTGGAACTCACATGGCTACGAGCAAGATCCAGTGACATAGATCCTAGTTGTGAAAACTGAGGCATGTTGGAATCTTGGGCCACATACGAAGGCTATGTCATGGGCAGAGAATCTTCCACAAACGAAGGGATGTGATACCCACCCACAGGCACTAGAGACTGGCTAAAGTAGTAATTCGAGTCCTACATTGTTGCCGCATGATTGTTTTTTTGTAAAATGCAAGTTGGGTTTCAAAGATCTAGCTATGAATACAAGGAATCGTAGAGCTACAACAAGCATGAACTTATAATTGGAGTAGAACATAGCACAAACTAGCAGACTACCGATACACAAGCATCCCCATTGATTTGCATGCATGTAACATGACCAAACACATCTACAAGAACTACAATGATATAAGAACACGCAGGTAAGATGAGAAAACACATGTACATGAACTACACTCCTACAAGAAGGTAGATCTACCATTGCAACGTCACAAATCCATCCAACCTAGTTGAGGAGATGAGGACACTTACATCCATTGCTGTAGTTGGAGCACAATGAGGATAGATTGAGGAAGAGAGAGTAGTAGCATAGCCGCCACCGCAATCGTCACCGTTTCGCATCCACCGTCGCCACCGCTTACCTGCTATCGACCGGTGACTCGAGCTCGATGGAGAGAAATTAGGGGTGTTGGATTTGGGAGGTGAGGGAGAGGGTAGATATAGATGAGGCAAGCAGCGAGAGGTGACTGAATTCGTCCCGCCAACTTTTTCGCTAAAAAGCGCGAGCTTGCTCCATCTCTGTCATCGCTACCGCTCATGCAACATGCATCTCTTTTTGCATTGAGCGAGCGCGAGATGAAGGTGGCTCACTAGAATGGCCGAATCAGTAGTTTCTAGCGGGCCTGGCTTGGTGCTGCTTTGACGTGTGCACCAGCCACGACATGGAGCCGGCCCAGTTGGCTCCCCGGGCCAGATTGAGCTTCATGCAACCTACCAAAGTGCCTTGATGACCCGGTCCCTAGAACACAGATTTCTATAGTGCGATATAAAGCAGTGGGTGGCATGCACATGACTAGTCGAATAAGAATTTTTGTCGATTGGTGGAGGAAGCACCTCACTGTGAAATGCCTTAGCACCATCCAGGAATCAGACTTGGCTGTAAAACTCACGTGAGGGATCCTCCTTAATAGTAGTATTTTTGTTTCACAATATATGTCAACTTAGAGCATCTCCACTTGAGGGCCCTAAAGCCCCCCTCCAAAGGGCTATCAGGGGTGTCAGCAACCAAAATCACGCCCAGCCTGCCACCCAATTCTTATTCTGCACCTGCATGGCCCATTATTGTATCCGGTGCCCCTAGGCCGAACCCAACCCAAGGGGGGCAAGCAGGGGCACCAGATGGAGCTGAGACGGTGGGAAGAGGGCCCTTCCTAGCAGTCATAGAAAGACTCCTCGTCTATAGAGCCTTGATGGTCAGACGATGTGTCCCGTCGACTATCCACACGGTAGCGAGCCCTTCCATTCCCTCCCTTTTCGCCGCTTCTCGCCCTGTCTTCCCGCCATTTTTCGTGTTACATATAGGTGTGCCCACCATTGCCCTGAAGGTGAGGTCCACCGGGAAGCCATCACGAACCACTACTACCTCGAGCTCACGGTGGAGTAGCGAATGGATCCTTGTTGGGATTCCGACAACAACGAGACCTAGAACACCTTCTTCGACAACCCAGAAGAGGGACCTTGCGAGGTACGAGGGCAATTGTCCGCCTCTTGTGAAAAACAACAACGAGGCCGGTTGGTGGCTCTGGTGGGAGAACCGGACACTCTCGGGTGTGATGCGCCACATCACTGAGGGTGATCACCCCTGCCTACGGTACCCGCACTTCTAGCCGGTGTTGAGCCAAAAGAAGGGAGGCAGCGGGCGCGGTGGCATCATCATCCGGGACCAGAGTGGTAGGTGCCTTCGGAATACACCCTTGCCACGCACCAGCTGAGGCGTGCTGGCGACCCAGAGGAGTATCCGAGGCAGCGTGCAGCTCTGCGTGCCTCTTTGGACCCCTCACCGCCGGCACCAGACTACGACATGTCTTGGTGGGACAAGGCAAAGCAGCTCCACCACCGCGAGGAGCAGTGTCTCCGCGAGCGCTGCATCAGTGACGATGAGGGTTGTAGCCACTGCGGACACCTGTCCCCGCAGGATGCGCTGGTCGATAGCCTCCGGTTCCCGCGTGCGTGGCCCGGGGGAGCACAGAGGTACCAGTCACGCGTGCCAAGCGACGACGACAACGACGACGACGACGATGACCTATACTACAGGCCTAGAAAGGAATACGACTATTTTTTATTTTCTTCACATGTAAAAACGCCGAATGTTGCAATTTAGTTTAAGTTTCTACAAATTTTATAACTTTTTGAATTGCTACCAGGGCCATGACTCGGAGCCTGCCGGCTGCCCCTCCCCTTTCGCATGTGTGTGTGTGCCAGTGGCCTCCCATACAACCAAAAAAAAGTTGCGTCGGATGCCGTATCAGGGGCACAAGTGGAGATGCTCTTAGGTCCATTTAGAGCAAAGGTTTTGGAACTCATGAAGCTAGAAAATGGAGGAATAGCTAGAAAATGGAGAAATGCTATCAGGATGGCATGGAAAAACTCTAGATTGGAAATATGTAGGAAAACTAGCAGAGAAATGTTCGTCAGAGGCACGAGGAAAAGCAAAGTAAATGTAGTACTATTAGAGAAAGCAAAGTAAATGTAGTACTATTAGAGAAGGACCCACCAGTACAACCCCATGGTCAGATTTTGTCCTCGTCTATTTGTTTTATTTATCGTTGGGGGTCCTTCATAAGAAAATAGCCGAGCCCTGTGAAGGTCCACCTAACGATGCGAGTGGGACGGGCTTGCCGCTTGTCCCCCTCCCATCCTGCCAACAAATCTCGTTAATATCTTTTGTGGGATCGCGCCAAAAGTCCGTTAGGATTAGCAGTGTCATCTCATTAATCCCTTTTGTAGCATCTAACATGGAGGTATGTGTCCCGGAAAGAGCTTGCTAGTGCGGACGAAAGTTTATTCTGGCGGTGTTGAGCACTCGAGCTAGTAGTTGAATTTTGTAAGTGCGGTTTAGTTCATGGGTCCCATGGGACCCATATGTCCTTCTTCTAAGTTCCCGGTTAGTCCCAACAGAAGGACAGCCGGGAGGTGAATTGGCTCCTCAATTTCCAAAAAGCAAGTTGGGACTTCTTCCGCTTTTACAGGAACGGAAACATCTAGCGGAAGCTTATTTTTGGGATGAAAGCACGAGACAAAGTGCAAAAACTTGAGGTGGAGACAAAGATGCAAGCGGGATGGATATGGGTTACCCAGATGTTTCCCTTCCCCGTAAAAGCGGAGGAAGCCCCAACTTTCCTTTGAAAATTGAGGAGCCAATTCCTGTTTGGGAAACTTTCTAAGGTTTTCGAGTCCTCCCACTTTTTCTACAGAATTCCTGTCGTACCGAACAGGTCCTTATACTGTGGAATGGAACGGAGGGAGTAACACATTTCTGCATACAGAACGGGCCATTAGAGCATCTCCACTCGGGGTCCTCAAAGCCCCCCCCCCCAAAGGCCTATGAGGACCGTCGGCGCCAAAAAACGTGCCCAGCCGCGGCCCTCATTTCAGAATTTCCGCCGGCACAGCCCAATTATTTAGCCGGCGGCCTCAGGCGAAAGCCAATGTACAGGGAGGCAAGCGGGGGTGCCGGCGCGTCGAGAAAACGTTGCGGGCCAGCCTTGTCGGTGACAAACGGCCAGAAAACCTGCCCTATACCCTTTCGACCCCCTGACCCCCTGGCGGCCGCCACGACCACCCCCTACCTCGTCGTCGGGAACCCGCCTCTGGTAGCACTCCCCACCGCCAAATAAACCCATGCCGCCTCTTCCTCCGCCGTCCTTGCGTCCAATCGCCGGCCGGTGAACCTCTACTCCCACCCAACTTCCTCCCCGCACACAAGGTGTTCGACCATTTGCCAAGGCGATGGACTCGGACGACGAGGAGGTCATGGCCGCTCTGATGGATGAGGAGGTCGCTGCGATCAATGCAGCGGCGGCCGGGAACGACGAGCACCTATCTATCCTCCTCGCCCTCATGTCCATGATCATCGAGGAGGACAAGCCGGTCCACGGCGGCTCGGCGCCTGGACGCCGCAAGAGCAAGCCGAGGCAGAGGATGGAAGGATACTGCATGTTGTATGTAGACTACTTCGCCGATGATCTAGTGCACGGTGATGTCACATTCCGCCGCCGTTTCAGGATGAGCAGGAAGCTCTTCCTCAAGAAAATAAAAAAAAGGCCGGTTTGGGGGTGCACGGCTTGTCGCCGGCCGGCCCCCATTTCTGATGTCGCCCCCCCCCCCCCCCCCCCCCCCCCCCCCCCCCCCCCCCTCCTCCTCCCTACGGCCCAAAAAATGGCCGCGCCAGAGCCCGTACGGGGATCACGAGTGGAGATGCTCTTATATTGTGGAACAGAGGGAGCAACACATTTGCAACACTTAGCACAGAAGACATACATAGAGCGACCCAACTCAGAATTTTGGATGATGATGTTTTGCGGTGGTCGTAAAGGAGGTAAGTGGCCTGTAGACTGTAGAATCAACATCCCAAGATCCTCATCGGAATAACACAATCTCAGGTCGTGATAGGAGGCATTAACATATCAATACAGAGTTACACACTAACCCAGCACCTCATTACTGAACAGGAGTGCTCTCAATACTACACATCACACTTGCGACGACAGGATGCAGTTAGACTGCTAAACACTACAACTAGTTACCATATCCAACACAACGCAACACAACACATAGATGAACTTAGTACAACGAACCGGCGCACCGGTTCACAGGCTGACAGCAGCAGCATCTCTGCCGCTGTTGCTGCTTCACCCTTCCTAACGATTCTAGCGGGAGCCCCTCCCGTGGTCATTCCCGGCTCCTCTTGCTGCTGCAGGCGGGGCACTTGTAGTGCTTGATGTGCTCCGCCTTTGCGGGGGTGATCCGGACGCACTTGCCATGGAACCACTTCTCGCAGATGTCGCAGCAGATCCAGAACTCGCCATTCACGTAGGTCTCCCCGCAGGAGGCGCACGAGTACGCTTGCTCCTCCTCCTGTGCGTCTTCCTGGCCATCTTCTTCCTCGTCTTTCGGCTGAGCCGGCTTCACAGGCTTGCTGTTAGAATTGGAGTGTCTTGATGGCTGAAACAGGTTAGGAAATGAAAAGTGAGTAAAAAGGATTGTGTCGACATGAGCAGGTCACGTAGTGCATGTGCTTCTTACTTTAGAGTTGGACTTGCCGCTTTTGCTGCTCCCATTTGAAGGTTTTGGTTGCTTCTTGGCAACCCCCGTCACGATTTCGTAGACAGTGGGAAGACCGTTAATCATGGTGAAGAGCCGTCTCCTGAAATACAAATGCCACTTGTGGACAATCACCCTTATTCTTCAACTACGGCTAAGTAGCATGGAAAACCAGACAAGCGCTGCTGATCAATTGACTAGATAGGAAGCCATCATGGGTGCGAAGCCGAAGATAACAGAATCACTATTGTGTGGTTCTAGTGAATGAAAACAAAAATATTCATTCATTGCAACAGAAACTACGCTGACCTGGCCTCTTTATCGAATCCAAATCGAGCTCCAAAGTAGAATGCAACGGATAGTAGCCAAGCATCACTATGAACTGCAACCAGCGACAGCCAATCTTTTTCAACCATCCCATCACGAGCAAAGTTTATGCCCAGAGCTGGTTCTGGAAGTTCAGGAGGTACTTCCTCAGCTGGCAGAGTCACTTCCCAGGTCTCATTGGGTAACCCATAAAGGCACAGGTTCTCTTTCTCTAAGAAAGGAGAAGAACACTATATCATCAACATGACAGAAAATAAGAACGAAAACCTGATGCATCCTATTAACCACTTTTGCATTGTATCAGCCAACATTATGCTAGTTAGATATAGCTCACTGGACAAACCAACACATAATTGAAGCAGATGTCAGAATGACGATTAGGGGAAAATTCACCCAACAAATTATTCCCGCTAAACCCATAAAAAGTAAAGCTGCAGTTCCAACACCAAGAGAACATATTTGCAACTTCAGCCTAAGTTCCTTATCAGCTTAATCTGTCATGTCGAGCAACTAACCATATTTCCATTCCTTATCAGCTTAATCTGTCGTGTCGAGCAACTAACCATATTTCCATTCCTTATCAGCTTAATCTGTCATGTCGAGCAACTAACCAGATTGGTAATCGAAAAGGAAATAAGGCGGAACAGAAAAATAGATGAATTTATGATTTACAATCACTGCAACAAATAGAGCAAATACTATGAAAGCAACTAGATATGCACTTGCCGAAGCACAGCCTTGATAGCTTCCTAGCAGTGTAATGCAATTGTGCATCTAAAATAGGACGCTTTAGTGGGCCTCGACATGATAAATCAGTCATGCTGTGTAGTCCAAGCACATGAATTTATATATGCTAACGCGTAGCACCAGCCCTGTCTAGTGATTACATCTAAATGAACCATGCTTAACCTTCTTCCTCCTGATCATGTTAATTTCTTCAGCAAATATGTTGTCATTTTTCAAAAAACAAAAAATCACAGTATAACAACCCGCGGATATTCTTTCCATTTTGTATCAAATGGAGTGGGGCAATCCTGGGTTGCGAAAAGAAACATGGGATCATGGAAGATTCTTTCATTAGTTTCTTATCACTCAAACCTGATCTATTCCTAGAATACACTTTGATTCAGGAAGGTGGGTTTCTGGATCACTTGTGGCTACAACGACATTAACCACATATCACATCTTCTGTGCCAGACCGCCTCAGGTTGATGACAATTCCTCCTGAGCGTTCTGCATGTCAGCAGAAATGCAAACTATCGCAGCGCCAATAACTATTTACCCACGTTGCCACGCTTCAGCCTCCTTTTTCGCGGATGGTTGAAATAGCAGTCAACACATTCTAAATAACCCAAACCTGGCATTTACTGAATACGTTCAATTATTTTACCAAAACTACGCTGGCAGGCAACAGCAAATTGAAGAGAAGGAAAAAATTGTCTGTCCCACACCGAAATGGACATACTACTTTAAGATGGATTAGTCCAAAATACGGCAATAGTCATAGCGAATCTACTTTAGGAACACTACAAAATCCTAGAAGCCAACCATGTCGAGTTCCGTCCCTGAAGCGGGGCAACACGGAATCGGAGTTAGGAGTATCACAAGATACGGACACAGCTGCACATGCAGGTCAATTAAATCTTAAGAAATGGACAAGGGGAAGGTAAGCCAAGTGGGGAGCCTCACCGGGGTCGCACAGCTGGTAGAACTTCTCCACATCTGCGCACCACAGAAGCATCATATGAGCGACGAATCCATCGGGAGGAGAAAAGAAACAGAAACAGCCGACACCCCGAAGGAGACGCGGCGGATGTTTAAGCTAGAAGAAGAGTGCAGGACCAAAGACGAACCCGTGGTGAGCGCCTTGACGATGCCAGCACGGCGCGCGCGGAAGTCGCGGAAGACGTCCTCCGGGGAGCGCGCGTGGTGGTTCAAGGCCGCCGCTGCCACGCCGCCTCCGGCGTCGTCCATCGCTCGCCGGCGAGCGTATCTTACGGCTAGGGTTTGGGTGAGGGGAAGCGAAGCGAAGTGTGGTGGTCTGTGCCGGTCCCCGGTAGTGGAGAGTGGGGAGGGCGAGCGTATCTTACGGCTAGGGTTTGGGTGAGGGGAAGCGAAGCGAAGTGTGGTGGTCTGTGCCGGTCCCCGGTAGTGGAGAGTGGGGAGGGGATTAGAGAAGCGCAGACTGCAAAATCCTGGGGAAAGCTGGATTTTGGCAGGCGAAATTGGCAATAGAAGAAATTCTAGGGGGTTATTCGAATATTTCCCTCTTCGTCTTCACGGAAAGTAATGATAAATTTGGGCTGGCAAAAGGAAGAAGTATTAAATGAGCCTAGCTTTTGGGATTGATGGGACGGCCTGATGGACTTCGTGGACGGGTGACGTGATTGAATCGAACGGGACGGGCTGGGCTGGGCTGCGACTGGACATGGGCTTTGCTGGTTCAGTGAACGAACCCAATCGAACTGCCTTGCCTTGCTTGCTTGCGTGCTCCACTCGGCTTCCGGCTGCTCCACCAGTGTCGATTGCGCTGCGCCTGCTGAGAAGCGAAGCTGCCAGCGACTGCGAATGGCGGAGGCGGGCGTGACGGCGGCGAGGCCGACCCTGTACTCGTACTGGCGGAGCTCCTGCTCCCACCGCGTCCGCATCGCCCTCAACTTCAAAGGTCCCTTCCCCCTTATCGATCGGTCTCACTCCCCGTTCTCCCTCTCTCTGATTGGGTCGAGTAAATTGGATACGCGCGTGTATGGTCTTTCTGTAGGTGTGGATTACGAGTACAAGGCGGTGAACCTCCTCAAAGGAGAGCAGTCTGATCCAGGTAGGTGCTATGCTACCACCGTCTGCTACTCTGCTGCTTGGTTGCTTCCTGTCAACTGCGCTTGTGTCAGCTGTGTGGTACAGATCCTCACTACGTTCATCTTTGTGGATAATAACAGAGTTCATGAAGCTTAATCCTATGAAGTTCGTCCCTGCTCTGGCCGACGGCGATGCAGTAATCGGTGACTCTTACGCCATTGCATTGGCAAGTGCTGAGATGTGCTCACCTTTTCTTACCCACTACCTACCCAGGGTCTCCAAATTGGGTAACCGTTTGTTTCCTTGTGGCTTTGCAGTATTTGGAGGATAAATACCCTGACCCTCCTCTTCTGCCTCAAGACCTTAAGATGAAGGCCTTGAATATCCAGGTAATAATACACTCTGCACCCCTTTTAGTCATCACGGTGAGCAGAGGTCTTTCATGTTTCACTTAATACTCCGTATCTTCCATATATGGAGTGAATTGTGAAATTCTTAATGCACAGAATTGTTCAGTACTTTAGACAAATGCAAAAAAAAATGTCTCTCTTTGATTGGATCTCCGATCATTTTGCGGTTCAGTTTGGGGTTGTTACGGAAAAAAGCAAGAAAATTTGTGAATCTATTTTATCTCACCCATGAAAAATCCATCTGCCATCCACAAATTCTAAGATCACGTATGAAGCACAGCAGAAATAACACAACTAATAAAATAAATGAAAATGCTTATTTAAGGATGACTGGACTGCAGGGCAAATGGAACAAAATTAGGTCCAACCATAATCTAGTAAATATTGTTACTTTTTTTAAACAACGTAAACATTGTTACTGTATCTGTTCTTTTTTTTTCACGTGTTACCAATTTATAACGCTATGTGAATGCTCCTCTGTTAACTTGTATGGCAGATAGCGAGCATTGTATGTTCTGGTATTCAACCTCTTCACAATCTCACCTTGGTGGTAAGTACTGAATTTGCACTACCAAGCATATAGCAAGCACTGTGTTTTCTTCATGTATAATTTGATTGCCCAGTTCACCAGGGTTCCATAGAGGGATGGCTACCTATGTGCGCTGTGCAATGATGCAATACTACTTGATTCTATATTTATACAGGTTATGCTTGTAAAGTGCACGGATACGTAACTTGGTGTTGTGCTTTATTGCTTATTTGCTTGCAGAGATTCATTGAGCAAAAGGTTGGTACAGGGGAGAGCCTCCCGTGGATCCAACAACAGATTGATAGAGGTTTCACAGGTTGCATTCACATACAGATGACCATTCTTTCTTAGTCATAGCTACTATATTTGCAGCATCACTTCCGTCCAGCAAATGAGCTTTGGAAATACTGCTCAGTGCTCACTCGAATTTTGTTTCTGTCCTTACTTCTTTCCTGCTATGCAAAGGTGTGCTAACTTTTCCCTGAATGGTTCAGCTGTTGAGAACATGATAAAAGGCTGTGCCGGGAAGTATGCTACCGGAGATGAAGTCCAACTGGTTCGTAGCTACCCTCAACTTTTTTCTTTCTTTTTCTTTTCCTGAAAGAGTTCCGTAAAATCTACTATTGTTGTTGTATCAGAAGGTGTCCCATTCCCATTGAAACACCTCTGTAGTCTAGTTCCCTCTGAGAAGAAATAGAATTCGTAATTCAGCAATCCTAGTGCAGTAGTATGATACAACGAAGCCGTCATTGTTCATTCTACTTGGCATTCCAGTTCATTGAAACGACTATAAACCAGCCCTGAGTCGACCTGGCTAATTGTCACATTATGTTTGCATGCAGGCAGATGTATTCCTTGCACCCCAGATTTTTGCAGCGGTGACTCGCTTTCAGATCGACATGGTACTGCTCTTTCACTTAATAACTATGCTGTGCCCTTGTAACTATCTTTGACGAACTAACGTAATGTGATGCTTCTCGCCACAGTCGAACTACCCCACCCTCGCAAAGGTCTACGATGAGTATATGAGACACCCTGCGTTTGAAGCTGCGCTTCCTGATAGGCAGCCGGATGCCCCTACCTCTGCCTAGAAACTGCAAGACAAACAGAGGTTGGGGCCTTGAGGGTGAACCTATTCTCGTTACTTTGTACAATGTCCTGCAATCGCTGCTTCAAGCTCTGTAACAATAAGCACATATTAACTTCCTGCATAAAGTGCAAAATAGCTGCACTCTGGTCTGTTACCGAAATAATGAGATAACCATCTGTGTCCAGTAGTCTTTGGATGTCTTCTACATTGCGCTGTTTCTTGCGGAGACGCCGTTTTGGCTCAGGAGCAGATAATCTCGTTATGGAAAACGCATTTTAAAATGCTTAAAGCATTTTTTACATTTTAAAATGTGTCTTTCCACAATGGGAGCATTCGTGGATTTCGGGTGTCTTGTATGAAAGTTAATCATTCAGGCCCGAAAACATGATATCGGGTTGGGGTTCTGGAACACAAGGAATAACAACAGGATGAAGCCTCAGTTCGTGGTCACTTTGTTTTTGTGGTCACTTAACTGTGTTGTGTTGTGTTGTGTTGTGCTTATTTTATATCCTGTTATTGAAATTTTGACATAAAGTAGGCAAAAGCGTGTTAAATAAAATATAAAATAGGGAAAAAAGGGACGGTTAGCAGGATAATGATAATCCACGGGCACCCGAAATATTAGTGTGCCGTGACTTTTACACTTTGATTATCATTTTTTTTTGTCAAGAAAAGGGGACGTATGTATTAGGCACAATTTCTATGATTAGTTTCAGAATATAAAGCATGACAACAACCGCTACTAACATGTGACACTCGAATATACTAGACGTATTGAGCAACATGAACAGTAGCAATATAAACACAACAACAGCCATACATAGACAATATACATACCGATAGTTGGTAGCTGTAGTTGCAGCGGCGTTGACGAACCGTTGGCGAAGACGGTGTTGATGTTGTCGAACGTACTAAGCCCGGAGTCCCACGGATCGTCCAGGAACGCGAGCCGTGATGACGAACTTGAGTAGTCGCGCGGAGCGCTTCCCAAAAACTTATTCGCCCTCTCCTGTACAGGATCGCAAAGACGAGTGGTTCCAGAGACCTTCTCCCCCGTTCACCGGTGCACACCAGCGTTCGGGATGGAGTAGACTATGGTGGCGGTGCAAGCAGAGAGGTTAGCAAAACCCTAAATTGGTTTTGGTGTAGTGTGGCGGTAGCCGGGCATGACTTTATATAGAGCGGCTCAGAATACCCTAACGGAGGCGAACGTGGGCCGAGTCCAGGTTGCGCATGCTCATGTCGATTACAGTAGCCCACGATCCGGAAGCGACCGAATAAGCTGACTATTGGCACATCTATCAAAACCTCACAATTTTCCTGAGCAGCAAAATAAGGCTCGGTTCGGCAAGATTCCCGCAACCCCCGCGCGCGCATAGTGTCGTGACGAGACAGGCGAGCGGTGCGTGTGTGCGTGCGAGCGGGAGCAGCCTCGTCAGAGGAGCACGCATGTAGCTCTCATCTTCTCACTCACTTTACTAGGTGGTGAAACACTCCACCTTATAAGGTGGAACAACTCTCCTTCAATTTTCCATGTGGGACTAAACTTTAGCTCCCACTCCACTCACATGTGAGCTGCCCCAAACATGGGTCCAAACACATGTGAGTAGGGTGTCAAGCGAGGCGGGTTGCGGCACTACTTTTTAACTAATCCTTCTCTAATTTTGCTAGCTTTCTGGACACCTTTTTGCCTATATTTTTCTTTGCGGGTCGTTATGCGGGTGCCGCTTGCCACCCTACATGTGAGCTTCCACAAACATGGGCCTATTTAGTTTAGCCCATTATTTCTAACAATCCCCCACCAGATCTCAAATGCTCATTTGAAGATTTGTCAATCCTCGTAATTGTCTAGATACTAGTGTTTCAGCAGAGACTGTTAAGTTGAACTTTCGCCTAGAACCTTGAGCTACGTCTATTAGCAACTTAAACAATGGACAAACCTTGAACTGCAAGTTTGGTGCTTTTAGATTTCACACAAAATCATAACTAGTACCTAGCTGCCAGTAGCCTACCTCACGGATGTAGCATATGCGTCATACTACTTGGTCTCGTCATGAGTTTACTAGAGATCACCCAAATCTCATAGATCGCGACGTTTAACAATCAAAACTCATATATGTGTGTTCTTTCAAGAATGCTATGTAGGACAGCATCTTTGATAATCATAGCCAACAAAAACACATTAAGGCATGTTGCCAATCTGCCTTACAACTTTAGAGGGCTGTGCATCTTCACATAGAGAGGGTTGCCTAATACTCTCCTTTGTCACACCACTAGATTGTTCTTCACAGGTCCTAATTCACGAGATCTCCGATCACATAGGTTGGGTTACCACTATTGTGTAACATCCATGGGTCTCAAACCCATCTCTCTCGATGCACTTTCTATCACGTTTTGTGATAGTCCCTTCGTAAAGGGATCTGCCAGGTTTTTGTCAATTTGAATATACGTAAAAATAATTACTCCAGAGTTTCTCAATTTTTTGACAGACTTCAAACGTCTCTTGACGTGTCTTGATGACTTTGCGTTATCAGAACTGTTCAATTTAACAATAACAGTTTAATTGTCACAATTCAAGAGGATGGCTGGTATAGGTTTTTAACCATTCATCAAGAGTTCACGCAGCCATTCTGACTCTACAGTGGATGTGTCTAAAGCAGCAAGTTATGCTTCCATAGTTGACCTTGTCAATATGGTTTGTTTGCAAGATCTCCATGATACTATGCCACCCCTAAAGGTAAATACATACCCGCTAGTGGCGTAGAGTTCATCTACATTCGAGATCCAGTTCGCATCACTATACCCTTCAAGCACCGCTGGATGCCCCGAATAGTGAATCCCATAACTCAGTGTACCACATAGATAGCGCATGACCCTTTCAAGTGCACACCAATGATCAGTACCCGGGTTAGACATAAACCTACTCAACTTGCTCATAGCAAAAGAGGTATCGGGTCTTGTCGCGCTAGCTAAGTACATGAGTGAACCAACGATTTGAGTGTATCTCAATGGTTCTTTCAGCTCTTTCTTGTTTTTCCGTAATGTCACACTAGGATCATAAGGAGTTGGGGAAGACTTGCCATCAATGAAGATGAAACGGATCAAGATCTTCTCAACATAGTGTGATTGCATCAAAGTAATCCCACTCTCGTGCTTAATCATCTTGATGTTCAGAATCACACCAGCTTCTCCCAGATCTTTCATATCAAAGCTCTTTGACAGAAAAGACTTGACTTCATTTATCACATTCATGTTTGTACCGATAAGGATATCGTCCACGTACAAACGTAATATAACACCTTCGCGCCCACCATGGCGATAGTAAACGCACTTGTCAGTCTCATTAGCGACAAAGTCAACAGAAGTTAATGTTCTGTCAAACTTTTCATGCCATTGCCTAGGTGCTTGCTTCAGGCCATATGAAGATTTTAACGACTTGCACACCTTTCTCTCTTCACCTTTTACCATAAACCCACCAGGCTGATCCATATAGATCTCCTCTTCCAACTTTCCATTGAGGAAAGTTGTCTTAACGTCCATTTTATGAACAATAAGACCATAAGAGGCAGCCAAGGGTAGTAGTACTCAAATGGTGGTTAGTCTAGCAATAGGTGAATAACTGTCGAAGTAATCTTCGCCTTCTCTCTAAGTGTAGCCTTTTTCTACAAGCCATTCCTTGTACTTCTCAATAGTACAATTAGGCCTTAGCTTCTTTTTAAACACCCACTTGCAACCCACAGTCATACAACCATGTGGTCATTTTGATAGTTCACAAGTTCCATTTGAAAGAGTCGAGTCCTCATTATGAACAACTTCTTTCCAATCATCTGCATTAGGAGATGCGTATGCCTCTATAATAGAAGTGGGACTATCATCCACAAGGTACACAATGAAATCATCTCTAAAGGATTTTGCAACCCTTTGTCTCTTACTCCGTGTAGGAGCTTCATTGTCATCCTTCTCTGGGACTTCTTCCTCGTGTGGTTGCTCAAAATTCTCACTAGATGCATTAGATTCAGGAAGTATTTCAGAAGAAATTCTAGTAGTGCTTTGCATATCTTTCATATGAAAGATGATCCACTCACATAAATATGCCTCCACTCACACTTCCACTCACATGCATTAAATTTCCACCAAATTTAATGCAAGCTCTCATTAAATAAAACTATTTTATTTATTTTATTCAGAATTTTGTCAATTACTTTAATTAACAAACATTCACATAAAACCCCCTGCAACATTTCAATATCACATGCAGATCCAGTTTCTGCAATTTCACCCGAAACAATTCCGGTTTCCATCAAAATGATTCAAGCGCTTTCTTAAATCTTTATCTGAAACATATTTGCTCCAAATGGTGTCCGTATCCCTTAAGTGTGTCACCCTACGGTTCACAAATAATGCAGACATGATCGAGACCCCTCTCCAATCAATAATCAGCAGCGAGACCTGGAGATCCGTACTGACTCCCACGTATTCAATGATGACTCTTGTGATCGTGTGAACCTTTAACGTCATAACTAAATCCCTTTGTCTCGCGATATATTACATGTCAGAGATTCGATCATCAGCATCCAAATACCTAGTCTGATCTCGTTACCGACATGCATTCTTTTCTCGTTCCCGTGATATAACATTCTAGTGATCACATCACTTGCTTGCAAGCTATCTTAATGTGATATCACCAAGAGGGACCAGAGTATATCTATGCGTCATCGGGATTGACAAATTCCACCCTTGATCCATGAGCCTCAACATAACACCTTCGGAGTATCTGAACCCACCTTTATAGTCACCCTTTTACGGTGTGACGTTTGATGTTATCAAGTTACTCTTCCGATGTTAGCAATTAACATGATCTCATGGTCTAAGGACTAAGATTACTTTGTATGATGTTATAGCAATATAAACATAATGACTTTGATTGTAACGATATACTTTGGATGAATGTTCATCACATCATTCCACCAATGTTGTGAACTCGTTATTAACAACATCCAATGTCCATGATCAGGAAACCTTGATCATCTTGTTAATAAACGAGCTAGTTTATATGAGAGGCATTACTAGGAACTTTGTATTTTGTTTATTAAATACACATGTATTAACATTTCCAATTAATACAATTATAGCATGCAAAAACATTTATCATAAACATGGAATAAGATGATAACCACTTTATTATTGCCTCTCGGGCATATTCCCTTCAGTCTCCCACTTGCACTAGAGTCAATAATCTAGTTTGAAAAACTTTGCGTATTGAACACCTATGGCTTTCTGGTGTTGCATATACGCGATTGCTAGTGGTTAACATAATCTTCGGATCTGACAGTTTCAGGGCCGTGTGTATTTGCATGTCATTGCGTCTCTACGCATCACTCATCCTCAAATGAGATGGCATTGTATAAATTTGGTCCTTTAGTGAGACCTTTAGTTCATTCGGGTTAAAATATGTTGATATTATTGTCATACAATATATCTTCATAGTATTAGCCCACTTTGAACCACACCTAGTTTGATAACAAACTACTTAACATAAATGCCCTCCTTTGCTGCTACTATAGCAGTCATATACTTAGCCTTTTATTGTAGTATCCGTCACAATGTCTCAACTTTGGAACTCATCCAAATCCATCATGGAACATCCTTTCCATTACATTGTGCCACCCATAGTATAAATTGAGATAGATTTAATTTGTATCTTGTGACAAAACTAGTATCAATGTAACACTTTACAATGAACTACCATTAACTATTTGTCACTTATACATGATATATTCTTAGTTCTTCCAAAGCTCATAAGAATATCTTTACTATCGTCCAATGATCATCTTATGAATCATTCTGGTATGTGCTCATAACATTTGGAGCATAGGACATATCTGCATATATACATATCATGGTATAATCGATCAAAATATTCATGTGATTTTACTCACCAAGTGTTGAAACACTTGAATCTTGATACAATCCTTTCCATGCAGCAATAACCTTTCTTGTTGTTTCCATATTGAACCCTTTCAATATCTTATATATGTATGTCTGGCATAACCATATTAGTGCCTCAATCTATCCATATAAGCATTGATGCCAAATATTCTAGTTTTGCCCAAGTCTTTCATCGAAATCCTATTTTAATGAAATTATTTAACTCGTGTCAATAAAAGATACATCATTTCCAATCAATAATATGTACTATGCATAATGTATTGGAAATTTGTCTCAGTGCTCCCACTTAATTTCTTGCAAATGCAAGCATCTTCATCATCTCCGATGAAATTAAACTCCTTTAACATTTTCATCCTGGTGAAGATTCCAACTCCGCTATGCTCACATCAACTATTGAAGTTTGCATGCCCTTTTAGCACCCTTTGAATTAACAAAACCCTTTCGGACAGTGTCATGTACACGTCCTAGGTAACCATTCTATTAGAAGAACCTTGTTTTGTTTATTCAACTACCATATACCAAATTATATGTAGTGGTTGCTACATTAATCCGTCGAGACTAAATATCTCTATGAAAGATCAAATCTTGTCATAGTCAACTTCTTGAACATTGCCGTAAACTTCTTTCTGACATGTCGACTATTTCATAGATGTTAAACATCCATGTCTATTTCTTTATAGATCCAAACACGACTGATAGGCTTCATGCCTTTCTAGAGGGTCTTCCAAGTTCAGAAACTTGATTTCTCGTGTATGGATACTATCACGGATTCAATGACTTCTAGTCATTTTATGGAGTCAGGGTCCATCATCGCTTCTTTGCATGCAGTCGGTTCATCATTGTCAAAACAATAACGACTTGTGTTTCAAATCTTACTATTTGATTCTTATCGACCCACGGGAGCCATGAGCATTGTGGCCGCCATCGGGACACTTTCCGGCACCGTGCTACTTAGCACATATAGGTAAGGTTCAACAACCTTATCAAAGTTCTATTGTCCTCCCACTTAACTTTTCACGAAAAATTCCTTCTCAATAAACTTGACGTTCCAAGCGACAAACTCTTTTGTCCTCAGTGTAATGGAGGAATTCCCAACAAATTCTTTGGGATAACCTACAAAGACGTGCTTATCCGACTTTGATTGTAAACTTTTTACTTATGCATAGCATACCAAAATTTAAGAAAAGACAATTCGGGTTTTATCCCAAACCATAACTCATATGGTGTCATTTCAACGGATCATGATGGTGCTCTTTTCAGTGTAAAAAGTGGTAGTCTCCAAAGCTTTAATCCTTAAAACATAATGGCATTTTTTATAAATGACACCTTTGATCTTACCATGTGAAACAAGGTTCGATTTGATCTCTCGAACATACCATACTCCTGTGGTTTATCGGGAAATGCAAATTCGTGAAACAATTCCTGAAATCTTAGGTGTTTTGCTAAACCTGTAACTGAAATATCTTCCTTATGATCAAATCATAAACTCTTTTATTTTCTTTTTACAATGTTTTTTCACTTCATCTTGAAAGTCTTTGAACAATTTTCAAATGTTTCATACTTCTTCCTTATTAAGTAAATATATAGATATATTCACTCAAATTTCTGGAGAAAGTATATGAAGCAAAAAGATCCATCGCATATGGCTACACATAATGGACTATGTACATCAACATGCATACTATCCAATAAGTTAGTCATCCATTCCTCTTTGGCCTATGGATGGAGTTTCAATTATCTCGAGGAAAGTTTCACAAGCGTCAATTGATCAAAATCAAAAGACTCGAAAAATCCATCAACATGGAGTTTCTCCATGTTTACTTTCCAATATAATTCAAACAGCGATGTCACTTCATAAGTGATCTTCCAATCATTTGTCTTACAACATTTTAGCAATAATGTTTATGGATGTGATTTCTCCAACTAGACTTGTAAAAGTTCATCTATCCTTTATGGAATACGGTAATTATTTGAACAACCATTGTTCTCGTAATACCGAAACAAAATAAAAATTATTAAAACAAATCTTGAAGGCTAGGTTTGATGACAACAAAAACGCAAAAACACTTTATTTGTTTTCGATGAACATCATCACTTATTCTCTTGCCAGTTACTTTAGCCATTGCAGTTCATGAATTGTGTTGTTCTGTATGACACTTCACACCAACCAATTCGGTATCCAATACCTAAGAACCACATTGTTTAACAAGCAAGGAATACAACCATAACATGTATATCTTCTATATACCTAAGTTGGACATCTTCAAACTTTTCTTTTCTGCCAAATATTTTATAGATTCTCTTTTAGCAATTCCTTTTCTTTTAAAATAATCTATCAACATCAATAGTGGTGTCATTCACATGACACATAGTACAAACTGTATATAGTCAAATACTAATACCTTTGGACTTGCACTTTGAAGTGGATCACCATCATCAAATGTTTGGTGTTCTTTCATAAATCCATTCTTTAGTAATCTATTAGTGTAGTAAACATTTTACTTACATCTTCTATTCATCCTTATCATGACAAGTTTCATGATCAAGCTACTATAGCCTATAAGGAAGAATCGTGAGTATAATGTTAGTTCCCAAAACCTTTTTGGGAGATCCGGATTCCTAGCATCTCCATTCTTCACAAATTCTCATACAATATGAGAACATGTATTTTGCTAAATTGTATTCTATCATAATTTAACCAAAAACATTGTTTCAGATATCACAATATCTTCCACACATGATGGTTTCTGAAACAATTTTTTAGCTCCTAGATAATCTTGATATTAAAACAACTTTTGAATATCAAAAATCATGGAGGCAAGCATGATACTTTAGATACTAACATTGGAATTCTTACTCTTGATTTAATACTACTTATTAAACTTCATGGAGTAAATAGAGTTTGCTGAAAGTTTGCAATATGACTTCTAAACTTTAAATTGACATTCAAAACAATACGATACCAGTTCGTAAAGTAAATATCCAGAATTCTATAGTTCTATTATCTCAATTAAAACTAAGAATAAGGTAGTGAACAGATGCCAACGACTACAACAAATTATGCAAATTCACTTTGATTTAGTTTATGACAAATTGAGTTTGACTAATCCAAATTAGAAATGAACTCCCACTCAAAAACAACATCCCTCGTGCCTTTTTGGTGATTACATGAACCAAATCCACTCACCAAGTCCGATCATCACGTGAGTCGGTGTAGCTTCAAAGGCGAGCATCAATATGGGCATCACATCAACTATATGACTCATGCTTAACCTTTCAGTCCGTGTTCCGAGGCCATGTATGTACATGCTAGGCTCGCCAAGTAAGAACCTTAGTACTCGCGTGTGTAAAACTATCTTACACCCATTGCATGAAAGCGTAGAGTTGAGTACACCCGATCATCACGTGATGACTCGAAACACGATTCATAGAACAGTGCATACTTAAGGAAGAACACATTTTATCTTGATATTTCAATGAGGGATCATCTTATAATGCTACTAAAACGCCAAACTAGCAATATAAGATGCAAACATCATATGTGTAAAATGGAATGATATGGTCCATGCATTTGATCACCATCATGTGCATCGTGGTATGATCTCTATCATTCCTTTTTGTGTAAGGCCAAGGTCTATGGGACTTACACGTTAGGTGTGTTGTAAGGGTATCTACCATACATCTACTTACAACATTACCATATCATGACACTATCCCAACAACAATCTAAACTAGACGCCTCTAATTTATCTGTTGCAAGTTTTACGTGGCTTAGGGCTTTCGAAGATAGAACCAGTCTTACCTACAAACATGGAACCACAACGATGATAACTAAGTTATTAGCAACTCGTTGTAAATCAGATAATGACTATAGTAGGAGAGACAAACACCCGCCAGCCACTTATGCAAAACTAGTTGCATGTCAGTCGTGGAACCGGTCTCATGTGCGATGATATGTAAGGTTGGTTCGGGCCGCTTCATCCCACTATGCCACCAATATCCAAAATACATGAAAAAAGCAATAACATGATCATCATCGCCCACATATAAACATATGTGTACTACCCGTGCAAAGCACCTACGCATAGATTAGGCTCTGATACCACTGTTGGGTTCGCAGCATAGAAAACAAAAAAATTCTTACGATGGGAACTATACGCCAAGATCTATCTACTAGATACAAGCAACGGGTGGATATACATCCATAGAGAACATACCCTCGAAGACAACAAAGCTTTGTTAACGATATGGAACTCGTGGATGATGTAGTCGTACACTTGTCGATCTCAAGATCGTGATGAAGTCTAGCAAGTCTAGCAGGTCCAGCTCCAGCACGTCCATCAGATCCAGCTCTAGCAAGTCCAGCACAACCAAGTCCGGCACCGCAAAGCAGCGGTGCATCCGTGTTCGCACACACATCCGGTACCCCGACAACCTCCGTCCCTCGCTCTAGCAAAGCAACGGAAGAAGCAACTCCTTTCCAGATAAAGCCAACAGGAATATGTATCTCGCTAATCCAAGACCATGGGGAATAACTAGAGGGGGAGAGAGATCCTTCACGAGGAGGTGTGTGTTGTGAGGAGGAGAGGGGGGCCTTTTATAGGGAAGAGGGGGGCAGCCAAGGGCCATGGCGTGGCAGCCATGGTGGTGCCCCCACCTTTTCCATCATTCGTGTGGTGGATGCTCCACTCACATAAATATGCCTCCACTCACACTTCCACTCACATGCATTAAATTTCCACCAAATTTAGTGCAAGATCTCATTAAATAAAAATATTTTATTTATTTTATTCAGAATTTTGTCAATTACTTTAATTAACAAACATTCACATAAAACCCCTACAACATTTCAATATCACATGCAGAACAAGTTTCTGCAATTTCACCCGAAACAATTCCGATTTCCATCGAAATGATTCTAGCGCTTTCTTAAATCTTTATCTGAAACATATTTGCTCCAAATGGTGTCGGTATCCCTTAAGTGTGTCACCCTATGGTTCGCAAATAATGCATACATGATCAAGACCCCTCTCCGATCAATAATCAGTAGTGGGACCTAGAGATCCATACTGACTCCCACATATTCAACGATGACTCTTGTGATCGTGTGAACCTTTAACGTCGTAACTAAATCCCTTTGTCTCGCAATATATTACATGTCAGAGATTCGATCATCGGCATCCAAATACCTAGTTTGATCTCGTTATCGACATGCACTCTTTTCTTGTTCCCGTGATATAACATTCTAGTGATCACATCACTTGCTTGCAAGCTATCTTAATGTGATATCACCGAGAGGGCCCAGAGTATATCTATCCGTCATCAGGATTGAAAAATTCAACTCTTGATCCATGAGCCTCAACATAACACCTTCATAGCACTGAACCCATGTTTATGGTCACCCTGTTACGGTGTGACGTTTGATGTTATCAAGATACTCTTCCGGTGTTAGAAATTAACATGATCTCATGGTCTAAGGACTAAGACTACTTTGTATGATGTTATAGCAATATAAACATAATGACTTGATCGTAATGCTATACTTCGGATGAATGTTCATCACATCATTCCACCAATGTTGTGACCTCGTTATTAACAACATCCAATGTCCATGATCATGAAACCTTGATCATCTTGTTAATCAACGAGCTAGTTTATATGAGAGGCATTACTAGGAACTTTGTATTTTGTTTATTAAACACACATGTATTAACTTTTCCAATTAATACAATTATAGCATGCAAAATAAACATTTATCATAAACATGGAATAAGATAATAACCACTTCATTATTGCCTCTCGGGCATATTCCCTTCAGATTTAACCACTCAAAATCTATAGCCTACACTCCGCAGAGCATATCCTAGAAAGATGCAATCCACTGTCTTTGGTCCAAGTATGTGTTTCTTAGGAATTGGTATGTTGACCTTAGCCAAAAAAACCAAGTGCACAAGTAAAAAAGTGATGGTTTTCTCCCAGCCCACTCCTCGTAAGGGTTTTTATCTTTATTCTTGTAAGGAACTCTATTTAGGACATGACACATTGTCAACGAGGCCTCCCCCACCATGCCTTAGATAAACCAGCGGTGGCCAACATGGAATTCACCAAATCACTTAGCGTACGGTTTTTCCTCTCAGCAACCTCATTTGATTGGGGCGAGTAGGGAGGCATCCACTCATGAATAATGTAGTGTTCCTCACATAAATGGTCAAAGATTTTGGGAAAATATTCACCACCATGATCTAGCCTAAGACGTTTGATCTTTCTCTCTAGTTGGTTTTCAACTTCGGCTCTATAAATTTTTAAGTAGTCTAAAGCTTCATCTTTGTGCGCAACAAATAAACATAGTAGTATCTAGTCGCATCATCAATCAAGTCATGGAATATCTCTTTTCACCTTTTGTCAACACACCATTAATCTCACAAAGATCAGAATGTATGAGTTCTAGTGGTGCCAAATTTCTCTCCTTGGCTGCCTTGTGAGGCTTTCGAGGTTGCTTTGATTGCACACAACTATGGCACTTGGAACCTTTGGCAATAGTGAAATTCAGAATGAAACTCACACTGGACATCAAAAAAATTAATGCGACATAAATGAGAATGCCAAACACTGGTATCATCATTAACACCCCCACAAATATGGTTTACAGACTTTTTACAAAAATCGGAAAGTGAAAAGCGGAACAACCCTCCGCACTCACATCCTTTACCAATAAATTGTCCATGTCCCAGACACAATGAGTTTATTGGACTCAAAAACAACCTTAAACCCATATTTGCATAGAAGGGATCTGCTAACGAGATTCTTGTTCATGGAAGGGACATGATGCATGTTCTTCAGCTACACAATCTTTCCTGAAGTGAACTTCAAATCCATCGTGCCAACACCATGAACATAAGCATGTGATTCATTCCCCATTGGAATCCCGAGCAACCTGATAAGAAGTGAACATAGAGATGTCAGCACACACATGAACATTAGCACCATATCAATCCACCAACATGGTGATTGAAATACTGAAAGAGCAGTAAATAGATTACCATACCCATCAGCATTGCTAGCGGTCATGGCATTGATAGTCTTCCCTTTTTCCCTCTATGATCTGCATGTTTTGGGCAGTCCTTGCAAAAGTGTCCAAGCTCTCCACAAGTAAAGAAACCTAGCTCGGCCTTGTTCGGCTTCTTCTTCTTCTTCTTCTTGAAGGTTGTAGTATTTTCAGGCTTGTTGAAGGAGGGATTATAGTTCCCTTTGTTCTTGCCGAAGGTCTTCTTATGCACCATATTGGCGCTAGACTGACCCTCAACTCCTTTCTTAGGAGTGTCCTTGGCCCGATCCTTCTCCTCAACATCAAGAGACAATATCAGGTTTTCAACCGATATCTATTGCCTCTTATGCTTGAGAGTTGTGGCGAAGTTCCTCCATGAAGAAGGCAACTTTGCAATAATGCAGCCAACCACAAACTTGTCGGGTAAGATACACTTAAGGATTTCAAGCTCCTTGGAAAAGTACTATATCTCACAATCCTGTTCGACTATAGAACGATTGTTAACCATCCAGTAATCATGGAAGCTCTCCATGATATATGTTCACTGCCAGCATCTGCTACACCGAACTTAGCGTCCAGTGCCTCCTAGAGCTCTTTTGCATTTTTGATGTGCATATACACGTCAAACATCTTGTTATCAAGAACACTAAGAACACATCCCGCAAAGGATAGATTGGTTTCCTTGAACTTGTTCTGATCCTCCTCAGATATAGTTCCTTCAGGTAAACCCTCACTAGCCTCGAATACTTTCAGAGCTTGTAGACATATAGTGGTATTATACTGCCACCTCTTAAAATTCACACCGGTAAACTTTTATGGCTTCATAGCATCATCCTGATGTCCCATGTTTAACTCAGGAAATTGCCTAGAATAATAAGGTTTTTGGATTGTTGGATTATTAGGCACAATTTCCATGATTAATTCATGTTACGGAGTATGCAAGATCACACATGATCTTGCCTACCTAATCTAGTTAGGATTCTTTCTTGTACAACAATCTTGTAAATTGACATGGACTCCAAGTCCACACGTGTAATTTGTCTGTCTATATAAAGAGGAGGAGAGGCCACGACGTGCCATAGAGCAGCCCGAGCCGTTTTGTATCATTGCATGGTATCAAAGCAGGCCGCATCTTCCCTCCTCCCAAAACCCTAGATCGCCGCCCTTCCCTCATATCCTCCCAGCCTTGACTCCCGACGAGATCGCCGCCAAAGAGTGCGAGCTCGCCACCCACGCCGAAGCACTTGACGCGCGCGAAGCCCAGCTCCAACAACTAGCAGCTAGCCAGGTCGCCAATCCCAACACGCTGACAAACCTCCTAGCCCTACCGAACCCTACCACCACCACTGCCCCATTACCTAGCCCCTCCACTTATGCCACGTCCATCAAGCTCCATGTTCCAATCACTTTAGATCTCAATAGAGGAAACTAAACCCCCTAACGCGAACTCTTTATCATCTCCCTTGGACGCTACGACTTATCAGCACACATCACGGGAGAGGCCAGGCCATCCGACACCTCTCCCACCTCGGATTGGGGACGCGACAACTTCACCGTCCTCTCCTGGATCTATGGCTCCATATCCACCGACCTCTTCGGCATCGTCATGCACCCGAGCTCCTCTACCCGGACGATCTGGGAAGCTATCGAGAACCTCTTCCGCGACAACAAGAAACACCGTGCTATCTAGCTCGAGGCAGACTTCCGCAACACACCACAAGGCGACCTCTCCATCAATGACTACTGCGCGAAGCTCAAGACCTTGGCCGACTCTCTCACCGATGCTGGCCAACCGATCAACGACGACACCCTGGTTTTGATGCTCCTTCGCAGTCTCAATGACACTTATGCCCATCTGCGTTTGTTCCTTCTGTTTCAGGTCCCCTTCCCTTTGTTCCTCTAGACATGCTCCGCTCTCATCCTCGAGGAGATGCAACGCTGCACTGACACCAGGAACGTGGACTCTACAGCCCTCTGGGCTAGCGGCAACAACATCACCACCGAACGCGACCGCGCGCAACTCCGGGGGCGATCGCACCAACTCTGATCGCGCAGAGGATGGAGGTGGCCGTGGCTATGGTCCCGAGGCGGCTTCTTTAACAACTCCTTCAATCGCAGTGGCCTCGGAGGCCATGGATGCGGCCGTGACACGCCCTAGCAATTCAACCTATGGACATGCGCTCCCACCCATGCCTTTCAGTAGCAGCTCCAGCAGGCTCAGTGGCAGACTCATCTGCCCTCACCCGCACCATAGTGTGCCCCCTCCACCGGCCTCCTTGGACCGTGCCCCGACATGATGCCCTAGTCCTACACCGCACAAGGCCAAGCTCTTCCGCAATAGCAACAACAGATCGACCCCGCCCTCCTTGCTGCCCTCAACAACATGCAACTCCCTGGCAATGATTGGTGCATGGACAGCGGTGCATCCTCTCACATGGCATCCGACCCTAGTAATCTCTGTCACCATTGGGAATGGTGCAACACTCCTTGTGACGCATAGGCTCCAAAACCCTTCAATCTTACTCTAAACCTCTCTACCTACACAACATCTTACTCGTTCATCATATTATCAAAAATCTAATTTATGTTCGTCAATTTACATCCGATAATTCTTGTTCTATTGAATTTGATCCCCTTGGTTTTTCGGTGAAGGCTCTTCCCAGCAGGACTGTGATCCTCAGATGTGACAGCCTGGGTCCTCTCTACACCCTTTGCAATGCCCCACATGCCTAAGCCCACCTCGCCACCACCTCCTACGACCTCTGGCATCGTTGTCTCAGACATCCGAGCCACCACACCACAACGACTCTCCACCCATCCAAGATGCCCTCCACCAATAAATCAAGACACTCTTTGTGCCATGCATGTCAATTAGGCAAACATGTTAGACTCCCATTTTACTCTTTGATTTCTACCACTAGTCGTCTATTTGAAATTCTACATTGTGATTTATGGACATCGCCTGTTCTGAGCTCCACTAGATATGTCTATTATCTTGTTATAGTTGATGATTTCTCCCACTATTTTTGGAGCTTTCCCCTGCGTAAAAAGTTTGATGTCTATGCTACATTGTCGCCTTTCATGCCTTTGTCACGACTCACATCCAACTACCCATTCTCCACATACAATGTGACAACGGAAAAGAATTTGACAACCTAAAACTAAATGAATTCTTCACCACATGTGGAACACTCTTTAGATTTTCTTGCCCTATACATCTCAACAAAATGGGAAAGCCGAGTGCTCCATACGCACCATTAACAATGTCATTCGAACTCTACTATTCCAAGCATCCATGCCATCCAACCTATGGGCTGAAGCTCTACACACTGCAACCTATCTCCTAAACATACGACCCTCTGCCGCTCTAAACAACAACTCACCACACTTCATCCTCTTCGGCACACATCCTACCTACGTCCATCTTCGAGTTTTCGGCAGCCTCTGCTACGCAAACACAGCCTTCACAGCTGATCACAAACTTGCTCCTCGCGCCACTAGATGCGTTTTTCTTGGCTACCCCCCTAGACACAAAGGATATCGTTGCCTCAACCTCCTTACCCATCGGATCCTAATTTCTCGACATGTCACCTTTAATGAATCCATTTTCCCATATGCCTCTTCCACCCACTCTACTCCACAATCTACCATAGACATCTTTGATCCACCTATCCTTGATGCTACGAATACCCCAGCCATTATCTCCAGCCATGGCACAACTCATCCTGCAATGGTAGCAAAAATCACCTAGACCCTTGCCGCGGCAGATCAACTCACGGCAGAAACCCCCATTGCGGAATCCAAATCGCCTCTTTTCTTTGCCGTGGCAGCCCAAACTCCCGCCACAGTAGGACACTTTGCTGCCGCTGCACCATTCCCCACCTTCGCCACCATCGCCTCCACCCAACACCCCACCTCCTACTCATCGCACCCGCCGTACCACAAGTCGGTTACCTGGACCACCGGACTGGCTTAACCTCTCTGTCACCGTCACCTCCCCAATTCCTCACAACTACCTCACGACTCTCCATGACACCTCTTGGAGCCTTGCTATGCAGGAAGAATATGATGCTCTCATGGCCAATCGCACCTAGACTCTTGTTCCTCCCCCTCCTTGTGCCAATATTGTCAGTGGCAAATGGATCTTTCACCACAAACACAATGTCGATGGTTCCCTCTCTTGTCACAAAGCATGTTGGGTCATTCGTGGCTTTACCCAGCAGCCAGGCATCGACTTTGATGAGACCTTTAGTCCCATCGTTAAGCCAACCACCATCTGCATCATTCTCTCTATTGCTCTCTCTCACAACTGGCCTATACATCAGCTCGACGTTAAAAATGTTTTCTTACACGACAACTTAGATGAGGAAATTTTCAGCCAACAACCTTCTGGATTTGTTGATCCATCTCATCCAAACAATGTTTATCATCTTCTCAAGTCCCTATATGGATTAAAACAGGCACCCCATGCTTGGTTTCAACAATTTTCCCTTTGCTAAATCAAGAGGTTTTTCTAAATCCAAATCTGATGCTTCCCTTTTCACCCTTCAATCTGGCACTGAATCAGCTTATTTCCTCCTATATGTAGATGACATAATTCTCATAGCTTCCACCCTATCCCTCTTACATCGCATCATTCATAATTTTAGTACTGAATTCGCCATGAAAGACCTAGGATCTCTCCACCACTTTCTAGGCATTTCTATCACACGCACATCTAACTCTCTTCATCTTAGTCAACGTCAGTATATCCTTGATGTTCTCTCTCGAGCTGGCATGTCCGATTGATGAGGGGTGACCTTGGCAATGTCCATGAAGGACTTAGGGCTTTGAGGAAAAGAGAACGTTGGGGATTTCGTCGGATGTCAGGAAAACAATGGAGTCAAAGTCGCCTGAATATTGAGAGAATCGATCGCTTGGCGCTTGTTCGATGCCTTTCCTAGGCTTCTCCTGTCCTATATATAATAGGTCGGGTCTCAACGCTGTACGCAGATAGATTACATGATTACAACACCAACTCGATGTCGGTCTTTGTTCCTCTTTCCTAATACAACTATAATCTTTATCGGTTTCTCCTTTGGATCTTCATCTTGAATATTCATGGGCCGTAAGCCTTTCTGTAGGCCCTAGGTAGCAAATCATAAGGATCCGAGTAATCATACCTATGTCAGTAGACCTCGAGACTCTACCTGAACTATAGATTTGGGTTGAGTCTCAAGGATATGTTTAGTTCTTTTTTCTTTGTTTTTACTGTTTTTAAGTTTTATAGGGATTTGGTACAACGAGCCTGATGCATCTGACGGATCGGGAATCAGTTAATTGCTCCTGGGCAAAAGTAAGGTTGTCCTACATCAAATTCAAGTCCCCAGGCCTGAACTCGGGATTTATTACTGGCGTAATTCAGTTCGAGCCGCTGAGGTCTTATTGAATACTGAATTCCAGTTTTATTTTATTGGGTAACCAACGTGTCTGTTGGGATTTTTTATCGTATCGTAGATATGGATATAATACTAGCAGGGCGCATTCTTGTGCGATTACCAGGCCACACAGGATGAATCCCGGGGTCTTACCCATGTTTCTGAACACGACATTCGAAGTTTTATCGCATTTGGTTGCGATCCGAGATTATTTTTTGTCGGATGCTTGATTTTTGCTTCATATACACCCCCCGATAGGAGGTTTTTGTTTTTGCTTTATCAGGTGCGCATCAACGCTCCTGATAGGAGTAGCCCCTGAGGCTATGTTCGGATGTATGCGTCAGGACATAGGCTCGAAAATATGATGTCAATGTTTCCTCAAAAATATTTCGGGTGCGCGGACAGCGCTCCTAATAGGAGTATCCCCCGAGGCTACAGTCAAAATTTTCATATTCGATTATAGTCTCAATCTATTTCCTGGAGGAATTTGCTTCGACTCCCTATTTTTCTTTGGGTGTGTATCCTTTTCACATAGCCGTTTTTGTTGTGGCGTCATTGATGGAGAATTTTATGCTGCTTGATTCTTGAAAGATATGCTTGTGACGAGACGTGTTGAGCATGGGCCCATGCTGCAGTAATGATGACGTGTGGTGGCGTATTCAGCGGAGTTTTCAGACTGCACGTCCCCCCTTTTTTGCATGAAGATCGAGGCGACGTGCGGTATTCTCTATTTTTACCACAGTAATAACTTCTTGAGATATTTTCCTTTACGGAATCTGCAGACATGTGTTATCATCGTGTGTCCTTTGGACGATTCGATTTTACATCGAACGGTCCAAACAGTGTAGCTTTGCTATTTATAAGGGGAAGGGGATTTCTTTTACCCCTTTTTACCTTGTTCTTGCTAACTTCATCTTCCTCCTTGTTCCCTCGACTTCCTCCGTACTTCTTGCGAACTCGTGCTTTGCGCTAGCGTCGCTCCTTCATCGCCATGGGAAAAAGCAAGGAGGGAACTTCTTCCACGGCCGCCAAGGCCACCAGGAAGAGGGCCGTCGGATGGGCTCCTTCCAAGTGCACAACACGGGAGATACGCGAGGCGTGGAACTCCAGCCATCTGATGGAGGGATCCTTCAATCTTCCTGGTGACGAAGCTGCTCCAATCCCTGAATTGGGCTGGAGGGTAATGTTCCTCTCCTTTCTTTTTCACAGCCTTTCTCTTCCTGTCCACGAATTTATTCGTGGTCTCCTTTTCGTCTATGGCGTGCAACTATACCAGCTCATGCCGAACTCTATTCTCCATGTTGCTTGTTTCTTCACTCTCTATGAATGCTTTCTTGGGATTCTTCCCCATTAGAGCCTGTGGAAGTATTTCTTTTATGTTCACCGCAATGCCACCGACACCATCGTCCATGACGTTGGTGGCACCATTTTCTTAGTTTGCGCTGATGTAGATTACTTTGATTTCAAGCCTACTGATTCCATACAAGGGTGGAAAACCAAGTGGTTTTACATCAAGGATCAATCCATCGAGGGCCAGCCTTTCGGGTTAGCCCCCTTTGACCCGAAGAAAACTTGCCGCAAACTTGACTCCTGGGATCAACCTCCTACCGCCGAAGAAATGACGGAGATCCAACCCATTCTTGATCGTATTTCAAAGCTATGGCATGAAGTTGGCAACGAATTGTCGGGTCTTCAGATTTTAGCATACTTCTTGCGGATCCGTGTGCAGCCCCTACATGCCCATCTTTCTAGTATGTGGGTGTATACCGGAAAGAAGGATCCCATGAGGATTTCTCGGGATGATCTTTCCCTCAAGGTTTATGAGAAAAGGGTTCGTAATTTCACGACCCTTATGGCAAAAAGTGTGGTTCCTTCTGATTGTCGCATTGAGCCTTTTAGCAATAAGAACCGTCTTCCGGAGGTAAATTCCTTTTTTCTTTTGCTCCTTTCTCATCTATCTTTTGTAATTGTCCCCTTTGTGATTGCTGGTTTTCTTGTTTATGCAGGATCATGATCATCTATCCGGCCTTACTCATCTTCCTGAGAGCTGTCAGCTTCCCGCCAGTTCTTCTGCTTTCGACGATCTTCCTTTGACTGGGACTGCCGCTCATGAGGAGATAGAGACATCCACCACAGAAACTTCATCAAGGACACCGTCGCTTCCGTCGGCTCGTTCCGAGGATTTCCGCGTTGCAACTATTGGCGAAAAACGGAAACATCCAGACGCCATAGAAACCTTTTCAGATGATTCTACGGCCTCAAAACCTTCAGGTGTTGTTCCATTATCATCGGCTCCTCCCTAGAAGAATCTATTCCACTTTGCACAGGACGTATCTTCGTAAGCACTTGTCTCCTCTTTACTTTTTTGTCGGGTGACTTAACTGCTGATGCTTCCTTATTCTTTGTTCTTTCTCTTGTAGTGGTGATGATGCGGAAGACCCACCTTTGTCTCCTCTTCGCACTTCTTTTGCTCCTTCTGCCAAGGACGTCCTAATATTTGCTCGCGTCTTCTACGGATCCACTTGTCTAGAAGAATGTTGCCACTTTGCCGAAGACCCCGGTGTCGAAAAGAAGAAAATTGGCTAGCAAGGGCGTGGTGATATCTGAGAGCCCTGTCGAGGTGGATATGCAAGACATAAGTACATCCGTAATTTTTAATTTCACCAGGGATCCTCCTTTACTTGTCTTTCCTAATGTCCTTCTTTGTAGCCTGTGATGTGTGAGATAGTTTATATGGTGGCTCACTTCATCAAGATCCATAATGAAGTCGAAGGTCTGAAAGATATATTTTCATCTTTTTTGCAATTTCTGTGCTTCCTATCAGTTTTCTAACTTTTTTGCATTACTTTATGATTTAGCCGCTGCCAAGGAGTTCGAGGTCATCCGAGACGAGACGTTGAAGCGCGCCGACGATCTGGAGGCCTAACTTCGGATCGCTGAAAAATCTTTGGAGGAGGCCAAACAGAAAGCCAGTGCTGATGTCGAAGAAAGATCCAAACAAGCCGCCATCCGAGATGGAAATCTTCGGAAGCGCTTGGAGACCCTTAATGCTTCCTTCACTCGTAAGTTTTTTGTTTGGCAAGGGAGAATTTTTGTTTCAGTCCTCATTGTTTCTGTGTTCTGACCGTCCCCCTTTTTGGTGTGTGTAGAGCTATCAGGCCAAAATTTGCTGCTTGATGAAGATAAGAAGGTTGATCCCTTATCGAATGCTGTTAGCACCCTGGAGGCTAATAGTGTTTGTGTGTGCAACCTCCTTGTCCGATGATGCCGCGCCTTCAAGGGCTTGCACGCCGAAGTTTTTTGCATCGAAGGAAGTACCTGCTGATTTGAACGATCTTGTCGCTATTTTTGGCGCATACCCAAGTCCGCTTGTTGGATACAGCATGACTCAGTCAAAAAGTGGTGTAGAAACTTCAATGGCATTGGTGATGGCGCATTGCGAGAACGTCGACTGGGAGAAGGTTAGCTCCTCTGTCCAAGTCAACTCCAAAGGCTAGCTAGTTGACTTGAAGCCTTTTGTTAAGAGGGCAAATAAATTTTCCTGGCTTCTCCTAGGTATAAAGTCAGACCCAAAGGGGTCAACTGCTCCTTCTTCGACTGGAGGTCCTTCTTCGGCTGCTTCCTCTACTATAGCTAGTGCTCCTTCTAACAACACAATTTTGTCTTTGGAGAAATCTGCTCCGTCGCTTTGTTTTATAGTTTTCCATATTTCTTCTACTGCCACTATAATGAGTATTGACTTATCATGTCTCGGAAGTGCCTCCTTTTGATGAGAAGAGTATTTTTGTATATATGTATATGAGTGGCTCTTTTCTTTGCTGAAAATTTTTCTATCTTTCATGTGCCTTGCCAGATTTTGAATGATTCGACTACTCCCATGCGCCTGTGCAGACGTCGGATGTGACCCCATCCTCGTCTGGGATGGGTGTAACCGAGACTGCCGTTGTGCATACCGTAGACCCATCGTTATATGCTGAAAAATTGAGCAGGTGAAGAAACTCGAAGGAAAACTTCGGGTTGTTCAATCAATGGTGGATGTTTCCCAGTCGAAGACGTGTCAGTCCCTTGATCATGAGGCATACTTCCTGGACGAGATTTCTAGGGCAAGTGAAAAATGTTGTGTAAGTCCTTCAAATTTTTGCTTCCTGCCGTTCCTCTTTTTGTGGGATGCCAATTTCTCTCTCCCTTTCTTTTTCTTTGTAGGCATTCGATTGTGCGAGAGGGAAGAAACCCAACATATGTGCAACCGAATTCAAGCTCCCGTGTCTGTTTCTCAAAATTCTGGGACGGACTTCTGGATTGTTCATCGCCGCGCTTACATCGTGGCCCTGCTTCAGGACTGTGTATCCAAGGTGGAGCAGTTTGTCGAGTGTTGTCGTAGATCACTGGCCATTATTTATAATGCCATGTTTCCTGAGGATCGCCAGCCCCAAACTTTAGATGATTTGATGGGGAAGTTTCGGCAGGGTGAACGGATTCATCATTTTGTAAAGCTTCAACTTGTGGCGGGTGCTAAGCTTGCGCTGTCTTGGGTGCATGTGCATCATCCAACGCTAGATTTGGATGTCGTATCATCGGGGCTGCCTTCTCCTACTGATGGTGGTCTTATCAACATGGCGCCTCATTATGCTGCCGCATGTAGACCTGCAATTAGAATTTTTCGAAGGTGCTAGAGGCAAACGAGGAGTTTTTTATGAACTTTGCCATCTGACTGTTTCTACTTCTATTGTGTAGCTTTTGTACCTTTTTAGAAAAAATAATGTATAGATCTTCTTTATACTTGTCAAAAAGGTCGTATGCTTTATACGAGATTTTGATTGTATATTGTATTCTTTTATTGAGGACCTGACGAACTGATGTCTCTTTGCGTAACTGCCTGTATGTGCCTTAGAAATTTTTATGTCGAGAAGTACTTCCTTTATTCATTGATGAGTATAAATGAATACATTGCATGGGCGTAATCGCCTGGCCGTTGGCCTTATTGGATATAAGAGTAACGAATTTTCATAAAAACCGTGGCTTCTGTCTTGAGGTGCTCCATCATGCTTCTTTGCGGTAAGTGTAATTTTTCGAATAGAGGCGCCGTGTCTGTATGGTGGACCAGAGAGAAAAGTAGTTCATTTTCCGGGTTGCTTGTACTTGGAAGAACTGACGAGGGCATCCCCCTATGCAGGGCCGAAGGTGGAGGCCAAATAGGTAGCTTTTGCGGGTGCGTGGTGCTCCTGATTTTCTGGATTTTGCTCGCTGCGAGTCTCATGTAGTAGTTCTTCATCCGCTATTTTCAGCTGGCCAAATTGTGTCTCCATCCCGAAGGATTCTGATATTTTGTTGAATTTGCGATCGTAGCTATCCGAGCGGCTGAAGCTTCCTCTTACTGTTATGACCCCATTGGGGGCTGACATTTTCAGTACCAGGTATGCATAGTGGGGTACTGCCATGAATTGAGCGAAAGCTGGTTGTCCCAGGATCGCATGGTACTACGATGGCCAGTCCATGACTTTGAACTCCAGTTCTCGTGCCTGAAGTTGCTTCTTGACCTGAAGACTAGGTCAAGGTATACTTTGCCTAGAGGAGTTTCGGCTTTTCCTGGGACTATTCCATGGAAAGTTGCATCTGTCGGTGCTAGATTCGCCAGGGACCAATTCATCGCCCATAGAGTTTTGGCATAGATGAGGTTGATACTACTTCCTGCAACCAAGAAAACTTTGCCCATGTCGAACCCACCGATTTGTGCCTCCACTATTAGTGTTGATTGACCAGTTCATGTGACCTGAAGTGGGTGGTCACCTCTATTGAAGGTTATTTCTTGTTCTGACCAATGAAGATAGTCCGGTGTAGGGGGTGGTGCTGTTTCCACCTTATTCACTTGTTTGGTGATTAGCTTCTGTGTTCTATTAGAGGGTAGTCCCTTCTGGATCATGTACATTGCTCCCTTTGATCTGGGGTATTCATCTTCTTGGTTTGTTGTGTTTTGCGGCTGTCCCGCTGACGGATGCCCTGGTGGTGGTGATTCACCGATAGCAAAAGCGCCATGTGCAGTGGCGTAGCCTCGGTTTGCTGCTTCGGTTGCTCTTGCGTTGCATAGTTCTTGCATTTTTAGGAACATTCTGCAATCTTTTAAGAGATGGCTGGATCGCCTCTTGCGTGTCGAGTCGATGTAGAAGTGCATATTGCATGGTCCTTCCCTGACCTGCTGACATGGGCAGGTCCCTACTTTTTGGCTGGTACAGTTGTTGCGGTTGGCTTCCGCCGACATCGTCTCTGCTACCCTGGTACCCATTGTTGTAGTCATCGCCTCGTCGATTGTCTCCTCCAGAAAAACTGGCTGCAACATAACTTGGTGTGCTATACCCATCATTGTTTCGTCGCCTTTTATCGTTATAGCACCTATCCGTGTCTTCTTCGGGTGAGCGGGCTCTTTTGTTGTGTAATGTGTCTTCTCCATCGGCCCAACGATTGGCTATGTACATCAGCTGCAGAATTGTCTTTGGTTTGATTCGTCCCAGTTCTTCAATGAATTCATGTCAACGAAGTCCATCATTGAAGGCATCGATTGCTCTTTCATCAGATATGGATTCAACCGAGGTTTTTATAATGTTCCACCGCTGGAAAAAGGCTCGTATTGATTCTCCTGGATTTTGCTTGCAAGCTCGCAATTGTTCTAGAGACGCGGGTCACTTGAATGTGGACTGGAAATTTCTGATAAACTTGTCCTCAAGGTCGTTCCAACTACTGATAGAATCTTCGGGTAGTTATTTTAGCCAAGAGCAGGATGCGCTAGTTAGGTGCAGATGTAAGCTTTGCATTGTGATAGCCTTGGAGCTGACTTGTAGCTTGACTGTTGCTAGATAATATGTTAACTAGGCTTCAGGCTCTTGGAGGCCATCATATTTCTGACGATCGTGAGGTAGATTGAAATATTTTGGTACTGGAGTCTTGTGAACCCGTCGGGTAAAGCAACTGGCTCCGCATAGTTCTTGCTCCTCCTCGCTTTCACCGTCATAGTACCTTCGGCTGCTGCGCTCTTCCTTGGACCGATTGATCCTTCACTGTGTGATATCATTTCTTGCATCGTTCCGTGGCTCTGATCCTAAGAAGTGGACCCGATGTGGAGATCGTGATCGTCGGGTGTGACCTACTTGCCGCGGGCTGATGCGACGGTGCGGGGATCTGTCGGGTTGCCGTGTGGTTCCTTGCTCTGCCTATGTTGAAGGGTTTGCAGCATAGAAAACAAAAAAATTCCTACGATGGGAACTATACGCCAAGATCTATCTACCAGATACAAGGAACAGGTGGATATACATCCATAGATAACTTACCCTCAAAGAAAACAAAGCTTTGTTAATGAGATGGAACTCGTGGATGATGTAGTCGTACACTTGACGATCTCAAGATCGTGATGAAGTCCAGCAGGTTCGGCTCCAGGACGTCCATCAGATCCAGCTCTAGCAAGTCCAGCACAACCAAGTCCAGCACCGCAAAGCAGCGGTGCATCCGTGATCGCACACACGTCTGGTACACCGACAACCTCCATCCCTCGCTCTAGCAAAGCAACATAAGCAACAAATCCTTTTCAGATAAAGCCATCGGGAACATGTATCTCGCTAATCCGAGACCTTGGGGAAAAATACTAGAGGGGGAGAGAGATCCGTCACGAGGAGGTGCGAGTGTGAAGGTGTGAGAGGGGGGTATTTTATAGGAGGAGGGGGGTGCCCCTCCCCATGGCCGGTGCCCCAAGGGGTGACCCTTCACCTCCTCATTCATGTGGTGGTAACTCCCTCCACATAAATTTGCCCCTTCACATTCTCTTTTAAAGTCTCCACTTTAAATGCATTAAATTTCTCCAAATTTAATGCTCTCTCATTTAATAAAACTCTTTTATTAGTTTTATTCAGAATTTTGTTAATTAATTTAATTAACATTCACATAAACCCCCCTGCAACATTTCAATATTACATGCAGAACCAATTTTAGCAATTTCACCCGAAACAGTTTCGGTGTCTATTGAAATGATTCCAACGCTTTCTTAAATCTTTATCTGAAACATATTTGCTCCAAATGGTGTCAGTATCCCTTAAGTGTGTCACCCTATGGTTCGTGAATAATGCAGACATGATCGAGACCCCTCTCCGATCAATAATCAGCAGCGGGACCTGGAGATCCATACTGACTCCCACATATTCAACGATGACTCTTGTGATCGTGTGAACCTTTAACACTAGTAACTAAATCCCTTTGTCTCGCGATATATTACATGTCCGAGATTCAATCATCGGTATCCTCATACCTAGTTTGATCACGTTACCGACATGTACTCTTTTCTCGTTCCCGTGATATAACATTCTAGTGATCTCATCACTTGCTTGCAAGCTAACCAATGTGATATCACCTAGAGGGCCCAGAGTATATCTATCCGTCATCAGGATGGACAAATCCCACTCTTGATCCATGAGCCTCTACATAACACTTTCTTAGCACTAAACCCACCTTTATAATCACCCTTTCACGGTGTGATGTTTGATGTTATCAAGATACTCTTCCAGTGTTAGTGATTGACATGATCTCATGGTCTAAGGACTAGGATTACTTCGTATGATGTTATAGCAATATAAACACAATGACTTTGATCATAAAGCTCATAAGAATATCTTTACTATCGTCCAATGATCATCTTATGAATCATTCTGGTATGTGCTCATAACATTTAGAGCATAGGACATATCTGGATATATACATATCACGGTATAATCGATCAAAATCTTCATGTGATTTTACTCACGAAGTGTTGAAACACTTGAATCTTGATACAATCATTTCCATGCAGGAAGAACCTTTCTTGTTGTTTCCATATTGAACCCTTTCAATATCTCATATATGTACGTCTGGCACAACCTTATTAGTGCCTCAATCTATCCATATATACATTGATGCCAAATATTCCGGTTTTGCCCAAGTATTTCATCAAAATCCTATTTTAATGAAATTCTTAACTTGTCTCAATAAAACATACATCATTTCCAATCAACACCATCTCCTCTACATAATGTATTAGAAATATGTCTCAGCACTCCCACTTAATTTCTTGCAAATGCAAGCATCTTCATCATCTCCGATGAATTTAAACTCTTTTAACAGTTTCATCATGGTGAAGATTCCAACTCCGCTATGCTTACTTCAACCATTGAAGTTTGCATGCCCTTTTTAACATCCTTTGATTTAACAGAACCCTTTGGACCGTGTCATGTACACGTCCTAGGTAACCATTCTTTTAGAAGAACCTTGTTTTGTTTATTCAACTACCATATACTAAATTATATGTAGTGATTGATACATTAATCCGTTAAGACTAAATGTCGCTATGAAACATCAAATCTTGTCATAGTCAACTCCTTAAACATTGTTGTAAACTCCTTTCCGACATGTCGACTATTTAATAGATGTCAAACATCCATGTCTATTTATAGATCCAAATACGACTGATAGGCTTCATGCCTTTCCAGAGAGTCTTTCAAGTTCAAAACTTGATTTCTCGTGTATGGAAACTATCACCGATTTTATGACTTCTAGTCATTTTAGGGAGTCAGGGCCCATCATCGCTTCTTTGAATGTAGTCGATTCATCATTGTCAAAACAATAACGACTTCTGTTTCAAATCTTACTATTTGATTCTTACCGACCCACATGGTTCAATAGGAACTCTAATCTCCGAGATCACAACCTTTGTAATTACGGGAGCCATGAGCATTTTAGCCACCACCGGGACACTTTCCAGCGCTGCGCTTTGATACATTGCAAATGTATCTATAATTTTTGATGTTCCATGCTTAGTTTTATCCACTTTCTTGTGTTTTGTCCACACTTTGGAGTAATCTTCAAATGATTTCTTGGACTAACCTATTAACAAGAGCCAAAGTGCCAGCTGCCTGTTTTCTGCTGTTTTTGGTTCCAGGAAAGTTAGAAAATGAATATTCTCGGAATTGGACAGGACAAAAGCCAAAGTGCCTATTTTTCCGGAAGTCATCAGATTCCACAATACGAGACGGATAGGGGCCAGAGGCCGGCCACACCACCTGGCCACGCGGCCAGGCTTGGCCCGCGCCAGGGGGTGGTGTGGTGGCCCCTAGCACCCCCTTGGTCTCCCCTCTCGCCTATAAGAGCCTCCCGATGCATAAACCCTAAATCATCCTGCCTCCATCCACGAAAAGTTCCGCAGCGCCGCCGCCACCGAAGGGGAGATTCGGGGGACAGAAAGTCTCTGTTCCGGCACCCTGCCATGATGGGGAAGTGCCCCCGAAGCCATCTCCATCGATCTCCACCACCATCTCCATCACCATTGCTGATTCCCATGATGAGGAGGGAGTAGTTCTCTCTCGAGGCTAAGGGTTCTACCGGTAGCTATGTGTTCATCTCTCTCTCTATGCGTGATCATATTGTGATCATGAGCTTTGTAATCAAGTAGATCTACCTTGCTACTCAAAGTGCTTTATTAGATCTCTGCTCTCCCCATGTGTGTGAAGTTGACAGTGTGCACACCATGGTGGCACTTAGGCTAGAGATTATAAATACTTGTTATGAGTTATATTTGGAGTTGGATGTTTCTATGAAATTGTGGTGTTTGTTGGACTCATCTAGTACTCAAGGTGACAGTGTGGGGTTTTCTAGATGGGAAAGATGGACTTTGAGGTGTGCTGTTATAGCCCTACCATCGATTAGAGTGTTCAACCGGAGAGTAGTTAAGAGTAGTATCATAAAGAAGAATATATTTATATGAGAGTGTTCACTAGTGAAAGTATGATCCCTAGGCCTTGTTTCTAAGCATTGAAACACCGTTTGCAATTAGATCTATTACATGTTTGCTTGCTTCCATCTTTATTTCAATTTGCTTTTAGTCTCTTCCATGCCATCAAGTTATCTTCTATCACCGTTACCACTTATAATTATCCATACCACTTGTATTTCACTATCTCTTCACCGAACTAGTGCACCTATACACCTGACAAGTGTATTGGGTGTGTTGGGGACACAAGAGACTTCTTGTATCTTGATTGCAGGGTTGCTTGAGAGGGATAGCTTTGACCACTTCCTCCCTGAGTTCGATAAACCTTGGGTGATCCACTTAAGGGAAAACTTGCTGTTGTTCTACAAACCTCTGCACTTAGAGGCCCAACAACTGTCTACAAGAATAGAAGTTCGTTGAGATCAAGAAATTTTCTGGCACCGTTGCCGGGGAGGTAAGGTAAAAGGTATTCACACCGGAGGATTAAAGAAGAAGAACCTCCCACGGCAAACGCCTATTTTCTGGCGCCGTTGCCGGGGAGGTAAGGTAAAAGGTACTCACATTCTCCGGTGTGAGTGCTCGAAGTTATTTCCTTTAGATTCTGCAATTTTTTCTTTTTGTTTCTTATTTTCACTAGTTAGGCTTAATGGAAAACAACAACAAAATTAGAGAGCTTTATAGTATTTATCTTGAGTTAGGACATGAAGTGTTTGAAGAGAAAATTAAAAAACCTATGGAACTTTATTTGGATGCTAATAGCAATGTTGTTAGTATGAATTCTTTGGACACCATTATTGCTAATGCTATGGAAAATTCAAAACTTGGGGAAGCTAGTTTTGATGAAAATGATCTTTTTAGTCCCCCATCTTTAGAGAAGAAAATTTACTTTGATGATACTATGCCTCCAATATATGATGATTACAATGATGAATATGATATTTTTAGTCCACCTACTATTGGGGAGAAAATTGATTGTGATTACAATATGCCTCCTATATTTGATGATTATGGTGATGAAAATAATAATGATAGCTATTTTGTTGAATTTGCTCCCACTACAATTAATAAGAATGACTATGTTTATGTGGAGAGTATTAATTCTTTTAAACATGTGGCTCATGATAAGAATGTTTCATGCGATAGTTATATTGTTAATTTTATTCATGATGCTACTGAAAGTTATTATGAGAGAGGGAAACATGGTTTTATGCATCTTAATAATATTAAGTTTCCCCTCTTTATGTTGAAAGTCTTGAAGTTGCACTTGTTTTGCTTTACTATGCTTATTGCTTTGTGCTTTCATGACTTGTTTCTTTACAAGATTCCTATGCATAAGAAGTGGGTTAGACTTAAATGTGTTTTGAATTTGCTTCTTGATGCTCTCTTTTACTTCAAGTCATATTTCTTATGTGAGCATCTTTTCAAACTATCATGCCTAACTTAAAGGCATTAAAGAAAAGTACTTATTGGGAGATAACCCAAAATTTTTAGATGAGTCTTGGAAGTTATTACCTCTGTAATAAACTCTCCTTATACTTTTTATTTGCTTTTTGTGCCAAGAGTAACCTCTAATGAGAGAGAAGTAATGATTGGAAAAGTTGCTGTCCCAAAACAAATTTCTGTGCTTCACCGTAAAAATTAGTGTAAAATCTCTGAACGTCATTTTGAGGCGTGCATTTATGTGCTTCTGACCCAGGTTGTTATCTAACTTTCGTTAGTTCAACACTTTTTGATTTGAGCAACAGAAGGTCTTCGAAAAAATTCGTCTTTACCTGCTAGTCTGTTTTGACAGATTTCTACCATTATTTGCATTTGCTTCTTGTTGGTTCCTTTTTGAGTTCTTTTGAGGAATTGAGCTTTTTGAGGGAAGTGCTTCAGTAGCTAGTGTTCTAATGGAAGTTTATTTGGTGTTAGAACTGAACCTTAAGACTTATTATCTTGAGTGCACTAATGTTGCTAATAAAGATTGTGTGAAGTTTTGTATGAAGGAAAAATTTCAGGTGTATGGAAGGAATGAGTAATGAGATGAAGGAGGGACTAAAGCTCAAGCTTGGGGATGCCACGCGTGTCACTCCAAGAAATATCCAAGAAGTACAAGCGTCAAAGCTTGGGGATGCCCAAGGCATCCCCTTCTTCATCAATAAAAATCTCAGGTTTCTTTCAAACGCTTCATTTTTATTGTTTCATGCACGGTTGTGTTGTTCTTGGAGCGTCTTCTTTTTCTTTTTCGTTTTGGTTTTTAATTTTCTTTGGTTTTCTTAGTTTGCTGAATAAATTGGTTTGACCCCCTCTTTCATACATTGGTTTGCAAATAGTTTGGTTTGGTTTGGAAAAGAGTAGGAAAGTTCATGCTTATGTGGTAAAAAGAGCTTGTTTTTGACTGTGGCCTATGCTTTGTCATGCCATGCTTGATATTGTTTTTGCTTTATCCTTAGTATTGTTTGTTGTTGCATGACTTATTATAAACAATTTAGATTGCTTAATGTGCCTTGGATGAATCATGCGTTGTTTTAGCATATTGAAGCATAGTATAGTTGTATTCTCTTTTGATGCTTTATTTGGGTTGACTTGGCGCATGCTCACACCATGTTATGACTATCCCAAGTCACCATATCCTTTATGATCCTTTAGTTTTCAACTTGTAGTATCACTTTATATATGCTTTGATCAATGATGTTTTGTCGCTCTGCATGATTATGGCCATTATTGCTCTCTTAGTTGGTCGCTCCAAGTCTTTTGCTAGCCTCCATAACCAAGTATGAGTTCCACTCATGCATCCAACTCCAAATAAAACCAAGTTATTCCAAAGAGTCCACCATACCTACCTATTAGCATTTGCTATTCCAAGTATATTCATGCTTTTGTTTACCTTCCAAATTAAACTTTTTATGAGAAAACTAGTGATTAAAGCTCTCACGAACTTGATGGCACACTTTACTTTTCTTGCCCTTAATAAACTTTAACCATTGTGTCGTCTATGTTGTATATGCTTGCACTTATTTGTTGGGAATTAGCAGAACCATGCCGTCATGGGGAACGCTTTCAACATTGCACTTGGTACTTGTACCTAATTGATATCATGCTCTTTTGTATATGGATGTCGTCGGTGTGAAATGAAAGGGGAGCTTGTAAGTCCATGGAGTTATGTATATGTGTTATAGAAACGCCTGGGCCGCTGGTCTAATCCATGCTGACATGGTGGAAAGCTGCAGCATAACCATAATGAGCTGTCTATGAAGCATTCTTCTTATAAAAAAAGAGTCCTATACTGAAAAAAGAAGAGAAAAAAAAGAGATTATGAAAAGAGGAAAGAGAGAAAAAAGCACCATATTCCCATGGTAAATAAGAAGATTGTTGAGATGCTTGTTGTCTGCTTGCCTTGTCATTTTGATATTGGGATTCTTCTGTATCATCGGGCAAGGGGTACCCCGTTGGCGGTTCTCTATGATACACATGTACTTACAATGACAAGAACTTACCGGTGACTAAACTTGAGTAGCATGAGGAGCGGCCCTCGTATACAAGGGACGTGAGATTTCTGACTTATACTTCGTCAAGCATGTACACCATAGTTTGTTCACTTTAACCTTAATCACTTCAAGATGCTTATGATAGGGGCAATGAGAGCTGAAAGCTATAAGTACCATAATTTTTGGAAGCTCTTTATGAGACTTGAATCCCTACTTCCTTTTACAAAAGGCCTTTCTTCCACCATTATATTGAGTCTCCACCTTCTATCTTTATGCACCTACTTTGAGAGCATAGTGGCCATTCTTAGTTCTATGTGCATTGTCCCAAGACTAGTAGATTGATGCATAACTTGTTATTGCTTGTTTTAAACTATTGTATCTAGTCACTCTTATGAACTTTGAAGGTGTCCTATGCATTTATATTTGCTACTCTATTGAAGGACAAGCTGAATACTATTATGCTATGTTTTCTTTATGTGAAACAAACAAACGTCTTGCAAAGCATTGTTATTCATGAATCTTTTCTTTGTGCCTTTTCATGTTGCATCATAGTTTCTTTTCTTATTGCTAGAACTTTGTCTTTCATGTTATGATTTAAGTACTATGATCCCAGCTTTGAATGTTTTACAAATACTTTGATCAAGTCTTTGATGGTGCATGTCACCTCAAAAATTATTCTTTCTTTTTATCACTTACCTACTCGAGGACGAGCAGGAGTTAAGCTTGGGGATGTTGATACATTGCAAATGTATCTATAATTTTTGATGTTCCATGCTTAGTTTTATCCACTTTCTTGTGTTTTGTCCACACTTTGGAGTAATTTTCATATGATTTCTTGGACTAACCTATTAACAAGAGCCAAAGTGCCAGCTGCCTATTTTCTGCTGTTTTTGGTTCCAAGAAAGTTAGAAAATGAATATTCTCGGAATTGGACGGGACAAAAGCCAAAGTGCCTATTTTTCCGGAGGTCATCAGATTCCACAATACGAGACGGAGAGGGGCCAGAGGCCGGCCACACCACCTGGCCGCGCGGCCAGGCTTGGATCGTGCCAGGGGATGGTGTGGTGGCCCCTGGCACCCCCTCGGTCTCCCAATAAAAGCCTCCTGATGCATAAAACCTAAATCGTCCTGCCTCCAGCCACGAAAAGTTTCGCAGTGCCGCCGCCACCGAAGGGGAGATTCGGGGGACGGAAACTCTCTGTTCCGGCACCCTGTCGGGATGGGGAAGTGCCCCCGGAGCCATCTCCATTTATCTCCACCACCATCTCCATCACCATTGCTGATTCCCATGATGAGGAGGGAGTAGTTCTCTCTCGTGGCTAAGGGTTCTACCGGTAGCTATGTGTTGATCTCTCTCTCTCTCTATGCGTGATCATATTGTGATCATGAGCTTTGTAATCAAGTAGATCTACCTTGCTACTCAAGTGCTTTATTAGATCTCTGCTCTCCCCATGTGTGTGAAGTTGACAGTGTGCACACCATGGTGGCACTTAGGCTAGAGATTATAAATACTTGTTATGAGTTATATTTGGAGTTGGATGTTTCTATGAAATTGTGGTGTTTGTTGGACTCATCTAGTACTCAAGGTGACAGTGTGGGGTTTTCTAGATGGGAAAGATGGACTTTGAGGTGTGCTGTTATAGCCCTACCATCGATTAGAGTGTTCAACCGGAGAGTAGCTAAGAGTAGTATCATAAAGAAGAATATATTTATATGAGAGTGTTCACTAGTGAAAGTATGATCCCTAGGCCTTGTTTCTAAGCATTGAAACACCGTTTGCAATTAGATCTGTTACATGTTTGCTTGCTTCCATCTTTATTTCAGTTTGCCTTTAGTCTGTTCCATGTCATCAAGTTATCTTCTATCACTGTTACCACTTATAAATCCATACCACTTGTATTTCACTATCTCTTTGCCAAACTAGTGCACCTATACACCTGACAAGTGTATTGGGTGTGTTGGGGACACAAGAGACTTCTTGTATCTTGATTGCAAGGTTGCTTGAGAGGGATACCTTTGACCACTTCCTCCCTAAGTTCGATAAACCTTGGGTGATCCACTTAAGGGAAAACTTGTTGCTATTCTACAAACCTCTGCACTTGGAGGCCCAACAACTGTCTACAAGAATAGAAGTGCGTAGACATCACGCTTCTTAGCACATATAGATAAGGTTCAACAACCTTATCAAAGTTCTATTGTCCTCCCACTTAACTTTTCGCGAAAATTTCCTTCTCAAGAAACTTGACGTTCCAAGCGACAAACTCTTTGGTGCTCCGTGTTATGGAGGAATTCCCAACAAATTCTTTGTGATAACCTACAAAGATGTTCTTATCCTACTTTGGTTGTAAACATTTTACTTATGCATAGCATACCAAAATTTAAGAAAAGACAATTTCCGTTTTTATCCCAAACCATAACTCATATGGTGTCATTTCAATGGATCACGATGGTGCTCTTTTCAGTGTAAAAGCGATAGTCTCTAAAGCTTTAATCCTTAAAACATAATGGCAGTGTTATAAATGACACCTTTGATCTTACCATGTCAAACATGGTTTGATTTCATCTCTCGAATATGCCATACTCCTATGGTTTATCGGGAAACAGAAAGCATGGAACACTTCCTCAAATCTTAGGTGTTTTGCTAAACATGTAACTCAAATATCTTCCTTTATGATCGAATCATAAACTCTTTATTTTCTTGTTACAATGATTTTCCACTTCATTTTGAAAGTCTTTGAACAATTTTCAAATGTTTCATAATTCTTCCGTATTGAGTAAATATATAGATATATTCACTCAAATTTCTGGAGAAAGTATATATAGAAAAAAGATCTATCGCATATGGCTACACATAATGGATTATGCACATCAGCATGCACAATTTCCAATAAGCTAGTCATCCGTTCCTCTTTGGCCTATGAACGGAGTTTCAATTATCTCGAGGAAAGTTTCACAAGCGTCAATTGATCAAAATCAAATGACTCCAAAAAATCCATCAACATGGAGTTTCTTCATGTTTACTTTCCAATATAATTCAAACAGCGATGTCACTTCATAAGTGATCTTCCAATCATTTGTCTTACGACATTTTAGCAATAATTTTTATGGATGTGATTTCTCCAACAAGACTTGTAAAAGTTCATCCATCCATTATGGAATATGGTAATTATTTGAACAACCATTGTTCTCGTAATACCGGAACAAAATAACAATTATTAAAACAAATCTTGAAGGCTAGGTTTGACGACAACGAAAAACACAATAACACTTTATTTGTTTTCGATGAACATCATCACTTATTCTCTTGCTAGTTACTTAGGCCATTGCAGTTCATGAATTGTGTTGTTCTGTATGACACTTCACACCAACCAATTCAGTATCCAATACCTAAGAACCACATTATTTAACAAGCAAAGAATACAGCCATACCATATATATCTTCTATATACCTAAGCTAGACATCTCCAACTTTTCTTTTCTGCCAAATATTTTATAGATTCTCTTTCAGCAATTCCTTTTCCTTTTAAAAGAATCTATCAACATCAATAGTGGTGTCATTCACATGACACATAGTACAAAGCGTATATAGTCAAATACTAATACCTTTGGACTTGCACTTTAAAGTGGATCACCATCATCAAATGTTTGGCATTCTTTCAAAAATCCATTCTTTAGTAATCTTTTAGTGTAGTAAACATTTTACTTACATCTTCTATTCATCCTTATCATGACAACTTTCATGATCAACCTACTATAGCTTATAAGGAAGAATGACGAGTATAATTTTAGTTCCCGAAACCTTTTGGGAGATTCGGATGCCTAGCATCTCCATCCTTCACAAATTCTCATACAATATGAGAACATGTATTTTGCTAAATTATACTCTATCATAATGCAACCAAAAACATTGTTTCAGATATCACAATATCTTTCACACATGATGGTTTCTGAAACAATTCTTTCAGCTCCTAGATAACCTCGATATTAAAACAACTTTTGAATATCAAGAATCATGGAGGCAAACAAGATACTTTAGATACTAACATTGGAATTCTTACTCTTGATTTAATACTACTTATTAAACTTCATGGAGTAAATAGAGTTTGATGAAAGTTTGCAATTGGACTTCTAAACTTTAAATTGACATACAAAACAATATGATACCAGCTCATAAAGTAAATATCCAGAATTCTATAGTCCTATTATCTCAATTAAAACTAAGCATAAGGTAGTAAATAGATGCCAATGACTGCAACAAATTATGAAAATTCACTTTGATTTAGTTTATGACAAATTTGGTTCAACTAATCCAAATTAGAAATGAAGTCCCACTCAAAAACGACACCCCTCGTGCCTTTTGGTGATTACATGAACCAAATCCACTACACCAAGTCCGATCATCACGAGAGTCAGTGTAGCTTCAAAGGCGAGCATCAATATGGGCATCATATCAACTATATTACTCATGCTTAACCTTTCGGTCCGTGTTCCGAGGCCATGTCTATACATGCTAGGCTCACCAACTAAGAACCTTAGTACTCGCGTGTGTAAAACTGGCTTACACCTGCTATATGAAAGCGCAGAGTCGAGTACACCCGATCATCACGTGATGTCTCGAAACACGATCCATTGAACGGTGCATACTTAAGGAAGAACACATTTTATCTTGATATTTAAATGAGGGATCATCTTATAATGCTACTAAAAGCGCCAAACTAACAATATAAGATGCGAACATCATATGTGTAAAGTGGGATGATATGGTCCATGCATTTGATCACCATCATATGCATCGTGGTATGATCTCTATCATTCCTTTGTGTGTAAGGCCAAGGTCTATGGAACTTACAGGTTAGGTGTGTTGTAAGGGTATCAACTATACATCAACTTACAACATTTCCATATCATGAAACTAGCCCAACAACGATCTAAACTAGATGCCTCTAATTTATCAATTGCAAGTTTTACGTGCCTTAGGGATTTCGAAGATAGAACCGTTCTTACCTATGAACATGGAACCACAACGATGATAACCAAATTATTAGCAACTCATTGTAAATCAGATATTGACTATAGTAGGAGAGACAGACACCTGCCAGCCACTTATGCAAAACTAGTTGCATGTCAGTCGTGGAACCGGTCTCATGTCCGATGATATGTAAGGTTGGTCTGGGCCGCTTCATCCCACTATGCCACCAATATCCAAAATACATGAAAGAAGTAATAACATGATCATGATCGCCCACATATAAACATATGTGTACTACCCGTGCAAAGCATCTACGCATAGATCAGGCTCTAATACCACTGAAGGGTTCGAAGCATAGAAAACAAAAAAATTCCTACGATGGGAACTATACGCCAAGATCCATCTACTAGATACAAGCAACATGTGGATATACATCCATAGAGAATTTACCATCGAAGACAACAAAGTTTTGTTAACGAGATGGAACTCATGGATGATGTAGTCATACACTTGCCGATCTCAAGATCGTGATGAAGTCCAGCAGGTCCGGCTCCATCACGTCTATCAGATCCAGCTCTAGCAAGTCCAGCACCACCAAGTCCAGCACCGCAAAGCAGCGATGCATCCGTGTTCGCACACACATCCGGTACCCTGACAACCCTCGTCCCTCGCTCTAGCAAAGCAGCGGAAGCAGCAACTCCTTTCCAGATAAAGCCACTGGGAACATGTATCTCGCTAATCCGAGACCATGGGGAAAAATACTAGAGGGGGAGAGAGATCCTTCACGAGGAGGTGTGAGTGTGAAGGTGTGAGAGGGGGGAATTTTATAGGAGGAGGGGGGGTGCCCCTCCCCATGGCCGGCGCCCCAAGGGGTGACCCTTCACCTCCTCATTCATGTGGTGGTAACTCCCTCCACATAAATTTGCCCCTTCACATTCTCTTTTAAAGTCTCCACTTTAAATGCATTAAATTTCTCCAAATTTAATGCTCTCTCATTTAATAAAACTCTTTTATTAGTTTTATTCAGAATTTTTTAATTACTTTAATTAACAAAATTCACATAAAACCCCCTACAACATTTCAATATTACATGTAGAACCAATTTCAGCAATTTCTCCCGAAATAGTTTTGGTGTCTATTGAAATAATTCCAGTGCTTTCTCAAATCTTTATCTGAAACATATTTGCTCCACATGGTATCGGTATCCCTTAAGTGTGTCACCCTACGGTTCGCGAATAATGCAGACATGATCGAGACCCCTCTTCGATCAATAATCAGCACTGGGACCTAGAGATCCGTACTGACTCCCACATATTCAACGATGACTCTTGTGATCGTGTGAACCTTTAACGCTAGTAACTAAATCCCTTTGTCTCGCGATATATTACATGTCCGAGATTCGATCTTCGGTATCCCCATACCTAGTTTGATCTCGTTACCGACATGTACTCATTTCTTGTTCCCATGATATAACATTCTAGTGATCTCATCACTTGCTTGCAAGCTAACCAATGTGATATCACCGAGAGGGCCCAGAGTATATCTATCCGTCATCGGATGGACAAATCCCACTCTTGATCCATGGGCCTCTACATAACACTTTCGTAGCACTGAACCCACCTTTATAATAACCCTTTCACGGTGTGATGTTTGATGTTATCAAGATACTCTTCCAGTGTTAGTGATTGACATGATCTCATGGTCTAAGGACTAGGATTAATTTGTATGATGTTATAGCAATATAAACACAATGACTTTGATCGTAATGCTATACTTCGGATGAATGTTCATCACATCATTCTACTAATGTTGTGACCTCGTTATTAACAACATCCAATGACCATGATCAGGAAATCTTGATCATCTTGTTAATCAACGAGCTAGTTTATAAGAGAGGCATAACTAGGAACTTTCCTTTTGTTTATTAAACACACATGTATTAACGTTTCCAAATTAATACAATTATAACATGCAAAATAAACATTTATCATAAATAAGGAATAAGATAATAACCACTTTATTATTGCCTCTCGGGCATATTCCCTTCATGTGCGAGATATGCTCCCACCATGCCGATGTACCCGAGGGCGGAGCGGTGGAGAGTTGCACGAGGATCATCGGGTGCAGGTTGAGTGGTGATTAGGTATGTTTGTGCGGCCACAATTGCTGCGTGAGCCGTTTTCACCTTGATATTTCCTGCCTGATCTATTGACATGAAAGATAGATCCAGATCTCGGATCTACTCGCTTCTTTCTGTTTCGAGGATGTTGTGTAGTCAGGATGTTCCCCTTCTTGGCGGTGCTCCTGTTACGCTCCCTGATGCTCGGGTAGATCTTAACTGTGCATGTCGCAGGCTGGATTCATCGGCGAGCCTTTTTGGTTCGTTGAGCTGCCTCTGCATCCTTAACAGGTCTCTTTTTATGGTACAACAAATATTGGTACGCCAATAGATCTTCACGCGTGGTGTCAGCTGTCATGGGGACTAGACCCAAAATTGCCGGTCTTGCTTTTTCCCATGCTTCGACTAGCAGCCGGAGAGTTTGCCTCTCGCCTTCGCGTGGTTATCTTCCTCCTAGGGTTACGCGGTTGTTTGCTGGGTCTTCCCCGTTTCCACGATTTCCTTTGTTTCTGTGATTTCCTGCATTGTCGCTTGATAGAATATCGTCAGGGTTAAAAATAGGATTACCGTTGGAGTCTTGCTGAGTCGATGCGTCGCCAATGATCATGCATACTTGGTGCTGGGTAATATATGTTCTTGTAGTGTCGTCATCCAAATTGGGTGAGACACTGTCGGGTGGATCATTGAAGTCCGTTAATTTCTATTCTGGGTAGATTTCTGCCATCCTTATTCCAAAGTCGATGCTTTCACTGCTTTCCTCGGGTTCGGAGTTTGCTGGGCTTGTTTTGCGTGGTGGAGTTAGTGGGGAATCTAATCCGAAGGAGAGATTGTCGTAAAGACCATCAAGGTCCCCCCAGCCCCCAGATCTATCTCATCTTGCTTGTTTTCTTCTGGTGCTTCGATTTCCGCCGTGACCTCCATGGAGGATCCGACAGACGATGCTAGAATCGCCGTAAGTGCAGTCTTTTCCACCGACGGTTTTGATGTAATCAGGGCCGAAAGGTGTGATTCTTGGGGGTCTTCTACTTGAAGGTGGAAGCTTTCGATGATTAGATTAGATCCGCCATTGAATTCGGCGGGTACTACCACAGGGTGCGCGGGCGTGGATCTGCTTTTGTGGGATTTCTGCTTGGTGAAAAGAATTCCGCCGAATGCATGGTTCCAGCATTCAAGTTCCCCACAGAGGGTGCCAATTGACAAGGGTTGACCTCGGCAATGTCCATGAAGAAGGACTTAGGGTTTTGCGGAAAAGATAATGCTAGGGATTTCTTCGGATGTCAGGAAAACAATGGAGTCAAAGTCGCCTGAATATTTAGAGAATCGCTCTGTTACAAATCGCTTGGCGCTTGTTCGGTGCCTTTCCTAGGCTTCTCCCGTCCTATATATAATAGGCCAGGTCTCAAAGCTGTACGCGGATATATTGCATGATTACAACACCAACTCGATGTCGGTCTTTGTTCTTGTTTCCTAATACAACTATAATTTTTGTCGGTTCCTCCTTTGGATCTTCATCTTGACTCTTCATGGGTCGTAAGCCTTTCTGCATGCCCTAGGTAGCAAATCATAGGGATCCGAGTAATTATACCTATGTCACTGATTGTCACCCCTCTTCCACTCTAGTAGACACCAAAGCAAAATTACCATCCTCCCAGGAAACTCCAGTAGCTGACTCCTTCCTTTATTGCAGCCTTGCAGGTTCTCTCCAATATATCACTTTAACTTGTCCTGGTCTTTCTTATGTTGTTCAAGAAATATGTCTTCACATGGATGATCCCTGCGAACCACATTTCTCCTTAATCAAATGAACCCTACGTTATCTCATAGGCACTTTAGATCATGGCCTTACGCTCACTTCCTCCACTTCCACCTCCTTGATTGCCTACTCGGATGCCGACTGGGCAGGATGCCTGGACACCCGCCGATCTACATCAGGCTATTGCGTGTTTTTTGGTGGTAGTCTCATCTCTTGGTCATATCGTCGGCAACCTATAGCCTCACGCTCCAGTGCTGAGGCCGAATACCGAACTGTTGCCACCGCCATTGCTGAAACTTGCTAGATTCACAGTCTTCTTCAGGAATTACATCGACCCTTGGACACTGCAACTGTTGTTTATTGTGACAATGTCAGCGTTGTTTATCTCTCGACCAACCCCGTTCAACATCGATAAATGAAGCATATTGAGCTCAACATTCACTTCGTTCGGGAGAAGGTAGCTCTCGGCGCACTTCGTGTTCTCCATGTGCCGTCCAGTTCACAGTTTGTAGACATATTCACCAAAGGGCTACCAATTGCATTGTTTCAAGAGTTCCGGTCCAGTCTAAACAGCAGCGTTGCACCAAGTTCAGCCAGCGGGTGTGTGTTACAAAGTATGCAAGATCACACATGATCTTGCCTACCTAATCTTGTTAGGATTCTTTCTTGTACAACAATCTTGTAACTTGACTTGGACTCCAAGTCCACACGTGTAATTTGTCTGTCTATATAAAGAGGAGGAGAGGCAGTGACGTGCCATAGAGCAGCCCGAGCCGTTTTGTATCATTGCAATTCCAAAGTATAAAGCATGACAACAACCGCTACTAACATGTGACACTCGAATATACTAGATGTATTGAGCAACATGAACAATAGCAGTATAAACGCAACAATAGCCATACATAGACAGTATACGTACCGATCGTTGGTAGCCCTAGTTGTAGCGGTGTTGACGATTTGTTGGTGAAGACGACATTGATGTCGTCGAACGTACTAAGCCCGAAGTCCCGGAGATCGTCCAAAGAACGTGAGCCGTGATGACGAACTTGAGCAGGCGCACAAAGAGCTTACCACAAACCTTATTCGCCCTCTCCTGTACAAGATCGCAAAGACGAGTGGTTCCGGAGACCTGCTCTCCCGTTCGCCAGTGCACGCCGACGCTCAGGATGGAGTAGACTACGGTGGAGGCACAAGAAAAGAGGTTGGCAAAACCCTAGATTGGTTCCGGTGTACTATGGCGGTAGCCGGGCAGGACTTTATATAGAGTGGCTCAGGAAACTCTAACGGAGGCGAATGTGGGCCGAGTCCATGTTGTGCACGCTCGGTTTGATTACGGTAGCCCATGATCCGGGAGCAACCAAATAGGCTAATTGTTGACATGTTTGTCAAAACCTGACAGTTTTCCTAAGCAACAAAATAAAGCTTGGCTCGGCGAGATTCCCGCAACCCGCCCGCGCGCGTCGTGATGTGACAAACACGGCGGGCGGTGTGTGCATGCGAGCGGCGGCATCATCGGAGGAGGAGCGTGTGTGTATCTCTCCTCTTCCCGCTCACTTTACTAGGTGGTGAAACACTCCAGCTTATAAGGTGGTGCAACTCTCCTCCAACTTTCCATGTGGGACTAAACTTTAGCTCCCACTCTAGTCCCATGTGGGATGCCCCAAACATGGGCCCAAACACATGTGAGCTGCCATAAACATGGGGTTTGAGATTTAGGAAAGATCTGAAATCTACATGGGTCTATTTAGTTTATCCCATTATTTCTAACAAAGTATCATGTCATATGCTGACTTTATTGCATTTATTCAATGAAATTTATTGCATTTGTTCAATGAAAACTGGCAAAAGCTTTAGACCGGTCACAATGGGAGTATCATATAATAGTATCATGTATATGATACTAGTATATGATATCATCTCCACAATGAATAGTATCATGTAGTAGTACGATATTATTAGCTTATTTATTGTTTTGTATAATCTCAATGTAAAATTGTGTACAAGATTTATTTGAGATTAGTTTTTCTAATTCCACGTGCTATGGTACCATATCTACTTATGATACCAAAACAATATCTTCCATCATTAATTGCAGTGACATATAAGCATTTTGCATGCATGTAGTGCATGAAACCACTATGATACCCCCCATTGGGGCTAGTCTTATAGAATTAGAATCTCTAGTGGACACTGTAATTCCTGACCTTAGAAATGATTTTAAGGTGCACCAACCCGGACCACTCCGAGAGGATGGAAGAAACACCATAACTTTTGCATTTGGATTTCGAATTCGATGAACTTAGGCTCATTGGAATCAGAACGATGAGCTCTAAAACTTCATGTAGAGAAACATCATAGTCCAACAAAGGAGGATAAACCAAATTATAAAAGTTTTAACCTCGCTAAAAGCGACAAATCGGTAAAACCTTCAAAATCCAAAATGCAATAACTTTATCTTGGAAACTATGAATATGATGAAACTAATTTTGTTGGAAAGATAAAACCAAGTAGTATACAACAGAAATAACAAGTAGCTATAGGTGTGGAATATCCCTTAGAGAAGAACCGATAAATACTTCCACATTAAAAACACAATAAGGTTTTCATCCAAAATCCGTGTTTGATGAACTAGAACTTGTCATGAGAATAACCACAAGCTCTAAAAAATCACATGGATAAGATCCAAATAATAACCAACAAAGATGATGCAAAGTATGCAAATGTTTGAGCTCTCTTCGAACGATACGATCAAGTTACTCACTCGAGAGCCTTTCTTGATAGTATGAATATCTATCTGATAACCCGATCTCCCCACTAACACATGTGACTAGAGAAATAGAAACCTATCAAGAACAAACGTATGTCTTGCGCATACTCTACTTCAGCTAGATGATGAAGACCTTGACTGCTATAAGACAAAACTTTCTAGATTGCGCTTACTTGATGAAGACTTGTGAATTTCTATCCCATTCTACATTATAGGGATCTCTTCTTTGGGTAAGTCTTCACATATGCATGATCGCCCTGATGATGGCAAGTTTTAAGATATTGACCACTACAAGACGAAACTTTCTTGATTGTTGTGTCATTGATGTGCAAATACCTTGTTGTTTTATTTTTCAAAAACCTTACGTGACACTATAGTAATTAGAGTTGTTAGCATAAAACCATCACTTTTTAAAAATTATATTTTGGTACCGGTTTAGTTTTTTAAGTGAAAATCCCACCACATTTTCAGTAATTATTTCTTATAACAAACTCTAAACATGAATTGAACTCGAATTGATATTATTTCTGACAGACCAGACCCACACTTCAGGCCGAATCGATGTTCGAGACAGTGATGTGCGACGTCCGTTACCTGTTACCTGCATGCTCGAGCCGGAAACATTTTCCACCCACCAACCCTGACAAGTGGGTCAAGGGGTCCACGCGCTATTGGAATTCGTCCACAGATCGATCACATCAAATCAGGCAAACGCACGGTCGCAAAACTTTTACTAAGGGCCGTGTCACACCTATCTATTTTTCTGTTTATTTCGCAAGACTCACAGCACAAGATTACGTTCCATGACCTAAACCATCATATGACAGCCTCGCCACGATCGCACAGCGGTGCTGCTCTCGCGTTGGCCGGAGAGGGTTGGGGTCCAACAGCTTAGCTTCCGATCTGGAGAAAATATTTAGCGATACCACTCTCTAAATGATACCATGATACCAGTCCAGAAAAATACAATTTTCAATTCTAAAAATTTCCAAAATAACCGTGAGTATTGACGTGGTATGTATTGACAAACTCTAATTTTTTTAGAACCAAATAGGAAACGTACGGAGAGAAACGAAAATGACAAATCAACATGAACAGTATCACAAAAAGACAAAACCACATATGACACTATTCACATACTACCTCCGATCCAAATTATTGTTCTCAGATTTTCTAGATTCAGATGTAGTGGCGTAGGATGAAAAAAATCTGAGGTAGGACGAACTCAAAAAAATTGATGTAAATATCAAAATAGCCTACTACATATGACCCAAACATAATCACTTAATTCAGTAGGAATAATAACATATTTGATTATAAGGAAAACCATAAAATACTAATTGTGCATCTTTAATGACATATCAGAGTGCTAGGGAATAGCAAAAGCTCTAACTTTTTTTTCAAAATCTTCTCTATTTTACCGATGAAGACTTTTATTTCTTACTCGATGTAGAATATCATGAGGTCATGGAGAAAGCAATCATGAAAATCGTTTTGCGCAAATCAATCTTTGCCATCGAGAAAGCCCTTTTAACTTTTGTCGTCGTCACTAGTAAAATCAATGCTAGCTCAACAAGAAGATAAACCGTATGAAACATGATGTGTTGTTTAAAATAATAATTTCTGAAGTATTTAATTCTTCGCATATGAATAATGAATATATCAATGTTATCTTATATAGGATGATTCTCATGATAATATAAATTCCCATGATAAATCTCTATAAGCCGAGAAATCTTATTCAACTTGAACCTATATAATAAGTCACTTGAGTCAAGCTAAGAGGTTCTGAAGCAACGCTAACGATAGCTCATCAAAACGATTGGAAAAATATATTGTAATAGAGTATATAGTTAAATAGAAGGTGTCCACAACCTGAAAATAAGAAATAATAACCTGATGTCTTCCCTCTTTTAATGATTTTTCACTCATTTTGTTACCATTTCGTTGATACTTAGGATTGTGATATCATTTTCTGCGCAAATTCACATCTTTCAAAAGGGTTCTGAACCATAATTTCTCCAATTGAGAAAGCATATACTCACATCCTTCACCAAAAATATCACCTAAACTAATACAATTAGAATACAAAGCCAAATTAGATCCATAAAACATAATCCATCACATAATTAGAGTTGAATTTGGCCACATGCAATAAGGTGCCAAAATACTCTAAGGTCCTCTATAGATATCCATCTAAGTCATTGTTTAGAGTCGGATTTATTATGAATTAGCTATTTCAAAGAAAAAGATAGTTTCAAAGAAAAAGATGGTTTCAAACTATACTATACCTAGTACTTATTTTACTCTGGAATCAGTTTTGTGCAGTGTCCAGTAAAAATGCATAACTTTCTCATACAAAGTCCGTTTTCAGTGTATAACCACTCAAATTGTTCAGAAAAAACATGCACATCTAAAGGGTTTGTCAAAAATCGAGGTAGGGCGGCTGCCCTACCTTGTCCTACTGGGATCTCCGTTCCTGTTCGGATATATCTAGCACTAAAATATGACCAGATAAAACCAAATTTAGACAAATCTAAGAATAATAACTTGGATTGGATTCATATCAAATTTTCCTTTTAGTTTCTCTTTGTGTGTTTTGTATTTGGTTCTAAAAATTCTAAGGATTGTGAACAAACATCTTGTCAATGTACATATTCATTTTTCAATTTTTTAGAAACTTGCAAATTAGATTTGTGACAACTGATATCATGGTATTATTTAGAGAGTGATATCACTAGACATTTTATCATTCCATCGGCAACAACCGCCCTATATCCTGGTCTCCTTCCCAGTTGTGGCTGCCCCTGTCACCCTGTGACACCTCCATGCACACAACGAAGTAGCAGAACCAACCACGTACACACTGCCGCCCTCCTGTCCCCCTCCGGCTTCCCTGCCACCATGCTATGTACCTACGCGCCCCACAGCCTTGCCGTCTGGAATGCCCCATGTACCACCCTTCTTGTCCTCCTCCTGGTTTTCTGTGTCGACGGCAGCCGACCCCTCGCCACGAGTGGCAGATCCAAGAATTATTCAAACTCTAGGTAAACAGTGTATTTCAAGGCAAGTGATACTTTTTTTATCAAATTGCCATCAAATTAGCCTTGTCGGCCAGTCGGAAGCCAGGAAACATGCCCACACTTAGGACCTATGCTCGCCGTTGTTAGAGTATTAGGTATATACGGTTGTTATGGTAGTTTAGATAGAGTTAGGATCTGTTTACGTATAGTCCTAACTTGACTCGTACTCCAAGATAATACTCGCCCATGAGGCTTAATCATATATCCATCATATTCCACCAAACTCATACTCTTTCATGGTATCAGTCTAAATCGATCTTAAACCCTAGCTTCTGCCGCGCTGCCTCCGGGGAGGTCGATCTCCATGATCTCTGCCGGAGGCTGCGCAACCCGTATGCAGGGTTCGTCCGTCGATCCGTGATCGGCTGTCCTGTAAGTCTTTTTCTCCGATCTCTTGATCGGTATTTTTTTGGTTTACCGATCTTAGATCGGATTGAGTCGCCCACCGCCGTCGTTATCGCCGCGCCTCTACTCTCACCATTGGCATTGAGGATCTACATCGCGTCCGTGCGTCTGCCCCTCCGCTGCTGCGCCTGCCTCGGTAGACTGTCGTGGCCTCACGGCAGGCTGCCTCGCACCGCGGATGGCTGCTACGCCTTCCTCGGAAGGCTACCGCGGCCGCCCCCCTCGGATCCTCTTCGTCGTCATTGTCCAGGACTTCACCGATAACGTCGCCATCAAATCCGATCTATGCATCGTCCACGCCATGGCGCATACGGTGCATCGTCGGTCTGATCAACCGATCCCGTGCCTATCTACGCCAAGTATGTCTCCGAGCACGCGCCTACCACCGATCGAGCTATGGGCTGCCGCTGTGTCGCCCCGTCGGGCCATAGCGCCGCCGCCTTTGGTCCACGCTACCGGCTTCCAACGGGCCTTCCTTGGTGTGTACATCGCTGGTGGTCTCCCAGCCGCTGCACCGACTTGCGCCCTGTAGCTATGCCGCCCTCTCGGGTCGTAGAGTGGCTGCATGCAGTCTAGTTTGCCGTCCTCGTGCATCGACGACCTCGTCTTTCACCGCGCCATCTCCTATGGCACGGATCGCCGCCGTATGCACATGGTCTTCGTCACGTCGCGGGGTCTTCCTCGCCTACTTCGAGCACCGCTGCCGCGCTTCACAAGGTAACCTCCAGGGCGCTCTCTCGCCGTCGCAGGTCCTGCCGACTACCCCATCGCCACTCTAGGCATCCAGCATGACTAACCCAGGTCGCCGTTGATTTCACTGCCTTCTACGTCTTCGTCCACTACAACTTCGCCGCCAGCGTCATCTCCTCATCCCCGACTACACCACCTGCTACTCTACTTCGACAACCGCGGACAACAACGGCATTTCTCCCTTCGCCACTCCGCGCGTCGCAACCGCTCTGAGGCTTCCTCTGCTAGTCTTTCTGATATGGCGGCAAGTTCATGATGGTCCCTGCCCTCGCACGCCTGGTACTGGCAACACCGGAAGTGCCTTCGTCCCCAACGAGTTCCCGAGTCTAGCAAGCTCGGATCAGCGCCCTGTATTCATCGGCTTCGACAACGTCTTCTTCGGCATCGACCCCTCTACGACTGCCTCGACCGCGTCACCGACGAGTTCTTCTTTGCATACTCGGTATTGGAAAAACTGGATTGTGCGTTCATCCCCGACGTGCGCCTAGTTCTGACAAAACTATGGCCGCACCTCGTTCTCGACTGCTCGGACTGCATCGACTTCGGCATCGACACCCTCAACGACTGCCTCGATGCGTCTCCGTCATCCTCCTCGCGCGCTATGTGCATGCGGCTTCACGTGCGGCTACCTCGACACCGGCATCCCCAATCACGACATCGACCACGGCGACCCATCGCACGGCTACCTCGACCATGGCACCGCCTCACGCTCTCGACTCCCTCGACATCGCCACAAGGGCTACCACCTCGCTTGAGCATCATTAGCTTCCTCTACAATCCAAGCTACCGCGCTGCGACACCATCCACGACGTTCCCGCTCGGACTACGGGGGGATGTCAGCCTACTGGATGCTACTTCGGTTTATCTTCAGTCTGACCGTCCGCGATGTTCCAGTTGTTCACGAAGCTAACGCTACGACTACGGGGGAGTGTTAGAGTATTAGATATATACGATTGTTATGGTAGTTTAGATAGAGTTATGATCTGTTTACGTACAGTCCTAACTTGACTCGTACTTCAAGATAATCCTCTGTATGCCTATCTATACTAGCTCATGAGGCTCAATAATATATCCATCATATTCCGTCAAACTCGTACTCTTTCAGCCGCGATACTACAACCACCACTAGGCAGCCTCCAAACCTCATGTCACCTCCGCGTGCTCGGTAACGCCTGGTCGAACCTCTCGCCTAGGAAGTGTGGCAGCATGGTGAACATCCCGCATAGAAAGTTCATCAACATGGTTATTGGCGTGCACGTCACGTCGCTCGGGTTCATGACAAACCTACTGCACCAAAGCTCAAATTTTCACTGTATCGCTACCTAAGCCTGGTCATATTGGAGAGTTAATTGGGCTAGTGTTATACACATGACACTAGTTAAGTTATCACCTTCGTAGTGCACAGTAACTAATAGATAGTGTCATAAGACTGGCAAAAGGAAATGGGCCTCCATTCTCTTTCCTTCCTCAATAGTTTCGATAATTTCTCGCATTCCCTTTTGTTTGTTTGGGGGGCCACTATATTAATTAGCTTGTAGACTCATTTCTTCTTAAAAAGTGTGATGTTATGGTAACTTAGCTAGTTACCACACTCATCTCGTTTCATATTTAGTAGTATGCCATGTCATAAAAATGACTAGTTGGCATTGCATGTACTTGCATGTTAGTAGTTTAGTTACTCCCACTACGGAAATCCCTTTCGGCTCACGGGTGCAATTGCATCCGTTCCGAGAAAACATATTTCGAAATGTCAAAAAAATTGAAAAAATATCTACATGTACATTCGAACATTTTATGCTCATTCACAAGTTTTCCGGATGGAAGAACATTTTATCTGTCATGCATAAAAAGACAAAAGAGTCACGTGAGACACGTGGAATGTTCTTTCACCCAAAAAATTTGTGAACGAACATAAAATGTTCAAACATATATGTAGACATTTTTCGAATTTTTTATCATTTTGAAATATGTTTTCTCATAATAGATGCAAATGTACACATGAGCCGAATAACCACCTCCTTCCCACTATGACTAGTCTAAGATAGATGGAAAGCTTAGATTAGGCCATAGGCGACTCCAGCTGGCGGACTCATGGAGGCCGTACAACTTGCTATTGCGCGCCAGCAGTAAGAGCATCTCCACCGGCATGAATCAAACAGGCGACCTAAACGGTTCGATTTTGTCCGTTTTAATTGAGCCATAGACAATTTTTGGTCATGGTTCGTCCGTCCGGCCAGTCACGTCCAGCGGTGCAACCCATCTGTCTGCGCTGGCCAGCGCTGTACAAAAATTTCATCTATTTGCACATTTTAGCACAAATTACATAGACAAATGTACAATTTGACAAGCAAATAAACTAGATTAGGTAATCAAATTAAAATAGTGCTTACATATGAATAGTTCACACTCACATGGTTTGATAAAAACAACCAAACATCATTCAATTTACAAGAAACAAATAAGGGATTAACCATTTTAGTTTCACGGACGAGCCCATATATGCTCAATCATATCTAGTTGAAGTCGGTCATGTGTGTGCTTGTGACGCAAATTTTCATGTGCATGCATGAAATCTTCCCGAAACGTTAGACCTGGCTCTGGCTCAACCAACTGACCCTGAAAATCCCAGCCTTGGTCGAAGATGTTGTCATCACGCTTGTCCTTGACTATCATGTTGTGCATGAGCACACAAGCAGTCATCACATCCCACGTCCTCTACATGCTCTAGGTTCTAGCAGGCTATCGAACAATATCCTACCTTGATTGAAGCACACCAAATGCTTGCTCCACATCCTTCCTAGCGGCCTCATCCTCTTTCGTAAACCTCTTGCATTTCTCATCTCCAGGGTTGCGAATTGTCTTGACAAAAGTGGACCAGGAAGGATAGATACCATCAGCTAGATAGTAACCCATTTCATAGGAAATCTGTGGGGCATTGCCTTCTTCTAGCCTAGCAAACACCAGAGACCGCCGCCACACATTGATATCATTTTTTGATCTAGCCATACAAAAAGGAGTACCAAATCCAAAGATCATGTGATGAAACAACCTCTAGTATGACGGTGCACCCCTCCAAATGCCATTTGAACTGCCCTTGCCAACCAAAATGACAGGTCTTCCACTACCAATGCATGTAGTCTATTACACCATCGAATTGGTCCTATGCAGATTTCAGTGATTCCTGCCAAACTAGCATAGAAACGATTCAATGATGCCCACCAAGCACTTGCGTGCGGATGGAAAATGAAGTAATACCATTACACTATCGTCCACGATGGAACCCACAAGGACATATATACAACAATGACTCAACAAATCAAGAATACACATATACATTATAAAGATCCAAATCACATTGAAAATGATACAATATCTGAGTATGGATAAGATGCAAATTGGACTAAGAGTTTTGAAGAATAACCAATGGCGTCCATAACCCTGCCCATGCCAAACTGGAAGGGTAACCTTGCTAAAATCGTAGACCTCATACCTATAAAACCAAAAGTGGTGACGACAAAGGGAAAAGAAAAAATGGAGCAGTCAGTACCGAGGCCAGTACACGACGAGTCTTAGAATTCGGAGGCTCTCGCTTGGGTATGGTGGACTGAAGCAGCAACAAAGCATGCACTGAACAACCTATAGAGACTCGATACAACTGTCGGATATTAGAGAGGGATAAGAGAGACCTATTTGGAACCGACCTGCTACTAACTCCAAACATAACCCATCCTGCAGTTTCCCCCTCGATACCAAACGAGGAAGTCGTTCTGAGGAACTCACATAGTTGGAAATTTTATTAATCATTCCATTATAGTTGCAATACTTACTAGTCAGATATAGATAGCATAATACATCCTAGTATCACCAACTGTTGACACTTTTAATTACCCATTCTGTTGTAGTAGAGTTGATTACTAGTCATACCAGAGTAAAATTTATATCACTACTTTAGTTTGAGTTGTCTATGGTCGAGACATTCTGCTCCGAGTAGTCCATAACTGCGGACACGACTTTTCGAAAAGATTTACCCTACAGGGGTGCACAAATAGAACCACATGCACAATCAACCTCGGGAAAAACCAAATGAAAAGCAACGAGGCATCACAACAAAGCTTTCACGAGATTCAAAAATGGTTTCAGGGGCCACCGCACTAAGCTACCCACAACGAAGTCGGCCGGGCTTCGAGACAGACCTAGGGTTTGTGGTGACAGCTGTAAATGACTAGGAACCCGAATGTGTGACTGGTTTTGTCGATACCATAGAAACGTGGCACACGTCCTAAACAGTACAGTAGTAAACCTCTCCTCGAGCAACAGTAGTAAGTAAAGCAGAAAGCATGGCATAAGTACAAGATAGTAGTAAAGCCCCAAACTAGTTTGTGGCCGCAAGAAATAAGATGTGAATCAAGCTTAGGTGAAGGGCATCCATAAAGTCTCCCACATATGGATAGTGCAATGTCAAGGAACAAACATCAAGTACTCAGGTCCTAGGTGGACACAAGTGAGCGGGATCAAAGCCATATCTCAACTATTGCCCATCGGTGCCGCTTTATTAGTTATATCTATTTTCAACATTTTAATTATCAAGTTGTAAGTAGAACCATGAGTATCTCCACCATTAAGAATGTGACAACCTCCCAACAACTGTGGAACTCGATGACTTGAACCAATTTCTAAGCAAGCAACTACGACTCGCAAGGACAACTATCTATCAAAACAACTAGCAAGAGGAAGTGACCAAGGCAATATAGGCTATAGAGAATATGAATGGTACAAAAACTAAATCATCGCAACACGGATAGCAATAGAGATAAGTAAATCCATAAAGAAAAAATAGGTAGCAGGGGAGAATGCTCGCCTAGGAACCATAGCTGGAGATACATATATGAAGAACTTGTCGAACCTCACAACATCTCATCGTCTTATCTGATAAGAAGAAAAATACTAGCAAGAAATACCGAGTGCAATATTTAACACTACGGTAGAAAATCTAGCATGTTTATGATATGATGCATGGCATGGAAAGATGCGATGCAATCTAGCAATATTAAGCGGAATCGATATCCCGACAATTAATTAGATGGTTCTAGTTGTTTATTTACCCCACAATTTAAATGATGAATTTTCATAGCAAGAGGATGGAATAGGTAAGCTACACAATATTAAATGGAACCGGGACAAGACAAATCGCAATCGCATATATTCCATATTTATTTAGTAGATTAATCGCTATTTAAACTCGAACAACAATATATGTATGCAAGAACTAACGATTTAATATGCAATAAGTTATAGTGCATTTATACACAAAAATAGGGACGAATAGGGGTCACACATTAGGGGTTCGAAGATCTTGGGATTCGAATGGTTCGGTTTTGATGAGATCGGTCTTCAGATCGGAGAGGAAGAAGACGGGATTCGGTCTTTGGATTCTAGGATTGGGATCTTTGGGGTCCATGTCGAAGCTCTTGTCATTCTTGACAGAGAACTCGGGTCCGGGAACAGTCTTCAGACTCTTCGAGGTTCTGCCTTTGGATTCGTGAAGGAGAACTTTATATTCCATCTCGCTCGTCAGTGGTGGACTTGGTTTTGGGCGTCAGGGTCTTCGTGATCCGTGTAGTAGATATTGTGTGTCTTCTCAAAAACCCTCGGGTACCTCTTCAAGTGTAGGTGGTCTTGGAGGGGCACCGTGTTTGGCCCGGTTATTTCTCGTTGGTCATCGGAAGATCTTTGGTGAAGGCACACTCGTATTTGGGGAACCACGCGGAGATCTTGTTGACACGGACAAGCCCAACATGGCACCGGAAAAAATAGCACATGGACGAAAGCGCAACAAGGAGCAGCCAAGACTCTTCGACACCAAGTGTGCACTCACAGGTAACACAAACCCGAAGTCATGCATGGCGAGACCTGCAGGTATTTCTTGGCCAGAGAGAATAATGAGTTCGGGCTACAAGCAGGATGCGAGGTCACGGGCCGCAGCACCATCCACAGCAGAGGGCATCAGGGATGCTCGCGCTGGCGTCTAGAGAAGGGCAACTAAGGCACCAAGGGTCTAGCTCGGGGTTGTCGTAGAGGAGGCCCAAGGTAGCTAGATTGACGACACGGTAACGATGAGGATGTGCTGGTGTCGACGGTCTCTACAGGAAACAAAGGCCATCCTGTGGAGAACAGCGGTGTACGGGCTCAAGGGGATCAACATTCATGGCGGCGAGAGGGGAGAACCAGAGCAGGCGACGCTTGCGAAACCCGTAACACGAGGAGGAGAGGCGGGCGTCACTAGGTGCTGCAGAGAGGGGATCATGGCGGGAAGGCGAGACAGAGCACCAGACTGTTGCTGAGGCGCGTACGTTGACGGCAGGGAGGTGGCAGCCAGCTTTGGTGGAGCAGAGAGGAAGGCGAGAGGGCGGCAGAGAGCTCTCTACTGGAGTCTGGGGTAGAGCAGCGGCAGGGTGGGCTGCTGCTGAGAAACGGCTACTGGCGGCGGAGCTTGATACGGGGCGAGGAGGAGCTCAGGGTAGGAGAGAGCCTAGCAGCGATGGAAGGAAGCAGAGAGGGGTTGGGGACAAGGTAGGTGTCCATGTGTGTGTGCGTTGTGTGTGGCTCGCGTGCGTCTGTGTGTGTTGCGTGTGTTGAGTGTTTGAGTGTGTTGTGTCCGTGGGTCGGTCGGGTGTGTGCGTGTCGGGATGCGTCGTGTTGGGAAGTGAGTGCGTATCGTGTGTTGGTGTTGTGTTGGCGCTGGGTGGTGGAGGCCGGTGGGAGGTTGGGTGTAACATCTCAAAAATATTGAAATAAGAATATCAATTTCAAGCAACCAAAATTAGGGTTAATAAAAACTTTTAATTTAAAAAAACTATGAATGCTAGTGTGTGTTTGTTAATGATGTGTGAATGCATGATATGCCATGTTTTGTTGGTTATAAATGATGAGAATTGGTTTAAAGATCAAAGCAATGTCACCTAAGTCAAATCAAAACCAAACCAGAGCAATATATGCTAATGGTTACTTTTGCAAATTTTAACACTTAGCTCACTTTGAGCATCTCTATTAAATAATTTCAAACAGAAACAATTTCATTTCTTTTCTCACCTTGCTAGACAAAGTGACAATGAACACAAGTGAGCTTTCAAAACTTACAAGAACAAATTCAAATTCATTTGGAGGAATTTTTAAAACTGAATTTGTCTTCTGCATCAAGATAGCAACTTTTCAAAAACCATCAAAACCTTCTCCACTTGGCCAACCCTTGTAACCAGAGACTCTCAAGCTTATGATCAACAAACCTACTAAATATAATTTAAAAATTTAAATATTTTTCTCTTGCGGCCATTTGATTAAACACTTACGGAGCACAGTACAAAACTACCTACTCCCCACTGTTTAGATCATTGTTGTGATCATGTTTTGTACCTCACTCGGCCTCCACAACTCACCCACACTCGCCCTAGTCCCAGCCCGTGCTGCTAAGCCTCACTCACTCAACCATTTGACTAGTGGCAACCGTACCCGAGATCACCATGCCACCCCGACATGGACTCAACACTACACGCCTCACCACACTCACCCACGACCGCTAGGAGCTAGCCGTGACCTCACGCACCCGCTCGTGTACGCCTCGACCAACGCCGGCCCGTGGAAACGCCAGCGTAGCCACGCCCATTTCTCTATCTGCCATACCGAGACGCGCGCCAGTACGCTGAGCAATCCCGCGCAATCATGTCGCGCCTCGCCCTCCCCTCGCATCAATGCACTCGCCGTGACACCAGCAATCTCCTAGACATGCCCGTTTGACCCCGCGCGACTTGTACATGTCGTATGCCGTGATGAACACCCGTGGTACCCGAGGATGGCATTGACGTTCCCGACCGATTGAGACCACGCCTCGTGGCGCCACTGTGCTCATGATGATCGCCAAGAAGCACTGCGTCGTCCTACCCCCCTCAGCCATGCCCGTAGCTCTATAACACCGTCTCTGACGAGCCCGAGCCATACCCTGATGCTCCCCTCGCTGGGGTATAAATAGACCCCTCCTCTTGCCTCAAAACGCACCCCACTCGACTCCCCTATCACCCAGCAACCTCTCTAACCCACCCCCGCAGCAAGGCGAAGAAAGCAGCACCGGAATTTCACCCGAGTTTGCCGTAGCAGTGGCGGAACAGAGCCAGCTCTAGGAGCCGCCGCGACCACCGTTCGAACCGCGTCGCCGTCTAGTTCATCTGCCCGCATCGCCGTACCTAGCTGGAGCCCTGGTAAGCCCCCGACGACCCTCGCCGTAGAATTAGGGTTGAATCCCGCGCACGCTATGTGGTGGAGACGACGGCACGGAGCCGTCGATCGGGCTCTAATCGTGTGGCTAGGAATAGAGCATATCGCTTCGAGTTGGATCAGCCGCTGACACGTGGGGCCAACGCAAGTGAAGCCTGCTGCGTGCGCTATGTAGTTGGGATGACCCAGTAGCTTTCCCGCGCGCACCCACTAATTCAAATATAGGTTTTTCTTTTATTTCAAAATCCTATTCTGTAGGTGACTTTGAAATTGAATTCAAGAAGATTCACTGAACCAAATTGTCTGATTCCAATTTTGTTAGAAGGAAATGAAAATCTCTAAACACTCTCATTGGATTCAAACATTTTGGAATTTGTAGATCACCCATGGTAAAAATAACAAGGCAGTGACTTTTCCAACTTCAAACATTTTTCTAAAATCAACATAAAAGCTTTTGAGTTGATTCTAATTGTCAAAAATCACATTTGCCATGATCTATGTGAATATGTAAAAATATATAGTTTGACATGTAGTAGTCATCGGCTAAGATTAAAAAAATGGTATATAGTCATTTCTAGTCATTTTAATTATATTAAATGGCAATATTAAATTTTGTAATATATGCCATCTACTTTAAATCACATTCCCAAAGTATTGGAATATGTGGTGATGACATGTGTCAACATGATCCCATATTTTATAATTGGAGAATATTAAATTCTAAGTATTTTTCAATGAGTAGAAATTGCATTTCCAAAATAAGATAAATAAGACCATGTCACTATTTCATGTGGTGATTGAGATGATGCTAGATCATCTAGTGTGAGCCTTTGTGTGCTGAATAGAAGTAGCTAAGTATTGTTTGGTGATTGTGTACCTCGTATTTATTTATAGACGCTAGTACCAACCCGGGCCACGAGAAGGAAGAATTCTACGAAGAAGAAGAGGAGAACTTCAACCACTGTACCAACCAAGGCAAGCTAAACTATGCATGCTATTGTGATGCAACCTTGAATATACCAAGCCCAAGTTTTACCTGCAAACTTTATTTTTCCCTTTACCAAAGTTTCTTAAATAGTTAATTATTGGTGATTAGTGGAAAAATAGGACAGATGCCATCAAGAGCATAGAACTAGGCTTAGGTAGTTACACTTGGTTAGCACCTCGCAATAGTGACACCCTCATTGATAGTTGCTAGTGCTAAACTAATATTGATCACTTTAGATGGGAACACTTGGAGCAAATAATTATGAAAACCATAGAATGATGAGTCATTTTATTGAAATGTTTTGACATGGGCTATGAAACCAAAATGACTTGAAGATGATGATGAATGAGGGATGTGACTTGGCTTTGAATAAAAACTGATGGTTGGGTTCGGATGCGATACCATTCCATCTTTACCGTACAACCACAATACCTGAATTGGGTAAGGCTTAATTGAAAGTTTATGTGTCTTAGTATGGGTTCCCTCATGGAAAAAGGGGTTAAGATGAGGCTACCTCGTGGCTATTAGTGAAAGAAGTGACCACCTATGTAGTTCCCGGGATGGCGAATTGCCATGGCTGGGAGGCCAAGCTCATAGGGGAGGTGCCTATAATAGGGTGTGTAATTGAAAGGTTATGATTGATTATCCGCATACCAAGTATGATGATTCAGGGCTATCCCTGACGGATGTATCGAATATTATGGTGAAAGTATACCACCTCTACAGAGTGTCAAACTATTCGAATAGCCGTGTCCGTGGTCATGGACAGTTAGATGACCATACTGTTCCGTTCTTAGATGTTTTCAAAATGACGTGTGACTTGAAATATGACTTTGACTTGACCACAACAGGGTTGTGGACATGAAAACTATGTTTCCACTTGAGTAATCTAGACAACTAAAATAGGTCTTTACTACTACGTAGTTCTGAAATAAAATTGGCTTATTGCAAACAAGCCTAGAGCTTATGATTTATACTAGAATTGTCTTACTTGCATTAGTGATAGTTTGCGAGTACTTTAAATTACTCATGGCTTTGTCCCTGGCTACTCCCATGGCCAGACTATGAAGAGGAGTATCCGGAGGACGGACATCAGGACGTCTATGATAACTAGGATCATCTCCCATCGTCAGCATTGCCTGTGAAAATGAAGATGGAGTCTCTACTATGTTTATTTCCGCTGCTTTGATGTGTATTAAGACTTGATCATGAGATCAACTATTTGTAAGACTATTATGTTTTGTAATGGATGAGGTACTGTGCTATCAATTCTGTTATGTCTCGCAAAAATGGTATTCCTGTGATTGCGATGTATGGCATAACAGGCATCTGGATTTAAAAATCCGGGTGTTTACATTGAGGTTGATTTAGGGTTTGGTTAGGTGGCTGTGGGCTGGGTAGCCTTCGGTTGGGCCTTTGAGCCCGCCGTTGGCTGCTTGCCCCCCCCACAATTTTTTTATATTATTTTTATGTTATATTTTTAAAAGAGTGTTGTAACTACTTTTTACACAAATATGAGAGAGGATAAATTGTATAGTTAAAATAGGTTTGGCAAAACATTTTTAAGAGACAAAACTATGCACGATGATGTCACAATGATGTACTCCCTCCGTTCAGAAATATAAGACATTCTATCTTTGTGAATTGAATGTATCTAGACGTCTTTTAGTGTATAGGTTCGTTGAGGTTCGGAGTCAACCTATACACTAAAAGTGTCTAGATACATTCATTTCACAAAATGTCTTATATTCATGAACGGCGGGAGTAGAAAATAAAAATAACATGATAGTTTCTAGTAGTGGTTTTCCCGGGGTGCTACACAGTCGATGTTGCCAAGCATTTGAGGAAACCGCCTACTCTCGTTGATGGACAAAAGGCAGGCAGTGTCTTCGGTGTTTGGCTCTCTCAGGTAAACTTTGCCAAAACCCGCAAATTTCGCTACAAAACCGGTACATGGCCTCATGTGAAAAGGATACAGATGCCGCCTAGAGGGGGGGGGTGAATAGGCGGTTTAAAACTTTTACGATATGGGCTTAACAAAGGCAGAATAAAACTAGCGTTTACTTTGTCAAGCACAAAACTTATATAAACTACGGTTCACCTATGTGCACCAACAACTTATGCTAAGCAATACAAGCAACTATGTGATAGCTAGATATAAGACTTCAAGCACGAGGGCTATCACAAAGTAAAGTGCATAAGTAATAGCTCGGGTATAGAGATAACCGAGGCACGCGGAGACGATGATTTATTACCGAGTTCCTCCCATAAAGGGAGTACGTCTCGTTGGAGGGGTGGGCGGTACTAGTACCACCACGCCACAAAAGGCCTCACCCTATTCTCCTGTGAACCTCGCCACAAGAGGCCCGGTTCACTTCTTCACAATCGGTGCACTTGTCGGTGGCAATCCGTAACCTCTCACAAAGATTAGGGCACTTCTCCACAACTCAATTGGAGGCTCCCAACAAACAAGCTCGGGGAAAGCTCCACAACTTAATTGGAGGTCCCAAATAATCCACAAACATGCAAAACAACTAAACCATCTAGGGTTCCAAGAACCCAAGAGTAAAAAGCTTCTCACCGAGAACTCAAATGGATGCACCAAATGCAATGGCAAGAACACAAGAAGTGCTCAAGTCCTTCTTTCCCAAATTCCACCAAAGCTACAAAAGCTTAGTGGGAGAATAAGAGAGGAAGAACACAAGAGGAAATACACAAAAGAAACCCTAAGATCTAGATCCCAATATGTTCCCCTCACATAGAGGAGAGATGTATTGGTAGAGTTGTAGATCTAGATCCTCCTTTCAAATCCCCCAAAAAAATTCAAGAAATATGGGAGGGATTGAGAGTATTTGCAAGCTCTTGAAGGTCAAAACAATGGAGGAGAGAGAGAGAATGCAAGAAACCAGCCTAAGGAGGAAGAAGGGGTATATTTATACCCCTCCCCAACGAAATATGACCGTTTGGGACCTCCTAGCCCGGATAATCCGCCCCTCCCCCGGATATTCCAGGTTCCCCGGGCCAAAATATGGCTAAGGACTTCGCGGCGCGACCCTCTGTATAGGGGGCGGATATTTGGGCCGGATAATCCGCCGCCGGAGACCCGGATAATCTGCCCCTGTTACAGAGAGCCACGCCTCAGAGTTCTTAGCCGTTTCCCAAAAATTGGGCCGGATAATCCGCCCCCTGAAAACTGGCAGAAATAACAAAACTAAAACAATCATAACTTTTGCATACGGACTCCGTTTTTGATGATCTTGGGATCGTTTTAAAGAGGACAGTGAGCTCTACAAGGTCATCCGGAGAAATATCATAGTCCAGCAATGTAGGATAGAACCAAATGACGAAAGGTTTGACCTCTCCCAAAAAGACGAACCGATAAAACCTCCAACATCGAAAATGCAATAGAGAATGCATATGAAATTCATTTTCGATGAACTTGAGCTTGTCATGGATATTAACACAAGCTCTAAATACTCACATGAGTAAGACCCAAATAAGAACCAAGAAACATGATGCCAAGTATGCAAAGGTTTGAGCTCTCACTGAGGGATATGATCAAGTTACTCACTCGAGAGCCCCTCTTGATAGTACGGTTATCTATCCTATAAACCGGTCTCCCCAACTAACACCACATGACCGGTAAGAAAGAAACCCTATCAAGATCAAACAATTGCCTTGTGTATATTCCACTTGATGTTGATGATGATGATCTTCTACACCTCAAGATGGAACACCTTTCTTGATTGCGCTAGCTTGGCGAAGACTTGGAATTTGCTCCCCCATACTCCACTATGGAAGAGTCTCTCTTTAAGCATATGTTCACATATCCATGATCACCATAAGGATGGCAAGCTACACTTGATATCATCTTATTATTCAAGACACACTTGCCATAGGCTCAACTTCTACTTGACCAATATCCAGATCATTCCTTGAAACCTTGATCACCACTTGATCTTCTTCACTTTCTTCTTCTTCCAACCTTGAAGCCAACATATGGTTCAAGCATTGCATATGGACAAATCCTACAAGTAAAAATCAATGCAAACATAAGTCCATAAAGATTGTCATTAATTACCAAAACCATACATGGGGCACACATGTTCTTTCAATCTCCCCCATTTTGGTAATTGATGACAATCCCTTTGAGAGGGTTTATATCTATATATTCAACATGCAAAGCAATAACAAAGATGTAAGAGCATGAGAGGCAAATGCTTAAGAACAAATCCAAAGCATGAAACCAACTTCCCTTAAATCCTCCAAAACTTCTCCCCCATTGGCATCGATTGCCAAAATGGGTGAAAAGCTCTAGACGGCCAATAGAGTGATAATTCCTCCAAAATGTGTACATTTCTCATAGTGTGAGTGGAATAAAATGCACGTACCCAATGCCGAATACATAGGAGGAGGTTAAACAATATTAAGGATCAAAAGGTTGCAAAAAAATTTAACAAGGTGAAGAAGAATCAACAAATGAATCAAGAAATCAAAAGATCCAAAGAACCACTTGACAAAAAGAGCATAAACCAAGGCATAAAACTTGCAATAAACAAATGGTTGAGCAACGAGTCAGAGACAACATAGTAGTAGGCTCAACCACAAGGATGTGTGAGATGGCATGACAAAGCATAGTATAAGACTAATGCAAGGATTATCATTGAGCATCAACATAGTCTTCAATGAATGATATTTCTTAGTATGACCATACAACACACAAGAATCAAAGAAGATATCAACAATAGAGAAGTAACATCTCTCATGTGTATAGGTTTCTAAGTGGACAATCTCACGAAGATACTTATCCACAAATAAACATGTACACACAAAATAGATTAAAAAAAGATCATGATATCCAAAACGAAGTCATCAATATACCAATAAGATATTTGCTTTATAGCATGGCCAAACGGCTCAATTTTGTCTTATTGTATATTGATGAACTTCAACCACAAACATATCAAATATATCACAACTATCACTAAGGTAAAAAGAGATAGTTAGAATGTATTTAGAAAGGCAAAAAGTGTCACAAAGAACGAATCAACTTTTCAAATTCATCAATATTGCACATGAGAGTACTTTGAGGAAGAGATAGGCGAAATAATTGCTAGATTGACAAATTTGGGATTGGTGAATCATGAGCATGATTTTGTATAGTACCAATTATATGCACTCACCTCAACTTACTCACATATGCAATAAAAAGTTTTCTCTAAAACCATAGCAAGAACCACAACAATTTCAAACACAAAAATTCATGCCAAGACTCAACCTACGAGAGGTTGGAAGCAATATATGTATGCATGAGTAAGAGATACTTGTTACCGAGATATCATTGGTGTGATGAAGTAGATAGGAGTTTGTTGATCATCCTTGCTTGCCTCAAATTATCATTTAGTCATCATTTATTCCTTATGAAATAGACAAGCATCCAATGCACCTCCAATGTACCTAAAAAAATCAAGTACAATATGGTCCCCAAACTTATTGGGTCCAAAGTAGTTAGAGAAACTACAACACATAGGAGGGAATCCACATAAATATGTGCATATTGATATGAAATTGAATTTCATGCACATCTTAGCCAAATAGAATTTTTTGTAGTTTCCCCTATATATTGGATCAAGTAAAGAAAGCACGCCATAATATATACATTTAGTAAATATGCATGCACACTACTTTCAAGAACCAAAGGAGATACAATTTGAACAAAATACCAAGTAAACCAAGAAGAAACACCAAAGTGTGACATGATAAAAGGTTGTTCAAATTATATCAAATAACCAAATCAACTCATGAAAGACCACATGTTTAACAAATGAACTAGGCAAAAACAAAGAGAAAGCGATAGACCAAAAACACAAATGCTCAAGGATTTATCTCATTCTAAAAGGTCAAAAAAGTTAGCAAGGAATGAGATAAAGCCAACTCCCCAAAAGATAAAGGTTTAAAAAACCACACCAAAATCTCAACACTTTTCAAGATGTCACAAAGTACCAAAAGAAAATTTATCTTCCAAAGACATAAAACACGATATGGAGCATAACATGTTGTGAATAAGCATAAAAGGAGTGTTCTACACAATATAGGAAAACTCCTCCATGATTAGTGCATTATTTAAGATTTTGCATTTGAATACAAAATGCACCCATATGGGATCATCATCTCTACCTACATAAATTAACGTTTTCAAGTCAAAGAAATATCCAAAAATGAGATAACACGAAGATTTAATAAAGGCTCAACACAAAAAAAACAACTACATGGTGTGCAAGCCAACATACACAAATAAACTTGATAACTCAAGATAAGTAAGTGGTTATGCACAACATATAAAAACACATGCAAGGTACAAAAAACCAACACATGCACAAGGGGCGAGTAACTTTAAATGTAAATGAGTTGAGAACATGTTACCGTAAGGAGGAACAATGGATATATGATAGAGATAAGATAATATAAATCACTTGACTTGAGACAATATAATTGATGAAGTTCCCTTAATTCTTCATGATGTAGCAAAGTCTCCAATGCCCTCCACCAACACCTATTGATCAAGTTTTAGCTTGTTGGTCCCCAACCAAGTTGGGTCCTAAGAAGTTAGTCACAATAGGCTTGGCAACCCAAATGGTTCTTTTCTTGACACCACATTGGGCACCAACATATTTGGAAAACACATTTCCAACCTCATCCTTACAAAGAGAATAAACATCATAAATCATAATAGGGTTGGATGAGGAGTTACCAATAGTGCATGAAGAAGATAGGTGACCTTTCTCACGACATATGTAGCAAGTTCTTTTCTTCCATTTATTCACACTTGATTTATCCACCATGGGAGTATTATCTTGATTCTTTTTGCAAAGTAGCCTTTCTTCAATGTGAGGTACACCATGACCTTGAACTTGGCCTCTTCCCTTTTTGCTTCTCACTAAGAGTCTTATTCTTCAATGGGCAAGATCTAACATGGTGCCCTTCAATTTTGCACTTGAAGTAAACAATCTTGGCCAAATTCTTGACATGTTCTTGGCACTTCTTCTTGTTTCTCTTGAACTTATTAATGGACTTGTTCTTGATATTGGATTTGAATCCAAGCCCACTCTTGTCATTGGGGAATTTTTGCACACTCAAGATCTTGTTGAGTGTGGCCCTCCCTTCATGACCCTTTTTCAAGTCCCTCTTCAAAGATGAGACTTGGGCCTTAAGCTCTCTGATTTCCTCTACATGGTTAGTATCAACACAAATACTAGAGGAAATAGAAGCTTCATTGTTAGAGCAACAAGGCAAGGAATATATTCATTACAAGGTTCAGCAATAATATGAGATGATGAATTACTAGGACTAGCACATGGCAGTACGACATTTGTAGTGGATGTAGTGATAATGTCCACATGAGGCTCATTAGATGTTACCTTTGACACAATAGCCTCATGAGCTAAATTTAGCCTATCATGGGAGGCTAGAAGATCCTCATGAGAGCTTGATAGCATAACACGACTTTCTTCCAATTTCCCATAATTGCTAGTTAGAAAAGCAAGCTGAGCCTTTAGCTCAACATTCTCCTTCAAAATAGATGCTTCACAAGAAATAGAGTTAGTATAACAAGCATCATTATAATTAGCAATAGTAGAAGACAACTTGGCAATCTCATTATATTTTCTTTTGAGATCAATTGCCACCTCAACAGCTTTATCACGGGTTTCCTTTACTTTAGACACTTCTAGAGTAAACGTCTCCTCAAGAGATTCTTTGGTTGCTTGTGCTTCTTCAAGAGCTTCATTTAGATTTGCAATATCATTAGCGTACTCACGCTCAAGGCTACTCATTTTTTCAATTGTGTTCTCATGCTCCTCAACTTGAGCTTCTAACTTATCAATACGTTCTTTGCTCTCAATAGCAAAACCCAAGATTTCAACAAAGTTAGAGCAAGCAATATTATTCTTAACAAGAGCATGATAAAGAATCTCACCCTTTTCATGTAACAAATCAACATCAATCTCTTCTTCCTCATTATACTCATCCTCATCATCACAAGAGGTATTGGGTTCCAAGGCATAGATGAGAACCGTGAGATGATGATAATGAAGAATTACTTAAGGCTTCATTCAATATGTTGTCTTGACCCGTAGAATCTTCAGTTACCTCTACATTGTTAGAAACACAACAACTAGAGGAAATAGAAGCATTTATATCATGGCAACAAGGAATATCAAGCATATCATCATGAGATTTATTCAAACAACTTACACATGATATGCAAGGACTATCAACACGAGCATGTAAATCATATATAGTGCTAGAAGTGTTTAAGTCCAAAGATGAGGCATTGTAATGAGATATAGATGAAGAATCATCAACAGTAAGCTTACTATCAACATTGCAATTTTCATCACCACTTACCATATCATTACCTTGTGTCTTGCTACACTTTGGTGAAGTGGAAGAGGATGATAACTCATCACGGACGGAAGTGGAAGCAATACCATCATCCTCAATAATATTGGACACATAATATTTATCTTGAAGTTTTGTCCATAACTCATGAGCACTCCAAAAAGGTATGATTGAAGAAGTAACTACATGGCTCAAAGAATTAACAAGCACATTAGAAGCTTGAGCATCGAGATATAAGTTTTTCTCATCCTCACAAGATAGATTTAGGAAATCCATTGGAGGAGAAAAACCTATATCTACAATTTGCTCCAAATTTGGGTCCATGGACCGAAAATGATTAAGCATACGAATTTTCCAAATCTCATAACATGTGCCATCGAATATGAAAATGTCATCATGCACTAATCCCCTAGCCGACATCTTTACTCTCAAGGCGGTGAAGCCCAAAAAGAGAGACTAGGCTCTGATACCAATTGAAAAGGATACAGATGCCGCCTAGAGGGGGGGGTGAATAGGCGGTTTAAAACTTTTACGATATGGGCTTAAAAAAGGCGGAATAAAACTAGCGTTTACTTTGTCAAGCACAAAACTTATATAAACTACAGTTCACCTATGTGCACCAACAACTTATGCTAAGCAATACAAGCAACTATGTGATAGCTAGATATAAGACTTCAAGCACGAAGGCTATCACAAAGTAAAGTGCATAAGTAATAGCTCGGGTATAGAGATAACCGAGGCACGCGGAGACGATGATTTATTACCGAGTTCCTCCCATAAAGGGAGTACGTCTCGTTGGAGGGGTGGGCGGTACTAGTACCACCACGCCACAAAAGGCCTCACCCTATTCTCCTGTGAACCTCGCCACAAGAGGCCCGGTTCACTTCTTCACTATCGGTGCACTTGTCGGTGGCAATCCGTAACCTCTCATAAAGATTGGGGCACTTCTCGACAACTCAATTGGAGGCTCCCAACAAACAAGCTCGGAGAAAGCTCCACAACTTAATTGGAGGCCCCAAGTAATCCACAAACCTACAAAACAACTAAACCGTCCACGGTTTCAAGAACCCAAGAGTAAAAAGCTTCTCACCTTTCACCCAATCAAATTCTCATGGAGAACTCAAATCGATGCACCAAATGCAATGGCAAGAACACGAAGTTCTCACGTCCTTCTTTCCCAAATTCCACCAAAGCTACAAAAGCTTAGTGGGAGAATAAGAGAGGAAGAACACAAGAGGAAATCCACAAAAGAAACCCTAAGATCTAGATCCCAATATGTTCCCCTCACATAGAGGAGAGATGTATTGGTAAAGTTGTAGATCTAGATCCTCCTTTCAAATCCCCCAAAAAGATTCAAGAAATATGGGAGGGATTGAGAGTATTTGCAAGCTCTTGAAGGTCAAAACAATGGAGGAGAGAGAGAGAGAATGCAAGCAACCAGCCTAAGGAGGAAGAAGGGGTATATTTATACCCCTCCCCAACGAAATATGACCGTTTGGGACCTCCTAAGCCGGATAATCCGCCCCTCCCCCGGATATTCCAGGTTTCCCGGGCCAAAATATGGCTAAGGACTTCGCGGCGCGACCCTCTGTATAGGGGGCGGATATTTGGGCCGGATAATCCGCCGCCGGAGGCCCGGATAATCTGCCCCTGTTACAGAGAGCCACGCCTCAAAGTCCTTAGCCGTTTCCCAAAAATTGGGCCGGATAATCCGCCCCCTGAAAACTGGCAGAAATAACAAAACTAAAACAATCATAACTTTTGCATACGGACTCCGTTTTTGATGATCTTGGGATCGCTTTAAAGAGGACAATGAGCTCTACAAGGTCATATAGAGAAACATCATAGTCCAGAAATGTAGGATAGAACCAAATGAAGAAAGGTTTGACCTCTCCCAAAAAGACGAACCGATAAAACCTCTAACATCGAAAATGCAATAGAGAATGCATATGAAATTCATTTTCAATGAACTTGAGCTTGTCATAGATATTAACACAAGATCTAAATACTCACATGAGTAAGACCCAAATAAGAACCAAGAAACATGATGCCAAGTATGCAAAGGTTTGAGCTCTCACCGAGGGATATGATCAAGTTACTCACTCGAGAGCCCCTCTGATAGTACGTTTATCTATCCTATAAACCGGTCTCCCCAACTAACACCATAGGACCGGTAAGAAAGAAACCCTATCAAGATCAAAAAATTTCCTTGTGTATATTCCACTTGATGTTGATGATGATGATCTTCTACACCTCAAGATGGAATACCTTTCTTGATTGCGCTAGCTTGGTGAAGACTTGGAATTTGCTCCCCCATACTCCACTATGGAAGAGCCTGTCTTTAAGAATATGTTCACATATCCATGATCACCATAAGGATGGCAAGCTACACTTGATATCATCTTATTATTCAAGACACACTTGTCATAGGCTCAACTTCTACTTGACCAATCTCCAGATCATTCCTTGAAACCTTGATCACCACTTGATCTTCTTCACTTTCTTCTTCTTCCAACCTTGAAGCCAACATATGGTTCAAGCATTGCCTATGAATAAATCCTACAAGTAAAACTTAATGCAAACATAAGTCCATAAAGATTGTCATTAATTACCAAAACCATACATGGGGCACACATGTTCTTTCATCATGGCATGTGGAGTCACTCATGCGCATGTAGTAATCGAGGAGATCACCGAGCACTCCATATGCAAGCTGCCGAAGGGTAGCGGAACATTTTTGGTAAGAGGAGAAGCCAAACTTACTGGTACAATCGTAATTGGCCTCGAAGTAGTCATCGTATTACCTCATCCCATTGAGAATGTCCAAGAACAGGTTTCTGGACATCCGATAGCGAAGATGGAATGCCTTCTCTTTGAAGACCGGATCAGTTGGGTGGAAGTAGTCCTTATAAAGACGCAGGTGGCCATCTTCTCGATCACGTTCATGGTTGGTTTCGTGCCGCTTCGCCGAGCCACTTCCACGCGGCGACATGAGGTACTGGTCGTGCAACATCTGTGCAGCGGCCAGCAGAACTTCGATCTCACCGTCGGACTCTTCTTCGGACGATGACTCAACGAAATTCTTGTAGCAGAACTCGATTGTCCTTCAACTTTTACCCATGTGTTAAAGTATACGACAGTCAATGGCCATGCCAACTCCCATGGGGATCAGATAACCTAAAAATGACCGGCGAGCGTATCTCAAGCGTGGTCAGACAAAAGACCGAGCAGGTTGTGCGCGACGCACCCCAAAGGTTGTGCGCGTCCAGTACACAGGCGGCGGGATGGACACGCTCAACTCCGGTAACGTGTGTGACCTGCGGTGCTGCTCGATATTGCGGAGCGACGACGACAGCAGGCAGTGACGGCGGCAACGGTTGTATCTGCTCAGGCCGTGGATATGGAGGGCGAGGGTTTGGGGAAGCTTGTGCCACCCTGAGTGGGCCTGGACAGACTAGGGCAGGGCGCGAGAGGACAAACGTGCTATTCTGATCGATACAACCGTAGCCCAAATTTAATAAATGGATGGATCGCTCCGCTGACAGCGCGCAGCTATCTGCCAGTCCGCGCGGACCACGTTCGAACGCTTTGGGTCGTAAGGATGGAGATGCCCTAAGTGCTCTCTCGATTCAGACCTTGATACTGTCCTTGGCCGCGGTGTGGAGCGAGGGGACGGTCGAGACGCTTCGTGTGGTTGCTGCTCTAGATCAAGTTTGTCTCTGGCCGGTGCCGGCGGACACGCACCGAAAAGACCGAGGTGTCCATACGATGCATTGCAAGACGGTTAACGGGTGAGGCAAGGACTCCTCATCCTTTTTTTTACTTTCTCTTTGTGCAAAAAAAAAAGAAAAACTGGTACGTAACGTCCTTTTCTTGTCAGCAAGTCTCTTGTGCCACGTCAGATATTGGGTGCGTCCTATTGTGATATCAATTTGAGTTCAATTCGTATTTAGAGTTTCGCGGAATCTATTTCTTGCCTGGGCACCGTCTTGCCTTACACGGTGCTCGCGACCTGTCGCGTACGATCCAGATCGGACGACTTCCATCGCTTTGCCTACCACCGACCGAGTCAGCCTGGAGACAGAGGCAGTTCGGTCCAAAATTTCCCCGTTCGCCTCCTTCTCCCTCGAACCCCACCTCTGTTCCCGCATGAATTCTCTTCGTCGGAGGCAACGACCGGCAGTCGCATCGAGCGGGGAGGCGACGGAGGACGGTGGCGGCGTTTCGAGCGGGTGGCACGGTGGCGGTGAATCGACGGCGGCGTCTCGCAGCGGTTTTGAGTTTTTGACGGCACATCGACGGCGCGGCGCATCCACGGCGCATCAAGCTGGTGAGTACCTCATCCATAGCTAAGCATGCAAATGGTCCGGTCTAATTGTTGGACCTGGGAAACCTCTACGGAATTCTGAGGATAAAGGTTTGTCCCGCACCTGCCCTGTAGGTTAATGGGAAAACTTGTAGGTTCCTAGCCCCTAGGTCGGCCCTCCTACCTGATGGGCAACCTAGGCGTCGACGCCGGCGCCGGCACCGGCACAGCGCAAACCGGCGGCCATACACCATCAGCTCGATTAGTCGCTGCAATCACACATGAAGCTACTACTTTCTAAGCAGCATCACCGCGGCCATGAAAGATGAAACAGGGAACAGCTAGTTGTACGAGTTACAGAGACACAAACGCAAGTAGCGTGCACGCACTAATTGGGCAGAGACACACTGACAATCTGATATCTCAATGCTGGAGGCGAGGTGATAGTGATGAGGAGTCTATTGATGCTCGCGTTGCAGGACCGCGGAGCACGAACAGGGCTGGTGAGTGCGGGCACAGACAATAGAGAAGCAGAGTAGCGAACAGTGGTGTCATCTCAGCATCGACAATGGTTATGAGGAACTCTGGTGCAGCGGTGCTAGTACCGGCTCCGGTAAATTGCTATTGCGGCATTACCCATTGGTGTAATTTTGTCTTATGTGTGTGTTCTATTGGTTTTGTGTTCCAGATCGACATATCTCACACAGACTAGGTGAGCCTCCTTGGAGTTCCCCCCAGCTAATCTCGTTCTTCCCTACTTAATCTGGTTATAGGGGCGTAGCATTATTTGAAGTAGGATAGTATCTCTTGATCCTGTTCTATATTTTTTAGGATCCAGTATGTATTTTTTGCACAAATTCATGTATTTTGTTACATCCATGGATTCTTTTGCATGTTGCTACATTTCTAAAAATTTGTTACATGTAAGTATATTTTGTTACATCTAACAAACAGTTGGATATCTCTGAATTTTGTTACATCCAATTAGTATTTTTTACATAGCTGAGTAGTTGGAAGGGAATTAATGAGTTGTGCACTGGCGATGTAACTTGTGTGAATATGCATGAGTTAATTACATCCTCTCTTCTTTTTGTAAATTTATACGGCAAAGTTCTTCCTCATGGTGGGATGTAATTTTTTACCACTACGATGTAATTTGTGTGTACTACATCAATTAATAACATCATTTTTTCTGAGTTTATATAGCAAGTTTCCGTTTTATGGTTGGATGTAGTTTTTTACCATTGCACTGTAATTTGTGTGTAATATGGATTGGTTAATTACATCCTCTTATTTTTGTGTGAATTTATACGGCAAGGTTCTTCCTCATGGTTGGATGTATATCCTTACACGCCCGATGTAACTTCTGCACAATAATACATATCAAAGATGTAGCTTCCTTGGATATAACATATACGGACTAATAAATCTGTGTGGATGTCATTTGTTCATAGTAATACATCTGGAATAGAAGGCTTCCAAACTATGATTGTAACTTCCATATGTACAATTTATCACTAGGCGTGATTCACCATTACAACCTGTTTTGCACGTATGTGGTACATATGAATCTAAAGAGCTACATCTTTTTATTTTCAGGATTTAGTAAATGTTCTACTCTCTCCATCTCAAATTAATTGACTCAAATTATGGGATGGAGGGAATACTTTTCTACATCCCAAGACGATGAGGATCTCTTAGTTTGCCCGAAGTGTTAGGGTATCTCCACCGGGTCGACCCAACCCATCCGAGCGCGTCCGAAAGCGTCCAAACGGATGCGCGGGACGTTCGTAGCGTCGCAGCGGCACAACCCATCCGAACCGACACGTCCTAGCCATGGCTGGCGACATTGGATCGAGGGGTGGGCGTCTAGGACGACCACTGGGTCCTGGCCGTGGATGCCGAGGGAGGCACAGAGGACGCGGCCAAAGCGGCGCGCCGCCTCCCTCTCCCCTACCGCCGTCGTCGCCCGATTTTGTCGACACAGGCATCGAGTTCGCCGTGACCATCCACCAGGGCATGGCGGGGGACATGTTGCGCCTTCCCCGCAAATTCACGTCGATGGTCGGCGATGCATGCCCCCGTTGTTCATTCTGCGGGCGTCCGGTGTGAACACCAACATGTACCCGGTGGATGTGCTGTTTGACCGTCTCAGCCGGATGTTCCTCAGCAATGGCTGGGAGGAGTTCGTCTGCGCTCACCGGATCGAAGTGGGCAACATCATCGTCTTCAAGTACGACGTCGAAGGAAGGATCGCCGTCAGCGTCTTCGACAACACCATGTGCTATCGCTGCTACCACCCCGAATCCGACTCTAACTCCGACTCCGACGAGTAGGCTATATAGAATGTGTACTCGCTATGTACCAAGTTTGTGTACTCGCTACGTATCGTGTTTGTAATGAAATCGCAATGCGAGCGTAGGCCATTGTGATGACAAGTTTTTATTCCAATATATACAAAGCCTACAAATGAGGTTTTTTCCAAGCGCGGAAAGATAGGTCGCGCCGCTGGGCGCGGTTGGCCGGACAAGCCAGACCACGACCCAAAAGCGACCGCGGCTCGACCCAAACAAATAGAATCCAACCGTTTCGGTCAGCCGTTTGGGTTAGCCCGGTGAAGATGCCCTTATATTGCAAAATAGCAATAAGGAAGGAGGAGAGCTGAATCGCAAAAAAAAAGAGGATAAATGTATTTTGTTGCGGAGGTATTTGGGTTGATCAAGCACTGGATGTACTTTTTCTCATTTGGGCAGGCGAAGGAAGAAATGAAAGCTACGATTTAGAGGTGGAGGGGATCCAGACATGCGGTTAGTTTTCACGTCAAGCCAGAAAAATAAAGCGCTTTGTACCAGCTATATGGTGCGGTGCCGAACCGTCAAATTTGGGCCTCTTTTCTATTTACGGAAGGGGGCGTGCTGTCAGGAGGCGGGTTGTCAGAACAAGGTTTCTATTTCAGGTGAAGTGGACGTTAGGACAAGGGGGGAACCGGCTATGACCGAACAGTGCGCGCCGCACCTTGTAGCAGCGTCCTTAGAGTTTTATGTAAAAATCTTGCCAAAATGTGGGTGGGATTTTGCAATGAGAACGTAAATTGGCACTCCCTCTGTTGCATAATAAGTATCGTTTGTTTTAGTACAAAGTTATTTGACCCAAAAAGTGACGCTTTTATGCTAAGAACTCATCTTTCGATGAAAGGAGTCGAAGATGTTCTCCCGTCAGATCATAACTTATGAAGTCTGCCAAAGAGGACAAATTTTGTTAGGATTTTTATGCAAGAATCAACGACGTATATGTGATACAACTTTACCGCGTCACCAATGTGTAAATATCTTGTTATTTTATTTTTCAAAGACCCTATAATAATTGAGATCTGTGCATCTTTCAATGGAAGGCGTGAAAGATATTTCTCCTTCATCATATAAAAGCTTGTAAAATCTGCTAGCGAGGACAAATGTGGTAAGGAAATTTGAGCTAAAGGAAACCATGATGTATATGAGATAACTTTGCTCTCTCGGTGATGTGTAGACACCATGTTATTTTCATTTTTTGAAAGACCTTATGTGACGCTACATTAATTGAGATGTGTGAGTCTTCTAATGAAAGGGGGTGGAAGATGTTCTTCTTCATCACATAAAGACTTGTAAAGTCCACTAGTGAGAACAAATTTGGTTAGGATTTTCGTGCCAACGACATCCACGATGTAGGCGAGATAATACTTGTCACGTCACCGATGTGTAAATACTCATTTGCTTTGCTTTTCAAAGACTTCACGTGATGCTATAGTAATAAAAATGCATGCATCATTCGATGAAAGGGGCGGTAGATGTTCTCCTCCGTCACGGGATAACTTGTAAAGTATGCCATCAAGGACAAACTTAGTTAGGATTTTTGTCCTAACTGTTAGATTTGCGACAAGTAAATAACGAAGAACGAAAACAAAATCACAGCAAGGGGACACAGATTTAACGTGGAAAACCCTCTCCAACAAAGAGAGGGAAAAAACCACGGGCGCCAGCCAGCGAAACTTCACTATAACGGAGAGTGTTTACACAACGCCGGGGATTTCACAGATGCAACTTTTTTCCAACCGGCGGCTTACAAGAAGTATATATAGCGGTGGTAACCTAGGTCATCAACGATCTGTCGATGGGCCTCGCTCCGCTTCGTCAGAAGTTGGCCTCTACTTTGTAGAATTTGGATCAACATATAACAAACTCCACCTTGAGACAAATTCCTTCTTATAGCATCAACGGTAATCATCTCCCTGAACAAACAAAGAAAACACTTTCGGCGCCAATAGCCACTTGGGCTAAGCAGTTATACCAACTAAGCTTGAGCATAGCTCAAACTTAGCAACAGGAACATGCTTTGTCATCATATCAGCAGGATTATCATGAGTGCTTATCTTGCATACCTTCAGTGTACCTTGTGCAACAACATCACGAACATAATGGTACTTGATATCAATGTGCTTTGTTCTCTCATGGAACATCTGATCCTTAGTAAGGTAAATAGCACTTTGACTGTCACAGAACAGGTTAATGCAAGAATCATCCTGACAAAGCTCAACATACAAACCTTTCAACCAAACAGACTCTTTGTAAGCTTCAGCAACAGCCATATATTCTGCTTCGGTTGTAGATAAAGCAACAACTGGTTGCAGCGTTGCCTTCCAACTCACGGCACATCCACCTACCGTGAACACATAACCTGTGAGGGACCTCCTCTTATCCAAGTCGGCAGCAAAATCTGAATCCACATAGCCTACGAGTCCCTCATCAGTCTTGCCAAACTTCAAGCAAGCGTTGGATGTGCCACGGAGGTACCTGAAAATCCACTGAACAACTTTCCAATGTTCTTTACCAGGATTAGCCATGTAACGACTCACCAAACTCATAGCATATGATAAATCAGGGCGAGAACAAACCATGGCATACATCAAGGAACCAACAACACTAGAATAAGGAACTCGAGACATGTACTCAATATCTTCATCAGAACTAGGACATTGCAATGCTGACAATTTAAAGTGAGGAGCAACAGGAGTACTAACTGACTTTGCATCATGCATATTAAAACGTTGAAGAACTTTCTCAACGTAACTTTGCTGACTAAGAAACAACAACCTTGATTTTCTGTCCCGTTTAATTTCCATACCTAGGATTTTCTTAGCAGCACCAAGATCTTTCATCTCAAATTCACTACTTAGGTGTGCCTTCAAAGTAGTGATTTCTTTCATGCTCTTGGCAGCAATTAACATATCATCAACATATAACAGCAAGTAAATAGGTGATCCATTAACAAACTTTATATAAACACAGCTATCAAACTGAGACCTCTTAAAACCTTGTGAGATCATAAATGAATCAAACCTTTTGTACCACTGCCTTGGAGATTGCTTCAAACCATAAAGTGACCTTTTCAATTTGCACACAAAATCCTCTTTTCCAGGAACTATGAACCCTTCAGGTTGGTCCATGTAAATCTCCTCCTCCAGTTCACCATGCAGAAAAGCAGTCTTTACATCTAGCTGCTCAAGCTCAAGATCATGCATAGCAACAATACCAAAGAAAGCACGAATAGAACTATGCTTCACAACCGGAGAGAAAACATCATTATAATCAATACCTGGAATCTAGCTGAAACCTTTTGCTACTAACCTTGCCTGAAACCTTGGAGGCTCATTAGGAGACAAACCTTCCTTTCTCTTATATATCCACTTACAGCGGACGGCCTTCTTCTGTTTAGGCAAGCGCACAAATTCTCATGTGCCATTCTTATCAAGCGATTGCATCTCTTCTTGCATAGCAGAAACCCACTTCTCGCGGTCAACGGATGCAACGGCCTCATTGTATGTAGCAGGTTCAGTATCATGCTCCACCTGTTCAGCACAACTCAAAGCATAATGAGCAAGATTACACTCTTCAATTAAACGACGAGGTGGAACTATGTTACGCCTCGGTCTATCAGCAGCAATAGATTCCTGTGGCTGCTGCAAAACAGTAGGTGAGTGCTGAACAACATTATCATCAATATTTTCCTCATGAGTATCATCAACAATAACATTATTATCAAAAGTTTTCTGCAGGTGCTCCACCTGCACATGAACTCCCTCCTCTCCAATAGCAACATGAGAGGGATCTGATGGCAAGCTGTCATGATACATAACAGATTCATTGAAAACAACGTTTCTACTCAACAAAATCCTTTTAGTTTCAGGATTCCATAATTTATATGCCTTAACTCCTGAACCATAACCAAGGAACATGCACTTAACAGCTCTAGGCTCTAACTTTCCATTATCAACATGAGCATAAGCAGTGCAACCAAAAACTCTCAACTGTGAATAATTAGCAGGCGAACCTGACCATACCTCAATGGGAGTTTTCTTCTCAAGTGGAATAGAAGGTGACCTGTTGATGAGGTAGCACGCTGTATTGGCTGCTTCAGCCCAGAAACGTCTATGCATACCTGCATTGGACAACATACAGCGAGCCCTTGAGATGATGGTTCTGTTCATGCGCTCAGCCACGCCATTCTGCTGAGGAGTGTAAGGGATGGTGTGGTGCCTGATCATACCATCATTGCTGCAAAATTCCTCAAACTCATTAGAACAGAATTCCATACCATTGTCAGTACGTAGTACCTTTACCTTCTTTTCAGTTTGCTTTTCTACCATAATTTTCCACTTCTTAAAAGCATCAAACACATCAGATTTATGTTTCAGAAAATATGGCCACACTTTTCTTGAGTAGTCATCAATGATAGTAAGCATGTAATTAGCACCACCAATAGATGTCTTACGGGAAGGCCCCCAAACATCAACATGCACATAATCTAAAATGCCTTTGGTGGTATGGACGGAAGCATTGAATTTAACTCTTTTGTGCTTACCAAAAACGCAGTGCTCACAGAACTCAAACTTACCCAAGTTGCAACCATCAATCAGCTCTCTCTTAACCAATTCTGCCATGCCATGTTCACTCATATGCCCAAGACGCATATGCCACAGATTTGTTTTACCACAATCATCAGAATCATTAGAAGTAACAGCAGCAGCAATACCAGGCAAAGTGCTACCTCTAAGAACATATAACTTAGCAGAATTCATATCACCTATCATGTGAATAAGAGAGCCTTTCGATACCTTTAACAATCTACGCCCACCAGCGTACTTGTATCAGCCCAAGCCTCCGGCGACGGGCCTCGCTTCGCTCCGTCAGAAGTTGGCCTCTACTCTGTAGAATTTGGATCAACATATAACACTAACAACATCCACAATGTGGGTGAGATAATGTTTGTCTCATCGCCAATGTGTAAATACCTTATTGTTTTCCTTTTTAAAGATCTTGCATGACATTATTTTGATGAACTGGGGTGGAAGATGTTCTCCTCCATCACACAAAATTTGAATGTACACCAGTCATTGTGACATAACATGCAAAATTTGTTGTTCATTGCCACGTCTTCCGAAGTTTGAAAGTTCTTGTCATGCCATACGTGTACGTTTGTGTTTTTTCTCGTGTATTTTGAATCTTGTGCTCCTTTGGCGAGACATGCTACGTACTGGAATCACATACAAAGTTTCAAGCATGTCTTATTAGCTATAATCATCACCACCATCATTAGCACATCACATTAGCACAAAGTAAACTCATTGTGTCGTCATGTATCCAACGTGAGTATTGTTGATGATACAACAAATGAGTAGGGTGATGACAACATGGATGTAGAAAGGAGTACGATGTCAGTAGATGGGACCCTCGCATCACAAAAATTATCGCATAGATCTCAATCCAGTGGCGGTGTGTTATTGTTAGTTTTTTATCAAATGTGTGGCTAACGAACATCAGAGTGGATAGCTTCGCCATGGAGAAATTTTTGAAGACAATGGCAAGTATAACTATTGTCGATTGAGGGGGTAGGTTGGATGTTTTCATTTTGTAGATTCTACACTCAGATAGTCGAATGAGAAAAGTAGAGGGAGAGTGTGAAATCCAGGAAAATTTTGGTTATGATGATTGTGCTCAGGACATCCACAATGTAGATGACATAATGTTTTACGCAACATTGATATGTAAATACCCAAAAAATCCACTTTTGTTCGTAGCACAAGATGCTCCAATTGTGAAAAAATACATTAAAATGCCATTTTTTTCTAAAAAACAATCCCGGTGTATACCTACATATTCTGTGCGTGCATATGAAGTTTTGCGAAAAATAGTTTTTTGCACCATGTGTAAAAAGGACCCTTCTTGGTGCCACAAAACTACCTTTCACAATAAATTTTATATCTTCATTTCCTATGATACTACATATGTTTTTCATTCACAAAATGTTTGAGGACATATAAAAGACACAATCATGTACACTATTAAAAAATAAAATATTTTTTTGAAAATGTTTTAACCATTTTGAAATGCATTTTCCATAATGGGAGCATCCGTCACATGTAAGAAAAAATGATGCCTTTGTATATAGCACATTATTTTCTTTTGTGAGGAAGGAATTCTCATCCGTCATATAAAAACTTGCAAATGTTGTTGTGACATGACAAGAAATATTGATGGCCATTTCCACTTGTTCCAAAGTTTGACAACTATTGGTATTCTATATATGTACTACATTTTTTCCCATGTTTATTTAGAATCTTGTGCTCCCTCGGCGATAGATGCCACATATTACAGTAACATAGAAAATTTCAAAATTTATTCTCAGCCACAATCATTGTTACCCCTATTAAACCATCTCTTCATCGCATATGTAAACTCATTGTCATCATCCCCTATTCGATGTTGAAAGCGCATGGAGGCCCCACGTGTGGTTTTGATAATTATTGATGATCCCTATGGACTAATTAATCACTTTTCACTTAATAATAGGGAGGGTCTATGTATCGGTGATGTAATTGTTTCTCGGTCACTTTTATTTATTTCTTAAAAAAATTGTTCGCCTAGTATAAACTAATAGTTATTTTCTGAGTGGACCAAAAATTAAAGAGTACCGGTCGATTATACGAATATGTTCATACCTATCCAAATGGTCATCGTGATGCTATAATTTTTTTATTTCATGCAAAAGGAGAAAACTGTAGTGTTTTGTTCTTAGAGTTCGAAAAAATTAGGATCTCACATAGATCTAGATGACAGATTGTCCTCAATGTCACACATACACATATTATTTATCGTATCCCCGCCTGATCTTTCTCACCCATTCACTCATAAATAGTGGCCAAGGATGGTGTGAAGCGCTCTTCAACCAAGGATGACATATATCGCTTTTCAACCAAGGGAGACTACTCCGTATTCATCATAGAGGAGTCACCTAGCGGCCTTGCACCTAGGAGACTCCATCTTTCTCTCTCATGAATGTATTTTGTACTCATCATGATCTTCAGTATTATCATGTTGATCTTGAGATATATACTATCTTCACTTTTTAGTTTTTCTTTTCTTTTTTGTGTTTAGCATGATTTTTAGGTGGTTTGCATCCCCCATGGACTTATCGCGACGATCTTCTCTAAGGATATTGGTTACAAGACACAACCATTTGATAGATTTGGTGATTAATGGCATTAAAGTCAAAATAGACACCAAGATCATGTGTTGAAGGGATGCATATAATATATGATCAAGAAGAAGAAAGTGAAGAGAACTTCAAGGTATGAAGATTGCTTTCATTGTTTAAACCCAATGCAATCAAGATGAAGTTAGTAAAAACAAAGAGTAATTCCGAAAATATAGTCAACTAGCGGGACTGAAAGATAGTCATGTTTCAACTTATGAGTCGATTCATGGAGCATCAAGACTTGAAAGAAAGATCAATGGTCAAATCCATCGATCAAGCCATTCCAACTTTTTCTATGTCCTGCTCCCAATTCACATATAGTAGCTGCAAGAAAATCTCAAGCTGTGTTGCTCTTTATTTGTGTGGAGGAGATGAATTTAAAATAAAGTCCTTCGGAGAAAATGGAAGGATATTAAATTCCTAAATCAGATGATCGAATAGGGTTTAGAGAGATTTTAACATTCAACAAACCTACGTTGGCTAAAAACATGGCTATAGATTAATCCCTCACCTAGATTATTTTTGCACATGGCTTCTCATGGGTAAGTGTTTCCATGATTTTTTTCATACCATAAAGCAAAGAGTTTGTTGTCCGACACTAGAGAAAGATTGGAGGGGGAACCTCTGCCATAATCGCCTTCGGTGGCTTCTCCTCCTTCACCAACGCATGCATGTTGTTATTCATCATGATGGGGGAGTATTACACCCCATGGAATTTGGGTTTGTGGTGGTAAATTGATCCAATATCTCTAAATATGATCATTTTTAAGTCCATATGATGTGCCTTGCGTAATTATGGAACTATCTATATAATTCCTATCTTGGATGTTGTGGTATGAGACGATACTTGTGATGTATTTACCACTGTGTTGATACTTTATGGTTTTTCATGCTTTGGAAACACAGCTATGATAGATACAGTGGTTTGATCTATGCACAATGCCTTTTCCCCATGTAATGAAGTGTTTAACTACACCAACTTTAGGTAGATGGGAGAGATGTAAAAGAACAATTTATAAATCATTGCACGACTATTTAGAGTGTTTTCCATAAAGGAGTATGATATCGATGTATGTAGATGATGGGTGACCTAATGACAGATGACATATACATTGAGTGAAAAAATGATGCAACAAAACATCCTTTATCTAGGGGTAAAAAGAGAGAAGTATAACATGGTGGAGTAACAAAGTAACCATACACTGGTATTACGAGAGTGACACAAAAACACCTATGGGTATTTTCTTTCAACTATGTGTTTTAGGACATGCAACTGCCACAAAATTTATCATTAAAGAATGAATTGTGTGTAATATTATCATCAATAATATGATCATAACCATATATGGAGAGAGAATTGAGTGAACCCAGGTTTATTCTTCCTATAATATCAAACCTCCGTCTTTTCCTCTTACATTTTCTATCTTGTTTTTACTTTAAAATATAAATTTAAACCCTCTTTGTTACTTTGTTTTGTTTTGTTCATAGACAAATAAAAATAGTGTCACTCTAATTGGAGAGAGTAATAGTTTTTATATCTTACTCCTGTGGATCGATACCCTACTTCCACATTGAGAGGTGCTATAGTGATCCCCTACTCTTGGGGATTACCAGAGAACTACTTTGCAATATTTCGAACAATGTCAACTCGCCTTGTAGATCCTGGGTCAATGCTAGACCTGGTTGGAAATCTATTTGGAAGATGATAGACCCTCTAAAAGTAAATAATTCAAATGTGGGTGCTAAAGAAACCTTCCCTCTAGAGATTTTTTTGGGGCGCACGAGCGAAAATAATTCCTTTATGTGATAGATGTGGTGCTCACAAGAAGATGATAAAGCATGACCTCATTGAATGCAGGTGGGTGCAACTCTTAAAGAGTAAATCTAAGAATCTATGAGAAACAAAAATCCCAGACCACCATCCATAATCTTGGGCCCATAGGATATCATTGACAACCACGTCATTAATTCAAGAGATGCTTGCCTAATTTTGTGTGGCATGCTGGTGGTGTGGAAATCCTATAATGATCACAGACACAGGGATACGAGAAGGATTTATAATCAATTTGGATCAGTAGGAGACTTCTATAACTTATGAATTATGGAACTCAAGCCTAAAATAGCATGATATTTCTTCTCTGAAAAGGCTAGCTTGTTCGAACATCTGGATATTAACATCACTAAAGTGAATGTTGGTGGAGCTTTCAAGTATGAAATTGATGAGGATGGTTGTTGGTGTTGTGGCACATAATAGTGATGGACGCTCTATCATAGGCCAAGCATGCTGGTATAAAAATGCTAAAATTCCCTCTCATGTAGGACAATGCAATTTGTGATAGTGCAATAATGGCTAAGGGTGCTATGATCCAGAATCTGATCCCACATAGTGATTCTATGGTCTAACAAAGATGTATATGAGGAAAAATATACCATTGATCTCAAATCGTTTTGACCATGTATTCATGTATGTAGACCTTGTTTATCAACTTGAATCATTAGTATAAGACATAAGAAGACTATGTGCGCAGGTTTTTCATTTTAATTTTTTTTAAATTTGTTATGCTCATTTAAACTAGCTAGTTGGCCTCGCCATAGCAGCTGCGCCCAAAGTAGTGGCAAAATTGAGCATCATTCCGCGCTAGTGGCAAAACTGTGCATATGGAGGCTTCTAATGGCAAACCAATAATTAACACTTCGGGATAGCCACCTAGCTATCGATATGGTTTTTATCATTGATTGATCATTTTATACCATGTTGTTTATGTAACATCCATGAAATTAATATTGCTACTTTGATATCCACACCACATAACTTGTATGGAACCATGTGAATCTCTTATGAAGGGAGGCTCTGGTAGATAGACCTTGGTAAATCATCATTCCCCATACACATATGGATTTGATTACAAAGTCATGTCACGCATGTCAATAGGCACTTACATGATATAACACCATAAGATGTTAGAAAATTATAAATTCAAGTTAAACTCTTCCCATTAGTCTACTAATCCAAGCATCGTGGTAGGATGCCTCATCCATCATCAATTACAGTAGTTTGTCCTCCCAAACTTCTATCCTTCAAATCGATGGTTAGGGACTGAACCTATTGTTTATATTCCTTTTGTAATCTTTGGATCCTTAATATGGTTTGATTTCCTTCTAATATTCGCCATTGGATACGTGCATATGATTCCAATCATAATATGAGAAATTCCCACCCTATGGAGGAACTCTCACTATATTGGCCTTCTACAGTTTCCACCCATTTTGGCACTAGATACCAATGGAGGAGAAGTTTTATAGGGTTTAAGGGAAATTGGTTTTATGCATTGAGTTTTGTGGTTGAGATTTTTATTTTCATGGTCATGCATATTTGTTGTTGTTATGCATATTGAATATATAGAGGAAACTCCACCACCGGTAATGGTTGACAAGGGAGATTGAAAGAGCATATGCACAACCATTTGTGGTTTTCATAATTAATGACAATCTCTATGCAGTCGTGGCGAACCTAGAAACATTTTCCATTGGCAACAACCGCAGAGCCGATCCCTCTCTGGCCAGTGCGATGCAAATAGACCACCATCGTTGACCATGATCGAAGTCATCATGGTTTTCACCGGCAACGACACCTTCTGGAACCCACATTGTTGCTTCTCTAGATCGAGACAAACTTAGTAATTGGGATGCACACATCTTTCGATGAACTAGGGTGGAATATGTTCTCCTCCTTCATATAGAACTTGAAAAGTACACCGTTCATTGTGACATAACATGCAAAATTTGTTGGTCATTGCCACGTCTTCTGAAGTTTGGAAGTTCTTGTCATGTTATACATGTATGTTTTTGTTTTTGCTCGTGTATTTTGAATCTTGTGCTCCTTTGGCGAGACATGCTACGTAGTAGAATCTCATACAAAGTTTCAAGCATGTCCTATTAGCTATAATCATCACCACCACCATTAGCACATCACATTAGCGCAAAGTAAACTCATTGTATCATCCCGTATCCAACATGCGTATTGTTGATGATACACCAAATGAGTAGGGTGATGGCAACATGGATGTAGAAAGGAGTATGATGCCAGTAGATGGGACTCTCGCATCACAAAAATTGTCTCATATGTCTCAATCCAGTAACGGGATGTTATTGTTTAGTTTTTATCAAACGTGTGGCTAACGAACACCAGAGTGGATAGCTTTACCATGGATAAATTTGTGAAGGCCAGTGTAAGTATAACTTTTGTCGATTGAGAGGGTAGGTTGTATTTTTTCATTATGTAGATTCTACAGTCAGATAGTCGAATGAGAAAAGCAGAGGGAGAGTGTGAAAGCCAGGAAAATTTTGGTTATGATTATTGTGCTAAGGACATCCAAAATGAGATGACATAATTTTTTACGCATCATTGATATGCAAATACCCGAAAATCCACATTTCTTCGTAGCACTAGATGCTCCAATTGTGTAAAAATACATTAAAATGTCATTTTTTGTAAAAATCCCGGTGTATACCTACATATTCTGTGCGTGCATATGAAGTTTTGTGAAAAAAGGTTTTTTGCACCATGTGTAAAAAGGACGCTTCTCGGTGCCACAAAACTACTTTTCATAAGACATTTTATATCTTCATTTCCTATGATACTACATATTTTTTCATTCACAAAATGTTTGAGGACATATAAAATACACAATCATGTACATTGTGAAAAAACAAAATATTTTTTGAAAATATTTTAAGCATTTTGAAATGCATTTTCCCTAATGGGAGCATCTGTCACATGTGAGCCAAAATGGTGCCTTTGTATATAGCACATTATTTTCCTTTTGTGAGGAAGGCATTCTCATCCCTTTCAAGGAGGCAGCGTGGATTCGACTTCCCTTAGGGGTAGAGAGTATTTTGTCATATAAAAACTTGCAAATGTTCTTGTGACATGACAAGAAATATTGATGGTCATTTTCAATTGTTCCAAATGACAACTATTGGTGTTCCATATATGTACTACACTTTTTCCCATATGTATTTAGAATCTTGTGCTCCCTCAACGAGACATGCCACAGTAACATAGAAAAATTCAAAATTTATTCTCATCCACAATCATTGTGCCCCCACTAAACCATCTCTTCATCGCATATGTAAACTCATTGTCATCATCCCCTATTCGATGTTAAAAGTGCATGGAGGCCCCACGTGTGGTTTTGATAATTATTGATGATTCATATGGACTAATTAATCACTGAGTTATATATATATATCAATTAATAAATAGAGAGGGTCTATGTATCAGTGATTTAATTGTTTCTTGGTCGCTTTTATTTATTTCTTCAAAACATTGTTCGCCTAGTATAAACTAATAATATATTTTCTTAAAATAAAGAGTACGGGTCGATTATACGAATATGTTCATACCTATCCAAATGTTCACTATGATGCTATAATTTTTTTATTTCATGGAAAAGGAGAAAATTGTAGTGTTTTGTTCTCCGAGTTCGAAAAAAATAGGATCTAACATAGATCTCAATGACCGATTGTCCTCAATGTCGCATATATATATATAGTAATTATCATATCCCCGCCTGCTCTTTCTCACCCACTCACTCATAAATAGTGTCCAAGGATAGCGTGAAGCTCTCTTCAACCAAGGATGACGTATAGCGCTTTTCAGCCAAGGGATACTACACTGTATTCATCATAGAGGTGTCACCTAGCGGCCTTGCACCTAGGGGACTCCGTCTTTGTCGCTCATGAATGTATTTTGTACTCATCATGATCTTCAGTATTATCATGTTGATCTTGAGATAGATACTATCTTCACTTTTTAGATTTTCCTTTTCTTTTTGTGTTTTGCAGGATTTTTAGGTGGATTGCATCCCCTGTGGACTTATCGCGACGGATATTGGTTACAAGATACAACCATTTGATAGATGCGTGATTAATGACATTAAAGTCAAAATAGACACCAAGATCATGTGTTGAAGGGATGCATATGATCAAGAAGAAGAAAGTGAAGAGAACTTCAAAATATACACCATATGATCAAGAAGAAGAAAGTGAAGAGAACTTCAAGGTATGAAGATTGCTTACATTGTTTAAACCCAATGCAATCAAGATGAAGTTAGTAAAAACAAAGAGTAATTATGAAAATATAGTCAACTAAAGGGACTAAATTATAGTCATGTTTCAACTTATGTGTTGATTCATGGAGGATCAAGATCTTGAAATAAAGATCAATGGTAAAATCCATCGATCAAGCCATTTCAACCTTTTCTATGTCCTGCTTCCAATTCACATCTAGTAGCTGCAAGAAAATCTCAAGCTGTGTTGCTCTTTTTTGTGTGGAGGAGATGACTTTAAAATAAAATCCTTTGGATAAAATGGAAGGATATTAAATTCCTAAATCAGATGATGGAATAGGATTTATAGAGATTTTAAAATTCAACAAACCTATGTTGGCTAAAAACATGGCTAGAGATTAATCCCTCACCTAGGTTATTTTTGCTCATGGCTTCTCATGGGCAAGTGTTTCTACAATGTTGATTTTTTCATACCATAAAGAAGAGAAATGTTTCTCATAATTGGAGGGATATATCTTGCATAGTAGACATACCATTAAAAAGGCTCTATTATGAGGGTAAGCAATGTTTCATCGATTAGGTTGTGGGGGGACCTATGGTCCAGGGAACTCTGGCTTCAAACATTGATAAAACCAACATATGTTGTTGTTTCCTATGGGAATGAACTCATGAGTGAGCATACGACAAAACATGTACTGGAGAAACTATAAGAAATTTTTAGCATGACATAAATCAATGGTATTGAATGCATTCCTTTTGGCAAGGGTGCACAAGACATCTGGTTATAAAAGTGTGAACTATGTACAATATGTATATCTGTGATGCATGTAAAATGAATACATTGAAGGGTTCCGTAGCAGAAAACAAAAATTCCTACGTTGGAACCTCCTAAACTGCCCAAGATCTATCTATGTAGTAATGCGGTAATGGCCAAGCGTACAGAATACATACCCTTTTAGACCGTATGCGGTTAATGTTCCGAGGGGAACGTGGTTGAATTAGTCGAACTCGTAGCCAACCTCAAGGTCGCGAAGCTCCTCGCAGGTCACCCCTTGATCCTTCTTCATCATGCAGCAACTCCGGCTCACGACATCCAAGGTGCCTCAAGTGAGGCCCCTCATGGTTTCGTACACATACGGTGTACAATGACGACCTCCGACTCCTTGATCCCTACCGGGATTGCAGAAGTAGATCTCTGGCTTGGAATCCCTGCAGCGCAATGGTGTGCTGCAGGTGCGGTGTCTCTTGGATGGACAATCCTTACTTGGGACCGTGCCAACGCATGGAGACAAGAGAGAGAGAGAGAGGGAAGGAGAAAGTCAACCAAAGGACTTCTCCAAATCTTGGTGTGTCAAATCCCACCCATGGGCACCCCTTTATATAGGGGGAGGTGTGCCCTCCCCTTTGGGTTTCCCATGTGGGACTAATCAAGGGAGAGAGAGGGGGAGGCACCATGGGCCCTAGGGCTCCATGGGCCGACTGGCCAGGGGTGGGCCCCACCCCGTGCACAACCCTAGGCTGCCCGGGTGGGCCCCCTTGAGGCGGATAGGCCTTGGTCCTTTGGCCCTTGGCCCTTCCCTCCTTCGGTTTTCCCTCATGGGCCCTTTTTCCCTAGGAAGGTTGGCCCATTAGTGGAATACCCCTTCAAATTAGATTTTAATATTATATTTAATATTAATTAACATGTAAATACATATTACAAAATCCTGCTTGACCCGAAACACCTTTCGGTTCCCTTTCGATTTCCACTGAATGACTTTAGAACTTTCTCGAAACGATTTCGGTTCTCTCACGGAACTTTTCCGGTTTCCTTTTCTCTTTCATATGATGATTCCAACTTACAGAGGATCTCTAGATCATCGTACCCTTAAGTGTATTCCCCCATGGCTTGGGAATGGCACAGACATGATCTCCATCAATGATCAATAGCGGGACTAGGATGCCCATAATGACCCCTGTGCATTCCACGATGATAATGTCGTTTGAATCGTAAACAGTTGTTTCCCATTCCCTTTGCCACTTGATACCTAGTTCACCCAATATTTTATCTACGGTATCTCCATACTTTTGTTCGATCTCGTTACCGATGAACTTGTTTTCTCGTTTCTGTGTCATTGCATTCCGTGACCCAGTCACATGCTTGTAAGCTTCGTTAATGCAATGTCACCAAGATGGCCACATATGTATCTATCCGTTACATGGATTGGAAAATCCTAGTCTTGATATGTACTCCTCTACGGGCCCCTTTGGGAAACCTGAGTAGCACATTTTTGATCACCCAGTCACGGTGTGATACTTGATAACCATCTAAGCTCCATCTAGAACGGTGATTTGCATTAAGGATCAGGTTGCGAGATTTCCTTAGTTTATCTTTAATGGTGAACTTTGTAACTAGATCTTTTTAAGATACAACTGGTTGGGTTGTTTATCTATCACATCATTCAACTAATGACGTGACCTCATTGTCAATTGGTATAAATGCCCATGATCTCAAAACCCTAGATCATCCTCATGACCAATGAACTAGTTTGCTAGAGGTAACTAGAGACTTGGTTTGCTTACATACCACACATGTATTAACGTTTCATATTAATACAATTATAGCATAGTATGAAACTATTACGAACTAACTGAGATATGACAATAAAAACCTATTTATTATTTTCCTCTAGGGGATATCTCCTTCAGTCTCCCACTTGCACTAGAGTACAAATAATCTAGCTCGCATTTTACTCATCATAAACCATATCACATATGCGTTTATTGATCATGCATGATTATGGAAAACGTCATGTCCATGTTCTGTTTTACTAGATCATTATGTCTTCACAAATCATTAATGTCTTCCTAACTTTGACATTCATACCATTATCTCATAATGAGTTGAAGTATTTGTTTGGCAACAAAGTGAGACTTTGTTTCTAGTGTTTATAATGATGGTTGTTTTCACTATTGTCATCTAAACTTCGAAATACACTTTGCAATCCTTTGTGTATATACGGCAGTTATAGCAGCAGAACGAGGCCGGTTTCCAGGAGCCTACAGTGACTTTAGATCAACCTCGAGGGCTTTTTCATGGGCACTGTGCCCTGGGACACATCATTCTATGTTAAAGACGAACTAGTCCTGCCATAACAATATACAACACATCATATGGAGCCTTTATACTTCCATATCTATGTAGATCCCAGTGCATGAAATGCAATTATGCCACTTACTTTGCTTCTTGCCATTTAAGTACAAACTTAATTCTGGTTCAGTGATTAACTCAAGAATCACTTCAAGACATGTTCTTAAAATTAAGAGCTTGTCCTTCCAACCAGAACCTCGGGTCACATTACGTCGAGTATACAATATGGTTGCATGGAAGAACCTATGACCGAGGCATAGGAGATGCAACACATCTCTTTCTTCCTTTTAACCATCGTTGTAATACTAAGACAATGCTTCATATAGTAAGAACTTCTTTCTTACCTTGTTCCATTCTGAACTTCTTCAGAATATTGCTTAGGACATTCTGAACATCTTCAGAATCAAGTCCAAGAAGCATTCGACATTCAATGTTTATTAAACTCACTAATCTATCTCGATAGATCTCATTGTTTAATAACTTCAAATTCATCCCAATTTATCTACTTCAATGTTATTAACACCAATCACATCATTCACATATGTCGTCCACATATCCTAGAATGATTTCACGCTCCCACTCAAATATGGCATCCATATTTGAGATCCAGGGATTTCACTTAGCTCCCACTCAAAATCTGTCTACTACATATACAGATTTGGCCAAGCTAATTAGCTCCCACTCAAAATATGTCTCTTACATATTAAGATTGGACCAAGCTAATTAGCTCCCACTCAAATGCAGGTCCTCTCGAGAATCTTGGACATTCCAAAATTCTTTGATCACCATCAAATCGAGAATTCCAGTTACGAGATTCCAATATCCCTATATTGCTAGTGTAAATCTAATAGACTCAAGCATCGCTACATTTGTAGTCAACTCCTTGAATTTGTGCATACTTTGTGACAAATCAAGATTTTACGTCTCCATTAAGTTTCATTTCCATCTTATGACTTTGAAGTCATTCAAAAATATCGAGTAAACTTCTTTACTTAATAAGATCAAGTAACATATTACTTTGCAATTTTAAATGTAACTTAATATAGGATGTTATGACGTCTAGTCATTTCTCGCACTTAGGTCTATCACGCTTCTTTGTAGTTCATAGGTATATCTTGTTCAAATAACATGACAAGTGAATCAATAATACAATTCCGCTAACTTGTAGAATATATCATTGAATCCTATTTTCTTAGTAAAAGTATTTGCTGAAACTTTATGATTGTTATCAATAGTTTATCCTCTATTTGTAGAGTTCGGTTTCATGAAACAAATTCCACTGTGCCACTCAACAATCAAGAGGTAAGGTCAAATATCTTGTTTTGAACTTTTACTTTCTTCCACCTGTATCTTCATAAAGACACATCAACTTTGGATAACAATAGGTTTGACCCTTGTGGAACATGTATTCATAGTTGTCTAAGAAAACACTACAAAGACTTATTCATTCGCCACGATTTCGAATTATCGAAACCTCTAGAAACTCGAACATGCCATAACTCTTATGGTGTTGTTTCCACGAATCTTTAGATGTTCCTTTGTATGTCAACCGAGTGTTTGCTCATTTCGATCTCTAACTCTAAACGATAACTATAACCCTGATAAGAGATAATATTATAGCATATGTATCTAATACATAATGATTATGATATTTAGACATTCAACACTTTGAAATTGTCCAATTATTATAGTTTATGAAACATCTTTCATGAGTCCTTTTATGCTAAAATTAAAATAAATACTTTAGTCATGTCGATCGAATCGAAGAGACTTTTGTATTCTTGTTAATTCAATATCCTCCTTCACTTTGAAATCTTTTGAACAATTCAAAATAGTTTTAAACTTATGTTACATTAAGTAAATATTCATATTCACTTAAATCCACAATGAAGTATGAAATAATGATTTCCACTATTTGTTGAAAATACGATACATCACTATGTATAAGATTCAATATTTTTTTGCATATCATTGTTTTACCAGAATGCGGAGTTTTAGTCATTCCGCCCAATGATGCATGGTTTTGCAATGTCTCTAGATAAAGCATCTAAGACCCCGATCTTCATTTAGAATGAAGAACATGTAATAACCAAAATGACTTAAACTGTAGTGCCATATCATAATTAAACTTTGGATATCTTTTAGCATTCTAATACTTTATAAATGCTTAAACTATTATCATTAACATAGTGATGAGAATAACTCATTTATAATCGTAATGTGGCATAAAGGTCTTATTCATAAGAACAATACACCTGGCTTGTAACTTATTCATATGAACAATCCTTTTGCTAAAAGCAAGACACACAAACAAGGATTACAAAATTATATTCAAGTCCACTAATCCAAATGGTAATCTTTGAGGAAAGGGGTGATGTCAGCCATAAACTATTTTGCTTGCCGTCATCATGCCACATTGCCTCAATTCCAGCAATTCTCAAGCAGACCATCATGTTTCACAAAACGGGACAAGTATCCAATACTTATATAAACTGCAATGAGTTTTGCAAGAATTACATTTATAACTTTATATATCTTACATATACCCTTTTTCATTCATGACCTCCATTGCAATCAAGCCCTTCTGAGAGTTCATAACTCTAATGCAAGATTGCTAAGTGTTTCTCCAAATATTCTCTTTTTTATCCATCATGGAAGAAAACTCATCCAATGGCTCATACTTTGTGTGTCTGATCTTGCAGAATACAAGATTGTAATCCAACTCTCCATCGAATGGAGAATGGCTTGTTGGATTATTACAGAGAACACACAAGCATTGTGGAGTCATCGGATTATCTCCTAATGGTCATTGTATCAAGAAGAGAAGATCACCTTTTACGAGGATATCCCTCAGGTGTGGGTATTAATCTATGAAGTTGAACCCTTTTGCTAAGTTCCATATCAAGCAATAAATTTCCCATGGTCGCACAGGACCTCAATGGGATAGGCCATGATCTACTAAGATTTGCAAACAGACATCTAGACTAAGTTCATAATATGAGTTCAATCCTAATTGAGCTCCCACTAAAATTGTCATCCCCTGGACGATTTTAGTGATCACATGATCCCAATCCTCTGCACCTCTCCTGATCGTCACGACCATTAGTGCAGCATCAAAGGTAGACATTCCCCAATGTCAATCACATCAACCATGTGACTCATGCTCGACCTTTCGGTCTCTTGTGTTCTGAGGCCATGTCTACACATGCTAGGCTCGCCAAATCTAACTTGTGTGTATTTGTTGTGCAACATGGCTTACACCCACTGTATGCGAATGTAGTTATGTCTAGCCCCCGATCGTCACGGACGGCTTCATAACGGCAAACTTTCTTGGTGGTGCACACACAAGGGGAACACTATCATAGGAATTATATAGGGATTATCTTGTTTGCTACCGTTGAGTATCTTATACTAGCATATAATAAGATGTAAAACAGGTATCAATATCACATGTATATTGTGATATGATATGGTCCTTATTCTTGCGCCTTGATCTCCATCGAGCGCTCCGGCATGATCTCCATCTTTCCCCTAGTTTGACGCCAAGTCCACGATGCCACCACCCAGTCATCCATTGGAACGATGACTATTACTATACTACTTAGTAACAGAAAATTAAACTACTTTACCTTTTTAACGACCAATGCCATATCATAACACAAGCCCTCCTACAAAATAAAGTTGGATGCCTCTACTTTATCTTTAGCAAGTTTTACGTGGTTGTTAGGGCTTTCGCAATAGAACCGTTTCTAATCTACGAATTCCAACCACAACATAGATGCTACAGTTGTCTCTATTACACCCCTTTCAGGCCCCTCCATTGTAAATGCTATATCAACTATTGAATGAGAGACACTAGACACTTATACGGAATAAGCCGTATGTTGAGCGTGGAACCAGTCTCGCGTAAGAATATGCGTAAGGTCGGTCCGGCCGCTTCATCAAACAATACCGTGATATAAACAAGTACACGTTAGAGGGTAACAACTAAGGAATCAATGCCCGCACAATTCATGTGCGTACTGGCCGTACAACACTCCTACGCATAGATCGGCTTTGATACCACTGAAGGGTTCTGCAGCAGAAAACAAAAAAAATCTACGTTGGAACCTCCTAAACTTCCCAAGATCTATCTATGTAGTAATGTGGTAACTGCCAAGCATACAAAATACATACCCTTGTAGACTGTACGCGGTTAACATTCCAAGGGGAACATGCTTGAAGTCGTCAAACTCGTAGCCGACCTCAAGGTCACGAAGCTCCTCGCAGGTCACCCCTTGCTCCTTCTTCATCGTGCAGCAGCTCCGGCTCACGACATCCAAGGTGCCTCAAGTGAGGCCCCTCGTGGTTTCGTATACATACGGTGTATGATGACGACCTCCAATTCCTTGATCCCTGTCGGGAGTGCGGAAGTAGATCTACGGCTTGGAATCCCTGCAGCGCAACGGCGTGCTGCAGGTGTGGTGTCTCTTGCATGGACAATCCTTACTTGGGACCGTGCCAATGCATGGAGACGATAGAGTGAGGGAAGGAGAAATTCAACAAAAGGACTTCTCCAAATCTTGGTGTGTCAAATCCCACCCATGGGCACCCCTTTATATAGGGGGAGGGAGGTGTGCCCTCCCCTTTGGGTATCCCATGTGGGACTAATCAAGGGAGAGAGGGGGGAGGTGCCATGGGCCCTAGGGCTCCATGGGCCAGCTGGCCAGCGGTGGGACCCACCCCGTGCATAGCCCTAGGCTAGCTGGGTGGACCCCCTCTAGGTGGCTAGGCCTTGGCCCTTGGCCCTTCCCTCCTTCGGTTTTCTCTGATGGGCCCTTTTTCCCTAGGAAGTTTGGCCCATTAGTGGAATACCCATTCAAATTAGATTTTAATATTATATTTAATATTAATTACATTAATTAACATGTAATACATATTACAAAATCCGACTCGACCCGAATCACCTTTTGGTTCCCTTTCGATTTCCTCCGAACGACTTCGGAACTTTCCCAGAATGATTCCGGTTCTCTCACGGAACTTTTCCGGTTTCTTTTTCTCTTTCATATGGTGATTTCAACTTACAGAGGATCTCTAGATCATCGTACCCTTAAGTGTATTTTCCCACGGCTCGGGAATAACACAGACATGATCTCCATCAATGATCAATAGCGGGACCGGGATGCCCATAGTGACCCCTGTGCATTCCACGATGATAATGTCGTTTGAACCGTAAACATTCATTTCCCATTCCCTTTGCCTCTTGATACCTAGTTCACCCGAGATTTGATCTATGGTATCTCCATACCGTCGTTCGATCTCGTTACCGATGAACTTGTTTTCTCATTTCCGTGTCATTGCATTTCGTGACCTAGTCACACGCTTGCAAGCTTTATTAATGCAACGTCACCGATATGGCCACATATGTATCTATCCGTTACATGGATTGGCAAATCCTGGTCTTGATATGTACTCCTGTATGCACCCCTTTGGGAAACTTGAGTACAACCTTTTTGATTACCCAGTCACGGTGTGATACTTGATAACCATCTAAGCTCCCTCTAGAATGGTGATTTGCATTATCTTACAGTCTAAGGATCAGGTTGCGAGGTTTCCTTAGTTTATCATTAATGATGAACTTTGTAACTAGATCTCATTAAGATACAACTGATTGGGTTGTTTGTCTATCACATCATTCAACTAATGACGTGACCTCATTGTCAATTGGAATAAATGCCCATGATCTCAAAACCCTATATCATCCTCATGACCAATGAACTAGTTCGCTAAAGGTAACTAGAGACTTGGTTTGTTTATATACCACACGTGTATTAACGTTTCGTATTAATACAGTTATAGCATAGTATGTGACATGGGTATACCCTACAGGTACTCGAGTTTGGTATATACGGCATGAATGCCGCGGAAGCCCACGGCATTGCCAAGGCCCAAATGGAGAACTCGAGTGGCCCACGGACTCTCGGTTGCTTGCGAGACAAGAAGAAGCCAAAGATAGAAAGTTTAATGGGAAAACCCTAACCTCTAACCGACTCGACCTGCTACCCGAGACCTAGCCTATCTATATAAAGGGTAGGAGGGGTGGCGAGGAAGATACACGCAATCCTAGTTTCCACAACTCTCGTCAGATTACATATACGCGCCCCTGTAATCTTCGATTCCTTCGTTAATTCCAAGAGCAGACAAACAGGAGTAGGAACCTCTACGAGGCCTGAACCTGGGTAAACCTTGCATCCCTGTGTGCTTGTTTGCTAGCTGATTGATGCCTCCGGCGCTCCCTCTTTCTCCAAAACCCAAGTACATAACAATGGGCATTGACGAGTTAAACCCTCGTCCATTGGCGCTGTCAGTATGAAACTATTACAAACTAACTAAGATATGACAATAAAAACCTATTTATTATTTGCCTCTAGGGCATATCTCCTTCATACATAAACTGTGTAGTTTATGGTGTTATATTCCAACATATATGCATCTTATTATTATGTTTTACATTTATTTTTTGGGATTTACTAATGACTCCTTTTATTTGGTTCTAATTCAATCTAGCAAAAAATATGTTATTTTATTATTTTTTATTTTCTTGGATTTACGGGACTCTACAAAGAGCAAGATAAGAGTGCATGCTTTAGAATTTCAAGATACATCCAAAAAGCCAAGGTAGAGCATACAGAGGTTAATGGGATGTCCAAGAGGGTTGTGGCACAGCCAACACCATACATGCTATCTAAATCCTCGTGGCTATGGTACAATCGATTCCACTGCCATTCTCTTTGTTTTTACATAAAATCATCTATAAATAAGCCCCCTTCGGTGATCTCTTTGCGGTGCAAGGCAGAGATCGAAAACAATGAAATAGAAAAAATGTTGTCCGCCACTAGAGAAAGATTGGAGGGGGAACCTCTACCATAATCTCCTTCGGTGGCTTCTCCTCCTTCACCAACGCCTGCATGTTGTTATTCATCATGATGGGGGAGTATTCCACCCCCTAGAATATGGGTTTGTGGTGGTAACATGATCCAATATCTCTATGTATGATCATTTTTGAAGTCCATATGATGTGCATTGCCTGATTATGGAACTATCTATATAATTCCTATGTTGGATATTATGGTATCAGAAAATACTTGTTATGCATTTACCATTGTGTTCAGACTTTATGGTTTTTCATACTTTGGAAATACAAATATGATACATGTAGTGGTTTGATCTATGCATAATACCTTTTTCCCCATGACATGAAGTGTTTGACCGCACCAACTTTAGGTAGATGGGAGAGATGTGAAAGCACAATTTATAATCATTGCACGAGTGTTTAGAGTGTTTTCCATAAAGGAGTATGATATCTATGTATGTAGATGAGGGGTGACCGACTGACATATGACATATACATTGAGTGACAAAAAACGATGCAACCAAACATCCTTTATCTAGGGGTAAAAAGAGAGAAGTATAACATGGTGGAGTGACAAAGTAACCATACGCTGGCCTTATGGAAGTGACACAACAACACCTATGCCTATTTGTTTCAACTATGTTTTAGGGCATGCATCTGCCATAAAAGTTATCATTAAAGCATGAAATTGTGCGTAATATTATCATCACTAATATGATCATCACCATAGATGGAGAGACAACATTGACTGAACCCAGGTATGTTCTTCCTATAATATTAAACTTCCGTATTTTCCTCTTGCATTTTGAGGATTGGGGCACATTTACATTTTCTATCTTGTTTTTACTTTAAAATATAAATTTAAACCCTCATTGTTAATTTGTTTTGTTTAGTTCATAGACAACTAAAAATTGTGACAATCTAGTTGGAGAGAGTAATAGTTTTTCTATCTTACTCATACAGATCGATACCCTACTTCCACATTGAGAGGTGCTACAGTAATACCCTGCTCTTGGGGATTATCTGTCAGCTAGTTTGCAATATTTCAAGCAATGTCAACTCGCCCTCTAGCTCGTGGGTCAATGCTAGACCTGGTTGGAAATCTATTTCGAAGATGATAGACCCTCTAAAATTAAGTATTTCAAGTGGTGGGTGCTAAAAAAACTTCCCTCTAGAGATTTTTTTGGGGCGCACACGAAAACAATTCCTTCATGTGATAGATGTGGTGCTCACAAGCAGACAACAAAGCATGACCTCATTGAATGCAGGTGGATGCAACTCTTATAGAGTAAATCTAAGAAGCTCTGAGAAACAAAAATCCTAGACCTCCATCCATAATCTTGGGCCTATAGGATATCATTGACAACCACGTCATTAATTCTAAAGATGCTTGCCTAGTTTTTTGTGGCATGCTAGCGGTGTGGAAATCCTATAATGATCATAGACACGGGGATAGGAGAAGGATTTATAATCAAATTGGATCATTAGGAAACTGCTGTAACTTATGAATTGTGGAACTCAAGCCTAAAATAGCATAATATTTCTTCTCCGGAAAGGCTAGCATGTTCGAGCATATGGAGATTAACATCACTAAAGTGATTGTCGGTGGAGCTTTCAAGTATGAAATTGACGAGGATGGTTGTTGGTGTTGTGGCACGTAATAGTGATGGACGCTCTATCATAGGCCAAGCATGCTAGTATAAAAATGCTAAAATGCCCTCTTATGTAGGAAAATGCAATTTGTGATGGTGCAATAATGGATGAGGGTGCTATGTTCCAGAATCTGATCCCACATAGTGAATCTATTGTTATAACAAAGATGTATATGAGGAAAAATAAACCACTGATCTCAAATTGTTTCGATCATGCATGAAATCAAGGAACTTAGTAGGGAACTCCATTCTTTCTATATTGTTTTTAATAACAAGACTATAATTGTTGCAGTTCCTTTATATGCTAGATATGTCATTAATAAGAGGCAATGGAGCTCATGGATAAGTTGCGCCCAAGACTTTATTTGTGACATCCTACAATATGATTGTAACATCCATGTTAATGAATGTAACCTATCCTTGAGTTATGAAAAAATGTCCCCAAAATAGGCAATATTTTTGTCACAAATAGTATACTTTACCGCTTATATACATCGTTTATTTTTTGCTATACAACTTATCATTTAGCACTTGTAGATATCGATCTGGCTAACCAATCAAAGAGAGAATAATGAATAAATAAATTAGTTGATCACTAGTAACTACCAAAAAGATTGTCGTGTATTTGACACATGTACATGATACATTGAATACTCCCTCCTTTCAAAATATAAGATATTTTAGGTTTTATAGGTTTAAGGGAAATTGGTTTTATGCTTTGAGTTTTGTGGTTGAGATTTTTTCCTTTCAGGTTCATGCATATTTGTTGTTATGCATATTGAATATATAGAGGAAACTCCACCACCGATAATGGTTGACAAGCTAGGGAGATTGAAAGAGCATGTGCACCACCATTTGTGGTTTTCATAATTAGTGACAATCTCTATGTAGTCTCGGCGAGCCTAGAAACATTTTTCATTGGCAACAACCGCAGAGCCGATCCCCTTCTGGCCAGTGCGATGCAAATACACCACCGTCTTCGACCATGACCAAAGTCATCATGGTTTTCACCGGCAACAACGCCTTCTAGAACCCACATTGTTGCTGCTCTAGATCGAGGCAACTTAGTTATTGGGATGCACACATATTTCGATGAACTGGGGTGGAAGATGTTCTCCTCCATCATAGAAAACTTGAAAAGTACACCGGTCATTTGTGACATAACATGCAAAATTTGTTGGTCATTGCCACGTTTTCTGAAGTTTGGAATTTCTTGTCATGCCATAGATGTACGTTTGTGTTTTTGCTCGTGTATTTTGAATCTTATGCTCCTTTGGCGAGACATGCTACGTACATGAATCTCTATAAAGTTTCAAGCAAGTCCTATTAGCTATAATCATCACCACCACCATTAGCACGTCACATTAGCGAAAAGTAAACTCATTGTGTCGTCCCGTATCCAACATGCGTAGTGTTGATGATACAACAAATGAGTAGGGATAGCAACACGGATGTAGAAAGGAGTACAATGCCAGTAGATGGGAGCCTCGCATCACAAAAAATGTCTGATATGTCTCAATCCAGTGGCGATGTGTTATTGTTAGTTTTTTATCAAATGTGGGGATAACGAACATCAGAGTGGATAGCTTCGCCATGGAGAAATTTGTGAAGGCAGTGGTAAGTATAACTTTTGTCAATTGAGAGGGTAGGTTGGATTTTTTTCATTATGTAGATTCTACACTTAGATGGTTGAATGAGAAAAGTAGAGGGAGAGCGCGAAATCCAGGAAAATTTGGTTATGATTATTGTGCTAAGGACATCCACAATGTATATGACATAATTTTTTAAGCATCATTGATATGTAAATACTCGAAAAATCCACTTTTCTTTGTAGCACTAGATGCTCCAATTGTGTAAAAATACATGAAAATGTCTTTTTTTATAAAAAATTCCCGGTGTATACCTACATATTTTGTGTGTGCATATGATGTTTTGTGAAATTGTTTTTTTACACCATGTGCAAAAATGACCATTTTCGGTGCCACAAACCTACTTTTCACAAGACATTTTATATCTTCATTTCCTACGATACTACATATTTTTTTTCATTCACAAAATGTTTGAGGATATATAAAAGACACAATCATGTACATTGTGAAAAAACAAAAATAAAATTTGAAAATGTTTTAACCATTTTGAAATGCATTTTCCGTAATGGGAGCATCTGTCACATGTGAGCCAAAATGATGCCTTTGTATATAGCACATTATTTTCCTTTTGTGTGGAAAGCATTCTCATCCCTTCCGAGGAGGCGACTGGGATTCGACTTCCCCTAGGGGTAGAGAGTATTTTTTTTATATAAAAACAAGCAAATGTTGTTGTGACATGACAAGAAATATTGATGGCCATTTCCACTTGTTCCAAAGTTTCACAACTATTGGTGGTACATATTTGTACTACATTTTCCCATATGTATTTAGAATCTTGTGCTCCCTCAGTGAGACATGCCACATATTACAGTAACATAGAAAATTTTAAAATTTATTCTCAGCCACAATCATTGTTACGCCCATTACCATCTCTTCATCGCATATGTAAACTCATTGTCATCGTCCCCTATTCGATGTTAAAAGTGCATGGAGGCCCCATGTGTGGTTTGATAATTATTGATGATCCCTATGGACCAATTAATGACTGATTTATATATACATATTTCACTTAATAAATAGAGAGGGTCTATGTATCAGTAATTTAATTGTTTTTCAGTCGCTTTTATTTACTTCTTAAAAAAATGTTTGCCTAGTATAACCTAATAGTATATTTTCTTGGCGGACCAAAAATTAAAGAGTACTGATCGATTATATGAACATGTTCATACCTATCCAAATGTTCACCGTGATGCTATAATTTTTTTTATTTCGTGGAAAAGGAGAAAACGGTAGTGTTTTGTTCTCAGGGTTCAAAAAAAATTAGGATCTAACATTGATCTCAATGACTGATTGTCCTCAGCACATATACATATTATTTATCGTATCCCCGCCTTCTCTTTCTCACCCACTCACTCGTAAATAGTGGCGAAGGATGGCGTGAATCTCTCTTCAACCAAGGATGACGTATAACACTTTTCATCCAAGGTGGCGTGAAGCTCTCTTCAACCAAGGATGACATATAGCGCTTTTCAACCAAGGGAGACTACTTTGTCTTCATCATAGAGGTGCACCTAGCAGTCTTGCGCCTAGGGGACTCCATATTTGTCGCTCATGAATGTATTTGTACTCATCATGATCTTCAATATTATCCTGTTGATCTTGAGATATATACTATCTTCACCTTTTAGTTTTTTCCTTTACTTTTTGTGTTTTGTAGGAATTTTTAGGTGGATTGCATCCCCCCATGGACTTATCGCGACGATCTTCTCTCATGATACTGGATACAAGATGCAACCATTTGATAGATTCGGTGATTAATGACATTAAAGTAAAAATACACACAAAGATCATGTGTTGAAGGGATGCATAATATATGATAAATATTGCGTTCATTGTTTAATCCGAATGCAATCAAGATGAAGTTAGTAAAAACAAAGAGTAATTACCAAAATATAGGCAACTAGAGGGACCGAAAAGTAGTCATGTTTCAACTTATGAGTTGATTCATGGAGGACCAAGATCTTCAAAGAAAGAGAAATGGTCAAATCCATCGATCAAGCCATTCCAACCTTTTCTATGTCCTACTTCCAATTCACATCTAGTAGCTGCAAGAAAATCTCACGCTGTGTTGTTCTTTTTTGTGTGGAGGAGATGAATTTAAAAGAAAATCTTTGGAGAAAATGGAAGGATATTAAATTCCTAAATCAGATGATGGAATAGCGCTTAGAGAGATTTGAAAATTTAACAAACCTATGTTGGACATGACTAGAGATTAATCCCTCACCTAAGTTCTTTTTGCACACGGCTTCTCATGGGCAAGTGTTTCCACAATGTTGATTTTTTCATACCATAAAGAATAGAAATGTTTCTCATAATTGGAGGGATATATCTTGCATGGTAGGCATACCATTAAAAAGGCTCTATTATGAGGGTTGTCAAGGTTTCATCCATTAGGTTCTGCAGGGACCTGTGGTCCAGGGAACTCCGGCTTCAACCATTGATAAAACCAACATATGTTGTTGTTTCCTATGGAAATGAACTCATGAATGATCATACGACAAAATGGCACAAAACGGGTATTGGAGAGACTAAGAAATTTTTAGCATGACATACATCAATGTTATTAAATGCATTCCTTTTTGCAAGGGTGCAGAGGACATCAAGGGTTGGGAGACCGTTTAGAAAACTGTGAACTATGTACAATATGTGTAACATCTCAAAACTTTAATCCAAGCTTATCAAGATCCAAATCATGAAATTTAGGGTTAACAAAAACTTTTCCAAATTAAAAATGAAAACATTCATGTGTATGTGCATTTAATTTAGGAATTGATTTCAATTTCCATGGTTCTGTGATTCTTTGCTTGTAAAATGTTTCTTAGGTGAAATAAACATCATATAAATCATTCCCAAACTTTTCCCAAAGAAAAATAACTCAAAATGAATAATTGAGGTGAATGGTCATTTTGGCCAAATTCACTCTCATGCCTACTTTGGCTATTCCTAGTACTCAAAACTTAACATAAACATTGGTGGATATTTACACCCCTTGATAGTACACATAATGAGGTACCAAGGCCCACTTTTTGATCTGCTAAAAACATTCAAATACTTATTTTAAATGGTATGTGAAAATTGAATTCAATGCATATGCCTAGATCACCCCTATTTCAAAAACCATCCAATTGAACTCCATTTTCAAACCCTTGCAACCAGAGACTACCTAGTACTAGTGGAGATCACTCAAAAATTTTAAAACCAAAATTCAAACTTTTGCTTCTTGCGGCCATTTCATCAAACAGGTGGCAGACACAAATCTTGCAAAATCCTAAAACACTATAGTGAGCAGTAGCTTGGCCACCATTTGGGCCTAACTTGGTCCCCTTGTCCCTCCAGTTAAAACCCCGGCCCTAACTCTCTCTCCCTCTCCCCTGCCTGCTCCAGTACCAAGCCGCCAGACGCCATGCGCCAGGTCGACCACGAACAGATCGCCTCGGCCCGTCCCACGCTCTCCTCCGCTCGCTGGCAGACATGCGCCATCACACCGCATCGCCTCGACCAACCCCCGACCAAAATCGAGCGGAGGACAAGCCCCAGTTGCTCGCGCCCATGCCTCTGTCCGCCATGCCGATCACCCCGGAGCGCCGCGCCCGCCAGAGCAGCACCGACCTTGCCTAGCCCTAGCCTTGCGTGGCAGCACCCGCAGCAGGCCCAGCAACCGCCCAGACATTGTCGTTCGCCGCCTCGAGACCAGCAGCCCGAAGGAACCGCGTCGAACACCGCCGTACGCGCGTAGTTCACCACACGCTCCCGACCAGTAGAGACCTCGCCTTGCCGCGCCTTTAAGCCCTAGAGGACCGCCAGGGGACAGAGCATCCATCGCCGCCCACGCCCATGCCGAGAGAGCCCCGCATTGTCGTCACCGATGACCTCACCGGCGCCCGCTCTGCCCTCACGTCGACCCTATATAAAGCGGCCACCCTAGCCTCTATTCTCCTCACTCACTCACTCCCCACCTCTCTCTGAACCTTACCCACCTCTCGCTGAAGCCGCTCGAGCTCTGTCTCGCCGGAATTGGAGTCGGAGCCACCGCAGTAGGAGGAGAAGGGTGTCTGCGATTTAGGGCACCCCAAGCTCCGCCGCAATCGCGCCTCGCCTCGCCGTCGTCTACCAGCCCGTTTGCCCGCCTCTCCGACCTTGCTGGAGCCCTGGTATGCCCCATATCGACCCCCACTGCCGCGTCTAGGTCAAGCTCTCGCCAGAGTAATCCGTCGTCGACGATGACCTCCCACCGTTAGATCCCCTTTAGATCGTGTGGTCCAGGATGCTCGATACCGTTTCGGTGATTTTGTGCCGCTGACTGGTGGAGCCTGCATGTCAGGTAGCCCGTTGCATGCACTGTGCGTAGATGGGCCGGCCCAGTTAGTTCCCGCGCGTGTTTAAGATTCAAATTTAGATTTTTCTATTTAGAGTTAATCTAGTTTATGTCCACTAGTTTAAAAATTAAGTGACAAATCCAAATTGCATGAAACCAATTTTGTCTGAAAGGTATTGAAAAGATCTATCCAAGTCCGTTGGATTTAATTCAATTAGAGTTATAGATCTCTCCTAGTAAAAATAACAAAACAGAAGCATTTTCACCTTGCAACATTTTTATAAAATCAACTAAGATAGGTTTTGAGTTGATTCCAACTCTAAAAAATCACATTTGATCATATCTATCTAAATATGTAATAATATTAAGGTTTACATGCAGTGACTTTGGACTAGTATCAAAATAATGCTATATAGGCATTTCTAGTCACTTTAAATCATTAAATATTGAACTTAAACCAAAGTAATTATGATCCAACCCTTAAATCACATTCTCACATGTTATAATATGTGGTGATGACATGTGTCCACATGATCCCATATTTTAAGTGGTGAATATTAAATCTTAGTTAATTTTTCAATGAGTAGAAATTACTTTTCTAAATAAAAAGGAGTGAAACTATTAAATTAAACTTATGATGCTTGAGATGATAATAGATCATCAAATGTGTGTCTTAGAATGCTAATTAGACTAGTTAAGTATTTTTGGTGATTGTGTACTCCGTATGTATTTATAGACGATAGTACCAACCAAGCTTTCGAGGAGGAGGAGTTCTACCAAGAAGAAGGAGAAGAAAACTTCAACCACTACACTGCACAAGGCAATCCACCATTAACAATGCAGGCTAACACTTGCAAGTATAATGCTTAGCAAGCTAAGATTAAAGTAGATGGTTTAGCAAAGATGCTTTAGGCATGCTTTGGTCACACTCCTTTGACTATTAGATACCCCAAGTCTTATTTATAAGCTTTAGTTCCTTTACTTTACCCAAAGTTCTTTATTGGTTTTGAAGGTAGCATAAAGAGTATAAAACTTGACCTATTTAGAACCCCTTTAGGTGTCATTCTATGGCATGAGATTGAACCCATCTTTTACACCTTAGTGAACACTCTTAACTTAGAAGTTTAGAGTAGATCAAAAAAACTTGAGTCACTTTAGATGGGAACACTTGGTGAAAATGAATAATGAAAAACCTTGGAATGATGAGTCATTCTGTTGAGATGTTTTGACATGTGTTGAGAAACACACATGGTTTATGATGATGAAAATGTTGAGGCATGAGCCTTAACCCTTTTACAAAACTGATGGTTGGATTCAGATGCGATACCATTCCAAATACCATACAACCACAATACCTAAATTGGGTAAGGCTTAGCCGAAAGTTTATATTCATTAGTATTAGTTCCCTCGTGGGAGGTTTGAGCTGAGGCTACCTCTCAATGTTGTCCACCTATGTAGTGCCCAAGATGACAGATGGTCATGGTTGGGAGGCCATGCTCATAGGAGAGGTGCTTATACTAGGGTGTGTAAAGGGAAGGTTATGTTTGATTATCTGCATACTAAGTATGATGATTCAGGGTTATCCCTGACAGATGTATCGAATCTTGTGGTGAAAGTGTACCACCTCTGAAGAGTGTCAAACTATTCGAATAGCCGCGTCCGCGGATATGGACAGTTGGAATGGCCATACTGTTTCGTTGTCAGATGTTTTCCAAACAAATTAGGAAATGAATGATGAATCTTGACTTGACCACAACATGGGCTGTGTTTATGACAATAGCTTCCCAACTTAAGTGATTCTAGAACTTCATTTTATCTTTCTTTGCTTCAGAACTCAGCTTAGGTTTCAAACTTAACTTTATAGTTAAACTTAGATTTAGCACTTTAACTTAGAACTATATTATTTGTTAGAGGTAGTTTGTGAGTACTTAAAGAGTACTCGTGGCTTTTGTCCCTGGCTATTCTCATGGCCAGACTATGAAGGAGACTATCAAGATGATGGCCCGCAGGACGGCTATGATAACTAGGACTATCTGCCTTCGTCAGCATTGCCTGTGCCCCTGGAAATGGATCCCACCGCTACACTTATCTTTTATTTTCTGCTGCTGGTTATATTAAGACTGGATCATGAGATCCTTATTTCTGTAAGACCTTATGTATGGTTTGTAATGGATGATGTACTGTGATATCCAATCCGTTATGACTCGCAAAAATGGTAATCCTGGGATTGCGAGGTATGGCATAACGGGCATCTGGGATTAAAAATCCGGGTGTTCACAAGTTGGTATCAGAGCCATCCTAACCATAGGAGACCCTAGTTAGAATAGACGTCTAAACAAAAACTTAGTTTCAAAACCAAAGTGAGTATTTATGAAAAACTATATCCTCTCTTATCCTTGTGGATTCATTCTTTCTCAAAAATTCATGTTCCCCAAAATTCTTACATTACTACTTAAAATTTGACACACTTGATCACTTCACTAACTTCCTCATCCTAAATTCTTGTAGATGGAGTCTCAGTTCAACAAGTTCTACCAGTTGGGAAGCGGAGGTCAGCTGATCTTCGAGAGGGATCTGGATTCACAGTCGGAGTTACTAGGACGCCCACATCCAGAGTTTCTTGGAGCTCAACTTCCAGGACCCCCAGGAGGAGACTTACAGTGGCTAGTCACCACAGACCTTAGAGGAAGCATCGAAGCACCAACTTATGGGAGAATTCAGTTCTCCGTGAGAGAGAACAACTGGCTAGATGGATTAGCCAGGGCAATGCATGAAGCTCTCGCACGTCTATGTGCCCTCAGTGTCAACCAAATCCAAGGAACCCGGTTTGCCCACTATGCAAGACGTGACTTCATGGGAATGCCGATGGAGATGCCAAGCCATCCAGCACTGAAGCGCCACGTGGAGAACCTTGACTTCCTGTTGTATGACCGTCAGAAGGAGCTGGACAATGCTAGAGAGTTAACCAACCAGAACCGTGCCATTGCTGACCAGAAGGCCTAGACTTTTGATACGTCCATTTTGCATCACTATTCTATGTCATAATTCACTATTATTCATTGATATATTTCATATTGGGGAAGTTGCTGTCCCGAAACAGATTTTTGTGCTTCACCATAAAAATTTGTGAGAGATCTCTGTATGTCGGATTGAGCTGTAATTTTTTGTGCTTCTGCCCCAGGTTGTTATTTAACTTTCTTTAGTTTTGCACTTTTTGATTTGAGCAAAATAAGATTTTCGAAAAATTTTATCTCTACCTGCTGGTCTGTTTTGACAGATTTTGCCAATCTTGCATTTGCTTCTTTATTCGATTTCTTTTTTGAATTCTTTTTGGGTTTTCAGAAGGAGTTGCTACAGTAGCTTTTGTTTTGATGGTTTTCAGTTGAAGTTGGACTCAAAAGGTTTTATCACTTCACTTATACTAATGTTGCTAATGAGAACTGTGTGGAGTTTTATGTGAAAGAAATTTCCAGGAAGTGGAGATAGTGGTGTAATAAGGAAGAGAAGGGTTTTATGACTCAAGTAATAAGTGTATGAAGAAGAAGATATCGATTTTATTCAAGTGGTGACTCCGTAAGAATCTACTAGATACTAAACTCGGAGACCTGCAGAGTCCGCTTTCAAATAGGTAACAGTTCTGGTAAGAAAAGTTTCGTGAAAATACTATCCAACTATATGTTTGTAGTTTTTAGTCAATAAGAGAAGCTACAAAGCGAAAAAGGGATGGAAATGGAACCAGGGTGGCTCACACCACCCTGTGGTGCGGGCCCTCCCCTGGCCGCGCCACCAGGTGGTGAGTCCAGCCCGGACTCCGCCTCCGACTCGTTTTCTCCCAGTACCTTCCTTTTGATATGAAACTTCGTAATATATAACCCTCCAGATCTCCCGAGGTTCGTATATCGTGTTTTCGTCGTGCTTTTGTTTCGATCTGTTTTTGCCAGGACATACTCTTTGAAAGTTTAGAAGCACAATGGTGTCCGCCAAGGATAAAGGGAAGGAGCTTATGGAGGAAGACCTCCAAGACCCCGGGAAGGAGAAGGAGATCAAGAGTGAAAGTGAAGAGGAGCAAGGCCAACACCCACACACTGGCACTACCATTGCAAGAATTGGAGTGGTGAAACCTGCCAGGGTTAGAAGGACGGCAAGGATGCAGACTGGGGGGAAAGTTCCCCGTCACAGTTTGGCTCCAAGGTCACTTCCTCCACACACAAAGAATCCCTTCCTCCACACACCAAGAATCCCTTCCATACCTTCATCCATAACCATGCATGAAAAGAAGACTCCAAGAAGGAAGAACAGAAAAAGAATCACGAGAGCTGGGATCCACAAACTGAATTGATCATGAGCCGTATTTAGCACAACTCGGAGTTGATTCACACTCTCACTTTCGAGATTGAGGACTTGGGGAAACTGATCAGAGAGCTCATCAAGAGGATACCACCACCACCTAAGGAGTAATTCGTCATCAGGTTTGGCATCCCCTTGGTTTGTTCCAAGCTTGGGGGGGTGCCGCGGTATCATATCACTATCTTCTTTTTACCTTATTAATAGAGTCATATCATGAATAGAGGAGTTATTTTGTAGTATGGTTTGCATTATGGAAGTGTCCCCTCTCTCGTTAGATATGTATCCCTTGGTGTGAGTTGCCGTTATGGATTATTGATGAGAAGTTCTATCATTCACTCTTTTTCATAGCTTATATTAGTTTTCAATTCGTGGTTATATGATTGATCTTGTTGTTAGTATTGGTATCACTTTGGGATCATTGAGTTAATTTAGTTGGTTTTGGCAAACCTGGCTCGCTCAGTAGCAACACTATTTTTGAGAGTTGAATGAAAAAGATAGAAGTACTCTAAAGAAAAATTAATTTCATCATCTTTCTTTCTTAATTTGCTCATAAGTCTAGTATTCTCTAGTTAAGATTTTTTGTGCTTCCAAGGAAGATTGCATGTTTGTCTTTATCACTTGTATGTTTGTTTGTTCCCTTCAACTCTTATACTTGCTACCTAGCCTTGCTAGCCAAAAACCTGTACTGAGAGGCAATTCTTCTCGTGCATCCACCTCCTTTAAACCAAAACCCTTGCCATTTGTGTCCACCATACCTACCTATTAGCATTATTGGTATTCCAAGTAAATTCTTGTTTTATCTACCTCCCAAATTAAACTTGTTATGTGAAAATTAGTGATTAAAGCTCTCACGAACTTGATGGCACAGTTTACTTTCTTGCATTTCATAACTTGAACCATTGGGTCCTTCTTTGTTGCGTATATGCTTGCGCTTTATGAGTTGAAGTTAGCCGAACCATGTATCATGGGGACCGCTTTCAACACTTCATTTGGTACCTTGTGCCTAGTTGATATCATGTTCTTTTGCTTATGGATCCTGGCGGTGTGAAATAAAAGTGGAACTTGTAAGATCATGGAGTTTATATGTGTGTTAGAGAAACGCCTAGGCCGCTAGCCTAAGCCATGCCTAATCATGGTGGAAACTTGCAGCATAACTATAGTGAGCATTCTATGAAGCATCCTCAATAAAAACCTATGCAAATAGCAAATAAAAAATCGCTAAGATGCTCACTGTCTGCTTGCCTTGTCATTTTGATTATGGGATAGCTCCTGTATCATGTGAAAGGGGTACCCCGTTGGCGGTTCTCAATGATATGCATGTATTTACAATGACAAGAGCTTGCTTGTGACTAAAGTTGAGTAGCATGAGGATCGGTACTCATAAGTAAGGGGCATGGGACTCCAACTTATAACTTGTCAAGCATATCCTCTTAGTTGTGTCACTTTAACCTTAATCACCTAAAGATGCCTATGATAGGCGCAATGAGAGCTGAAAGCTAGTAAGTATCATAATTTTTGGGAGCTCTTTATGAGACTTGGAATCCCTGCTTCCCTCTACGAAGGGCCTTTCTTTTACTTTGTAGTTGAGTCAGTAAACCTATTCCCTTCTATCTCAGCAAGTATTTTGAGTTGTTGTTATTCATTCATTCATATGATGATTTATTCAATCATGTCTCTTATGTTCCTTGTTTTGCTCATTGCTCTTATCTTGATGTTTACTACTTTGAAAGCTTTCATTGAAAAACCAGCTATTTGTGAACTCCAGCAAATTATCAACTATTCTTCGACCAAGAGCTAAGTTTTCCATTACCAATTATGATTCACTTTATGTATCTTTATTGTGTTTCCTTTACTTATTACAAGTTGAGTTATATAATAGTGAGTTGTCTTCTATTATGATCTATGTATTTGATGAATGTGATGCTTCTTGTCCGTATTCTTTTATTGACTCTTCACTCCATAAACCTGAGGCCATGTTTATTGAGCTCAGTTCGCTTGAGGACAAGCAAAGTCTAAGCTTGGGTGGAGTTGATACGTCCATTTTGCATCACTATTCTATGTCATAATTCACTATGTCATAATACTTACGTTATTTCATCTATTTTTGCATGGTTGATGACTTTTGGAGCATGGACCGATTAGTCAGGATTCTGATGGAAAATGTGCTGTTTGGAGTCAAAATTCACGAAGATCAGAAAATCCGGAAAAATATATGGAAAATCCTATTTTTTCTAGAAGACTAAGGATGCCAGAAGATGGAGTGGAGATGGCCCACAGGGGGCCCACACCACCCCATGGCGCGGGCAGCCCTAGGCCGCGCCTAGAGGTGGTGTGGCCACCCTGGCCCACTCCAGCCTCTCCCCTCTAGCGTATATTATCCTCCCGAAACCCTAAGACTCGGGGAGCGACCACAGAAAGATTCCGCTGCCTCTGCGGGGTGGAAAACACCGAGAGAGAAAGATCTCTCTTGGTAGACAGGTTTCTGCCAGGGGAATTCCTTCCCGGAGAGGGGAGATCGTCGCCATCAACACCACCATCAAGCTGGACTTCATCGAGATCATCATCATCATCATCACCACCATCATCACCATCAGCACCCTCATCACCATCTCCATATTGCTGTAACAATTGAGTTGAATCTTGCATAGTTCATAGGGAAACTTTCCCGGTGTTGATTACTCTTTGTAGTTGATGCTATTGAGTGAACCATTGAATTATTGTTTATGTTCAGATTGTTATACATCATTATTCCATCTCTGATCATGATGCATATGATGTCTTGTGAGTAGTTCGTTTTGTTCTTGAGGACATGGGAGAAGTCTTGTTGTTAGTAGTAGAGTTGTGTTGAGAAAGATTCAATAGATTGTTATTTAAGTTGTGGTGTACTTCTTCTAGTGGTGTCATGTGAACGTCGACTACATGACACTTCACCTATATGGGCCTAGGGAATGCATTGTGTATTTGGCTACTAATCGTAGGGGTTGCCGGAGTGACAGAAACCTGAACCCCCGTTAGGAAACCATTGCACAAGGGACGTAAGGGTCTTAGAGTTTAAAGCTGTGGTTAGGTTTCTACCTTAATTACTTTCTTGTAGTTACGGATGTTTGCAAGGGGTATAATCACAAGTATGTATTAGTCTTGGATGGGGCGGTACATTAGCACAGGTTCACCCACACAACACTTAGCAAGCTAGAGAAGATTAATCAACTATATGAAGTGAAAGCACTTGACAGTCTTCCCATGTGTCCTTGAGAACGTTTGGTCATCTTAAGTAATACCACCGGCTTGTCCTTTGCTACATAAAGGATTGGGCCACTTGCTGCATTCATTCCTACTGTCTTTTATTTACTCGTACTTTGTTTACTTGCTTTACCGAAAACCCCTAAAAATCCGTTTGCCAAGTATTTGTAGAGAATTCCTGATCCATACCACTAGCCAGCACCTTCTGCTCCTCGTTGGGTTCGACACTCTTACTTATTGAAAATACTACGATACACCCCCTATACTCGTGGGTCATCAACTTTCACACTGCTCGTCCAGGATCGCCAGTCTCTTCGCCGCCAGCGTGCCAAGAAGGATCGCACCATCGCCCATCTTCGCAAGAAGGTGGCCGACCTCGAGAAGACAGTCAAGGATTAGGCAACCCAACTTGCAGCAAAAGAAGAAGAAGATGAGGGTGAAGACATCCAGGGAGAAATGGATTCTTACCTCAGCAATGATGATGACTTTCTGGCGGAGGATGCCGTGGACTTCTACACTGACGATGAGGACTCTGACTTCATCGATGATGAGTAGATGCACTAGAGCACTGTCGTAGCATGAGATGTATCGGTCCCAATGTATCGTAGTTTGCAGCATGGTTCTTCAAACCATTTGTTTCCTTTGTTTGTTGTGGTGTGTGTTGTACCGTGTGCTTGTTTGCATGAATGAAAATGAAGTTAGTTGAAAAACCTGAGTCTAACTCAAAGTTTTAGTTTGAAACCAAAACCATGAACCTTAGAATTTCCCTCTTACCCCTATATCCATCTCAATCTTCAGATGACTCGTGGAAACCAAGGAGGGAGCAGCTCGTCGCAAGACCCAATGCTCCAGATCTTGCAGAATCTCATCGCAGACCGTGAAGCAAGCAGGGCTGAACGCCAAGCCAACTTAGCAACACTGCAACAGATCGCCCAGATGGCTCTCAACAACCAAGGGCATGGAAATCAGGATCATCAAGGATCCAAGCTGAAGAACTTCCAGAATACCAATCCCTCAATCTTTAGCATGTCGGAAAACCCATTAGATGCTGATGACTGGTTACAGACCATGGAAAATAACTTAGAAGTTGCAAGAGTTGATGAAAATGAGAAAGTTCTCTTCGCCACCCACTATCTGGCAGGAGATGCAAGATCTTGGTGGAACAGTATCCGCATGATGAACCATGGTCAAGTGATGACATGGGAAGCATTCAAAGTCAAGTTCAGCCGCACCCACGTGCCGCAAGGTCTAGTCAACAGGATGAGAGATGAATTTCGCGAATTGAAGCAAGGAAGAATGACTGTGGTGGAGTACCGTGACAAATTCCTGTCACTTGCCAGATATGCACCTGATGAGATCAACACGGAGGCCAAGAAGAAGGAGAGATTCTTGAACAGACTGCATGATGAGATGCAGACAGTCCTCGTCAACATCCGTTTCGAGGATCTTGAAGAGCTAGTCGACTCTGCCATTCAAATGAGAAGGGAAGATTAACCAGGCAAACGACAACCGCAAGCGTCGTATGATGCAGCAGTCTGGATCCAGCAGTCACCAGAAGTACCGTCCTAACCCCTCCCCAGGATATGCACCAAGGAACAATCGACCCCCAATGTCTCGCCCCAGCTACCCCAACCGTAGAGGAGGCCATGGGAAGCCCGGAGGAAACAATCACAACTCTGGCAATGCCAACAATTTCAACCGTGCACCTCCCAAGACCAACAACAACAACAACACTGCACCCAGAACTGGCAGCAATGTTGTACCTGTCGCAGTCAAGGACAAGTCCCAGATCACTTGTTTCGAGTGTGGAGTTAAGGGTCACTATTCCAATGAGTGTCCCAAGAAGACTGCAGCCAATGCCAATGTGAATGCCCCTGCTCAGCAGCAGCGTCGTGTTCAACCAGGAAGAAGATTTGCCCCAGGGAACCCTCACAACCGCAACGGCCGTCTCTTCCACATGAACGCAGAGGAAGCCCAAGAAGCGTCAGATGTAGTGCTGGGTATGTTTTCTGTCAACTCAGTTTTAGCAAGAGTGTTGTTTGATTCTAGAGCATCGCATTCATTTGTCACTGAAGAATTTGCATGCACTAGTAAGATTCACCCAACCAACCTGAAGCATGTCATGATAGTTCAAATCCCCGGTTCAACAACCAAAGCTAGAAAAATTTGCAAAGCTATGCCTATCAGAATACATGGGATAGATTTTTATGCCAACGTAATTGTACTTGGAACCAAAGGATTGGAAGTAGTACTAGGTATGGACTAGATGTCAAGGCATAAAGGACTGATAGACTGTGCTAAGAAAGCCATCACCATGACCAGTAGTTCTAGAGTCATAGTAGATCATATCTCTGAAACCTTACCTCGTCAATTCAAGTGCAACAAGAGTGTAGCCCTGCCCACCATAGACCAAGTCAGAGTAGTCTGTGAATACCCCGACGTATTCCCAGATGAATTGCCAGGTATGCCCCCGGATAGGGATATTGAGTTCATTATCGAACTAATACCCGGAACCGAACCCATAGCCCAGAGACCCTATAACATGAACCCCTCAGAGTTAGTGGAACTGAAGAAGCAGTTGGATGCCATGTTAGAGAAAGGCTTGATTCAACCATGCGCATCACCATGGAGATCACCCGTGTTATTCGTCGACAAGAAAGATGGAGGAAATCGTCTGTGCACAGATTATAGAAAGTTGAATGACGTCACCATCAAAAACAAGTACCCTTTGCCAAAGATAGAGGATCTATTTGATCAGTTGACTGGAGCCCAGGTATTCTCAAAGATTGATCTTAGGACTGGTTATCACCAACTTAAGATTCGTGCAACAAATATTCCGAAGATCGCCTTTACTACTCGCTATGGTTTATACGAGTATACGGTTATGTCTTTTGGATTAACCAATGCCCCTGCTTATTTCATGAATCTCATGAATAAGATCTTTATGAATTTCCTAGATAAGTTTGTAGTTGTGTTTATCGACGACATCCGTATCTACTCCAAGTCAGAAGAAGAGCATGAGCAACATCTGAGAAGCATTCTAGAAACCCTGAGAGAGCATCAGTTATATGCCAAGTTCAGCAAGTGTGAGTTTTGGCTGAAAGAAGTAGGATTCCTAGGACATATTGTGTCTGCCGGAGGAGTCTCTGTTGATACCGCCAAGATCAAAGATGTCGAAGAATGGGAAGCCCCAACCACTCAAACCCAAGTCCCTGCATTTCTCGGATTAGCGGGATACTACCGCAAGTTCGTAGAAGGATTCTCGAGCATCGCTAGACCCATGACCCAATTGTTGAAGAAGGACAAGAAGTTTGAATGGACCGACAAATGTGAAGCCAGTTTCCAGGACCTGAAAAAGAGATTGATATCAGCCCCAATATTGGTCATGCTAGACATCAAGAAGCCGTTTGATGTGTATTGTGACGCATCCAAGATTGTTCTAGGATGTGTATTGATGCAAGAAGGCAAAGTCATCGCATATCTGTCTCGACAACTGAAGCAGCATGAGCAGAACTATCCGACCCATGATCTTGAACTAGCAGTTGTGGTTCTAGCATTAAAGACATGGCATCATTATTTGATGGGTAATCGCTGTGAGATTTACTCAGATCACAAGAGTTTAAAGTATATCTTCACTCGAAAGGAGCTGAATATGAGGCAAAGGAGATGGATAGAGTTAATCAAGGATTATGACCTTGACATTCACTATCACCCTGGCAAAGCCAATGTGGTAGCGGATGCTCTTAGCAGATTGCCATGTAGGCTAAACACCATGATCAAGGAGAAGCAACCAAGTTTGTATGAAGAGTTGGAACAGTTCAGGACTGAATTAGTTAGCAAAGGATTCTTAGCTAACATTGAACTTCAACCCACTTTGATTAGCCAAATCAAGGAAGCCTAGAAGGGGAATGAAAGTATCGACGGAATCAAACGTTGTATTGGTACAGGAAAGGTACCTGGATTCACCGAAGACGAAGAAGGTGTACCGTGGTACAAATGACGTATCTGTGTGCCAGCAGATTCGGAGCTAAAGCAAGTTATCATGAAGGAAGATCATGATACTCTTTATTCTATCCACCCCGGAGGAACAAAGATGTATCAGGATTTGAAGGAACAATTTTGGTGGCACAAGATGAAGAGAGAAATCGGAAGCTACATCGCCAAGTGTGACATCTGTCAAAGAGTCAAAGCAGAGCATCAGAGACCTGCAGGCCTGTTGCAACCATTGCAGATTCTGGAATGGAAATGGGATTCCGTCGGAATGGACTTTATCACCGGCTTGCCTACTTCTAGTAGGGGAAATGACTCAATCTGGGTCATAGTTGATAGATTGTCCAAGGTAGCCCACTTTATACCTGTCAAGACTACCTACCAGAGTGCGAAGTTAGCAGAACTGTACATCGCTAGAATTGTTAGTCTGCATGGAACCCCCAAGACCATAGTATCAGATCGAGGAACTCAGTTTACCTCGACATTTTGGCAGAAAGTCTAGGAAGGATTGGGAACCAAGTTGAACTTCAGTACCGCGTATCACCCGCAAACTGATCGACAAAATGAGAGAGTCAACCAGATCCTAGAGGATATGCTTGGAGCTTGTGTGTTGGAAGACGGATCAAAATGGGAAGACTGTCTGCCTTTCGCAGAATTCTCATATAACAACAGTTATCAAGCTAGTTTGCAGATGGCACCATTTGAATTCCTATACGGAAGAAAGTGGCGTACCCCTTGAATTGGTCGCAAGTAGGAGAGAGTCAGATCTTTATACCTGACATTCTCCGAGAAGCCGAAGAGAAGGTTCACAAAGTCCGTGAGCACCTCAAGACCGCTCAATCTAGACAAACGAGTTATGCTGACAAGAGAAGGAGAGACCTGACTTTCAATGTCGGAGATTTTGTATATCTCAAGGTTTCGCCATTGAAGGGAACACAACGCTTTAGTTTGAAAGGGAAGTTAGCCCCCAGATATATCGGGCCCTTCAAGATTCTGAACCGTTGAGGAATTGTATCAACTAGAACTGCCCGAAGAGATGTCCGCCATCCACAATGTGTTCCATATCTAGTTACTTCGCAAGTGCTTGGAAGTGCCCGAGAAGACTGAAGTTTTCAAGAACATCGATCACCGAGCCGTTGAGATCAACAATGACCTGACCTATCGGGAAGTGCCCATCCGTATCTTATAAGAAGCCTACAGAACCACCAGGACTAGGAGCATCAAGTTTCTCAAAATTCAGTGGAGCAACCATACCGAGGAGAAAGCCACTTGGGAGCGCGAAGATTACATTAGGACAGAGTTCCCAGATCTCTTTAGTTCCTAGTTTTCTTTGTAAATCTCGGGACAATATTGTTTTTAAGGGGTAAAGGTTTGTAACATCCCAAAACTTTAATCCAAGCTTATCAAGATCCAAATCATCAAATTTAGGGTTAACAAAAACTTTTCCAAATTAAAAATGAAAACATTCATGTGTATGTGCATTTAATTTAGGAATTGATTTGAATTGCCATGGTTCTGTGATTCTTTGCTTGTAAAATGTTTGTTAGGTGAAATAAACATCATCTAAATCATTTCCAAACTTTTCCCAAAGAAGAACAACTCAAAATGAATATTTGAAGTGAATGGTCATTTTGGCCAAATTGACTCTCATGCCTACTTTGGCTATTCCTAGTACTCAAAACTTAACAGAAACATTGGTGGATCTTTACACCCCTTGATAGTACATATAATGAGGTACCAAGGCCCACTTTTTGATCTGCTAAAAACATTCAAATACTTATTTTAAATGGCATGTGAAAATTGAATTCAATGCATATGCCTAGATCACCCCTATTTCAAAAACCATCCAATTGAACTCCATTTTCAAAACCCTTGAAACCAGAGACTACCTAGTACTAGTGGAGATCACTCAAAAATTTTGAAACCAAAATTCAAACTTTTGCTTCTTGCGGCCATTTCATCAAACAGGTGGCAGACACAAATCTTGCAAAATCCTAAAACACTATAGTGAGCAGTAGCTTGGCCACCATTTGGGCCTAACTTGGTCCCCTTGTTCGCCCAGCTAAAACCCCGACCCTAACTCTCTCTCCCTCTCCCCTGTCTGCTCCAATACCAAGCCGCCCGACGCCATGCGCCAGGTCAACCACGGACAACTCGCATCGGCCCGTCCCGTGCTCTCCTTCGCTCGCTGGCAGACAGGCGCCATCACACCGCTTCCCCTCGACCAACCCCCGACCAAAATCGAGCGGAGGACAAGCCCCAGTTGCTCGCGCCCATGCCTCTGTCTGCCATGCCGATCACCCCGGAGCGCCGCGCCCGCCAGAGCAGCACCGACCTCGCCTAGCCCTAGACTTGCGTGGCAGCACCCGCAGCAGGCCCAGGAACCGCTCAGACATCGTCGTTCGCTGCCTCGAGACCAGTAGCCCGGAGGAACCGCGTCGAACACCGCCGTCAGCGTGTAGTTCACCGCACGCTCCCGACCAGTAGAGACCTCGCCTTGCCGCGCCTTTAAGCCCTAGAGGACCGCCAAGGGACATAGCATCCATCGCCGCCCTCGCCCATGCCGAGAGAGCCCCGCATCGTCGTCACCGATGACCTCACTGGCGCCCGCTCTGCCCTCTCGTCGACCCTATATAAAGCGGCCACCCCAGCCTCTATTCTCCACATTCACTCACTCCCTACCTCCCTCTGAACCTTACCCACCTCTCGCCGGTATTGGAGCCGGAGCCACCGCAGTAGGAGGAGAAGGGCGTCTGCGATATAGGGCACCCCAAGCTCCGCCGCAACCGCGCCTCGCCTCGCCGTCGTCTACCAGCCTATTTGCCCGCCTCACCGACCTTGTTGGAGCCCTGGTGTGCCCCCTATCGACCCCCACCACCGCGTCTAGGTCAATCTCTCGACGGAGTAATCCGTCGTCGACGATGACCTCCCACCGTTAGATCCCCTTTAGATCGTGTGGTCAAGGATGCTCGATACCGTTTTGGTGATTTTGTGCCATTGACCGGTGGAGCCCGGATGTTAGGTAGCCCGTTGCGCACACTGTGCGTAGATGGGCTGGCCCAGTTAGTTCCCGTGTGTGTTTAAGATTCAAATTTAGATTTTTCCATTTAGAGGTAATCTAGTTTCTGTCCACTAGTTTAAAAATCAATTCTGGGAGTTTGACAAATCCAAATTGTATGAATCCAATTTTTCCTGAAAGGTATTGAAAAGATCTATCCAAGCCCGTTGGATTTCATTCAATTAGAGTTATAGATCTCTCCTAGTAAAAATAACAAACAGAAGCATTTACACCTTGCAACATTTTTATAAAATCAACTAAGATAGGTTTTGAGTTGATTCCAACTCTCAAAAATCACATTTGATCATATCTATCTAGATATGTAATAATATTAAGGTTTACATGCAGTGACTTTGGACTAGTACCAAAATAATGCTATATAGGCATTTCTAGTCACTTTAAATCATTAAATATTGAACTTAAACCAAAGTAATTATGATCCAACCCTTAAATCACATTCTCACATGTCAGAATATGTGGTGATGACATGTGTCCACATCATCCCATATTTTAAGTGGTGAATATTAAATCTTAGTTAATTTTTCAATGAGTAGAAATTACTTTTCTAAATAAAAAGGAGTGAAACTATTAAATTAAACTTGTGATGCTTGAGATGATAATAGATCATCAAATGTGTGTCTTAGAATGCTAATTAGACTAGTTAAGTATTGTTTGGTGATTGTGTACTCCGTATGTATTTATAGACGATAGTACCGACCAAGCTTTCGAGGAGGAGGAGTTCTACCAAGAAGAAGGAGAAGAAAACTTCAACCACTGCACTGGACAAGGCAAGCCACCATTAAGAATGCAAGCTAACACTTGCAAGTATAATGCTTAGCAAGGTAAGATTAAAGTAGATGGTTTAGCAAAGACGCTTTAGGCATGCTTTGGTCACACTCCTTTGACTATTAGATACCCCAAGTCTTATTTACAAGCTTTACTTCCTTTACTTTACCCAAAGTTCTTTATTGGTTTTGAAGGTAGCATAAAGAGTATAAAACTTGACCTATTTAGAACCCCTTTAGGTGTCATTCTATGGCATGAGATTGAACCTATCTTTTCCACCTTAGTGAACACTCTTAACTTAGTAGTTTAGAGTAGATCAAAAAAACTTGAGTCACTTTAGATGGGAACACTTGGTGAAAATGAATTATGAAAACCTTGGAATGATGAGTCATTCTGTTGAGATGTTTTGACATGTGTTGAGAAACACAAATGGTTTATGATGATGAAAATGTTGAGGCATGAGCCTTAACCCTTTTACAAAACTGATGGTTGGATTCGGATGCGATACCATTCCAAATTTACCGTACAACCACAGTACCTGAATTGGGTAAGGCTTAGCCGGAAGTTTATATGCATTAGTATTAGTTCCCTCGCGGGAGAGGTTTGAGCTGAGGCTACCTCTCAATGTTGTCCACTTATGCAGTGCCCAAGATGGCAGATGGTCATGGTTGGGAGGCCATGCTCATAGGAGAGGTGCTTATACTAGGGTGTGTAAAGGGAAGGTTATGTTTGATTATCTGCATACTGAGTATGATGATTCAGGGTTATCCCTGACAGATGTATCGAATCTTGTGGTGAAAGTGTACCACCTCTGAAGAGTGTCAAACTATTCGAATAGCCGCGTCCGCGGATATGGATAGTTGGAATGGCCATACTGTTTCGTTGTCAGATGTTTTCCAAACAAATTAGGAAATGAATGATGAATCTTGACTTGACCACAACAGGGCTGTGTTTATGACAATAGCTTCCCAACTTAAGTGATTCTAGAACTTTATTTTATCTTTCTTTGCTTCAAAACTCAGCTTAGGTTTCAAACTTAACTTTATAGTTAAACTTAGATTTAGCCCTTTAACTTAGAACTATATTACTTGTTAGAGGTAGTTTGCGAGTACTTAAAGAGTACTCATGGCTTTTGTCCCTAGCTATTCTCATGGCCAGACTATGAAGGAGACTATCAAGATGATGGCCCGCAGGACGACTATGAAAACTAGGACTATCTGCCTTCGTCAGCATTGCCTGTGCCCATGGAGATGGACCCCACCGCTACGCTTATCTTTTATTTTCCGCTGTTGGTTGTATTAAGACTGGATCATGAGATCCTTATTTGTGTAAGACATTATGTATGGTTTTTAATGAATGATGTATTGTGATATCCAATACGTTATGTCTCGCAAAAATGGTAATCCTGGGATTGCGAGGTATGGCATAACGGGCATCTGGGATTAAAAGTCTGGGTGTTGACAATATGTATATTAGTGATGTATGTGAAATGAATACATGAATTGTGTAGTTTATTGTGTTATATTTTGATACCTTCGATCTGGATTACTGATGTAGTATAGCTTCTTTTTCCCTAGTATACCTAGGTTATCTAATCGTCGGGAAGCAGATGCGTAATGAAGTTACTTTAATGGACCTTCGGTAGTTTTAGAATTCCTTGTTTTTTTACCAGACCAAGAGTTTGCGTATTTTTGTTGTTGTCGATGATGGAGAGAGAGGGCCTAGGGCGTTCGGTTTCACGTGTAGCTGTGCAAAACATCTGATGAGAATAAAAGATAAAGATAAAGTATGCATGTAATTGTTAGAGCAAGATAAATTATATGTGGGTAGTGCATCCATAGTTTCTATTGCCTCCGCAACCGCTTATAGCAATAACCTACTAGTCTCAGCCATAGAAGAAAGAGAACTAATGATATGCATAGTGATGTCACCGTTAATCCCAAGTAAATCCCTCACATACAGTCGTACTACCCTTTCTGTCACTGGGCTTCCCAACCTTCAGATCAGTCATTACTCATACTCCCTCAGGGTCTTGGGTACCTAACAAGTCCTTGGATTGAGGCAAGAGAGGATACAATAATCATCATGTCATACAAACTAATACATGATCCCATCCATGATAAATAACATGCACAAATGCTACATGGCTAGGCCGAAGCCCTTACCCCAAGGAGAATTACTCACACATAGAGATAAGATCAACAATCACAAACATTGTAATGAAAATGATAAGATTGATAGCAATAGTCTTCAGTGTCGCCGATCGAAGAAGAGATCTACTATTACAAGTGGTGGAATATGGCTATGGAGATGGAGAAGGGTTTTGAGATCTGGAGGCGACTGATGATCTGGGGCAGAGACTTTTGGATGAGGCATGCCTCTTTTCTCGTTGCCCGAGGATTCTTTATATAGGGGTCCCTTCATGAAAGTTTATCCGTTTGACCTAATGGTGGCGGCTCTATCTATACGACTGGAACTATACGATCAAAATTTTGTTCTGGTCGTATAGTTGGTCGTTAAAGCGTCTGCCTCCGCTTCATGGCTCTTGGTTTCTTCTGGTTGATGGAAATCTCGTATCTTTGACTTTAATGTAGTGATTCCCATCTTCAAACGACATTATCTGCGTAGAAAAAATAGAAAGGAAGGATTTGCATGCCCCTTTGAATATTAGGCATTAGTGGCAGGGTTAGAGAGATATTTCATGAATATATGAATAATATCCAGTTTAAATGTGGACGTAGATGGCTATATTTCAGCGCCATCAACCTCCCCAAGCTTAAACTTGATCGTCCCCAAGCAAGAAAACCAAAATCAAAAAGGAACTTAGCATTTAAACTGAAATAACTTGATGGTGATCTTACTCATGATTGGTGGTCTCATGTTTCCTCCACTTCATAAATCTGAAAAACTTCAGCATAGATAGAGCAATGGCAATCATATCATAAGGATTTTATGCATCCTTATAGCGCAGCAAAATTATTTTTAACATGTATGATTCAAATGAGTAAGATTTATTCCATGTCATGTAATCAACTCATAGGCTTGCCTTTAAAAAATAAAGTATAATCATGTAAATTAAGAGTGTGAGAGTTGTCATGAAAAGCATATACACTAGAGTATCTCAATTCTTCCACATCAATAAATCAATACTTTTTAAGCACTACTTTTCTATTCATTGTCCTTCAAGAATTTCAGTTCTTAAGTAGTTGAGAGCATGCCAAAAAAATATATTATTTTATCGGGATGTGATGGACACTCGTGGCATCACTAAGGTTTTTGTTCCTTGCATAATGATTACTCATAACAACCAGAGGAGTGATTCCATCATGATTTAGCCAAAATCTAGGAGTTTCCTCCATGAAGATCGTTCGTAGGCTAGCGGAGTTGTTGGCATCCCATGAAGTTTGACACGCATAAAGCTATATCATTCTTATGATTAACAAGTCAAACTTTGGCATGCTCACAAAAATCGCTAAACATTAATTCAATCGGACAAATCCATTTAAAGAGAGATATCAAGTCAATCAACATTTTCAGTGGTGTTGAGTGTCTCTAAAAATAAGCCTTCAAGACTAAGCACTACAACACCCAAGCCTTCAATTGCGAGACTTTTTCTTATTACAATTGTTTAGCGATTTTTAGGAAAGACGTGGTTAATTACGAGAGCTGGAACAAAACATACCCAACTAAATACCCATGCAAACGAAAATCTTACTACAATACAAAGACTCACTCCACCAATATAATATCTCAACATTTACTACTAACTAGCATAGGTTTCTCAAACTTCAAAAGTGGGGAGTCATAAGGCATACCTCTCATGTTTGGTTCCACTTCTCTCTTTCTTTTTATTTGTTTCTTGAAAACTCGAAGTCGATCACTCTCCTGCAAACATATGAACCTCGAGGCGGAAAGAAAAGAAAGAGCGAAAATAAAGAAAAAAGAGAAATCTTTTTGTTGTTTTTAAGAGAGAGAATTCAAAGAATAGAAACTTGGCAGCAAAGCTCGGCTAGAAAATCTCGAAAGCAAATAGAAAGAACTAAAAATAAAGTGTTGGGGAAACCAACACGAGTTCTTATAAACTCGAATTAAAAATGTAACCTCGAAATAAATAAAAGAAAATGAACGCCAATAAAGATACATGAGGAAACTTCCCCAAGCTTAGGCTTTTGCAAGCCCTTCCAATCATTGTGGTGGCGAGAAAAGGTCGTTACTCCAGTTTGCAAATTGTGTTGAGAGGTTACTAGTTGTTCCTCAGAGGTTCAAAGAGAGGCTATGCATCCTCCCCATAGTCCCTCCAAGTTCTTGTAAGTCTTGGTATGTAGCGAACCAGGTTGATGGCTGCTCCTCTTGATAAGGAACTTCTTGCTCCTCCTCTTGGTCCTCATCCTCCTCTGGAATCTCCTCCTTGGGTTGGTGTTGCTCAACCTGCAAGTCATATAGAAAATGCCCTTCCTCGATAGAGAAAAGACCATTAGGCATAGGACCAGGGTAAAGATGTCCAGCTTCAGCAATATGCAGGTAATAAATACCACCTTTCCTAGTGAGCATTCCACAAGCTTTCAAAGTAGAGAAACCAACACGTCGCTCACCTAGCACGGGTTGCAACTCACCTAGGTCGATGCCTAGGGCAGTGGCAAGCACGGTGATGATGCCTCCTCCTGTGATTGGTCCTTGGCTTTGTGCTTCAGGTAGCGCACAAGGATGGCGCCCAAGTTGAGTGACAAGCTGCAGTTGATGTAAACAGCCTTTGTGAGGACTAAGATGTCCTCCTTGTTGAGTCTCGTGAACTCATTACGTGCCTACAAGGTATTAGCAATAACATAGAACAAATAGCGAATTTCATGATGTTGAATATTCTTCCCCTTGCTTACTCTAGTAGTGAAACTCATTCCATTATAATATTGTTCAGGGGAAGGGTCTAAGGCAGTATAGGATGCACGCAAGGCATTAACATCATTGTTTGTAAAATTAAAACATGCGCACCATTCATCTAATGTTAAGGTGTAGTTGTTATTCATAAGTCAAAAAGAAATCGTGTCCTCTCCTTGCCATAGTTTAACGGTGCTTTGCAACAAACTTAGGAATTTAATGGTTAAGCGGTGATAAGTAGGCACATGTGTACACAAAGTTTTGCAGGCCAGCTCTATTGCAAAGTAAATTGGAGTCATCAGAAATACCGAGGTTGTTCAATATAATGGGGCAAGCCCACTTGGTGGCCTTCACTTCACGGTTCTTGATCTTGTTGAAGCGATCACATTGGATCTCATCCCTGAACCGTATCCCCATGCGTTCTTGAGAGACAGCCCGAGAAGCGCTAGCGGTGGCACGAGCACAAGTTTGGATCCTTGTGTTCATCATCTAAAACATTGAAGAAAGACAAAAAATAAAACTTTTTGATCCAACAATAGTAAGTATGACATTATTCCTCATCATAGCACACTAAAGAATCTCCTCAAAATAATAATCCAGGCAAGAGAATCATGGCAATTAGTTCATAGTAGGTCTCACCCTAGATTGATAATGACAATAGATCAAAGATGAATTTGCAAAAAGTAATTGGAGGATCGACGGAGAAATATACCGTAGACCACTTGTGTGCGAGGAAATCAAACGAAATTGAGTAGAGATGAAGATCTCTTGAGGTTTTGAGAAGGTTTGGATGTAGAAGAGAGAAAAATGATTGAAGTTTTGGAGTTGGAGGTACCTTCCCGTGCGATTTTGTGGTCGGATGCAACTATACGGGCGGTATACGGTCGGAACAATGTGTCCCTGCTGTATAGTTGGCCTTCTGTCAAAATTTTAGCGTTTCCACTGACGGCGCAGCTATACGGCCGGAACAATATGTTCCCGCCGTATAGTTGGTCATCAAACGGTTTGTACCTGGGAAAAGAAAATATACAAAGGCATCGATATCTATACGACTGGAACTATATGGCCAGAATTTTTAGTCCCGCCATATAGTTGGTCTTTAAACCGTCAGTTCATTGGAAAAGAAATTGTACGGAAGCATCAATATCTATACGACCGGAGCTATACGATCGGAATTTTTATTCCCGTTGTATAGTTGGTCATTAAACAGTCAGTACATATGAAATAAAAATTGTTGATGGCAAAGATATCTATACGACCGGAACTATACGGCTAGAATTTTTATTCCGGCCATATAGTTGGTCGTTAAACTATCTATATACATAAAAAAAATCTGTTTCTTCGAAAAATATTTCTTATCCTGTAACTTAGTGATATACCTTGTTTTTGACAGAAACTTGATAGTAAAAATTGTCAACCAACAACAGCATGAATAAAGCAGGATTTTAGTACTACCGAACTTCTTCCCCTCAAATGGAGTTTTCTAGCACTCTTTATTAAACATAAACTTAAACTAAAACTTAAAACTTAACTCAAAACTTTATTTCACATGGGTTTCCTCCATGGAGCGCTCTTTTATGGTCAATAGCTTGACCTCAATGTTGCTCACTTAGGCCAGATGAGTGGAACACCCACTCCAAAGTAGTTGGCCTTTGAAGTGATGGCCTCCTTTTCATCATGCTTGGCTTTCTTCTTCCTAGGTAAATGAATAATAAACGGATCCCATGAAGGTAATTGAAGCTTCACGTTCCCTTCATGTACATTAATCAAAGCCTTAATAGTTCTTAAGAAAGGACGGCCTAGTATAATAGGAGCAGTAGCATCTTTAGGCATGCCAACAATAACAAAGTCAATAAGAGCAGGACAACCTTTAATGTATACTAAAGTATTCTCCTTAATTTCTATAGCTTGTTTGTAGGTAGAATCTGCTAGATGCAATTTTAACTCGGTGATCTCAAAGGAGCCAAGATTTAACTTGTTAAAAAGACTCTTTGGAATTGTTGAGACGCTTGCACCTAGATCACAAAGTGCAGCTATCTCATTGGTTCCAATCTTAATCTTAATAGTAGGCTCAAATATGTCATCAAGCTTCACAGGTAATTTTTCAGGAATTTGCTTATATTCTTCCTCAAGCTCAAGTACCTTTATTGCTACCTAATTAACGAAGTGTTGGTACATGTCTTCCTCACTACCTTCACTTACCGGAATCTTAAAGTTGATCATTTTTACAAGATCTTCAATAATATAACTTGGTGAAGGAGCATTACTATAATCAAGTTTTCCAGGCTCCTCCCTTTGGATTCTCATCATCTTGAGGTCTCAAACAGATTGGGCTTTGCTTTACCTGCAAATTTAGCTAGAATGAGAGTTTGACTCTCGGTATCTTACCTAGTTGTGCCTCAATGATCCTCGTTCTTTCTTGGCGGGCCTGCAAATCATTTCTCAAACTTACAGCTTGGTTAGACAATTTACCAAGCATAGCATCGTGGTTTTCCGTTATTTCAACAAGAATGTTGTTTTGTTCATTTTGTGAGTCTATAAAAGACTTAAGTGTTTCTTGGAGACTACCATTACTAGTTCACATATTGTTATTAGAGTTACATGCGGGACTAGAATAGTGTTTCTGAAAATTAGGATTATAATTCTTCTTCCAAGAAGGGTTATAATCATTACGAGCTATGAAGTCTATCTCTTCAATATTTGTTTCAGGGATGGCTCTTACCTAGGTTTCCTTACCTTTCATGGCTCGTATGAGCTCATCCAACATAGCATTGAGTTGTTCATTTTCTTGTGGTGAGACGGAGTTCACCTTCTTCGTGTTTGATCTATCCACATGCTATTGGGCATGGTTGTCTTGCATATTGTCTAGCAGCTGCTTTGCTTTGGTAATATGTTTACCCATAAATGATCCTCCAGCTGCAGTATCAAGCATAGACTTAGACACAGGGTTAAAAGCATTATAAAATAAATGGAGGATTAACCAATCTTCCATCCCATGACTAGGACAGTTTCTCATGCATTCTTTCATCCTCTCCCATGCAAGAGCTAGTGGCTCATGCTCTTCCTGTCTAAAACCAGTAATATTAGATCTGAGTTGCGTAGTCTTTGCAGGTAGGAAAAATTTAGTCATAAATAAAGAAGTACATCCCACCCATGATGTAATAGTATTTCTAGGCAAAGCTAGCAACCATTCTTTTGCTCTTCCTCTAAGAGAGAAAGGAAATAAATGCAATTTGACCGCATCGAGGTCAACGTCTTTTATATGCATCATATCACATATTTCAGTGAAAGTATTCAAGTGCATACCCGCGTGTTCAACAGTAGAGCCTCCAAATTGATTCTGTTGAACCAAACTTAAATAATGGGGCTTAATTTCATAGTCATCAGCAGCAATTGTTGGCTGAGTAATAGGAGTACGCAAATAATCATTGTTGGGAGTAGAAAACTCCCCAAGCTTCTTTTCAGCCATATTTCCTATGTTTTTGGGTTTTCTTAAACATAGAATTATAATAGTAAAAGCAAGAATTTAAAGTCTAACTATTTTTTTGGTTTTTAAAATAAAGACTGAAAGCAAACTAACAAAATTAAAAATAAGAATTAAAACTAGCAAGGTTCCTACTAATCTCACTAGGGTAGCTATTGCTTGCCCGACAATGGCGCCAGAAAAAGGGTTGATACCTTCGATCCGGATTACGGATGTAGTATAACTTCTTTTTTCCCTAGTAGACCTAGGTTATCAAATCCTCAAGAAGCAGATGCATAGTGAAGTTACTTTAATGGACCTTCGGGAGTTTTAGAATTCCTTTTGTGTTTTTACCGGACTAAGAGTTTGCGTCTTTTTGTTGTTGTCGATGATGGAGAGAGAGAGGGCCTAGGGCGTTCGGTTTCACCTGTAGCTGTGCAAAACATCTGATGGGAATAAAAGATAAAGATAAAGTATGCGTGTAATTGTTAGAGCAAGATAAATTATATGTGGGCAGTGCATCAATAATTTCTATTGCCTCCGCAACCTCTTATAGCAATAACCTACTAGTCTCATCCATAGAAGAAAGAGAACTAATGATATGCATAGTTATGTCACCATTAATCCCAAGCAAATCCCTCACATACAGCTATACTACCCCTTCTGTCACTGGGGTTCCCAACCTGTGGATTAGTCATTACTCATACTTCCTTTACCTGGCTCAACCCTCTGGGTCTTGGGTACCTGACAAGTCCTTGGATTGAGGCAAGAGAGGATACAATAATCATCATGTCATACAAACTAATACATGATCCCATCCATGATAAATAACATGCACAAACTCTACATGGCTAGGCCGAAGCCCTTAGCCCAAGGAGAATTACTCACACATAGAGATGATATCAACAATCACAAACATTGTAATAGAAATCATAATATTGATAGCAACAGTCTTACAATGTCGCTGATCGAAGAAGAGATCTACTATTCCAAGTGGTGGAATATGGCTATGGAGACGGAGAAGGGTTTTGAGATCTGGAGGCGGCTAATGATCGGGGGCAGAGACTTTTGGACAAGGCAAGCCTCTTTTCTCGTCGCCCGAGGCTTCTTTCTATAGGGGTCCCTTCATGAAAGTTGTTCTGTTTTACCTAGCGGTGGTGGCGCCAACTATATGATCGGAACTATACGGCCGGAATTTTGTTCCAGTCGTATAGTTGGTCATTAAAGCGTCTGCCTCCACTTCACGGCTCCTGGTTTCTTTTGGTTGTTGGAAATCTCGTTTCTTTGACTTTAATGTAGTGATTCCCATCTTCAAACGACATTATCTCTGCAGGAAAAATAGAAAGAAAGGATTTTCATACCCCTTTGAATATTAGGCATTAGTGGCAGGGTTAGAGAGATATTTCATGAAAAATATGAATAATATTCAGTTTAAATATGGACGTAGATGGCTATATTTTAGAGCCATCATATTCCAACATATATGCATCTTATTATTATGTTTTACATTTATTTTTAAGGATTTACCATTGATTCCTTTTATTTTGGTTCTAACTCTGTCTGGCAGAAAAGACATTTTTTATTTTATTTTCTAGGAGTTACGGGACTCTACAAAGAGCAAGATCAGAGAGCATGCTTAAAAAATTTCAAGATACATCCAACAAGCCAAGGTAGAGCATAAGGAGGTTAATGGGCTGCCCAAGGGGGCTTGTTGCATAGCCAGCACCATACATTCTAAGTAAAGCCCTGTGGCTCTAGTACAGTCGATTCCACTACCATTCTCTTTGTTTTTATATAAAACCATCTACAAATAAGGTCGCTTTGGTGATCTCCTTACGGTGCAAGGAGGATATCGAAAGCACTAAAAAGGAGAGTTTGTTGTCTGCCATGTGTGGAAATCCTATAATGATCGTAGACACGGGGATAAGAGAAGGATTTATAATCAAATTGGATTAGTAGGAAACTGCTGTAGCTTTTGAATTGTGGAACTCAAGCCTAAAATAGCATGTTAATTCTTCTCCAAAAAGGCTAGCTTGCTCGAACATCTGGAGATTAACATCACTAAAGTGAATGTTGGTGGAGCTTTCAAGTATGAAATATGGTTGTTGGTGTTGTGGCATGTAATAGTGATGGACGCTTTATCATAGGCCAAGGATATTGGTATATAAATACTAAAATGCCCTCTCATGTAGGCCAATGCAATTTGTGATGTTGCAATAATGGCTAAGGGTGATATGATCCAGAATTTGATCCCACATAGTGATTCTATAGTTCTAACAAAGATGTATATGAGGAAAAATATACCACTACTCTCAAATTGTTTCGACCATGCATGAAATCAAGGAACTTAGTAGGGAACTCCATTCTTTCTATATTGTTTTTAATAACAAGAATATAATTGTTGCAGTTCCTTTGTATGCTAAATATGCCATTGATAAGAGGCAATGGAGCACATGATGAGTTGTGCCCAAGACTTTATTTCTAACATCCTACGGTATGATTTAACACTCATGTTAATGAATGTAACCTCTCCTTGAGTCACCAAAAAATGTCCCCAAAATAGGCTATATTTTTGTTGCAAATAGTAGACTTTACCACTTATATACATTGTTTATTTTTTGCTACAAAACTTATCATTTAGCACTTATAGATATCGATCTGGCTAACCAATAAAAGAGAGAATAAAGAATAAATAAATTTGTTGATCACTAGTAACTACCAACAAGATTGATGTGCGTGTGACACATGTACACGATACATTGAATATTCCATCCGTTCCAAAATATAAGATGATTTATCTTTTGTGAAATAAACGTATTTGGATGCATTTTATGTGTACACTCCAAACTTATGTACTAAAATATGTCTAGATACATTTTCTTTGCAAAAGCTAAAAACAGAGGGAGTATTTACAAGGACAATAAGGACGTAGCCAAATTTCCCACATTGAGGATGTGAGTATACTCATAGAGAGGATAAAGATCTTGTGGAGTGAGAAAAAGGGCTACAACTACTATTGCCAATGGGGACAAAGTTGTTCACTGGGATGACATATATCGCTTTTCAACCAAGGATGACATATATTGCTTTTCAACCAAGGGTGACTACTCTGTATTCATCATAGAGGTGTCACCTAGCGGCCTTGCACCTAGGGGACTCCATCTTTTTCTCTCATGAATGTATTTTGTACTCATCATGATCTTCAGTATTATCATGTTGATCTTGATATATATACTATCTTCACTTATTAGTTTTTCTTTTCCTTTTTGTGTTTTGTGTGATTTTTAGGTGGTTTGCATCCCCCCATGGACTTACCGCGACGTTCTTTTCTAAGGATCTTGGTTACAAGACACAACCATTTGATAGATTCAGTGATTAATGGCTTTAAAGTCAAAATAGACACCAAGATCATGTGTTGAAGGGATGCATATAATATATGATCAAGAAGAAGAAAGTGAAGATAACTTCAAGGTATGAAAACTAGCATTCATTGTTTAAACCCAATGCAATCAAGATGAAGTTAGTAAAAACAAAGAGTAATTACAAAAATATAGTCAATTAGAGGGACTAAGAGATAGTCATGTTTCAACTTATGAGTTGATTCATGGAGCATCAAGACTTGAAAGAAAGATCAATGGTCAAATCCATCGATCAAGCCATTCCAAATTTTTATATGTCCTGCTTCCAATTCACATCTAGTAGCTGCAAGAAAATCTCAAGCTGTGTTGCTCTTTTCTGTGTGGAGGAGATGAATTTAAAATAAAGTCCTTTGGAGAAAATGGAAGGATATTAAATTCCTAAATCAGATGATCGAATAGGGTTTAGAGAGATTTTAAAATTCAACAAACCTATGTTGGCTAAAAACATGGTTAGAGATTAATCTCTCACCTAGATAAATTTTGCACATGGCTTATCATGGGTAAGTGTTTCCATAATGTTGTTTTTTATACCATAAAGAAGAGAAATTTTCTCATAATTGGAGGGATATATCTTGCATGGTGCACATACCATTAAAAAGGCTCTATTATGAGGGTTGGCAATGTTTCATCCATTAGGTTGTGGGGGGGGGGGGGCTGTGGTCCAGGGAACTCCGACTTCAACCATTGATAAAACCAACATATCTTTTTGTTTCCTATGGAAATGAACTCATGGATGAGCATACGAAAAACGGGTATTGGAGAAACTGTAAGAAATTTTTAGCATGACATACATCAATGATATTAACTACATTCCTTTTGGAAAGTGTGCAGAGGACATCTGGGATTGGGAGACTGATTAGAAAAGTGTGAACTATGTACACTATGTATATCAATGATGCATATAAAATGAATACATGAACTTTCTAGTTTATTGTGTTATATTCCAACATATATGCATCTTATTATTATGTTTTACATTTAGTTTTAAGGATTTACCAGTGATTCCTTTTATTTTGGTTCTAACTCTATCTAGCAGAAAAGACATTATTTTAGTACTTTTGTTTTTATAGGAGTTACGGGACTCTACAAAGAGAAAGATCAGAGAGCATGCTTCAGAATTTTCAAGATACATCCGACAAGCCAAGGTAGAGCATAAGGAGGTTAATGGGCTGTCAAAGTGGGCTTGTGGCACAACCAGCACCATATATGCTATCTAAAGCCTCGTGGCTACGGTACAGTCGATTCCACTGCCATTCTTTTTTTAAATAAAACCATCTATAAATAAGGCCCCTTCGGCGATCTTGTTGTGGTGCAAGGCGGAGATCGAAAACACTAAAACAGAGAGTTTGTTTTCTGACACTAGAGAACGATTGGAGGGGGAACCTTTGCCATAATTGCCTTCGATGGCTTCTCCTCCTTCACCAATGCCTGCATGTTGTTATTCATCATGATGGGGGAGGATTACACTCCCTAGAATTTGGGTTTGTGGTGGTAAATTGATCCAATATCTCTATATATGATCATTTTTGAAATCCATATGATGAGCCTTGCCTAATTATGGACCTATCTATATAATTCCTATCTTGGATGTTGTGGTATGAGACGATACTTGTTATGCATTTACCACTGTGTTGAGACTTCATGGTTTTTCATGCTTTGGAAACACATCTATGATACATAGAGTGGTTTGATCTATGCATAATGCCTTTTCCCCATGTCATGAAGTGTTTAACTACACCAACTTTAGGTAGATGGGAGAGATGTGAAAGTGCAATTTATAAATCATTGCACGAGTGTTTAGAGTATTTTCCATAAAGGAGTATGATATCGATGTATGTAGATGAGGGGTGACCCAGTGACAGATGACATATACATTGAGTGAAAAAATGATGCAACCACACATCCTTTATCTGGGGGTAAAAGGAGAGAAGTATAACATGGTGGAGTGATAAAGTAACCATATGCTAGCCTTACGAGAGTGACACAACAACACCTATGGGTATTTTCTTTCAACTATGTGTTTTAGGACATGCAGCTGCCATAAAAGTTGTGTGTAATATTATTATCAATAATATGATCATCACCATATATGGAGAGAGAGGATTTAGTGAACCCAGGTTTATTCTTCCTATAATATTAAACCTCTCTCTTTTCCTCTTGCATTTAGAGGATTGGGACATGTTTACATTTTCTATCTTGTTTTACTTTAAAATATAAATTTAAACCCTCTTTGTTACTTTGTTTTGTTTAGTTCATAGACAAATAAAAATCATGACACTCTAATTGGAGATAGTAATAGTTTTTGTATCTTACTCCCGTGGATCGATACCCTACTTCCATATTGAGAGGTGCTACAGTGATCCCTTACTCTTGGGGATTATCAGTCAGCTAGTTTGCAATATTTCGAACAATGTCAAATCACCTTGTAGATCCTGGGTCAATTCTAGACCTGGTTGGAAATCTATTTGGAAGATGATAGACCCTCTAAAAGTAAATATTTCAAATGTGGGTGCTAAAAAACCTTCCCGCTAGAGTTTTTTTGGGGCGCACACGAAAACAAATCCTTTATGTGATAGACGTGGTGCTCACAAGCAGACGACAAAGCATGACCTCATTGAATGCAGGTGGGTGCAACTCTTAAAGAGTAAATCTAAGAAGCTATGAGAAACAAAAATCCTAGACCTCCATCCATAATCTTGGGCCTATAGGATATCATTGACAACCACATCATTAATTCAAGAGATGCTTGCCTGGTTTTGTGTGGCATGCTGTTGGTGTGGAAATCCTATAATGATCATAGACACGGGTATAAGAGAAGGATTTATAATCAAATTGGATCAGTAGGAGACTGCTATAACTTATGAATTGTGGAATTCAAGCCAAAAATATCATGATATTTCTTCTCCGAAAAGGCTAGCTTGTTCGAACATCTGGAGATTAACATCACTAAAGTGAATGTTGGTGGAGCTTTCAATTATGAAATTGACAAGGATGGTTGTTGGTGTTGTGGCTAAGCATGTTGGTATAAAAATGCTAAAATGCCCTCTCATGTAGGATAATGCAATTTGTGATGGTACAATAATGGCTAAGGGTGCTATGATCCAGAATATGATCCCACATAGTGATTCTATGGTTCTAACAAAGATGTATATGAGGAAGAATATACCATTGATCTCAAATTGTTTTGACCATGTATTCATGTATGTATACCTTTTTTATCATGTATTATAGAATTTTTTGTTTGAATGTATGCATACCTTGTTTATCAACTTGAATTGTTAGTATAAGATAACAAGACTATGTGCGTAGGTTTTTCATTTTTTAATTTTTTTTAATTTCTTATGCTCATTTAAACTAGTTGGTTGGCCTCTCCATAGCAACTGCGCCCGAAGTAGTGTCAAAACTGAGCATCATTCCGCGCTAGTGGCAAAACTGAGCATATGGCAGCCTCTAGTGGAAAACCAATAACTAACCCTTCGAGATAGCCACCTAGCTACCGATGTGGTTTTTATCATTGGTTGATCATTTTATACCATGTTGTTTATGTAACATCCATGAAATTAATATTGCTGCTTTGATATCCATATTACATAACTTGTATGCAACCTTGTGAATCTCTTATGAAGGGAGGCTCTGGTAGATAGACCTTGGTAAATCATTATTCCCCATATACATATGGATTTGATTACAAAGTCATGTCACACATGTCAATAGGCACTTACATGATATAACACCATAAGATGTTAGAAAATTATCAATTCAAGGTAAAATCTTCCCACTAGAATACTAATCCAAGCATCATGGTAGGATGCCTCATCCATCATCAATTGCGGTAGTTTTTCCTCCCAAACTTTTTCCCTTCAAATCGATGGTTAGGGACTAAACCTATTGTTTAGTTCTTTTGGAATCTTTGGATCCTCAGTATGGTTTGATTTCCTTCTAATATTCACCATTGTATACGTGCATATGATTCCAATCATAATATGAGAAATGCCAACCCTATGGAGGAACTCTCACTATATTGGCCTTCTACAGTTTCCACCCATTTTGGCACTAGATACCAATGGAGGAGAAGTTTTATAGGGTTTAAGGGAAATTGGTTTTATGCATTGAGTTTTGTGGTTTATATTTTTCCTTTAATGTTCATGCATCTTTGTTGTTGTTATGTGATGACTGCAAGAGCATAGATCGTTTGTAGCTAGTTTCGAAATAAAGATATCGATCCCACAGGGAGCAGGAGTCTGAAGTCTAATAACTCTTGAAATAAATATTACGATAGAAATGCTAGATAAAGTTCTAAGTGACAAGATAAAATGTGAGTATTGTGTAAAAAAAGGTGTTTTTGGGGTTTGGGGTATAAGAGCAATAAAGTAAAGTAAAATAACTGAGTACAGAAAGTAAGTATCGCGTATGTAAGAGAGATTGGTACTGCAGTAGGGAAAAGGCGTTCTCAGGGAGTAGCTGATACACCACTAGTATTGTAAAGATCTAGGATAAAGATTATCATCATGAACATTCTCAACTGTGTATGTGTGGGAGGAACTCCGTATTTGGACAAATAGGCAACAACCACTGCTCACATCCTCCTCATAACCTGTAACATCCCAAAAATTTAATCCAAGCTTATGAAGATCCAAATCATCAAAATTAGGGTTAACAAAAACATTTCCAAAGTAAAAATGAAAGCATTCATGTGTATGTGCATTTAATTTAGGAATTGATTTCAATTGCCATGGTTCTATGATCCTTTGCTTGTAAAATGTTTCTTTGGTGAAATAAACATCATCTAAGTCATTCATTTGTCACCGAAGAATTTGCATGCACTAGTAAGATTCACCCATCCAACCTGAAGCATTTTATGATAGTTCAAATCCCCGTCTCAACAACCAAAGCTAGAAAAATTTGCAAAGCTGTGCCTATCAGAATACATGGGATATATTTTTATGCCAACCTAATTGTACTTGGAACCAAAGGTTTGGAAGTAGTACTAGGTATGGACTGGATGTCAAGGCATAAAGGACTGATCGATTGTGCTAAGAAAGCCATCACCATGATGAGTAGCTCTGGAGTGATAGTAGAGCATATCTCTGAAACCTTACCTCGTCAATTCAAGTGCAACAAGAGTGTAGCCCTGCCTACCATTGACCAAGTCAGAGTAGTCTGTGAATACCCTGATGTGTTCCTAGATGAATTGCCAGGTATGCCCCCGGATAGGGATATTGAGTTCATTATCGAACTAATCCTCGAAACCAGACCTATAGCCCAGAGACCCTATAGCATGAACCCCTCAGAGCTAGTAGAACTGAAGAAGCAGTTAGATGCCATGTTAGCAACAAGCTTGATTCAACCAAGCGCATCGCCATGGAGATCACCAGTTTTATTCATCGACAAGAAAGATGGAGGCAACCGTCTGTGCATAGATTACAGAAAGTTGAATGACGTCACTGTCAAGAACAAGTACCCCTTGCCAAAGATAGAGGATCTATTTGATCAGTTGACTAGAGCTCAGGTATTCTCAAAGATTGATCTTAGGACTGGTTATCACCAACTTAAGATTCGTGCAACGGATATTTCGAAGACTATCTTTACTACTCGCTATGGTTTATACGCGTATACGGTTATGTCTTTTGGATTAACCAATGCCCCTTCTTATTTCATGAATCTCATGAATAAGATCTTTATGAATTTCCTAGATAAGTTTGTAGTTGTGTTTATCGACGACATCCTTATCTACTCCAAGTCAGAAGAAGAGCACGAGAAACATCTGAGAGTTATCCTAGAAACCCTGAGAGAGCATCAGTTATATGCCAAGTTCAGCAAGTGTGAGTTTTGGCTGAAGGAAGTAGGATTCCTAGGACATATTGTGTCTGCCGGAGGAGTCTATTGATCCCGCCAAGATCAAAGATGTCGAAGAATAGGAAGCCCCAACCACTCAAACCCAAGTCCGTGCATTTCTCGGATTAGCGGGATATTACCGCAAGTTCGTAGAAGGATTCTCAAGCATAGCCCGACCAATGACCCAATTGTTGAAGAAGGATAAGAAGTTTGAATGGACAGACAAATGTGAAGCCAGTTTTCAGGAGCTGAAGAAGAGATTGATATCAGCCCCAATACTAATCATGCCAGACATCAAGAAGCCGTTTGATGTGTATTGTGATGCATCCAAGATTGGTCTAGGATGTGTATTGATGCAAGAAGGCAAAGTCATCACGTATCTATCTCGACAACTGAAGCAGCATGAGCAGAACTATCCGACCCATGATCTTGAGCTAGCAGCTGTGGTTCTAGCGTTGAAGACATGGCGTCATTATTTGATGGGTAATCGTTGTGAGATTTACTCAGATCACAAGAGCTTAAAATATATCTTCACTCAGAAGGAGCTGAATATGAGGCAAAGGAGATGGATAGAGTTAATCAAGGATTATGACCTTGACATTCACTATCAACCCGTCAAAGCCAATGTGGTAGCGGATGCTCTTAGAAGATTGCCGTGTAGGCTGAACACCATGATCAAGGAGAAGCAACCAAGTTTGTACGAAGAGTTGGAGCAGTTCAGGACTGAATTAGTTAGCAAAGGATTCTTAACTAGCATTGAACTTCAACCCACTTTGATTAGGCAAATCAAGGAAGCCCAGAAGGGGAATGAAAGTATCGACGGAATCAAACATCGTATTGGTACAGGAAAGGTACCTGGATTCACCGAAGACAAAGAAGGTGTACTGTGGTACAAAGGACGTATCTGTGTGCCAGCAGATTCTGAACTGAAGCAAGTTATGAGGAAGGAAGCTCATGATACTCTTTATTCTATCCACCCCGGAGGAACGAAGATGTATCCGGATTTGAAAGAGCAATTTTGGTGGCACAAGATGAAGAGAGAAATCGGAAGCTACATCGCCAAATGTGACATCTGCCAAAGAGTCAAAGCAGAGCATCAGAGACCTGAGGGACTGTTGCAACCATTGCAGATTCCGGAATGGAAATGGGATTCCGTCGGAATGGACTTTATCACCGGTTTGCCTACTTCTAGTAGGGGAAATGACTCAATCTGGGTCATAGTTGATAGACTGTCCAAGGTAGCCCACTTTATACCTGTCAAGACTACCTACCAGAGTGCGAAGCTAGCAGAGTTGTACATCGCTAGAATTGTTAGTCTGCATGGAACCCCCAAGACCATAGTATCAGATCAAGGAACCCAGTTTACCTCAAGGTTTTGGCAGAAAGTCCAAGAAGGATTAGGAACCAAGTTGAACTTCAGCACCGCGTATCATCCGCAAACTGATGGACAGACTGAGAGAGTCAACCAGATCTTAGGGGATATGCTTAGAGCTTGTGTGTTGGAATACGGATCAAAATGGGAAGACTGCCTGCCTTTCGCAGAATTCTCATATAACAACGGTTATCAAGCTAGTTTGCAGATGGCACCCTTTGAATTCCTATACCGAAGAAAGTGTCGTACCCCTTTGAATTGGTCGCAAGTAGGAGAGAGTCAGATCTTTGGACCCAGCATTCTCAAAGAAGACGAAGAGAAAGTTCACAAGGTCCGTGAGCACCTCAAGACCGCCCAATCCAGACAGAAGAGTTATGCTGACAAAATAAGGAGAGACCTGACTTTCAATGTTGGAGATTTTGTGTATCTCAAAGTTTTGCCATTGAAAGGAACTCAACGCTTTAGTTTGAAAGGAAAGTTAGCCCCCAGATATATCGGGCCCTTTAAGATTCTGAACCATCGAGGAGAAGTATCGTATCAACTGGAACTGCCTGAAGAGATGTCAGCCATCCACAATGTGTTCCATATCTCGTTACTTCGCAAATGCTTGGAAGTGCCTGAGAAGACTGAAGTTTTCAAGAACATCGATCACAGAGCTGTAGAAATTAACAATGACCTAACCTATCGGGAAGTGCCCATCTGTATCTTAGAAGAAGCCTACAGAACCACCAGGACCAGGAGCATCAAGTTTCTCAAGATTCAATGGAGCAACCATACCGAGGACGAAGCCACTTGGGAGCGCGAAGATTACATTAGGACAGAGTTCCCCGATCTCTTTAGTTCCTAGTTTTCTTTGTAAATCTCGGGACGAGATTTTGTTTAAGGGGGGAAGGTTTGTAACATCCCAAAACTTTAATCCAAGCTTATCAAGATCCAAATCATCAAAATTAGGGTTAACAAAAACTTTTCCAAAGTAAAAATGAAAGCATTCATGTGTATGCGCATTTAATTTAGGAATTGATTTGAATTTCCATGGTTCTGTGATCCTTTGCTTGTAAAATGTTTCTTAGGTGAAATAAACATCATCTAAGTCATTCCCAAACTTTTCCCAAAGAAGAACAACTCAAAATGAATATTTGAAGTGAATGGTCATTTTGGCCAAATTGACTCTCATGCCTACTTTGGCTATTCCTAGCACTCACTTCTCAACATAAATAATTCTAGGTATTTACACCCCTTGATAGTACACATAATGAGGTACCAAGGCCCACCTTTTGATCTGCTAAAAACATTCAAATACTTATTTTAAATGGCATGCGAAAATTGAATTCAATGCATATGCCTAGATCACCCCTATTTCAAAAACCATCAATTTGAGCTCCACTTTCAAAACCCTTGCAACCAGAGAATACTTAGCATTAGTTTAGATCACTCAAAAAATTTCAACTCAAAATTCAAAAGTTTTTCTCTTTCGGCCATTTTGTCAAACACCTTGTGGGCAAGATCAAAGTGGCCTAACTATTACTGTTTTGGGGTTAATCTTGTCTAGCCAATTGAGGTGCTTTGATCACCCTTGTCTCCCCCAAGTCTAACTAGACCAACACCAACCCATCCCCTACCTCCTAGCTACACTTCAAGGCCATGCCGCGAGCACCTTGCCGGCCAATTTGGCCCTCGCAGCAGCGGACCGCTTCCCCCTCTCTCGCCATGTCTACACGCTAGCCCGTGGTCCACCGCCACCGTCCAACTAGCCCAGCCCAGATACAGAGACCAGAACCGCCGGAACCGCTGTGCGGGGAAGCTGGTCGACCATGCCGAACACGCCCAGTGCGCTGCGCCCGACCCGCGTGCACAGACCGCCCCTCGACCGCAGCCCGTGCCCACCGCTTTGCCAGGACCCAGGGAACACCCCAGACACCACCGTTGGCCGGCCAACGCCCCACAACCACCGCTCACCGTCGAACCCGCAACCTCTGCTTCCCAGAGCACGTGACGCTCCCGACCAGCACAGAGCTCGCCTTGCCGCGCCTTTAAGCCTCAGAGCACCGCCAGGAGACAGGCCACTGTCCCCTACCTCGAGCCACGCTGCTAGCCCCCTGTGCCGCCCTCGCCGGAGTCGCCTACCCACACCGCTCGGTCTCACCGTTGAGCCTATATAAGCCGGCCTCCCCAGCACGAAATCCTCACACTCCCACACTTCTCACCTCTCACTTATCCTTTCCCCTCTCTCGCCGGAGCCAATCGAGCCATAGTTCGCCAGAATTGCACCGGAGGAGCTCGTTGCAGAGGAGGAGAAGCCCCGTCGATTGTGAGCACCCCTGGAGCTACCTCGACCATCCCTAAGCTCGCCGTCGACCACCTGTTCTTTCGCCCGCCTAGCCGTCGTCTCTGGAGCCCTGGTACATCCTCGATAGACCCCAACCGAGCCGCTAGGGCTAACTCTCACCGGCGGCAGGTTCGTCGTCGACGACGACCCTCAGCCGTAGATCTCACTTCTAATCCTACGATCCACAGCGCGCGTACCGTTTCGCATGTTAAGAACCACTGACAAGCGGGACCCCTGTCAGCTGAGCCCCGCGCCGCGGAGCGCCACTGGTCCGGCCCATGTTCGTTCCCGCGCTAGCCCAGAAGGGGAATGAAAGTATCGACAAAATCAAACATCATATTGGTACAGGAAAGGTACCTGGATTCACCGAAGACGAAGAAGGTGTACTGTGGTACAAAGGACGTATCTGTGTGCCAGCAGATTCTGAACTGAAGCAAGTTATGATGAAGGAAGCTCATGATACTCTTTATTCTATCCACCCCGGAGGAACGAAGATGTATCCGGATTTGAAAGAGCAATTTTGGTGGCACAAGATGAAGAGAGAAATCGGAAGCTACATCGCCAAATGTGACATCTGCCAAAGAGTCAAAGCAGAGCATCAGAGACCTGAGGGACTGTTGCAACCATTGCAGATTCCGGAATGGAAATGGGATTCCGTCGGAATGGACTTTATCACCGGTTTGCCTACTTCTAGTAGGGGAAATGACTCAATCTGGGTCATAGTTGATAGACTGTCCAAGGTAGCCCACTTTATACCTGTCAAGACTACCTACCAGAGTGCGAAGCTAGCAGAGTTGTACATCGCTAGAATTGTTAGTCTGCATGGAACCCCCAAGACCATAGTATCAGATCAAGGAACCCAGTTTACCTCAAGGTTTTGGCAGAAAGTCCAAGAAGGATTAGGAACCAAGTTGAACTTCAGCACCGCGTATCATCCGCAAACTGATGGACAGACTGAGAGAGTCAACCAGATCTTAGGGGATATGCTTAGAGCTTGTGTGTTGGAATACGGATCAAAATGGGAAGACTGCCTGCCTTTCGCAGAATTCTCATATAACAACAGTTATCAAGCTAGTTTGCAGATGGCACCCTTTGAATTCCTATACCGAAGAAAGTGTCGTACCCCTTTGAATTGGTCGCAAGTAGGAGAGAGTCAGATCTTTGGACCCAGCATTCTCAAAGAAGACGAAGAGAAAGTTCACAAGGTCCGTGAGCACCTCAAGACCGCCCAATCCAGACAGAAGAGTTATGCTGACAAAAGAAGGAGAGACCTGACTTTCAATGTTGGAGATTTTGTGTATCTCAAAGTTTTGCCATTGAAAGGAACTCAACGCTTTAGTTTGAAAGGAAAGTTAGCCCCCAGATATATCGGGCCCTTTAAGATTCTGAACCATCGAGGAGAAGTATCGTATCAACTGGAACTGCCTGAAGAGATGTCAGCCATCCACAATGTGTTCCATATCTCGTTACTTCGCAAATGCTTGGAAGTGCCTGAGAAGACTGAAGTTTTCAAGAACATCGATCACAGAGCTGTAGAAATTAACAATGACCTAACCTATCGGGAAGTGCCCATCTGTATCTTAGAAGAAGCCTACAGAACCACCAGGACCAGGAGCATCAAGTTTCTCAAGATTCAATGGAGCAACCATACCGAGGACGAAGCCACTTGGGAGCGCGAAGATTACATTAGGACAGAGTTCCCCGATCTCTTTAGTTCCTAGTTTTCATTGTAAATCTCGGGACGAGATTTTGTTTAAGGGGGGAAGGTTTGTAACATCCCAAAACTTTAATCCAAGCTTATCAAGATCCAAATCATCAAAATTAGGGTTAACAAAAACTTTTCCAAAGTAAAAATGAAAGCATTCATGTGTATGCGCATTTAATTTAGGAATTGATTTGAATTTCCATGGTTCTGTGATCCTTTGCTTGTAAAATGTTTCTTAGGTGAAATAAACATCATCTAAGTCATTCCCAAACTTTTCCCAAAGAAGAACAACTCAAAATGAATATTTGAAGTGAATGGTCATTTTGGCCAAATTGACTCTCATGCCTACTTTGGCTATTCCTAGCACTCACTTCTCAACATAAATAATTCTAGGTATTTACACCCCTTGATAGTACACATAATGAGGTACCAAGGCCCACCTTTTGATCTGCTAAAAACATTCAAATACTTATTTTAAATGGCATGCGAAAATTGAATTCAATGCATATGCCTAGATCACCCCTATTTCAAAAACCATCAATTTGAGCTCCACTTTCAAAACCCTTGCAACCAGAGAATACTTAGCATTAGTTTAGATCACTCAAAAAATTTCAACTCAAAATTCAAAAGTTTTTCTCTTTCGGCCATTTTGTCAAACACCTTGTGGGCAAGATCAAAGTGGCCTAACTATTACTGTTTTGGGGTTAATCTTGTCTAGCCAATTGAGGTGCTTTGATCACCCTTGTCTCCCCCAAGTCTAACCAGACCAACACTAACCCATCCCCTACCTCCTAGCTACACTTCAAGGCCATGCCGCGAGCACCTTGCCGGCCAATTTGGCCCTCGCAGCAGCGGACCGCTTCCCCCTCTCTCGCCATGTCTACACGCTAGCCCGTGGTCCACCGCCACCGTCCAACTAGCCCAGCCCAGATACAGAGACCAGAACCGCCGGAACCGCTGTGCGGGGAAGCTGGTCGACCATGCCGAACACGCCCAGTGCGCTGCGCCCGACCCGCGTGCACAGACCGCCCCTCGACCGCAGCCCGTGCCCACCGCTTTGCCAGGACCCAGGGAACACCCCAGACACCACCGTTGGCCGGCCAACGCCCCACAACCACCGCTCACCGTCGAACCCGCAACCTCTGCTTCCCAGAGCACGTGACGCTCCCGACCAGCACAGAGCTCGCCTTGCCGCGCCTTTAAGCCTCAGAGCACCGCCAGGAGACAGGCCACTGTCCCCTACCTCGAGCCACGCTGCTAGCCCCCTGTGCCGCCCTCGCCGGAGTCGCCTACCCACACCGCTCGGTCTCACCGTTGAGCCTATATAAGCCGGCCTCCCCAGCACGAAATCCTCACACTCCCACACTTCTCACCTCTCACTTATCCTTTCCCCTCTCTCGCCGGAGCCAATCGAGCCATAGTTCGCCAGAATTGCACCGGAGGAGCTCGTTGCAGAGGAGGAGAAGCCCCGTCGATTGTGAGCACCCCTGGAGCTACCTCGACCATCCCTAAGCTCGCCGTCGACCACCTGTTCTTTCGCCCGCCTAGCCGTCGTCTCTGGAGCCCTGGTACATCCTCGATAGACCCCAACCGAGCCGCTAGGGCTAACTCTCACCGGCGGCAGGTTCGTCGTCGACGACGACCCTCAGCCGTAGATCTCACTTCTAATCCTACGATCCACAGCGCGCGTACCGTTTCGCATGTTAAGAACCACTGACAAGCGGGACCCCTGTCAGCTGAGCCCCGCGCCGCGGAGCGCCACTGGTCCGGCCCATGTTCGTTCCCGCGCTAGCCCAGAAGGGGAATGAAAGTATCGACAAAATCAAACATCATATTGGTACAGGAAAGGTACCTGGATTCACCGAAGACGAAGAAGGTGTACTGTGGTACAAAGGACGTATCTGTGTGCCAGCAGATTCTGAACTGAAGCAAGTTATGATGAAGGAAGCTCATGATACTCTTTATTCTATCCACCCCGGAGGAACGAAGATGTATCCGGATTTGAAAGAGCAATTTTGGTGGCACAAGATGAAGAGAGAAATCGGAAGCTACATCGCCAAATGTGACATCTGCCAAAGAGTCAAAGCAGAGCATCAGAGACCTGAGGGACTGTTGCAACCATTGCAGATTCCGGAATGGAAATGGGATTCCGTCGGAATGGACTTTATCACCGGTTTGCCTACTTCTAGTAGGGGAAATGACTCAATCTGGGTCATAGTTGATAGACTGTCCAAGGTAGCCCACTTTATACCTGTCAAGACTACCTACCAGAGTGCGAAGCTAGCAGAGTTGTACATCGCTAGAATTGTTAGTCTGCATGGAACCCCCAAGACCATAGTATCAGATCAAGGAACCCAGTTTACCTCAAGGTTTTGGCAGAAAGTCCAAGAAGGATTAGGAACCAAGTTGAACTTCAGCACCGCGTATCATCCGCAAACTGATGGACAGACTGAGAGAGTCAACCAGATCTTAGGGGATATGCTTAGAGCTTGTGTGTTGGAATACGGATCAAAATGGGAAGACTGCCTGCCTTTCGCAGAATTCTCATATAACAACGGTTATCAAGCTAGTTTGCAGATGGCACCCTTTGAATTCCTATACCGAAGAAAGTGTCGTACCCCTTTGAATTGGTCGCAAGTAGGAGAGAGTCAGATCTTTGGACCCAGCATTCTCAAAGAAGACGAAGAGAAAGTTCACAAGGTCCGTGAGCACCTCAAGACCGCCCAATCCAGACAGAAGAGTTATGCTGACAAAATAAGGAGAGACCTGACTTTCAATGTTGGAGATTTTGTGTATCTCAAAGTTTTGCCATTGAAAGGAACTCAACGCTTTAGTTTGAAAGGAAAGTTAGCCCCCAGATATATCGGGCCCTTTAAGATTCTGAACCATCGAGGAGAAGTATCGTATCAACTGGAACTGCCTGAAGAGATGTCAGCCATCCACAATGTGTTCCATATCTCGTTACTTCGCAAATGCTTGGAAGTGCCTGAGAAGACTGAAGTTTTCAAGAACATCGATCACAGAGCTGTAGAAATTAACAATGACCTAACCTATCGGGAAGTGCCCATCTGTATCTTAGAAGAAGCCTACAGAACCACCAGGACCAGGAGCATCAAGTTTCTCAAGATTCAATGGAGCAACCATACCGAGGACGAAGCCACTTGGGAGCGCGAAGATTACATTAGGACAGAGTTCCCCGATCTCTTTAGTTCCTAGTTTTCATTGTAAATCTCGGGACGAGATTTTGTTTAAGGGGGGAAGGTTTGTAACATCCCAAAACTTTAATCCAAGCTTATCAAGATCCAAATCATCAAAATTAGGGTTAACAAAAACTTTTCCAAAGTAAAAATGAAAGCATTCATGTGTATGCGCATTTAATTTAGGAATTGATTTGAATTTCCATGGTTCTGTGATCCTTTGCTTGTAAAATGTTTCTTAGGTGAAATAAACATCATCTAAGTCATTCCCAAACTTTTCCCAAAGAAGAACAACTCAAAATGAATATTTGAAGTGAATGGTCATTTTGGCCAAATTGACTCTCATGCCTACTTTGGCTATTCCTAGCACTCACTTCTCAACATAAATAATTCTAGGTCTTTACACCCCTTGATAGTACACATAATGAGGTACCAAGGCCCACCTTTTGATCTGCTAAAAACATTCAAATACTTATTTTAAATGGCATGTGAAAATTGAATTCAATGCATATGCCTAGATCACCCCTATTTCAAAAACTATCAATTTGAGCTCCACTTTCAAAACCCTTGCAACCAGAGAATACTTAGCATTAGTTTAGATCACTCAAAAAATTTCAACTCAAAATTCAAAAGTTTTTCTCTTTCGGCCATTTTGTCAAACACCTTGTGGGCAAGATCAAAGTGGCCTAACTATTACTGTTTTGGGGTTGATCTTGTCTAGCCAATTGAGGTGCTTTGATCACCCTTGTCTCCCCCAAGTCTAACCAGACCAACACCAACCCATCCCCTACCTCCTAGCTACACTTCAAGGCCATGCCGCGAGCACCTTGCCGGCCAATTTGGCCCTCGCAGCAGCGGACCGCTTCCCCCTCTCTCGCCATGTCTACACGCTAGCCCGTGGTCCACCGCCACCGTCCAACTAGCCCAGCCCAGATACAGAGACCAGAACCGCCGGAACCGCTGTGCGGGGAAGCTGGTCGACCATGCCGAACACGCCCAGTGCGCTGCGCCCGACCCGCGTGCACAGACCGCCCCTCGACCGCAGCCCGTGCCCACCGCTTTGCCAGGACCCAGGGAACACCCCAGACACCACCGTTGGCCGGCCAACGCCCCACAGCCACCGCTCACCGTCGAACCCGCAACCTCTGCTTCCCAGAGCACGTGACGCTCCCGACCAGCACAGAGCTCGCCTTGCCGCGCCTTTAAGCCTCAGAGCACCGCCAGGAGACAGGCCACTGTCCCCTACCTCGAGCCACGCTGCTAGCCCCCTGTACCGCCCTCGCCGGAGTCGCCTACCCACACCGCTCGGTCTCACCGTTGAGCCTATATAAGCCGGCCTCCCCAGCACGAAATCCTCACACTCCCACACTTCTCACCTCTCACTTATCCTTTCCCCTCTCTCGCCGGAGCCAATCGAGCCATAGTTCGCCAGATGGGAACACTTGGTGAAAATGAATTGAGAAAACCTTGGAATGATGAGTCATTCTATTGAGATGTTTTGACATGTGTTGAGTAATACCAATGGTTGATGATGAGGAAAATGTTGAGGCATGAGCCTTAATGTTTTTATAAAACTGATGGTTGGATTCAGATGCGATACCATTCCAAATTTACTGTACAACCACATTACCTGAATTGGGTAAGGCTTAGCTAGAAATTTATATGCATTAGTATTAGTTCCCTCGCGGGAGAGGTTTGAGCTGAGGCTACCTCTCAATGTTGTCCACCTATGCAGTGCCCAAGATGACAGATGGTCATGGTTGGGAGGCCATGCTCATAGGAGAGGTGCTTATACTAGGGTGTGTAAAGGGAAGGTTATGTTTGATTATCTGCATACTAAGTATGATGATTCAGGGTTATCCCTGACAGAAGTATCGAATCTTGTGGTGAAAGTGTACCACCTCTGCAGAGTGTCAAACTATTCGAATAGCCGCTTCCGCGGTTATGGACAGTTGGAATGGCCATACTGTTTCGTTGTTAGATGTTTTCCAAACAACTTATGAAATGATTGATGAATTGTGACTTGATCACAACAGGCTTGTGTTTATGACAATAGCCTCCCACCCTAAGTGATTCTGGAACTATCTTATTTTTCTTTGCTTCAGAACGCAGCTTAGGTTTCAAACTTAACTTTATAGTTAAACTTAGATTTATCACCTTAACTTAGAACTATATTACTTGTTAGAGGTAGTTTGCGAGTACTTAAAGAGTACTCATGGCTTTTGTCCCAGGCTATTCTCATGGCCAGACTATGAAGGAGACTATCAAGATGATGGCCAACAGGACGGCTATGATAACTAGGACTATCTGCCTTCGTCAGCATTGCCTGTGCCCCTGAAGATGGACCCCACTGCTACGCTTATCTTTTATTTCCGCTGCTTGTTGTATTAAGACTGGATCATGAGATCCTTATTTGTGTAAGACCTTATGAATGGTTTGTAATGGATGATGTACTGTGATATCCAATCCGTTATGTCTCGCAAAAATGGTAATCCTGGGATTGCGAGGTATGGCATAACGAGCATTTGGGATTAAAAATCCGGGTGTTGACATAACCACAGTAGTCAGCAATCGACATCAATCGAATTACTGCGCTATTAAGGATGTAATCCAATAGGACGTATCTCATGGCATGGATAGTGTTCTGTGAGTTTCCTTGGTTTCCCAAGTTGATACGTAAGGGGTGCCAACAACTTTATAGTCACTGTAAGTGCTAACACGCCTCCGTCTACCAACAAGTTGTTTCCTCCATCAAGTCCCCACAAGAGGCAAATATTGAGAGGTCAACTTCTCTCAACATCAAGATGTAGAAAATCTAACACATGGTCACAATGATGAATATCATAATATACTTTATCTTATTTCAATCTCATACTAGGGTTTTTCCATCCCCCAAGAACTAATGATCTACTCAGACAAGGAGGCAATCAACATCATGGCAACCGTAATGGAAACAATCATAGATGAATAGTACTTGTATAAACCCACAACGTGTATAGGAATTACAACAAGATATAGACAAGATGTAGATGGGATGGATGGAGATGGTGGTCATGCAGCGGTGGATGATGAAGATCGATGCCTTAGCCTCTCGGATCTGCGCAGGGCGAAGATGGATCCCCGGTGGATGAGTTCCCCTCCATATGCCTTCCGGAGGTGAGGTTTCTACGATTTTTGGTGTTTTGTATGTCGTCTCCTTGAACCAATTGCACGGAGTGAAACTATTTGACGAGGCGGAGGCGGTGCCAACTATACGGCCGGAGCTATACGGTCGGAGAATTTGCTCCGCCCGTATAGTTGGTCGTTACGATCTCTGCCTCTCTTGTTCGCTTCTGGTTTTCTTCTGGTATTATTAATATTTCCCAAATAAGCGATTTATGTTGTTTTTGACTCCTTTTTTCCATAGTACAACTGCTCCAAGAATTGTACCTATTGGATCCATCATCTATCCTGGTCCTGGTGAAAACAGACATAAAATGTGCGCACGAACACCGTAAAATGCCAAGATCCTACATCTACAGTGCAAAACAATAATGTAAAACATGATGTATGCACTCATCAACTTCCCCAAGCTTAGACTCTTGTCGTCCCGAGCAAGCTCTAGCTTAATGGATGTGATCCTCATATTCATGAAGCCGAGTCAATAAAATAAATGAGGCAATTGCAGCATGTGTTTATCATGTATGATACATAGGAATAAGTTTATGAATAGTACCTTACTCGAACCATCGGAATAGTATTAGAAGGCTTCCACACCTTAGTAATCAATAGTTCATAAAAGATGAATCTCAACATAATGTAAAAGAATCCGGTTCAACCGAATGAGTTAATGAGGTAGTCCGAAGTGTTTTAGGATCAGCGTTTTCACTTTGGATTTAGAATCTCAAAAGTATCTCTTTGTCATACTACAACTCAGTGGTATATGCCTACTTGCTCTTTGCACACTCACTCTTTTTATTCTTATTTTTCTTTTCTTTTGTATATATATGCTCACACTTTTGTTTAAGTGCTATGCAAAGGAGCTAGCCATATATTCCACTTCATCTAGGAATTCAAAGTTTAACGATCTCAATTACCAAATTCCAACTGTATATGAAGCATTCTTATGACTTGAAGATTCTACCTCGAAATTGTATCCACTCTATTTTGATAGCACTTTATTTTCCTTTGTTCAAGGTTTCTTCTTCCTTAACTATGTAGATAATTTTTCTTTGTAAATCAAACCGTAGACTTACAACATATTGACTGAATTATATTTTTAGATGTTCTATTAATACTAATGGTGTGGAAGAATCCTATTGCTATCATCAAGTGCAAGTAATACTCAAGCCATTCATATATCAATAAAGCAAACACAAACTCAATATTGCTCCATATATAATAATAAACTCAGAATTTCATAAAAGGGATCGACTATTCCTAAAGGGAATTCTAATGATGCAAACTTTATTTATAGTTTGAACTAATGCGAAAATAGAAATAAAATTTATAAGATAGATTACAAGGTCTTAAAGATCTCCCCAATCTTGGAATCAAGCTAGGTTGGATCAAATAATCCCTTGCGATTGTTTGATACCGTGATTGTTGTAGATCAACGGGGTGCCATGGCATGTAGCACCATAGTGCGTAGCTTCTTGTTGTTCTCCTCCAAAGTAGTTATGCGGTTGTAGCATCTTCACAAATCAGACTGCAGGGTGTCCATTCTATCTACGAGCTTAGTCACCAATGGAAAGATGTCTTCCTTCTTTTCCATCTCATCGAGACGGTGGCGGACTTCAACGCGATGGAGTAGTTCCTGCTTCTAGTATATTTCCAATGCACGTACGCAGTCCTTGGTCTTGGGTATAGCTTCTTCTTCCTCATCCATAATTGATGGATCGGGGAAGTGGAAACCGTACCTCCACTCTTCTTGAGGCTTGACCTTCATGCGAGCACCAATGGTTGGCTTTGCGAGTGGTACCTCGTCTCCCTTGCTAGCACCTGCACCAATATTAGATAATTTCTTACGCTTATGTGGCCTTTGATCCATGGTGATGAACTTGACTGTCTCCACGCGCCCTTTTCCATGTGGTTGGCGATCTTCTCTCTCTTGTTGATCTTTCTTCATCGCCGCCCAATTGATCCCCGGCGAATCATAGACATCACGGCGGATGTAGACGTCAACCACATCATCGTCAGAATCATTGTTGAAGTGGCTTGGCTCGACTTACTCCTTGTACCTTGGGCTAAACCTCTCCACCTCCTCATCATCGTCCTCGATGGACAGGCTAATTGAGCGGTCCCTGGATGGAGCAATGAGCCCCATGGGTTTTCCATGGCTGGGAAGGGGTAGCGCATTGCTAGATTTGTTCCCGGAGATTATGATTATAGAGAGAGACAATGGCAGAATATAAGGGGGGTCAGAGGTTAGTAAAACTCATGAGAAACACCAAATTGTCGCCCAAGAAAAGAATCTGAACAAAACAGGAAAAGAAATCACTGACCAAATTGTCCTGCCGTGTAACGACCAACTATACGGGCGCAACTCGTATAGCTCCGGCCGTATAGTTGGTTACAGGCAGATAATTCCAAATATCTCGAGTCCAGGTCAATTAAATCACGGCTCGAAACTGATAATAACGTTTATTAGATGAACAGTAAACAAAGGATCGAATGAAAAAGTGTCTGAGAGCTTAACGACCAACTATACGGCCGAATTTTTTTGTTCCGGTCGTATAGTTGCGACCGTATAGATACATATATCAAAACCAAAAAGTGTCTGAGAGTTTAACGACCAACTATACGACCGGAATTTTTGCTCCGGTCGTATAGTTGCAACCGTATAGATACAGACATCAAAAGCAAAACCATCTGAGAGTTTAACGACCAGCTATACGGCCGGAATTTTTGGCTCTGGTCATATAGTTGCGACCGTATAGGTTCAGATAGCGAAAACAATTTCACGAAGATGATACAAAGAGTTTAACGACCAACTATACGGTGGGAGCTCCCTCTCCGGTCGTATAGCTCCGCCCGTATAGTTGGAAAACCCCCTCTAAAACTTCAAAAAAATACAAGGAATTCAAAGACAGAATTTTTAAGAGTAAGAAATGTGAAAATAAATCACTTATTTGGGTAAGAACACTTACCTTGCACTTACCATTGTTTATTCGGGGATGGAAAATTCCTCCCATAACAAAGACTTCTTCTCTTTTGGAGGAATTGACCTTAGTTCATTGAATAATTCTCGTAAATGAAAATCACTAGGACTAAAGTTCCTCTCAATAAGATTGATGTCTTGCAGGGCAAACATGGACACTTCATCTAGCATCTTTATTTCCTGCCTCTGCATAATTTGCAGCTCAAATTCTTGAAGTGAAAGAATCCAATGATCAGCCTTGGCTTATGGTCTTTCCTTTCAAGGAGTTCTTTTAAGCCATCATGATCCATGTGAACTCTTACCTTTGCATCAACTATATAGGAACGAAATTTATCACAAGAGAAAAATACAACAAAAAGTTCCTTTTCTTTCTTCAGGTAGTTCTTTTGAGCACCGTTGAGAGTTCTACTAGCATGATGTATAATATTAAATCTATGACCAATATGTTGTCATAGAGTTACTCCAACAACCTCTTCAGTAGCCTCGCACATTAAATCAAAGGTTGTATCCTAGATGGGTGGTTTAATAATACGAGCGTGAGATAAAGCATTTTTTAGTTTATCAAAGGCTTCAAGATACTTATCATTGAAATTAAATCTAATTCCCTTTTGCAAGAGGTTTGTCAAAGGTTTAGATATTCCAGAGAAATTTCTAATGAACCTTCTATAAAAACCCACATGACCAAGAAAACTTCTTATACCTTTAATATCCCTAGGTGGTGGCATTCTCTCTGTTGCTTCAACTTTAGCTCTATCAACTTCAATTCCCTTACCTGATACCGGGTGTCCAAGGACTATACCTTCTTTGACCATAAAATGGCACTTCTCCCAGTTTAGGACAAGATTAGTTTCGTCACAACGCTGCAAAACTCTTTTGAGATTATCCAAACAACTAGTAAACAAAGTTCCATAGACAGAAAAGTCATCCATAAATACTTCCATTATAAGTTCTATAAAATCAGTAAAAATAGCAGTCATGCATCTTTGAAAAGTAGCTGGATCATTACATAAACCAAAGGGCATATGTCGATAAGCATGTAGACCATAAGGACTTATGAAAGTTGTTTTAAGTTGGTCATCTGGACGAACAACTATTTGAGAGATATCAGAGTATCCGTCCAAGTAACAAAAGTGAGTATGGTTTGTTAACCTTTCTAAGGTTTGATCTATGAACGGTAACGGATAGTGATCTTTCCTAGTTTCTTTGTTTAATTTCTTGAAGTCTATGCACATCCTATGCCCAACAACAGTTCTAGTAGTTATCAATTCATTGTTTTCATTTGGAACAATAGTAAAACCACCCTTTTTAGGAACACAGTGAACAAGACTTACCCAATCACTTTCTTTAACAGGATACATTATGCTTGTGTCCAATAGGCGTACAATTTCTTTTGTTACCACTTCTTTCATTTCATGCTTTAGTCTTCTATTGAATTTTGCAATTGGTTTAGCACCTTCTTCCATGAATATTCAATGGACGGCTATCATGGGACTAATGCCCTTCAAATCATCCATTGAGTACCCAAAAGCTTGGTGATGCTCCTTAAGTATCCTCATGATTTCTTCTTCTTCTTCTCCTGAAAGTTTAGCATGAATAATAACAAGGAATTTATTAGTATCATCTAAAAACCTGTATTTAAGATTTTTTGGTAGAGTCTTCAATTCTGGGGGTGGTAATTCCTCGTCCCCTCTCTTTTTTGGCTCTTCGAAAGCCTCATCAGTTGGAGGTCCCAAAATGGGTAGTGAATCGAATTCATTTTCTAGTTCTCCCAAGGACTTGTCCTCCATAACTATTTCTTCATAATTAGCATCTTCATCTATTTCTTCTTCTTGATTATTTAAGAAAAGAGCCGCCATTTCCTCAATAGTTCTCTCTTTTTCTTGTGTGTGTGTGGAGGTCTATCTTTAAATTTGGAGAAATGGAATTTGTTTTCCGTTCCCCCAAGCTTAATAGACACAATCTGCTTCTTGAAGTTAACATAGGCACCTATATCACCCAAAAAGTTCCTTCCAAATAATTGGGCAAAGTGTGTCAGCTGGCATATCAACAACTAAAAATTCAATAGGAAAATCTTTTGTTGCCAATTGTGACAGTTGCATTGTCAACTACTCCCATTGGAATTCTAAGGTTTTTATTGGCTAACATAATTTTTATATTAGTATTTTCAATTGTAGCCGGTTCTATTTCTTCTTTTATTTCTAAGTAAAAATCATAAGATATAACATTAACTTTGATGCCAAGATCACATAAACCGTAGTGAGAGGTTTCTTTAAATATGCAGGGAAGAATAGGCTTACCAACATTGTTTACCTTTGTTTTACCTTCAACCAATACGGAAGTCTCTTCATCAAGTTCAACTATGTTACAGCGTGAGTACATAGCCATAATTTCTTCCTTGGTTCAACTATGTTCCACGACTTCTGGCATGCTTTCCTCTTCCCTCTTTTCCTGTACTACTTTGACCTGCTCATATTCAAGAATATGCTTTTGTGCAGTGTTAGGGAAAGGCACTTCATATATTGGTTCTACGGAGGCCAGTGTTGCTTCATCTTCTTTTTTCTTTTCTGATTCGGGTGGTGGATCATATTTGACTGGACCCTCCTTTGGAGCTTTAATATGTTCTGTAAAAGCTTTAACAACTTGCAACACAAGATCTGAATCTAAATAAAGTTCTTTAGATAATTCTTTAACATGGCCCTTTTTATTATAGTCACGAATACAATTATGCTCTATTTCTACGCCTCCTTCACTTCCTAGACCGAAATTCCATGAAACTCTATGATCACGAATTCTATTAAGTAAAGCCCAAGCTTTAGGTATAGGAAGATTCATAAAGGCTCCTTCAGCGAAAGAGTCTAGTTCAATTTTATTGGGTTCAATTAATCCGACATAAAAGATATGTAGTAAATACCATTCAGGCAAATCATGATGAGGACATAGTCATAGTAAATCTTTAAATCTAATATAAGCTCTTACTATTCCTTCATTAGCATGATTCTTCCAAGTCATTATAAGACGCTTGATTCCAAAAGATTTTGATAATGGATAATATTTTTATATAAATTCACAAGCTAGATTATCCTAAGTAGTAGTGGCTTCAGGGGGTAGAGATCTATACCATGAGAGAGCTGTACTTGTCAAAGTTTGACTAAAAAGTTTAACCCTTACCTCATCGACGGTATATCCTGTCAATAGAAAAGTGCCACATATATCTTTAAAACATGCAATATGCTCATATGGATCAGGATGTTCTTCATCTCTAGTAAATTGCTTCTTATGTAGAATACTAAGTAGTAGAGGATTTATTTCAAACCCCGTTGTCTTCTTATTGGAGTTGTCTCTTTTATAAATATCATAGGGCTTCCCAAAGTGGTTGAGTGGGTTAGCACTAGTCATATGCTCAAACTCCATCATGTTGGCGGATACATGTAACTCAAAACAAAATTTAGCAAGAAAAAATAAATAAGCAAAAACTAAAATACATACAACGCTTAGCTCCCTGGCAACAACGCTAAAAATAGGTTGATGACTGCAAGAGCACAGATCATTTGTAGCTAGTTTCGAAATAAAAATATCGATCCCACATGTAGCAGGAGTCTGAAGTTTAATAACTCTTGAAATAAATACTATGATAGAAATGCGAGATAAAGTTCTAAGTGACAAGATAAAATGTTAGTATTGTGTAAAAAGGGTGTTTTGGGGTTTTGGTTATAAGAGCAATAAAGTAAAGTAAAATAACTGAGTACAGAAAGTAAGTATTACGTATGTAAGAGAGATTGGAACTACAGTAGGGAAAAAGGTGTTCTCAGGGAGTAGCGGATACACCACTAGTATTGTAAAGATCTAAGATAAAGATTATCATCATGAACATTCTCAACTTTGTATGTCTGGGAGGAACTCCGTATTTGGACGAATAGGCAATAATCGTTGCTCACATCATCCTCATAACCACAGCAGTCCGCAACCGACATCAATCAAATTACTGCACTATTAAGGGGCGTAATCCTGTAGGACATTCCCATGGCATGGATAGTGTTCCGTGAGTTTCCTCGGTTTTCCAAGTTGATATGTAAGGGGCCAATAGCTTTATAATCACTGTAAGTGCTAACACGCCTCCATCTACCAACAAGTAGTTTCATCCATCAAGTCCCCACAAGAGGAAAATATTGAGAGGTCGACTTCTCTCAACATCAAGATGTAGAAAATCTAACACATGGTCACAATGATGAATATCAGAATAGACTTTATCTTATTTCAATCTCATACTAGGGTTTCTCCATCTTCCCAAGAACTAATGATCTACTCAGACATGGAGGCAATCAACATCATGGCAATGGTAATGGAAACAATCATAGATGAATGGTACTTGTATAAACCCACAACGAGTACAGGAATTACAGTAAGATCTAGAAAAGATGTAGATGGGAAGGATGGAGATGGTGGTGATGCAGCGGTGGATGATGAAGATCAATGTCTTAGCCTCCCGGATCTGTGCAGGGCGAAGATGGATCCCCGGTGGATGAGTTCCCCCTCCAGATGCCTTTCGAAGGTGAGGTTTCTACGATTTCTGGTGTTTTGTATGTCGTCTCCTCGAACCAATTGCACGGGGTGAAACTATTTGACGAGATGGAGGCAACGCAACTATACGACCGAAGCTATACGGTCAATTTGCTCCGCCCTTATGGTTGGTCATTATGCTCTCTGCCTCCCTTGTTCGCTTCTGGTTTTCTTCTAGTATTATTAATATTTCCCAAATAAGTGATTTACGTTGTTGTTTACTCCTTTTGTCCACAGTACAACTATAGCATCCCAAAACTTTAATCCAAGCTTATCAAGATCCAAATCATCAAATTTAGGGTTAACAAAAACTTTTCCAAATTAAAAATGAAAGCATTCATGTGTATGTGCATTTAGTGTAGGACTTGATTTGAATTGCCATGGTTCTATGATCCTTTGCTTGAAAATGTTTCTTAGGTGAAATAAACATCATCTAAGTCAGTCCCAAACTTTTCCCAAAGAAGAACAACTCAAAATGAACATTTGAAGTGAATGGTCATTTTGGCCAAATTAACTCTCATGCCTACTTTGGCTATTCCTAGTACTCAAAACTTAACAGAAAAATGTGTGGATCTTTACACTCCTTGATAGTACACATAATGAGGTACCAAGGACCACTTTGTGATCTGCTAAAAACATTCAAATGCTAATTTTAAATGATAGTCTAAAATTCAATCTAATTCATATGGGAAGATCCCACTTTTTGAAAAACCACTCAAACAAGCTCAATTTTCAAAACCCAAGCACCTATAGAGTCTCAAGCTTATGCCTAGCAAACCCACCAAAAATATTTTCAAAATTCAAAACTAAATTTCATGCGGCCATTTCATCAAACACTTGGTATGCATGATTTACACCCTAATCTTAGCTCACTGTTTTGAACAGGGTTTTGCGCCCAAATGATCTACATTTAATACCTTTGTCCCCCTAGAGTCTAACCATGCCATTAGCACCCATCCCCTACACCCCTATTGGCAAAGCCATGCCATGCCGAGCCACCCCTCGCCGGCCGACCATGCACTCGCCCCAGCAGACCACCTCCCTCTCTCTCGCCATGTCTAGGAGGTAGCCAGGACCTCACCTCCACCCTCTGTCCTCTCCCCGAGCCAAGCCAGAGCGTGGACCACCGAGGAAATGCCGCGCCCAGTGCCACCGCACCATGCCGAGCATGCGCTAGAGCGCCGCACCCAGCACGCATGCACAAACTGCCGCTCGACTGCAGCCCGCGCCTACCGCTCCACCACGACCCAGGGAACACGACGGACACACCCATTCACCGCCCAACGCACCACAGAGCGCCGTGGACATCGCCGCCTCTGCCGCTCAGAGCGCCAGCTCACCCCGACCGCATACTACCGCCCCTACGCCCGCATTCACTTCCTAGAGCACCGCCAGGAGACCACCTGTCGATCGCCACCCTCAGCCATGCCGCTAGCCACCTGTAGCCATGTCGCCACCGTCGCTGGCCCATACCTCTCGGTCTCGCCGTCGAGCCTATAAAAGGAGGGCACCCCAGCCGTTTGAAGCACACCACTCCACTCCCCTCACCTCTCTTACTGTCCCACACCATTAGCCGGAGCAAGGGGAGCAGCAGCTCGCCGAAATTGCACCGGAGCAGGCCGCCTCTGGAGGAGAAGGGCGCCACTGATTGCGACCACCCCCGGAGCTGCCTCGACCGTCCATGAGCTCGCCGTCGACCACCAGTTCGTTTGCCCGCCTCGCCGTCATCGCTGGAGCCCTGGTACGGCCCCTATGCACCCCCACCGAGCCGCTAGGATTCAAGCTCGCCGGCAACCTGTTCGTCGTCGACAACGATCCCTAGCCGTAGATCTCAGTTCTAATCTAACGTCCCACATCGCCTCGTACCGCTTCGCGCGTTATGAGCCGCTGACTTGTGGACCCCCCTTCAGTTGAGCCCCGCGCCGCGAAGTGACACTGGGCCGGCCCGTTAGCAGTTCCCGCGCGACCCAGTTAGTTTGAATTAGGATTTTTCTTTTTAGTATAAACTTAGTTCTGTCTCTGAGTTTGAAAATCAATTCAGAAAGTTTGACAAATCCAAATTGCATGAAACTAATTTTGCCTGAAAGGTATTGAAAAGATCTATCCAAGACCGTTGGATTTAATTCAATTAGAGTTATAGATCTCTCCTAGTAAAAATAACAAAATAGAAGCATTTGCACCTTGCAACATTTTTATAAAATCAACCAAGATAGGTTTTGAGTTGATTCCAACTCTCAAAATTCACATTTCATCATACCTACATAAATATGTAATCATATTAAGGTTTACATGCAGTCACTTTGGACTAGTACCAAAATAATGCTATATAGGCATTTCTAGTCACTTTAAATCATTAATTAATAAACTTAAACCAAAGTAATATTGATCCAACCTTTAAATCCCATTCCCACATGTTAGAATACGTGGTGAGGACATGTGTCCACATGATCCAATATTTTAAGTGGTGAATATTAAGTCTTAGTTAATTTTTCAATGAGTAGAAATTACTTTTCTAAAATAAAAAGAGTGAAACTATTAAATGAAACTTGTGATGCTTAAGATGATAATAGCTCATCAAGTGTGTGTCTTAGAATGCTAATTAGACTAGTTAAGTATTGTTTAGTGATTGTGTACTCCGTATGTATTTATAGACGATAGTACCGACCATGCTTTCGAGGAGGAGGAGCTCTACCAAGAAGAAGAAGAAAACTCCAACCACTACACTTCACAAGGCAAGCCACCATGAACAATGCAAGCTAACACTTGCAAGTATAATTATTAGCAAGCTAGGATTAAACTAGATGGTTTAGCAAAGATGCTCTAGGCATACCTTGGTCACACTACTTTGACTATTAGTATCCCAAGTCTTATTTACCAGCTTTACTTCCTTTACTTTACACAAAGTTCTTTAATTGTTTTAAAGGTAGCATAAAAAGTATAAAACTTGACCTATTTAGAAACCCTTTAGATGTCATTCTATGGCATGAGATTGAACCCATCTTTTCCACCTTAGTGAACACTCTTAACTTAGTAGTTTAGAGTAGATCAAAAACTTGAGTCACTTTAGATGGGAACACTTGGTGAAAATGAATTATGAAAACCTTGGAATGATGAGTCATTCTATTGAGATATTTTGACATGTGTTGAGAAACACAAGTGGTTTATGATGATGAAAATGATGAGGCATGAGCCTTAACCCTTTTATAAAATTGATGGTTGGATTCGGATGCGATACCATTCCAAATTTACCGTACAACCACAGTACCTGAATTGGGTAAGGTTTAGCCAGAAGTTTATATGCATTAGTATTAGTTCCCTCGCGGGAGAGATTTGAGCTGAGGCTACCTCTCAATGTTGTCCACCTATGCAGTGCCCAAGTTGACAGATGGTCATGGTTGGGAGGCCATGCTAATAGGAGAGGTGCTTATACTAGGGTGTGTAAAGGGAAGATTATGTTTGATTATCTGCATACTAAGTATGATGATTCAGGGTTATCCCTAATAGATGTATGGAATCTTGTGGTGAAAGTGTACCACCTCTGCAGAGTGTCAAACTATTCGAATAGCCGCGTCAGCGGTTATGGACAGTTGGAATGGCCATATTGTTTCGTTGTCAGATGTTTTCCAAACAACTTATGAAATGAATGATGAATTTTGACTTGACCACAACAGGGTTGTGTTTATGACAATAGCTTCCCAACTTAAGTGATTCTAGAACTTTATCTTATCTTTCTTTGCTTCAGATATCAGCATAGGTTTCAAACTTAACTTTATAATTAAACTTAGATTTATCACTTTAACCTAGAACTATATTACTTGTTAGAGGTAGTTTGCGAGTACTTAAAGAGTACTTATGGCTTTTGTCCCTGGCTATTCTCATGGCCAGACTATGAAGGAGACTATCAAGATGATGGCCAACAGGATGGCTATGATAACTAGGACTATCTGCCTTCATCAGCATTGCATGTGCCCCTGATGATGGATCCCACCGCTACGCTTATCTTTTATTTCCGCTGCTTGTTGTATTAAGACCGGATCATGAGATCCTTATTTGTGTAAGACCTTATGTATGGTTTGTAATGGATGATGTAGTGTGATATCCAATCCGTTATGTCTCGCAAAAATGGTAACCCTAGGATTGCGAGGTATGGCATAACGGGCATCTGGGATTAAAAATCCGGGTGTTGACAAGTTGGTATTAGAGCCATCCTAACCATAGGAGACCCTAGTTAAAATGGACGTCTAAACAAAAACTTAGTTTCAAAACCAAAGTGAGTATTTATGAAAAACTATCTCCTCTCTTTCTCAAATTCATGTTCCCCAAAATTCTTACATTACTACCTAAAATTTGACACACTTGACCACTTCACTAACTTCCTCATCCTAAATTCTTGTAGATGGAGTCTCAATTCAGAAAGTTCTATCAGTTGGGAAACGGAGGTCAGCTGATCTTCGAGACGGATCTAAATTCACTGTCGGAGTTACTGGGACGCCCACATCTGGAGTTTCTTGGAGCTCAACTTCCAGGACCCCCAGGAGGAGACCTACAGTGGCTAGTCACCGCAGATCTTAGAGGAAGCATCGAGGCACCATCTTCTGGGAGAATTTAGTTTTCCGTGAGGGAGAACAATTGGCTAGATGGATTAGCCAGGGAAATGCATGAAGCTCCCGCACGTCTATGTGCCCTCAACGTCAACCAAATCCAAGGAACCCGTTTTGCCCACTATGCAAGACATGACTTCATGGGAATGCCGATGGAGATGCCAAGTCATCCAGCACTGAAGCGCCAAGTGGAGAACCTTGACTTCCTATTGTATGACCATCAGAAGGAGCTGGACAATGCTAGAGAGTTAGCCAACCAGAACCGTGCCATTGCCGACTAGAAGGCCCAGACTTTCGCACTGCTCGTCTAGGATCGCCAGTCTGTTCGCCGCCAGCATGCAAAGAAGGATCGCACCATCGCCCGTCTTTGCAAGAAGGTGGCCGACCTCGAGAAGACCATCAAGGAGCGGGTAGCCCAGCTTGCAGCAAAAGAAGAAGAAGATGAGGGTGAAGACATCGAGGGAAACATGGATTCTTACCTCAGCAATGATGATGACTTTCTAGCGGAGGATGTCGTGGACTTATACACTGACGATGAGGACTCCGACTTCATCAACGATGAGTAGATGCACTAGAGTACTGTCGTAGCATGAGATGTTTCGGTCCCAATGTATCGTAGTTTGCAGAATGGTTCTTCAAACCATCTGCCTTCCTTTGTATGTTGTGGTGTGTGTTGTATCGTGTGCTTGTTTGCATGAATGAAAATGAAGTTAGTTGAAACACCTGAGTCTAACTCAAAGTTTTAGCTTTGAAAACCCCAAAACCATGAACATTAGAATTTCCCTCATACCCCTATATCCATCTCAATCTTCAGATGACTCGTGGAAACCAAGGAGGGAGCAGCTCATCACAAGACCCAATGCTGCAGATCTTGCAGAATCTCATCGCACACCATGAAGCAAGCAGGGCAGAGCGCCAAGCCAACTTAGCAACATTGCAGTAGATCGCCCAGATGGCTCTCAACAACCAAGGGCATGGAAATCTGGATCATCAAGGATCCAAGCTGAAGAACTTCCAGAATACCAATCCCCCAATCTTTAGCACCTTTGAAAACCCATTAGATGCTGATGACTGGTTACAGACCATGGAAAACAACTTAGAAGTTGCAAGAGTTGATGAGAATGAGAAAGTTCTCTTCGCCACCCACTATCTGGCAGGAGATGCAAGAGCTTGGTGGAACAGTATCCGCCTGATGAACCATGGTCAAGTTATGACATGGGAAGCATTCAAAGTCAAGTTCAGCCGCACCCACGTGCCGCAAGGTCTAGTCAACAGGATGAGAGATGAATTCCGCGAATTGATCACCATGATGAGTAGCTCTGGAGTGATAGTAGAGCATATCTCTGAAACCTTACCCCGTCAATTCAAGTGCAACAAGAGTGTAGCCCTTCCCACCATTGACCAAGTCAGAGTAGTCTGTGAATACCCCGACGTATTCCTAGATGAATTGCCAGGTATGCCCCTGGATAGGGATATTGAGTTCATTATCGAACTAATCCCCGAAACCAGACCCATAGCCCATAGACCCTATAGCATGAACCCCTCAGAGTTAGTGGAACTGGAGAAGCAGTTGGATGCCATGTTAGAGAAAGGCTTGATTCAACCAAGTGCATCGCCATGGAGATCACCCGTGTTATTCATGAACAAGAAAGATGGAGGCAATCATTTGTGCACAGACTACAGAAAGTCGAATGACGTCACCATCAAGAATAGGTACCCCTTGCCAAAGATAGAGGATCTATTTGATCAGTTGACTCGAGCCCAAGTATTCTCAAAGATTGATCTTAGGACTGGTTATCACCAACTTAAGATTCGTGCAACGGATATTCCGAAGACCGCCTTTACTACTCGCTATGGTTTATACGAGTAAACGGTTATGTCTTTTGGATTAACCAATGCCCCTGCTTATTTCATGAATCTCATGAATAAGATCTTTATGAATTTCCTAGATAAGTTTGTAGTTGTGTTTATCGACGACATCCTTATCTACTCCAAGTTAGAAGAAGAGCATGAGCAACATCTGAGAAGCATCCTAGAAACCCTGAGAGAGCATCAGTTATATGCCAAGTTCAGAAAGTGTGAGCTTTGGCTGAAAGAAGTAGGATTCCTAGGACATATTGTGTCTGTCGGAGGAGTCTCTGTTGATCCCGCCAAGATCAAAGATGTCGAAGAATGGGAAGCCCCAACCACTCAAACCCAAGTCCGTGCATTTCTCAGATTAGCGGGATATTACCGCAAGTTCGTAGAAGGATTCTCGAGCATAGCCCGACCAATGACCCAATTGTTGAAGAAGGACAAAAAGTTTGAATGGACAGACAAATGTGAAGCCGGTTTTCCGGAGCTAAAGAAGAGATTGATATCAGCCCCAATCTTAATCATGCCAGACATCAAGAAGCCATTTGATGTGTATTGTGATGCATCCAAGATTGGTCTAGGATGTGTATTGATGCAAGAAGGCAAAGTCATCGCGTACCTGTCTCGACAACTGAAGCAGCATGATCAGAACTATCCGACCCATGATCTTGAGCTAGCAGTTGTGGTTCTAGCAGTGAAGACATGGCGTCATTATTTGATGGGTAATCGCTGTGAGATTTACTCAGATCACAAGAGTTTAAAATATATCTTCACTCAGAAAGAGCTGAATATGAGGCAAAGGAGATGGATAGAGTTAATCAAGGATTATGACCTGGACATTCACTATCACCCTGGCAAAGCCAATGTGGTAGCGGATGCTCTTAGCAGATTGCCATGTAGGCTAAACACCATGATCAAGGAGAAGCAACCAAGTTTGTACGAAGAGTTGGAGCAGTTCAGGACTGAATTAGTTAGCAAAGGATTCTTGGCTAGCATTGAACTTCATCCCACTTTGATTAGCCAAATCAAGGAAGCTCAAAAGGGGAATGAAAGTATCGATGGAATCAAACGTCGTATTGGTACATGAAAGGTAACTGGATTCACCAAAGACGAAGAAGGTGTACTAAGGACGTATCTGTGTGCTAGCAGATTCGGAGCTGAAGCAAGTTATCATGAAGGAGGCTCATGATACTCTTTACTCTATCCACCCCGGAGGAACGAAGATGTATCAGGATTTGAAAGAGCAATTTTGGTGGCACCAGATGAAGAGAGAAATCGCAAGCTACATCGCCAAGTGTGACATCTGTCAAAGAGTCAAAGCAGAGCATCAGAGACCTGCAGGACTGTTGCAACCATTGCAGATTCCGGAATGGAAATGGGATTCCATCGAAATGGACTTTATCACCGGTGTGCCTACTTCTTGTAGGGGAAATGACTCAATCTGGGTCATAGTTGATAGACTGTCCAAGGTAGCCCACTTTATACCTGTTAAGACTACCTACCAGAGTGTGAAGCTAGCAGAGCTGTACATCGCTAGAATTGTTAGTCTGCATGGAACCCCCAAGACCATAGTATGAGATCGAGGAACTCAGTTTACCTCAAGGTTTTGGCAGAAAGTCCAAGAAGGATTAGGAACCAAGTTGAACTTTAGTACCGCGTATCACCCGCAAACCGATGGACAGGCTGAGAGAGTCAACCAGATCTTAGAGGATATGCTTAGAGCTTGTGTGTTGGAATACGGATCAAAATGGGAAGACTGCCTACCTTTCGCAGAATTCTCATACAACAACAGTTATCAAGCTAGTTTGCATATGGCACCCTTTGAATTCCTATATGGAAGAAAGTGTCATACCCCTTTGAATTGGTTGCAAGTAGGAGAGAGTCAGATCTTTGGACCCGACATTCTCAAAGAAGATGAACAGAAAGTTCACAAGGTCCATGAGCACCTCAAGACCGCCCAATCCAGACAAATGAGTTATGCTGACAAAAGAAGGAGAGACCTGACTTTCAATGTCGGAGATTTTGTATATCTCAAAGTTTCGCCATTAAAAGGAACTCAACGCTTTAGTTTGAAAGGAAAGTTAGCCCCCAAATATATCGGGCCCTTTAAGATTCTGAACCGTCGAGGAGAAGTATCGTATCAACTGGAACTGCCTGAAGAGATGTCAGCCATCCACAATGTGTTCCATATCTCGTTACTTCGCAAATGCTTGGAAGTGCCTGAGAAGACTGAAGTTTTCAAGAACATCGATCACAGAGCTGTAGAAATTAACAATGACCTAACCTATCGGGAAGTGCCCATCTGTATCTTAGAAGAAGCCTACAGAACCACCAGGACCAGGAGCATCAAGTTTCTCAAGATTCAATGGAGCAACCATACCGAGGACGAAGCCACTTGGGAGCGCGAAGATTACATTAGGACAGAGTTCCCCGATCTCTTTAGTTCCTAGTTTTCTTTGTAAATCTTGGGACGAGATTTTGTTTAAGGGGGGAAGGTTTGTAACATCCCAAAACTTTAATCCAAGCTTATCAAGATCCAAATCATCAAAATTAGGGTTAACAAAAACTTTTCCAAAGTAAAAATGAAAGCATTCATGTGTATGCGCATTTAATTTAGGAATTGATTTGAATTTCCATGGTTCTGTGATCCTTTGCTTGTAAAATGTTTCTTAGGTGAAATAAACATCATCTAAGTCATTCCCAAACTTTTCCCAAAGAAGAACAACTCAAAATGAATATTTCAAGTGAATGGTCATTTTGGCCAAATTAACTCTCATGCCTACTTTGGCTATTCCTAGTACTCAAAACTTAACAGAAACATGTGTGGATCTTTACACCCCTTGGTATTACACATAATGAGGTACCAAGGCCCACTTTGTGATCTGCTAAAAACATTCAAATGCTAATTTTAAATGACAGTCTAAAATTGAATCTAATTCATATGGGAAGATCCCACTTTTTGAAAAACCACTCAAACAAGCTCAATTTTCAAAACCCAAGCACCTACAGAGTCTCAAGCTTATGCCTAGCAAACCCACCAAAAATATTTTCAAAATTCAAAACTAAATTTCATGCGGCCATTTCATCAAACACTTGGTATGCATGATTTACACCCTAATCTTAGCTCACTGTTTTGAACTGGGTTTTGCGCCCAAATGATCTACATTTAATCCCTTTGTCCCCCTAGAGTCTAACCATGCCATTAGCACCCATCCCCTACACCCCTATTGGCAAAGCCATGCCATGCCGAGCCACCCCTCGCCGGCCGACCATGCACTCGCCCCAGCAGACCACCTCCCTCTCTCTTGCCATGTCTAGGAGGTAGCCAGGACCTCACCGCCACCCTCTATCCCCTCCCCGAGCCAAGCCAGAGCGTGGACCACCGAGGAAACGCCGCGACGAGTGCCACCGCACCATGCCGAGCACGCGCCAGAGTGCCGCACCCGGCACGCGTGCACAAACCGCCGCTCGACCGCAACCCGCGCCTACCGCTCCGCCACGACCCCGGGAACACAACGGACACGCCCGTTCGCCGCCTAACGCACCATAGCCACCGCTCGCCGTGGACACCGCCGCCTCTGCCGCTCAGAGCGCCAGCTCACCCCGACCGCATACAACCGCCCCTACGCCCGCATTCACTTCCTGGAGCACCACCAGGAGACCGCATGTCGATCGCCACCCTCAGCCATGCCGCTAGCCGCCCGTAGCCATGTCGCCACCGTCGCCAGCCCATACCTCTCGGTCTCGCCGTTGAGCCTATGAAAGGAGGGCACCCCAGCCGTTTGAAGCACACCACTCCACTCCCCTCACCTCTCTGACCGTCCCACACCATTAGCCAGAGCAAGGGGAGCAGCAGCTCGCCAGAATTGCACCGGAGCAGGCCGCCTCTGGAGGAGAAGGGCACCGCTGATTGAGACCACCCCCGGAGCTGCCTCGACCGTCCCTGAGCTCGCCGTCGACCACCAGTTCGTTTGCCCGCCTCGCCGTCGTCGCTAGAGCCCTGGTACGCCCCCTATACACCCCCACCGAGCCGCTAGGGTTCGAGCTCGCTGGCGACATGTTCGTCTTCGATGACGATCCCCAGCAGTAGATCTCAGTTCTAAACTAACGGCCCACATCGCCCCGTACCGCTTCGCGCGTTATGAGCCGCTGAGTTGTAGACCCCCCCCCCTGTGAGTTGAGCCCCGCGCCGCGGAGTGACACTGGGCCGGCCCGTTAGCAGTTCCCGCGCGACCCAGTTAGTTTGAATTAGGATTTTTCTTTTTACTTTAAACTTGTTCTGTCTCTGAGTTTGAAAATCAATTCAGAGAGTTTGACAAATCCAAATTGCATGAAACTAATGTTGCCTGAAAGGTATTGAAAAGATATCCAAGCCCGTTGGATTTAATTCAATTAGAGTTATAGATCTCTCCTAGTAAAAATAACAAAACAAAAGCATTTGCACCTTGCAACATTTTTATAAAATCAACCAAGATAGGTTTTGCGTTGATTCCAACTCTAAAAATTCACATTTCATCATACCTATCTAAATATGTAATAATATTAAGGTTTACATGCAGTGACTTTGGACTAGTACCAAAATAATGCTATATAGGCATTTCTAGTCACTTTAAATCATTAACTAATAAACTTAAACCAAAGTAATATTGATCCAACCTTTAAATCCCATTCCCACATGTTAGAATACGTGGTGAGGACATGTGTCCACATGATCCAATATTTTAAGTGGTGAATATTAAGTCTTAGTTAATTTTTCAATGAGTAGAAATTACTTTTCTAAAATAAAAAGAGTGAAACTATTAAATGAAACTTGTGATGCTTAAGATGATAATAGCTCATCAAGTGTGTGTCTTAGAATGCTAATTAGACTAGTTAAGTATTGTTTGGTGATTGTGTACTTCGTATGTATTTATAGACGATAGTACCGACCAAGCTTTCGAGGTGGAGGAGTTCTACCAAGAAGAAGAAGAAGAAAACTTCCACCACTACACTTCACAAGGCAAGCCACCATGAACAATGCAAGCTAACACTTGCAAGTATAATGCTTAGAAAGCTAGGATTAAACTAGATGGTATAGAAAAGATGCTCTAGGCAGACCTTGGTCACACTACTATGACTATTAGTATCCCAAGTCTTATTTACCAGCTTTACTTCCTTTACTTTACACAAAGTTCTTTAATTGTTTTAAAGATAGCATAAAAAGTATAAACCTTGACCTATTTAGAAACCCTTTAGATGTCATTCTATGGAATGAGATTGAAACCATCTTTTCCACCTTAGTGAACACTCTTAACTTAGTAGTTTAGAGTAGATCAAAAACTTGAGTCACTTTAGATGGGAACACTTGGTGAAAATGAATTATGAAAACCTTGGAATGATGAGTCATTCTATTGAGATGTTTTGACATGTGTTGAGAAACACAAGTGGTTTATGATGATGAAAATAATGAGGCATGAGCCTTAACCCTTTTATAAAACTGATGGTTGGATTCGGATGCGATACCATTCCAAATTTACCGTACAACCACACTACCTGAATTGGGTAAGGCTTAGCCGGAAGTTTATATGCATTAGTATTAGTTCCCTCGCGGGAGAGGTTTGAGCTGAGGCTACCTCTCAATGTTTTCCACCTATGCAGTGCCCAAGATGACAGATGGTCATGGTTGGGAGGCCATGCTCATAGGAGAGGTGCTTATACTAGGGTGTGTAAAGGGAAGGTTATGTTTGATTATCTGCATACTAAGTATGATGATTCAGGGTTATCCCTGACAGATGTATCGAATCTTGTGGTGAAAGTGTACCACCTCTGCAGAGTGTCAAACTATTCGAATAGCCGCGTCCGCCGTTATGGACAGTTGGAATGGCCATACTGTTTCGTTGTTAGATATTTTCCAAACAACTTATGAAATGAATGATGAATTTTGACTTGACCACAACAGGGTTGTGTTTATGGCAATAGTTTCCCAACTTAAGTGATTCTAGAACTTTATCTTATCCTTCTTTGCTTCAGAACTCAGCTTAGGTTTCAAACTTAACTTTATAGTTAAACTTAGATTTATCACTTTAACCTAGAACTATATTACTTGTTAGAGGTAGTTTGTGAGTACTTAAAGAGTACTCATGGCTTTTGTCCCTGGCTATTCTCATGGCCAGACTATGAAGGAGACTATCAAGATGATGGCCAACAAGATGGCTATGATAACTAAGACTATCTGCCTTCGCCAGCATTGCATGTGCCCCCGAAGATGGATCACACCGCTACGCTTATCTTTTATTTCCGCTGCTTGTTGTATTAAGACCGGATCATGAGATCCTTATTTGTTTAAGACCTTATGTATGGTTTGTAATGGATGATGTATTGTGATATCCAATCCGTTATGTCTCGCAAAAATGGTAATCCTGGGATTGCGAGGTATGGTATAACGGGCATCTGGGATTAAAAATCCGGGTGTTGACAACAACTGCTCCAAGAATTGTATCCACTAGATCCAGCATCTGTCCCGATCCAGGTGAAAACAAACATAAAATGTGTGCGCGAACGTTGTAAAATGCCAAGATCCTACATGTACAATGCAAAATAATAATGTAAAAGATGATGCAAATATGCACTCATCATTATGCATATTGAATATATAGAGGAAACTCCACCACGGTAATGGTTGATAAGGGAGATTGAAAGAGCATGTGCACCACCATTTGTGGTTTTCATAATTAATGACAATCTCTATGCAGTCGTGGCGAGCCTAGAAATATTTTCCATTGGCAACAACCGTAGAGCCGATCCCTCTCTGGCCAGTGCGATGCAAATACACCACCATCGTTGACCATAACCGAAGTCATCATGGTTTTCACCGGCAATGACGCCTACTGGAACCCGCATTGTTGCTGCTCTAGATCGAGACAAACATAGTAATTGGGATGCACACATCTTTCAAAGAACGGGGGTGGAATATGTTCTCCTCCTTCATTCAGAACTTGAAAAGTACACTGTTCATTGTGACATAACATGCAAAATGTGTTGATCATTGCCACGTCTTTTGAAGTTTGGAAGTTCTTGCGATGCTATACATGTATGTTTTTGTTTTTTCTGGTGTATTTTGAATCTTGTGCTCCTTTGGCGAGACATACTACGTACTGGAATCTCATAAAAAGTTTCAAGCATGTCCTATTAGCTATAATCATTACCACCACCATCAACATATCACATTAGCGAAAAGTAAACTCATTGTGTCGTCCGTATCCAACATGCATATTGTTCATGATACAACAAATGAGTAGGATGATGGCAACATGGATCTAGAAAGGAGTATGATGCTAGTAGATGGGACCCTCGCATCAAAAAAATTGTCTCATATGTCTCAATCCAGTGGCGGTGTGTTATGATTTAGTTTTTTATCAAACGTGTGGCTAACGAATATTAGAGTGGATAGATTCGCCATGGAGAAATTTGTGAAGGAAATGGTAAATATAACTTTTGTCGATTGAGAGGGTAGGTTGGATTTTTTTCATTATATAGATTCTAGAGTCAGATAGTCGAATGAGAAAAGAAGAGGGAGAGTGTGAAAGCCAGGAAAGTTTTGGTTATGATTATTGTGCTAAGGACATCCCCAATGAGATGACATAATTTTTTACACATCATTGATATGCAAATACCCGAAAATCCATTTTTCTTTGTAGCACTAGATGCTCCAATTGTGTAAAAATACATTAAAACATCATTTTTTTAATAAAAATCCCGGTGTATACCTACATATTATGTTCGTGCATATGAAGTTTTGTGAAAAAATGTTTTTGCACCATGTGTAAAAAAGGTCGCTTCTCGGTGCCATAAAACTAATTTTCATATGACATTTTATATCTTCATTTCCTATGAGACTACATATTTTTTTCATTAATGAAATGTTTGAGGACATATAAAATACACAATCATGTACATTGTGAAAAAATAAAATACTTTTTGAAAATGTTATAGACATTTTTAAATGCATTTTCGGTAACGGGAGCATCTGTCACATGTGATCCAAAATGGTGCCTTTGTATATAGCACATTATTTTCCTTTTCTGAAGAAGGAATTCTCATCCCTTTCAAGGAGGCAGCGGGGATTCGACTTTCCTTGGGGGTAGGGAGTATTTTATCATATAAAAACTTGCAAATGTTGTTGTGACATGACAAGAAATAATGATGGACATTTTCAATTGTTCCAAATGACAACTATTGGTGTTTCATATATGTACTACATTTTTTCCCATATGTATTTAGAATCTTGTGCTCCCTCAGCGAGTCATGCCACATATTACCGTAACATAGAAAATTTTAAAATTTATTCTCAGCCACAATCATTGTTACCCCCATTAAACCATCTCTTCATCGCATATGTAAACTCATTGTCATCATCCCCTATTCAATGTTAAAAGTGCATGGAGGCCCCACGGGTGGTTTTGATAATTATTGATGATTCCTATGGACTAATTAATTACTGAGTTATATATATATATCAATTAATAAATAGAGAGGGTCTATGTATCGGTAATTTAATTGTTTCTCGGTCGCTTTTATTTATTTCTTCAATACATTTTTCGCCTAGTATAAACTAATAGTATATTTTCTTAGCGGACCAAAAATTAAAGAGTACTGGTCGATTATACGAATATGTTCATACCTATCCAAATGTTCACCATGATGCTATATTTTTTTTATTTCATGGAAAAGGAGAAAACTGTAGCGTTTTGTTCTCAGAGTTCAAAAAATAAAGGATCTAACATAGATCTCAACGAACGATTGTCCTCAATGTCTCACATATACAAATTAATTATCATATCCCTTCCTTCTCTTCCTCACCCACTCACTCATAAATAGTGTCCAAGGATAGCGTGAAGTTCTCTTCAACCAAGGATGACGTATAGCGCTTTTCAGCCAAGGGAGACTATTCTGTATTCATCATAGAGGTGTCACCTAGAGGCCTTGCACCTAGGGGACTTCATTTTTGTCGCTCATGAATGTATTTTGTACTCATCATGATCTTCAGTATTATCATGTTGATCTTGAGATATATACTATCTTCAATTTTTAGATTTTTCCTTGTCTTTTTGTGTTTTGTAGGATTTTTAGGTGGATTGCATCCCCCGTGGACTTATCGCGACGATCTTCTCTTAGGATACTGGTTACAAGATACAACCATTTGATAGATTCAGTGATTAATGACATTAAAGTCAAAATAGACACCAAGATCATGTGTTGAAGGGATGTATATGATTAAGAAGAAGAAAGTGAAGAGAACTTCAAAATATACACCATATGATCAAGAAGAAGAAAGTGAAGAGAACTTCAAGGTATGAATATTGCTTACATTGTTTAAACCCAATGTAATCAAGATGAAGTTAGTGAAAACAAAGAGTAATTATGAAAATATAGTCAACTAAAGGTACTAAAAGATAGTCATGTTTCAACTTATGAGTTGATTTATGGAGGATCAAGATCTTGAAAGAAAGAGCAATGGTCAAAACCATCGATCAAGCCATTTCAACCTTTTCTATGTCCTGCTTCCAATTCACATCTAGTAGCTGCAAGAAAATCTCAAGCTGTGTTGCTATTTTTTGTGTGGAGGATATGACTTTAAAAGAAAATCCTTTGGATAAAATAGAAGGATATTAAATTCCTAAATCATATGATGGAATAGGGTTTATAGAGATTTTAAAATACAACAAACCTATGTTGGCTAAAAACATGGCTAAAGATTAATCCTCCACCTAGGTTATTTTTGCGCATGGCTTCTCATGGGCAAGTTTTTCCACAATGTTGATTTTTCCATACCATAAATAAGAGAAATGTTTCCCATAATTGGAGGGATGTATCTTACATAGTAGACATATCATTAAAAAGGCTCTATTATGAGGGTTGGCAATGTTTCATCCATTAGGTTGCGGGGGGACCTATGGTCCAGGGAACTCCGGCTTCAACCATTGATAAAACCAACATATGTTGTTGTTTCCTTTGGGAATGAACTCATGAATGAGCACACGACAAAACGGGTATTGGAGAAACTTTAAGAAATTTTTAGCATGACATACATCAATGATATTAAATGCATTCCTTTTGGCAAGGGTGCACAGTACATCTGGGTATAAAAGTGTGAACTATATACAATATGTATATCTGTGATGCATGTAAAATGAATACATGAACTGTGTAGTTTATTGTGTTATATTCCAACATATATGCATCTTATTATTATGTTTTACATTTACTTTTAGGGATTTACCAGTGATTCCTTTTATTTGGTTCTAACTCTATCTGGCAGAAAAGACATTATTTCATTATTTTTGATTTTCAAGGGGTTACGGGACTCTACAAAGATCAAGATCAGAGTGCGTGCTTTAGAATTTTCAAGATACATCCAACAAGCCAAGGTAGAGCATAAGGAGGTTAATGGGTTGTCCAAGAGGGTTTGTGGCACAGCCAGCACCATACACGCTATTTAAATCCTCGTGGCTATGGTACAATCGATTCCACTGCCATTCTCTTCATTTTTACATAAAACCATCTAAAATTAAGGCCCCTTCGGCGATCTCGTTGCGGTGCAAGGCAGAGATCGAAAACACTAAAACAGAGAGTTTGTTGTCCGCCACTAGAGAAAGATTGGAGGGGGGACCTCTACCATAATCGCCTTCAGTGGCTTCTCCTCCTTCACCAACGCATGCATGTTGTTATTCAACATGATGGGGGAGTATTCCACCCCCTGGAATATGGGTTTGTGGTGGTAACCTGATCCAATATCTCTACGTATGATCATTTTTGAAGTTCATATGATGTGCCTTGCCTGATTATAGAACTATCTATATAATTCCTATGTTGGATATTGTGGTATCAGAAGATACTTGTTATGCATTTACTATTGTGTTGAGACTTTATGGTTTTTCATACTTTGGAAATACAAATATGATACATGTAGTGGGTTGGTCTATGCATAATACCTTTTTCCCCATGTCATGAAGTGTTTGACCGCACCAACTTTAGGTAGATGGGAGAGATGCGAAAGCACAATTTATAATCATTGCACGAGTGTTTAGAGTGTTTTCCATAAAGGAGTATGATATCAATGTATGTAGATGAGGGGTGACCGACTGACAGATGACATATACATTGAGTGACAAAAATGATGCAACCAAACATCCTTTATCTAGGGGTAAAAAGAGAGAAGTATAACATGGTGGAGTGACAAAGTAACCATAAGCTGGCCTTACGAAAGTGACACAACAACACCTATGGATATTTCTTACAACTATGTGTTTTAGGGCATGCAGCTGCCATAAAAGTTATCATTAAAGCATGAAATTATGTGTAATATTATCATCACTAATATGATCATCACCATAGATGGAGAGAGAGCATTGAGTGAATCCAGGTCTGTTCTTCCTATAATATTAAACCTCCATATTTTCCTCTTGCATTTAGAGGATTGGGGAATGTTTACATTTTCTATCTTGTTTTTACTTTAAAATATAAATTTAAACCCTCATTGTTACTTTGTTTTGTTTAGTTCATAGGCAACTAAAAATTGTGACACTCTAGTTGGAGAGAGTAACAGTTTTTTCTATCTTACTCTTGCATATCGATACCCTACTTCCACATTGAGAGGTTCTACAGTGATATCCTACTCTTGGGGATTATTAGTCAGCTAGTTTGCAATATTTCGAGCAATGTCAACTCGCCTTCTAGCTCCTGGGTCCATGCTAGACCTGGTTGGAAATCTATTTCGAAGATGATAGCCCTCTAAAATTAAATATTTCAAGTGGTGGGTGCTAAAAAAATCTTCCCTCTATAGATTTTTTTGGGGCACACACGAAAAGAATTTCTTTATATGATAGATGTGGTGCTCACAAGTAGACGACAAAGCATGACCTCATTGAATGCATGTGGGTGCCACTCTTATAGACTAAATCTAAGAAGCTCTGAGAAACAAAAAAAATTTGACCGAATACTGTGAGGCAAAGGCCCAACAGCCTATTTTTTATTATAAAAAACTATTTATTTACATATGTACAAAAGGAGCCTCTAAGGCAAATTGTCTAACCACAGTCTTACTTCTCCGGCCAAATTCTTAGAAAACCTATGAACATGTAGAGACATGTCATGGATAAAGTTACTACGTCAGGCGGTAAACTTGGGTCTCTTGTTTCTGAAAATCTTCCCATTTCTCAACTTCCAAATATGGCAACACGCAATAAAAGCCATCTCTGAAAATAAAGGCTTTCCAAAGCTTCTCTTAGCAGAATTTGCAATCTGGACCTCCATCCATAATCTTGGGTCTATAGGATATCATTGACAACCACGTCATTAATTCAAGAGATGCTTGCCTAGTTTTGTGTGGTATGTTGGCAGTGTGTAAATCCTATAATGATCATAGACACGGGGATAGGAGAAGGATTTATAATCAAATTGGATCAGTAGGAAACTTCTATAACTTATGAATTGTGGAACTCAAGCCTAAAATATCGTGATATTTCTTCTCCGAAAAGGCTAGCTTGTTCGAACATCTAGAGATTAACATCACTAAAGTGAATGTTGGTGGAGCTTTCAAGTATGAGATTGACGAGGATGGTTGATGGTGTTGTGGCATGTAATAGTGATGTACGCTCTATCATAGGCCAAGCATGCTGGTATAAAAATGCTAAAATGCCCTCTTATGTAGGACAATGCAATTTGTGACAGTGCAATAATGGCTAAGGGTGCTATGATCCAGAATCTAATCCCACATAGTGAATCTTGAAGGGAATATGCCCGAGAGGCAATAATAAAGTGGTTATTATATTATTCCATGTTTATGATGAATGTTTATTTTGCATGCTATAATTGTGTTAGTTGGAAACGTTAATACATGTGTGTTTAATAAACAAAATGCAAAGTTCCTAGTAATGCCTCTCATATAAACTAGCTCGTTGATTAATAAGATGATCAAGGTTTCCTGATCATGGACATTGCATGTTTTTAATAACGAGGTCACAACATTTGTGAAATGATGTGATGAATATTCATCTGAAGTATAGCATTACGATCAAAGTCATTATGTTTATATTTCTATAACATCATACAAAGTAATCTTAGTCCTTAGACCATGAGATCATGTTAATTGCTGACACCGGAAGAGTATCTTGAAAACATCAAACGCCACACCATAACAAGGTGACAATAAAGGTGGGTTCGGTGCTACAAAGGTGTTATGTTGAGGCTCATGGATCAAGAGGGGGATTTGTCCATCCCGATGACGGATAGATATACTTTGGGCTCTCTCGGTGATATCCCATTGAAATAGCTTGCAAGCAAGTGATGTGATCACTAGAATGTTATATCACGGGAACGAGAAAAGAGTGCATGTCGGTAACAAGATCAAACTAGGTATTTGGATGCCGATGAGCGAATCTCGGACATGTAATATATCGCGAGACAAAGGGATTTAGTTACGACGTTAAAGATTCACACGATCACAAGAGTCATCGTTGAATATGTGGGAGTCAGTACAGATCTCCAGGTCCAACTGCTGATTATTGATCGGAGAGGGGTCTCGATCATGTCTGCATTATTCGTGAACCGTAGGGTGACACACTTAAGGGATACGGATACCATTTGGAGCAAATATGTTTTAGATGATTAAGAAAGCACTGGAATTATTTCAATAGGCATCGAAACTGTTTTGGGTGAAATTGCTGAAATTAGTTCTACATGTAATATTGAAATGTTGCAGGGGGTTTTATGTGAATGTTTGTTAATTAAAGTAATTAACAAAATTCTGAATAAGATAATAAAAGAGTTTTATTAAATGAGAGAACATTAAATTTGGATAAATTTAATGCATTTAAAGTGGAGACTTTAAAAGAGAATGTGAAGGGGCATTTTAATGTGAAGGGGTTACCACCACATGAATGGGGGAGGTGAGGGGTCACCCCCATGGGGCGCCAGCCTTGGAGAGGGGTACCCCTCCTCCTATAAATGTCCCCCCTCTCACTCCTTCTTCCTCACACCTCCTCGTGAAGGATCTCTCTCCCCCTCTAGTATTTCCCCCCCATGGTCTCGGATTAGCGAGATACATGTTCCTAGTGGCTTTATCTGGAACGGAGTTGCTGCTTCCGCTGCTTTGCTGGAGCGAGGGATGGAGGTTGTTGGGGTACCGGAAATGTGTGCGATCACGGATGCACCGCTGCTTTGCGGTGCTGGACTTGGTGGTGTTGGACTTGCTGGAGCTGGAGCTGGATCCGATGGACGTGCTGGAGCCGGACCTGCTGGACTTCATCACGATCTTGAGATCCGCAAGTGTATGACTACATCATCCACGAGTTCCAACTCGTTAACAAAGCTTTGTTGTCTTCGAGGGTAAGTTCTGTATGGATGTATATCCACCCGTTGCTTGTATCTAGTAGATAGATCTTGGCTAGTTCCCAACGTAGGAAATTTTTTATTTTCTATGCTGCGATCCCAACAGTGGTATCTGAGCCTGATCTATGTGTAGATTCTTTGGACTGGTAGTACACATATGTTTATATGTGGGCGATGATAATCATGTTATTGCATCTTCTATGTATTTTGGATATTGGTGGCATAGTGGGATGAAGCGGCCCGGACTAACCTTACATGTCATCGCACATGAGACCGGTTCCACGACTCACATGCAACTAGTTTTGCATAAGTGGCTGGCGGGTGTCTTTCTCTCCTACTATAGTCAATATCTGATTTACAACAAGTTGCTATTAATTTGGTTATCATCGTTGTGGTTCCATGTTCGTAGGTAAGAACGGTTCTATCTTCGAAAGCCCTAAGCCACGTAAAAACTTGCAATTGATAAATTAGAGGCGTCTAATTTAGATCGTTGCTGGGCTAGTGTCATGATACGGTAATGTTGTAAGTTAATGTATAGTTGATACTTTTACAACACACTTAACGGGTAAGTTCCATAGACCTTGGCCTTACACACAAAGGAATGATAAATATCATACCACGATGCATATGATAGAGATCAAATGCATGGATCATATCATCCCACTTTACACATTAGATGTTTGCATCTTATATTGTTAGTTTGGCGTTTTAGTAGCATTTTAAGATGATCCCTCATTTAGATATCAAGATAAAGATGTGTTCTTCCTTAAGTATGCATCGTTCTATGGATCGTGTTTCAAGACATCACGTGATGATCAGGTGTACTCGACTCTACGCTTTCATACAACGGGTGTAAGACAGTTTTACACACGCGAATACTGAGGTTCTTACTTGGCAAGCCTAGCATGTACAGACATGGCCTCGGAACACAGACCGAAAGGTTAAGCATGAGTCATATAGTTGATATGATGCCCATATTTATGCTCGCCTTTGAAGCTACACCGACTCACGTGATGATCGGACTTGGTGTAGTGGATTTGCTTCATGTAATCACCAAAAAGGCACGAGGGATGTCATTTTTAAGTGGGAGTTCATTTCTAATTTGGATTAGTCGAACCAAATTTGTCATAAACTAAATCAAAATGAATTTGCATAATTTGTTATAGTCATTGGCATCTGTTTACTACCTTATGCTTAGTTGTAATTGAGATAATGGAACTATAGAATTCTGGATATTTACTTTACGAACTAGTATCATATTGTTTTGAATGTCAATTTAAAGTTTAGAAGTCGTATTGCAAACTTTCAGCAAACTCTATTTACTCCATGAAGTTTAATATGTAGTATTAAATCAAGAGTAAGAATTCCAATGTTAGTATCTAAAGTATCATGTTTGCCTCCATGATTATTGATATTCAAAAGTTGTTTTAATATCAAGATTATCTAGGAGCTGAAAAATTGTTTTAGAAACCATCATGTGTGGAAGATATTGTGATATCTGAAACAATGTTTTTGGTTGCATTATGATAGAGTATAATTTAGCAAAATACTTGTTCTCATATTGTATGAGAATTTGTGAAAGTTCGAGACGCTAGGCGTCCTAATCTACCAAAAAGGTTTTGGGAACTGATATTATACTCGCGATTCTTCCTTATAGGCTATAGTAGCTTGATCATGAAAGTTTTCATGATAAGGATGAATAGAAGATGTAAGTAAAATGTTTACTACACTAATAGATTACTAAAGAATGGATTTTTTGAAAGAACACGAAACATTTGATGATGGTGATCCACTTCAAAGTGCAAGTCCAAAGGTATTAGTATTTGACTATACACGCTTTGTACTATGTGTCATGTGAATGACACCACTATTGATGTTGATAGATTCTTTTAAAAAGAAAAGGAATTGCTGAAAGAGAATCCATAAAATATTTGGCAGAAAAGAAAAGGTTGGAGATGTCCAACTTAGGTATATATAAGATATACATGTTATGGTTGTATTCCTTGCTTGTTAAACAGTGTGGTTCTTAGGTATTGGATACTGAATTGGTTGGTATGAAGTGTCATACAGGACAATGCAATTCATGAACTATAATGGCCTAAGTAACTAGCAAGAGAATAAGTGATAATGTTCATCGAAAACAAATAAAGTGTTATTATGTTTCTCGTTGAGATCAAAGCTTGTCTTCAAGATTTGTTTAAATAATTGTTATTTTGTGCTGGTATTATGAGAACAATGGTTGTTCAAATAATTACCGTATTCCATAAAGGATAGATGAACTTTTACAAGTCTAGTGGGATAAATCACATCCATAAACACTATTGCTAAAATGTCGCAAGACAAATGATTGAAAGATCACTTATGAAGTGACACCACTGTTTAAATTATATTGGAAAGAAAACATGAAGAAACTCCATGTTGATGGATTTTTGGAGTCTTTGATTTTGATCAATTGACGCTTGTGAAACTTTTCTCGAGATAATTGAAACTCCGTTCATAGGGCAAAGAGAAACGAATGACTAGCTTATTGGAAATTGTGCATACTGATGTGCATGGTCCATTATATGTAGCCATATGCGGTGGATATTTCGACTGCATATGCTTTCTCCAGAAATTTGAGTAAATATATTTATATATTTACTTAATAAGGAAGAAGTATGAAACTTTTTGAAAATTGTTCAAAGACTTTCAAGATGAAGTGAAAAATCATTGTAATAAGAAAATAAAAAGTTTATGATTTTGATCATCAAGGAAGATATTTGAGTTACATGTTTAGCAGAACACCTAAGATTTGAGGAATTGTTCCATGATTTGTGTTTCCCGATAAACCATAGGAGTATGGCATATTCGAGAGATGAAATCAAACCATGTTTGACATGGTAAGATCAAAGGTGTCATTTATAAAACTGCCATTATGTTTTAAGGATTGAAGGTTTAGAGACTACCGGTTTTACACTGAAAAGAGCACCATCGTGATCCGCTGAAATGACAGCATATAAGTTATGGTTTGGGATGAAACCCGAATTGTCTTATCTTAAATTTTGGTATGCTATGCACAAGTAAATTGTTTACAACCAAAGTCGGATAAGCACGTCTTTGTAGATTATCCCAAAGAATTTGTTGGGAATTTCTCCATAACACCGAGGACAAAAGAGTTTGTCGCTTGGAACGTCAAGTTTCTTGAGAAGGAACTTTTCGTGAAAAGTTAAGTGGGAGGACAATAGAACTTTGATAAGGTTGTTGAACCTTAGCTATATGTCGTAAGTAGCGCAGCGCCGGAAAGTGTCCCGGTGGCGGCCACATTGCTCATGGCTCCCGTGATTACAAAGGGTGTGATCTTGGAGATTAGAGTTCCTATTGAACCGTGTGGGTCGGTAAGAATCAAATAGTAAGATTTGATAAACAAGTCGTTATTGTTTTGACAATGATGAACCGACTGCATGCAAAGAAGCGATGATGGGCCCTGACTCCATAAAATGACTAGAAGTCATAGAATCCATGATAGTATCCATACACGAGAAATCAAGTTTCTGAATTTGGAAGACCCTCTGAAAAGGCGTAAAGCCTATCAGTCGTGTTTGGATCTATAAAGAAATAGACATGGATGTTTAACATCTATGAAATAGTCGACATGTCGGAAAGAAGTTTACGACAATGTTCAAGGAGTTGACTATGACAAGATTTGATCTTTCATAGCGATATTTAGTCTTGACGGATTAATGTAGCAACCACTACATATAATTTGGTATATGGTAGTTGAATAAACAAAACAAGGTTCTTCTAATAGAACGGTTACCTAGGACGTGTACATGACATGGTCTGAAGGGTTTTCTTAATTCAAAGGGTGCTGAAAGGTCATGCAAACTTCAATAGTTGAAGTGAGCATAGCGGAGTTGGAATCTTCACCATGATGAAAATGTTAAAAGAGTTTAATTTCATCGAAGATGATGAAGATGCTTGCATTTGCAAGAAATTAAGTGGGAGCGCTGAGACAAATTTCCAATACATTATGCAGAGTACATATTGTTAATTGGAAATTATGTATCTTGTATTGACACAAGTTAAGAATTTCATTCAAATAAGATTTCAATGAAAGACTTGGGCAAAACCGGAATATTTGGCATCAATATCTATATGAATAGATTGAGGCACTAATATGGTTATGCCAGACATACATATATGAGATATTAAAAGGGTTCAATATGGAAAAAACAAGAAATGTTCTTGCTGCATGGAAAGGATTGTATCAAGATTCAAGTGTTTCAACACTTGGTGAGTAAAATCACATGAAGATTTTGATCGATTATACGTGATATGTATATATCCAGAATGTCCTATGCTCTAAATGTTATGAGCACATACCAGAATAATTCATAAGATGATCATTGGACAATAGTAAAGATATTCTTATGAGCTTTGGAAGAACTAAGAATATATCATGTATAAGTGACAAAAAGTTAAAGGTAGTTCATTGTAAAGTGTTACATTGCTACTAGTTTTGTCACAAGATACTAATTAAATTTATCTCAATTTAGACTATGGGTGGCACAATGTAATGGAAAGGATGTTCCATGATGGATTTGGATGAGTTCCAAAGTTGAGACATTGTGACGGATACTACAACAAAAGGCTAAGTATATAACTGCTATAGTAGCACCAAAGGAGGGCATTTGTGGTAAGTAGTTTGTTATCAAACTAGGTGTGGTTCAAAGTGGGCTAATACTATGAAGATATATTGTATGCCAATAATATCAACATATTTTAACCCGAACGAACTAAAGGTCTCACCAAAGGACCAAATTATACAATGCCATCTCATTTGAGAATGAGTGATGCGTAGAGACGCAAAGACATGCAAATACACACGGACCTGAAAGTGCCAAATCCGTAGATTATGTTAACCACTAGCAAACGCGTATATTCAACACCTAGGTGTTGTATATACAAGTTTACAAACTAGATTATTGACTCTAGTGCAAGTGGGAGACTGAAGGGAATATGCCCGAGAGGCAATAATAAAGTGGTTATTATCTTATTCCATGTTTATGATAAATGTTTATTTTGCATGCTATAATTGTATTAATTGGAAACGTTAATACATGTGTGTTTAATAAACAAAATACAAAGTTCCTAGTAATGCCTCTAATATAAACTAGCTCGTTGATTAACAAGATGATCAAGGTTTCTTGATCATGGACATTGGATGTTGTTAATAACAAGGTCACAACATTTGTGAAATGATGTGATGAACATTCATCCGAAGTATAGCATTACGATCAAAGTCATTATGTTTATATTGCTATAACATCATATGAAGTAATCTTAGTCCTTAGACCATGAGATCATGTTAATTGCTAACACCGAAAGACTATCTTGATAACATCAAACGTCACACCGTAACAGGGTGACTATAAAGGTGGGTTCAGTGCTACAAAGGTGTTATCTTGAGGCTCATGGATCAAGAGTGGGATTTTTCCATCCCGATGACGGATAGATATACTCTGGCCCTCTCGGTGATATCACATTGAAATAGCTTGCAAGCAAGTGATGTGATCACTAGAATGTTATATCACGGGAACGAGAAAAGAATGCATGTAGGTAATGAGATCAAACTAGGTATTTGGATGCCGATGATCGAATCTCGGACATGTAATATATCGCGAGACAAAGGGATTTAGTTACGACGTTAAAGGTTCACACGATCACAAGAGTCATCGTTGAATATGTGGGAGTCAGTACGGATCTCCAGGTCCCGCTGCTAATTATTGATCAGATAGGGGTCTCGATCATGTCTGCATTATTAGCGAACCGTAGGGTGACACACTTAAGGGATACCGACACCATTTGGAGCAAATATGTTTGAGATAAAGATTAAGAAAGCGCTGGAATTATTTCAATAGACACCAAAACTATTTCGGGTGAAATTGGTGAAATTGGTTCTACATGTAATATTGAAATGTTGCAGGGGGCTTTATGTGAATGTTTGTTAATTAAAGTAATTAAAAAAATTCTGAATAAAAATAATAAAAGAGTTTTATTAAATGAGAGAGCATTAAATTTGCATTTAAAGTAGAGACTTTAAAAGAGAATGTGAAGGGGCATTTTAATGTGGAGGGGTTACCACCACATGCATGGGGGAGGTGAGGAGTCACCCCCATGGGGTGCTGGCCATGGGGAGGGGTACCCCCTCCTCCTATAAAAGGCCCCCTCTCACTCCTTCTTCCTCACATCTTGAAGGATCTCTCTCCCCCTCTAGTATTTTTCCCCCATGGTCTCGGATTAGCGAGATACATGTTCCCGGTGGCTTTATCTGGAGAGGAGTTGCTGCTTTCGCTGCTTTGCTGGAGCGAGGGACGGAGGTTGTCGGGGTACCAGACGTGTGTGCAATCACGGATGCACCGCTGCTTTGCGGTGCTAGAGTTGGTGGTGCTGGACTTGGTGGAGCTGGATCTGATGGACGTGCTAGAGCCGGACCTTCTGGACTTCATCACGATCTTGAGATCGGCAAGTGTATGACTACATCATCCACGAGTTCCAACTCGTTAACAAAGCTTTGTTGTCTTCGAGGGTAAGTTCTCTATGGATGTATATCCACCCGTTGCTTGTATCTAGTAGATAGATCTTGGCGTATAGTTCCCAACATAGGAAAACTTTTGTTTTCTATGCTGCGATCCCAACAAATCTATGGTTCTAACAAAGATGTATATCAGGAAAAATAAACCATTGATCACAAATTGTTTCGACCATGCATGAAATCAAGGAACTTCGTAGGGAACTCCATTCTTTCTATATTGTTTTTAATAACAAGACTATAATTGTTGCAGTTCCTATGTATGCTAGACATGCCATTAATAAGAGGAAATGGAGCTCTGGACAAGTTGTGCCCAAGACTTTATTTGTGACATCCTACAATATGATTGTAACATCCATGTTAATGAATGTAACCTCTCCTTGAGTTACGAAAAAATGTCCCCAAAATAGGCAATATTTTTGTCGCAAATAGTATAATTTACCCCTTATATTCATCATTTATTTTTTGCTATACAACTTATCATTTAGAACTTGTAGATATCGATATGGCTAACCAATCAAAGAGAGAATAAAGAATAAATAAATTAGTTGATCACTAGTAACTACCAACAAGATTGTCGTGTGTTTGACACATGTACATGATACATTGAATACTCCCTGCTTTCAAAATATAAGATGTTTTAGCTTTTGTGAAACAAATGTATTTAGAAGCATTTTATGTGTATATTCACTCCAAACCTACGTACTAAAATACGTCTAGATACATTCATTTCAAAAACTAAAACATCTTATATTTAGAAATAGAGGGAGTATTTACTAGGACAACAAGGACATATCCAAATTTCCCATATAGAGGATGTGAGTATACTCATAGAGAGGATAAAGATCTTGTGGAGTGAGAAAAATGGCTACAACTACCATCACCAATGGGGACAAAGTTGTTCACTGGGGGTCTTATCCACCCTCGTGGCACCCTGAAACCATACATTCAGGATAGCCACCTAGCTATGGATTTGGTTTTAATCATTGATTGATGATTTTATACCATGTTGTTTATGTAACATCCATGAAATTAATATTGTTTCTTTGATATCCACATTACATAACTTGTATGGAACCTTGTGAATCTATAATGAAGGGAGGCTCTGGTAGATAGACCTTGGTAAATTATCATTCCCCATATACATATGGATTTGATTACAAAGTCGTATCACACATGTTAATAGGCACTTACATGATATATCACCATAAGATGTTAGAAAATTATCAATTCAAGGTAAAATCTTCCCACTAGTCTACTAATCCAAGCATCGTGGTATGATACCGCATCCATCATCAATTACGTTAGTTTGTCCTCCCAAACTTATATCCTTCAAATCGATGATTAGGGAGTGAACCTACTGTTTAGATTTCTTTTGGAATCTTTGGATCCTCAATATGGTTTGATTTCATTCTAATATTCTTCATTGGATACGTGCATATGGTTCCAAACATAATATGAGAAATGCGCACCCTATGGAGGAACTCTCACTATATTGTCCTTCTATAGTTTGCCACCCATTTTGGCATTAGATACCAATGGAGGAGAAGTTTTATTGGTTTAAGGGAATTTGGTTTTATGCTTTGAGTTTTGTGGTTGAGATTTTTCCTTTCAGGTTCATGCATATTTTTTGTTATGCATATTGAATATATAGAGGAAACTCCACCACCGATAATGGTTGACAAGCTAGGGAGATTGAAAGAGCATGTGCACTACCATTTGTGGTTTTCATAATTAGTGACAATCTCTATGCAGTTGTGGCGAGCCTAGAAACATTTTCCATTGGCAACAACCGCAGAGCCGATCCCCCTCTAGCCAATGCGATGCAAATACACCATCGTCTTCGACCATGACCGAAGTCATCATGGTTTTCACCGGCAATGACGCCTTCTGGAACCCGCATTGTTGTTGTTCTAGATCTAGGCAACTTAGTTATTGGGATGCACACATATTTCGATGAACTGGGGTGGAAGATGTTCTCCTCCATCATAGAAAACTTGAAAAGTACACCGGTCATTTGTGACATAACATGCAAAATTTGTTGGCCATTGCCATGTTTTCTGAAGTTTGGAATTTCTTGTCATGCCATACATGTACGTTTGCGTTTTTTCTCGTGTATTTTGAATCTTGTGCTCCTTTGGCGAGACATGCCACGTACTGGAATCTCATATAAAGTTTCAAGCAAGTCCTATTAGCTATAATCATCACCACCACCATTAGCACATCACATTAGCGCAAAGTAAACTCATTGTGTCGTCTTGTATCCAACATGCGTAGTGTTGATGATACAAAAAATGAGTAGGGATGGCAACATGGATGTAGAAAGGAGTACAATACCAGTAGATGGGACCCTCGCATCACAAAAATTGATATGTCTCAATCCAGTGGCGATGTGTTATTGTTAGTTTTTATCAAACGTGGGGCTAACGAACATCAGCATGGATAGCTTCGCCATGGAGAAATTTGTGAAGGCAGTGGTAAGTATAACTTTTGTCAATTGAGAGGGTAGGTTGGATTTTTTCATTATGTATATTCTACACTTAGATGGTTGAATGAGAAAAGTAGAGGGAGAGCGCGAAATCTAGGAAAATTTTAGTTATGATTATTGTGCTAAGGACATCCACAATGTAGATGACATAATTTTTTATGCATCATTGATATGTAAATACTCGAAAAATCCACTTTTCTTTGTAGCACTAAATGCTCAATTGTGAAAAAATACATTAAAATGTCATTTTTTTGTAAAAAAATCCAGTGTATACCTACATATTCTGTGCGTGCATATGAAGTTTTGTGAAAAAAAGTGTTTTACACCATGTGTAAAAAGGACCATTCTCGGTGCCACAAAACTACTTTTCACAAGACATTTTATATCTTCATTTCCTATTTTTTCATTCACAAAATATTTGAGTACATATAAAAGACACAATCATGTACATTGTGAAAAAATAAAAATAAAATTTCAAAATGTTTTAACCATTTTGAAATGCATTTTCTGTAATGGGAGCATCTGTCACATGTGAGCCAAAATGATGCCTTTGTATATAGCACATTATTTTCCTTTTGTGTGGAAGGCTTTCTCATCCCTTTCAAGGAGGCAACGGGGATTCGGCTATTCCACTTGTTCCAAAGTTGCAAATGTTGTTGTAACATGATAAGAAAAATTGATGGCCATTTCCACTTGTTCCAAAGTTTGACAACTATTGGTGTTCCATATATGTACTACATTTTCCCATATGTGTTTAGAATCTTGTGCTCCCGCAGCGAGACATGCCTCATATTATAGTAACATAGAAAATTTCAAAATTTATTCTCAGCCACAATCATTGTTACCCCCATTACCATCTCTTCATCGCATATGTAAACCCATTGTCATCATCCCCTATTGGATGTTAAAAGTGCATGGAGGCCCCATGTGTGGTTTGATAATTATTGATGATCCATATGGACTAATTAAACATGGAGTTATATATATTTCACTTAATAAATAGAGATGGTCTATGTATCGGTGATTTAATTGTTTCTCGGACTCTTTTATTTATTTCTTTTTTTTTGACACATTACAGTAGGGAAAAATCCCTACTGTGTCAACTTTTTTTTATAAAAGAAAGCAAATATTTACAAGTGGGATGGGTACCACATAGAGTTCCAGGGGGTTTACAAAGTGTCTAACCACTCCTGCATGCCATATTTCAGGCCAGGCCTAGCTCTAAGCATTACAAGATGGAAGCATTCCTTAAAGAATCAAAAACATTCAGTGGCATCAACTGTATGGTTGTCAAAGATGGCCTTGTTACGATGGTTCCAAATAGACCAGCAGGCTGTGATAATAAATTATTTGTAACATACAATGTTTGCTCTGTTATTCCCATCAATAAGCATCTCCATAAGTGAATCCATTCCATGTTCAATCTCCACCAGAATGCTTGGCTGAAGTCACATGTGAAAAAGAGATGCATCATTTCTTCTCTGTTCAATCTTCTCTTTTATTTATTTCTTCAAAAATTGTTTGCCTAGTATAACCTAATAGTATATTTTCTTGGTGGACCAAAAATTAAAGAGTATTGATCGATTATATGAATATGTCATACCTATCCAAATGTTCACCGTGATGCTATAATTTTTTTTATTTCATGGAAAAGGAGAAAACGGTAGTGTTTTGTTCTCAGAGTTCAAAAAAAATTAGGATCTAACATAGATCTCAGCAACTGATTGTCCTCAACGTCGCACATATACATATTATTTATCATATCCCGCCTGCTATTTATCACCCACTCACTCGTAAATAGTGGCCAAGGATAGCGTGAATCTCTCTTCACCAAGGATGACGTATAGCACTTTACATCCAAGGTGGCGTGAAGCTCTCTTCAACCAAGGGTGACGTATAGCGCTTTTCAACCAAGGGAGACAACTTTGTCTTCATTATAGAGGTGCACCTAGCAGCCTTGCGCCTAGGGGACTCCACATTTGTCACTCATGAATGTATTTTGTACTCATCATGATCTTCAGTATTATCATGTTGATCTTGAGATATATACTATCTTCACCTTTTAGTTTTTTCCTTTTCTTTTTGTATTTTGCAGGAATTTTTAGGTGGATTGCATCCCCCCATAGACTTATCGCGACGATCTTCTCTCAGGATACTGGATACAAGATGCAACCATTTGATAGATTCGGTGATTAATGACATTAAAGTCAAAATACACACAAAGATCATGTGTTGAAGGGATGCATATAATATATGATAAAGATTGCGTTCATTGTTTAATCCTAATGCAATCAAGATGAAGTTTGTAAAAACAAAGAGTAATTACCAAAATATAGTCAACTAGAGGGACTAAAAAATAGTCATGTTTCAACTTATGAGTTGATTCATGGAGGATCAAGATCTTCAAAGAAAGAGCAATGGTCAAATCCATCGATCAAGCCATTCCAACCTTTTCTATGTCCTACTTCCAATTCACATCTAATAGCTGCAATAAAATCTCAAGCTATGTTGCTATTTTTTGTCTGGATGAGATGAATTTAAAATAAAATCTTTGGAGAAAATGGAAGGATATTAAATTCCTAAATCAGACGATGGAATAGTGTTTAGAGAGATTTGAAAATTCAACAAACCTATGTTGGCTAAAAACATGACTAGAGATTAATCCCTCACCTAAGTTCTTTTTGCACATGGCTTCTCATGGAAAAGTGTTTCCACAATGTTGATTTTTCATACCATAAAGAAGAGAAATGTTTCTCATGATTGGAGGGATATATCTTGCATGGTAAGCATACCATTGAAAAGGCTCTATTATGAGGGTTGTCAATGTTTCATCCATTAGGTTCAGCGGGGACCTGTGGTCCAGGGAACTCCGTCTTCAACCATTGATAAAACCAACATATGTTGTTGTTTACTATGGAAATGAACTCATGAATGAGCATACGACAAAATGGGACAAAACGTGTATTGGAGAGACTGTAAGATTTTTTTAGCATGGCATACATCAATGATATTAAATGCATTCCTTTTGGCAAGGGTGCAGAGGACATCAGGGGTTGGGTGACCGTTTAGAAAAGTGTGAACTATGTTAGAAAATTATCAATTCAAGGTAAACTCTTTCCCCTGGACTACTAATCCAAGCATCATGGTAGGATGCCTTGTCCATCATCAATTCACAGTAGTTTTTCCTCCCAAACTTCTATCCTTCAGTTCGATGATTAGGGGGTGAACCTATTGTTTAGATTTCTTTTGGAATATTTGGATCCTCAATATGCTTTGGTTTCCTTCTAATATTTGTCATTAGATGCGTGCATATGATTCCAATCATAATATGAGAAATGCGCACCCTATGGAGGAACTCTCACTATATTGGCCTTTTAGAGTTTTTCACACATTTTGGCATTAGATACCAGTGGAGGAGAAGTTTTACAGGGTTTAAGGGAAATTGGTTTTATGCTTTGAGTTTTGTGGTTGCGAATAATGAATATATAGAGGAAACTCTACCACCGGTAATGGTTGACAAGGGAGATTGAAAGAGCATGTGCACCACCATTTGTGGTTTTCATAATTAATGACAATCTCTATGTAGTCTAGGCAAGCCTAGAAACATTTTCCATTGGCAACGACCACGGAGACGAGCCCTCTGTGACCAACGTGATGCAAATACACCACCATCGTCGACCATGACCGAAGTCGTCACGGTTTTCAATGGCAACGACGCCTTCCGGAACCCTCTGCCGGCTACATCGCCACCAATCATGAAGTTGGTGACACCACCATCAACCGGAGCCACCACACCGGCTTTTGATCCACATATCTTTAGGGCTACGGTTCTCCCGCATCCAACACCGTCGATGCCAGAGAAAGATCCGGCCACTAGTCTCCTCCTAGAGTACATGCCACCATGCTGTAGACATCTCGCTTAAAACAAATTCACCAAAGTGGTTCTTCCACTTCTAATTATACATCTGTGATGCCAATCACCTTGTAAATATCTAAAGAGTGGCCCGGTCTGACCAATGCAACCTACCGGTGAGGTTAATTTGGCATGAATTAGGTGTGGAACTCAGCCGAAATTACAAGAGGAAATGTCTCAAATTATTTGACCATTTTGTAAATGCGAATTGCACATTTGCACATTTTTCTATATAATTTGTTTCTTCCAACTACAAAAAGGAGTCTTAAAACATTATTTTGGCAAGAGGAGAATGAGAAAATATATCGACTGGCTAAGTGGAGTGTGGTTTGCCGACCCAAAGACTAGGGAGGGCTTGGAATTAAGGATCTTGAGATTAAGAATACATCCCTACTTGGTAAATGTCTCTTCAAGTTACTAACTGAAAATGGATATGGAAACCCTCCTAAAACTAAAATATGTTGGCTCGAAAGCATTATCCCAGGTTCTTTGGAAATCTGGGGATTCACATTTCTGGACTGGTCTAATAGCAACGAAGAAGCATTTCTTCTGCTATGGAACATTTTCGATTAAGGATAGATCCGAGATATATTTTTGGGAGAATAAGTGGCTGGGTAATGTTACACTTTGTGAACAGTTTCCAGCATTGTATAATATTATTTTTCATAAGGGTGATACTATCGCCAAGGTGATGGAGACTTCTCCAGTGAATGTGACGTTTAGAAGAGACTTAATTGGACCTAGGATTAATTCTTAGAATGTTTTGCTTCAATGCTTGACACATATCCAATTATTGCTTAGGACCGATGAATTCAGATGAAACTTACTTGAGAATGGTCAATTCTCAGTTGCTTCCATGTACAATGCATTGGTTCAGCCAACCTTACCAGTTGATAACAATAGAAAAATCTAGAGGATGAAGATACCAAAAAAACAAAAAAAATACGTGAAATCTTGCTCGGGGTGATCCTTACCTAAGATAATCTTGTTAAGTGTAATTAGCATAGATATAAGAAATGTGTGTTTTGTCATCATGAGGAGACAATTAAACATCCGTTTTTCCAATATCAATTTTCTCGTTATATATGAGCTTCAGGCTTATCTCCTCCATATAGTGTTGCCAATATTTTCGAGAACCGGCTACATGGCATAGATCACAATTACAGAATTCTTTTTAGGGTGGGAGCTATTGCATTATTTAGTCGCTATGGCTATGTAGAAATGATAAAGTGTATTCTCTCTTGCGGGTTATCTACGGATGTAAAGGTACACTCCTTGGGATTCCGTACATAGTGCGGAGGTTCGTGATTTTTTTACGTGTGCACGCAACTAGAGAATACGGTGAGAGATTTATTTACCTGACATGAATGGCAGCATAATCTGCGGACTGAGCCTTCGTTATCATAGGAATAGTTACGGTTGCTTATGATGATATGTAATTCGCTTTTATTTTATTTTCTAGACTCTAGACTTAGATCGGGTAATGCTGACATCAGCCAAGTGTTGGCCAAACTTTTGAAAATTTTGTCAAACAATAAATGAAACAAGTGAAACTTATCTGAAACTTGTGAAACATTTTGTACTTCACAGTATGTTTCAAATGTTTCAGTTATTGTTCACAGTCTGTTTTAATGTTTCTGTTAAGTTTCAGTTTAGTGATGTCAGCATGACATCAGCGTGACATCAGCCATGTGATGGTCAGGAAAAAAGCTAAGTGATGTACCAATCTCAAAGCGACAATGAGTGGTGGATGTGTCGCCGACATGTAAAGTTGCTGGTAGAAATGAGTTTTCGACTTAGATCGGTTGTGTATATCTTAGATATGCAAAGACTGAGTGTAAGACTTAAAATTTGAGCAATAAAATCACATTTATCGAAAAAAGCGTGCTGATGGAGCATCACACTAGAGCACAGGCCTAGCACCTAACTAAATACGCACGGTCGTAGCCGAGAAAACAAACCCGCCAAATCCCTTTGGCACCGGCATACGGCCCCACCGCGCGGCACCCGCGTCCATCACCCACACCGCATACTCGCCGCACCCCTCCGCGTAATTGGCCACCATGCCAAACACAAACACTGCACCATCACCAATGTCGACCGCCTCCATGCACACCTTCATGTTCGGTGACCCGTCTGTGACGTCCCTCCACACGGTGTCCCATTCCCGCATGCCGCCCTTCCCAGTTGTGACTGACCAGATCTTCCTGCCCACCAAGGCTAGGGCCGTCCGTCCGGTCCTTTATGACACCATGTCTCCCGCATCGGACCAAGAGTCCTCGCTGGTGGTGTAGCACTCGATGGTCTTCTTGAACGCACCTTGGATGTCCGTTGGGTAATCGCTAGCCGCCACGACAAGGTCATGCAACACGACGACATATATGCGGCTTGTCACGCTCCTCTAGCATGCGTGGGAGCGAGCAGGCATTGGACGAGACGCGTACGCGAAGGCAGAGTGTAGCGCGTTCTTGAAACCATCATGGCTGCCATCAACTACGACGTCGTCGTCGCCTCCGCCGCACCCGAAGAAGCTCCGGTGGTCCGGATCGGCTTCCCCGAGACCACATCCCGCAGCGATGTCACCCATGCAAACGTCACGGGTGGGGCAAGCGATGTCGGGTCCTCCCCCACCCCGCGATGATGGAGACATGACCTTCGTTGCCGGCGGACGCCCACCGCGCTAAGAGCCACATGGTACTCCATGATGTCGCGCCCTTCACATGTCGCCACTCGCTGTTGGTGAGGTCCGCCAATCGCCATAGTCAGCTAGCACTCTGGTGGTGAACTGGCCTTTCCATTGCATGCCGCGGTAAGTCCTGGACGAGGAACACGAAGTCCTCCGCTGCCCCGACGATTCTTTGGAGCTGACAGAACTTTGGAGACCAGACGGCACGGCGCCACTCCCGGCATACATGTCACATCGGCCGGTGCGACTAACTCGGTACCCACGCCAGGCACTCCATGGCCATGTCATCCGGCAATCCAGGGAAGAGCTCCCCATCTCTCCCATCACCTACATGTTCCCTTCCGTCCCCACGACACGTTGTTCCTCCTTGTTCTTGGAAGCATTACACTCTTGCTCAATGGCGTCCATGGAGTGTAGTGTAGTACTATATGGACCTAGTGCGCTCTATCTCGCCGTCCCCTTCTAACGGCGTCTAAGTTTTTGTCAGGGATCATGTTCTATTTTTTCGTTGCACTAGAGGCATGGGTTAGTCAAAGTAAGCAGGTGCAGTAACAGGCTAGGGGTTGTGTCCCAGCATACCCCACTCCAACTCCCACTATAGGGAGAAGATCAGGGGAAACATAGACCCGACGATCAAAGCAGCAACGTACCGGCCCATATCCTGCAACTCCCTTCCACATAGAGCACATGCGGCCACAGGCGACCCACCCAAACACTACGCAGCGTATAGGCCACTCTAACAGCCATGTCCACAAGAAAAACAGTAAGACGCCACCAAGTAGGGCCGAACCTAAGGCCACATCTGAAGCAACCACGTGTCCTCATTTTTGCGGGCAGCGAAGCAGCAACACGCAAGTAGGTGGAGCACATCCAAGGGTACACATCACGGGCAACACATAGCCCCAATTCCATCAATAACAGCGTACCAAGTATGCTCCATCCAATAGGATACGACCCGAGTAACCACAACGTTCAAATTTCACCAGACTAATGAGCCCCTCCAAGTCGGAACCAGCCCGACAACCAGAGACTCTCAAAATCAGGGAGCAGTGCTCTTTAAAGATTTGAGATGGAAAGAAAAGGCCAATCATATTTGTATTATAAGCGCTAGGAAAAATGTCAACACCCGGATTTTTAATCCTAGATGTCTGTTCTGCCATACCTCGCAATCCCAGGATTACCATTTTTGCGAGACATAACAGATTGGATATCACAGTACATCATCCATTACAAACCATACATAAGGTCTTACACAAATAAGGATCTCATGATCCAGTCTTAATGTAACAAGCAGTGGAATAAAAGGTAAGCGTAGCGGTGGGGTCCATCTTCAGGGGCACAAGCAATGCTGATGAAGGCAGATAGTCCTAGTTATCATAGCCGTCCTGCTGGCCCTCATCTTGGTAGTCTCGTTCATAGTCTGGCCATGAGAATAGCCAGGGACAAAAGCCATGAGTACTCTTTAAGTACTCGCAAACTACCACTAACAAGTAGTATAGTTCTAAGTTAAAGTGTTAACTCTAAGTTTAACTATAAAGTTAAGTTTGAAACCTAAGCTGAGTTCAGAAGCAAAGAAAGATAAAATAAAGTTCTAGAATCACTTGAGTTGGGAAGCTAGTGTCATAAACACAACCCTGTTCTGGTCAAGTCAAAGTTCATCATTCTTTTCATAAGTCAATTTGAAAACATCTGACAACGAAACAGTATGGCCATTTCAACTGTCCATAACTGCGGACATGGCTATTCGAATAGTTTGACACTCTGCAGAGGTGGTACACTTTCACCACGAGATTTGATACATCTGTCAGGGATAACCCTGAATCATCATACTTTGTATGTAGATAATCAAACATAACCTTTCCTTTGCACACCCTAGTATAAGCACCTCTCCTATGAGCATGGCCTCCCAACCATGACCATCTGTCATCTTGGGCACTGCATAGGTGGACAACATTGAGAGGTAGCCTCAGCTCAAACCTCTCCCGCGAGGGAACTAATACTAATGCATATAAACTTCCGGCTAAGCCTTACCCAATTCAGGTATTGTGGTTTTACGGTAAATTTGGAATGGTATCGCATCCGAATCCAACCATCAGTTTTATAAAAGGGCTAAGGCTCATGCCTCAACAGTTTTACCATCATAAACCATTTGTGTTTCTCAACACATGTAAAAACATCTCAATAGAATGACTCATCATTCCATGGTTTTCATAATTCATTTTCACCAAGTATTCCCATCTAAAGTGATTCAAGTTTTTATCTACTCTAAACTACTAAGTTAAGAGTGTTCACTAAGGTGGAAAAATGATGGGATCAATCTCATGCCATAGAATGGCATCTAAAGTAGTTTAACTAGGTCAAGTTTTATACTCTTTATGCTACCTTCAAAACAACTAAAGGACTTTGGTAAAGTAAAGGAAGTAAAGCTTGGAAAATAATACTTGGGGTAAGTAATAGTCAAAGTGGTATAACCAAAGCATGCCTAATCCATTTGCTTAGATTATCTAGCTTGCAAGGGTTAGCTTGCATTGTTAATGGTGGCTTGCTAGTATAAGACTTGCAAGTGTTAGCTTGCCAATAGTAGCTTGCCTTGGTTGGTGTAGTGGTTGAAGTTTTCGTCTTCTTCTTGGTAGAACTCCTCCTCTTCGAAAGCTTGGTCGGTACTATCGTCTATAAATACATACAGAGTACACAGTCACCAAACAATACTTAACTAGTCTAATTAGCACTCTAAGGCACACAACTTGATGATCTATTATCATCACAAGCATCACAAGTTTTATTAACTAGTTTCATTCTTTTTATTTAAGAAAAGTAATTTCTACTCATTGAAAAATTAACTAAGATTTAATATTCACCACTTAAAATATGGGATCATGTGGACACATGTCATCACCACATATTCTAACATGTGAGAATGTGATTTAAGGGTTGGATCACAATTACTTTGGTTTAAGTTCATCATTTAATGATTTAAAGTGACTAGAAATGCCTATATAGCATTATTTTGGTACTAGTCCAAAGTCACTGCATGTAAACCCTAATATTATTACATATTCAGATAGGTATAGTGACATGTGATTTTTGAGAGTTGGAATCAACTCAAAAGCTAACATGGTTGATTTTATAGAAATGTTTGAATGTGCAAAAGCTTATGTTTTGTTATTTTTACTAGGAGAGATCTCTAACTCTAATTGAATTAAATCCAACGGGCTTGGGTAGATCTTTTCAGTAGCTTTCTAGCATGTCTACGGTGTTCCTGGGATCGTGGCGACGCGGTGGACGCGGGCTGCTGTCGAGGGGCGGCGTGTACACGTGTGTCGGGCGCGGCGCTCTGGCGCGTGCTCGGCATGGCGCAGACACTCAGTGCGCGGCGGTTCCTAGGTGGTCCAGGGCTTGGCCTTGCTCGGGGAGGGGACAGATAGTGGCGGTGAGGTCTGGGCTAGCTCGTAGACATGGTGAGAGAGAGAGAGGGGTGGTCTGCTGCGGCGGTTGCAAGTTAGGCCAGCGAGCATGGCCTCAGGTTGGCATGGCATTGCTGCTAGGGACAAAGGGGTGAGGTGTTTTGGGCCTGGTTGGATCAAGTGGAGACAGTGAGAGTAAATGGAGATCAATTTGGGGCAAAACCCTGTACAAAACAGTGAGCTAAATACTAGGTGTCATCTCTGCCTGCCAAGTGTTTGTGAGAATGGCCGCAAGAAATTTACTTTGGAATTTTGAAAAGATTTTTGGTGGGTGTGCTAGGCATAATCTTGAGACTCAGACTAAAGCGTTGGGTTCCTTTCAATGGTGAAACCTTGAGATATACAAAATCTCCAACATTGAAAGTCAGGTCTCTCCTTCTCTTGTCAGCATAACTCTTCTTTCTGGATTGGGTGGTCTAGAGGTGCTCACGGACTTTGTGAACCTTCTCTTCGGATTCTCGGAGAATGTCAGGTCCAAAGATCTGACTCTCTCCTACTTGCAACCAATTCAAAGGGGTACGGCTCTTTTTTTCGTATAGGAATTCAAATGGTGCCATCTGCGAGCTAGCTTGATAACTGTTGTTATATGAGAATTCTGCGAAAGGCAGGCAGTCTTCCCATTTTGATCCATACTCTAACACACAAGATCTTAACATATCCTCTAAGATTTGGTTGACTCTCTCAGTTTGTCCATCGGTTTGCGGGTGATAAGCGGTGCTGAAATTCAACTTGGTTCCTAATCCTTCCTGAACTTTCTGCCAAAATCTCGAGGTAAACTGGGTTCCTCGATCTGATACTATGGTCTTGGGGGTTCCATGCAGACTAACAATTCTAGCAATATATAGCTCTGCTAGCTTTGAACTCTGGTAGGTTGTCTTGACAGGGATAAAGTGAGCTACCTTGGACAGTCTATCAACTATGACCCTGATTGAGTCATTTCCCCTACTAGAAGTAGGCAAACCAGTGATAAAGTCCATTCCGATAGAATCCCATTTCCAATCCAGAATCTGCAATGGTTGCAACAGTCTTGTGGGTCTTTGATGCTCGGCTTTCACTCTTTGACAGATGTCACACTTGGCGATGTAGCTTCCGATTTCTCTCTTCATCTTGTACCACCAAAATTTCTCTTTCAAATACTGATACATCTTTGTTCCTCCGGGGTGGATAGAATAAAGAGTATCATGAGCTTCTTGCATGATAACTTGCTTCAGCTCCGAATCCACTGGCACACAGATACATTCTTTGTACCACAGAACTCCTTCATCTTTCATGAATCCAGGTACCTTTCCTGTACCAATACAACGTTTGATTCCATCGATACTTTCATTTCCCTTCTGGGCTTCCTTGATTTGGCTAATCAAAATGGGTTGAAGTTCAATGCTTGCTAAGAATCCTCGGCTAACTAATTCAGTCCTGAACTGCTCCAACTCCTCATACAAACTGGGTTGCTTCTCCTTGATCATGGTGTTAAGCCTACACGGCAATCTGCTAAGAGCATCCGCTACCACATTGGCTTTGTCGGGGTGATAGTGAATGTCAAGGTCATAATCCTTGATTAACTCTATCCATCTTCTCTGCCTCATATTCAGCTCCTTCTGAGTGAAGATATACTTCAAGCTCTTATGATCTGAGTAAATCTCACAGGGATTACCCATCAGATAATGATGCCATGTCTTCAATGCCAAAACTATGGCTACTAATTCAAGATCATGGGTCGGATAGTTCTGCTCATGCTGCTTCAGTTGTCGAGACAGATAGGCGATGACTTTGCCTTCTTGCATCAACACACATCCGAGACCAATCTAGGATGCATCACAATACACATCAAACGGCTTCTTGATGTCTGGCATCACCAATATTGGGGCTGATATCTATCTGTTCTTTAGCTCTTGAAAACTGGCTTCACATTTGTCAGTCCATTCAAACTTTTTGTCTTTCTTTAGCAATTGGGTCATGGGTCTGGCGATGCTCGATAATCCGTCTACGAACTTGCGGTAGTATCCCGCTAATTCGAGAAATGCACGGACTTGGGTTTGAGTGGTTGGGGCTTCCCATTCTTCGACATCTTTGATCTTGGCAGGATCAACAGAGACTCCTCCGGCAGACACAATATGTCCCAGGAATCCTACTTCCTTCAGCCACTCACACTTGCTGAACTTGGCATATAATCGATGCTCTCTCAGGGTTTCTAGGATGATTCTCAGATGTTGCTCATGCTCTTCTTTTGACTTGGAGTAGATAAGGATGTCGTCGATAAACACAACTACAAACTTATCTAGGAAATTCATAAAGATCTTATTCATGAGATTCACGAAATAAGCAGGGGCATTGGTTAATCCAAAAGACATAACCGTATACTCATATAAACCATAGCGAGTAGTAAAGGCGGTCTTCGGAATATCCATTGCATGAATCTTAAGTTGGTGATAACCAGTCCTAAGATCAATCTTTGAGAATACCTGAGCTCCAGTCAACTGATCAAATAGATCCTCTATCTTTGGAAAAGGGTACTTGTTCTTGATGGTGACGTCATTCAACTTTCTGTAATCTATGCACAAATGATTGCCTCCATCTTTCTTGTCGACGAATAACACTGGTGATCTCCATGGCGATGCGCTTGGTTGAATCAAGCCTTTTTCTAACATGGCATCCAACTGCTTCTTCAGTTCCACTAACTCTGAGGGGTTCATACTATAGGGTCTCTAGGCTATGGGTCCGGTTCCGGGTATTAGTTCGATAATGAACTCAATATCCCTATCCGGGGGCATACCCGGCAATTCATCTAGGTATACGTTGGGGTATTCATAAAATAATCTGACTTGGTCAATGGTGGGCAGGGCTACACTCTTGTTGTACTTGAATTGACGGGGTAAGGTTTCACATATATGCTCTATTGTGACTCTAGAGCTACTGGTCATGGTGATGGCTTTCTTAGAACAGTCTATCAATCCTTTATGCCTTGACATCCAGTCCATACCTAGTACTACTTCCAATCCTTTGGTTCTGTCAACACCCGGATTTTTAATCCCAGATGCCCGTTATGCCATACCTCGCAATCCCAGGATTACCATTTTTGCGAGACATAACGGATTGGATATCACAGTACATCATCCATTACAAACCATACATAAGGTCTTACACAAATAAGGATCTCATTATCCAGGCTTAAAACAACAAGCAGCGGAAATAAAAGATAAGTGTAGTGGTGGGGTCCATCTTCAGGGGCACAGGCAATGCTGACGAAGGCAGATGGTCCTAGTTATCATAGCCGTCCTGTTGGCCATCATCTTGATAGTCTCCTTCATAGTCTGGCCATTATAATAGCCAGGGACAAAATCCATGAGTACTCTTTAAGTACTCGCAAACTACCACTAACAAGTAGTAGAAATCTAAGTTAAAGTACTAGATCTAAGTTAGACTATAAAGATAAGTTGGAAACCTAAGCTAAGTTCTGAAGCAAAGAAAGATAAAGTAAAATTCTAGAATCACTTAAGTTGGGAAACTATTGTTATAAACACCACCATGTTGTGGTCAAGTCACGATTCATCATTTATTTCAAAGTAGCTCGAAAACATCTGACAACGAAACAGTCTGGCCATTCCAACTGTCCATCACCGCGGACGCGGATATTCGAATAGTTTGACACTCTGTAGAGGTAGTACACTTTCACCAAAAGATTCGATACATCTGTTAGGGATAACCCTGAATCATCATACTTAGTATGCAGATAATCAAACATAACCTTCCCTTCACACACCCTAGTATAAGCACCTCTCCTATGAGCATGGCCTCCCAACCATGACCATCCGTCATCTTGGGCACTTCATAGGTGGACAACATTGAGAGGTAGCCTTAGCTCAAACATCTCCCGTGAGGGAACTAATACTAATGCATATAAATTTCCAGCTAAGCCTTACCCAATTCAGGTAATGTGGTTGTACGGTAAATTTGGAATGGTATCACATCCAAATCCAACCATCAGTTTTATAAAAAGGTTAAGGCTCATGCCTCAACATTTTCCTCATCATCAACCATTGGTATTTCTCAACACATGTCAAAACATCTCAATAGAATGACTCATCATTCCAAGGTTTTCTCGATTCATTTTCACCAAGTGTTCCCGTCTAAAGTGACTCAAGTTTTTGATCTACTCTAAACTACAAAGTTAAGAGTGTTCACTAACATGGAACAGATGGGTTAAATCCTGCCATAGAATGACATCTAAAGGGTTCTAAATAGGTCAAGTTTTATACTTTTTATGCTACTTTCAAATCAAGTAAAGGACTTTGTATAACCTAAGAAGGGTAAAACTTGTAACTAAGACTTGGGGTATTAATAGTCAAAAGGGAGTGTGATCAAAGCATGCTTAGGGCATCTTTGCTAAACCATCTAGTTTGATTCTAGTTTGTTAAGTACTACACTTGCAAGTACAAATTTGCAAGGGTTAATCTTGGATAGTGCTAGCTTGCTAATAGTAGCTTGCCTTGGTTGGTGCAGTGGTTGAAGTTTCTTCTTCTTCTTGGTAGAACTCCTCCTCCTCGAGAGCTTGGTCGGTACTAGCGTCTATAAATACATAGGGAGCGCACAATCACCAAACAATACTTAACTAGGCTAAATAGTATTCTAAAACACACATTTGATGATCTATTATCATCACAACATCACAAGTTTAAATTTCAATAGCTTCATCCTTTTTATTTTGGACAAGTAATTTCTACTCATTGAAATATTAACTACAATTTAATATTCACCACCAAAATATGGGATCATGTGGACACATGTCCTCACCACATATTCTAACATGTGGGAATGAAATTTACAGGTTGGATCAACATTACTTTGGTTCAAGTTCATTAGTAAATGATTTAAAGTGACTAGAAATGCCTATATAGCAATGTTTTGGTACTAGCCCATAGTCACTGCATGTAAACCTTAATATTATTACATATTTGGATAGATATGGTGAAATGTGATTTTTGAGAGTTGGAATCAACTCAAAAGCCAACTTGGTTGATTTTATAAAAATGTTGCAAGTTGCAAATGCTTTTGTCTTCTTATTTTTATTAGGAGAGATCTATAACTCTAATTGAATTAAATCCAACGGGCTTGTATAGATCATCTTAATACCTTTCAGACAAAATTCGTTCCATACAATTTGGATTTGTCAAACTCATAGAATTGATTTTTGAAATACTGGACAGAAACTAGATTCAAATAAAAAGAAAAATCTAGATTTGAATGTGTGGGCTAGCGCGGGAAAAGGAATGGGCCGGCCCAGTGGTGCTCCGCGGCGCGGGGCTCAGCTGACAGGGGGTCCCGCTTGTCAGCGACACTTAACACGCGAAACGGTACGCGTGCTGTGGGCCGTAGGATTAGAAGCTAGATCTACGGCTGAGGGTCGTCGTCGACGACGAACAGGTCGCCGGCGAGCTCGAACCCTAGCGGCTCGGTGGGGGTCTGCTGGGGGCATACCAGGGCTCCAGCGGGGTGGGCGAGGCGGGTAAACAACGTGGAAGACGACGGCGAGGCGAGGCGTGGTCGCGGCGGAGCTTGGGGTGGTCGTAATCAACTGCGCCCTTCTCCTCCTGCTGCGGCTGCTCCGGCTCCAATTCCGGCGAGGCAGAGCTCGCCTTGCTCCGGCTAGAGGTGGGGGAGGTTCAGAGAGGTGAGGGGAGTGGAGTGGTGTAGAGAGAAGAGGCTGGGGAGGGCTCCTTTTATAAGCCCGGCGGTGAGACCGAGCGGGATGGGCAGTCGACGGTGGCGACATGGCTACGGCGAGGTAGAGGCATGGCTGAGGGTGGCGATCGACGTGCTATCCCCTGGCGCTGCTCTAGGCATTGAATGCAGCCGTAGGGGCGGTGGCACGCGGTCTGGGTGAGGTGGCGCTCTGCGCGGCAGAGATGGCGGTGGCCACGGCGAGCAATGGCTGTGAGGTGTTGGGCGGCCAGCAGGGGTGTCTGGGGTGTTCTCCAGGTCGAGGCGGAGCGGTGGGCGTGGGCTGGTGCCAAGGGGCGGTCTGGGCGAGCAGGGACAGGGCGTGCTCTGGGGGCGGCGTCGGCATGCTCGACCAGCTCCGGGCACGGCGGTTCCTGGCCGCTCTGCCCTCTGTCTCTGTCCTGGGGCTGGTTGGGCGGTGGAGGTGGACCACAAGCAAGTTGCTAGACATGAGGAGAGAGGCTGGAGAGGGCTCCTGTTGCGAGTGCACTGGCGGCCGGCGAGGTGGTGCTCGGCATGGCATGGCAGTGCAGCTAGGGGGTAGGGGAGATGCTGGTTAGGCTCTGGTTAGATCAAGAGGGGACAAGGGGATTAAATGGGGATCAATTGGGGGCAAAACCCTGTAGTAAACAGTGAGCTAGGATTAGAGGAGAGATTATGCATGGCAAGTGTTTGATTAAATGGCCGCATGAAAGAAAGTTTTGAATTTTGGTTTCAAAATTTTTGAGTGATCTCCACTAGTGATAGGTAGTCTCTGGTTGCAAGGGTTTTGAAAATGGAGCTCAAAAAGATGGGTTTTGAAATAGGGGTGATCTATGCATATGCATTAGATTCAATTTTAAACTGTCATTTAAAATAGTTAACATAATGTTTTTAGCAAATCAAAAGGTGGGCCTTGGTACCTCATTATGTGTACTAGCAAGGGGTGCAAAGATCAAGAATTGTTTCTGTTAAGTTTTGAGTACTAGGAATAGCCAAAGTAGGCATGAGAGTTAAATTTGCCAAAATGACCATTCCTCCTTTTTAATTCTTTTTGAATTGATTTTCTTTAGGCAAAGTTTGGTAATGATGTAGATGATGTTTAAATCACCTAAGAAACATTTTACAAGCATTGGATCACTCAATAAGGGCAATTCAAACAACTCCTATTTTAAATGCACACATATATGGATGCTTTCATATTAAATTTGGAAAGCTTTTTGTTAACCCCATTTTGGTTGTTTTGATCTTTGATAAACTTGGATTGAAGTTTTGGGATGTTACAAACCTTCCCCCCTTCAACAAAACCTCGTCCCGAGATTTACAAAGAAAACTAGGAAGTAAAGAGTTCTGGAACTCTGTCTTAATGTAATCTTCTCGCTCCCAAGTAGCTTCCTCTTCGGTATGGTTGCTCCACTGAATCTTGAGAAACTTGATACTCCTGGTCCTGGTGGTTCTGTAGGCTTCTTCCAAGATACGGATGGGCACTTCCCGATAGGTCAGGTCATTGTTGATTTCCACAACTCTGTGATCGATGTTCTTGAAAACTTCAGTCTTCTCTGGAACTTCCAGACATTTGCGAAGTAAAGAGATATGGAACACATTGTGGATGGCTGACATCTCTTCAGGCAGTTCCAGTTGATATGATACTTCTCCTTGATGGTTTAGAATCTTGAAAGGTCCGATATATCTGGGGGCTAACTTTCCCTTCAGACTAAAGCGTTGAGTTCCTTTCAAGGGTGAAACCTTGATATATACAAAATATCCGGCATTGAAAGTCAGGTCTCTCCTTCTTTTGTCAGCATAGCTCTTCTGTCTGGATTGGGCGATCTTGAGGTGCTCCCGGACTTTGTGAACTTTCTCTTCTGCTTCTCGGAGAATGTCGGGTCCAAAGATCTAACTCTCTCCTACTTGTGACCACTTCAAAGGGGTACGACACTTTCTTCCGTATAGGAATTCAAATGGTGTCATCTGCAAACTAGCTTGATAACTGTTGTTATATGAGAATTCTGCGAAAGGTAGGCAGTCTTCCCATTTTGATCCATATTCCAACACACAAGCTCTAAGCATATCTTCTAGGATTTGGTTGACTCTCTCAGTCTGTCCATCTGTTTGTGGGTGATACGCGGTACTGAAGTTCAACTTGGTTCCTAATCCTTCCTGAACTTTCTGCCAAAATCTTGAGGTAAACTGGGTTCCTCGATCTGATACGATGGTCTTGGGGGTTCCATGCAGACTAACAATCCTAGCAATGTATAGCTCTGCTAACTTTGCACTCTCGTAAGTGGTCTTGACAGGTATAAAATGGGCTACCTTAGACTTTCTATCAACTATGACCCAGATTGAGTCTTTCACCTACTAGAAGTAGGTAAACCGGTGATAAAGTCCATTCTGACGGAATCCCATTTCCATTCCGGAATCTGCAATGGTTGCAACATTCCTGTAGGTCTCTGATGCTCTGCCTTGACTCTTTGACAGATGTCACATTTGGCGATGTACCTTCCAATCTCTCTCTTCATCGTGTGCCACCAAAATTGCTCTTTCAAATCCTGATACATCTTTGTTCCTCCGGGGTGGATAGAATAAAGAGTATCATGAGCTTCCTTCATGATAACTTCATTCAGCTTCGAATCTGCTGGAACACAGATACGTCCTTTGTACCACAGTACTCCTTCTTAATCTTCAGTAAATCCAGGTACCTTTCCTGTACCAATACGACGTTTGATTCCGTCGATACTTTCATTTCCCTTCTGGGCTTCCTTGATTTGGCTAATCAAAATGGGTTGAAGTTCAATGCTTGCTAAGAATCCTCGGCTAACTAATTCAGTCCTGAACTGCTTCAACTCCTCATACAAACTGGGTTGCTTCTCCTTGATCATGGTGTTAAGCCTACACGGCAATCTGCTAAGAGCATCCGCTACCACATTGGCTTTGCCGGGGTGATAGTGAATGTCAAGGTCATAATCCTTGATTAACTCTATCCATCTTCTCTGCCTCATATTCAGCTCCTTCTGAGTGAAGATATACTTCAAGCTCTTATGATCTGAGTAAATCTCACAGCGATTACCCATCAAATAATGACGCCATGTCTTCAATGCTAGAACCACAGCTGCTAGCTCAAGATCATGGGTTGGATAGTTCTGCTCATGCTGCTTCAGTTGTCGAGACAGATAAGCGATGACTTTGCCCTCTTGCATCAATACACATCCTAGACCAATCTTGGATGCGTCACAATACACATCAAAGGGCTTCTTGATGTCTGGCATGACCAAAATTGGGGCTGATATCAATCTCCTCTTCAGCTCTTAGAAACTGGCTTCACATTTGTCTGTCCATTCAAACTTCTTGTCCTTCTTCAACAATTGGGTCATTGGTCGGGCTATGCTCGAGAATCCTTCTACGAACTTGCGGTAATATCCGGCTAATCCGAGAAATGCACGGACTTGGGTTTGAGTGGTTGGGGCTTCCCATTCTTTGACATCTTTGATCTTGGCGGGGTCAACAGAGACTCCTCCGGCAGACACAATATGTCCTAGGAATCCTACTTCTTTCAGCCAAAACTCACACTTGCTGAACTTGGCATATAGCTGATGCTCTCTTAGGGTTTCTAGGATGATTCTCAGATGTTGCTCATGCTCTTCTTCTGACTTGGAGTAGATAAGGATGTCGTCGATAAACACAACTACAAACTTATCTAGGAAATTCATAAAGATCTTATTCATTATATTCATGAAATAAGCAGGGGCATTGGTTAATCCAAAAGGCATAACCGTATACTCATATAAACCATAACAAGTAGTAAAGGCGTTCTTCGGAATATCCATTGCATGAATCTTAAGTTGGTGATAACCAGTCCTAAGATCAATCTTTGAGAATACCTGAGCTCCAGTCAACTGATCAAATAGATCCTCTATCTTTGGCAATGGGTACTTGTTCTTGATGGTGACATCATTCAACTTTCTGTAATCTATGCACAGACGGTTGCCTCCATCCTTCTTGTCGACGAATAACACTGGTGATCTCCATGGCGATGCACTTGGTTGAATTAAACCTTTGGCTAGCATAGCATCCAACTACTTCTTCAGTTCCACTAACTCTGATGGGTTCATGCTATAGGGTCTCTAGGCTATAGGTCCGGTTCCGGGGATTAGTTCGATAATGAACTCAATATCCCTATCCGGGGGCATACCTGGCAATTCATCTGGGAATACGTTGGGGTATTCACAGACTACTCTGACTTGGTTAATGGTGGGCAAGGCTACACTCTGGTTGCACTTGAATTGACGGGGTAAGGTTTCAGAGATATGCTCTATTGTGACTCCAGAACTACTGGTCATGGTGATGGCTTTCTTAGCATAGTCTATCAATCCTTTATGCCTTGACATCCAGTCCATACCTAGTACTACTTCCAATCCTTTGGTTCCAAGTACAATTAGGTTGGCACAAAAATCTATCCCATGTATTCTGATAGGTACAGCTTTGCAAATTTTTCTAGCTTTTGTTGTTGCACCGAGGATTTGAACTATCATGACATGCTTCAGGTTGGTTGGACGAATCTTACTAGTGCATGCAATTCTTTGGTGACAAATGAATGTGATGCTCCCGAATCAAACAATACTCTTGCTAAAACTGAGTTGACAAAAAACATACCCAGCACTACGTCTGGCGCTTCCTGGGCTTCTTCTGCATTCATGTGGAAGAGACAGCCGTTGCGGTTGTGAGGCTTCCCTGGGGCAAATCTCCTTCCTGGTTGAACACGGCGCTGCTACTGAGCTGGGGCATTCACATTGGCATTGGCTGCAGTCTTCTTGGGACACTCATTGGAGTAGTGACCCTTCACTCCACACTCAAAACAAGTGATCTGGGCCTTGTCCTTGACTGCGACAGGCACAGCATTGCTGCCAGTTCTGGGTGCAGTGTTGTTGTTGTTGTTGTTGTTGTTGTTGTGGTTCTTGGGAGGTGCACGGTTGAAATTTTTGGCATTACCGGAGTTGTGATTGTTTCCTCCGGACTTCACATTGCTTCCGCTACGGTTGGGGTAGCTTGGGCGAGAATTTGGGGGTCGGTTGTTCCTTGGTGCATATCCTGGTGAAGGGTTGGGACGGTACTTCTGGTGACTGTTGGATCCAGACTACTGCATCATACGATGCTTGTGATTGTCGTTTGCCTGGTTAATCTTTCCTTCCATCTGGATGGCAGAGTCGACTAGCTCTTCGAGATCATCAAAACGGATGTTGACTAGGACAGTCTGCATCTCATCATGCAGTCCGTTCAAGAATCTTTCGTTCTTCTTGGCCTCCGTGTTGATCTCATCAGGTGCATATCTGGCAAGTGACAGGAATCTGTCACGGTATTCCACCACAGTCATTCTTCCTTGCTTCAATTCACGGAATTCATCTCTCATCCGGTTGACTAGACCCTGCGGCACATGGGTGCGGCTGAATTTGACTTTGAATGCTTCCCATGTCATCACTTGACCATGGTTCATATTGCGGATGCTATTCCACCAAGCTCTGGCATCTCCCGCCAGATAGTGGGTGGCGAAGAGAACTTTCTCATTGTCCTCCACTCCTGCAACTTCGAGGTTGTTTTCCATGGTCTGCTACCAGTCATCAGCATCTAGTGGGTTCTCCGATTGGTTGAAGATTGGGGGATTAGTGTTCTGAATTTTTTTGAGTTTGGATCCATGGTGGTCCTGATTTCCATGTCCTTGGTTGTTGAGAGCCATCTGGGCGATCTGTTGAAGTGTTGCTAAGTTGGCTTGGTGTTCTGCCCTGCTTGCTTCACGGTCTGCGATGAGATTCTGCAAGATCTGCAGCATTGGGTCCTGCGATGAGCTGCCCCCTCCTTGGTTTCCACGAGTCATCTGAGGATTGAGATAGATATAGGGGTAAGAGGGAAATTCTAAGGTTCATGGGTTTGGGATTTTCAAAGCTAAAACTTTGAGTTAAACTCAGGTTTTTCAACTAACTTCATTTTCATTCATGCAAGCAAGCACACGATACAACACACACCACAACAATCAAAGGGAAAACAGATGGTTTGAAGAACCATTCTGCAAGCTACGATACAACGAGATGATACATCTCAGGCTACGATACTGCTCTAGTGCATCTACTCATCGTCGATGAACTCGGAGTCCTCATCATCCGTGTAGAAGTCCACGGCATCCTCCTCCAGAAAATCATCATCGTTGCTGAGGTAAGAATCCATGTATCCCTAGATATCTTCACCCTCATCTTCTTCTTCTTTTGCTGCAAGCTGAGCTTCCTGCTCCTTGACGGTCTTCTCGAGGTTAGCCACCTTCTTGCGAAGACGGGCGATGGTGCGATTCTTCTTGGCACGCTGGTGGCGAAGAGACTGACGGTCTTGGACAAGCAATGCGAAAGTCTGGGCCTTCTAGTCGGCAATGGCACGGTTCTGGTTAGCTAACTCTCTGGCATTGTCTAGTTCCTGCTGTCTGTCGTGAAGCAAGAAGTCAAGGTTCTCAACTTGACGCCTCAACTCGGGGTGGCTCGGCATTTCCATTGGCAGTCCCATGAAGTCACGTCTTGCATAGTGAGCAAAACGGGTTCCTTGGGTCTTGTTGACGCTGAGGGCACATAGACGTGCGAGAGCTTCATGCATTGCCCTGGCTAACCCATCTAGCCAGTTGTTCTCTCTCACGGTGAACTGAATCCTTCCAGAAGTTGGTGCTTCAATGCTTCCTCTAAGATCTGCGGTGACTAGCCACTGTAGGTCTTCTCCTGGGGGTCCTGGAAGTTGAGCTCCAAGAAACTCCGGGTGCGGGCATCCTAGTAACTCCGACAGGGAATCCAGATCCCTCTCGAAGATCAGCTGACCTCCGTTTCCCAACTGGTAAAACTTGCTGAACTGAGTCTCCATCTACAAGAATTAAGGATGAGCAAGCTAGTGAAGTGATCCAGTGTGTCAATTTTTTTTTAAGTAGTAGTGTAAGAGTTTTGAGGCACATGAATTTTTGAGAAAGAATCCACAAGGGTAAGAGAGGAGGTAGTTTTCCGGAAATACTCACTTTTGTTTGACGTCCATTCTAACTAGGGTCTCCTATGGTCAGGATGGCTCTGATACCAACTTGTCAACACCCGTATTTTTAATCCCAGATGCCCGTTATGCCATACCTCGCAATCCCAGGATTACCATTTTTGCAAGACATAACGTATTGGATATCACAGTACATCATCCATTACAAACCATACATAAGGTCTTACACAAATAAGGATCTCATGATCCAGTCTTAAAACAACAAGCAGCGGAAATAAAAGATAAGCATAGCGGTGGGGTCCATCTTCAGGGGCACAGGCAATGCTGACGAAGGCAGATGGTCCTAGTTATCATAGCCGTCCTGTTGGCCATCATCTTGATAGTCTCCTTCATAGTCTGGCCATGATAATAGCCAGGGACAACAGTCATGAGTACTCTTTAAGTACTCGCAAACTACCACTAACAAGTAGTAGAAATCTAAGTTAAAGTACTAGATCTAAGTTAGACTATAAAGATAAGTTGGAAACCTAAGCTGAGTTCTGAAGCAAAGAAAGATAAAGTAAAATTGTAGAATCACTTAAGTTGGGAAACTATTGTCATAAACACCACCATGTTGTGGTCAAGTCACGATTCATCATTTATTTCAAAGTAGCTAGAAAACATCTGACAACGAAACAGTATGGCCATTCCAACTGTCCATCACCGCGGACGCGGCTATTCGAATAGTTTGACACTCTGCAGAGGTAGTACACTTTCACCACAAGATTCGATACATCTGTCAGGGATAACCCTGAATCATCATACTTAGTATGCAGATAATCAAACATAACCTTCCCTTTACACACCCTAGTATAAGCACCTCTCCTATGAGCATGGCCTCCCAACCATGACCATCCGTCATCTTGGGCACTGCATAGGTGGACAACATTGAGAGGTAGCCTCAGCTCAAACCTCTCCCGTGAGGGAACTAATACTAATGCATATAAATTTCTAGCTAAGCCTTACCCAATTCAGGTAATGTGGTTGTACGGTAAATTTGGAATGGTATCGCATCTGAATCCAACCATCAGTTTTATAAAAACGTTAAGGCTCATGCCTCAACATTTTCCTCATCATCAACCATTGGTATTACTCAACACATGTCAAAACATCTCAATAGAATGACTCATCATTCCAAGGTTTTCTCAATTCATTTTCACCAAGTGTTCCCATCTAAAGTGACTCAAGTTTTTGATCTACTCTAAACTACTAAGTTAAGAGTGTTCACTAACGTGGAACAAATGGGTTCAATCTCCTGCCATAGAATGACATCTAAAGGGTTCTAAATAGGTCAAGTTTTATACTTTTTATGCTACCTTCAAATCAAGTAAAGGACTTTGTATAACCTAAGAAGGGTAAAACTTGTAACTAAGACTTGGGGTATTAATAGTCAAAAGGGAGTGTGATCAAAGCATGCTTAGGGCATCTTTGCTAAACCATCTAGTTTGATTCTAGTTTGTTAAGTACTACACTTGCAAGTACAAATTTGCAAGGGTTAATCTTGGATAGTGCTAGCTTGCTAATAGTAGCTTGCCTTGGTTGGTGCAATGGTTGAAGTTTTCTTCTTCTTCTTCTTGGTAGAACTCCTCCTCCTCAGGAGCTTGGTCGGTACTAGCGTCTATAAATACATAGGGAGCGCACAATCACCAAACAATACTTAACTAGGCTAAATAGTATTCTAAAACACACATTTACTGATCTATTATCATCACAACATCACAAGTTTAAATTTCAATAGCTTCATCCTTTTTATTTTAGACAAGTAATTTCTACTCATTGAAATATTAACTACAATTTAATATTCACCACCAAAATATGGGATCATGTGGACACATGTCCTCACCACATATTCTAACATGTGGGAATGAAATTTAAAGGTTGGATCAACATTACTTTGGTTCAAGTTCATTAGTAAATGATTTAAAGTGACTAGAAATGCCTATATAGCATTGTTTTGGTACTAGCCCATAGTCACTGCTTGTAAACCTTAATATTATTACATATTTGGATAGATATGGTGAAATGTGATTTTTGAGAGTTGGAATCAACTCAAAATCCAACTTGGTTGATTTTATAAAAATGTTGCAAGTTGCAAATGCTTCTGTCTTCTTATTTTTATTAGGAGAGATCTATAACTCTAATTGAATTAAATCCAACAGGCTTGGATATATCATCTTAATACCTTTCAGACAAAATTCGTTTCATACAATTTGGATTTGTCAAACTCACAGAATTGATTTTTGAAATACTGGACAGAAACTAGATTCAAATAAAAAGAAAAATCCAGATTTGAATGTGTGGGCTAGCGCAGGAAAAGGAATGGGCCGGCCCAGTGGCGCTCCGCGGCGCAGGGCTTAGCTGGCAAGGGGTCCCGCTTGTCAGCACACTTAACACGCGAAACGGTACGCGTGCGGTGGGCCGTAGGATTAGAAACTAGATCTACGGCTAACGGTCATCGTCAACGACGAACAGGTTGCCGGCGAGCTCAAACCCTAGCGGCTCGGTGGGGGTCTTCTAGGGGCGTACCAGGGCTCCAGCGGGGTCGGCGAGGAGGGCAAACGACGTGGAAGACAACGGCGATGTGAGGCGTGGTCGCGGCGGATCTTGGGGTGGGCATAATCAACGGCGCCCTTCTCCTCCTGCCGCGGCTGCTCCGGCTCCAATTCCGGCGAGGCAGAGCTTGCCTTGCTCTGGCTAGAGGTGGGGGAGGTTTTGAGAGGTGAGGGGAGTGGAGTGGTGTGGAGAGAAGAGGCTGGGGAGGGCTCCTTTTATAGGCCCGACGGTGAGACCGAGCGGGATGGGCAGTCGACGGTGGCGACATGGCTACGGCGAGGTAGAGGCATGGTTGAGGGTGGCGATCGACGTGTTGTCCCCTGGCGGTGCTCTTGGCATTGAATGCAGCCATAGGGGCGGTGGCACGCGGTCTGGGCGAGGTGGCGCTCTGCGCGGTAGAGGCGGCGGTGGCCATGGCGAGCAGTGGTTGTGAGGCGTTGGGCGGCCAGCGGGGGTGTCTGGGGTGTTCTCCAGGTTGAGGCGGAGCGGTGGGCGCGGGCTGGTGCCAAGGGGCGGTCTGGGCGGGCGGGGACAGGGCGTGCTCTGGGGGCGGCGTCAGCATGCTCGACCAGCTCCGGGCGCGGCGGTTCCTGGCCGCTCTGCCCTCTGTCTCTGTCCTGGGGCTGGTTGGGCGGTGGAGGTGGACCACAAGCAAGTTGCTAGACATGAGGACAGAAGCTGGAGAGGGCTGCTATTGCGAGTGCACTGTCGGCCAACGAGGTGGTGCTCGGCATGGCATGGCAGTGCAGCTAGGGGGTAGGGGAGATGATGGTTAGGCTCTAGTTAGATCAAGAGGGGACAAGGGGATTAAATGGGGATCAATTGGGGGAAAAACCCCGTAGTAAACAGTGAGCTAGGATTAGAGGAGAGATTATGCATGCCAAGTGTTTGATTAAATGCCGCATGAAAGAAAGTTTTGAATTTTGGTTTCAAAATTTTTGAGTGATCTCCACTAGTGATAGGTAGTCTCTGGTTGCAAGGGTTTTGAAAATGGAGCTCAAAAAGATGGGTTTTGAAATAGGGCTGATCTATGCATATGCATTAGATTAAATTTTAAACTGTCATTTAAAATAGTTAACAGAATGTTTTTAGCAGATCAAAAGGTGGGCCTTGGTACCTCATTATGTGTACTAGCAAGGGGTGCAAAGATCAAGAATTGTTTCTGTTAAGTTTTGAGTACTAGGAGTAGCCAAAGTAGGCATGAGAGTTAAATTTGCCAAAATGAGCATTCCTCCTTTTTAATTCTTTTTGATTTTCTTTAGGCAAAGTTTGGGAATGATGTAGATGATGTTTAAATCACCTAAGAAACATTTTACAAGCATTGGATCACTCAATCATGGCAATTCAAACAACTCCTATTTTAAATGCACACATATATGGATGCTTTCATATTAAATTTGGAAAAGTTTTTGTTAACCCCATTTTGGTTGATTTGATCTTTGATAAACTTGGATTGAAGTTTTGGGATGTTACAGGTTCCAAGTACAATTAGGTTGGCATAAAAATCTATCCCATGTATTCTGATAGGCACAGCTTTGCAAATTTTTCTAGCTTTGGTGATTGAACCGGGGATTTGAACTATCATGACATGCTTCAAGTTGGTTGGGTGAATCTTACTAGTGCATGCAAATTCTTCGGTGACAAATGAATGCGATGCTCCCGAATCAAACAATACTCTGGCTAAAACTAAGTTCATAGAAAACATACCCAACACTACATCTGGCACTTCTTGGGCTTCTTCGGCATTCATGTGGAAGAGACGGCCGTTGCGGTTGTGAGGGTTCCCTGGGGCAAATCTTCTCCCTAGTTGAACACGACGCTGCTTTTGAGCTGGGGCATTCACATTGGCATTGGCTGCAATCTTTTTGGGATAGTCATTGGAATAGTGACCCTTCACTCCACACTCGAAACAAGTGATCTGAGACTTGTCCTTTGACTGCGACAGGCACAGCATTGCTGCCAGTTCTGGGTGCAGTGTTGTTGTTGTTGTTATTCTTGGGAGGTGCATGGTTGAAATTGTTGGCATTGCCGGAGTTGTGATTGTTTCCTCCGGACTTCACATTGCCTCCGCTACGGTTGGGGTAGCTTGGGCGAGGCATTGGGGGTCGATTGTTCCTTGGTGCATATCCTGGTGAGGGGTTGGGACGGTACTTCTGGTGATTGCTGGATCCATATTGCTGCATCATACGACGTTTGCGGTTGCCGTTTGCCTGATTAATCTTCCCTTCCATCTGAATGGCAAAGTTGACTAGCTCTTCGAGATCCTAGAAGCGGATGTTGACGAGGACAGTCTACATCTCATCATGCAGTCCGTTCAGGAATCTCTCCTTCTTCTTGGCCTCCGTGTTGATCTCATCAGGTGCATACCTTGCAAGCGACAGGAATCTGTCACGGTACTCCACCACAGTCATTCTTCCTTGCTTCAATTCACGAAACTCATCCCTCATTCTGGTGACTAAACCTTGCGACACATGGGTGCGGCTGAATTTGATTTTGAAAGCTTCCCATGTCATCACTTGACCATGGTTCATGGTGCGGATACTGTTCCACCATGCTCTTGCATCTCATGCCAGATAGTGGGTGGCAAAAAGAACTTTCTCATTGTCATCAACTCCTGCAACTTCTAAGTTATTTTCCATTGTCTGCAACCAGTCATCACCATCTAGTGGGTTCTCTGAAGTACTAAAGATTGGGGGATTGGTACTCTGAAAGTTTTTGAGTCTGGATCCATGGTGATCCTGATTTCCATGCCCTTGGTTGTTTTGGGCCATCTGAGCTATCTTTTGCAATGTTGCTAAGGCCTGGCGCTCTGCCCTGCTTGCTTCACGGTCTGCAACTAACATCTGCATAATCTGCAGCATTGGGTCTTGCGACGAGCTGCACCCTCCTTGGTTTCCACAAGTCATCTGAAGATTGAGGTAGATAAAGAGGTAAGAGGGAAAGTTCTAAGGTTCATGGTTTTGGTTTCAAGCTAAAACTTTGAGTTTGACTCAGGTTTTGCAACTAACTCCATTTCATTCATGCAAACAAGCACACGATACAAACACACACCACAACAACAAAGGAAAACAGATGGTTTGAAGAACCATTCTGTAAGCTACAATACAGTGGGACCGATACAGCTCATACTACGACAATGACCTAGTGCATCTACTCATCATCGATGAAGTCGGAGTCCTCATCGTCAGTGTAGAAGTCCACAACATCCTTCTCCAGGAAGTCATCATCATTGCTGAGGTAAGAATCCATGTCTCCCTGGATGTCTTCACCCTCCTCTTCTTCCTCCTTTGATGCAAGCTGAGCTTCCTGCTCCTTGGTGGTATTCTCGAGGTCGGCCACCTTCTTGCGAAGACGAGCGATGGTGCGATCCTTCTTCTCGCGCTGGAGGCAAAGAGACTGACGATCCTTGACAAGCAGTGAGAAAGTCTGGGCCTTCTAGTCAGCAATGGCACGGTTGTGGTTGGCTAACTCCCTAGAATTGTCCAACTCCTTCTGACGATCGTACAACAGGAAGTCGAGGTTCTCCACTTGGCGCTTCAGTGCTGGATGACTTGGCATCTCCATCGGCATCCCCATGAAGTCACATCTTGCATAGTGAGCAAAACGGGTTCCTTGGATCTGGTTGACACTGAGGGCACATAGACATGCGAGAGCTTCATGCATTGCCCTGGCTAATCCATCTAGCCAGTTGTTCTCTCTCACGGAGAACTGGATTCTCCCGGACGTTGGTGCTTCTATGCTTCCTCTAAGATCAGCGGTGACTAGCCACTGTAAATCTCCTCCTGGGGGTCCTGGAAATTGAGCTCCAAGAAACTCCAGATGTGGGCGTCCCAGTAACTCCGACAGTGAATCCAGATCCCTCTCGAAGATCAGTTGACCTCCGTTTCCCAATTGGTAGAACTTGCTGAGTTGAGTCTCCATCTACAAGAATTAAGGATGAGGACATTAGTGAAGTGATCAAGTGTGTCAAATTTTAAGTAGTAATGTAAGAATTTTGAGGAACATGAATTTTTGAGAAAGAATGAATTCCCAAGGATAAGAGAGGAAATAGTTTTTCATAAATACTTACTTTGGTTTTGAAACTAAGTTTTTTTTGGACGTCCATTCTAACTAGGGTCTCCTATGGTCAGGACGGCTCTGATACCAACTTGTCAACACCTAGATTTTTAATCCCAAATGCCTGTTATGCCATACCTCGCAATCCCAGGATTACCATTTTTGCAAGACATAATAGATTGGATATCACAGTACATCATCCATTACAAACCATACATAAGGTCTTACACAAATAAGGATCTCATGATCCAGTCTTAATACAACAAGCAGCGGAATAAAAGGTAAGCGTAGCGGTGGGGTCCATCTTCATGGGCACAGGCAATGCCGACGAAGGCAGATAGTCCTAGTTATCATAGTCGTCCTGCTGGCCCTCATCTTGGTAGTCTCCTTCATAGTCTGGCCATGAGAATAGCTAGGGACAAAAGCCATGAGTACTCTTTAAGTACTAGTAGACTACCACTAACAAGTAGTATAGTTCTAAGTTAAAGTGCTAACTCTAAGTTTAACTATAAAGTTAAGTTTGAAACCTCAGCTGAGTTCAGAAGCAAAGAAAGATAAAATAAAGTTCTAGAATCACTTGAGTTGGGAAGCTAGTGTCATAAACACAACCCTGTTCTGGTCAAGTCAAAGTTCATCATTCTTTTCATAAGTCAATTTGAAAACATCTGACAACGAAACAATATGGCCATTCCAACTGTCCATAACCGTGGACGGGGCTATTCGAATAGTTTGACACTCTGCAGAGGTGGTACACTTTCACCACAAGATTCGATACATCTGTCAGGGATAACCCTGAATCATCATACTTAGTATGTAGATAATCAAACATAACCTTTCCTTTGCACACCCTAGTATAAGCACCTCTCCTATGAGCATGGCCTCCCAACCATGACCATCTGTCATCTTGGGCACTGCATAGGTGGACAATATTGAGAGGTAGCCTCAACTCAAACCTCTCCCGCGAGGGAACTAATACTAATGCATATAAACTTCCGGCTAAGCCTTACCCAATTCAGGTATTGTGGTTTTACGGTAAATTTGGAATGGTATCGCATCCAAATCCAACCATCAGTTTTATAAAAGGGCTAAGGCTCATGCCTCAACAGTTTCACCATCATAAACCATTTGTGTTTCTCAACACATGTCAAAACATCTCAATAGAATGACTCATCATTCCAAGGTTTTCATAATTCATTTTCACCAAGTATTCCCATCTAAAGTGACTCAAGTTTTTATCTACTCTAAACTACTAAGTTAAGAGTGTTCACTAAGGTGGAAAAATGATGGGATCAATCTCATGCCATAGAATGACATCTAAAGTAGTCTAACTAGGTCAAGTTTTATACTCTTTATGCTACCTTCAAAACAATTAAAGGACTTTGGTAAAGTAAAGGAAGTAAAGCTTGGAAAATAATACTTGGGGTAAGTAATAGTCAAAGTGGTATAACCAAAGCATGCCTAATGCATTTGCTTAGATTATCTAGCTTGCAAGGGTTAGCTTGCATTGTTAATGGTGGCTTGCTAGTATAAGACTTGCAAGTGTTAGCTTGCCAATAGTAGCTTGCCTTGGTTGAAGTTTTCTTCTTCTTCTTCTTGGTAGAACTCCTCCTCCTCGAAAGCTTGGTCGGTCCTATCGTCTATAAATACATACGGAGTACACAATCACCAAAAAATACTTAACGAGTCTAATTAGCACTCTAAGGCACACAATTTGATAATCTATTATCATCACAAGCATCACAAGTTTTATTAACTAGTTTCATTCTTTTTATTTAAGAAAAGTAATTTCTACTCATTGAAAAATTAACTAAGATTTAATATTCACCACTTAAAATATGGGATCATGTGGACACATATCATCACCACATATTCTAACATGTGAGAATGTGATTTAAGGGTTGGATCACAATTACTTTGGTTTAAGTTCATTATTTGATGATTTAAAGTGACTAGAAATGCCTATATAGCATTAGTTTGGTACTAGTCCAAAGTCACTGCATGTAAACCCTAATATTATTACATATTCAGATAGGTATAGTGACATGTGCTATTTGAGAGTAGGAATCAACTCAAAAGCTAACATGGTTGATTTTATAGAAATGTTTGAATGTGCAAAAGCTTCTGTTTTTGTTATTTTTACTAGGAGATATCTCTAACTCTAATTGAATTAAATCCAACGGGCTTGGGTAGATGTTTTCAGTAGCTTTCTAACAAAATTGGAATCACTCCATTTGGATTTGTAAATCTCTCTGAATCGATTTTCAAACTAAGGAACATAACTAGGTTTAAACTAAATAGAAAAATCCTAATTCAAACTAAATGGGTCGCGCGGGAACGCTAACGGGCCGGCCCAGTGACACTCCGCGGCGCGGGGCACAGCTGACCGGGGGTCCACTGGTCAGAGGCTCATAACACGCGAAGCGGTACGGGGCGATGTGGGCCGTTGGATTAGAACTAGGATCGACGGCTGGGGCTCGTCGTCGACGATGGACCTGTCGCCGGCGAGGTTTAACCCTAGCAGCTCGGTGGGGGTGCTTAGGGGGTGTACCAGGGCTCCAGCAACGACGGTGATGGGGGAAAGCAAACTGGTCAACGACGGTGAACTCAGGGACGGTCGAGGCAGCTCCGGGGGTGGTCGAAATCAGCGGGGCCCTTCTCCTCTAGAGGCGGCCAGCTCCAGTGAAATTCTGGCGACAGCGAGCTCGAGCGGCTCCGAGGAGAAGCGGGGACTGATCAGTGGCAAGAGGGGAGGTGAGTGGTGTGCAGAAAATGGCTGGGGGTGGCCTCTATTTATAGCTCGACGACACGACCGAGGGTGATGGGCGGACGGCTCCGGCGAGGGCTGCACAGCATGCTAGCGACGTGGCTCGAGGTAGGGGATGGTGGCTAGTCTCCTGGCGGTGCTCTACGGGGTAAATGCGGGCTTAGGGGCGGTGGTATGTGGTCGGGCGGTGCTCACGCTCTGAGCGGCAGAGGCGGCGGTCTCCATGGCGAGCGGTGGCTGTGGTGCAATGGGTGGCGAACGGGCATGTATGCGGTGTTCCTGGGGTCGTGGCGACGCGGTGGACGCGGGCTGCGGTCGAGGGGTGGCGTGTACACGCGTGTCGGGCGCGGCGCTCTGGCGCGTGCTCGGCATGGCGCAGACACTCAGTGCGCGGTGGTTCCTCAGTGGTTCAGGGCTTGGCCTTGCTCGTGGAGGGGACAAAGAGTGGCCGTGAGGTCTGGGCTAGCTCGTAGACATGGTGAGAGAGAGAGAGAGGGGCGGTCTGCTGTGGCGGTTGCAAGTTAGGCCGGCGAGCATGGCCTCGGGTTGGCATGGCATTGCTGCTAGGGACAAAGGGGTGAGGTGTTTTGGGCCTGGTTGGATCAAGTGGAGACAGTGGGAGTAAATGGAGATCAATTGGGGGCAAAACCCTGTACAAAACAGTGAGCTAAATACTAGGTGTAATCTCTGCCTGCCAAGTGTTTGTGAAAATGGCCGCAAGAAATTTACTTTGGAATTTTGAAAAGATTTTTGGTGGGTGTGCTAGGCATAATCTTGAGACTCTGTGGGTATCTGGGTTTTGCAAATTGAGCTCATTTGAGTGGTTTTTGAAATAGGGTGATCTTGATACCTACACTAGATACAATTTTCAAATGTCATTTAATTTTGTGTTTGAATGGTTTTGGCAGATCATAAAGTGGGCCTTGGTACATCATTATGTGTACTAGAAAGGGTGCAAATATCCACAATTGTCTGTTAGGTTTTGAGTTCTAGGAATAGCCAAAGTAGGCATGCTGATTAAAATGGCACAAATGACCATTATCTTCTTTTATTCATTTTGATTTGTTTTTCTTTGGGATTTGTTTGGGAATGATCTAGATGATGTTTAATTCACCTAAGAATCATTTTACAAGCAAAGGATCACTTAATCATGGCAATTCAAATCAACTCCTATTTTAAATGCACACACATATGAAAGCTTTGATAATTTTAATTGGAAAAGTTTTTGTTAACCCTAATTTTGATGATTTAGATCTTAATAACGTTGGATTCAAGTTTTGGGATGTTACAAAAAAAATATAGTATGTTTCCTATCAGGATTCTAATTCAAGTATAGAACTAATTGGCCAAGTGATATTTAGCAAGTAAAAAATATCACTACTGCAGAAATAGCCATAAAAATATCTGGCCAATACAAATTCTAATCGAGATATAATGTCAATCTGCCCATCGTAAACAATTGAAATATTTCTATTACAAGAATTCTTAACATGAAAAAAGATGATCAATGTCCAATTATAAATTATTCATGTGCTCTGAGGTAACTAAACTTGTATTTGGCAGAGTTCGGAGCAAATAAGCATAGAAATGTGTATATTGTAAAATAGTAGATCTATCATACAAGAGTCCAATTGGTTCACGTCTAAAAAGACTAAAAAGAGAGAAGCAGTCAAATTTGGTTTTTAACTCTCAAAAAAACTGCTAGATTGTACACATGCTAACACATAAGCAGGTAGACCCAACGAAAGCGACCTCCCAATCAACCAAAGACCCTCCTAGGGAGCTTAGATCTTTTTAAGATACTATGATAGAGCGCAGGGGCAGTGCAATACTACAGAATGGACGTATGTTCCGTTGTGACGTGGAGTGTGGTGTGGTATGTGAAGAAATTTGGGATTTAAGTAGGGACAAATGTAGCTAGGATTTTCATGCTAACGGTATCCACTGATGCACAGGATAACTTTGCCACATCACGTATGCATATATATCGGGCTTTACATGATGTTATAATAATTGAGACGAGGGCATCTTCCAATGAAAGGAGTGAAAGATGTTCTCCTTCATCACGCAAAAACTTTCTCCGGGGTGAAAAATTCAAGGTTTAACCTTAATTAGTTGTGCCTAGCAATAGCCTTATTGAATGCATTGTTTTGTGAGCGAAGACTTTTCTCTAGGATGAAAACCTACGATATTTGATTGGGCAACGGCGACGCGTGTGTATTGTTTCCTTCTTGAAGGTATCGCTATTGGAGTGTTTGGACTACTTGTGTTGTTTTGGTGGTGTTAGTGTCGTGGCTATAAGAAATCGTTCGTTGTAGCAGGATTTTTCTTTTATGTAATGCCTTTTTATTTTTCTGGACTGTGTGCATCCGTAATACTGCTAGGACATGCGTTATTGTAGAGGTTGTGTGTAATTGGTATCTTCGCGATATTTTATATATGCTCTTTGTCAACAAAAAATGGCGAGGACAAATTTGGCTAAGTTTTTCGTGCTAACGGTATCAAAGAAATATGTGAGATAAATTTTCCGATTCACTGATGTGTAGATCGATACCTTGTTCTTTTCCATTGAAAGACCTTGCATGATGCTATAGTAATTGAGATGCGCACATTTTTCAACCGAAAGGGGTGAAAGATGTTATCCTTCATCACACAAAAACTTGTAAAGTCTGTCCGTTAGGACAAATGTGGTTATGATTTTCATGTTAACAACATCCATGATGTAGGTGAGACAACGATTGCCATGTCACCGACATGTAATATATTGTTGTTAACCTTTTTAAAAACCTTCGAGACACTATATTAATTGGGATGTGTGCATTTCCTATGAAATGGGATGGAGATATTCTCCACCATTACATTATAACTTATAAAGTCTAGCAGCGAAGAAAAATTTGGTTAAGATTTTCGTCCTAACGACATCCACGATGTAGGTGAGATAATTTTTTGTCACGTCACCGATTTATAAATGTCTTGCTTTTCCTTTTCAAAGATCTAGCGTAACACTACAGAAATTGGGATGGATGAATCTTCCGATAAGAGGTATAAGATGTTCTCCTCCATTACACAAAATTTATTACTATAACGATCATTGTGACATCACAAGCAAAAAAGTGGTCACTGCCATGCTTTCAAAAGTTTGGCAACTCTTGGTGTGGGGCCCTCAATCGAGAATGAAAGAGATCGATGCAAGTACATGGGGCCCTCAATCATGAAAATTTGTCTTCATAGGCCTTAATCTAATGGTCGTTTATTCTCTTCTTCGTCAAATAGGTGGCTAAGAACATCTGACTAGATAGCTTTGTCATGAAGGAATTAGTGAAGACAGTGGAAAGTATAATTTTTGTTGACTACGAAGGTGAGTTTTCTGTCCGATTTAGTAGATTATACTCTTGGATAGTTGAATGATGAAAGTAGAGGGAGAATGTGAAAGCCGGACAAAATTGGTTATGATTTTTGTACTAAGGACATCCAAAATGTAGGTGACATAGTGTTTGTTGTATCATTAATATGTAAATACCGGAAAATCTATGTGTGTGCGATATATACATGTACTAAAAGTTTGATGTCCTTGGTGTATTTAGAATCTTGAGCCATTGAAACTGCATGGAGCCCCCATGTGTGGTTTTGGTAAGTAATGGTATTCCTTATGTACTAATAAATTCATTGAGTCGTATACATAGGGATTTTCACTAGTACATAACTGAGAATTAGAGGCGGTTCACTACCAAGAGATTTTGCCATCCGGCTCTAGCCCCTAGTCTCTAAGAAATAAATATAACCGGATCCAAAAGTGAACACGCTCAGATGGCTAGGCTTAATAGCCGTCTCCAAAAGTTAGGAACCCTCAGCCGGTTCCTAGAAAGAACGGCCTCTAATGTTTGGTGGATGAATAAAAAATAAATCTTTGCCCCACGAAAGGGTTTCATAATCATATTACACATGAAAAAGGTTGCAAATACACATACACATCATTCAATGATAATACACATACACATGATTCAGAGATAATACATTTACAAACAAAGACTCCACAATATTTTTTATAATACACAATTGTTACCATTCTGTGAACACACTGTAGCAATAAGGAAATTCCATGAACAACAAGATCAATAAAAAAGATCTTATAATACCACAAAAATACTTCTAAGGATCCACTACACTACCTAAGAACCTTTGTTCCGGCACCAACTCTAGGGGGTTGGCGATGGTCACTCGCTGCTGCAGCTACTACTCCCCCTCCGTAATCAGACCATGAATAGAAGTGCAGAAAGAATCGATCTGATACAACAAAACAAATCATATTAAAGAAAAATAAGAAAACATTTATGTACTATCCCTTATCTAATTAAATTTGCCATACAGTCGGCACCACTAGCCGATGGGAAGCATGTTCAACATCTCCTCTACTGTCAGCACCCCTAGATCCTTTTTTGGAACGAGACAAACACTGTTGGGTGTGCGACTAGCCTAGGCAAAGGACACCATAATGAGGAGAGAAGAGTCAGTACCTAGGGGTCAAGGAAAACCTCGACGATGCAGGGCGAGGCGAGGTAGAAAATCTTCGTGTGTGTCCTTCTGGAAGTACTTCTCTTCCTTATAGTGAAATCACACATTTATCCGAGAGCACAAACAAGAACTAGCACATGCAAGAAAGTGTGTCTTGTTTTTCAATATCATAAATCTTAAAAACGCATTAGCAACATCAGAAACCTTAAGATCTAGATTTTATATATGTAGCACAAATACATGGACTCCAATAACTTGTGTAGTATTCGTCATTACAAAAAAGGCTTGTCTAGTAATTCAAACATATGCATAGATCTACAAGCTAGCAGTCAGCTTGAGTCAACTCTGCAAATGAGATCCAACGGAGAACATCTCTTGTGCGTCGGATAGATGATAAAAGATACATGGTGATGTTTTCTCCATCATAATGAGAAATGGAGGCACTTATCTTCCTTATAGTAAAATCACACATCTATCCGAGAATAGAAACAAGCTGGCGTGGTGATCTAACAAGTAAAATATGTGGCGATTTCCATGGATATTGGCAATTCTTATGTGTGATTTTGGTAAATAATGACAATTCCTATAAGTGATTTTGGTATGTAATGACAATCCTTAAGTGATAGTATAATAAGTGAGATGAGTGCATCTTCAAACGAAAGGGGTGGAAGATGGTGTCCCTCTTTATCATATAAAAACTTGTAGAGTCAACTTGTGAGGACAAATTTGGTTAGGATTGTCGTGTCGACGGCATCCACAATGTATGTGAGATAACTTTGCCACATCACCAATGTGCAAATACCATGTACTTTTCTTTTTTAAAGACCTTACTTGACACTTTAGTAATTAAGATGCGTGCATCTTCCAATGAAAGGGGCGGAAGATGTTCTCCATCATCATATAAACACTTGTAGAGTCTACTTGTGGGGACAAATTTGGTTAGGATTTTTGTGTTAACGGCATCCATGATATATGTGAGATAACTTTTCCGCCTCACGAATGTGTAAATACCATGTTCTTTTCTTTTTCGAAGACCTTATGTGAGCTATAGTAATTGAGATTTGTGTATCTTCCAACAAAAGGGGTGGAAGATGTTCTCCTTCATCACGTAAAAACTTGTAAAGTCTAATACTAGGGAAAGTTTTGGTTAGGATTTTCGTGCTAATGGTATCCATGATGTATGTGAGATAACTTTATCGTGTCACCTATGTGTAAATACCACGTTCTTTTCTTTTCAAAGACTGTGACGATGTAGTAATTGAGATGTTTGCATCCTCAAACGAAAGGGGGTGGTAGATGTTCTTGTTCGTCTCATACGAACTTGTAAAGTCTGCAAGTGTGGACAAAGTTGGTTAGGATTTTCGTGGTAACGACATCCAGGATGTAGGTGAGATAATGCTTGTCGCCTCAACGATGTGTAAATACCTTGTTGTTTTCCTTTTCAAAGGCCCTATTTGACACTATAGTAATTGGGATGCATGTAGACCTTACATGACGCTATAGTAATTTAGATGCGCACAGTTGCCAATGAAACGGGTGAAAGATGTTCTCCTTCATCACACAAAAACTTGTAAAGTCCGCCAGTTAGAAAAAATGTGGTTATGATTTTCATGTTAATGACATCCATGATGTTGGTGAGATAACGCTTGCCATGTCACCGACGTGTAATATATTATTGTTATCCTTTTCAAAAACCTTCGAGACACTATATTAATTGGGATGTGTGTATTTCCTATGAAATGGGGTGGAGATGTTCTCCACCATTACATTATAACTTATAAAGTCTATGAGCAAAGACAAATTTGGTTAAGATTTTCATCCTAATGATCCATGATGTAGGTGAGATAATTTTTTGTCACGTCACTGATGTACAAATGTCTTCTTATTTTCCTTTTCAAAGATCTTGCATGACACTACAGTAATTGGGAAGGATGAATCTTCCGACAAAAGTGGTACAAGATGTTCTCCTCCATTATACAAAATTTGTAAGTATAACAATCATTCTGACATCACAAAAAAAATAATGGAGATTGCCACACCTTCCAAACTTTGGCAGCTCTTGGTGTGGGGCCCTCAATCATGTATGAAAGAGACCGATGCAAGTACATGGGGCCCTCAATCATGAAAAACTGTCTTCGTACGTCTCAATCCGATTATCTTGCATTCTCTTCTTCATCAAATAGGTGGCTAAGAACATCTGAATAGATAGCTTTGTCATGAAGGAATTTGTGAAGACAGTGGAAAGTATAACTTTCGTTGACTACGAAGGTGAGTCTTTTGTCTCATTCAGTAGATTCTACTCTTTGATGGTTGAATGACGAAAGTAGAGGGAGAGTGTGAAACCAGAAAAAATTGGTTATGATTTTTGTGCTAAGGACATCCAAAATGTAGGTGACATAGTGTTTGTATCATTGATATGTAAATACCCGAAAATCCACTTTGGCTCTTAGGACTAGATCCTAGCATTATGAGAAAAACACATTTCAAAATTTCCATTTTCCTTAAAATCTCAAGTGTATCTACATATTCTATGCACGCCTATAAAGTTTTATGAAAAAAATACATTTTTACACATTGTCTAAAAAGGAAAATTTTATGCGCCACAAAATCACTTTTCATGAAACATATTTATTTTTTTCTTACACACTACATATGTTTTTTCTTCACAAACTGTTTGAGATGTGTAAACGACAGAAACATGTAAATTCTCAAAATTGAAAAAATTGAAAATGTTTTAGCCATGTTGAAATGCATTTTCATCACGGGAGCATATGCTCCTGCAAGCTAAATGGCACCTCCGTAATTACCTTGTTGTTTTCCTTTTGAGAGAAAAGTGTTATCTTCCGTCATATAAAATCCTGTAAAGTTTGATGTGACATGATAAAAGAAGATTGTTGGTCATTGCCACGTCTCCCAAATTCTCAAAACTATTTATGTGCCATATATATATATACTAAAATTCATGTCCTTGGTGTATTTAGAATCTTGAGCCATTGAAACTGCATGGAGCCCCCATGTGTGGTTTTGGTAAGTAATTGCATTCCCTATGTACTAATGAATTCATTGAGTCGTATACATAGGAATTTTCACTAGTACATAACTGAGAATTAGAGGCGGTTCCCTACCAAGAGGTTTTGCCATCCGGATCTAGCCCCTAATCTCTAAGAAATAAATATAACCGGATCCAAAAGTCAACGCGCTCAGACGGTTGGCCTTCATAGCCGTCTCCAAAAGTTAGGGACCCTCAGCCGGTTCCTAGAAAGAACCGCCTCTAATGTTTGCTGGATGAATAAAAAATAAATATTTGCCCCACGAAAGGGTTTCACAATCATATTACACATGAAAAAGGTTACAAATACACATACACATCATTCAATGACAATACACATACACATGATTCAGAGATAATACATTTACAAACAAAGACTCCACAATATTTTTTATAATACACAATTGTTACCATTCTCTGAACACACTGTAGCAATTAGGAAATTCCATGAACAACAAGATCAATAAAAAAAGATCTTATAATACCACAAAAATACTTTTAAGGACCCACTACATTACCTAAGAACCTTTGTTCCGGCACCAACTCTAGGGGGTTGGCGATGGTCACTCGCTGCTGCAGCTACTACTCCCCCTCCGTAATCATACCATGAATAGAAGTGGAGAAAGAATTGATCAACGATCGGATACAACAAAAAAATCATATTAAAGAAAAATAAGAAAACATCTATGTATTGTCCCTTATCTAATTAAGTTTTCCATACGATCGACACCACTAGCCGATGGGAAACATGTTCAACATCTCCTCTACTGTCAGCACCACTAGATCCTTTTGTAGAACGAGACAAACATTGTTGGGTGTGCGACTAGCCTAGGCGAAGGACACCATAATGAGTAGAAGAGTCAGTACCCGGGGGTCAAGGACAATCTCGACGATGCAAGGCGAGGCGAGGTAGAAAATCTTCGTGTGTGTCCTTCTGGAAGTACTTCTCTTCCTTATAGTGAAATCACACATCTATCCGAGAGCACAAACAAGAACTAGCACATGCAAGAAAGTGTGTCTTGTTTTTCAATATCATAAACCTCAAAAGCACATTAGCAACATCAGAAACCTTAAGATCTAGATTTTATATATGTAGCACAAATACATGGACTCCAATAACTTGTGTAGTATTCTTCATTACAAAAAAGGCTTGTCTACTAATTCAAACGTATGCATAGATCTACAAGCTAGCAGCCAGCTTGAGTCAACTCTGCAAATGAGATCCAACGGAGAACATCCCTTGTGTGTCGGATAGATGATAAAAGATACATGGTGATGTTTTCTCCATCATATTGAGAAATGGAGGCACTTATCTTCCTTATAGTAAAATCACACATCTATCCGAGAATAGAAACAAGTTGGCGTGGTGATCTAACAAGTAAAAGATGTGGCGATTTTCATGGATATTGACAATTCTTATGTGTGATTTTGGTAAATAATGACAATTCCTATGTGTGATTTTGGTATGTAATGACAATCCTTAAGTGACAGTATAATAAGTGAGATGAGTGCATCTTCAAAAGAAAGGGGTGGAAGATGTTCTCCCTCTTTATCATATAAAAACTTGTAGAGTCAACTTGTGAGGACAAATTTGGTTAGGATTGTCGTGTCGACGGCATCCACAATGTATGTGAGATAACTTTGCCACATCACCAATGTGCAAATACCATGTACTTTTCTTTTTCAAAGACCTTACTTGACACTTTAGTAATTGAGATGCATGCATCTTCCAATGAAAGGGGCGGAAGATGTTCTCCATCATCATATAAACACTTGTAGAGTCTGCTTGTGGGGACAAATTTGGTTAGGATTTCCGTGTTAACGGCATCCATGATATATGTGAGATAACTTTTCCGCCTCACGAATGTGAAATACCACGTTCTTTTCTTTTCAAAGACCTTATGTGAGCTATAGTAATTAAGATGTGTGTATCTTCGAACAAAAGGGGTGGAAGATGTTCTCCTTCATCACGTAAAAACTTGTAAAGTCTAATACTGGGGAAAGTTTTGGTTAGGATTTTCGTGGTAATGGTATCCATGATGTATGTGAGATAACTTTATCGTGTCACCTATGTGTAAATACCACGTTCTTTTCTTTTCAAAGACTGTGACAATGCAGTAATTGAGATGTTTGCATCTTCAAAGGAAAGGGGGTGGTAGATGTTCTTGTTCATCTCATACGAACTTGTAAAGTCTGCTAGTGTGGACAAAGTTGGTTAGGATTTTCGTGGTAACGACATCCAGGATGTAGGTGAGATAATGCTTGTCGCCTCAACGATGTGTAAATACCTTGTTGTTTTCCTTTTCAAAGGCCTTATGTGACACTATAGTAATTGGGATGCGTGTAGACCTTGCATGACGCTATAGTAATTTAGATGCGCACAGTTTCCAATGGAACGGGTGAAAGATGTTCTCCTTCATCACACAAAAACTTGTAAAGTCTGCCAGTTAGGAAAAATGTGGTTATGATTTTCGTGTTAATGACATTCATGATGTAGGTGAGATAACGCTTGCCGTGTCACCGACGTGTAATATATTATTGTTATCCTTTTCAAAAACCTTCGAGACACTATATTAATTGGGATGTGTGTATTTCCTACGAAATGAGGTGGAGATGTTCTCCGCCATTACATTATAACTTATAAAGTCTAGGAGAAAAGACAAATTTGGTTAAGATTTTCATCCTAATGATCCATGATGTAGGTGAGATTGTAACGTTACTGATGTACAAATGTCTTCTTATTTTCCTTTTCAAATATCTTGCATGACACTACAGTAATTGGGAAGGATGAATCTTCCGATGAAAGGGGTATAAGATGTTCCCCTCCATTATACAAAATTTGTTAGTATAACAATCATTGTGACATCACAAAAAAAAATGGTCATTGCCACACCTTCCAAACTTTGGCAGCTCTTGATGTGGGGCCCTCAATCATGTATGAAAGAGACCGATGCAAGTACATGGGGCCCTCAATCATGAAAATTTGTCTTCGTAGGTCTCAATCTGATGGTCTTACATTCCCTTCTTCATCAAATAGGTGGCTAAGAACATCTGACTAGATAGCTTTGTCATGAAGGAATTTGTGCATACAGTGGAAAGTATAACTTTTGTTGACTACGAAGGTGAGTGTTTTGTCCGATTCAGTAGATTCTACTCTTTGATGGTTGAATGACGAAAGTAGAGGGAGAGTGTGAAAGCCGAAAAAAATTGGTTATGATTTTTGTGCTAAGTACATCCAATATGTAGGTGACATAGTGTTTGTATCATTGATATGTAAATACCCGAAAATCCACTTTGGCTCTTAGGACTAGATCCTAGCATTATGAGAAAAACACATTTCAAAATGTCCATTTTTCTTAAAATCTCGAGTGTATCTACATATTCTATGCACGCCTATAAAGTTTTATGAAAAAAATACATTTTTACACCTTGTCTTAAAAGGAAAATTTTATGTGCCACAAAATCACTTTTCATGAAACACTTTTATTTTTTTCTTACACACTACATATGTTTTTTCTTCACAAACTGTTTGAGATGTCTAAACGATAGAAACATCTAAATTCTCAAAATAGAAAAAATTAAAAATGTTTTGGCCATGTTAAAATGCATTTTCATCACGGGAGCATATGCTCCTGCAAGCTAAATGGCACCTCCGTAATTACCTTGTTGTTTTCCTTTTGAGAAGAAAGTGTTATCTTCCGTCATATAAAATCCTGTAAAGTTTGATGTGACATGATAAAAGAAGATTGTTGGTCATTGCCACGTCTCCCAAATTCTCAAAACTATTTGTGTGCCATATATATATATATACTAAAATTTTGACGTCCTTCGTGTAGTTAGAATCTTGAGCCACTGAAACTGCATGGAGCCCCCATGTGTGGTTTTGGTAAGTAATGGCATTCCCTATGTACTAATGAATTCATTGAGTTCTGTACATAGGAATTTTCACTAGTACATAACTGAGAATTAGAGGCGGTTCCCTACCAAGAGGTTTTGCCATCCGGATCTAGCCCCTAATCTCTAAGAAATAAATATAACCGGATCCAAAAGTGAACACGCTCAGACGGTTGGCCTTCATAGCCGTCTCCAAAAGTTAGGAACCCTCAGCCGGTTTCTAGAAAGAACTGCCTCTAATGTTTGGTGGATGAATAAAAAATAAATCTTTGCCCCACGAAAGGGTTTCATAATCATATTACACATGAAAAAGGTTGCAAATACACATACACATCATTCAATGACAATACACATACACATGATTCAGAGATAATACATTTACAAATAAAGACTCCACAATATTTTTTATAATACACAATTGTTACCATTCTGTGAACACACTGTAGCAATAAGGAAATTCCATGAACAACAAGATCAATAAAAAAGATCTTATAATACCACAAAAATACTTCTAAGGATCCACTACACTACCTAAGAACCTTTGTTCCGGCACCAACTCTAGGGGGTTGGCGATGGTCACTCGCTGCTGCAGCTACTACTCCCCCTCCGTAATCAGACCATGAATAGAAGTGGAGAAAGAATTGATCAACAATCTGATACACCAAAACAAATCATATTAAAGAAAAATAAGAAAACATCTATGTATTGTCCCTTATCTAATTAAGTTTGCCATACGGTCGGCACCACTAGCTGATAGGAAGCATGTTGAACATCTCCTCTACTGTCAGCACCACTAAATGCTTTTGTGGAACGAGAAAAACACTGTTGGGTGTGCGACTAGCCTAGGCGAAGGACACCATAATGAGGAGTAGAAGAGTCAGTACCTGGGGGTCAAGGACAATCTCGACGACGCAGGGCGAGGCGAGGTATAAAATCTTCAGTGTCTGTCCTTCTAGAAGTACTTATCTTCCTTATAGTGAAATCCCACATCTATCCGAGAGCACAAACAAGAAATAGCACATGCAAGAAAGTGTGTCTTGTTTTTCAATATCATAAACCTTAAAAGCACATTAGCAACATCAGAAACCTTAAGATCTAGATTTTATATATGTAGCACAAATACATGGACTCCAATAACTTGTGTAGTATTCTTCATTACAAAAAAGGCTTGTCTAGTAATTCAAACATATGCATAGATCTACAAGCTAGCGGAAAGCTTGAGTCAACTCTGCAAATGAGATCCAACGGAGAACATCTCTTGTGCGTCGGATAGATGATAAAAGATACATGGTGATGTTTTCTCCATCATAATGAGAAATGGAGTCACTTATCTTCCTTATAGTAAAATCACACATCTATCCGAGAATAGAAACAAGATGGTGTGGTGATCTAACAAGTAAAATATGTGGCGATTTCCATGGATATTGGCAATTCTTATGTGTGATTTTGGTAAATAATGACAATTCCTATGTGTGATTTTGGTTTGTAATGACAATCCTTAAGTGATAGTATAATAAGTGAGATGAGTGCATCTTCAAATGAAAGGGGTGGAAGATGTTCTCCCTCTTTATCATATAAAAACTTGTAGAGTTACCTTATGAGGACAAATTTGGTTAGGATTGTCGTGTCGACGCCATCCACAATGTATGTGAGATAACTTTGCCACATCACCAATGTGCAAATACCATGTACTTTTATTTTTCAAAGACCTTACTTGACACTTTAGTAATTGAGATGCGTGCATCTTCCAGTGAAAGGGGCGGAAGATGTTCTCCATCATCATATAAACACTTGTAGAGTCTGCTTGTGGGGACAAATTTGGTTAGGATTTTCGTGTTAACGGCATCCACGATATATGTGAGATAAATTTTCCGCCTCACGGATGTGTAAATACCATGTTCTTTTCTTTTTCGAATACCTTATGTGAGCTATAGTAATTGAGATGTGTGCATATTCCAACAAAAGGGGTGGAAGATTGTTCTCCTTCATCACGTAAAAACTTGTAAAGTCTAATACTGTGGAAAGTTTTTGTTAGGATTTTCGTGCTAATGGTATCCATGATGTATGTTAGATAACTTTATCGTGTCACCTATGTGTAAATACCACATTCTTTTCTTTTCAAAGACTGTGACGATGCATTAATTGAGATGTTTGCATCTTCCAACGAAAGGGGTGGTAGATGTTCTTGTTCATGTCATACGAACTTGTAAAGTCTGCTAGTATGGACAAAGTTCGTTAGGATTTTCGTGGTAACGACATCAACGATGTAGGTGAGATAATGCTTGTCGCGTCAACGATGTGTAAATACCTTGTTGTTTTCCTTTTCAAAGGCCCTACATGATACTATAGTAATTGGGATGCGTGTAGACCTTACATGACGCTATAGTAATTTAGATGCCAACAGTTTCGAATGGAAGGGGTGAAAGATGTTCTCCTTCATCACACAAAAACTTGTAAACTCTACTAGTTAGGACAAATTTGTTTATGATTTTCGTGTTAACGACATCCATGATTTAGGTGAGATAACGCCTTCCATGTCACCGACGTGTAATATATTGTTGTTATCCTTTTCAAAAACCTTCGAGACACTATATTAATTGGGATGTGTGCATTTCCTATGAAATGGGGTGGAGATGTTCTCCACCATTACATTATAACTTATAAAGTCTAGGAGCGAAGACAAATTTGGTTAAGATTTTCATCCTAACGACATCCACGATGTAGGTGAGATAATTTTTTGTCACATCACTGATGTAAAAATGTCTTCTTATTTTCCTTTTCAAAGATCTTGCATGACACTATAGTAATTGGGAAGGATGAATCTTCCGACGAAAGGGGTATAAGATGTTCTCTTCCATTATACAAAATTTGTAAGTATAACAATCATTGTGACATCACAAGCAAAAAACAATGGTCATTGCCACGCCTTCCAAAGTTTGGCAGCTCTTGGTGTGGGGCCCTCAATCACGTAGTGAAAGAGATCGATGCAAGTACATGGGGCCCTCAATCATGAAAATTTGTCTAGGTAGGTCTCAATCCAATGGTCTTGCATTCTCTTCTTCATCAAATAGGTGGCTAAGAACATCTGACTAGATAGCTTTGTCATGAAGGAATTTGTGAAGACAGTGGAAAGTATCACTTTTGTTGACTAGGAAGGTGAGTTTTTTTGTCCGATTCAGTAGATTCTACTCTTTGATAGTTGAATGAGGAAAGTAGAGGGAGAGTATGAAAGCCGGGAAAAATTGGTTACGATTTTTGTGCTAAGGACATCGAAAATGTAGGTAACATAGTGTTTGTAGTATCATTGATATGTAAATACCCGAAACCCCACTTTGGCTCTTAGGACTAGATGCTATCATTGTGGAAAAACACATTTCAAAATGTCCATTTTCCTTAAAATCTCGAGTGTATCTATATAATATATGCACGTCTATAAATTTTTATGAAAAAAATAAAAAAAATTACACCTTGTCTAAGAAGGACAATTTTATGTGCCACAAAATCACTTTTCATGAAACATTTTTATTTTTTCTTAGACACTACATATGTTTTTTCTTCACAAAATGTTTGAGATGTGTAAAAGACACAAACATGTAAAGTCCCAAAATAGGAAAAAAAATTGAAAATGTTTTGGCCATGTTAAAATGCATTTTCGTCACGAGAGCATATGCTCCTACAAGCCAAATGGCACCTCCGTAAATACCTTATTGTTTTCCTTTTGAGAGGAAAGTGTTCTCTTTCATAATATAAAATCCTGTAAAATTTGATGTGACATGATAAGAGAAGTTTGTTGGTCATTGCCACATCTCCCAAATTCTGAAAACTATTGGTGTTCCATATATACATGTACTAAAATTTTGATGTCCTTTGTGCATTTAGAATCCTGAGCCATTGAAAGTGCATGGAGCCTCCATGTGTGGTTTTGGTAAGTAATGACAATCCCCATGTACTAATGAATTCATTGAGCTATATACAAAGGGATTTTCACTAGTACATAACTGAGAATTAGAGACGGTTCCCTACCATTGCCCTTAAGCGGTATTTCCATCCGGCTCTGGCCCCTGGTCTCTAAAAATAAATATTACCGACTCCAAAAGTGAACACGCTCAGATGGCTGGGCTTAACAACCGTCTCCAAAAGTTTGGAACCCTCAGCCGGTTCCTAGAAAGAACCCCCTCTAATGTTTGGTGGATGAATAAAAAATAAATCTCCACCCCACGGCAGGGTTTCACAACCATATAACACATGCAAAAGGTTACAAATACACATACACATCATTCAATGACAATACACATACACATCATTCATTTACTAAGACAGACTCCACAATATTTTTTATAATACACAATTTTTACCATTCTCTGAACATACTTTAGAAATTATGAAATTCCATGAACAACAAGATCAATAAAAAAGTTATATAATACCACAAAAATATTTCTAAGGATGCACTACACTGACTAAGAACCTTTGTTTCGGCACCAACTCTAGGGGGTTGGCGATGGTCACCTGCTGTTGCAGCTGCTACTCCCCCTCCATAATCATACCATGAATATCAATGGAGAAAGAATTTATCAATGATCTGATACAAGAAAACAAATCATATTAAGGAAAAATAAGAAAACATCTATGTACTATCCCTTATCTAATTAAGTTTGCCATACGGTCGGCACAACTAGTCGAGGGGAAACATGTTCAACGTCTTCTCTACTATCGGTACCACTAGATCCTTTTGTGGAACGAGACAAACAATGTTGGATGTGCGATTAGCCTAGGCGAAGGACACCATAATGAGGACTAGATGATTCAGTACCTAGGGGTCAAGGATAATCTCGACGATGCAGGGCGAGGCGAGGTAGAAAATTGTCGTGCGTGTCCTTGTGGAAGTACTTCTCTTCCTTATAGTAAAATCACATATCTATCCGAGAGCACAAACATGAACTAGCAGATACAAGAAAGTGTGTCTTGTTTTTCAATATCATAAACCTTAAAAGCACATTAGCAACATCCGAAACCTTAAGATCTAGATCTATATATATGTAGCAAAAATACATGGACTCAAATAACTTGTGTGGTATTCTTCATTACCAAAAAAGGCTTGTCTAGTACTTCAAACATATGCATAGATCTACAAGCTAGCAGTCAGCTTGAGTCAACTCTACAAATGAGATCCAACAGAGAACATCTCTTGTGCGTCGGATAGATGATAAAAGATACATGGTGATATTTTCTCCATCATAATGAGAAACATAATTACTTATCTTCCTTATAGTAAAATCAAACATCTATTCGAGAATAGAAACAAGATGACGTGGTGATCAAACAAGTAAAAAATGTGGCGATTTCCATGGATATTGGCAATCCTTATGTGTGATTTTGGTAAATAATGACAATTTCTATGTGTGACTTTTATAAGTAATGACAATCCTTAAGTGACAGTATAGTAAGTGAGATGAGTGCATCTTCCAGCGAAAGGGGTGGAAGATGTTCTCCCTCATCATCATATAAAAACTTGTAGAGTCAACTTGTGAGGACAAATTTGGTTAGGATTGTCGTGTCAATGGAATCCATGATGTATGTGAGATAACTTTAGCACATCACCAATGTGCAAATACCATGTACTTTTCTTTTTCAAAGACCTTACGTGATGCTTTAATAATTGAGATGCGTGCATCTTACAATGAAAGCGGCGGAAGATGTTCTCCATCATCATATAAAAACTTGTAGAGTCTGCTTATGGGGACAAATTTGGTTAGGATTTTCGTGTTAACGGCATCCATGATATATGTGACATAACTTTTCCGCGTCACCGATGTGTAAATACCATGTTATTTTCTTTTTCAAAGACCTTATGTGATGATATAGTAATTGAGATGTGTGCATCAACAAAAGGGGTGGAAGATGTTTTTCTTCATCACGTAAAAACTTGTAAAGTCTAATACGGGGGAAATTTTTCATTAGGATTTTCGTGATAATGGTATCCACGATGTATGTGAGATAACTTTGTCGTGTCACCGATGTGTAAATACCATGTTCTTTTTTTCAAAGACTGTGACAATGCAGTAATTGAGATGTTTGCATCTTCCAACGAAAGATGGTGGTAGATGTTCTGGTTCATCTCATATGAACTTGTATAGTCTGCTAGTGTGGATAAAGTTGGTTAGGATTTTTGTGGTAACGACATCCACGATATAGGTGAGATAAATCTTGTTGTGTCAACGATGTGTAAATACCTTGTTGTTTTACTTTTCAAAGGCCCTACGTGACGCTATAGTAATTGGCATATGTGTAAACCTTGCATGACGCTATAGTAATTGCGATGCGCACATTTTCCAACGGAAGGGGGTGAAAGATGTTCTCCTTCATCGCACAAAAACTTGTGAAGTCTGCCGGTTAGGACAAATGTGGTTATGATTTTTGTGTTAACGACATCCATGATGTAGGTGAGATAACGCTTGTCGTGTCACCGACGTGTAATATATTGTTGTTATCCTTTTCAAAAACATTCGAGACACTATATTAATTGGGATGTTTGCATTTCCTATGAAATGGGGTGGAGATGTTCTCCATCATTACATTATAACTTATAAAGTCTAGCAGCAAAGACAAATTTGGTTAAGATTTTCATCCAAACGACATCCACGATGTAGGTGAGATAATTTTTTGTCACGTCACCGATGTATAAATGTCTTCTTATTTTCCTTTTCATAGATCTTGCATGACACTACAGTAATTGGGATGTATGAATCTTCCGACGAAAGGGTTATAAGATGTTGTCCTCCATTACACAAAATTTGTATGTATAACGATCATTGTGACATCACAAGCAAAAAATGGTCATTACCACACCTTCCAAAGTTTGGCAGCTCTTGGTGTGGGGCCCTCAATCATGTATGAAAGATATCGATGCAAGTACATGGGGCCCTCAATCATGAAAATTTGTCTTTGTAGGTCTCAATCCAATGGCCGTGCATTCTCTTCTTCATCAAATAGGTGCTAAGAACATCTGACTAGATAGCTTTGTCATGAAGGAATTTGTGAAGACAGTGGAAAGTATAACTTTTGTTGACTACGAAGGTGAGTTTTTTTTGTCCGATTCAGTAGATTCTACTCTTTGATAGTTGAATGAGGAAAGTAGAGGGAGAGTGTGAAAGCCAGGAAAAATTGGTTATGATTTTTGTGCTAAGGACATCCAAAATGTAGGTGACATAGTGTTTGTAGTATCATTGATATGTAAATACCCGAAAATCCACTTTGGCTCTTAGGACTAGATGTTATCATTGTGGAAAAACACATTTCAAAATGTCCATTTTCCTTAAAATCTCGAGTGTATCTATATAATATATGCACGTCTATAAATTTTTATGAAAAAAATAAAAAAATTACACCTTGTCTAAGAAGGACAATTTTATGTGCCACAAAATCACTTTTCATGAAACATTTTTATTTTTTCTTAGACACTACATATGTTTTTTCTTCACAAAATGTTTGAGATGTGTAAAAGACACAAACATGTAAAGTCCCAAAATAGGAAAAAAAATTGAAAATGTTTTGGCCATGTTAAAATGCATTTTCGTCACGAGAGCATATGCTCCTACAAGCCAAATGGCACCTCCGTAAATACCTTATTGTTTTCCTTTTGAGAGGAAAGTGTTCTCTTTCATCATATGAAATCCTGTAAAATTTGATGTGACATGATAAGAGAAGTTTGTCGGTCATTGCCACGTCTCCCAAATTCGGAAAACTATTGGTGTGCCATATATACATGTACTAAAATTTTGATGTCCTTTGTGCATTTAGAATCTTGAGCCATTGAAAGTGCATGAAGCCCCCATTGTGATTTTGGTAAGTAACAACAATCCCCATGTACTAATGAATTCATTGAGTTGTACATAAAGGGATTTTCACTAGTACATAACTAAGAACTAGAGGCGGTTCCCTACCATTGCCCTTAACCGGTTTTTCCATCCGGCTCTAGCCCCTAGTCTCTAAGAAATAAATATAACCGGCTCCAAAGTGAACACACTCAGACGGCTGGGCTAACAGTCGTCTCAAAAAGTTTGGAACCCTTAGTTGGTTCCTAGAAAGAACCGTCTGTAATGTTTGGTGGATGAATAAAAAATAAATATCTCCCCATGGCAGGGTTTCACAATTATATTATACACGCAAAAGGTTGCAAATACACATACACATCATTCAATGACAATACACATGCACATGATTCAGCGATAATACATTTACAAAGAGAGACTCCATAATATTTTTTATAATACACAATTGTTACCATTCTCTGAACACACTGTAGCAATTAGGAAATTCCATGAACAACAATACCAATAAACAAAAGTTCTTATAATACCAAAAAATACTTCTAAGGATCCACTACACTAACTAATAACCTTTGTTCCGGCACCAACTCTAGGGGGTTCGCGATGGTCACCCGTTATTGCAAATGCTACTCCCCCTCCGTAATCAGACCATGAATAGGAGTGGACAAAGAATTGATCAACGATCTGATACAAGAAAACAAATCATCTTAAGGAAAAATAAGAAAACATCTATGTATTGTACCTTATCTAATTAAGTTTGCCATAAGGTCGGTACCACTAGCCGAGGGGAAGCATGTTCAACGTCTCCTCTATGGTCGGCACCACTAGATCCTTTTGTGGAACGAGACAAACACTGTTGGGTGTGCGACTAGCCTAGGCGAAGGACACCATAATGAGGAGTAGATGAGTCAGTACCTAGGGGTCAAGGACAATCTCGATGATGTAGGGAGAGGCAAGGTAGAAAATCTTCGTGCGTGTCCTTGTGGAAGTACTTCTCTTCCTTGTAGTGAAATCACACATCTATCCACGAGCACAAACAAGAACTAGCACATGCAAGAAAGTGTGTCTTGTTTTTCAATATCATAAACCTTAAAAGCACATTAGCAACATTAGAAACCTTAAGATCTAGATCTATATATATGTAGCACAAATACATGGACTCTAATAAGTTGTGTAGTATTCTTCATTACAAAAAATACTTGTCTAGTACTTCAAACATATGCATAGATCTACAAGCTAGCAGTCAGCTTGAGTCAACTCTGCAAATGAGATCCAATAGAGAACATCTCTTGTGTGTCGGATAGATGATAAAAGATAGATGGTGATGTTTTCTCCATCATAATGAGAAACAGAAGCACTTATCTTCCTTATAGTAAAATCACACATCTATCCGAGAATTGAAACAAGATGTGGTGATCTAACAAGTAAAAAATGTGGAGATTTCCATGGATATTGGCAATCCTTATGTGTGATTTTGGTAAATAATCACAATTCCTATGTGTGATTTTGGAAAGTAATGACAATCCTTAAGTGACAGTATAGTAAGTGAGATGAGTGCATATTCCAATGAAAGGGGTGAAGATGTTCTCCCTCTTTATCATATAAAAACTTGTGGAGTCAACTTGTGAGGACAAATTTGGTTAGGATTGTCGTGTCGATGGCATCCACGATGTATGTGAGATAACTTTGCCACATCACTGATGTGAAAATACCATATACTTTTATTTTTCAAAGACCTTACGTGACGCTTTAGTAATTGAGATGCGTGCATCTTCCAATGAAAGGGGCGGAAGATGTTCTCCGCCATCATATAAAAACTTGTAGAGTCTGCTTGTGGGGACAAATTTGGTTAGGATTTTCGTGTTAACGGCATCCATGATATATGTGAGATAACTTTTCCGCATCACCGATGTGTAAATACCATGTTCTTTTCTTTTTCGAATACCTTATGTGACGCTATAGTAATTGAGATGTGTGCATCTTCCAACAAAAGGGGTGGAAGATGTTCTCCTTCATCACGTAAAAACTTGTAAAGTCTAATACTGGGGAAAATTTTGGTTAGGATTTTCGTGCTAATGGTATCCACGATGTATGTGAGATAACTTTTCCGTGTCACCAATGTGTAAATACCATGTTCTTTTCTTTTCAAAGACTGTGACGATGCAGTAATTGAGATGTTTGCATCTTCCAACAAAAGGGGGTGATAGATGTTCCCGTTCATCTCAGATGAACTTGTAAAGTCTGCTAGTGTGAACAAAGTTGGTTAGGATTTTCGTGGTAATGACATCCACTATGTAGGTGAGATAATGCTTGTAGCATCAAGGATGTGCAAATACCTTGTTGTTTTCCTTTTCAAAGGACCTACGTGATGCTATAGTATGAGATGCGCTATAGTATGAGATGCGTGTATATTTCGATGGAAGGGATGGAAGATGTTCTCCCGCATCACATAATTAACTTGTAAAGTCTGCCAACGAGGACAAATTTGGTTAGCATATTCATCCTAACAACATCCACGATGTAGGTAATCTTTATTGTTTTTCGAAAGATCTTGCGTGATGCCATAGTAATTGGAATGCATGCATCTTTTGACGAAAGGGGGTGAAAGAGGTTCTCCTCATCACACAAAAATTGTAAAGTATACACCTATCATTGTGACACCACAAGAAAACTTTGTTAAGCATTACCACGTCTTTCGAAGTTTGGCAGCTCTTGGCGTGCCATACATGTACTAAGTTTGTGTTTTGCTCGTCTATTTCGAATCTTGTGCTCCTTTGGTGAGACATGCCACGAATTATATACAAAGTTTCAAGCATGATATATTAGCCACAATCATCATGATTATCATTAGCACATCACTTTATGGAAAGCTAAATCATTGCGCCTTCCCGTATCCAACATGCATATTGTTGATGATACAACAAATGAGTAGGTGATGGTAACATGGATGTAGGAAAGTGATTGATGCAAGTAGGTGGGGTCCTCAATCAGTGGCGGATCCAAGACGACACAAGTACCCCGACCACCTTCAGTGCAATGTATCTACAATATGCTATATGGCGACATTGTAGCTACAATCAAGCATGTGTGTTAAGCTGAAGCCCTAGGCAATGGCCCGGATGGCCCTAGGCAATGATCCTGATGAGTATAGGGGAACTGGCGCGGTGATTATCGATGACTGCCGGCAGCTACTAGCTTCGCTTGGCATGGCGACTGTCCAGCACTGTCCGCGAGAAGCAAATAGAGCCGCACATGAGCTTGCTCGCTATGGAGCAAGTCAGGGTGTAGGGGATGCTTGGTTAGATGATCCCCCTATTTTTATTTTGCCTGTACTAGTTAAAGATCGTGTTATAATTCAATAGAGTTGCCCAAAGTTTCAAAAAAAAGAATCTTGTGATCCCTCGGTGAGACATGCCACGTAGTACACAACATAGAAAAGTTTCAAAATATCTTCTCATCCACAATCTTTGTTATCCTCGTCAAACCACCTCTTCGTTGCATATGTGGTTTTGGTAATTATTGACGATTTCTATGAACTAATGAATCATTTAGTTATATGAAGGGATCTTCCATTGGCAATACATGAAGACCGTTCAATTCAATGAAATGCCATCAAAGTCAAAATAGACATCAAGATCAGCCAATTGAAGGGATGAATATAAATGGTATTACCTCGCTATGACCTAGCATCCCAGTTTTAAATTTTCTATGGAATACAAGATGGCCACAAAGTTGCATGGAACGATATATTTGTGCACCTATATTTATTGTAGCGCAGTCCATCTCATAGATGAAATACCAAAAAAATGCAACCAAGTCCCAAATCCCAGTTGTATCCCAATTGGTCGTTCATGCGCAAGCTGATATTTCCAAACTCGCAACTATAACATGCAATCCGGCACATGCTGTTCAGTGTACACACACCAATATATGATAAGCCACACGGGTTGAACGAATTACATGTCGCTTTGAAATATCTGCATGACATGGAATACAGTTTTAAACATTCAGACTTCCAGAAAAAACCATCCCCCATCACGCTTGGCCTGAACCACCTGCACCTTTCAGCACCTCGTGCACCGCGGAAAAATCCAGGTCCCCTAGTCCCAAACTTCTTGCTTTCTTGAATGCCTGAGATCCAGATCGTCGTACCCATGTGTTTATTAGCTTTGTTGCCATGTTTCAAAGGAAAAGGGGAGAAGAAAGGCACACCTCATTCGCAGCAGCAGCGACTGGCATGGCCACAGCATTTTCATCTCCAAGGGAAAGAGCCAACCTCATATCCTTCTGCTGATGCTTGAGGGGAAATGCAGGATTGTAGCTGCCCTGCAGCATTGAAGGCCCTTTCATCTTGAACATCGGATTTGCGACCGCGCCAAGGTCCTGTAAGTCAAAACATATACTGGAGATTATTTGATGGTAAAAGAAGTAGCAGCAGCAGTGTTGTGATAACCAAGCGCCATACCAGGACATCAAGAAGCGTCTGGGGGCTCAACCCACTTTTGTCCGCCAAACAGAGTCCCTCAGAAAAAGCATTCATCGTACTGCAGCAAAAAAAAGTCAGTGATTCATTATTGCACTCGACAAACTTACGACCCCTGAAAGGTAAGAGGATATGATGTGGCGACAACTGAAAGAGCACATGGATTTCAGATCTTGAACAAATATAGCTAAAACAAAAAGCTCATCTAGAAGAGAAAGCTACAAATCCCTATCTGCAAACAAAGGAGCAAAATTTTAATCCATAATAAGTGTTCTGACTATGTATGTAAAGAATGTCATAGGGATTTGCCATTCTGCATAGACTGAGATGCAAATTTGGATTAGAAAACAGTAACCATATCTACTGTGCTAAATTACTATCAGACCAGAACCATATTTTCTAATAAACAGAAGTATCTGTGGTATGCTGCATACTGACGCTCCAGATACCCTGGATATAAATATTAGTTATAGAGACCGGTTAATAGACGATGGAAATGCAATACAGACTGCAGTCACCACACATGCTTTGTAGATGTGTATAAATAGATAGTTACCTTCCCATGATCATGTTGACCACTAGTTTCATCTTTGCTCCATTTCCAATCTCCCCCAAGAAGAACGACTTTTTCCCAAGTACATCAAAGGCAGGGACCATGTCGCCATATAGTGCCTGAAACATTAAAGATGAATCAAATTAAGCAAACAGGAAATCTTAAGGGCAGTACAGTTCATCATGCTTGGTAGACATGGCAGGTACCAATTTGTACCTAACACTTAAAATCATCACAAACTGGTGTGAGTTACCCAGCTTAAGTATCACGTTTGAATCCACACTCAGTGTTCAATGTATTACAGTATTAGAGCTATATCCATGAAAAAGAAATCCTATGAAAACCACAATTCAGTGGAAACATGGAAACCAAGTTATGGACAGTAAGATCCAAACATGTTCGGTGCAAATCATCACACCAACCTTTTTTAGGCATTTTTTATTTAGAAACCTGCGCTTTCAAAAAAATAACCCACGGTCCACCTTGTATGGTTCAGGATCCATTTTAACCATCGTCTTTATCTTGAGTAGATCTTACAAACAAGACAAATGTTGAATGTGTTTTAAAATTTTAAGTTTCATCTGAAACTCGACTGGAATTATTCTATTGATGTAGGTTTCGTATGGCTTAAATTATACACTGTGGTTTCATATGTGTTCCAGTGGAGTTTTAGAGCAGCTTAAGTTTCACTCGGGTTATTAATGTAGGTTTCATATGGCTTTCAGTGAGTTTTGATGTGGTTTCATTACATAGACTCACTATAGTTTCATACTAGTTCTGATCCATATCTTGGTTTCCATGTTTCCACTGGAAACTGGTTTCCGTAGGATACTTCCTATATCCAGCACTTCATTATTTTATGGTGATTGAAATGTCCATCTGACATAACCAGAATCATTCTATTGTTTTCTGGTAAGTGTTTCAAAACTACCTATACCGAGTCACTGCTACGTTATGTTAATACTTGGCAGAAAAGAAAAGAAAAAATAGTTGTATATCCAAACAGCTACGTATAGCCCCACCAAATATTATGGGTGCTAGAAGGGTTGAAATACTGCTAAGAGTGTCACCATTTTTAAATAATCAGGAAAATACTAAATATTATGTACTCCAGAAGCATTCACTTGGCTTGCACTAATGCTTGCAAGTGATCATCACAACATAGTGAGTTACCTTGTCCCCTGCTGCAAGAATAACCAATTGACCATCTTCAGCTGGCTTCTTGCTCCCTGAAACTGGAGCTTCAACAAAAGCTCCAGCTTTCTGTTTAATTGCCTGCAAAAATTTAATTAAGAAAGTTAATTCCAGACAAAGATTGATACATAGTAACAATAAATATAAGTGTATAACCAATCTAGTTGGGGGGGAGGGGGATTACAATTGGAGAAACAATAAGGGGAAATTGCATTTTAATGGGCGAGGAAGAGAACTTGCCCATAAATATGCTAGAAATATGTTATGTAGATACTGTCAACAAATAACAACTAAGATTTAGTAATCCCTACGAACGTAAGTTGAGGCAAATGCAATCTGTGTCACATGTACTAATCCATGCATGCTTCACTGTATTTTATGACACATGGTTTGTTATATCAAGCATACGATTGACCAAGGCATCCACATCCTTCCCTCTTCTTCTATCTCTCTTCTCACCTATTCCTATGCTAATTCGGTAGGTGTTCCCACCCTCGACACTAGCTGTTCCAGCTGTCAAGTCTGCACACGCTTGGGGGGGGGGGGGGGGGGGGGGGGGGGGGGGGCAATCTCATTTCTTGGCCACCTTATGTGAAATCCCTGCAACCCACTCTATTGTGTAAGTCAGTTATCACACCATCACTCATTTCGTCAACGAAACATTTTGGTTATGCCAGCTGCTGCAGGAGCTACATCCTCTGCTTTCTCCAGTCTCTAACACCCAGAAACCAGCAGCTGCGACTGCAGGGCGCTGTTAGACTACACTGATGCTGCACTTCTCGATGCAACTACAGGAGCATGCCGTGCACACTTTGCACCCTCACAGGTGTGATCCGACTAAGTAGCATCCACAGACTCATTATTTTTTGCTGTTACTTATCCTTTGACATACAAAACCACCACCCCTGCCCCATCTTTTAATGTACTCCCTCCGTTTCAAAATATAAGATGTTTTAGCTTTTGTGAGACGAGTGTGTCTAGATATCTTTTAGTGTGTAGATTCAGAGTGAACTTACACACTAAAAGGGGTCTAGATACATTCATTTTACAAAAGCTAAAATATCTTATATTATGAAACGGAGGGAGTAATTGACATCATATTTTTAGTACATCATATTTTTCCACGTTTAAGCTACAGTAATATCATCTTTGCTCTACTTTATCCAAAAGTGGATAAAATAAAATGTAGCTCGCCACAACCTAACCCTCTGCCCTCTGAATATGCCATCAATCAATGCTGCAAAAGGTGGATGATGGGTGCGCAACAGCTTAAAAGCACTTGAGACTAGCACTGAAACGCAACCTAACTACACCACAACCTAGTAGATACGCACTTACCACCGTTATTAAAATCCATATAAGGGCTCGGGAAGTACCTCACTTATCTTGCAAGAAGTCGCAGCATCAACAGTGGACATGTCCACATAGCCCTTCCCCTCTCCGATTTGCTCCAGCACACCATCCTTGTCAAAAACAACCTACAAGGATTTTGAAATGGATGTCAGCAACCCTGCGATGCTAGAATAAGAACAAGAATGGAAAGGGTTTGGGGGCGTCTCTTAACAGATAGCGCGGCGCTGGGATCGGAGAGCATGGCGATGGTGTACTTGCACTTGGCGACGACCGCCGCCGGCGTCTCCCCGACGGTAGCGCCCAGCGCGGCGAGCTCGTCACACTGCCGAAAACATGTCCCCACAGGTTGTCGAAATTATAAGATATATCAGATAAAGGAAAAACGGCAGAGTACTGAGTGAGTCCACCTAGGATGTTGGTATACGAATCAGTCGATCTAACAGTAACAGCCAGGGATTTGAATCGGCCGGATGGATCGGCGAATCGGGATCGAGCTGCTCACCTTGGAGAGGGTCCGGTTCCAGACGGTGACGCGGAAGCCGTGGCGGAGGAGGTTGGCCGCCATTGCCTTCCCCATGATGCCCAGCCCCAGGAAGCCCACCTCCATCTCGCCCTCGCTTCCCTGCTCCTTTTTCTCCTCTCGTCTTCCTCGCACGCCCGTAGCCGCAAGGGAAACCCTCTCCTCTCCGTCTCTCGTCGCCTCTCCCCTGATGACTGCCGCAGACGCCGCAAGCGACACACACTCGCGCTCCTCTCAGTGGGCAGGCGCAGCCCGGATCCCCTCGATTTTTGCTTATCTTTTGTCGTTCGTGTCGTGCGCTTTATCCAAGAATTTCTGTCGCGCTGAGGATCGCCGTCCCTTGGAGCGACGGACGGGCAGGATGCGTTCGAGCTCGTGCACTGGTGGTCAGACGCTCGGATCGGTATGGTCCTCGTCGTTCGCCACCATACCTGCAGGCCGCATCAGCTCCCAGCGGCCGAACAGCAACCACCGGCTCAGGGGCCAGAGGGAGCTTGTGCCGTAAAACAGACCGGCCGAACTAAATCTTGGCCTTCCGGGCCCAACGGACCCAAACAGTACGCCGAGGCTCCTGCCACATACTATAAGCCCACGTTGCTGCAGCTCAAGAAAGCCTAGTTGTATGTCGCCACAAAATAAAAAATGGCAGCTTTGTAGACGTCAGCAGATGCGTGTGATCGTGAAATTAATTAACGGAAATTCGTTGAACCTAGATCATTTTATGTACATCTGCGTCACCTAATTTGAAACAGCGAGAGTATTTCCATTTTATAAATGTGTGTATGCTACTGACTGATATCCGTTGGGTTTTCAGTTTTCTAAGTTTAGGAGAACGGGAGAACACTGACAATAAGTTATTTTTTGACAATCACTAGTAAGGTGTCCATGCGTTGCTACGGGAAAATAAAATTATATGAAAACTTAATTATAGTTTTGAACACCATGTTGTAAAGTTGTCTTGACAATGTGACAAACTTTAGCACCGTGTTGATGTGTCCCTTCTACCTCATATACCTGCAGTTTTCTATATAGATTTTCCATGACTATCATGTTCACAAACTTTACATAGAAAAATTGCATCTGCATCCACCTAACTATGTACAACATATAAACATGCTAAAGTGCAGTTGTACAGTTACTGAGACAACATTGTACCTTAACCTCTAAGCCATATCTCAACAAAATGAGTGCCAATATCAGTCTATTTATCTTGGAAGACATGGCAGGTAGGAGGGAAATTTTTAGTCAAGTTACCTCAGCAGACACGGCAACCGCATCAAACCAGCAATCGGATTTCAAGGACTCTTTAAGTTTCTAAGCCCGACTTATATATCACATTGCTTCCAAAGGAACTGAACCCGGATTTTGCACTAAACTACACATGAAGTTCTCTGGCAAGCACAATATTGGTTCACTCCAAATACTTGGGTACAATTTCATGTTCATAAACTTTACTCTCTTTCTCAGCAAGTAAGTTTTCTCAGCACAATAAAACCAATTGCAATAGCGATTGGAGGCAAATAAGATCACATGACAAAAATATTCAGAAATATTTGCATTAGACATTGCTATGACATTAGCACAAATATATTGCATGAACAAACTTAGAGTCCAGCTCCAGCTCCAGCTCCAGTGTTGCAGCGTGTCACCCCACACGGTGAACAACTCCCTCTAGCACCTGGTCTAGGCCTCCCTATCCAGCCACATAATAATCACCATATATTTAAGGCCGAAAAACCTATGTCAGTTCCAGTACTGCTACATGTTGTCCCACATTGTGATCATCTCCTTCACCGATAGGATGTAGCACCTGGCCTAGGTCTCCCTATCAAGCCACACAATAATCGCCAGATTTCTAAGGGCGGAAAACCTCTATAGGAGATGCAAGAAACTGAACTGTGGAGGATAGAACTTTGTTGTTCTATCAGATATGGTATGAAATTAAGAAAATATTTCAATCGGACGTCCGGTACCTAGGAAAGATGTCTAATACTCAAGGTTGCAAACTCGAAATGCAATCGGCATTAAAGAACAATCCGTGCAAAAGAATATATATACTATGTTCTTGAATATCAATAACTTGTTTACATTCTAGGAAGGAATACTTCTTGCACAAGATAGTGTTCATCGAACTGCATGTGGCTATGCTCCAAGAATGTGGTTCATGCTATGCTCCAAGAATGTGGTTCATGCTTAATGGTAACACAGTGGAATTCTTTGTAAAAAAAACACAATAAAATTCTTAAATCATACATCATGATGATTTACTTCATATCATATCAAACAACACAAACACTTATTTGATATAGAAAAATTCAGATAAACGTAACTCCAATGTAGTACTATCACACGGTATTTATAGAAGTAGGAAAACAAAAGCTATAGTACCTTGTTATCTTGAATCTGGCTGATGGAGATGGAGACAGACAGACTTGGATCAGGTGCATGATCTAGCATCCAACCATGGCTTCCTCAAAGTTTTTAATCATTTTATCACATGTGTATTGCTCCAGCAGATTACTAACTACATTACAATCTCCATTATAATTACATGTTTATTAAGAGGATTGAACTATGCATAACTAAAAATATGTTTATATTTTCTATTACGTAGCCTTGTTATCATTAGTTCCTACTATCTAACCTAATTACTTGTATCTGAACCTTCTATCATACAAATTCTAAATAGCCATTTCTCTGCTTTTACATGTGATTGGAAATGTACAAGGTGATGAAGGAGGTCACTACAATTATGAGATAGCTCGGCCATCCACAAGAAAAATTCAAACACATGATTTTAGACTATAACCTCAAAATGTTATACAAAAAACTAGTGACAAATTGTATAACTGGTGACAAAATGTTAGCAAATCATTTTCTCACAAGTCATGGGATAGGTAACTAGTGACTATATCCATGCATCATGACTACATCCATGCATCATGTCCCTTCAGGATAGTACCTTTAGTATTTTAGATAGTAGAGATATTGTACTTATATAGTACTCTTGAAAAAATATGTAATTCCCTCATTAAGATTTCTAGACACACCAAACTGACTAGTTCACAAATTGTATGACTCCCTCTATTGTACATATCAGTTTCAAATAAACAATCAAGACATATAAGAGCCATTCCGTCACCCATGTCCAACTAAAGGAAACGATAAGCCCATGAGCAGCCAAGCAAATGCTTGTTGGCAGCAACATTCTACGGATGGCCATCATTACAAAAAAAACCTTGGTAAAGATATGCATACCACTCTCTCGGATTCATTCTACATAGGAGTGAATGGATGTAGGACAAAGCACTACCAGTCTATCTTGCAAAAGGATCATGGAAAGGCTGCACGTTCTCAATAAAAGATCCTAAAGTGCATCATCCACCTTTCTAAAAACACCGAAGGAATTCGATCTTGACATTTTCACAGGTTCAAAGATTGGATCTGAGCACTATTTGAAGGAACTCAGACGGACGAATTTAGTGCAGCAGCGATGGCCGCCGGTCAACAGGCTTAGCAAGCACCCAAGTTCTTTCCCGACCATGGTCATGAGTGTCCCAAGTTCTTTCTCTATGACTCCATAAACATACGCTCTAAATAAAAAACTAAGATAAGATAAATTGAATTGCAGGAATGCTATATGATGCCATTTCGACTGGTTAAATCAATGTCATATACATCATGGGGTATATTTAGGAGTCAGAACGCTTAAGATCAAAATTACCAATTCAAAGAAGTGATAAACTATCCATGCATATTAAAAAATGGGCCCTTGTTTCCACGGAATTATGCATAGTTAATCGATGTTGGTTTAATTGACATGAGCATAATGCCATCTAATCACCAATCAGCGAACACAACCGTACATAACTACAAAAAAAATCTAATCATGGGCATACATTTGAGAATCACAAGATGAAAAGAGAGTTCTTTACCTCAATCTTGGCTTCAATGGTGCGGCTGTAGCGCCTACTTATGCTTCCTTACTACAAAACAAAAGTGTGTTGCTTCTAGGGTAGCGGTTTAGTCTCCCGGCTACAGGGCTGGCTTTCGCAAAATGTGACCATGGACTACTTGTAAGGCCGTTCATTATACAGGAGAAACAAACCATTAATATTATTAATTGATACTGAAATATAAGTAAAGCACTAAGGTAGCCAGACACATATATCTTTACAAAAGCATATGTTGAAGAAAAATATATCTTTTTATCTATATTTCTAACAAAACCTGTGAGGCATAGAGCACAACTTGGTTCATGACAATAAATATACCAAGTGAAAAGGAATTAGAATTTCCACTGGTACTAACACCAGCTGCTGGAACAAATAGGTATGCCTCAAACGCCACATCCCTTAGAGCAGTTTTGGAGTTCCGTTGCAATCTCAATCTCATGCTATGATTATATCTGCAGTGGCTAGACATGCACATTTAGGGAAGTAATAAACCTATCGTAATATTACAGGCACAGAATGGTGACAGAACGTGAAGCCATTTGTTTGAAGAAAAGATTTGCTTCCGGAAACATCACACAAGTATGCATCTACTTTAATGAAAAAATAGTGCATATCACAAAAGTAACCCAACAGAAGAATACATGTGGTAAGACATCATACAAGAAGCTACAAGGCGTAGCAGGTATAAACATCTAACAACAAAGATAACTTATTCGATATTTCAAGCAATGGTAGGGAAAGTAGTAGGCTAGAAGTTGAATGCATCTCCAGTAGGAATCCAAGAGGAACACCGCTAGGCCTGGAAATCCAAGGGACATGTCCAGGAATCTATTTAACATAAAAAATTCAAATACAAGAAATGATACCGAATGAGCAGCTTAATCAACGACAGCAGTAGATCAATCGATGTTTGCATGGTGCATCGTATGTTCCTTCCAGCATGCTGCTCAACGCAATAGTTGTGTTAGCGTAAGGAAAGAACAATACCAAAACTTGCATATTACCCTTATCTTGACTTGCGCTATATTCACAAACCATATATTACCTCATTGATCATCATCTTCGATGGTAGCTCCATCATTTTCTGAAGAGAACTTGAGGAATTCACTCCTTTATATTTCCTAGTCCAAGAATGAAATAAATTATTCACATTGTACGACATATCCACAAGAAATTGAATAAAAAGCATACCCAAGAGACCGATGCAACAACCTTTTACCCCCAACGAACAATTTAAAGCACTCGTACTTGGCATGGGGGCAGCACCTCTCTCCCTTAATTCAGCATCACCATTAAATGATAGAAATAATCCCCAAATTAGTAATGAATTAATAGCTAGATAGAGTATGCAGGATGAAAGATTGACACAGGGAACATGTTCAGACCAAGTTCGAGGAGGAAAAACAATTCAGCTTCCGTCTCGATCCTCTACAGTCTGCACACGCTGTGATGCGTCATTCCCAGCTTCCTCTCCGTCCCTCCCTCCTCTCCAATTGTTTGCCTCCAATTTCTCTACATGCCACGAGTAATTCCCTCCCTCCCCATCCTCCTCTTGTTGGAGATATGCCCAAGAGGCAATAATAAAAGTGGTTATTATTATATCTTTGTGTTTATGATGAATGTTTACATCCCATGCTATAATTGTATTATTAGGAAACACTAATACATGTGTGTTTTGTAAACATAAAAGAGTCCCTAGTAAGCCTCTTGTTGAACTAGCTTGTTGATTAATTGATGATCATGGTTTCCTGATCATGGACATTGGATGTAATTAATAACAAGGTTATATCATTAGGAGAATGATGTGATGGACACACCCATAGTAAGCGTAGCATAAGATCAAGTCATTAAGTTTGTATTGCTATAAGCTTTTAAATGCATAGTAACATAATCCTTCGACCATGAGGTTATGTTAATCACCATCACTGGATCGATACTTTGATGACATCAAACACCGCTTCGTAACTGGGTGGTTATAAAGGTGTCATTGGGTATTCTGAAAGTATGTGTTGAAGCGCATGAATCAAGATTGGGATTTGTCCATCCATATGACGGATAGATATGCTCTGGGCCCTCTCGGTGGAATGTTATCTAGTTAGCTTGCAAGCATGTGACTGGGTCACAAGGGATGACATAACATGGAACAAGTAAAGAGTACTTATCAGTAACGAGGTAGAACTAGGTATGGAGATACCGACGATCAAACCTCGGATAAGTATAGTATCGCGTGACAAAGGGAATTGGTTTCGTATGTAAATGGTTCTATCGATCACGAAGTCATCGTTGAGTATGTGGGAGCCATTATGGATCTCCAGGTCCCGCTGATGGTTATTGATAGGAGATGTGTCTCTGTCATGTCTACATATTCACGAACCGTAGGGTGACACACTTAAGGTTCGAAGTTGTTTTAAGTAGATATGGAATGTGCGTTGGAGACCGAATGTTGTTCGGAGTCTCGGATTGGATCCGGGACATCACGAGGAGATCCGGAATTGTCCGGAGAATAAGATTCATATATTGGGGATCATTTTCTGAGTTAGGAAATGTTCCGGAGTATTTGTATGAGGATTCTAGAAGGTTTCAGAATGTTTCGGAAGGTTCTGGAAGAATTCTTGGAGTTTGCTTGAAAACCAAGAAAGGTATCAAGGAGTCCTTGTGGGGCAAGACAAGGAGTCGTGGGGGAGGAGGACTCCTCCCCCCTTCCCAATCCACCGGCCTAGGAGGGAGGGGAGTCCTACTAGGACTCCCCCTCCCAAGGCGCCCTCCCTCCTTTAAATAGAGGGGTGGAGGCGCCACCCCCTGGCCCCCTCAACCACTCCAAACCCTAGCCGCCTCTCTCCTCTTTCTCTCTTCTGCTCAGGCTTAGGCAAAGTCCTGCAGAATTCTCTACTCCACCACCACCACCACACCGTCGTGCTGCTGGGATTCCGTGGAGAAGATCTACTACCTCCGCTGGTCGCTGGAACGAGGAGAGGAAGGTCTGCTTCGACTCCGCACGTGTGACCGACTGTGGAAGCGCTGCCGGAACGCGGCGCCGGAAGGATCGTCCGCTCGATCTTGAGATCAGCAAGTGATCGGCTACATCAACCACGAGATCTAATCTCATAACGCTTTCGGGTCTACGAGGGTTAGTACAGATCTATCTCGTTGCACATGTCTAATAGATTAGATCTTGGCTTTTATCTAGATTAGATCTGGGTTTTGTTCGTTCTTGCGATAGAATTTTTTGTTTTCCATGCTACGAACCCATCACCTCTCCAACTCCAATTTCCGGTCAGAGAGAAGCGGAAGGGGGCGATGCAGTACCAAGATTTGTGGCGGCTGCTCGGCCACCCTCACCACCCCCTCCCCCTCTACCCCCTTCGTTCTCTGCTCCAGATCAAGCGCAAGATTGCGGGGTAGCAGCAGCCTGGGGGTGAAAAGCAGCGACGGTGTAGTGGTGGCACGAGGTGGCGGTGTGGCATTCTCGCAGGTGCAAGCCGCGTCCGTTGGGGAAGTCGGGTGTGGCGATTTTTGGGGAGGAGCGCAAGCGGCTTGGGCGAGGTGAAGCCGGGGTTCCTGATCGTGGCGGAGTCAAGAGGCGGGATGCTCATAGCGTGGAGGCCAGCGGCCGGCGGGGACTGTGAAGATCGAAGGGAATCGTGGATCTCGAGGCCAACAAGAGATCGGGATGGTCTTGGACCAAGGCGAGGCGGAGGAGGCGTTGAATGCGGACGAAGCGAAGGACGGAGCGATGACGTATCGGCGGACACGGAACACGAGATTCTTTTTAGGTAGCAGAGATTATATTTATGATAGTGAATAATACTCCCTCCGTTCAGAAATATAAGATGTTTTAGCTTTGTAAAACGAATGTATCTAAACCCTTTTTAGTGTATATGTTCACTCTAAACCTCTATGACCCTATATACTAGTAGACGTCTAGATACATTCCATTCACAAAGCTAAATTCTTATATTTCTGAACTGGAGGGGAGTACATGGTAGAGAAACATAAGTTGTTTCTAGAAATCACAAAATAAAATCTAAACAAAACTAGCAAATCTTCGAGGTCATCAAACTCTTTTTTCTTCCACGACACAATTTTGTACGTTTCTAAAGCCAGACGACTACAAATGATATATTTACCAAGCAATAAACGTGTAAATACCAACAAGGGTTCTCCTATGATTTTACTTTGATGACCTGGTATCAATGTTAAGTGCACACATGGAACCATTAATATAATCAATCAACATCAAAAAGAGTACCAACACCAGTATTTCAGGAAAAAATAACTGATTAGTCTGGTCGACTTCGCTGGAGAGCTGAGAGTAAGAGTCACCATGGTTAAGGACGTAGCAGCCAGGACAAATAATGCGGGACAAATAATGCGAGGAGAATCCTTCTCACAACCACGATAAGAAAAAAAATCCAAAACTGATGACGGGAACGGCTACACTTCCTGAGCTCCTCCGGCGGTGCCAATTGATGCCAATGTCAGCAAGAGGCCCGACTGCGGACAGGCAAGCAACGGCCGACGAGAGGGGTGCTACGGAGATGGCGAGAAGAGGCACAGGCGGGCGGCAGCATCGTCGGAGTGTTGCGGCGCACTGGCGTGTAGGCGTTGCTTTGGGTGTGGACTGTCTTCTGAGCCACTGGCGATCAGGCCCGGGGAGGACAAGGGCGATACCCAGGCGTTGCCTGGGTCGAGGCAAAGCCAATCCAAATTTGGGTCGAGATTGTGTCATCTCGGTCCGTTGAGGTCGTGTTGTTGTGCCACGTTCGGACAAACTTGGTCCATTTGAATCGGTTTGTTGGAGATGTCTTTGCTACACTTCGGTCAGTTTTCGATAACCATTATCCCGTCTCATTTTTGCACTATCAACATCACGTCACCAGTGACGCGCCGCGGCTATTTTATTTAAATAATACATTTTTTAAAATTAATTTCAGGAATAGTACACAAATCTGGATAATCTCAAATCTAACACGGCGTCGTCATTTGAAAAAACGAGTAGACGCGGTCGGCTTTTGAAATAACGACCAGGAGCTGTCGTCTTTTGAAATAACGACCAGGAGCTGCCGGGGCCCACTGGCCGGGCTGTCGACCGACAGCAGCGGAGCATGCTGTCGTCGGCTTTTCAATCAACGACCGATGCGGTCAACTTTTCAATCAACGACGGCCCGCCTTTTAATACTCGCGCGACGCTGCCTCGCATGCCTTCTGCTCCCTCTCCCTCGGCCGCGTGCGGGCTCGGTCTGAGCAATCTGCCTGGAATCGGCTTTTGAAAAACCGACTTGGCTCGTCGGCCTTTGAATAGCCGACGGTCGGTCTGACACCGTCCGACGTCGCCAGACAGGATGGTCAGCTTTTCAAATAATGAATTGGGCCTATCGGTTTTTGAATTAACGACGCCGCGCTAGATTCCGTAATTCCTCAGATCATGTATTATTCGTGAAATTTATTAAATAAAACGTATTATTTAAAAAAAATAACGAAATTACGTGATGGAAGCGAAGGTTCCGTCGCTGAACCTATTTCCTAGTCTCAAACGGGGTAGATCAGATCATGTGCACGCTAATGGTCACTACTAACGTCGCGGGAGGGTTGACAAGACTCGCTGCTCTAGTCTTCTTTCGACGGCTAATGCATGTGCACACTGATAGCCAGCATGACTACGCCACGACTAGCTCTAAATCTTCGAGCTACTTACTATCCTTTTATCTTTCAGAACATGTCTTCAATTACTTACTCCCTTCGATCCATTTACTTGGATTTATTTAAATTTAGATATATCTATTAAAACACGTCTAGATATATCCGAATCTAGACAAATCCGAGTCAATTAATTTGGATCGGAGAGAGTATTTTATCTACGTAACTGGTTTTATTCTGCGAATACAATAATAGCGTATCGTACAGAAGACAACAAATGGTTTAGTTAAACGCTCGTTCACACATCGATGACGACAGGGATGAGCTAGCGGACACTGCAACAGACTACATGGAATTAACTATTCACTAAATAATCTAACAAAGCCTTTCGGCGGCTAAGGCACGCGTGCATTGGAATTAAGGAAGAGAAAAAAAGGTAGTCATATCAAATCAAAATATAGCATCTATCTACAACGAGAAAATCTATTCAAAAAATCATAAGATGATAAGTGTGTCACCATATTTGAATTATACTAGATGACAACCTTGTGATACTTTTTTTTTGCTGGGCAACCTTGTGATACTAGACATTGCGAGGACATATTACCGCATATACTACTATAGTATAACAATAGTGCATGTACTTATTCTAGTATTGCATTTTCATTGCGAGTGGTCTAATTAAGTCACCTGGTTTTGTCATTTTTTAAATCGAAACCCACATTTTAAAATGGCTCCGTTGTAATTGTCAGTCAACCGCTCCGTGTGCAATATGGTACACTCAACAATCATGTGCAGCTGCATGCCTGTTAATGAAAAGGGACTTACTATTTGTAGCCGTTGTAGTCAACCACGCAGGTCCGTGTGCCGTGTGCAACCACAGGGCTTTTGCCGGTGGTAGGAATTTAACAATCATTAATCCTAGCTACATGCAGGGCGTACCGTACCGCAGATACACCCTCACCGGGTACGTAACATTCGACGACGAACTACTCTTCTCGGCGCCATCCTGATCCTACCCATGTTAGGTGCATGGTGGTTCATGACCAATTCAGCTCAACTTTCGACGTAGTACGTAGACCGTTTGGTACACAAAGCCATCCTTACTTCAAAGTTTGAAGCTACACAAAAGATCAAGGGCATGCTACTTTGGTTAATATGGGTACTTAGCTTTGCAGGCTTGCAGCAACTAATTTTCTTAATTTCATTGTGGGTACTTTCCAACATTTTATTTTGCTACACATTCATTACTAGTCATTAATTACACATTTTCTTGTCAATATTACATGTGTTCAAAGCTAGATGGCGACGTGGAATGCACTTGTGCACACAATTAAACTAAATCTAACTATTAATATAAGTAGATTATACCTAGATTGGTCAAACCCTAGCCCCAATCTCTCTCACCTAACCGGTATGTGAGGAAGTAACTCTAATTTTGCCAAAACATGGTATGATATGGAAGAGAGTAATAAAAATTAGGGTTTTGGTGTGTAATTGCCGCCGCGGAGTCACTACCTATAGCTAGCTCTCTTGCTCGGTCGCGTTGCGGTCAGGACACGCGTCTGTGCTTGAACTTGGACGCATGTGCATGCAAACAAAACGCTCAGACTCGCAGTCTCCGAGTCTTCATTTCTTTTGGCAAAACAGTAGTAGGATTCTACCGTGTGGATTTATGGTCCATGTTTTGTAACGATCTACTCCCTCGACCTTTCTCTTTCGCACCGCGTGGCGACTTTCATAGTTTGATTTGTAGATAGACGCGGCGTCGTCGCAGGTCGCGTTATTTGGAAACAAGTGTATCTCGGAATAATGCAACCTTTTCTCTCAGATAATTAAGTTCAAATAATATAGTACTGCCTGTCAACAGTTGAAGAAGCTAAAATAAGTACTAGCTAGTCAGTCTTGAACGTCGAACAGGTCAAGCTCACATCATTCATGTGACGAGAGCTAGCGGTTTAGCTCTGCATTTCACCAGTAGAACCTGGGCTATGTTTTCATAGTTTGGTCACCAGTTTTGCTTGCCCGTTGAATTGCTAAGGTTAGGTTGTTAGGTTGACCTCTCCTCTCGTACGAACCCAACGGTTCGACGAACCCTTGCTCGCGCCCTGATCGGGGGCGTCCAACCACTCCAGGTTGGTGGTTCCCCGTGGTAGCGCTATAAAGAGGAGATGGGGGCCGAGGCACAGGTTACGAGATTCCACGCGCCGCCGCTTCCCCCACCTACATTCCCTTCCGATCTAGGGTTCTTGCGCTTAGCCACGGGAAGTCCCACTACCACCGCCATCGCCTAGCTCTCTCTTTGCCCACGCCCACGCCGTCGACCACATGGCCAACGCCTCTAGCTCGTCGAGCCATAACGAAGGTACTACTCCTCTCCCATCTCTCTCTGTTCTCCCTCAGACCAATAGGGATTTCATGCACAGATGGTTCTACTGATTACATCTACCCTAGCTAATCCTACAGAGCATCTAACATTGGTATTAGAGCTGGTGCTCTGTAGATCTCTTCGAGTAGAAAAGAGAGAGGCAAAGAAACTAAACCCTAACCCGTTGGGATCCTTACACAGTGCGCCGCCCATCTGGGTCGCGCCATCCCGCTCGATCCCTATGCGCATCGGCAAGCCGAGGCATAGGGAAGAAGGACCAACCCCGTCTGGGGCAAAGAAAAGCAAAAGAAAAGATCCCCAAAAGGCAAAGAAATCCACAAATCCTGCCCCGAATTGAAACAAAGAAAGCCAAATCAGGCCACCGCCGGCAAAGGGCGCCGCCGCTTGACGGCGGCGCACCCACCCTCGGGTGGATGCGCGCACCGGCAAGGGGGCAGGGGGCCGCCGCCATACGCCGCTCCTCTTGGTTCTCGCCTCGACGCGGGATCTGGTGGGGATGGACGGAGTGATGTCTACGCACTTCTATTCATGTAGACAGTTGTTGGGCCTCCAAGTGCAGATGTTTGTAGAACAGCAGCAAGTTTTCCCTTAAGTGGATCACCCAAGGTTTATCGAACTCAGGGAGGAAGTGGTCAAAGGTATTCCCTCTCAAGCAACCCTGCAATCAAGATACAAGAAGTCTCTTGTGTCCCCAACACACCCAATACACTTGTCAGGTGTATAGGTGCACTAATTCGGCGAAGAGATAGTGAAATACAAATGGTATGGATAATTATAAGTGATAACGGTGATAGAAGATAGCTTGATGGCGTGGAAAAGACTAAAGGCAAACTGAAATAAAGATAGTAGCAAGCAAACATGTAACAGATCTAGTTGCAAACGGTGTTTCAATGCTTAGAAACAAGGCCTAGGGATCATACTTTCACTAGTGAACACTCTCATATAAATATATTATCTTCATGATACTACGCTGAACTACTCTCCGGTTGAACACTCTAATTGATGGTAGGGCTATAACAGCACACCTCAAAGTAAGCCTTTCCCATCTAGATAACCCCACACTGTCACCTTGAGTACTAGATGAGTCCAACAAACACCACAATTTCATAAAGACATCCAATTCCAAATATAACTCATAACAAGTATTTGTAATCTCTAGCCTAAGTGCCACCATGGTGTGCACGCTGTCACTTTCACACACATGGGGAGAGCAGAGATCTAATAAAGCACTTGAGTAGCAAGGTAGATCTACTTGATTACAAGCTCATGATCTCAATAAGATCATGCATAGAGAGAGAAATGAACACATAGCTACAGATAGAACCCTTAGCCTCGAGAGAGAACTACTCCCTCATCATCATGGGAATCAGCAATGGTGATGGAGATGGCGGTGGAGATCGATGGAGATGGCTCCGGGGGCACTTCCTCGTCCCAGCAGGGTGCCGGAACAGAGACATTCTGTCCCCTGAATCTCCCCTTCGGTGGCGGTGGCGCGGTGGAACTTTTCGTGGCTAGAGGCTTGACTATTTAGGGTTTTCGCATCGGGAGGCTTCTTATAGGCAAAGGCAAGGTCGGTGGGCGGCCAGGGGGCCCACACCACCTGGTGGCGTGGCCAGGGCTAGCCCGCGCCACCACATGGTGTGGCCGCCCTGTGGCCCCTCTTCGTTTTGTCTTCTGGCTCCGTGAGTCTTCCGGGAAAATATCGAGTTTGGCTTTTGTCCCGTCCAATTCCGAGAATATTCATTTTCTGGATTTTCTGGAACCAAAGACAGAAGAAAACAGGCAACTGGTACTGTGGCATCTTGTTAATAGGTTAGTTCTATAAAATGTGTAAAAGTACTCCAAAGTGTGGACAAAACATAAGAAAGTAGATATAAAATAAGCATGGAACATCAAAAATTATAGATATGTTAGCAACGTATCAACATCCCCAAGCTTAACTCCTGCTCGTCCTCGAGTAGGTAAGTGATAAAAAGAAAGAATAATTTTTGAGGTGACATGGACCATCACAATCAAGATCAAACCATTTGCAAGCATTGAAAGCTGGGATCAAAGAACTTTAACATAGCATGAAAGATATAGTTCTAACAATAAGGCATAGCAACTATGTTGTAACATGAAAGGGCACAAACAAAAGATTCATGAATAACAATGCTTTGCAAGACGTTTGTTTGTTTCACATATAGAAAACATAGCATAGTGGCATTCAGCTTGTCCCTCATAGTGTAGCAAAACATAAATGCATAGGACACCTTCAAAGTTCATAAGGGTGACTAGATACAAATAGTTTAAGAACAAGTAATATCAAAGTTATGCATCAATCAACAAGTCTTAGGACAATGCACATTAAACTAAGAATGGCCACTATGATCTCTCAATAGGTGCATAAATATAGAAGATGGAGACTCAACATAAAAGTAAAAGAGAGGCCTTCATAGAAGGAAGCAGGGATTCAAGTTTCATAAAGATCTTCCAAAATTATGATACTTATTAGCTTTCAGCTCTCATTGCCCCTATCATAAGCATCTTGAAGTGATTAAGGTTAAAGTGACACAACTAAGAGGATATGCTTGACAAGTTATAAGTTGAAATCTCATGCCCCTTACTTACGAGTACTTAACCTTATGCTACTCAACTTCAGTCACAAGTAAGCTGTTGTCATTGTAAGTACATATGTATCATAGAGAACCGCCAACGGGGTACCCCTTGCACATGATACAGGAGCTATCCCATAATCAAAATGACAAGGCAAATAGACAATGAGCATCTCAGCGATCTTTTTATTTGCTATTTGCATAGGTTTTTATTGAGGATGCTTCATAGAGTGCTCATTATGGTTATGCTGCAAGTTTCCACCATGATTAGGCATGGCTTAGGCTAGCGGCCTAGGTGTTTCTCTAACACACATACAAACTCCATGATCTTACAAGTTCCCCTTTTATTTCACACCGTCGGGATCCATAAGCAAAAGAATCATGATATCAACGGAATATAAGTGCAATGTTGAAAGCGTTCCCCATGATACATGGTTCTGCAAACTTCAACTTATAAAGCGCAAGCATATACGCAACAAAGATGGACACAATGGTTCAAGATTATTAAGTGCAAGAAAGTAAAGTGTGCCATCAAGTTCGTGAGAGCTTTAATCACTAGTTTTCTCATAACAAGTTTAATTCGGAAGGTAGATAAAAACATGAATATACTTGGAATAGCAAATGCTAATAGGTAGGTATGGTGGACTCTTTGGAATAACTTGGTTTTATTTGGAGTTGGATGCATGAGTGGAGCTCATACTTGGTGTGCAGGCTAGCAAAAGACTGGGAGCGACCAACTAAGAGAGCAATAATGGCCATAATCATGCAAAGCGACAAAACATCATTAATTAAAGCATAAAGTGATATTACAAGTCACAAACTAAATGATCATAGAGGCTATGGTGACTTGGTATAGTCTTAACATGGTGTGAGCATGCGCCAAGTCAACCCAAATAAAGCATTTAAAGGAGAATACCACAATATTATGTTTTTAATATGTTAAAACAACGCATGATTCTTCAAAGGCACATTAAGCAATCTCAATCGTTTATAACATGTCATGCTACAGCAAAAATCACTAAGCATAAAGCCAAAACAATATCAAGCATGACATGACAAAGCAGAGGCCACAGTCAAAAACAAGCTCTCTTTACCACTTAAGCATGAACTTTTCCTACTCTTTTCCAACACCAATCCACTTATTTGAAATAACTCACAAATATAATAATAAATAAAGATCTGTGAGCTTGTCTCACAAATCCACAAAGAAAACTAAAAAATTCTAAGATGAAAGCACGAGAAAAACTAAGGCTAAACACAGTGCTAGCAAAAGAGAACACTCACAATACAATAAGAATGAAAACTAGTGTTCTAGGCAATGAAAACAGAGTGTGTCTCTCTCCAAAATAAGTGATGGGATCCAACTAACTTATTAAAGCAAACTAAGCAAACTTAAAACCAAAAACAAAAAACAAAGACGCTCCAAGAACAACACAACGGTGCATGAAACAATAAAAATGAAGTGTTTGAAAGAAACCTGAGATTTTTATTGATGAAGAAGGGGATAGCTTGGGCATCCCCAAGCTTTGACGCTTGTACCTCTTGGATATTTCTTGGGGTGACACGTGTGGCATCCCCAAGCTTGAGCTTTGTTCCATTCTTCATCTCATTACATCATTCTCTCCATACACCTGAAATTTTTCCTTTATACAAAACTTCACACAGTCTTTATTAGCAACATTAGTGTACTCAAGATAATAAGTATTTGGGTTCAGTTCCAACACAAGTAAAACTTCCATTAAAACACAATATACTGTAGCACTTCCCTTAAAAAGCTCAATTCCCCAAAGAGAACCCAAAAAGGAATCAACAAGAAGCAAATGCAAATAACAGCAGAAATCTGTCAAAACAGACCAGCAGATAGAAACCGATTTTTTCGAAGAACTTATGTTGCTCAAATCGAAAAGTGTTGAGCTAACGAAACTTAGATAACAACCTGGGTCAGAAGCACAAAAATTCACGCCTTAAAATGACATACAAAGATTTTACACGAATTTTTACAGCGAAGCAAAAAAATCTGTTTCGGGATAGCAACTTTCCCAAGCATTACTTCTCTCTCATTAGAGGTTACTGTTGGCACAAAAAGCAAATAAAAAGGATAAGGAGCGGTTATTACAGAGGTATTAACTTCCAAGACTCATCTAAAACTTTTGGGTTATCTCCCAATAAGTACTTTTCTTTAACGCCTTTAAGTTAGGCATGATAGTTTGAGAAGATGCTCACATAAAAAATATCAGTTGAACTAAAAGAGAGCATCAAGAAGGAAATTCAAAACACATTTAAGTCTAACCCACTTCCTATGCATAGGAATCTTGTAAAGAAACAAGACATGAAAGCACAAGCATAGTAAAGCAAAACAAGTGCAACTTCAAGACTTTCAACATAAAGAGGGGAAACTTAATATTGTTGAGACACATAAAACCATGTTTCCCTCTCTCATAATAACTTTCAGTAGCATCATGAATAAGATTAACAATATAACTATCACATAAAACATTCTTATCATGAGCCACATGCATATAATAATTATTACTCTCCACATAAGCATAGTCATTCTTATTAATTGTAGTGGGAGCAAATTCAACAAAATAGCTATCATTATTATTCTCATCACCATAATCATCAAATATAGGAGGTATATTGTAATCATAATTAATTTTCTCCTCAATAGTAGGTGGACTGAAAATATCATATTCATTATTGTAATCATCAAATATTGGAGGTTTGGTATCATCATAAGCAATAGAATAGCTATCTTCTAAAGCTAGGGAACTAAAAAGATCATTTTCATAAAAATAGCTTCCCCAAGGTTAGACGTTTCCATATCATTAGCAATAATGGTGTTCAAATATATCATACTAATAACATCGCTATTAGCACGCAAATAAAGTTCCATAGGTTTTTTAATTTTCTCTTCAAACACTTCATGTCCTAACTCAAGATAAATACTATAAAGCTCTCTAATTTATTTGTTGTTTTCCATTAAGCCTAAATAGTGAAAACAAGAAACATAAAGACAAAATTGCAGAATCTAAAGGAAATAACTTCGAGCACTCACACCGGAGGATGTGAGTACCTTTTACCTTACCTCCCCCGCAACGGCGCCAGAAAATAGCTTGATGTCTACGCGCTTCTATTCTTGTAGACAGTTGTTGGGCCTCCAAGTGCAGAGGTTTGTAGAATAGCACCAAGTTTTCCCTTAAGTGGATTACCCAAGGTTTATCGAACTCAGGGAGGAAGTGGTCAAAGGTATCCCCTCTCAAGCAACCATGCAATCAAGATACAAGAAGTCTCTTGTGTCCCCAACACACCCAATACACTTGTTAGGTGTATAGGTGCACTAGTTCGGCGAAGAGATAGTGAAATACATGTGGTATGGATATAAGACAACGGTGCCAGAAAATAGCTTGATGGCATGGAAGAGACTAAAGGAAAACTGAAATAAAGATAGTAGCAAGCAAACATGTAACATATCTAGTTGCAAAAGGTGTTTCAATGCTTAGAAACAAGGCCTAGGGATCAAACTTTCACTAGTGAACACACTTATATAAATATCTTCTCTTTATGATACATTCTTAACTACTCTCCGGTTGGAAACTCTAATCCACGGTAGGGCTATAACAACACTCCTCAAAGTTCGCTTTCCCCATCTAGATAACCCCACACTGTCACCTTGAGCACTAGATGGTTCCAACAAACACCACAATTTCATAGAGACATCCAACTCCAAATTTAACTCATAACAAGTAATTGTAATCTCTAGCCTAAGTGCCACCATGGTGTGCACGCTGTCACTTTCACACACATGGGGAGAGCAGAGATCTATTAAAGCACATGAGTAGCAAGGTAGATCTACTTGATTACAAAGCTCATTATCACAATATGGTCATGCATAGAGAGAGATGAATACATAGCTACCGGTAGAACCCTTAGCCTCGAGAGAGAACTACTCCCTCTTCATCATGGGAATCAGCAACGGTGATGGAGATGGTGGTGGAGATCGATGGAGATGGCTCCGGGGGCACTTCCCCGTCCCAGCAGGGTGCCGGAACAGATACTGTTTGTCCCCCAAATCTCCCCTTTGGTCGTGGCGGCGCTGCGGAACTTTCCGTGGCTGGAGGCTGTTCGATTTAGGGTTTTTGCATCGGGAGGCATCTTATAGGCGAAGAGGCAAGGTCGGTGGGCGTCCAGGGGGCCCACACCACCTGGTGGCGCGGCCAGGGCTAGTCCGCGCCACCATATGGTGTGCCCACCCTGGTGCCCAACTCCGTCTCTGCTTCGTGTTTCCGTGTTTCTCCGGGAAAATATCGACTTTGGCATTTGTCCCGTCCAATTCCGAGAATATTCATTTTCTGGAACCAAAGACAGAAGAAAACAGGCAACTGGCACTATGGCATCTTGTTAATAGGTTTGTTCCAGAAAATGTGTAAAAGTACTCCAAAGTGTGGACAAAACATAAGAAACTAGATATAAAACAAGCATGGAACATCAAAAATTATAGATACGTTAGCAACGTATCACCAACAGACTCTTAATGCCACAATAATTAGCCCTCTTCCTTGGAAGGCCGACAGAGGGTGGTTGGACATGACCTTTACCTTGCTTTCGCCGAGACCATGAGTCACGCCCTAAGGATGGTTCCGCTGTAACGGGTCAAATCCCGAGTCGGTCCCTAGAGATGTGGGCGAGGTTGGTTTACTAGGGGCTCCATCAACCCCAAGCAACCCCCGCCATGCTTACCTACCTTTGATGACGCACCTTCACCCGCCAAATCTTTCAAAACATTTTCTATGCATATGTCGAATGGAACGCTGAACTATGTGACTCATGGAATCTACTAGGCAAGTTAGTTACTCGTGAGGTTTTCTAGGCCCCGTGTGGTTGTACGCTCGTCTTGGTTGAAGAGGCTAGAACTCGGGTCCTAGTGGTGGTGAGCATGGGACTACAAAAACCACATCCCACCGTGTCCTCCCATACAAGCCTTAGCATGTTTAACCTTTACCACTAATCTTACATCATCAGTATACATCGTTCTCCTAATACTAGATTCTCTGCATTTGGTACATCTTCTGGATGAACCAGCACTAACGGCTAAGCATGGCTAAGCAAGACACAGATAAGCTCTAGAAGTTCACACAAGCCTAACCTAGTTATGCTAGGAGAAGTGGATCAGGTAATATAAGCCCAAAGGGAGTAATGCAATGGATAGGATACTCTATCTATCGATAAAATACCACAGTAGAATCGTATGCATCATGGCAAGAATTGAAATACTTTGAAAGCATGGGATTCTTTTATGTGTGGGGCTATGCTTGCCTTGTTTGTGGATACCCATAAAGCAGATCTTCGGAAGCCTTGTACTTGACTTGATTATAGTTGGTCAAGTATTGTTCTTCTATCTTCGATGGTGTTAACCTTGGTCTTCCATCTCGATCTCGATATCGTATTCTATCGGGAAGAAGCAAAAACCGGAAAGAAAGGAAACAATCAACACATGGCATCGATACAATTCTCAAGCAAGGATGATGATGTGACAAGTTAAATTGTATTTAAATAGAACCCTAAAGCATGCCTGGCAATTTAAGCGGCGTCCGAGGGGTGGAAACCCTAATACAGGAGAGACCCCGGAATCACCTACGGGGTTTAATTGATTCTTCTAATTAAACTTGTAATTAAAGTTATTGAACAATGCATGAGTGTGATTCTAAAGTGTAGATCTCATTTTTCTGAACATTTTGATATATTATTTGTATTTTTCCGACTTATAAATAATAAGTTATGAATTTTCTAGTATTTATCCTTTTTCTGCAATTTCTAAAATATTTAAACTATTTAAAAGGGTTTACTGCGTCATTATGACGTCAGCACAGGGGACGAGAACATCTCTCACCGGGGTAGTGTCTAGCCCCAGAGACTGACTGCTGGGGCCAGGGCCAGGTCAGTGGGCCACGCTGGCCAGGTTGGGTCAGCGCCCACGTCACTGCCATGCAGGCGCCACATCGGACTCGCCGGCGAGGGGCGGCAGACGGTGGTCGTCACTGGCGATCTGCGCCACTCTAGCACGCGTGGCTAGGCTCGTTAGAATGAGCGGAGCAAGGCGAACCTTCTAGGGGCAACGCCACCCGGAGTTGGTCACCGGAGACAGCGGCACGACGAGGAGCAGCGACGGACAGCAGCGGTGACCGACGCTAGGATGAACCAGAGAGAGAGAAGGACTGTGGGGTGGCTCGTTAGAACCAGTATCTTACCCTGGAGCTGAAGGGGCCGGTGGAGAGGCACGAGGTGGACCGGAGCAACGGCAAGATCGACGGCGGAGCTCGTCGGGCTCAGAGAAGAAGAAATCAATGGCGGCGATTAAGGGTGCCCGGGCTCGATTCGCTTGGTGGGGAGGAAGCTGGCGGCGAGGCGGAGCTCCAGGGACCAACGAGAGGGCATGGGGAGGCCGCAGACGGCGGGGCGACACAACAACGTCGGCTAGGGTTTCAGCCTAGCGCAGGAGCAAGAGAGAGCTCGCTAGAGAGGGAGCAAAGGATAGGGACAAGGCCGGGGCATCGTGGCGGTCTTATCTCCTCGCGGAACGGCGGTGGGGCGAGGATCTTGACGCTAAAGCGATCAACGGCGGCGCGGTGGACACGCAGCTGCTCGCCATCGTCTGCGAAGACGATGAACAGAGCGCGTCGAAGCGGCACGGCTAGGTGGGCTGCTGCTGGGTCGGCTACGGGGTTACGTGCTGCTCTAGCGGCGGATATGCGAGGGAGAAGGTGGGCTGCTGCGTGGTTTCCTCTGCTGCATTTTTTCTGTAAAACCTTTTTATTTTGTATTTCCAATATAGATCTGTTTTGAATACTTTTAAAATACTAGAGACTTTTATAAAATATATAAGATATTGTGGGGCCCTTTTATTTAGTTTGGGATCCAACAATTTTGGGTTTTCAAAATATTCAAAACCCTTTTGAATGGATTTCAAGAAGAGGGGAAGGTTAGGGTTTTAGGGTTTTACATTATTTCTTTGGATGTAATTGTAAGGAATGATGCTCATGAATGCACAAACAATCCTAAATAAGGAGTAACTAAAACTAGGGCATTAGAGCTCTATCCCCCTTACGAGAATCTCGACCTGAGATTCCAAAGGTAGGAAGAAAGAAGGAGAAATAGGGTCACTTCTAAGGATAAGAGGGAAACACATTAACAACACATAGAGTATCTCATGGTCAACTCATGATGGAGTGTTCAGAAATGACTCTAAGATGATGACATGAAACACGTCGAGGTAACGGAGGAACAAAAGAAGATTGTGTCAAGGTGTTAGATAGCTGGTCTTCATAAGGATTGAGACCACGGAGTTTCAGAAGAGTTTAAGCTTCTGATACAGAAAACTTACAACGGAAAGAACATGACCACAGACTTCAAGAAATGAACCTCTACTATACTACTTAAGTAGAGCTTTCAGGGTTACGGAGATACGGATAACCAAACAGTTGATCTACTTTTGATACAGAAGGATCACTCTTCGTTCAATAGAAGGTCAAGACAGAAAGCTGTTTTTGTGGCGAGGACTCATAAGAGTCACAAGGAATAAGTAGCAAAAGAAACTTTTGATTACCAAAATCATAGTCGCTCTTCGAACATGTATAGAGAAACGGAGGAAACTCTTTATTCATCTCGGATTACCAAAATCTTTGCCAAAGATTACGATATCAGTTTACACCACTAAGATGAATATGTAAGAAGATTCCTGATGACACGAGGAAAAAGAAACTTCATTCTCATACTTCAGTTACTTGGCACAAGGGAAGGCTTGCCAACGTAAAAGGGTCTGGAGGATTGACCGAGAAACATCTAGCAACACTACTTTAAATGTTCTCTTTGATGTTCGAGATGGCAGACATCAAGTAAAGGTCGGACTTCAGATACAAAGGAAACCATAAGCACAACTCCTATAATAAAATCATAGAAGGAGCCTCATGAAGAGTGGTTGTTATTGCTGAATCAAGAGAATGTGGCAATAGGTCTTCCGACTAATTGTGTCAACCATTACATCAATCTTGTCGGGTTTACAAGGAGACTTGTGTCAAAACCTTGAAGATCAAAAACCATCATATCTGCTTGAGATCCAAATTTGGTTAGGTGAGATGATACTTCAGACCCAGCAAGTCCGAATAGAAAGTTTGCAACATTTACCACGAAGGTAAAGTTACTGGATTCTCAAGACATGGACTATAGTGTTAAAGCTCCAATAGACTGAGCTAGATTGCCAGACCCGTGTATTAGCAACTTGTTAGAAGACAACTTCTCATACATCAAGCACTTGCAACGAAATACAATTGTGTCCTTAAGATACGGAGTTAACTCTACTCGAATCCACGGCGACATCTTTCGACAATTGCCTGTGAATTAGAGAAGGTTACTTCTAACATCCAAAACACATACTTCGAGATAACCCGAAGATGGTTCTCAAAAGTTCCCAACATTAATGCCAAATGTTTCGTATGAATCCATTTTAGCTTGGAGAGGATAAGGATGTTATCGATGGGTTCAATAACAAACTTATCAAGATACTCCAAGAAGATGAACCCATATGTTGTATAATGAAGGCAGAAATACTGGTCAGACCAACGGACATGAGGACGTGGTCAAGTGAAACATCACGAGTAGCAACATCGTCAAGATAGTCCTTGGAACTGAGTTTGATTCGACGATAACCAAAATCAATTCAAATGCAGGGGAAGATAACATATCCATGAAGGAGATACTATCTTTATTTAGCACGAACAAAACTAGACTTCCCGTTAAGATGAACTAAGTCAGATAGAACTTTTGTTTTACAACTCTCCAAGTTGTTGTTTAAGCTCAATCAACTAATTCAGGGTATCCAATATGGATCCTTGGAGAAAGGAGCAGTTCAAAGAACTTGCTTACTCAAGAACTTGACAACACAGTCATGTGGCAACATGGCAATACTTCTAGTAGACATCTAGAATATCATGGACCACTGATATGTCATAGAGTTCGAGAGGACACTTGCTTGGTAAGGCAAGAAGACATAGTCTTGGAGCTTCAGTACAAGCCTAAATCTTTGATTGAAAAGAGTGTACTTGAATAGCGGACTTGGTAGCACAGTCAAACTTCGTTTAGTGATAGGTTAACCATCATGCTAAGAATGACTCAAATGTCCTTGTTGAGGTCCAAAGCATTCGGAATTGCTAATAATCTCAGATGACGACATTGTTATGCACACGCATCATTCTCGAGTGCGAAATCTTGAATTCCGAAATGTTTTGTCTTGACGGACCACGAGAGTATCTTGCTTCGGAGGACACCAATGCACAGTACTACTTGGCTACCAAATAGTAGACAAAGGACGGAAAACAACAAGGGAGAAAGAATATGCTTAGGATGGAATCCCGAGATGTGGATGCATAGATTATCAATCTTCTGAAAACCAATGCAAAGAAGGGAGGGTGTGGCAGAGTCACGATTGTAGATGTGAGACTCACGAGGAGTACTCTTGTCGTGATCTATTTGGTTCCACAAAGAACATCTGCCATATCATGTGGTAGGGGAAGTCCTTAATCGTAACGACTCAATTGCAACAATAACCACAAGCTTGAAGGCTAGAATTGTAGTACCAGCCATACTGAGGTGATGTGTGAACATTAGCAACAGGGGTCGATGGAATGGATCTTGGGTTAAAGATCAGCTTCATGTACAAGATTCACAACACCAGAATCTAGCACAATCCGGGATCTTCGGTTCAAGTCCAAGAGTTAAAACCCGAGAAAGAAGTAATTACTACTTGGGTGACACAGCGTACACTGTAAGATATTAATCACGAGGTAGCTTCCAAGAGAAGAAAGAACTTCTGAAGTACCCAAACAAATAAAAGGGAGGCACACGAGGCGAAAGGAAACCTCGAGACCTAGAACAGAATATTGTGGAACCATCAACATGATGTTGTGGACCCATAAGATAGAGAGATCATGATAGAAAGGAATCTCTCGATTGAAGCAGAGCAAGGGTAAACAAGGAATTCACAACACACGCAACTCTAGAGAACTCAACACTAGGTCAACTGGCTAAGAAATGTCATGCCTAGAAGGCACCTAAGTTTTGAAAGTCTAGAATAGATATCAAAACTTTTTCAAAGTCAACACAAGATAAGATGACCAAGAGTTAGAGCGATACCAGATGAGGAGCAAAAGAAGCATACTAGAGTTTTCGCAAATACTTTTCACCTTTGAAATAGTTTTCACAAGCACTAGACTCAACATCCACCAATAGCAAGGTTTTCCTACGGTCGGTACTACTCTGATACCAAAACCTGTGACACCCCCGAGATTAGGGCTAGACAAATCCCAGACCTCCGTCTGAAATAAGTCTAACCTGAATCTCGGAAGCGCACAGAGAAAGAATCGGTAACATTATAGTGACCCTACGACACAAAAATTATTACAGCAAGCTCATAACTGAGCAGAGAACCAAATTATTACAAGCAGAGGCCACTAACCACAAACATCAAACAACGAAAGGCAAAATTATGGCATTAAGTATAGCAAACTTAACAAATGGCCAAACGGAGGATTTTAAAAGGGGATAAGAGAGCGACATCTCCAAAGAATTGATCATCGTCTTGATATCCACCAAAGTAATCCTCATCTCACAACTAGGATCACCCCCTCGTACCCATGAGGAAGCATCCTTAAGCACACATTGATCTGCCAAGTTTTACGATTAGGTTAAAGTTCTCTATGATCTTCACATCCGTTCCTAAGTCATCCATAACCGTGGACACGGCTTTTCGAAAAGATTTAACCCTACAGGTGTGTACAACTTTACCCACACATAGCAACCGACTCTTAATGCCACAATGATTAGCCCTCTTCCTTGGAAGGCCGGTAGAGGGTGGTGGGACACGACCTTTACCTTGCTTTCGCCGAGACCATGAGTCACGCCCTAAGGATGGTTTCGCCGTAACGGGTCATATCCCGAAGTCGGCCCCTAGAGATGTGGGCGAGGTTGGTTTACCAGGGGATCCATCGACCCCAAGCAACCCCGGACACGCTTACCTACCTGTTATGATGCACCTTCACCCGCCAAATCTTTCAAAACATTTTCTATGCATATGTCGAATGGAACGCCAAACTATATAACTCATGGAATCTACTAGGCAAGTTAGTTACTCGTGAGGTTTTCCAGGCCCCGTGTGGTTGTACGCTCGTCTTGGTTCAAGAGGCTAGAACTCGGGTCCTAGTGGTGGCGAGCATGTGAAATGGATCGTATGGGCACCTAGAGGGGGGGTGAATAGGTGCTACTTCAAATTTTAATGCTTTTTCAATTTTAGGCTTAGCACAAAGGGTAAATTCTCTAGATATACTATTAGGTGGAATTTCCCTATATGCAAACCTATCTACTAGCGAGTAAAGAGCGAGTGGAAAAGGATCAGGTAAACTGTATTGAAGCACGCGGAGACACGGGATTTGTTTGACCGCAGTTCCTTCCTTGTTAAGGGAAGTACGTTTGCGTTGGAGGGGTGGGCGGTACTAATACCACCATGCCACAATAGGCCTCACCCTGTTCTCCGATGGATCCCGCCACCAAAGGCCTGATCCACCTTTCCACTATAGGGACCCTTCGAGGCGGGTACCGACGCCTTTACGCAACTAGCGGGGCACAACTCCACAATCAACTTGGAGGCTCCCAAAATGACAACAAGCTGCCACAAGAACAAGTTATCAAAACAAAGAACAAGATCTAGATATTGACAAGAATACTAGATCCGGGATTTCTCCAAATGAATGGAGAGGAGTTGATGCGCTTGATTCGTGATGACGATGATGATCCTCTCCTCCTTCAATTCACCCAAATATCAAAGCCTTTAGGTGGTTGAAGTGGGAGATCTAGAATGGGAGCTCTTGCAAAGGTTCTGAACAATTTCGAATGAATCAAGGGTTCTGCTCGTTGGAGAAGAAGGGATATTTATACCCCTTCCAAAACCAGGCTGTTGGAGCTTTCGAGGGCCGGATTCCGGCCCAAGTGGGGGCCGGATTATCCGGCCTGGGAAAAACTCCACCCCAGCCACGGATTATCTGGCACCAAACACCGGCCACGGACAGAAGCTCACACAGACTTGCCCTTCACACCCGGGGACCGGATTATCCGGCCTAGGGAAAGGCCGGATTATCCAGCTGTTGGAAAACCCACCCCAGCCATGGAATATCCGGGGGAAATTCTGCCCCCAGACAAAAGCTTACGCAGGAGCTCACTTGGGTGATTTCCCTGGGGCCGGATTATCCGCCCCAACCAGAGGGCTAGATTATCCGGTCCAGGGAGAAAATCCGCCCGAGAGCCGGAATTTTCTGGGGGAAAATCCGCCCCTAGACAAAGACTTGCGCAGAGCCATCCTTGCCCAAGGTGGTCTGGCCGGATTATCCGGCCCATGGTGGAGGCGGATAATCTGGCCCCAAAAACTCTCAAAACTTCCTGCAACACTTAGTGCACATTAGAATAATCCATGGTATTGTTATCTAACACACAAAACCTGGGAAATCATGAAATGTTCTTTCAATCTCCCCTTTTTTGGTGTTAGATGACAATACTGAGATTTGCAAGAAGAATTAAAAGACCACCAACAAAACATGGAAGAGACTCCCCCTCAATGTGTGCATATTAGATATTTGCATTTGAATACAAATGCACACAAGTAGATGAAAGTCTATTCCATTGAAATAAATAACATAATCATACCCTTCCTTGAGATAGATTACCAGCATAATAGGATAAGAGTAAATGAATCCATAGGTATAATCCATGAGATAAATCCAGACGTCCACCGACACAAAGTCTCAAACACACCACAAACCACAAATAAAGTTTTAACGCTAAATGGACACAAGCAGGAAAACGATGAATGAAAAAGTGCAAATGCTTGTGCCCGACCCATGCAAATCCTCGAAGTCCTAATAGAACTACTTCTCCCCCTTTGGCATCGAGACGCCAAAAAGGAAGAAGAGAGATGCTAGCGCCCCAAGGTATCACTCGTAGTCCTCATCCTTGTCCTCGTCCTCGTTCCCATCATCATCTTCAACCTCAAGATCCTCAGTGTCATTGTCCTCATCATCAGTGGGCGCAGACGGGAACAAGTGACGCTCCAGCTCTCCATAGTTCAGCCCAGAAGAAGAGTTCCACCGGTCATATGGTGTGGGAGGAGTAGGAGCTGGGGATTACCAGAGGCACCAATCACATGGTGAAGGATGAGCTGCTGAGAGTGAGCCAACTCATGGCGCTGCTTGTAGGCCTCATACTGTCCCTTGCGTGTGTCCATGCCCATGCAAAGAATGTGGCACTAGAACCAATTCAGCTGCTTGATTTCACGAGCAACGGGAGGCACTAGAGGCATGCGAGCATCCCTCATGAGAGTCTCAGGGGCAGAAGAGGGGTGAGAGGTCTTCCGAGCCTTGTTGTAGATCTTCTTGGCCTTATGCACAACAACAATGTTGAAATCTTCAGAGGGGAGCAGGTGCCTGATGAGCATCATAATGTAGGGAGCATACGGAATGGACAACCGGTTGAACATCGCATCAATAAGTTCATGGTAGATGAAGTACATCACATCTAGCTTGTACTGTACGGACTCATCCTCGCACGAGGCAACCTCATGAGAGAATGCAAGGAGCTGGATAAGATGACCACGGATGCTATCATTGTTGCCTCCACTCGGAGTGATGGAGTCACGGAAGAGGCCCACTAAGGCAGCATAGATAGGAGCAAGAACAGCAAGAGTGCCCACAATGCCATTGTCCACTGTGCAAGGAGAGAGAGCTGCATCTTTGTTGGGCTTTAGTGGTGTGATGATGTGGTGGCCACTGGCCCTATCCCTACTGCGGAAAGAGTAACCAAGAACTTCGACAAACACACGAAAATCAGTAGTCATAGACCTGTCATGAGTCATCCACTTCATAGTGCGATGCTCATCTCCACAAATAACCAAAGTGGAAAAGAACTGCTTCACCACCTCAGAGTCATAAGAGCACTTGAGAGACATGAGATGGTGGAGCCCCATCCGCTCAGCCACAAACATTGCATCTACAAGGTGGGGCTTCTCAAGAGCCTCATCAAGAACCAGCGGGTGCATAGGCCTAATGTTCAACCTAGCATACACATCTTCATAAATCCCTTTCTGTTCAGCACGCCAAAAGCGAGAATCCCCTAGCTCGAAATCACGGGGCAGCTCTGCAAACAAGTCACGGTGACGGATAGAGGAATAAGTGATAGGATCCATAGCCTTGTAATTGATCTTGGGCTCTTTGCCCTTCCTCTTGGACACACCCCTCCTGGATCTCTCCCGCTTCTCTTGTTCAGCCATGCGTTCAGCCTCTTTTTCTCTTCTCCTCAGCTCAACTCTGTCCACTGTATTACCCTCACTGTCTACCCTAAAATAGACAGTGCGAGGACGACGCTTGTAAGTCTTGTGAGCACTTGAACCACCTGTGAATAGAATAAGAGCGATAGCATGGGGATAAGCACACACACAAGTCTAGGAGAGAGCATGGAAACAGTAGATAAAAAGTTCATGAGTCAAATCTACGCAATGCACACAATATGGTGGAACTGAACCAGAGTTGAATCTGTCAGGCCGGATTATCCGGCCTGGCCAGGGGCGGATAATCCGGCCCTAGCAGAAATTTTCGATTTCACCTATATTGAGATGAAAAAAGTAGATCGGGCCTAGAAACTTCAAGTCTACGAGTTCTATGCGAAAACACATCCTTTTAGACAATGTTCCACCCAACAAATAACACATCTAGCCAAAGATGGGGAGAGAGGGAGTTACCCTCACTCATTGGAGGAAGAACGCGGAGGAGAAGGTACCCGGAGGCACGGAGAAGAAGATCCGGGGAGGCCCAGAAAATCCGGTGGCCGAAGAGGCTCCGGGGAGGGTGGGGGATGGCAGGTGGCGGCTGAGGAGGAGGAGAGGGTTGGGGGAGAAGAGCTGCTCGTTATGAGCTCTCCCCCCGATCCCTGCCCTTTAAGATGAGATCCGCCAGGGCCGGATTATCCGGCCTCAAATCTGAAATTCTGTTGGACACAGATTCAGGCCCGCGCATCCCCAAACAACACCCCCACAAGGTGTACAAGGGACTTGTGTGCAAGAATAGAGGGCTTAGGGGTAGGGAACGGCTTAGGATTAAGAGAGCCAAACTGACATGGTACTATACACACAAAATTGCTAGAACCAAATCAAATAAGAGCCAAAATTGAGTGTGATTCCCATAAGAACATGAGATGAGCAAAAACAACCAAAAAGATCCATAAAAAACCAATTCTCCTCAAGGGAAAGATCCATAAAAATTAATTAGGACCACACTCCCCCTATATCCATGCCCACATCTAGACCAAATAAGACTGAGATGTACGAGTGAGTGCATGGCTAATCAAGACAAACTCCTGGCATAAATGATATTTAGCTCATTCCTCAAGTAGCAGAATATTGCTTCATCAAGTGGCTTCATGAAAATATCAGCAAGTTGGTTCTTCGTGCTCACAAAAGATAGATCAATATCGCCTCGAGCAACATGGTCTCGAATAAAATGATTCCGAATCTCAATATGTTTTGTCCTTGTGTGTTTTACCAGATTGTACGCAATTTTGATTGCACTTTCATTATCACATAAAAGAGGCACTTTGTCACAATTGACACCGTATTCCTTTAAAGTTTGCCTCATCCACAATAACTGAGTGCAAGCGCTAGCAGCAGCAACATATTCAGCTTCGGCGGTGGAGAGAGATATACAATTCTGCTTTTTAGATGACCACACACTAGAGATCTTCCCAAGAATTGACAAGCTCTAGAAGTGGATTTCCGATGATCCTTATCACCAGCCCAATCTAAAACAGTATAACCACATAAAGAGAAATTGGAGCCCTTGGGATACCATAGACCAAAGTTAGGGGAATGAACCAAATATCGAAAGATCCTCTTGGCCGCCACTAAGTGGCTTTCTTTAGGAGCTGCTTGATACCTTGCACACACCCCCACACTCAACACAATATCGGGTCTAGATGTGCAGAGGTAAAGAAGAGAGCCAATCATGGACCGGTATACCTTTTGGTCCACATCTTTACCATGTGGGTTAAGTTCAAGATGAAATTTTGTTTGCATCGGAGTGGCGACACCATTAAGATCAGTCATCTTGAATCTCTTGAGCATGTCTTGGATGTACTTTGCTTGATTGATGAAGGTTCCTTCTCTAAGTTGCTTGATCTCGAATCCAACAAAGAACCGTAATTCCCCCATCATAGACATCTCAAACCTGTCAGTCATAAGCTTTGAAAATTCATCATTAAAAGCTTTATTAGTAGAACCAAAGATGATATCGTCTACATATAGTTGGCATATGAAGATCTCCCCCTTAACCTTCTTAGTAAAAAGAGTGGAATCGATTTGCCCAACTTCGAAGCCACGGTCTAGCAAAAGCTCTTTAAGGTGCTCATACCACGCACGTGGGGCTTGTTTAAGGCCATAGAGTGCCTTATCGAGTTTGTAGACGTGGTTTGGGATGTTCGGATCCTCAAATCCCGGGGGTTGCTTTACATATACCAACTCATGTAGAGGACCATTAAGGAAAGCACTCTTGACGTCCATTTTCTGCAATTTGAAATTGTTATGGGCAGCATAAGCAAGAAGGATACGGATGGACTCAAGTCAAGCCACTGGAGCATAGGTCTCGCCGAAGTCAATGCCCTCAACTTGAGAGTAGCCTTGAGCCACAAGTCTCGCCTTGTTCCTCACAACAATGCCATTCTCATCTTGCTTGTTTTTAAATATCCATTTAGTGCCGATAACATTGCGGCAGTCTTGGGTTTCTCCACAAGTTTCTAGACCTTGTTGCGCTCGAAATTATTCAATTCTTCATGCATAGCAACAACCTAGTCCGGATCTTCAAGAGCTTCAAACACTTTCTTGGGTTCCACCATTGAAATGTGAGCTTGATGCTCACCAAAACTTGCCAATTCCCTTCTTGTAGAAACCCTTCGTCGAAGGTCACCTACAACCTTATCGAGGGTGTGACCTCTTAACTTAAGGTTCCAATCAGCACGAGCCTTGCGACGAAGTTCAATAAGCTTGTTGTCTCTTGGTGGAATAGTTTCATCACTTGAATCTTCATTGGAATCATTTTCTCGACCTTGATTAGAATCTGGGATAACAGTAGTAGGCGGTGATGAAGCGTGCCCTTGAAATGAGTCAGCGGCCGTAACAGGAGACTGCTGAACAACAGGTGAGTCAGGGCTGGATAATCCGACTGATGGAGAGGCCGGATAATCCGGCCTGGGAGAACTTGTAGCTGCCCCATCAGGCTGCCTCGGATTTGCTTGAACTGGCGAGGGGCCGGATAATACAGGGTCACATGGAAAATCCGGCCTGGAGCTTTCAGCGACTTCTTCAACACCAAGAGCAGGATGTTCGTCAGGATGGGGTTGGCCGGATAATCCGGTGTCAACCAGATAATCTGGCCTGGAGCTTGCTGGAATATCTTGACCTTCAACAGACGATGGAGATGGTGTAGAAGTTACTCCCGTGGTTGGAACATGATGAATATGTGTAGATGAGGGCTCTTCATGAGTAGAGCATTGTCCTTCCTGATCCGCCACAAGGGGTTCCTCAATGGGGCGGAAAAATCCCACGCCCATTCTTCTTATGGCATCTTGGGGTATTTCAACATCTGCATCACAAACATCAACTTTCCCCACACGGGAGCCGTCATTTTCTTCGAACACCACACTACAAGATTCTACAACAGTTCCGGAGAGCTTATTGTAGACTCTATAAGTGTGGAATTCGGCACCATAACCAACAAAAATACCTTCTAGAGCCTTAGATTCAAACTTAGATAAACGAACTCCCTTGATGAGAAAGAAACACTTACACCCGAATACCCGAAAGTATGAGATGTTTGGCTTGTTACCGGTAAGTATTTCATACGAAGTATTTCATAAGTTATAAGGAGACTTGAATTTGGCTAGCATTGACCTTGCCATGTCCATTAGAGTCTGATTCTTCCTCTCGGCTACACCATTTTGTTGAGGGGTGTACGCAGCGGAATATTGATGTCTTATCCCCTCTTCACTAAGGAACTCATTTAAGGTGTAGTTCTTGAACTCAAAGCCGTCATCACTTCTTATAGCTAGAATAGGGACATTGTGTTGACATTGAATCTCATTGGCAAAGTCAATGACCGTTTGTTGAGTTTCACTCTTCAACTTGAAGAAATAAACCCAAGTGTATCTTAAGTAATCATCAACAATCACTAGACAGTACTTCTTCCCACCGAGGCTTGCATGAGATGGAGGACCGAAGAGGTCCACATGAAGGAGCTCTAAGATCCTTTTTGACGAGATAATAGTCTTCCTTCGATGAGGAGAGTCATGCATTTTCCCTTCAACACAAGCCATGCAATCACGATCTTTGGCAAATGAGACATTTTCTTTTAGTCCAAGGATGTGGCCACCCTTGTGGAGACTTGCAAAGTTCTCATATTGACGTGGGCTAGTCGGTGATGCCATAACCAACCCACGTCAGCCTTTCCGAAAAGACACATCGGGCCTGTAGTGGTTTTCCCCGAAAAGTCCACCACGTACAGGTCATTTTTGACATATCCCACGAAAGCGACTTTTAGAGACTTTCTCCACAAGAGTACCACCAAATTAGCATCAATAAAAACTGCAAAGCCCATCTTACTAAGGGCGCGAACTGAAAGTAAATTGTACCCGAGGGTCTCAACAAGCATGACGTCCATGAGAGAGATATCGTGAGCCACCACAACTTTGCCGAGACCCAATACCTCAGATATTGACTTGTCACCATAGGAGACAGTTATATGATCATGATTTGGCCGCATCTCCGTGATGATCTCCTTGCTTCCGGTCATATGACTCGTGCATCCGCTATCGAGTACCCATTTAGATCCACCGGAAGCATAGCCCTGCAAGAAAGTTACTTCTTGGTTTTAGGTACCCATTTTTCAATGGGTCCTCTCATGTTAGTGACAAGGGTCTTGGGGACCCAGATAGACCAAGGAATGTAACAGTCATAAGAGCCTACATAACTAGCATAAATATCACCATAATAATCGCAATATAACTCAAAGTTAGGATTGTTAGCCCCTGCAAAACAATCATAATTAGACTTGTCATTGGTGATGTTGCTAGTCTTTGGTTGAGCAGTCTTGCTCTTCTTCTTCTTCTTCTTATTGTTTTTCTTGTTCTTTGTCTTGGGAATGTAACAAAGACCTTCTTTTCTATTGTTTGTCCTTTGCTTGCTCAGTATCTCATCAAGAACCTCTTTACCTTTGTGTTGAGAACCTCTTGCAAGATCTTCTTTACCATGAGATGATGTGGAGGTACTTGGCACATCATGCAGCTTCAATTGAGTTTGGAGCTGATCATGAGACTCATTTAGAGTAAAGTGATCATTCTTCAATGCCTTGTGAGCACTTTCAAGTTTATCAAACTTCTCCGAGAGTCTAGCATGAGCAACCCCAAATTCAATCTTTTCTTTCTTTAGTTTCTTTACCTTGTCAAGAGCATTGTCACGATATTTGATGAGCTGAGTCACAACTTCTTCATGTGACTCCTCAATGGATTTGAGTCTCTCTTCCAAAGATACTCGAGCTTCCTCTTCTTCTTCCAAGGCATTCTTCAATGAAGCTATCTCCAAGGCATCTTCTCTTTCGATTCTGCCCTTTTCTTTAAGAAGATCTTTGGCTTGAGCAAGTTGACTCATAAGAGCATCAAAATGGAGTTTGTGCTCACCTTGTAGGTTAGTGAAAAAGTTATCCAAAGCAATAACTTCTTCTTTCATTTTAAGACTATCATGATCATCCATATCCAAAATTATGTTAGTCTTAGGAAATGAAGAGCTAGAACTTGATACCTCGGACCCTCTTGCCATAAGGCAAGTGGCGTTGTTGTTGATGACGTTCTCGTTTGGCGAGTCGAAGAGAGATGATGGAGTCGATGTGGTGGCTATAGCAGCCACCTCGCGAGAACTATCTTCATCTTCTTCATCTTCACTTGCAGAGGAGTATTCTTCTTGTGCCACTAAGACAATCTTGGGTTGCTTCTTGTAGGGGCCATTCTTTTTAATAAATGGCTTCTTCTTAGGTGCTTTGGATTTTTCTTTAAGAATGAGCCTGCCACCATTGTCTTCTCTATTTTGATAAGGACACTCGGCTACAAAGTGCAGCCTATCTCCACAATTGTAGCATGTTCTCAGTTTTGGGCCACTTTGTCTTCTTCCACTTGACCCATTCTTGCGCTCGAGTTCCGACTTGGCCTTGGCGGGATCCTTCCAAAAGTTCCTTGCATAAAACGCCATGTACTCACTATGAGCACGTTTGACTTCATCGGGGCAGTCCATGGAGGCCCCCTCAAAAGCTCTTTCATCCTCATCTTGCTCAACAACATTGGCCTTTAGAGCAACATTGAATCCCTTTTGCATTCCAATGGCACGAGCTCGGGCGTCTTCTGCATTCTTTGCAGCAACTTTGAATGATGCCATTTCTTGCATGACTTCGTTGGATGTCATTTGATGGTAGTTGTGTCTACCTTGCAAGCTCTTCAAATCAGTTGGCTCGAAAGTCATTAAGGCACTCACATATTTTATTTTTATCCATGCATCATCAATGTGAGTGGCTCCATGATTTCTAAATGTTCTTGCAATGCCCTTGAGTCTTCTATACATGTCTTCATGGTTTTCACCATCCAACATGTAGAACCCTTCAGCTTCATTACTCAGGGCATCATACCTATTCCTTCTCATGCTTTCATTCCCAATAATGAGATCGGTGAGGGCATCCCAAGCTTCTTTAGCTATGTTGAGATGTTCAATGTGGGGCATGTCCTTGGGACCCACACCGAGTTGTATCATGTGGAGAGCCGTGGCATTCCATTGGCTGTCCACAACTTATCTTCTTGTCAGATTGGAATGGTCTCCAATATGAATACCCTCTTCAATAATCCTCCAAAGTTCAATTGAGGAACTGCAAACATGAGACTTCATTAGGAATTGCCATTGACTGAAAGAGGATGCAGTAAGCTTGGGTGGATCACCCCTATTATTTATATGAGGGTGAGGGATAGGTGGGTCGGGTCAAGGAAAGCAAAACGCTCCTTGATGATATCAGGCAAACGTTCGCGTACCTGAGAAGATTCTGAATGAAGCTTAACCCAGAGAAATGTACCTTCGGTGTCCCAGCTAGAAAATTACTCGGATTTCTTGTCTCCAGCCGAGGTATCGAAGTTAATCCAACTAAAATCCGAGCCATAGAGCGAATGGAATTGCCGAAGTGCCTTAATGATGTCCAGAAGTTCACTGGTTCCTTGGCATCCTTAAGTCGGTTTGTATGTCGGTTGGGAGAAAAGGCACTGCCTCTCTATCAACTCATGAAAAAGTCAGACAAGTTCATTTGGACGCCGCAGGCCAACGAAGCCTTTATCCAATTAAAGAAAATGTTAGCCACTGCACCAGTGTTAGCCTCTCCACTGTCAAAGGAGCCAATATTGCTCTATATAGCAGCAACCAACCGAGTTGTAATTGCAATAATTGTGGAAAAGCGTGACGAAGAGGGTAAGTCAGTGCAAAGGCCAGTATATTATCTGAGCGAGGTATTATCAGGTTCAAAACAAAACTATCCCCACTATCAGAAGATGGCATATGGTGTGTATATGGCGGCTAAGAAGCTAAAGCATTATTTTGAAGAGCACCCCATCAAAGTAATATGTGAAGCCCCCATATCCGAGATAATGAGCAATAAATATGCAAGTGGCCTGATTGCAAAATGGGCAATAGAGCTATCCCCTTATGCACCACAATATGACAGGAGAGAAGCAATCAAGTCTTAGGCTGTGGCCGACTTTTTTGTGGATTGGGCCGAGGTACAATATGAGCCACCATTGCCAGATCCGAACTACTAGAGAATGCACTTTGACGGTTCAAAAACAAAAACCGGGTTAGGCGCCGGAGTTGTGCTTACTTCGCCCAAGAAGGACCAGCTGAAATACGTGCTACAGATCCACTTCACATCATCAAACAATGTTGCAGAATATGAAGCACTTGTGCATGGGCTCAAAGTGGCAAAATAAGTTGGAATACGTCGGATCCAATGTTACGGTGACTCGGATCTCGTAGTCGAGCTGGTCTCCGGACAATGGGACGCTTTGGATGCAAATATGGCACTGTACAGATTTCATGTGCAGAAGATATCCGGATACTTTGAGGGATGCGAATTTCATCACGTACCTCGGGCAGAAAATGAGGCTACCGACGTATTGTCGAAGCTCGGATCAACCCGACAAGCAATCCCGCCAGGGGTAGCCTAGAGCACCTCAGAAAACCGTCTACCAGGCCATCTCCAGAATCCGAGTCAATTTATATCTCGGCAAATCCGGAATCGGAAGCTGTGCCCATGGACATTGATGTGGGAAGTGGATCACGAAACCCGGGGACTGCCTTGGCAAACCCGGGGACTGCTTCGCAAGACTCGGGGACTCCGCGGCATGATTCGGTTGAGGTTATGCCGGTGGATCAGATGGAAATTGATGAGGATGTGTTCCCAGTACGAGCTATACCAGCTTGGGCACTGCCCATATTTCAATTCCTGAAAGGTGGAACTTTGCCCAGTGAGGAGGTGCTTTCCAGGCAAACTCAGAGGAGAGCAAAAGCATACACGATCATCAATTCCGAGCTATACAATAGGAGTGTGACAAACGTCCTCCAACGATGTGTTGACCTGGAAGAAGGGCTCGACATCCTCCGGGATATACATCAAGGGGAATGTGGGCATCACACCTCGTCTAGAGCCTTGGTAGCAAAAGCTTTCCGTCATGGATTTTACTGGCCAAGTGCCTTGGAACAAGAAGAGGATCTGGTAAGAAAGTGCAATGGTTGTCAAAGGTATGCTACCAAGACACATATGCCAACGTCGGAGCTCAAGACCATACCAATTACCTGGCCATTTGTCATATGGTGTTTGGATATGGTTGGTCCGTTTAAACCAGCAAGAGGGAACATGACCCACATCTTGGTCATGGTAGACAAGTTTACAAAATGGATTGAGGTGAAGCCAATAAGAAAATGTGATGGAGCTACCGCCGTGACATTCCTCAAAGATATCATCCTGAGATACGGTTATCCTCACAGTATCATAACAGATAATGGCACAAATTTTGCTGAAGGAGCATTTGTGCGATTCTGCCAAGATAAGAAGATCCGGCTGGATGTTGCCTCGGTAGCCCACCCCGCATCGAACGGACAAGTGGAGAGATCCAACGGATTAGTATTATCCAGGATAAAACCCCGGCTCATTGAGCCGCTGCAAAGATCAGCGGAATGCTGGATAGAAGAACTACCAACGGTGCTGTGGAGTTTAAGAACAACTCTGAATCGATCAACAGGCTATACGCCATTCTTTCTGGTATATGGGGCAAAAGCTGTATTACCAGCTGACATAGAGCATGATTCGCCTAGGGTCACCCAATACACAGAAGCCAAAGTGCAAGAAGCCCGGCAAAATGATGTTGATCTGCTGGAAGAAGCGAGAGAATTGGCATTGTCCAGATCCACCATATATCAGCAAAATCTCTGATGCTATCATAGCCGGAAGTAAACCCCCGAATTTTCCGGGAAGGTGATCTGGTACTCCGGTTGGTACAACATACTGCTGGCATGCACAAATTATCGCCCCCATGGGAAGGGCCATTCATTGTGAGCAAAGCATTGCACAATGACTCTTATTATCTTATCGACGCAAAACCACAGGAGAAGAACAAGGCGGATAGGTCTGACGAGGAATCTAACATCCATGGAATGTAGCTCACTTCGTCCTTTCTACACTTAGCAAAGAAGTGTGTGTATCCGAGTCTCTCATACGTCGGTATGTATGCCGGCAATGAGCTTATCAATTAAATGGTGGCACCTCGAGAAGTAACTCGGGGACTGCCTTAATGATATTTGTTGTCTTCTGTACTTGCTATAATTTTTATGTCGGCTGGTTTAAGTTGCTTCTGCCTAAGCCGGATTAGTAGTGTGTGAGCACCAAAAAACTAACTCTTCGACTTGCTGCTGTCCAACAAGATTTGGCTTCATGGCAAGCAAGAGAACAAGTTTGGAATTGCGTAGCACACGAAAACGATTAAGGAGAAGAACGTAATCGAGCTGACATTTGTTATTTGGACTAACTTTGTGTTTACCTTGTTTTTGCTATGTTGAATTATTTTGAGCTAGTCCTAAAAGTTTCTAAGTATTGTTAAGTCATTTTTTGAAACTCGGACTCGTAAGTCATAAAACCGAACCAAGGTAGACACGAGCTGAGCCAAGAAATTGGAGAAACAAGAAAATGAAACTCGGGGACTACGCCCAAGTTAATCCGGCACGAGCAACTCAGTAGCAAATTATGATCACTATGCTTAATACATTTGCACCTGACATACCGGGGATCTGATAATATTCAAAGTGTTTGTTATCAAGGAGCAGCAGGAGGAGGTAACTCGGCACTAGCAGGCGGCACTCCGGCCTCGGCTTCAGCACTATCTTCATCTTCTTCAACGTTCGAGGCTTTTCCCTCATCATCTTCACCTGAACCATCTTCGACGTATTCGTCGTCAATAGCATCAAGGAAACTTGGTCCTTCGTTCCATTGATGAATGGGGGCGTACTGAATGAGGTTGTGGGCGCAAGCTTTGCGTCGAGCTATCCAATCCGGATCATTGGACCACCTTGATCCGGTGCGCATGCGCTCGATAAGATCGAGATTAATTTTCTCATACCATGTGAGCACGTAGTGGAGGACGATTTCAGCTCTGGCACGTCCGGCGGATTCCCTCCAGAGGCCAAGCTGGGTCTCGCACTCCATTAACTTGTTGATTAGATCAGCAGGACTCTCCGAAGTGTCTTCACCAGGCCAAAGGGCATTGAAGACCCGGACTGCTGCGCTTAGGATATCCTTGCCGTAGTTCTTCATCATTTCAACTCGAGAGGACAAGCTGACTACCAGATCCTCCAGATCAAGAAGAATGGTGCTAGGACCAGATGGAGTACCCCTCTGCTTGCGGAACTTGGTAACGACATTGGATGCAATGGCATCACCCTCCGGAAATTTGTCTGGAAAAACAAGACAAGTGAAATAAGTGAAGGAGGTTGACCCGGAGAGATTCATGACGGCTGAAGAAAAAGAACTTACAAGAGATATGGCTGTGGATCCGGGTCAGCTCCGTGGTGCAGTTGTCACGCCTCTTCCGAAGTTGCACAAGTTCAGCATTTGCCGACTCAAGCTTAATGTCGGCTTCCTTCAGCAGCTCTTGATCTTTGGCAATTTGGAGGTTGAGGCGTTCTCGCTCTTCAGTAAAATCTTGGCCAGCTTTATCCATCTCGGATTTGTGGAGTGCCTTGAGCTTCTTCATTTCTGCCTTGATCTTGGCAATCTCATCATCCTTGGTCCGGAGGAGGGCAAGCTCATCATCCTTCTTCTTGAGTTCGGCCTGATGCTGCCCTGCTTGTTCGATAAAATGCAGCATCATATCAGGCACGGGCACACTATCTTCAAGAGATGCTGAAATATTTTGTTGACCCGGCAAAGCTGAAGTATGAATATATGCCGAGCCAAGAAGAAAAGGAGAGAGGGCGCAGAAGAAGACTAAGCGAAATTTACTTACCTTTTATCGGGTCCAAGTTCTTCCACATGAGGGTGTTCTCAGCTTCCACTCCAGCTGCGCAATCCGAATGATGAATTAGTACGGCGGGAAAAACAAGGTAAGGCGGAAAAGAGCCAAGGAGAAAACTTACCCCTTTTCTCGAACTCCGCAAGAAGCGTGGAATGCTTCGAGCACAGCACCTTATGTGTGTCCAAGAGACGTTGAAACTCAGTGCTCCAGCGATTGGTGGTAACCTGAGAAAAGCAAAGTTGATTTGATCATGTGCATATTCAAAATGTACAAAATCCGGGCCAAGTGGAACTTAACCTGGCTCTAGGTGTGTGCATATTCGAAGTGTACAATATCCGGGCCAAGTGGAACTTAACCCGGCTCTAGGTGTGTGCATATTCGAAGTGTACAAAATCCGGGCCAAGTGGAACTTAACCCGGCTCTAGGTGTGTGCATATTTGAAATGTACAAAATCCGGGCCAAGTGGAACTTAACCCGGCTCTAGGTGTGTGCATATTCGAAGTATACAAAATCCGGTCCAAGTGGAACGTAACCTGGCTCTAGGTGTGTGCATATTCGAAGTTATTAAGGAGCTACACTACTTCTCTAAGGAGCATCCGGCTGAGTAACAAGTTACTCCCCTGGAGGCTCGGGGACTGCTGGTTATATGACTAAGCACTAGTACATGTTAAAGAAAAGACGAGGTAGCGTACCTCCATCATCCAACCCGCAAGGTTTATAGCCTTGGCGGCTGTGTTCATCTGTGCAACAAACTCCGCAGGCCCGAATTTCTCCGGGAGATTGTCGTTATGGACGAACTCCGCCTTGTTCTAGTTGTTAACAAACTCGATCAAGGCCAGAGGATAGCGTTCTCTGCTAAGCATGTGGGGCGTGACCAAACCCTTGGCGTGGGCCTTCCTTCCTCAACTTGTGCAACAGCAGGGCTGGTGTGCAAGACAAGTTGTGCATCAGCTGACCCGGCAGAGGTGTCTTTCTTTGGTGGGGTCTTCTGCGGGAGCATGGATGCGAGCGTGCACTGTCCAGCCTCGATAGTTACTGCCCTGGCGGCATCAGAAGCTTTCTTGCCCTTGGGCTGCTGCTGAGAAGTTGAGGTTTGGGCTGCGGATTTGCCCTTGGGCACAGCCTTGGGCGCAGCCTTGGTGCTAACCTTGGTGCTAGATGTGTCTTCTCGCCGAGCCTTAGAAGACTCGGACGAGGCAGAAAGAGTTGGTGCTGCTGGCGCTGGTGCTGGTGCTGATGTCGGTTTTGGCGGGGGTACTGAAGGAACCTCGGTGGTGGCTGGTTGCGGCTGAGCCGAAGAGGAGCTGGGGGCAACCGCAGCCTCGGCAGAACCACTTCCCCCTGTTCCGAGGTTGCCCTCCTCTTCACGAGGTGGGCTAGAACCCGAAGCAGCCGCTGAATCCTCTTGAATGGGGCTCAGCGGGCGAGAATCATCGCCATGAGGGGGAGAAGGGCTATGTCGGAGCGGCGAGGCGATACCGGATCCGCTCTGAGGAACCTCCACCGCAGCCCTGCCAAATCAAATGACGAATAATAAGTTACAACAGAAGAAACGCACGAAGCAGAAAATTGGATAAGGAAGAAATGACTTACTCATCCGAGGTCAACGGCTCCTTGGGCTTCCGAGCCCTCCGAGTTATGGCTTTGGTTGTAGTCTTGGTGGCGGCTTTGTCTGCGGACTTCTTCCGCCTCTTGGTTGGCTTGGGAGGTCCGGAAGAGGAAGCAGAGGCACCTCCCCTTTTCTTGGACGCAACCGGGACAGGCTCGCCTGTGGCGACAGAAGGGTCTTCATGAATCTGCCCACTCGGGTTAGCTGATGCCGGATAGGCGTAAGAAAGGGGGACAGCGTCAAATGCTTCCATCACCTCAATGTTAGAATCATCTTCATCATCTGGCCAATCTCTAATGGAAGAGAATTTACCGGTATGTCGCTTGGTCGCGTCGAGGAGAGGCAGGCACATTTCTTGATCCGGCTCCTCCTCGTCCGGGGCATCTCGATCCTTCGCCCATTTCTGCGAAGGGTCGGTGCCATCTTCAAGTGTTTGCTGAAGAAACAGCTGAGAGAGAAATACAAGAAGATCAAATAAGCAACATACCCCGACATACAATATAACTCGGAAAGAAATTGGAGCACAAGAATTACCACAGGAGGAAGCCTATCCCGGCAGAAATGTTCAACTCCCCACTCCCAATCAACAGAGAAGTTCTTGTCAGTGGTGAATAGGGCCTTGAACCGGTGATATATCTCGGTGTTGCTCAACTCAAAGGAGGAAGTCCAGTTGGGGTCAAGGCGCCAGCTCATATGGCACAGCTTGTGTGTGCGTTTCTGCAGAGGGGAGATCCGGTTGCGAACGAAAGTGATCATCGCATCCTCGTTGCGCATCTTGGCTTCATTCAGCTCCTGAAATCATTTGTTGACTTGGTTCACCAGGACTGTGGGTTTCTTGGAGATCCGGTCCCACAGATCCGGATTAGGAGGACCCGGAGCGTAGGGGTGCAGCCAGATCAGATCTTCCCTCGTGCTATTTCTAACGTAAAAGAAGGTTCGGGCCTAGCCCTTGCAAGAATCAAGCCCCGTAACTAGGAGAAAGACGGACTGTTTCCGAGGAGAAATAGAGGCAGCGCCGAACTGCGTGAGTTGCTTGTCCTCCGGGTCAAGTTCCTTATTCGGAATCACGTTCTGGCACAGACCAAAAAAACGGATCCAGAGCTCCTTAGTCGGCCACAATCCGGTGTAGCCCTCTATGGTGGAAGCAAAGGCAGAAAGAGATGTGATGGCGTTTGCCGGAAGGTGGTGCGGTTGAAGCTCGTAGGTGTTGAGCCAATCTTGGAAGAAATCGCTAATGGGGAGCCCGAACCCACGCTGGAAGTGGGAGAGAAATACTACGAACTCACCCGGGTTGGGTGAGGGAGAAAGCTCCTCGGCGGCGAGGCGGGCAACGACGCCCTCCGGGATACGGCGCGTGCGGTATAGCCAGTCGAGATCGTCCTAGCAAACCCAGGACCTAGCCCAAGCGCCACGCTCGGCGTTCTCTGCATCCTCCTCCATCTCCTGTTTCGCAACGGTGAGCTCCTCTTCGGTCATGTCCAAGTCGATGTCCTCACTGGCCCTATCGGCGGTGGGGGGCAGTCCCTTAGACTGGCGCGGACCCGTGGCGGTGGAGATGCGCGGGGCTGGCGGCGACGCTGGTGCGCGAGGAACGGTGCGGCGGCGGCGCAGCTAAGCAGGTGCGGCGGCGGCAGCGCTGTCGCTGGGAAGAAGAAGAGGCAGAGGGGCGCGAGAATGGGGAAAATCCCAAGGGGCGCGCCCCTCCCCTATTTAACCACGCCCTAGCGGGGTAGTGGGATCGTGCGGTGCGGAAAGGCCACACGGTGTGGCCGTGTATAATCCAGATCAGCCAATCAACAACGAGCCACAGGAAGGGCCACAGGGCGCAGCAGATCCCGCGACGTGACGTTATGATACAGTTAACGAGGAGACAGACACGACGTGACGTGTGCAACAGTAACACCTGACATTACTGCGGTAGTTACTGGCGCAGGCCCTTAAAATGAGGCAAAATCATGATTACCATCCATGTGGGGAAGCGTAGGAGAGAAGGAAGAATAACCCGGATAACCTAAGGGTAACCCGGCCAGCGAGTGAAAACTCGGAATGTGCCAAGGGAAAGATAGTCTATGGAATCTGGACTATGAGATAACTCGGAAAAGGAAGCAAACGGTTCGGAAAATTGAACCTGTCGTGGCCGTAGCAGCTGGAGCTGCTAAGACCGCACCAGCTTCAGGGACTAATGTTGGGGGGATGCCCCCGGGTAGGGTCACGCCGGGGTATAAAGGCCGAGTTTACGGCAAGGTCAAAGCAAGTGCTAGCCGAGTCACCTCAAGGCAAGCCGAATCACGGAGTAACCCGGACCGGAGGACGTCCGCCTAACTGGGTCCCAGCCGACCTATGCCGTATGTCGGCAGGATATAGCTAACTTGTATGCAGGTACAGGTGTGGCCGGATTAACCAGGCATGATCCGGGTTATATTAGGCTTGCAAGAGAAGGAAGGTATCTCGCTGGTCAAAGGGAGGTCACTGTACGCAGAGCGTGAGCAAAGCGGACATAGGCTAGGACCACCGAGGCGTGGCCGACAAGGGTGACGTTGCCAGTGTCGGATGACGCTGGCACCGTAGAGGCTCACGTAGCCTCTGCATGGCTTACGACGGGGAAAAGTGACATGGTCGGTTTACTATTTTGGGAAGAGGCATATTCCTTGGAATATGCCTCCACGTATGCCCTAATTGGAGACCTAGCCACCCCTATATAAGGAGGGCTAGGGCCTCTGTAGAAAGGGTTGGTCTGACTTAGTTGATTTCTAGTGGGTTGAGTTTTACCTTGTTTGGTTCTTGGTTCCTGAGAGCTAGATAGTGGTGAGAGTAAGAGAGTTCCTCCTTCCTCCTCTCCCCCGTACAGCTCAAGGAGCACTTGTAACCTTGGAAACCAATCGAATACAAAGCAACTTTGTGTGGAATCACCACACTATCCCTCCCTGGATTCCTCTAGTGCATCTTGTCCCCACCTTTAGCCTATCCATGGCATCTTCCGTGACTCCACCATGACAACGAACCTCACTATATTCCTCCTTACCACTTCCCTTCTTGGAGGTGGAACCATTAAGTTTTTCACCTTCCACATCATCATCCTTGGATCAGGTGTTAGCCTTTTCCTTGGACGATGGTGTGGAAGCCTCAGAGGAGGATGGAGATGGAGCTATGGATGATGTGAGACGAGCAATCATTTGATTCATCTCCTCCATCTTGGCCTCAAAGGATTTCAACAAGGTTGTTTCCAACTTCTTGAGGTCATCCATTGTAACCTTATCCACAGCCTCATTCCCATCATCCTTGGTACCCATACTACTCTTAGGCGGTTAAGCCCGAATAAAGAGCCGGGGCTTTGATACCAATTGAAATGGATCGTACGGGCACCTAGAGGAGGGTGAATAGGTGCTACTTCAAATTTTAATGCTTTTTCAATTTTAGGCTTAGCACAAAGGGTAAATTCTCTAGATATACTATTAGGTGGAATTTCCCTATATGCAAACCTATCTACTAGGGAGTAAAGAGCGAGTGGAAAAGGAACGGGTAAACCGTATTGAAGCACGCGGAGACACAGGATTTGTTTAACCGTAGTTCCTTCCTTGTTAAGGGAAGTACGTCTGCGTTGGAGGGGTGGGTGGTACTAAGACCACCACGCCACAATAGGCCTCACCCTGTTCTCCGATGGATCCCGCCAGCAAAGGCCTGATCCACCTTTCCACTATAGGGACCCTTCGAGGCGGGTATCGACGCCTTTACACAACTAGCGGGGCACAACTCCACAATCAACTTGGAGGCTCCCGAAATGACAACAAGCTGCCACAAGAACAAGTTATCAAAACAAAGACCAAGATCTAGATATTGACAAGAATACTAGATCCGGGATTTCTCCAAATGAATGGAGAGGAGTTGATGCGCTTGATTCGTGATGACGATGATGATCCTCTCCTCCTTCAATTCACTCAAAGATCGAAGTCTTCGGGTGGTTGAAGTGGGAGATCTAGAATGGGAGCTCTTGCAAAGGGTCTGAACAATTTCGAATGAATCAAGGGTTCTGCTCGTTGGAGAAGAAGGGATATTTATACCCCTTCCAAAACCAGGCCGTTGGAGCTTTCGAGGGCCGGATTATCTGGCCCAAGTGGGGGCCGGATTATCCGGCCTAGGAAAAACTCCGCCCCAGCCTCGGATTATCCGGCACCAAACACCGGCCATGGACAAATGCTCACATAGACTTGCCCTTCACACTTTCTTCTGGGGACCGGATTATCCGGCCTAGGGAAAGGCCGGATTATCTAGCTACTAGAAAAATCTGCCCCAGCCACGGAATATCCGGGGGAATTCTGCCCCCAGACAAAAGCTTGTGCAAGTGCTCACTTGGGCGATTTCCCTAGGGCCGGATTATCCACCCCAACTAGAGGGCCGGATTATCTAGTCAAGGGAGAAAATCCGCCCTAGAGCCGGAATTTTCCGGGGGGAAATCCGCCCTAGACAGAGACTTGCGCAGAGCCATCCTTACCCAAGGTGGTCTGTCCGGATTATCCGGCCCATGGTGGGGGCGGATAATCTGGCCCCAAAACTCTCAAAACTTCCTGCAACACTTAGTGCACGTTAGAATAATCCATGGTATTGTTATCTGGCACACAAAACCTGGGAAATCATGAAATGTTCTTTCAGCATGGGACTACAAAAACCACATCCCACCGTGGCCTCCCATACAAGCCTTAGCATGTTTAACCTTTACCACTGATCTTACCTCATCAGTATACATCGTTCTCCTGTCATACTATATTCTCTACATTTGGTGCATCTTCTGGATGAACCAGGACTGACGGCTAAGCATGGCTAAGAAAGACACAGATAAGCTCTAGAAGTGCACACAAGCCAAACCTAGTTATGCTAGGAGAAGTGGATCAGGTAATATAAGCCCAAAGGGAGTAATGCAACGGATAGGATACTTTATCTATCGATAAAAGACCACAGTAGAATCGTATGCATCATGGCAAGAGCATAGGATTCTTTTATGTGTGGGGCTATGCTTGCCTTGTTTGTGGATACCCATAAAGTAGATCTTCGGAAGCCTTGTACTTGACTTGGTTATAGGTTGTCAAGTATTGTTCTTCTATCTTCGGTGGTGTTAACCTAGGTCTTCAATCTCGATCTTGATATCGTATTCTATCGGGAAGAAGCAAACACCGGAAAGAAAGGAAACAATCAACACATGGCATGGATGCAATACTCAATCAAGTATGATGATATGACAAGTTAAATTGTATTTAAATAGAACCCTAAATCATGCTTGGCAATTTAAGTGGTGTCCGAGGGGTGCAAACCCTAATACAGGAGAGACCACGGAATCACCTACGGGGTTCAATTGATTCTTCTAATTAAATTTGTAGTTACAGTTATTGAACAATGCATGAGTGTGATTCTAAAGTGTAGATCTCATTTTTCTGAACATTTTGATATATTATTTGTATTTTTCTGACTTATAAATAATAAGTTATGAATTTTCTAGTATTTATCCTTTTTCTGCAATTTCTGAAATAATTAAACTATTTAAAAGGGTTTACTATGTCATTATGACGTCAGCACAGGGGACGAGAACATCTCTCACTGGGGCAGTGTCTAGCCCCAGAGACTGGCTGCTGGGGCCAGGGCCAGGTCAACAGGCCACGCTGGCCAGGTTGGGTCAGCGCCCACGTCTATACCACGCAAGCGCCACAACGGACTCGCCAGCGAGGGACGGAAGACGGTGGTCGTCACCGGCGATCTAGGCCACTCCAGCACGCGTGGCTAGGCTCGTTAGAACAAGCAGAGCGAGGCGAACCTTATAGCGTCGGCGCCACTCGGAGTTGGTCACCAGAGACAACGACACGACGAGGAGCAGCGACAGACGGTGGCGGTGAACGATGCTAGGTCGAACACATAGAGAGAGAAATATTGCGGGGTGGCTCGTTAGAACCACTAGCTTACCCTAGAGCTGAAGGGCCCGACGGCGAGGAACGAGGTGGACCGGAGCGACAACAAGATCGACGGCGGAGCTCGTCGGGCTCGGAGAAGAAGACATCGATGGCGGCGATTAAGGGCGCTCGGGATCGACTCGCTCGGTGGGAAGGAAGCTGACGGCGAGGCGGAGCTCCAGGGACCAACGAGAGGGCATGGGGAGGCCAGAGACGGCGGGGCGACACGGCGGGGTCGGCTAGGGTTTCGGCCCTGCACATGAGCGAGAAAGAGCTCGCTGGAGAGGGAGGGAAAGGATAGGGATGACGCCGGGGCATCGTGGCAGTCTTATCTCCTCGCGGAACAGCGGCGGGGCGAGGATCTTGATGCTGAAGCGATCGACGACGGCGCGGTGGACACGCAGCTGCTCGCCGTCATCTGCGAAGACGACGAACATAGCGCGTCGAAGTGGTACGGCCGAGTGGGCTGCTGCTAGGCCAGCTACAGGGTTGTGGGTTGCGCGCTAGCGGCAGATATGCGAGGGAGAAGGTGGGCTGCGGCCTGGTTTCCTCTGCTGCATTTTTTCTGTAAAACCTTTTTCTTTTGTATTTCCAATATACATCTGTTTTGAATACTTTTAAAATACCAGAAACTTTTATAAAATATATCAGATATTGTGGGGGCCTTTTATTTAGTTTTGGGCTCCAACAATTTTGGGTTTTCAAAATATTCAAAACCCTTTTGAATGGATTTCAAAAAGAGGGGAAGGTTAGGGTTTTAGTGTTTTGCATTATTTCTTAGGATGCACTTTTAAGGAATGATGCTCATGAATGCACAAACAACCCTAAATAAGGATTAACTAAAACTGGGGCATTACAATCAATGAGCACATCCTCTGGATGAGCAACATGGCTGCCAAATTGAAGGCCATGGAAGCTGATCTGGAGATAAAGCCTGCTCTCCTTGTCCACCTGGTCATGGTGTCACTTCGTCAACAGTTTGAGAACTTTGTTGTCAATTACAATATGGCCCCTAAAAAATGGGACATAGAAAAGACCATCGCCATGTGTACCCAAGAAGAGGAGAGGCTCAAAGCCCAGAATGGAGGTTCCTTGAACTTTGTGAAGGGTAACAAGAAAAGGAACTTCACTCAAAGAAACCATGGCTCCCCTACTAAGCCATACGGTAAAGCTCCCATGCACTATCAGCATCAGCAGAGGCCTGCTCTTCCAGTGGACAAAGATGCATGTCTCCACCGCGGCAAGAAAGGGCATTTCAAGAAAGATTGCTCTGTTTGGTTAAAGGAACTGATGGCAAGGAAAGGTAACAACATAGTTTCTTTTGTAAATGAATTCATGTATACACAGTTTTAAAAATCTACTTGGTGGATTGACTTAGGTGCAACTGTTCATGTTGCAAATTCATTACAGGGATTCCATTCAATGAGGACTATGAGAAGAAGCGAAGGATGCACTGAAGTCGCAAATGGAGTCCCAGCGGACGTTGAAGCCGTTGGCGACATCTCTTTGGAGCTTGCTGATGGATCGATGATCTTGCTTACGGATGTCCTCTATGTTCCTTCTTTTGCATAGAAATTTTGATAAATGTATCGCGTTTTAAACAAAGTAAACTTTGAATGTCGTTTTGAACATGGCTAGTGTGCCATTTATTGTAATAAAGATTGTGTGGGTATTGCTTTCCTTCACAATGAGCTTCATTTAATTATCTACTCGTGAAAAAGTTTATTCTGTATGTAATGTGAAAAAGCATGTTTCTTCGTCGAATAAAGATCCAAAGAAAACAAAGAGAACTCATGACTCGTCGAAATTATGGCACTATCATTTAGGCTATATTTCGAGTGGGAGAATAGAAAGACTAGTTGTGAACAGGAAGAGTCCCCTCACTACAACACCTAAGGGTGTGGGGAGCCCAGCTGAGGCCAAAGTATTTAATAGAAACATAGAAAACTTGACCCAAAAATAGTCAGTTGCCATTTCATTGGCTATCCTGAAAAGTCAAAAGAGTTTTGTTTCCACTCTCCAGACAGATACAAAAAGTTTGTAGAAACGAGACATGTTGTTTTCTTAGAGGACGAAATGACGAGGGGGAGCATGGTAACTCGGAATATTGATCTTGAGAACAAGAGGGTGCATGCACCTAATCTGATGACTCAGGAGCCATTCTTCGAGCTACCTATTGTTCCTGCATCGATAACCCTAGAGGTTGTGGTGCAAGCACCTGTTGTAACTTCACCCATGACAATAGTGAGTGAAGATCCAAAACATGTCCGTCAGGAGCTGATTGAACCCACAGTTGAGCATGAAAGCGAGCAGCAACATCCACCTCCATAAGATGCACCGCATGATGATAAATTTGGATTTAGAGAGAATGTTGAGGACGACTGCTATTACGCAAAGTTTAAAAGTGGGAGATACATCTTCCTAATTATGTATGTGCACAATATCTTGCTTGCTAGCAGCGATGTCAGTCTACTACTAGAAACAAAGAAGTCCTTATCCTCAAATGTTGATATGAAAGATCTTGGTGAACCTTTATATGTTTTGGGCATAAAAATTCACCGAGATAAGACAAATGGGGTTCTAGGATTGTCACAGAAGGCATACCTAGAGAAGATTCTATAGAAATACAGTATGCGTGCATGCAATACCACACCTACTCCTATAGTCAAGGGCGACAGTTTTGGGAAATTTCAGTGTCCCAAGAGTCAATATGAGATCGATCAAAATGAAAGTGGTACCATATGCTTCGGCCGTTGGAAGCTTACAGTATGCACAAGCTTGCACTCGCCCTAACTTAGCTTCTATCACCAAGGTACTCGGCAGATATCAAGAGAATCCAGGCATACAACACTAGAAGATGGTAAATAAAGCTTTGCGTTAAGCGCAAGACACAAAAGACCTCATGCTAACATATAGAAGGTCTGATTCCTAGAAATAAGAGGGTATTCAGACGCTGATTTTGCGGGAGATGGAGACGATCGAAAGTCCACCACAGGATACGTCTTTAGTCTCGCGGGAGGGGTTATTTCATGGAGAAGCTCCAAACAGTCAATTAGTGTATCATCCACCATGTATGCAGAATTTGTAGCATGTTGTGAGGCAATGGGGCAGACGATATGGTTAAAGAAATTTATACCCGACTTGAAAGTGGTAGATTGCATTAGCAAACCACTAAAGATGTACTGTGACAATGAGCCCGCAGTATTCTATGCTCCCAACAACAAGTCGAGTAATGCTTCCAAACCAATAGAGATAAAGTATTATGTTGTGAGAGATAAGATCTAGGATCACACTATAAGACTCGAGCATATAAGGGCAAAGGATATGCTTGCGGATCCGCTAACGAAAGGCTTACCACCCAATGTGTTCAAGGAGCACTTAGCCGGCATGGGTTTAAGGGAAAGCCTATGATTCCTGGATCAAAGAGGCCCAAAAGAAACAGAATTTGTTTCAAAGCAAGAGATATATTGTAGCTGTCTGATTCTATCGGTAATTGAGCTGTGACGATGAAACAAGCTCTATGTACCGAACCGTGATGAAACAAGTAAAGTAAAGTCGAGATCAAGGGGGAGAATGTTAGGTTGACCTGTCCTCTCGTACGAACCCAACGGTTCGACGAACCCTTGCTCGTGCCCTGATCGGGGGCGTCCAACCACTCCAGGTTGATGGGCCCATGTGGCAGCGCTATAAAGAGGAGGTGGGCGCCCGGGCACATGTTACGAGATTCCACGCGCTACCGCTTCCCCCACCTACATTCCCTTCCGAACTAGGGTTCTTGCGCTTAGCCACGGGAAGTCCCACTGCCGCCGCCATCGCCTAGCTCTCTCTTTGCCCACGCCCACGCCGTCGACCACATGGCCAACGCCTCTGGCTCGTCGAGCCAGAACGAAGGTACTACTCCTCTCCCATCTCTCTCTCTTCTCCCTCAGGCCAATAGGGATTTCATGCTCAGATGGTTCTACTGATTACATCTACCCTAGCTAATCCTACAGAGCATCTAACATAGGTACCAATGAATATGGAACGTTACAAAACTTTGGCAGCAATTTTTTGCCCATACGTACGGACAATATTTAGCCAGGTCCCACTAGTTTTTAAGGGTGTAACCAGTTCGATGACAGGTTTAAGCTGTAGGGGATCGTCGGCTACTACTGGTGAGCATGTACTAGCTAGTAGTATATTTGAAGTTCTGGCTACTGCCTCAAAGCAAAAAAGTGAACGTTCATGTGCTACCTAGCCGAACCAAGAACCAAGAGCCACAGCAAAATAGTAGTCTGGTAAACAAACTGTTAACCAAACAAAGACCGAAGACCCAAGTAACCAAATTTGGTAAATACAAAGTTGGGGTCATACATGGGCATCGTACCAAACACCCCAAATTGGAGTATTTGAGGTTCCAAGTTTCCACTTAAGGATACTAGTGTGTGGGCTCACATGGCACAATGCCAGTGGAACTATCCAGGAAGCTAACGGGTTATTATTGCTTTTCTTTTCCTATCCGTGTCTAGGTTAACGTGCCAAGTCAATCGGTAAGACTATTACCTGCAAAAAAAGAGAATTGTTAGTAGTAGGCGATTGTATCTGTTTGTTGATGACCTTGTCAATCAATTCGCGCGCCTCTATAATAAGTCGATCAGGAACGGCTGTGCTTGGCACTTCATCCCGGTAGTGAACGCCGGCCCTTCGTAACGCACTTGTGACGAATAACTAGTAACTAGGGTATAGGGCCGGTGTGATCTTGAGGATTCTTGCAGCTAGCGCCATGGCCGGAGGAGAAGGGAAAGCCAGGCCGCTGGAGTTCACGCCGACATGGATCGTCGCGGCCGTATGCTCCATCATCGTCATCATCTCCCTCATCTTCGAGCGCCTGCTCCACCGCCTAGGCAAGGTGCGTGCGTCCATGGACACCTGACCATCATGGACCTGCCGTTTCTTTTTCTTTGAGATTTGGAGCTGCCGTTTCTGTCCACTGGAGCTGACTGTCGATTCGCACGCGCGCAGAGGCTGATGAGGAGCCGGAAGAAGCCGCTGTACGAGGCCCTGCTCAAGGTGAAGGAGGAGCTGATGCTGCTGGGGTTCATATCCCTGCTGCTCACCGTGTTCCAAGGCCCCATGGGGAGGTGGTGCGTCAGCCCGGACTTCATGCGCCACCTCCTGCCCTGCAAGCCGCCGCCGCGTGAGGTGAGCGAGACCGAGCACCTCGGCCACACCGTGTTCGCCGGGGCGAGGCGGCTCCTGGCTGGAGGAGGCGACTCCGAAGGCTACTGCATGGAAAAGGTACTAGTACAGCTTGACTGGCACCGAGCGTGCTTGACTTGGTCTCTGCTAGATGCACCTTTTGTTTTCTACTAGTATATCTTATTAATTTCTAAATCCCTTGACTTTTCTGTCGATTCGGTATTTGATCTTCACCTAATTTGATGCTTCCAACAATATTCTCATCTACTGATTCCGTTTCATCTTATTTGGCATATATATCTATGTAGGGCAAAGTTCCTCTACTTTCGGCTGAAGCAATTCACCAGTTACACATATTTATCTTCGTGTTGGCGGTCACTCATTTCGTTCTCAGTGCTATTACAGTTCTTCTAGGAATTGCACAGGTACCAATCAAACTCAGGCTAAATGTTAACTAATTATCTGTCACACTTTTCCTGAAAAAATGTTTATTTTAACCTGTCGTCTAGACGAGAAATTGGCGACACTGGGAGACCAAAATCCAAGAAACTGATGCTAATGGTAAGATACACACCCTTTTCAAATTTAGCCAGTGATGATGAGTTCACACCTTTTCCTCTAGATGAAGTCGTTGCGCCGTAACTTTTGCAGCCCCTGAAATGATCAAGCATGTTCAAGAATTCAAATTTATTCAAGACCACTTTAGAGGTCACAGAAAGCGGTGGAGGACAGTTGGCTGGATGGTATGTTTCTCCGTTGTGTTTTAAAATGTTTGTACAAAAGCCATGTTGCGTTTCTCTCTTGATTACGATTGGAAAATAAGAAAAATTCATTGTCATTTTAGCGTTCCTTCTTCAAACAATTCTATGGATCCGTCACTAAGGAGGATTACACAACGATGCGACTTGGTTTCATCATGGTATTCATTGTCATCAATATATAGAAGTCAACTATATGTTTTAGAGTGTACTGTTTTAGTGGAAGAAATTTATATGTGCCCATTTTCCATATTCACAGAAACATTGCAATGGGAACCCAAAATTCAACTTTTACAGTTACATGATTAGAGCATTGGAGGTTGATTTCAAGAAGGTTGTTGGCATCAGGTAAATAGTCAATTCTACTATTACAACATCATGATATATATCAATATATAAGATAGCTAATTACCATGCATGTTGTTCTAATGCAGTTGGTACCTTTGGGCTATGCTGATGATATTCTTATTCTTGAATGTCCAAGGTATGTATTACTAGAAATCTTAAGTTATAACCCACTATCATGAGAAATTTGGTGAGATTGGCATGAAAGTTCTTTATAAATATGTGTTTGGTTTGTTCACTAGATAATATTTTCTTTCTTTATGTGGAAAATCACTTCAGACTTTCGTTATTGTTATTGTAGGATGGTATGTCTACATTTGGATATCGTTGGTTCCATTCGTTGTAAGTAACCATGATATATTATGAATACAAAAAAAATCAAAAGAACAAATTTCATGAGTTCTACATAATACTATGGCCTTCAAAAGGTGCTAAAGGCATTATCATGACATTAATTTATGCGTTTGCTTTGGCAGATGCTACTTGTGGTAGGAAGTAAGATGGAGCACATCATCACGGAATTGGCTTATGAGGTTGCCCAAAAGAATACAGCGATTCGAGGGGATTTAGTAGTAGCTCCTTCAGATGATTTCTTTTGGTTCCATCGGCCTAAACTAGTCCTCCACTTGATCCACATCGTCCTATTCCAAAATGCATTTCAAATTGCATTTTTCTTTTGGCTCTTGGTAAGAACAATAAGTTAATTGGAAGACCATCACCCTAAATTAACATGTAGTTCAGACACTATAGAAATGGTGAACTTGTATGGCTATAAGTTCCAAACATGATAGTCCCAATTTACAAGAAAGTAAGTACAAGTATAACAAAATCTTGCAATCATGAACCTTGCAGGTAACATATGGCTTCAAATCATGCATCATGGGAAACCCAACATATGTTATTACTCGACTTGTCATAAGGTACATGAAAAAATCACCGTATTGAAATGCCATCTTAACACATTTTGAGACTGTACTCATTGGCTTTCTTTCTTTCTTTCAGTGTCGTTAGCCAACTTCTTTGCGGCTACATCACCCTACCACTTTATGCCATCATCTCTCATGTGAGTTCACTTACTGAAAGTGATAATAGAAAAAATTATTAGAAATTAGCCTTTTCTATCCTTTTTACTCAGTTTTATTAGATTTTTACTTTAGTTTGAAATATAAGTAGCTAATACTTGATCAATACAAAGTTTTTTTTCGCAATTTAATTCCACAATATATATATAGTCGTTAACATAACCTAACTACTATGTTTTGATCTGTAATTGCATTCTAATTATGTCTATGTATTAATGAAGATGGGGAATTCCTTCAAGAGATCTATATTTGATGATAATGTGGCTGAAGGCCTGGTCAACTGGGCTGAAAAGGCTAGGAAACGCACAAGAATCCCAAACAAAACAGCTGTACATGCAACTAATTCCCCAATTGACGAGGAGAGCAGCGGGGCAATTCAAATGCAAAATACACGGACAACCTCACCAGTGTAGCAATGGACTTCCGTGCTAGTATAATTGCATAATTATCCAATGTAAAGGGTTTACAATACCCGGTTGGTAAATTGTACAGATATTTTTTCCTATGCAATCGACTTAACTATTGTTGGAAAATTTATCTTCTTATAGCACCAACTCAAATCAAATTGCAAGTGTAGATAACTAGTGGAATACACATCATTTTTACATCTTTCGGTGAGTATTATAAGTGATGTTATTTCCTCAAATGTAAATCACACATTATTCTATAACTTACGCTTGAGGGAAGACCAGCGCATTGAGCACCGGTTCACGCGCTCAGCTATTGTAAATAGTACCCAAAAAACAGCAAACCGGCCACTAGGTACACTAGCCCATGTGTTCTCACCGCTCCTTCCTTGAATTCTCGCTTCTTTTCCCGCATTCTCTCCTTTCTCCTTTCCGACGCTGGACGGGCCGCCACTCTAGAAAAAATAAGAGGCAACTAGGGTTTTCCTCTTCCACCGCTGGGAACTGGCGCCGCAGGTCGGCTCCATTGTCTCCGCCATGGGAAAGGTACCTGGCCTCCCTTGCTTAAGAACTTATGAATTCGTCCTGGCATCAATAGGTGTGCAGCCGTCATTCGTGTATTTGCACTACCGCTGGCGGCAGCGGCATCTGCATCCCCTCTGATGAGGATACGATCTCTAGTGGCCTACTCTCTTTCCCTGCCGAGCACGCCCATCCCCAATCCTTCCCAACAAACTGGTAGCCGGCGTCACCGCATCCCCATTCTCCATCGCGCGGGAAAGAGCTCAGCATCTCCTCAGGGGATGGAAACACTACTGCAACTCCGACCTCACCTCCAGCAAGAGGCTGATGTAGGGTTGTACCTGAGAAATTGGAGGCCCGGTGCAAAATATGAATGTAGGCCCCACGAAGTTGGTCATTTTATTTATTATCATGGTTGTAATACAATTTTTCTTTAGAACAAATGTATTAACAAACAGTATGGACCCTCTAATTTGACGTATCATCTATACAAAAATATTCAATGAAATTTTGTCGTGAAAATTTCTTCATCAAACTCTTATTGATGTGCCAGGGCTCCTATGAGCTCCATGACGATGGCCTTGCGAGGAGGGGGTTGGTGGAGCTAGCGAGGCTTAGAGCTCCTACTACTTGCAGGAAAAGAAAGGAACAGAAATATAAATTTAGGGTTTTCTATTGCTTGATCTACCCATCCACCCCACCTGCCCTTTATAACATAAAGCAGGCTCAAGCTTTAGTTCATTACAACTTCAATCAACTCTTGATGGAGTTTAGCATAAATAGTAAGACTGATAGGCAAAATCATTACAAGTTGCTAGATCATCACTAATGGAGGCCTGATAGATCCCCCTCCTTAATCCTAGACTTCAGGGCTAGGAACTCAGGGAAGGCGCACGTTATGAAGTGAGCATCTTCCCAGGTTACTTCAGTAGTGGTCATAGACTCCCATTGGATTAGCCATTGGGTCACCTACGTATCTTGGTCAACAATCCTGTGAGAGACCTGTTGTTGGTCCAAGAGTGCAACAGGGTAGAGTTTTACCTTACCGCCAGGGGTCACCCGTGGGAGTTTTTAGTGAGGAATGGCTTGAGGACCGATGTGCTTCTTGAGGTGACTAACATGTAATACATCATGTATTCTCGCTTCTGTAGGCAGCTGCAACTGATATGAGATAGTACCAACCTTAGCAAGGATATGGAATGGGCCATACCATTTGGAAGATAGCTTCAGAGCATTGTTCCTGCTAGTGCAGTTTCTCGGTACAATTTCATTTTCAGATACACAAGATGTCCCACTTCGAAGTTGCATTCAGTTATGTTTGCATCTGCATACTTCCTCATTTGTTACTGTGCCCGACGTAGGTTGTTCTGGGGTATGGAAAACATGTCTCATTTTCTTCCATGATGGTTGAGACCTCAGTCTCCGGTGGACAAGGAACTGGTATTTGTTGGAGTAGAGATGGAGCATACTCATAGAGGGCCTAAAAATGAGTCATTTGGATTGCTGAGTGGTATGAGAAATTGTACCACCACTCAGCTATTGCGAGCCAATCAGACCATTTCTTTGGCTCCTGGAATGACATGCAACGAAGGTATTGTTCAAGGCATTAGTTTACCGGTTCTGTCTGGCCATCACTCTCAGGATGGTGTGTCGTGCTCTAATTCAGTTCGGTTTGGAATGCTGAGAAGATAGCTTTTAGAGGTGACTGGTGAATATTTTGTCACGATCACTGACTATGCTTGCAGGAGGACCATGGAGCTTAATAATTGTTTCCATAAACAAGGCAGCCACCTTCTGAGCTATGAAAGGATGTGCTAGGGCGATGAAGTGGGTGTATTTTGTTAGCCTATCCACCACCACTAGGATCACATTTTTGCCACGTGACTTGGGTAAACCCTCTATAAAGTCAAGGCTGAGATCTGTCCATTTCTGTTTCGGAATAGGCAGTGGGTTGAGCAAGCCAGAGTATGGAACATGTTCTGATTTCGATAGCTGACAAGTTGGGCAAGCAGCTATTTGAGTCATGATGAACTATTTGAAAAGAGGCTAGTAAAACAGTTGTTGCAGCTTGTGTTGTGTCACTTTCACTCCATAATGTCCCCCCAAGAGAGAAGAATGAAATGTATGTTGGGGTTATGCGTATGAAAACAATAAAATTTTACCCTACGCCCCTGAACCCCTGAAGCTTCCAGGACCTATCTATTAGTAATACAGTAATGGGAGGGGCTTTTCGCGAACTTACCCTTGAAGACCGAAAAGCGTTGTCAACGCTCAGGAGAGCGTGGTTGATGTAGACGAGCCGAAGCCGACCTCAAGGTCGTGATGAAGTCCTTGCGCTCCTTGGCTCCAACGACTTGAGTGCCTCAAGTGCGACACCTCGCGGGGAGTTACACACGTCCGGTGCCTAACGATGACTCCCACTTTCCCGATCCAGCAGCAGTTGCGGAAGTAGAGCTCCCGGATCCGAATCCCGCAACGCGATGGCGCTCCGCGGTGAAGATGTCTCTCGCTCGCGTAGTCCAGACTTGGGACCACGGTCATGAGAGAGAGAGAGGGGGAGAGAGAAAATATCAACTGGAGGTTCTCCGAAAAGTGGGGAGACCTTTATTGATTATTGGTGTTTTTATCTGGCCAAATACCCCCACTATATATAGGGGAGGGGAGGTACTACCTCCCTCAAAGTCCCGGGGTGGGACTAAAGGAGAAGGAGGTGGGGGGAGGCGCTGTCGGCCACCCCCTCATGGGCCCCACTTGGGGGGCTGGCCCAATAGGGCCGCCGGCCACCCCCTTGGCCCCTTCCTCCTCTTGCCTTTCCCTAATGGGCCCTCTCCCCTCCGGGAATTGGCCCATTAAGCCTTTGACCATTTTAATTGATTTTCTCTTTATTAAATAATTATGAATAAATGATTAAATCAATATTTAACATTCATTCACATATTATTCAACCTCCATGGCTATGGAACACCTTCCACCTCCACTCCGGACATCCTCCGGACTTACCGAAACCCTTCCGGTTTTCTCTCTACTATTCTTCAGCGATTCTTCTGATCCTATAAACACTCTCTAAGCATCATCAAGCCCTTAAGCATGATACCCCACGGTTCGGGAACACTCCAAACATGGTCGGGACACTCCCACACCAATGATCAACAGAGGGACCTGGATGGCCATGTGACCCCTGTGCGTTTCACGAAGATCTTTCGTGGTTTGAACCGGGACAGTCGTGTCTTATTCCCTTTGTCACTCGATACTTGCATTGCCCGAGATCTGATCAAAGACATCACCATGTCGTGTTCAATCTCATTACTGAACAATGCTACTTGACTCGTTTCGACAAGTGATATCCCCGTGATCAAATCACACGCTGCGCAGCTATTGGATATTACTTCTCCGAGTGGGCCCTTGAGTATATTCCCATCACATGGACGGATAAATCCCGCTCTTGACATATATTGCCTCTACGGTTTCTTTCGAGTACCTGAACACACCTTTATAACCACCGTATTACCAGATGGCGTTTGATGTTATCTAAGCACTCTCGGGAGATAGTGATTGATATAGCCTCACGGTCTAAGGAATAGTCTACGAGGATCTATTTCTGATCATCGTAACTTGAACTTCGTGACATGATCGGGTCATGATGTTTAGGTTGGGTATTGGTTCATCATCTCATTCTCAGAATGAGATGACCTCATTTCCAACTGGCATAAATGCCACATGATCAGGAAACATGATCATCTGCTGATCAATGAACCAATGACTAGAGTTTCACTAGGAACCCCTGGTTATTTGTATATCACACACTACTAGGAAAACGCACGTCTGTGATGCACCTATTTTTCCCTTTCGTGGCGCACTAGGGGTGCGCCACGACTTCTGCGCTACGGCTAAAAAGTGCCCGTAGCGCACTGCCAGGTGCGCTACAGGTATCTCAAGTTAGTGGTAGTGCACTGTCTTGTGCGCCACTATTTTTTTCCTGTGGCGCATGACTTAGTGTGTTACTAGTATCTAGTTAGTCGTAGCACACTGGCTGGTGTGCCACTACTGTTTTTCCTGTGGCGCATGACATAGTGCGCTACTAGTATTTGACCACATGCGCCACCAACGTAGTGCGCCACTAACCACGTATATGTGCGCCACGGCTAAGCTTTTCAAAAAACAAAAAAAATACTCAATACAGATGATATTCAATACAGATTATATACAATACAGCTGATATACACAGATATACAGTATAAAAATAAATATACAGACAAGATAGAAACAAATACATATAGATAAGTCACATACATAAATACACAGTATAAGTTATATTATTTCGATCAAGTTACAAAGTAGCTAGTGATGACATGAATACATGTCTCAACCAACTTAGAGCTCGCGGAAGCTCGCCTAGACATCTAAAGTAGGAACATGCAGGACAGACAACCAAGAACGATAACCATCACCGCGACAGAGGTATAGGTCTTCATCCGGTTCCTCTTCCTAACTCCCGCTAGATAGCGCACGTATCTAGCTTCCGCCTCCGCCATAGTGTTGTACCCTTTATAGCTATTTCCGCTAAAACGGTGCACCTGTCTCCGGCAGTCTTCCCAATCATCATAGACTCCGGGAACCCGTCCCTTGTACACGACGTACCACGCCATCTAAAAGTAGGCAATAATAATTAAATGGTGGTGAAAAAATAACTAAAAGTCGCATATAAAGATATACTTATCAAATAAGGTAACAAAGTAAGCAAAAAATACCAAGTAGTAGCATGTACATGTCGACACACACAAGTACACGTGGGGATAAAGAACTACAACTAGACCAACACATCAAGACTTCTGGCTCGGCTCGGGGAACGGGAGGACGCCTTGTTTCGTCATGAACGCCCTATAGTCACCCTGCATCTTTAGGCGATCTACTACGTCACGGTTATTCGGGGGATTGCCTCCGTAGAAGACCCTCCCTGAAGTCATGACATCACGGCTGATATTTTCCCCAAACTGCTGTTGGATGCGATACATCTCTTGTCTAATATCTGAATCATTGATCCTGGCCTTGACTTCGGCCCACCGTTTGAGATGATCTGGCAGCGTAGAATTCTGTTGCTCTAGTAGGAACGCCCTCATGTGATGGAGTGCATAGTAGGCTTCCTTCTGACTGCCTGCCGGCTGCTTCACGCAGGGGAATTCTGTCACATGGGTGAAGACGTGCCTGCCAAACTTGAGCTTCTTACGCACGAAGGTGGCGCCTTCCGCTGAGGCATAGCCGGTGAGAGCATCATCTAGAACTTCCTTGATCTTGTCCTAGTTTTTCTTCTTTTCTTAACTCCCTGAGTCGAAATACGTGGCTTGCGAATGTTTCGGCGACAAGCAGATGAGTGTGCAGTGTTGATCTCTGCGCAAAACAATTCAAAGGGAATGTGTTGGAAAAAGAATGATGAAAATCTAATAAAGCATGTTATGGTGGCGAGTGAATAATGACTTACTCGGGAAAGAAAGGCACGAGAATGTATTCCTTTGTCTTATTCGCCACCAAGATGCCTTGGAGGTACGAGGCCACGAATCGCTATTCAATGGCGCTTCCCAAGCAGCCATCATGCATGTAGTAGGGGTCCACTATAGCGATGCCCGGGGTGTTCTCTCTAATGATCTGAATGGCCAGGCTGAGAGAAAACAGGCGTACCATGGTATAGTGCAGCTGATACAGGTGGAACATATTGAAGATGTCGTCAAACCGCAGGAAGAATAGATCCGTGGGGACATTATCAACGAAGCCCAAGCCTCGTGGCACCTTAACCACGAATACCGGGTGCGAGGGATCTTTCTCAGCAAGAAGGCGTCTCTCTATCGTCAGCACACCGTCATGTACACTCCTCATTTCTAAAGTGGCGATCCTGAGCAATTTCTTAGTTAGCATGGGCTCACCCGCCACATGCATCCTCCACATAATACCCTTTGGTCTTGGTGGCCCGTCCTGAAACCTGATCGGATTCGCAGTTGACGCCACCGGCTGGCTCGAGCTGAGAGATTTTTTTCCTGGTCTTCTTGCCTTTTGGGAAGTGGGTAGGCACCGCAATCTGAGCATCGCTCGCCCTATGTAGTGTGTCAGGGCTTAGAACAAAGGGCCGGTTGGATGTAGAACAAAGGGTCAGTTGGATCTTTTCCATGGATCGCCGCCATCAGTGGTTTCATCATCCGCCGTTCCTTCGTCCACTTCTTCTTCCTCTGCGTCTTCCATCTCATCGGCGTCGCTCTCGAAAGGGTTGTATTCTTCATCACCCTCTGTCATTCTTTCTAGCCGATCGACCTCCTCCCAGAATGACAAGGGTCTATTTTGAGGTCTCACTTCTCCTTCAGCGTTGATACGCTGAGAAGATCCAGCCTCGTCGTTGTCACACATGTTTGCACTAATAAAAGACAAATAATGGTTAGTAAAGTGCGCGGAAAAATCCGGCATGACCTTTGCTCATTTTTGTTAAACTAGGAGTGCCCGATTTCTGCCGAAACAGAAGTTAATCAACATTTCGGCGAAAATCGGGACTCATTTCATAAAAGCACCTGCCGAATACAACTAGGCAGGGTAATATAGCTACGAATACAACTAGGCAGGGTAAATGTTTAACTGTAGAAAACATATCGTAGGACGTTATGTTGTCCTAAACTTGAAATAGTTCGGCTTATTAGTTAATCGTTAGAAGTTTCTTAGCTCTGCTCTCTCATATAGTCATTTGAATAGTTAAATACACATGCAAGGAGTTATGCAGATGGCTTGATTGTGTCAGTTAAAACATGTGTCAAGTTATTATTTTTCCAGTACCTACTGCATGATCTTTATTAGTAGCACTACAAAAGAAAGCTGGAAACCATGGCATGTGTTAGGCTTTATAAGCCTATTTGAGGCTGGCAAACAGAAACCTCTAAGAGCAAGAAATTAAGTTCTAAATTTGCTGAATTTACATCACATTATTTGCTTCAAATGGGTGATCTGTACCAATGCTTCACAGTCACTATGTATTCGTACTATCATAAGAAGAAATAATTTGTGCAGTACAACTCGTCTAAATGCCTAAGGATTTATACTTGACTGGCTAATAGCAGACCTGGAGCTACACAAAAGTACAATATACCTTTTCCAAACCTTCGTATGACTCACGGTAAGCCTCGAGTAAAAAGCTAGAAAGCACTAGAGTATTTTTCTTCTAATTTTCCTGTAGCTTTCATCTATATCGGATACGGTACAGCTAGCCCAAAAATTTCATAAAAGAAACTGTTGTTCCTCAATCTCACCCACGAATGTGATGGCAATACTTTAATCCAAGACTAAAGGTCAATAAAGAATTTCAAAACTAGACACGCACATCACTTCCAAACATTGTTGCATCACAATTGGGGACTAACCAAATTTCAGAATAGAAGAATGTAGAGGACCAGATGAAGCGTTAGGTTGCTAGGATCGAAATAGGTATAGGCAGGGACGTAGCTAACCAAGAATACAAAGTTTCAGCGCTCGAAGAAAAAACTGATGCTGAAACACTACTAGTTTCTCTAGTATAGGATCTAGTACACGAAAGGGAATGAAAAGAAAACCACGCCTCGACAGCCTAGGCAATAACACTTACTCGAGCTATACATCTACTACCCAATAGCTACAACACAAGCACATAGCATCATCACAAGCACATAGCATCAGGAAACCCTAATTAGGGTTGAAATTTTGTGTTCTAGGTCAGGAAACCCTCGGCAGGCAACCCTATGTTCTAGGTCAGAGCGGGGAGAGAGGGAGAGAGGGGAAGCTCACCTCAAAGACGACGACGACGAAGAGCGCACGGACGATGACGAAGAGCGCAGACGGAGCTCCTCCACGGACGCGCGGAGGCCTCCTCTCCTCCTCCTCAGACGCGGCGGCCTCCTCTCCTCCTCCTCGGTAGGCAGCGAGCGAGCGGAGGCGGCAAATCGAGCGGAGGCGGCGCGTCGGTAGCTGTAGCACAGACTTGTCGGTAGATAGATGGGAGATGGGAGATGACCGTGTGCAGCACAGACTTGTCACAACACTTACCCGTAGCGCACTACGTAAGGGTGCGCTACGGCTAAGTGTCGTGTCAAGTCAAACAAAAGGTTGTCGCCCCATTACTTGACACTAGCACTTGCATATCCCACTGGTTCCGCCCTAGCTATGTAAGCTCACTAAACCTGGAGCACCTAGGTTCGAACCTTGGTGCCCCCATTTTTTGTTTTTATTTTAAAACTACTTTAAAATGTTAAAAAATATCCCAAAAATTATGTAAACTATATAAAATATCTGTTATATATTTTATATGACAAAAATGGTACATATATATCATCAAAAGTGGTACAAAAGTCATTCAAAGTAGAAAGAAATTAAATAATAATGTGTCCATTAATAATATGCCATCCATATGCATCAATACAATCTTTTTTGAGCATGCGTTTTACAATCTTTTTTGAGCTAGCATTTTACAATCTTTTTTCCCTTCTTTGTCGCGGTTGAATAATTTAGCCCTGGCACTTTTATGTTTCTTCGCTCGAACGGGCTACCTTTTTAGGTAAGGTTGTCTTTTTTCTTCTTGTGATGTATGTTTCTTCATCGTAGTCGTCGTCATCTTCAATCTTTGGATCACCGTACTGGTCAAAGTCTTGCTCGTTGGCGACTCCATCCATTCCGATGATGTTTCTTTTTCCTCTCCTCACGACAACACGGCTAGGCTTTGTCTGGTCGGTAATAAAAAAACATTGGTCCACTTTGCTAGCCAGTACCCACGGTTCATTTTTCACGGCGACGTGCGCACCGGCGGCCTTGGATTTGGCCGCTTAGGGTATTAACATGGTTGTGAAACACCGGTCTTCTCTTTCGACGCTCTTGGCCCATCTGACACGGAACATCGGCACCTTTTCTCCATAGTAGTCGAGCTCCCAGATCTCCTCGATCCTTCCGTAAAATCTTTCCTTCACGTTGTCATCGGTGTAGAATTCCGATGTTATGCCTGAGTTCTGATAGTCACGCTTGTTGTCATTTTCCTCCGTGTAGAATGTGTAGCCGTTGATATCATACGCCTGATAGGTCACCAGGTTGTGCATGGGTCCCTGCGACAAGGTGAATATGATGTTTTCCTCCGCAGAATGCGATTGCGGGGGATTATCTAGGAGCATCTTCCTAAACCAACGCGTGAAATCTGAGTTGTGCTCTTTGATTATTTCTCCCTGCATCCTCTATATGCCCCGGTCACTATACTTCTTCTCGATTGACCTTTTGTGCTTTTGTACCCAAGGATCCACCAGTTCTAAATGTTGTAGCGCGACTAGGTTTGCTCTATCAAAGTCTATGCGTCGACAATCGTAGTCTACATGCAGTACGCGACGACCCTCTCGGTGACCCGATCCATCGAGCTTGCCAAGGTGCCTATTGACGGGAAGACCGATAGGGTTCTCGATGCCTAGATAATTCATGCAGAAAGAGATGCACTCTTCGGCCAGAAAGCCCTTGTCTATGCTTCCATCTGGACGGGACCTGTTGTGCACGTATCCTTTGATGTGTCCGTTCATCCTTTCGAACGGCATCATGCTGCGGAGGAACATCGGCCCGAGTTGGATGATATCCTCCACGATATGGACCAGCAGATGCACCATAATGTCGAAGAATGCGGGCGGGAAGTAGATCTCGAGCTCGCATAGTATCACCACGATCTCCTCTTGTAGCCTCCCGAGCTGTTTCACGCCAATTGACTTTCGAGAGACGACGTCGAAAAACTTGCAGAGCCCAAACAATGTTTCTTGGACATACTCGTCCATTATACCTCGTAGTACAACTGGAAGTATCTATGTCATTAGCATGGCACAGTCTTGAGACTTCATCCCACTAAACCTCTGCTTAGCCTCATCTAGGTACCTGCTTATCTTGCCCGCGTAGCCGTAAGGAAATTTGACTCCTAGAAGGCACTTGAAAAACTGTTTGATCTCATCCTGGCTTAGTGTGAAGCACGAAGGGGGGCAGTAATATTCGTTCTTCTTGACCTTTTTACCCTTTCGACGACCTTGTGTCGCCTCCGACTAATGATCATCGTCATCTTCCTGATCATCAGGAGTAGGGCGTCCTCTGTGAAGATCCTTCCGGATGCCCATGAATATCAAGTCGTTCCTTGGTTTAGGACCATCTTTCGTCCTATCTGGCATGTTGATTAGGGTAGCGACTAGACTCTTGCACACGTTCTTCGTGATATGCATGATGTCAAGGCTATGAGGTGTGCGGAGAAACTTCAAGTATGGCAACTCCTAGAAAACAGACCTTGTTTTCCATACCTTTATCAACGGCTTGTTTTGCTGCCTCTTTCGCTTCTTTCCCGGTTTAGGACACTCTTTCCAGTTTTTCAGCAATTCATCCACTTCTTCGCTGCTCCTCCGCTCTGGGATTCCTCGGGTCTCGGATTTTCCATTAAACAGATCTCCACATTTTCTCCATGCATCATTCTTTCCAAGCCACCTTCGGTGCCCCATGAACACGGTTTTCGAAGACCCTGGATCTTTCTCTAGTTGGAGATAGGTCGTGTTATCCATGCACCTAACGCATGCGTAGAATCCTTGGATAACCTGCCCCGAGAAATATCCGCAACCTGGATAGTCTTGCACCGTAGTGACCAACGCGGCTCTCATAGTGAAATAATCTTGTGCGACAGCGTCATACATATTGGCTCCGGATTCCCATAACATGGCTAGCTCCTCTTTCAACAGCCCGAGATATAGATTGATGTCGGTATCAGGTTGTTTTGGCCCTTGAATTAGCATACTCATTTGTATGTACTTATTTTTCATGCACAACCAGGGAGGGAGGTGATACGTCAAAAACGTATCTACTTTCCCGAACACTTTTACTATTATTTCTCCTCTATACTTGTGTGATTTGGATGCAACTAATGTGAACTGACGCTGTTTTCACCAGAATTGCCTTGGTGTCTACTTTTTGTGTAGAAAACCAACTATTAGGAAAAATCCCTGAAAATATGCCAAAAATCCTATTTCACCCGAAGACTCCATGAGCCAGAATACGAGACGGAGAAGAGCCCTGGGGTGGCCACACCACCTGGTGGCGCGGGCCAGGCCAGGACGCGCCAGGGGGTGGTGTGGGACCCCCAGGCACCCTCTCGGCCTCTCTCTTCGCCTATAAGGAGCCTTCTGACCTAAAAACTTCGGGGGGTTCGACGTTTTTCCACGAAAAGTTCCGCTGCGCCGCCGCCACCGAAGGGGAGATTCGGGCGACAGAAAGTCTCTGTTCCGGCACCCTGTCAAGACGGGGAAGTGCCCCCAGAGCCATCTCCATCGATCTCCACCATCATCTTCATCGACCATCCATGTTTCCCCCATCTATGAGTGAGTAATCCCCCGCTGTAGGCTATGGGGATGGTAGGGATTGGATGAGATCGTTCATGTAATGGCATTAGATTGTTAGGGCATGGTGCCTAGTATCTTTTATTAGTGCGTTATGACTTTGGTGCGACTTGTTGTGCTTAATGCTTGTCACTAGGGCCCAAGTGCCATGATTTCAGATCTGAACATGTTATTGATTGATTATGATAGTATTGTTCTTGGTCTTATCTGCAAGTTGTATACACACGTCGTTGTCCGGAACCTATGGCCCCGAAGTGACAGAAATCGGCATAACCGGAAGGGAAAGGCTTTGATGTGAGGATCACATGTGTTCACAGAGTGTTAATGCTTTGCTCCGGTGCTCTATTAAAAGGAGCACCTTAATTGCCGTAGTTCCCTAGAGGCCCCGCTGCAAACGGGCTGGCAGGACAAAAGATGTTGTGCAAGTTCTCATTGCGAGCACGTATGACTATATATGGAACACATGCCTAGGATTGTCTAGTACTTGGATGCTTTATCTTATTTATCTGCAATTGCCCTATGTTCTGATTGCTATGTGAATTGTCTTGTCCATGCAACGCCCGTCCATCCATCCCTATGCCTACCGCACTCGAATCCCATTGTTACTTCTTTTGTTACTACTGTCCTTGCTTTACTACTGCTGCTACTTTACTATTCCTACTACAAAACTGTTGCTACTGATAAACTGCTGTGAGCAAGATTGTTTCCAGGTGCAGCTGAATTGACAACTCAGTTGTCAAGACTGATAAGTATTCTTTGGCTCCCCTTGTGTCGAATCAATAAGTTGGGTTTCACTTCCCTCGAAAATACTACGATACACCCCCTATACTTCTGGGTCATCAAGACTATTTTCTAGCGCCGTTGCCGAGGAGCATAGCTCTATTTATCAATTTCACTTGGATTCTCTATTGTTCGCTGCTACTCATCCATCATGGGTAAGTCTCGTGATGGCAAGGTTCCTATTTTACCATCCACTACAAGAAGAGGTACGGTTCTGAACACCTCTACTGCTCTTGATTCACCATCTGTTTTGAGTAAGTTCCTTACACCACCACATACACATGCTACACACACTGCTACTACTACTGCTGAATCTGAAACTTCTGATACTTATGATGCTGCTTCTACTGTGCTTGATAAAAGTGGTTCATTAGGTCCTTTCCTAGATGCTACGATTGCTAGAACTATAACTGGAAATACCGAAACTCCTAATGAAGGCACTGCCACACCTGTTAGCTCACCTGAGTCTAGTAAGAGTTATGATGCTGAAGAAGATTATGTTGAGATGACTGATGTGTTTATTGAAGAATGTAGGAACACCCATGATAGGAGCGCTGCTAAGAGTCTCCTTGAGAGGCGTACTATTAGACCCAAATTATCTCCTGCTGCTAAGTTTGCTGCTTCTGCCATAAACATTATAGATGAAGATTATGATTTCTCTCTCGATCTATCTTACATAGCTATTGTCGAGAAAGAACCTTTTTGTGGGACTAAGAATGAAAGTGCGGTAGCACATATGAATGAACTTTCTACCATGAGTGGCTTGTTTTCTGATGATATTAAGATGCGTACTTACTTTGTTGCTAAGATTTTTCCCTTTTCACTGAAAGGAGAAGCTAAAACTTGGTTTAGTAATTTACCTCCTGCATCTATTGATAGCCCTGAGTGCTTGATTAGTACTTTCCTGCAGAAATATTTTCCTCCCAGTGCTAGACATGCTGTTTTGCAGGAACTTTTTGATTTTAAACAGGGAGAAAAAGAGGTATTGCCTGAATCTTGGGCAAGGTTTTGTGTTTTGATTCATGCAAAGGCTGGAAGCCCATTACCTAAGAATGAACTACTTTATATATTTTATAATGGACTAACTGAAGAATCTAGGACATACCTAGATAGTTGTGCTGATTGTGTTTTCAGGAATAGGACTCCCAAGGAAGCTGAGGAATTAATGGCTAAAATAAGCAAGAATTATGAAGATTGGACTCCTCCTAAACAAGTTACACCTGAAGTAATTGTGTCTGAACCATCTATTCCTGTGCCTATTCCAACACCAAAGAAGAGGGGAGTTATTGAATTAAATGATGAAGTGATGAAGGAAGCTAAGAAATATCTTAAGGAGAAGGGAATTAAAGCTACATATGTCAAGAATTTACCTCCTATAGAAGAATTATGTAAGCCTATTCCCTACTCACCCACTATTGAGGTACACTCTCTCCAACACTTTGATGAAGTTGATATCCCTTACTTGAAACCTCCTGATCAATGCTTAGAAGAATTTGATATCTTTATTGTTAAGCAAGATAACTTTAATAAAAGGGTGCAAAATCATCTAATGGAAAACACTAGAGCTATTGTTGAGTTAAAAGATATTGTGGAAAGAACCTCTAATGATGTTAAAATGATTGTTAAACACTTTCGAATGGTTCAAACTCAAATAGATCAACTCGTTAAAGTGCAAAACGACTTGCTAGTTAATGCTGCTAAATAAAAACATGCTTATGAAATTAGAACTAGAAGTGGTGCTGCTACCCAGGATCCTCTATATCCTGGGGGGCATCCCAAAAGAATTGAGCAGGATTCTCAACAAGCTAAAAATAGTGGTTCTACTCGTAAGAAAAGGAAAAAGAAACATAAAACTGTTGTAGAACCCTCTGAACCTGCTATAGATCCTAATATTATATCTATCTCTGATGCTGAAACTGAAAGTGGTAATGAAGAAAATGAAGTGCCTAATGAAGGAAAAGTTGAAGAAGAACCTGAAAACCACACTAAGACTACTAAATACACCAAAGAAGATTTTATTGCTAAGAAACATGGTAGTGAAAGAGAACCTTGGGTCCAAAAACCTATGCCTTTCCCTGATAAGAAACACAAGTCAAAGGAAGATGAACACTATAATAAGTTTTGTGAGTGGATGAAGCCTTTATTCTTGCAAATTCCTTTGACTGATGCTATTAAATTGCCTCCTTACTCAAAGTATATGAAGGACATTGTCTCGAATAAAAGGAAGATCCCTAATGAAGAAATCTCTACTTTGCTTGCTAATTATTCTTTCAATGGTAAGGTTCCTAAGAAACTTGGAGACCTAGGGATTCCAACTATCCCTTGCTCTATTAAGAACAGTTATGTTAGAACTGTTTTGTGTGATTTGGGAGCTGGAGTTAGTGTTATGCCTTTTTCTCTCTATAAGAGGCTTCAACTTGAAAAATTAATACCAACTGATATATCTTTGCAAATGGCTGATAAATCTACCACCATTCCTGTGGGTATATGTGAGGATGTACCTGTTCAGGTGGCTCACAATTGCTTGATATTAACTGATTTTGTTGTGCTTGAAATGCCTGAAGATGATAATATGTCTATTATTCTTGGGAGACCTTTTCTTAATACTACAGGAGCTGTTATTAATTATAATCAAGGAAAAGTGACCTTCAATGTTAATGACAAGGAACATACTGTCTATTTCCCCAGGAAGATTGAAAGGAGTTATGGTTTAAATTCAATTGAACATGTTGAAGGCATTAAAGTTGGAGAAATATATTGTCCCATACCAAAAGAAAAATTTGAAACTATTATGATTGGGACCATTTCTATCAAGGTTGAGGTAACATAATCATTAGTGGAGTACAAAGTTTTGTCTCATATGCAATTGTTTTGGTTGCAAGACTTGATCAACCTTGCTAACAAAAGGATTCCATTGAACAAACCAATGTTTTCATTATGATTATCCCCGTTTATTTCTATCCTTTGCATTTTAGTTTTTGCTTTCGCTTAGTTTTCTTTTTGTTGTTAGTTGCTTGCATGCTAGAACGTCTGTAGTTCTAGCCTTGTTTTGTCCTTGCATCATGTTTCCAAAAAGAAAAAAAATCTGTCTGTCAAAAAAATCATTCTTTTATTTCTGAAAATTGCCCAAAAATAAAGTGTCTCGAAAAATTCCAGAAAAATCATATTAAATTTTTACGTGAAAAAAGGGATAGAGGAGTACCTGGTAGGTACCAGGGGGGCCCACCAGGCAGGCACACCATGTGGTGGCGTGGCCAGCCCTGGGTGGCGCCATGCCCTGATGTGGGCCACCCCTGGCCCCCCACTACCTCTCTCTCCTGCCACTTTCTTCTCTCTCCCGAGTAAGCTCCAGTTCATAGCTCAAAATCGCGTTCTTTCTGTGCTTGCTCTCGATTTCTTTGATCTCCTTGCTCGGCCCATCTTTCTTGCTGAAATTTGGAGCAATTGTTCCTTGGTATGTGACTCCTCCCCTTACCCAAGTAGATTTGTGTTTAGTGGATTGTATGTTGAGTATTTTTCTGCTGTACGGTGACTGGTTGAGAGCTTGTAAGCTTGTTTGATGCTTAGAGATATAGTTTTGATGCATGTTTAGGCCTCTTGCAAGTCCCTATGAGTAGAATCCTTCATTATATTTACTTTGCAATCACTTGTTCAATAGGTGTTTAAATTTCAGAATACCAAGCATGAACAACCACACTTTTGGAGAGATATTTGAGAGTGATGCACCTAGGAGGTCGAGGCCCTCAAGAACAACCTCTCAAGATAGGCCATCATACAATGAAGACCTCATTGCAACACGCATTGGTAGTGAAAGGGATGATGGGGATGCTCACCCATCCTCTTTTCCTTGTTTTACTTTCTTGCAAGCTGCGGGTATTCTTGATGATTTCTTGCTACTGATTGAGAGGGTTGGCTTGACCTCTTATATGCAAGATGAGAGTGCACAATACGCTATGCTCACCAAAACTTTTGTTGAGAGTTTCTCATTTACTAACACATCCTATCATTCTACTATCTCTTTTAAAATTTATGGCATGCCTTTCACCATGCCTTTGGAGAGATTTTGTAGTATTGTAGGTGTGCGTATGACAGGGACCGTGAAGAAAATTCAAGGGCGACCCGCTGATTTGCTGGAGCTATACCGAGGGGTGACCAATGATGATGACCGCGTGGCGCAGCGCGGAAAGATAAGAAATATCCAACTCCCTACTCTTAGATACTTTGCATACTATCTTGCCACTAGTGTATTGGGTAGGGAGAACACTAGTAATATCTCCAACTATCACTTAGCTTTCCTTGCTGCTGCGCTCGACAATTATACTCGGTACAATCTTGGCTCTCTTATTGCTCGCCGCCTAGCTGCTAGGGAGGCTATCTATGGGGGCATCGTTGCTTCGCGTATAGTCGATGCTTTAGATCTTTCGGTGGCTCCTGATGATGTTATGCTGGCACCATAGAGGCTCGACCTTGTTGCCATGAAAACTCATCACTTTGTCACTTCTACCTCCGATTTGAACAATCTAGTATATAGGATGCTTTTCACTGACGGGGATGAAAGGGAGATCCTTTTGCCACAGCCTGCTTTGTTCAGTGTTGACAGGAGACCATGGTCGCGCTCCAAGGAGGAGCTAGACGAGCAGCTTCGCTTGTTGGGTTTCCACGAGCAGCACCAGGAGGATGTGCCCTCCTATGATTACTCCGCACATTACGGAGGGGCGTACTCGGGCTCGCACCAGTACGAGGGTACCTCCTCATCGTACCCCGGTGACACTTCATCTTGGCCAGCCTGGGGCTGATACCCACTTAGGCCAAAAGCCTAAGCTTGGGGTGAGGTATGCTGACACCGCACTCATCTCCATATCATGTTGCGTCGGTACTTTGTATATTCATGTTTTTGTTCTCTTTTTAGTTTTCGTTCTTCTTTGCTTTTGCTTTCTAAAAACACAAAAAGACCAAAAATATTGATGTTGTTCCTCTTTGGTTTGCTTCTTCTTTTTGCCTTGTTTTGCTTTTTTCCCTTTTTGCTTTGTTTGAACTATTTGAAAAACCCAAAAAGATTTTGCTTTGCTTGTTTTTCTCTTTTGGTTCTTGCTTAAAAATCGAAAACACCAAAAATATTTGTCGTTCTTCTTTGGTTTTTGCGAGTTGGCTACAGGGTTTGGCAGTTCTCAGTGGATTATTGGTTTCATATTATTATTCAAGCCACACAAGTGAAGAGCAATAATGAGGATCAATGACAACTTGAGGCATGGTAAGAGGCTGGTAACGAACTCTATTTGTCTTCATTTTTGTACATATACTCATCATTGTGAGCTTGCTTAGTCCGTTCATGTAGAGTGTATGTTTTCTTTGGATGCTTAGTAGTTCTTGCTTTCTTGTGATTAGCTCCAGCTCGCTAATAGTTTGTAGCATGTTTCATGAATGTTTGCTTGCATTACTCTATTCATAAATTGGTATGACACTGTGGTATCCTCCTCTGAATGTTTCATTTGATTGACTTGGCACATGCTCACGCATGCACATGACTGTAATAATCAGTTAAGCCTTGATGAATTATTTTGCCTTGAGGATCTTGAATCACTTTCATGCCATAGGTAGTCTTGTTTTGTTGTAAGCATGATAACGATAGCTATTGCTCTCTCGTTTGTCGCTCCCTTACTATTGCTAGCCTTCACTTCCACTGAGTGTTTTACTCATGTCTCCAACTCCCTAAACCAAACATTTCCAAAGTGTCCACCATACCTACCCATTAGCATCATTTGCTACTTCCGTGCATATTCAATATGCCTTGTTTTCTTCCGAATAAAATGTTTGCTTGTTATGGGAAAATTAGTTAGTAAAGCTCTCACGAACTTGATGGCACACTTTATTTCCTGCACTTAATAAACCTGAACCATTGTGAACTCTCCATGAAAGTTATATGCTTGCAAATTATAGGCTGGGGATTAGCAGAACCGTGCTGTCACGGGGAACGCTTTCAACACTTGTAAATATATACCGAGTTGATACCTTGCTCTTTTGTTTGCGGATGTCGTCGGTGTGAAATAAAAGGGTAGCTTGTAAGTCCATGGAGTTTTGTATGTGTGTTAGAGAAACGCCTGGGCCGCTGGTCTAATCCATGCTGACATGGTGGAAACCTGCAGCGTAACCATAATGATATCTATGAAGCATTCTTCTTATAAAAAGAGAGAGAGAGCTATTGAGAAAAAGAAAAAAAGAGTTATATGAAAAGAGGAAAGAGAGAAAAAAGCACCATTTTTCCATGGTAAATAAGAAGATTGCTGAGATACTCATTGTCTGCTTGCCTTGTCATTTTGATATGGGGATTCTTCCGTATCATCGGGCAAGGGGTACCCCGTTGGCGGTTCTCAATGATACGCGCATACTTACAATGATAAGAACTTACCGGTAACTAAAGTTGAGTAGCATGAGGAGCGGCCCTCGTACTCAAGGGACTTGGGATTTCTGGTTTATAGTCTGTCAAGCATATAACTCAGATTGGACCTCACTTTCACCTTAACCATATTAAAGATGCTTATGATAGGGGCAATGAGAGCACAAAGCTAACGAGTACCATACTTTCAGCATTTGGAAGCCTTTCAAAATTATTCAAAACCTTTTTCTTCTACTTGTTGAGTCTCCATATATTCTTTGGGCACCTTCTTGAGAGCATAGTTTTCATTCTTTGTGTTTGTTCCATTACTTGATTATTTGTGTTATGACTTTGATGCTTGTATCTTTGATATCTTTACTTCTAGTCATCACTTGAACTTCAGAGGTGCCTTGGCATTCATAATCAAAGGCAAGCGAGATACCACTCTATCATACCTTTTTATGATCATTGTAATGTTGCTTATGTTTATGCTTCATGCTACTTATTATTCTTGAGTTGGAATCTCCTCATATCTTGCAAAGACTATTAAGTAGACTTAGTTGCATACTCTTTATTATGAATTGTCTAAGTAGTTGATCACATTGCTAAGAATATTTACATCATATGAAGCAAATGTGTTCGTGAAAGTTCTTTTATCGCACTCAGTTTTCAACTGAATTGCTTTAGGACAAGCAATAAGCTAAGCTTGGGGGGAGTTGATACGTCCAAAACGTATCTACTTTCCCGAACACTTTTGCTATTGTTTCTCCTCTATACTTGTATGATTTGGATGCAACTAATGCGAACTGATGCTGTTTTCAGCAGAATTTCCTTGGTGTCTACTTTTTGTGCAGAAAATCAACTATCAGGAAAAATCCAGGAAAATATGCCAAAAATCCTATTTCACCCGAAGACTCTAGGAGCCAGAATACGAGACGGAGAAGAGCCCTGGGGTGGCCACACCACCTAGTGGCGCGGGCCAGGCCAGGCCGCGCCAGGGGTGGTGTGGGCCCCCCAGGCACCCCCTCGGCCTCTCTCTTCGCCTATAAGGAGCCTTCTGACCTAAAAACTTCGGGGGGTTCGACGTTTTTCCACGAAAAGTTCCGCTGCGCCGCCGCCACCAAAGGGGAGATTCGGGGGACAGAAAGTCTATGTTCCGGCACCCTACCGGGACGGGGAAGTGCCCCCGGAGCCATCTCCATCGATATCCACCATCATCTTCATCGACCATCCATGTTTCCCCCATCTATGAGTGAGTAATCCCCCGTTGTAGGCTATGGGAATGGTAGGGATTGGATGAGATCGTTCATGTAATGGCATTAGATTGTTAGGGCATGGTGCCTAGTATCTTTTATTAGTGCTTTATGACTTTGTTGCGACTTGTTGTGCTTAATGCTTGTCACTAGGGCCCGAGTGCCATGATTTCAGATCTGAACATGTTATTGATTCATTATGATAGTATTGTTCTTGGTCTTATCTGCAAGTTGTATACACACGTCGTTGTCCGGAACCTATGGCCCCGAAGTGACAGAAATCAGGATAACCAGAAGGGAAAGGCTTTGATGTGAGGATCACATGTGTTCACGGAGTGTTAATGCTTAATTGCCAGTAGTTCCCTAGAGGCCCCGCTGCAAATGGGCTGGCAGGACAAAAGATGTTGTGCAAGTTCTCATTGCGAGCACGTATGACTATATATGGAACACATGCCTAGGATTGTCTAGTACTTGGATACTTTATCTTATTTATCTGCAATTGCCCTATGTTCTGATTGCTATGTGAATTGTCTTGTCCATGCAACGCCCGTCCATCCATCCCTATGCCTACCGCACTCGAATCCCACTGTTACTGCTTTTGTTACTACTGTCCTTGCTTTACTACTGCTCCTACTTTACTATTCCTACTACAAAACTGTTGCTACTGATAAACTATTGTGAGCAAGATTGTTTCCAGGTGCAGCTGAATTGATAACTCAGTTGTTAAGACTGATAAGTATTCTTTGGCTCCCCTTGTGTCGAATCAATAAGTTGGGTTTCACTTTCCTCGAAAATACTGCGATACACCCCCTATACTTGTGGGTCATCAGGAGGTTGTACATCCATATAAACACGGGCCAAGTGCTGTGCGTGCTGCTCTGGCTACCAAACAGATTGAGTCCATCGGTGCTTGCACGTAGACTGATGTTTCTCGAATCTCCACCGAATTCTGGGAATTCGAGGTCTAATGCTTTCCGCTGGCTACCATCTGAAGGGTGCGTCAGCAGCTCGTCCTTTTCAGGGTCATCGTCATCTGCTGGGTTCTTTCTTTCCGCATGCCAGCGCATGAGATTTGCTTCCTTAGGGTCTGCGAAATAGCGCTGCAGACGAGGAGTGATAGGAAAGTACCATACCACTTTTCGAGGAGCTTTCTTCCCTTTCTTGTATCGACTAACGCCGCACACCGGGCATGTGGTTTTATCCGCGTCCTTGCCCCGATAAATGATGCAATCGTTGATGCAGACGTGGTATCTAATGTGCGGTAGATCAAGAGGACACACGATTTTCTTGCCGTCCTCGATACTAGTTGGACACGTGTTCCCCTCCAGGAGATGATCGTGCCAGAATGCCATCATATCGTCGAAGCTTGCGTCGGTCCATTTATGTTTTGCCTTCATATCCATAGCCTTGAGCGTTACATTCAACCGGGTATCATCGGGCTTGCATCCTTCATACAATGGAGTAACTGCGTCTTTCTCAAGTTGCGCAAGCTTGGCTTTCTCTCTAGCGGCAGCCATGGCGTTACTCGTCTGCTTGAGAAGCAGTTCTTGAACATAAGGGTCCCGCACCCAGCCTGACATTGTTCCATCGTCTGCTATGGCATCTAGATCATCATCATCCTGGTCTGCTTCCGCACCTTCACCATCTCCAGGAGACTCTTATTCATCTCGCCCATCCTTGCCGTGATCATGATTATGTTGCCCGCCTTCCTCATTTTCTGCCGCCCCATTTACGGCCTCATCGTCTTCGTCATCACTTATCCACCAAGTGTAGCCATCCATGAAACCATGGCGGAGCAGGTGCGCCTGCAGATTTCCGGAATCTGGGTCGATCAACCAATTGAGTTTGCATCTTCTGCACGGACATCTTATCTCCGTCATGTTATTTCGTATCATGTCGGCCGTCGCACATTTCAAAAATCTAGCCACAATGCCTTCGCTCATTATGCGGACCATGGTTGCATGCGCGGTGTACACGGTAGAATTAGAAGTTTATTACAACCACAGAACCAATGCATACATGCAATGGTCGATGGAAAATTTTGGCATGACCTATCCTAAAATTCGGACCTTTGCGACATGCCAAAGTCTTGCCAAAATGGAAATAAATCAACATTTTGGCAAAACAATGCCAATATATGAGGGAGCATGCATGCATGCTCTCCAAACACATGAGAGCATCGATCCTCTCCATAGATATGCAACCATATCATCCATACACATAAACACATCCCTCTTACATAGACACCTTACCGAGACGAGAGACCGCGAGAAGATCTCGAAGGAGAGGTGAGAGACCGAGAGATGGTGGCCAGAAGGAGAGCCTTCCTCTATTATGTATGTAGCATCCAAGGTAAGTTTTACAAGCTACAAATGGTGAAAGAGTGGAGAAATTGAGGTGGTAAGGAGGAGGGGGGCGAGATCTAAAGAGGAAGAAGGAGGGGAAAGTGAAGTGGGAGATGGTGGATCTAGACAATGTGCAAAAGGCTATCTGCCAAAATGTAGCAGGTAGCACGCACATCCGTGGATCACGTGGCGTGGTGCGCCATAGGCATAACGAACAGCCATGGCGCACATACCACCCGTGCGCCACATAATTGTTTTCCCAGTTGCACAGCAGTGCGACCCGATTTGACCTGTAACGCATGGTGCGCAAGTGCGCCACAACTACCGGTCACACTCAAAGCGCACTAGCCGTAGGTGCGCTACGGCTATATGGTATACGGACGGCAGTGCCCTGGCCCACACACATCCGTGGCGCACCGCGCATATGTGTGCCACGCTTGCTGCAGTTACACGTAGGGCACCTCTATGCAGTGCGCCACGCCTATTTTAGCTGTGGGGCACCACTGGCACGTGCGCCACAGATGTGCGTATTACCTATAGCCGTTTTCCTAGTAGTGACACGTGTATTGATGTTTCCACTCAATACAGTTATAGCATGATATAAAACTTAATCATAAACTATATGAAATATGATAATAGTCCTTACTACTATTTGTCTCTAGGGCATATTTCCAACAATGTACGGAATATTTTTTCTCTAAGATCAGTAGATGATCCATTATAGATTCTAGTCTTGTAATGCAAGATACCTGATTGCAGGGTATAATGGTGGTGACTATCCAGGTCAAGAGTTAGGTCTTGCAGTAATTTGGTGCAAGTAGCATCCATTGCTGACTTTAGATAACCAAGTAGGTATTATTACCGTGAGTGTGTTACTGCTGAGTGGTTCTTGTCCATATTCCTTGTCCTAGAACTTGCGAGAGAGGGCATCTGCAACTGAGTTATCCTTTCCTTTCTTGTATTCCATTTTATAGTCAAATTCCAGCTGCTTGAGCATCCGTTTCTGTTGAATTCCCTCAAGCTGTCTTTGTCTACTCAAGTATTTTAGGGCCTACTGATCTGTTCTAATGATTACTTTATTTCCGAGGAAGTAATGACGCCATTTCTTGAGTGCATGGAGTATGGCAATTGCTTCTTTTTCATAGATTGATTGTGCTGCAGCTTTTGGACCAAAGCATTGGCTATAGATAGCAATAGGTCTGCCCTCCTGCATTAGGACTTCTCCCATACCCGATCAACAAGCATATGTATCTAGTATGAATGGATTCGAAAATTTTGGTAGGCTGAGTAATGGAGGTGTTGACATTACTTGCTTCGGTTGAATGAAAGTATCTTCTTGATCTGGTCCCCATTGAAAGTTGTCCTTCTTGAGAGATGTGTACAAAGGTTGGCAGATTGCAGCATATCCTTTGATAAATCTACGGTAGTAGCATGTCAAGCCTAAGAAGCCTCGGAGTTTTTTGATTGTAGTTGGGGTCTTCCAATTAGTGATATCCATTATCTTGGATGGGTCAGTAGACACACCTTTGGTAGAAATGATGTGACCCAAGTAATCTACCTGGGATTTTCCAAACATGCACTTGCTGAGCTTGGCCTTTAGTTAGTGTTGTTTGAGGATGGTCAACATTGTGGTCAAATGCTTTTTGTGTTGAGTTTCATCAGAGTTGTAGACGAGAATGTCATCAAAGAGGACCAGAACAAATTTCCTGAGGTGTGCAACAAATATGGTATTCATTAATTGTTGAAAGGAGGCTGGGGCATTACATAGGCCAAAGGGCATTGTAGTGTATTCATAATGTCCCAGGTGAGTGGAAAATGTTGTTTTAGGGATATCCTTAGCGTTCATCCTTATCTGATGGTAACCTGATCGCATGTCCAATTTAGAGAATACTATGGCTCCATACAACTCATCCAACAGATCTTCAATCACTGGAATTGGAAACTTGTTCTTTATTGTTAGGTCATTCAAGCTTCTGAAGTCAGCACAGAGGCGCCAAGATCGATCATTCTTGCGCACGAGAATCACAGGTGATGAAAAGGGACTGTTACTCTATTGAATTTCACCTTTTTTTCAAGATCTCCTTGATTATTGCCTCAATAGTATCCTTTTGGGTATGAGACATTCTATAGGGTCGATTGTTGGGTGGTTTAGCATCAGGTAGTAGGGGTATACTATGATCAACAACTCTGTGTGGTGGGCGTTCCACTGGATCTAAGAAAATGTCAGCAAAATCTTTGATAATGGTGTGTAAACTAACAGGGATCTCCTTGAGAATTGCTTCCTGTTCTGACTCTCTATTATCTGATGTGTAGTATAAGAAGTAAGTTGTGGCTTCCTCAGAGAGTAGTTCAGCACATTCTTGAGTAGATATGAGGATCTTGTCCTTGGGGATGAGGTGATCTTCAAAAGTATGGTTGTGACCCTCTTGGCCTATTGTTAGGGTTCTGTCTATGAAATCAAAGGTCACTGGATTATGTAAGGTAAACCAGTTGACCCCCAGGATAACATTAGATCCTTTGAGTGGAAAGATTCTGAAGTCAGCTCTAAAGGTGTGCCTTTGTATTTGGAAGGAGCAGTTGTATGCAATTCCTTCAGATTTGAGTTCACCTCCACCAGGTACTTTGACAATTCTCAAAGGGGCAGGTGTTATCAGAATCTTGTGAGCTTGGAAAAATTCTTGATCCAGGAATGTGTTTGTGCTTCCAGTATCTGCTAGAGAAATGGCTTGTCCCTCAGCTAGAGTTAACAGCAAGGATATGGTGGAATCACTGGGTGAACCAGTATATGCTGCTTGAGAAATCTGCGTCAAGTTTGCTGCATCAGCTTGGTTTTCCACTGGTACAATTGGTTCAGGATGTGCTATTTCTGGAGCTAGTGCTTCTTCATCAGAGTTGTCCTGCCTGAGTAACATGTTGAGAGCTCATTGCATACCAGGGCAGCAATGCCCTACTGTCCAATTATCAGGACAATACCAGCAGATACGAGGACCACGAGGATGAACTCCATCATTTCTGTTTCTATTTTCCCTGTTCTAGGCTAGCCTTTGACCCGGAAAATTTGGTGGTCTATGTTGAGCTGTTGCATTGGAGATCAATGATTTTTCATAATGTCGGGCGTACCAGTAGGCTGACAGAAGTGTGCTAGGCTTCTGACATTGCACTATATGTTTGATCGTGTCCTTGAGTCCACTAATGAAGCGATCGATGAAGAAATCAGCAGGGAGGTAATCACGTCCACGCTTCATCAGAGTAATCCAAGGCTCATATGCATTAATGTAACTATCAACTATGGTTGACCGTCAGAGATGTTGTAACTTCTCCATAGGGTCAGCATTGTTGTTATCAGGGAAGCGTTCCACAAGAACCCGACATAATTCTGACCACGTGATCCTGTGCATATCTAGCCTGACACTTCTCAGCCATGTTTTTGCTTGTCCTCGCACGTGTGCTAAACCCCATTTGACGCGTTGGTCTTCAGTAATGCCCACCAGGGTGAATAAATCTTCACACTCGAGGAACCAAGCACGAGGATCATCTCCATGGAAGGGTGGGAGCTCAATATGGGGTGTACGCATCTGTGGTTCGTTTTGGTTTGTTTGGTTGTGATTATTGTGGAAACGGTTTGGTTCTTGGTCAGTGTGTATGGTGTTGGGTGATATTGTGGTTTGTCCCTGGGGTAGTGTCATAGGGGGAATTGTACTAGTGTAGGGCGAGGTTTGATATTTTTGTTGGGTTTGTTGGTTGTATTGCTACAGCTGGAATGGTGGGTGGTGGTTTGCTTGACATTGTGGCTGGGGTTGGCAGTAGGTTGGTTGTGGGGGTTGATATGGATTGTAATTTGGGTTGTAATTGTTTGGTTGTGTGTAGTAATGTGGTTGGGCTACAGGATTTGTGTACTGGGTAATGTGGTGGCCGGCTGATGAAGCGGTGGTGGTGGTGGTAGTTGGCTCAGTGTAAGTGGTGACTTTGATATTTTGTCAAACAGGTTGGGGGTTTGGTGGGATGGGTAGTTGATCCGGAGCAAATTTCCCTAAATTCGGTGGAAAAGATGTCTTCTTGGGTGCTGGGGATGTGGGGGCTTTGGTGGAAGTTTCAGGGATTGGGGATAGCACTATGTTGGTACGGGGTGGTGGTGTGACGAAGGGCGGGCCAGAGGTAGGGGTGGGGTTGGGATTCCATTCATACCTGCCGGTGGTGCCAGGCGGTTCAGGATACTTTGCATCGACGCCATCATCATGGTCATCTTCTGCATCTGCTCTTCCATGGATGTGAGGGCGACCTTGGTCTCCACTTGGTGATGTTGCGGGTGACGGCCCACCGAGCGCGAGTCTCATTCGGCCTGCTACTGGGCGCGAACCGCTACAAGTTCCGCGTCCGTGGATGAAGCGGAGCGGAGCACCGGATCAGTATGACGCCGCTCGCGTGATGACGAGCAAGATCTGGCCGATGATCACGACGAGGACATGGTGAGAGAGGGATTTTACACTCAGATCAAGAGGGCATCTGGAAACCTCGAGTTTGGGGAAGGGGAGGGTGGGAAAACACCGCCGGTGCAGAGAAGCAGAGAATCGTAGGCTCTAGATACCACTTGTCAGGGCTCCATTGAGCTCCATGACGATGGCCTTGCGAGGAGAGGGGGAGTTGGTGGAGCACACGAGGCTCAGAGCTACTACTACTTGCAGGAAAAGAAAGGAACAGGAAGATAAAATTAGGGTTTTCTATTGCTTGATCCACCCATCCACCGCACCTACCCTTTATGACACAAGGCAGGCTCAAGCTTTAGTTCATTACAACTTTAATAAACTCTTTATGGAGTTTAGCATAAATAGTAAGACTGAAGACAAAATCATTACAAGTTGCTAGATCATCACTGATGGAGGCCTGACATGATGCTATATAAGAACAATAGAAGAACCAACTGAACTAAGAAGAAAACACCCAATACTATCAGTCTTACTAATTCATGCAATTCATGCGGAAAGTTTGAAGCTGCATATTCCTGGAGCACATCAGCAGCAGCATCTAGTCGACGACCAAAGCTCATCGTCCAGTTGCTGATAATATTCATGGCCGAAGGACAGCCATCCCGAGCTCTAGTGTCGGCTTCGTGTTGGTGCCAACTCCTCTTCCTCCAGGCCGATGAGCCAACTAGGAGGATCTTCACGCGCTCTGTGGTGGTGTCCATCGTCTCGTAGTCTCCAAGTGGTGTCGTCCGTAGCGACGGCGCAGAAGACCGTGGCGGAGTGCTCATCATCGATGGTCAAGAAGGATCTGATTGTGTTTCTAGATTTTCTTGCAAGGTCCTTTGTGTAAATTATGAGGCTTTTAGGTAAAATGCAATCTTCAAATTCTAGTTTTCTAGGACAAGTGATGTTCATGGGCCTCTTTATAAAATTGTACCCACCATTTATTAATTGCAATTTCTAGGCCTCTCGGGGCTTTTTACGTTCAAAAAAATTATCAATTTGTGCAGCTAGAAGAGGAAAAGTAACGAAAGAGAAAGAAAAACAGAAATAGATGGTAGTTTGTTCTTACCTTGTACTAGCTATTTCTAGGAACTTGTAGCCATGAAACATAGGCCTACAAGCGATTGGTTGGAGTGATATTTTTTGGGACCGTAAAAATTACTTAGTGGTAAGCAAAATTTGGGGCCCTAATTTTCTGGGAGCCCTCTACAGGTGCACACTCTGAACATGCTTGCCATACGGGCCTGGGCCGATGACATCTTCCTCATGTATGGTGAGGCCTTCTCCTCCATTTTTTTTCATCAAGGCCTATATTCTGATGAGTTCTAAAATGGATCTGACGTATTTTTTCTTGATGGTTTATCCACGATTGTGATAACATGTATATATTGAGAGTACGTCTATGATTCACCCAAAAAGTAGCCCATATATTGCATATTTGTTTTGTATAGGTAGCAATAGGGTACTGTTCTAAAAAAATTGTGATTTATTTAGTTGTATTGATGCAAGACGGTCCTCATTTTTTCATATGGTTTGAGCAATACTCAGTAGATAGATTTTGATCATGGATAGGATTACCTGGTGCTAAATCCATAGTTTGGCCTTGCAAACTATCATAGCATTGCGCCCACCACCTGTTTGTTGAAATGATATAATCTTCTGGTATATCCGACATCCTTTGTTCTGACCACGGATTCAAATCGTGTGAGATCTCTACTCATCACTTACTCTTACCAATTTACGGGGCTAATCCCCACAAGGTTTTTCTTTGCATACATCTAACGTTGCATGACTTAAATCAATTTTCCTCTTTCATTGTCTGCCATGTCCAAGAGAAGAGAAGTGATGTATGGATTCCATGCCAAGCTATTAGCATGTAGAAGAAATGGCCGTGGAAACAAATATAGATGAGTTCCGGTATTTTATAGCCTCATGATCTGTCTTCCCATTATATCGATGCACATTCAATGCCTCTTTTGATTCGAATTAAATAGTCATTAGGATTCACGGTGAATGGATGGATAGCTTTTAGTTGTCAAGTCATCTCTGTTTAATAGACTATGCATAGGAATGTATTCGGTTGACAATTGATGACAGCGCCACTTCCAGCAGTATCTCATAGATTTATAGAACAACACTATACTTCGTGGTTTATAGCTTTCTATATGTATAATTGCTGTCAAAATATGAAGGAACATGATCTCATCGTGAATATTCCATACATGGTCTTAATAAATATCACGGGCAACGATAAGTTCATACCATATTATCATTGCTATGAACGAATCCACTAGCTACTAGGCTTTATTGAAGCCACGGGATAGCAGGGAAAAGAACAGCTAACTAAATAGATATAAAATCCAGGTAAACTCTCACCTTAGAATGAATAGATGCATTGATTACTATCAGTCTGGCGGCATCCCGTTCCAGCTTCGATCCAATGGGCTCTTGCAGCTAGATTGTTAGTATGCACATGCCCTAATTCAATGCTACAAAGGTTGCAATTACAGTAAAAAAGGTTGCAAGGGTTCACTGACAGAAAGATAACGATATATCATGGTGGTTTGTCAAGAAGAAGATCATAACACAAAACTTTACACAACTACAGATCTTGAATTGTTATAGAGGTTAATATATGAGAATATGCCAGAACACACTATACAAATGGAATTGATGTAAGCATGAAATAGAACTGCTAATACTAAATACTCCACAACTAGGTGTTGAATTTTTCCTTATATTCTGTTTCAGAACATATGTGATCAAGTATGAAGATGGTGGACACTGATTGTACGATGTGATTTGTGAACCAATAATTAAACATGTAGTCAGTATAACCTACCAGCTACAAAAGAAGGAATACTGCAAGTGATGCCTATCTAAGTTCAAACACCCTTAGATCCTCTTAAGAGCAATTTATGTGTTTATTCAAACAAATAGTTGGTAGAAGAGTGGTTACGTAAGCATTAAGTATAATTTTTTGGGTATGCTTATTACTGTTGTTTCTCGTGGATTGTTGAAGAGACAGCCTTTCCTTTACCTATTGTTTTTAATATTGTGCAATTTACTCTTTTTCTTGATATTTGGATTCTATCTGAGGGTTTCTTTGGTTATGTCCTACAGTAAAAATGTATAAGAGTTAGAATATGTTCCAGTTTTCACCATCATGAAGTACCACTAGGAGTATAGAATCTGCTAGAACTAAAAGCTTAGGCTACTCCCCTGTTATTTTCTTTCAATCAAATGTTAGATTTTTGTAATGTGTGGCAAAACGAATAGTATTATCATATACCCTCACTCGATCAAAATATATAGACGTGTAGTGCCAATATAAATCCACCATTTTGGAAGGAATAAAACTCTCTAAGTAGATCACAATACATTTTACCTATAGTTGGCTATTGCATTTCACAGTTTTATATAAGGGACAATTGTTTCCTGAATTTAACATGCTTATATTCCTAATTTTATTAGTTACTCTTAAGTGGAGGTTTATTATATATTTGTGTGTTGGAATGTAAGTCTGAAATTTCTTTGGTTTGATGGGTTACTTGTAAATAGCTTCCAACATTTACACAGATAGACTGAGTTGAAAATTCTCCAGATTGTCTCATTTTTCTATTCCATAATACACAATTCATCTATTCTAAACTTATATTGCTCTTAGCATTCCTTTATTATAGGTAGTTACTCGTGATAACATGCAAATATATCTAATTATTTGGTGGTACTATCAGATTTCCTTGATTTTGCAGTCTTCTTGATTCATTCAAGACTCTTTGTTCATATAAACTCTAATCTATCCAATGTTATTCTTTTACTCATGCCATTTTGCAAATGGCTCCTTTCTTAATTCTAATTCAGGTGAATTATTCTCCTCCTCAGGTTATCCCCATGAGACACGTTCTCGGCAATTGTACGTTCTCGAAAAATAATGTGGATCACCTGATAGGGCTGGTTTTTTATTGCATTCAATTATTCTGTAATATTCTTGTGGAAAGGAAGGAATGAAAATATTATGTTATCTTTATTATTATTTTAGAAGATTAGAGTTGCATGCTTTTTATATCATATATTGTGGCATAGCTTTGCTTAATTCTCATTCTAGCGAATTTATGGTTTCTTGTTATATATTACTACTGAAAGAACATAGATGCCACCTAGAGAAGGGTTGAATAGGAGGTTAAAACTTTTATGAGATGAGCTTAACAAAGACGGAATAAAACTAGTGTTTACTTTGTCAAGCACAAAACCTATATATACTATAGTTCACCTATGTGCACCAAAAACTAATGCTAGGCAACACAAGCAACTATGTGATAGCAAGATATATGGCTTTAATCACGAAGGCTATCACAAAGTAAAGTGCATAAGTAAAGGGCTCGGGTATAGAGATGACCGAGGCACGCGGAGACGAGGATGTTTTACCGAGTTCCTCCCTACAAGGGAGTACATATCGTTGGAGGGGTGGGTGGTACTAAGACCACCTACGCCACAAGAAGCCTCAGCCAATTCTCCCGAGTACCCGTCGCACGGCAAGCAACCGATCCACTATGGAATACTTGAGGGAGGTCACCAAACCCATACAAGATTGGGACAATCTCCATAACTTAATTGGAGGCTCCCAATAATCACCACCAAGGCCACTAACTTGGGGAGAGCTGCACAACTTAATTGGAGGCCCCAATAACTCACCACAAAGGCCACTCAACCGTCTAGGGTTCTAAGAACCCGAGAGTAACAAGCTTATTGATTTCACCAACCAAATCCTCCGAGGAGAACTCAAACCTATGCACATAATGCAATGGCAAGTCCTTCACTCCCACATTCCACTAAAGCTACAAAATCTATTGGGGGAATAAGAGAGGAAGAACACAATAGGAAATCTACAAAAGACTCATAGATCTAGATCCCAATATGTCCCCCTCACTTAGAGGAGAGATGGATTGGTGAGATTATAGATCTAAATCTCCTCTCTCTTTTACCTCAACTAGATGCAAGAATCATGGGATTAAGAGGGAGAGGACAAGCTCAAGAGATTCAACAATGGAGGGGGAAAAGAGCTCAAAGGGATAAGGTCAAATGGAGAAGAAAGTCCCCTTATATAGGGGGTCGGGAATCTGCCCGTTACCCACCTGGGAGGATCGGTACTACCGGACTTGGCAGCGGTAGTACCGTACATGTCCGGTTCTACCGGCCAGGTACTGGAGCGATCAGTCGGGCGAGCCAGGGAAAAAACGAAAGGGGCCGAACCAACACTATGTGCATCGGTAGTGTCGGGTCCAGGGCGATACTACCGCTTACCGGTAGTTTTGGGCCATGGAGCGGTACTACCGCTAGAACACTAGTAGTACTGGGTGGCAGTATGGGACGCTCCAAAGGAGGATACCCAACTCATATCTAGGCTTAGATGAGACCGGTACCACAGAACGGTACTACCGCTTGATACGTCCATTTTGCATCACTATTCTATATCATAATTTACTGATATTCATTGATATATTTCATATTAAGAGATGATACTTATGTTATTTCATCTATTTTTACATGGTTGATGACTTTTGGAGCATGGACCGCTGCAGTCAGGATTCTGATGGAAAAGGTGTTGTTTGGGGGCAAAATTCGTGAAGATCAGGAAATCTGGGAAAATACACGGAAAATCCTATTTTTCCAGAAGACGAAGAATGCCAAAAGGGGAAATGGAGATGGGCCACAGGGGGCCCACACCACCCCCTAGCGCGGGCCACCCCAGGCCGCGCCACCAGGTGGTGTGGCTGCCCTGGTCCACTCTAGCATCTCCCCTCTGGTGTATATTATCCTCCCAAAACCCTAAGGTTGTGTTTGTTTGGGCTGTAGCTGTTGAAAATCAGCTGTGGAAAATCAGCTGTAGGAAATCAGTTGTAGGAAGCAGCTGTCGGAAGTAGAGATTTGGTGTTTGGTAGGAGTGTTTTTGACGACTGCTGTTGCTGGTTATCGGATTGAAATGTCTAAAATGTCCTTGATGGCAGAATATATTGTATAAATGTTAATTTGAAATAAATTAAGTTGTTTCTAACAGTTTTTCTCTTAAAAACATGTTCAAGGTCTTAATTGTGACTCTTTTAACATTACTGATTTTCTTAAGAGGTAAATTATCTCAATTAACCTACTTTTTTGCTAAAATAACTGCAACATTTTTTTATCAAAATAATTTTGGTGCTATTTTTAGGCTTTCTCTTCTATTCTATCTTTTTTATTTCTTATCTATTTCTATTTTCTGAAATTGGCCAATCTTGACGGAGCAGTCCGGCAAGGTCGCTGGTGGAGCTTGTGCCCCGGTGCCTTCTCCTCGTGCTGGCGAGCTCGCTGGTGGAACTCGTACCCAGTGTCGTCTCCCCGTGCTAGCGAGCTCGCTGGTGGTGCGCTACCCCTCCCCATGCGAGGCAGTGGTGACTGGGGTCGGGCAGGTCCTGAACGTCAGGGAGGTCCTGAACGGTGACCGGTGGCGGGGAAGGGGGAAGGTGACCGGTTCCGGGGGAGGGAGGCGCTGGGGAAGAGAGATGATGACCGGCGCCAGGGGAGGGAGGCGGTGGGGAAGGGAGGCGGCTGGGAACCTGTCCATAGCGGTCCAGAACTGAGAGGGGACGAAGGAGTGGTGGAGCGTGAGCGTGGATGGCAGGGACGGCGACCGGCGGCGGGGATGGGACGCGGCAGGAAGGGGGCGGGAGAAACCATAACCCTTACCTTCCATAGGGGCGAGAGAAGGTCGGGTCGAGGGTGATTTCCCTATCCGCGTTTGGGACAGGAGGCAGCCTGGGCACGGTGGCAGATGGGTGTAATTTTCACGAAGTGTGGGAGGGCAGTTTTGTCCGCTGCTATGCGGGAAGCGCTGAAAAGCTCGAGAATCGGCTCCAACCCCGCTTTGGATCGACCGCAATCCGTAGTGCAATTTTCCTTGCCGCTTCTCTTCCACGTGGCCCAAAATTTGGCTGTTTGTTTTCTCCAGCGATTCCAAAACGCGAAGCTGCAGCCACAGCGCTAACAAACAGAGCCTAAGACTCGGGGAGCGACCACGGAAAGATTATGCCGCCTCTGCAGGGTGGAAAACACCGAGAGAGAAAGATCTCTCCAGCAGACAGAATTTTGCCGGGGGAATTCCTTCCCGGAGAGGGGAGATCGTCGCCATCAACACCACCATCAAGCTGCACTTAATCGGGATCATCATCATCATCACCACCATCATCTCCACCAGCACCATCATCACCACTTCATACCGTTGTAACAATTGGGTTGAATCTTGCATAGTTCTTAGGGGAAACTTTCCCGGTGTTGATTACTCCTTGTAGTTGATGTTATTGGGTGAACCATTGAATTATCGTTTATGTTCAGATTGTTACATATCATTATATCATCTCTGATCATGATCCATATGATGTCTTGTGAGTAGTTCGTTTTGTTCTTGAGGACATGGGAGAAGTCTTGTTGTTAGTAGTGGAGTTGTGTTGAGAAAGATTCAATAGATTGTTATTTAAGTTGTGGTGTACTTCTTCTAGTGGTGTCATGTGAACGTCGATCTCATAAAGCACTAATAAAAGATATTAGGCACCATGACCTAACAATCTGATGCCATTACATGAACGTTCTCATCCAATCCGTACCATCCCCATAGCCTACAGGGGGGATTACTCACTCATAGATGGGAGAAACATGGATGGTCGATGGAGATGATGGTGGAGATCGATGGAGATGGCTCCGAGGGCACTTCCTCATCCCGGCAGGGTGCCAGAACAGAGACTTTCTGTCCCTCGAATCTCCCCTTCGGTGGTGGCGGCGCTGCGGAACTTCTTCTGGAAAAACGTCAAACCCCCCGAGGTTTTTAGGTCAGAAGGCTTCTTATAAGCGAAGAGGGGGACCGAGGGGGTGCCTGGGGCCACCACACCATGCCTTGGTGCGGCCAAGCCCAGCCCGCGCCTGGGGGTGGTGTGGCCAGGCCCTGGCCCTCCTCCATCTCGTATTCTGGCTCTGTGAGTCTTCTGGAAAAATAGGCACTTTGGCTTTTGTCCCGTCCAATTCCAAGAATATTCATTTTCTGACTTTCCTGGAACCAAAAACAGCAGAAAACAGGCAGTTGGCACTGTGGCTCTTGTTAATAGGTTAGTCCAAGAAATCATATGAAAAGTACTCCAAAGTGTGGACAAAACACAAGAAAGTGGATAAAACCAAGCATGGAGCATCAAAAATTATAGATACATTTGCAATGTATCACCCCTATACTTGTGGGTCATCAAGACTATTGCCTGGCGCCGTTGTCGGGGAGTGAAGCGCTATTGGAGAGTGGAACTGGTAAAGGAAACTTCTACTGTGAGTATTGTTTACTTCTGTTAGTTGCTTTAATTTCAATATGGATAATTCGTTGAGTTTCTTATTTCTTAATGCTACTACCACTGCTAAGGTAGTAGATGAACCACCACCTGCTGAGAACGATACTTTTAAAATACCTACAAGAATTATTGATCATGTTATGGATAATATTATGTTGGAGATGGAATTGTCCATCCTGGTGATCATTTGCTCTTTATACACGAATTATGCGGGTTGTTTAAGTGTGCAGGTATTACAACAGATCAAGTCAAGAAGAAGTTATTCTCATTATCACTGAAAGGAAGAGCTGAAGAATGGTATAAGCTGCTGAAGAATGGTTAAGCTCTTAAATGGGAGGAAATAGTACCTCTCTTTTATTCAAAGTTGTATCCTCCTAGTGAGATGCATAAAGATCGGAATCAAATATACAACTTTTGGCCTCTTGATGGAGAGAGCACAGCTCAAGCTTGGGGGAGATTGAAGTTACTAATGCTCAAATGTCCCATTCATGATCTCCCCAACAATATTATTATCAATAACTTTTATGCAAGGCTTTCTCTTCATGATAAGGATTTATTGGATGCCTCTTGTGTTGGATCATTTACACGCATGGAAGAATAAGCTAAATGGGATCTTCTAGACCGTATTCAAGACAATGTTGAAGCATGGGAGAATGACAAAGGAAGAAATTCAGGTATAAATTATGATTATGAATGCATTGAATCTTTCATGGGAATTGGTGACTTTCAAAATAATAATAAATGCTTATGGTCTTGACTCTCAAGCTCTTGCAACTTATTTTAAGGCTTTTGCTTCCTATATTGAAGTTCCTAAAAAGAAGTGGAATAAGTATCATGAACCATATAAAGATGTTGCTAAGTGTGTTCCTGCAAGAAATACTGAAGTTTATACTGCTAATCATGTTTTACCTGAACCTTACATTGAGAAAATGCCTTTCCCAGTTAAGATAAAGGAACATTCTATGATAGCTAGTATGGTTAATGAAAGTACAAATAAAGTTGTTGAACCTGATGAACAAAATGATGAACCTATAACAGTAAATGTGAAAGACTTTTTCACTAAATATGTAGAACAGGGACACACTATCCTTTGTAAGGATACCTCTAATATTGTTTCACAAAGTAGTGTTATGAGAGCTAGTGTCCCTGTGTTTTCTGTTAGGATAAGCGATCATTGCTACAATGGTTCATGTGATAGCTATATCATTAAATTTATGCATGATACTGAAATTTATTATGAGAGAGGGAAGACTGTTCTTATGCGTCTCAATAATATCAAGTTTCCTCGTTTTATGCTTAAAGTCTTTGTGTTGCACTTGTTTTGCCTTCCTATGCTTGTAGCCTCTGGTTTCAACAACTTGTTTGTTTACAAAATTCCCTTGCATAGGAAGTGGGTTAGACTTAAACATGTATATTTTTGCTTCTTGATGCTCTCTTTTACTTCAATTCATATCTTATGTGAGCACCATTGAAATTATCATGCCCATCTTAATGGCTATAAAGAAAGAGCTTTTTGGGAGACAACCCAATCTATTCTTGCTTTCAGTTTGTTTTTGTTTCTTTGAGTCTTGGAAGTTATTACTTCGGTAATAACCTCTTCTTATCCTTTTTGTTTGGTTTTTGTGTCAAGATCAACCTCTAATGAGAGAGAAGTAAGATTTGAAAAAGTTGTTGTCTCTAAACAGATTTTTCTGCTTCACCGTAAAACTTCATGAGAGTTCTCTGTATGTCGGATTGAGCTGTAATTTTTTGTGCTTATGACCCAGGTTGTTATTTAACTTTCGTTAGTTTTTCACTTTTTTATTTGAGCAACAGAAGATTTTTGAAAAAATGATCTTTACCTGCTGGTCTGTTTTGATAGATTTTGCCACTCTTTCATTTGCTTCTTAAGTCGATTTCCCTTTTGAATTCTTTTTGGGTTTTTGAAAGGAGTTGCTACAGTAGCTTATGTTTTGATGGATTTTAGTTGAAATTGAACCTAAAAGGTTTATTACCTCGCTTACACTAATGTTGCTAATGAGAATTGTGTGAAGTTTTGTGTGAAAGAAATTTTCAGGTTAGTGGAGAAAATGGTGTAATAAGATAGTGAAAGGTTTCATGACTCGAGCAATATGAGTATGAAGATGAAGATATTGATTTTATTCAAGTGGTAACTCTGGAAAAATTTATCAAAGACCAAATTCAGAGACCTGTAGAGTTTGTTTTCGAATAGGTAACAGATCTGGTAAGAAAAGTTCCGCAAAAATTCTATCCAGTTGTATTTTTGGACTTTTTATCCAACAAGGAAAGCTACGAAGCTAAAGAGTGACGGAAACAGAGCCAGGATGGCTCACACCACCCCCTGGCGCGGGCCCCCTGGCCGCGCCAGCATGTGGTGTGGCCGTCCCGGACTCCGTCTCCGACCCATTTTCTCCCAGTACCTTCCTTTTGTTGTAAAACTTCGTAATATATAATCCCCCGAGATTTGTATATCATGTTCTCGTCATGTTTTCGTTTCGATTTGTTTCTACCAGGAACTATTCTTGAAAGTTAGAAGCCCAGTTGGTCCGCCAAGGATAAGGGAAAGGAGCCTATAGAGGAAGATCTCCAAGACCCCGGGCAGGAGAAGGAGATCAAGAGTGAGGATGAAGAGGAGGCAAAGCAAAGTCAACATCCGCACACCGGCACTACCATTGCAAGAATTGGAGTGTTGGCAAAACCTGCCAGGATCAAAAGGACTGCACAGATATCAACTGAAGGGAAACCTCCGCGTCACTGTTTGGCTCCACGGTCACTTCCTCCATGCACCAAGAATCCTTTCCATACCCTTATCCATGAGAATCAATACCAGAATATTCCCAAGGAGAAACTACCCTCCAATTGGGATTTGCCTCATTCTAGCCATGCAGGAAAAGAAGACTTCAAGGAGGAAGAGTGGGGAAAGATCGCAAGAGCTGGAATTCGGAACCCGACATGATCATGAGCCGCATTGAGCAAAACTCACAGTTGATTCATAATCTCACCTTCAAGATTGAGGACCTGGGGAAACTAATCAAAAAGCTCATCGAGAGAATACCACCACCACCGAAGGAGTAATCCGTCATCAGGTTTTGGCATCCCCTTGGTTTGTTCCAAGCTTGGGAGAGTGTCGCGGTATCATATCACTATCTTCTATCTTTTTACCTTTTTAGTAGAGTCATATCATGAATAGAGAAGTTATCATGTAGGATGGTTTGCATTATGGAAGTGTCCCCCTCTCATTATATATTTAAGTATCCCTTGGTGTGAGCTGCCGTTATGGAATATTAATGAGATGTTCTATCATTTACTCTTTTGCATATCTTATATTAGTTTTCAATTCATGGTTATATGATTGATCTTGTCGTTAGTATTGGTATCACTTTGGGATCATTGAGTTAATTTAGTTGGTTTTGGCAAACCTGGCTCGGTCAGTAGCAATACTATTTTTTAGAGTTGAATGAAAAAGAAAAAATTACTCTTAAAGAAATATAATTTCATCGTCTTTCTTTCTTGATTTTCTCATAAGATTAGTATTCGCTAGTTAAGATCTTTTGTGCTTCCATGGAATATTGCATGTTTGTTCTTACCACTTGTATGTTTGTTTGTTTCCTTCAACTCTTATGCTTGCTACCCAGCCTTGCTAGCCAAAAACCTGTACTGAGAGGAAATGCTTCTCGTGCATCCAATCCTTAAACAAAAACCTATGCCATTTGTGTCCACCATACCTACCTATTAGCACTATTGCTATTCCAAGTAAATTCTTGTTTTTATCTACCTTCCAAATTAAACTTGTTACGAGAAAATTAGCGATTAAAGCTCTCACGAACTTGATGGCACACTTTACTTTCTTGCATTTAATAAACTTGAACCATTGTGTCCATCTTTGTTGCGCATATGCTTGCGCTTTATAAGTTGAAGTTAGCAGAACCATGTATCATGGGGAACGCTTTCAACATTGCACTTATATTCCATTGATATCATGATTCTTTTGCTTATGGATCTCGGCGGTGTCAAATAAAAGGGGAACTTGTAAGATCATGGAGTTTGTATGTGTGTTAGAAAAATGTCTAGGCCGCTAGCCTAAGACATGCCTAATCATGGTGGAAACTTGCAGCATAACCATAATGAGCACTCTATGAAGCATCCTCAATAAAACCTATGCAAATAGCAAATAAAAGGATCGCTAAGATGCTCATTGTCTGCTTGCCTTGTCATTGTGATTATGGGATAGCTCATATATTATGTGCAAGGGGTACCCCGTTGGTGGTTCTCTATGATACATATGTATTCACAATGACAAGAGCTTACTTGTGACTGAAGTTGAGTAGCATGAGGTTCAGTACTCGTAAGTAAGGGGCATGAGATTTCAACTTATAACTTGTCAAGCATATCCTCTTAGTTGTGTCACTTTAACCTTAATCACCTAAAGATGCTTATGATAGGGGTAATGAGAGATGAAAGCTAATAAGTACCATAATTTTTGGAAGCTCTTTATGAAACTTGAAATCCCTGCTTCCCTCTTCGAATGTCCTATCTTTTACTTTTTAGTTGAGTCAGTAAACCTATTCCCTTCTACCTCAGCAAGTATTTTGAGTTGTTGTGTTTCATGCATTCATATGATGATCTATTCAATCATGTTTCTTATGTTCCTTGTTTTGCATATTGCTCTTATCTTGGTGATTACTACTTTGAAAGCTATCTTTGAAAACCAGTTATTTGTGAACTCCCGCAATTTGTCAACTATTCTTTGACCAAGAGCTAAGTTTGCCATTACCAATTATGATTTTCTTTATGCATCTTTATTGTGTTTCCTTTACTTATTGCAAGTTAAGTTATATAAAAGTGAGTTGTCTTCTATTATGATTTATGTATTGATGAATGTGATGCTTCTTGTCTGTATTCTTTTATCGACTCTTCACTCCATAAACCTGAGGTCATGTTTGTTGAGCTCAGTTTTTGCTTGGGAACAAGCGAAGTCTAAGCTTGGGGGAGTTGATATGTCCATTTTGCATCACTATTCTATATCATAATTTAGTGGTATGCATTGATATATTTGATATTAAGAGATGATACTTATGTCATTTCATCTGTTTTTGCATGGTTGATGATTTTTGGAGCATGGACCGCTGTAGTCAGGATTCTGATGGAAAAGGTATTGTTTGGAGGCAAAATTCGCAAAGATCAAAAAATCCAGGAAAATACATGGAAAATCCTATTTTTCCAGAAGACGGAGAATGCCCAAAGGGAAAGTGGAGATGGGCCACAGGGGGCCCACACCACCCCCTGGCGCGGGCCACCCTAGGCCGCGCCACCAGGTGGTGTGGCCACCCTGGTCCACTCCAGCCTCTCCCCTTTGGTGTATATTATCCTCCTGAAACCCTAAGACTCGGGGAGCGACCACAGAAAGATTCCGCCGCCTCTACGGGGCGGAAAACACCAAGAGAGAAAGATCTCTCTAGCAGACAGAATTCTGCCAGGGGAATTCCTTCCCGGAGAGGGGAGATCGTCGCCATCAACACCACCATCAACCTGGACTTCATCGGGATCATCATCATCATCACCACCACCATCATCTCCACCAGCACCATCATCACCACTTCATACCGTTGTAACAATTGGGTTGAATCTTGCATAGTTCTTAGGGGAAACTTTCCCGGTGTTGATTACTCCTTGTAGTTGATGCTATTGGGTGAACCATTGAATTATCATTTATGTTCAGATTGTTACATATCATTATATCATCTCTGATCATGATCCATATGATGTCTTGTGAGTAGTTCGTTTTGTTCTTGAGGACATGGGAGAAGTCATGTTGTTAGTAGTGGAATAGTGTTGAGAAAGATTCAATAGTTTGATATTTAAGTTGTGGTGTACTTCTTCTAGTGGTGTCATGTGAATGTCGACTACATGACACTTCACCTATACGGGCCTAGGGGAATGCATTGTGTATTTGGCTACTAATCGTAGGGGTTGTCGGAGTGACAGAAACCTGAACCCCCGTTAGGAAACCTTTGCACAAGGGACGTCAGGGTCTTAGAGTTTAAAGTTGTGGTTAGGTTTATACCTTAATTACTTTCTTGTACTTGCGGATGCTTGCAAGGGGTATAATCACAAGTATGTATTAGTCCTAGGAAGGTCGGTACGTTAGCACAGGTTCACCCACACAACACTTAGCAAACTAAAGAAAATTAATCAACTATATGAAGCGAAAGCACTTGATGATATTCCCATGTGTCCTCGAGAACATTTGGTCATCTTAAGTAATACAATCAGCTTGTCCTTTGCTAAAGAAAGGATTGGGACACTTGCTGCATTTATTCTTATTGTCTTTTATTTACTCGTACTTTATTTACCTGCATTATCAAAAACCCCTAAAAATCCGTTTGCTAAGTATTTACAGAGAATTCCTGCTCCAAGCCATTCGCCAACACCTTCTGCTCCTCGTTGGGTTCGACACTCTTACTTATCGAAAATACTGCGATACACCCCATATACTTGTGGGTCATCACCGTTGTCGAACTGTACTACCGCTGTCGAGCAGTACTACCGGACAAAAGATTCTGGTACTACCGATTACGGCAGATAGTACAAGCAGCATCAGCAAAAGCTATAACTCGAGCATCCAAACTCCCAACGGGATGAAACCAATTTTGTTGGAAATATTTGATACCACCAAGGGAGAGAAAATCAAGTATAATAATGTGAGATACCTCCCAAGGTATGGAGCCGGAAAACTTTCAAGATCAAAAATGCAATAGGGTATATGAGGGAAATCCGTTTTTATGAACTAGAGCTTGTTATGAAGATTACCACAAGCTCTAGAACCTCACATGGATAATATTCATATAACAACCAAGAAAGATGATGCTAAGTATGCAAAGGTTTGAGCTCTCTCTGAAAAATACGATCGAGTTACTCACTCGATATCCCCTCTTGATAGTACGACTATCTATCCTAAATCCGGTATCCCAACTACCAACATGAGGCCGGCAAAAGGGAAAACCTATCAAGATCAAACCTTTGCCTTGAGTATTCCACTTGAGCTTGATGTAGACAATCTTGTCCTTCTCAAGATGGAACACCTTTCTTGATTGCTCTTGCCATGCTTGCGTGATGAAGACTTGCAAATCGCTCCCCATACACCATGGGAAAACCTCTTCTTTGAGCTTGTCTTCATCGATCCATGAACACTTAGGATGGCAATTTTCAATCATGAGATCTTCTAGAGAAGGGGCATCTTCAACTTGCACACCTTCATTTCTTCTTGAGTGATGATCCATTATTCGTCATGATCAACCTTCAATCATCTTCTTTCTTCAACATGATTCCAATAGGCCCAAAGACCTTGGACAGAGCTTATTGATATCCATCTGTCAACCTTGAAGACAACACATGGTTCAAGCACTATGAATGGACAATTTCTACAAGTGTATCTCAATGAAAATATTAATTCATATAGATTGTCATTAATTACCAAAACCAAACATGGGGGCACACATGACCTTTCAACTACTGAAGTTCCAATGGAGACACGCACTATGCATGTTGAAGTGTTTGTTGATGGCTCAATGCACGGCGCCTAGAAAAGTGCTTGAAGGCAGTGTTGATGTAGAGCTCGTTGGGAACCCCAAGAGGAAGGTATGATGAGCACAGCAGCAAGTTTCCCTCAGTTATGAAACCAAGGTTTAACCGAACCAGTAGGAGCAAGGAAACACCCCAAAGGTGTTACTAGCTAAGCTTTGGCAGGGCGCACTACCGGTGCTAGTAGCAATGTGGAGACCTGCACAACACAACCACAGAACTTTGTCCCCAACTTGCGATGAGGTTGTCAATCTCACTGTGTTTTGCGGAAAACAAAGGATTAACCGTATCGAATGGAAAGAAGTAAAAGTTTGCAGAAAGTAAACACAAAGCAGTAAAAGATTGTAGATTGTATGTAAAGAAAAGGACCGGGATCCATAGTTCACTAGAGGTGGCTCTCCTTAAGATAGATAACATGTTGCGTGAACAAATTACAGCGGAGCAATTGACAAACACCGAGAAAGCAATACATCCATATACTAATCATCTTGACTCCTTTGAGACTTGATTGGGCATTACAACATAATACATAGACCGCCATCCAACTGCATCTATGACTAATAATCCACCTTCAGGTTATCATCCGAACCCCCTCCAGTATTAAGTTGCAAGCAACAGATTATTTCTTTACGAACTGTGTGTAAAGTAAACAATACGATTGTTCTATGAACAAAGGATTGTTGTTTTCTCCCTAGTAGCAACAGCACATCTAGTACCATAGAGATTTCTGTCACTTTCCCAGATTACTAGAGGCATGAACTCACTATCGAGCATAAATACTAACTCTTGGAGTTGCTAGCATCTACTTGGCCAAGATAGCTACTAACAACGGAAAGCATGCAAGATCTCAAATAACAAAGACATGATAGAATCAATAATCAATCTGAAATAGCATCTCAATATCCATCGGATCACCGCAAACACAACATGCAGAATTACAAATAGATGATCTTGATCATGAACGGAGCTCACAAGATCTAGACATGAAAGCACAAAGGAGGAGAACCAGCCATCTAGCTACTACATGGATCTGTAGTCCAAGGATGAACTACTCACGCATCACACCGAAGGCTTGCATGGTGATGAAGAAGGCCTCTAGGGTGAATTGCCCTCTCCGGCAGGGTGCCGGGAAGAGCTTCAGATCCCTCCCGATCTAGGGATGGAGATGACGGCGGCTACAAACTCTTTCATGGATTTTTGATCGGGTACTTAGGGTTTACGTCCCGAGGGCATCTTATAGTCGGAAGGGGCGGCCGAGGGGGTGCCTGGGCTGGCCACACCACCCCCTAGCGCGGGCCAGGCCTGGCCACGCGGCCAGGTGGTGTGGCCGCCCTCTGGCCCCTCTCCGTCTCGTATTCTGGCACTTGATGACATCCGGAAAAATAGGCACTTTGGCTTTTGTCCCGTCTAATTCTGAGAATATTCATTTTCTGACTTTCCTGGAACCAAAAACAGCAGAAAACAGGCAGCTGGCACTGTGGCTCTTGTTAATAGGTTAGTCCAAGAAATCATATGAAAAGTACTCCAAAGTTGGAACAAAACACAAGAAAGTGGATAAAACCAAGCATGGAACATCAAAAATTATAGATACATTTGCAATGTATCAACATCCCCAAGCTTAACTCCTGCTCATCCTCGAGTAGGTAAGTGATAAAAAGAAAGAATAATTTTTGAGGTGACATGCACCATCAAAGACTTGATCAAAGTATTCGTAAAACATTCAAAGCTGGGATCATAGTACTTCAATCATAACATGAAAGACAAAGTTCTAGCAATAAGCAAAGAAACTATGATGCAACATGAAAAGGCACAAACAAAAGATTCATGAATAACAATGCTTTGCTAGACGTTTGTTTGTTTCACATAAATAAAACATGGCATACTAGTATTCAGCTTGTCCCTCAATAGAGTAGCAAATATAAATGCATAGGACACCTTCAAAGTTCATAAGAGTGACTAGATACAATAGTTTAAAACAAGCAATATCAAAGTATGCATCAATCAATTAGTCTTGGGACAATGCACATAGAACTAAGAATGGCCACTATGCTCTCAAAGTAGGTGCATAAAGATAGAAGGTGGAGACTCAATGTAATGGTGGAAGAAAGGCCTTTTATAAAAGGAAGTAGGAATTCAAGTCTCATAAAGAGCTTCCAAAAATTATGGTACTTATAGCTTTCAGCTCTCATTGCCCTTATCATAAGCATCTTGAAGTGATTAAGGTTAAAGTGACACAACTAAGAGGATATGCTTGACAAGTTATAAACCGAAATCTCATGCCCCTTACTTACGAAGACCGATCCTCATGCTACTCAACTTCAGTCACGAGTAAGCTCTTGTCATTGTAAGTATGTGTGTATCATTAAGAACCGCCAACGGGGTACCCCTTGCACATGATACGGGAGCTTTCCCATAATCAAAATGGCAAGGCAAGCAGACAATGAGCATCTCAGCGATCTTTTTATTTGCTATTTGCATAGGTTTTTATTGAGGATGCTTCATAGAATGCTCATTATGGTGATGCTGCAAGTTTCCACCATGATTAGGCATGGATTAGGCTAGCGGCCCAGGCGTTTCTCTAACACACATACAAACTCCATGATCTTACAAGTTCCACTTTTATTTCACACCGTCGGGATCCGTAAGCAAAAGAACATGACATCAACGGGGTACAATGTACAAGTGCAATGTTGAAAGCGTTCCCCATGAAACATGGTTCTGCTAATTTCAACTTATAAAGAGCAAGCATATACACAACAAATAAGGATCCAATGGTTCAAGTTTATTAGAGGCAAGTAAAGTAAAGTGCGCCCTCAAGTTCATGAGAGCTTTAATCACTAGTTTTCTCATAACAAGTTCAATTTGGAAGGTAAAAAAAGCATGAATATACTTGGAATAGCATAAGCTAGTAGGTAGATATGGTGGACTCTTTGGAATAACTTGGTTTAGGGAGTTGGATGCATGAGTGGAACTCATACTTTGTTGTGGAGGCTAGCAAAAGACTGGGAGCGACAAACTAAGAGAGCAATAATGGCCATAATCATGCAGAGCGACAAAACATCATTGATCAAAGCATAAAGTGATACTACAAGTTGAAAACTAAAGGATCATAAAGGCTATGGTGACTCGAGATAGTCATAACATGGTGTTAGCATGTGCCAAGTCAACCCAAATAAAGCATCAAAGGAGAATACCACTATACCATGCTTTAATATGCTAAAACAACGCATGATTCATCCAAGGCACATTAAGCAATCTCAATTGTTTATAACAAGTCATGCTACAGCAAAGAATACTAAGCATAAAGCCAAAACAATATCAAGCATGGCATGACAAAGCATAGGCCACAGTCAAAAACAAGCTCTTTTTACCACAAAAGCATGAACTTTCCTACTCTTTTCCAAACCAAACCAAACTATTTGCAAACCAATGTATGAAAAAGGGGGTCCAACCAATTTATTCATAAAACTAAGCAAACAAAACCAAACGAAAAACCAAAACGAAAACGAAAAATAAGATGCTCCAAGAAAAACACAACTGTGCATGAAACAATAAAAATGAAGCGTTTGGAAGAAACCTAGGATTTTTATTGATGAAGAAGGGGATGCCTTGGGCATCCCCAAGCTTTGACGCTTGTACTTCTTGGATATTTATTGAGGTGACATGCGTGGCATCCCCAAGCTTGAGCTTTAGTCCATCCTTCATCTCATTACTCATTATTTCCATACACCTGAAATTTTTCCTTCATACAAAACTTCACACAATCTCATTAGCAACATTAGTGCACTTAAGATAAATAAGTCTTAAGGTTCAGTTATAACACCAAATAAACTTCCATTAGAACACTAGCTACTGTATCACTTCTCTCAAAAATCTCAATTCCCCAAAAGAACTCAAGAAGGAACCAACAAGAAGCAAATGCAGAAAATGGCAGAAATCTGTCAAAACAGACCAGCAGGTAAAGACGAATTTTTTCGAAGACCCTCTGTTGCTCAAATCAAAAAGTGTTGAACTAACGAAAGTTATATAACACCCTGGGTCAGAAGAAGAAAAAAATTACAGCTCAATCCGACATACAGAGCTCTCTCACCAATGTTTACGGTGAAGCACATAAATCTGTTTCGGGACAGCAACTTTTCCAATCATTACTTCTCTCTCATTAGAGGTTACTCTTGGCACAAAAAGCAAATAAAAAGGATAAGGAGAGGTTATTACAGAGGTAATAACTTCCAAGACTCATCTAAAACTTTTGGGTTATCTCCCAATAAGTACTTTTCTTTAACGCCTTTAAGTTAGGCATAATAGTTTGAGAAGATGCTCACATAAAAAATATAAATTGAAGTAAAAGAGAGCATCAAGAAGAAAATTCAAAACACATTTAAGTCTAACCCACTTCCTATGCATAGGAATCTCGTATGCAAATAAATTCACAAAGAACAAAGTGACATGCATAGGAAGATAAAACGAGAATAACTTCAAAACTTTCAGCACATAGAGAGGTGTTTCAATACCATGAAAACTTCTACAACCATATTTTCCACTCTCATAATAATTTTCAGTAGCCTCATGAATAAACTCAACAATATAACTATCACATAAAGTATGCTTTTCATGATCTACAAGCACTAGAGCTTTATTATAAACATTTTCAAAAGAATCCTTAGGAACATAACATTCATCCTCCTTTAGTAAGCATGGAGAACAATCAAATATAGTAAGGGGTAAAGAGTTACTCTCATTAGAAGGTAGGCATGGGTAGGTCCATTCTTCCTTCTTTTTTCATCACTCTCCTCCTCTTTTTCATCTAATGAGCTTTCAAGTTCAGCAATTTCTTCTTCCATAGGCTCCTGCAAGGCATTAGGCTCTTCCATTGGTGGAGAGCATCTATTAAGATATTCAAGAATATAGTCATTTTCTTCCTTGTAGTTATCAAAGCAAAATTTAAGTATATCATAAACCTCATATTTATAAGGTGCATCATCAGTATTTTCAAGAAAATAAGCTAGTTCGAATGCACCCTTCCAAGCAATAAATTCTTCAATTTATTCCACATCATAAAAGTCATAATTTCCTTTAACATAAGAAGATATGGTAACATTATCATTATACTCACATTGAAAAGGGAGGTGTTTATACCTCCTACAGCAACAAGATTTTTATCAAAGCAATAAGTAACATTTTAAGTAGAGCACACATTTCTAGCAATGGTATTCAATTTATCAATTTGTTCCCATAAGTGTTTTCCTTTTTGTGACAAGCGGTGTTCCTTATAATAATATTTTTGTTCTTCCGTGAACCCACCATGCCAATAAGATTCAGTTTCAAAGAAACCAACCATTGATAGGAAGCATGACAAAGCAAGGCAATAATAGACCAACAACTATAGGAGACTTAATTTTTTTGTGTTTTCAAATAAGAAAGCAAACTAGTAAAACTAATTTTTTTTGTGTTTTTGAATAAAGAAAACAAGCAAACAAAGCAAAAAGAAACTAAGCAAAACAAAAACAACAAAGTAAAGAGATTGGTTATGAGGGACTCCCCTTGTGAAGATGTCCTTGACTCCCTGGCAACGGCGCCAGAAAATCGCTTGATGGCTCCATTGCACGGCGCCCAGAAAAGTGCTTGAAGGCGATATTGATGTAGAGCTCGGTGGGAACCCCAAGAGGAAGGTATGATGAGCACAGCAGCAAGTTTCCCTCAGTTATGAAACCAAGGTTTAATCGAACCAGTAGGAGCAAGGTGAAGGGTAACGGGTAGGCTACACTAGCGCAAAATCAAAAATTTCTACCGCGTCAACCAGGAATACTATTGTCATAGATCACGGGATTACCGCTAGACGCGCAGGTGCGGAACTCGATGAAGCACGTTGCGGCAGTGTAGATGTTCTACGTCTCCTCCTCGTCCTCGTCCCACGAGCAGCTCCCCTTTGCGCGGCTCGTCCAAGTGCTACAGATGCAGCACCTCCGAGGTATCCACACGTCCGGAGTGGAAGTCGTCACACGCCAGACTGCTAGGTCTGCGCGTGCAACACAGGCGGAAGAGGAGTGGCGGCTGGGTGGAATGCACTCTCCTTTTCAGCTCGCCTTACTCCCTCTTATATAGGCATCCCTGGTGGGCTTCTACATTAGCAGCCCATTAGCAGCCTAAGCCTGGTCTAATTCGGATCCAATCCTCATTAGGCTTCCAGCCCCTAAAGTGTGTGACCCTATAGGTTCATACACGTATAGACATGACACGAGTACACTTACTCCGTCAATAGTTGGTAGCGGCCTCTAGCAAGACGTGCCAACTCCTAAACGCATATAAAGATCATTCGGACGAACCATCACAAGGTTGAGTACATGTCTTTCCCTTTGCCTCACGATATTTGGTCTAGCTCTAAGCTGACCTCTCTTTCTCGATACTGTGATTCAGAATCCCTTTACTAGGTTAACTCTTAACCATATGTAGCACGGCCATGCATTTCTGGATCCGATCACTCGAGGGGCCCAGAGATATCTCTCTCAAGTAGAGAGGGGCAAATCCCATCTTGATTGACCGATGCCTTGCAGCATGTATCAGGACAAACCCGAAAGCTACCTTTATAACTACCCAGTTACGGAGTAGTGTTTGATAGCCCCAAAGTAGGTCGATCCACATCTCAAGTACATGCGACAATCTCAGGTCTAAGGACAAAACGTACACGATGTGTAGAGAGAGCTGCAAGTATTATTGCTAGTCTCATGTTGGGTCAGTCCAACCCCATGTTCATAACATGTGTCCACATCATTGGTTTGACATCTCCATGTCAATGACTTGCGAAACATAGTCATTAACCAATCGATGTGCTAGTCTAATATTCACGTGTGTCCTCGCATGAACTCCGACTAGGGACAATTATTAGATAACCATACAAGTAAAGAGTTTCACAAACAATTCACATAATTGCCAATCAATACAAGTTGCCTGGTATATGGATATTCAAGGAACATTATAATAACTCATGGATACACATGAAATACAATCATCTCTATGATTGCCTCTAGGGCATATTTCCTTCACAAGGAAACACCCCAAAGGTGTTACTAACTAAGCTTTGGCAGGGCGCACTACCAGTGCTAGTAGCAACGTGGAGACCTGCACAACACAACCACAGAACTTTGTCCCCAACTTGCCATGAGGTTGTCAATATCACCGTGTTTTGCGGAAAACAAAGGATTAAACGTATCGAATGGAAAGAAGTAAAAGTTTGCAGAAAGTAAACACAAAGCAGTAAAAGATTGTAGATTGTATGTAAAGAAAAGGACCGGGATCCATAGTTCACTAGAGGTGGCTCTCCTTAAGATAGATAACATGTTGCGTGAACAAATTACAGCGGAGCAATTGACAAACACCGAGAAAGCAATACATGCATATACTAATCATCTTGACTCCTTTGAGACTTGATTGGGCATTACAACATAATACATAGACCGCCATCCAACTGCATCTATGACTAATAATCCACCTTCAGGTTATCATCTGAACCCCCTCCAGTATTAAGTTGCAAGCAATAGATTATTGCTTTACGAACTGCGTGTAAAGTAAACAATACGATTGTTCTATGAACAAAGGATTGTTGTTTTCTCCCTAGTAGTAACAGCACATCTAGTACCTTAGAGATTTCTGTCACTTCCCCAGATTATCAGAGGCATGAACCCACTATCGAGCACAAAAACTAACTCTTGGAGTTGCTAGCATCTACTTGGCCAAGATAGCTACTAACAACGAAAAGCATGCAAGATCTCAAATAACAAAGACATGATAGAATCAATAATCAATCTAAAATAGCATCTCAATATCCATCGGATCCCCGCAAACACAACATGCAGAATTACAAATAGATGATCTTGATCATGAACGGAGCTCACAAGATCTAGACATGAAAGCACAAAGGAGGAGAACCAGCCATCTAGCTACTACATGGATCCGTAGTCCAAGGATGAACTACTCACGTATCACACCGGAGGCTTGCATGGTGATGAAGAAGGCCTCCAGGGTGAATTCCCCTCTCTGGCAGGGTGCCGGGAAGAGCTTCAGATCCCTCCCGATCTAGGGATGGAGATGACGGTGGCTACAGACTCTTTCGTGGATTTTTGATCGGGTACTTAGGGTTTACGTCCCGAGGGCATCTTATAGTCGGAAGGGGAGTCCGAGGGGGTGCCTGGGCTGGCCACACCACCCCCTAGCGCGGGCCAGGCCTGGCTGCGCGGCCAGGTGGTGTGGCCGCCCTCTGGCCCCTCTCCGTCTCGTATTCTGGCACTTGATGACATCCGGAAAAATAGGCACTTTGGCTTTTGTCCCGTCCAATTCCGAGAATATTCATTTTCTGACTTTCCTGGAACCAAAAACAGCAGAAAACAGGCAGCTGGCATTGTGGCTCTTGTTAATAGGTTAGTCCAATAAATCATATGAAGTACTCCAAAGTTGGAACAAAACACAAGAAAGTGGATAAAACCAAGCATGGAACATCAAAAATTATAGATACATTTGCAATGTATCATTTGTCTTCGAGTATTTATAAGTAAAATGGATGCAACAATGGTATTTTCATTAATTTTCTGCTAACGTATCTCAATGAGGCATCTAAGTCTTAGGCAGGTTGTAGTTCACCATTTTGTATCCAGGATGGACAAACTGCACGACCATATATATGTTCATATATCTCTGACAAGGTATTTGGTTGTGAACCAGGATGAAAATCCTTGAAGTAATCAAGGCTTAGAGAAATTACTTCATGTAGCCATCAGATTTTATACGATTTGTTTCAGTATGCTATTTGCAGTTTTACACCTTCTGATTATGTATAGAACTATAGGTCTCTTCAAAACAATGTTGACGAGTGAGATTCTACTAATCTAGAGAAACTAGAGAAACCCCCGACAGTTTCTTTGAGGAATGCAAATCCAAGCTATGTTTCTCATTGAGTTTTTCCTATGAAGGCACTAGGTTAGTTGTTTTTGACTGTGTCTATCTTGTGGTTTGAGGTGCGGTGATAGAGGTTGTCGCAGCTTAGGCCATGTGGGGTTGCATTCAGTGGAAGGAATATTGTGTTGTTATGGAGGCGTGTTATTTTGATGTCTTCGCCAAGTGGTTGAAGTTGAGCTACAAGAGGACATTTGTGTGTTTTGGGGAGTGATGACGGTTGCTCTACTTCTTCGTATCATAGTCGTAGGTGGGTTGTTTGATGTGTGGTTTAACCTTCTGCTTGAAGGGTTCTTCTTGTGTTGACGTCTTACTTTTAGGAATTAGAACAGGTGGACTTGTGTAACCTATTGTGTTATCTTTTGGTGAAAGAATGCTTGTGCTTTACATATGAACATAATACCAACGCTATGGCACCACACACACAGCAGAACGCGTGCACCAACGCAAAGCAGACGATGCGGCGAAGCGTGCGAACCCGTCTAGTATGTATTCAACTTATTATTCAAGGCATATTATCAATGATCCTGCAGACGCTAATTATGTATAGGTGACTATACATATGATTTGGGTGTCAGGATAGGTAACATGAGGACCATATCATCGGACTTTGGAAGCATAGAAACAAAAGGATGTGAGATACTTGAGACACTGGTTTTGAGACAACATATTTCCTCCGAAAAACTGTTTGCCACACACCGTCCTCTATGAGTAGCTTAAGAGAAATTTACCCATAAGAGCGGTGTTCTTGACCTGCAGGTCATGAATACCAAGACCAGCTTGGTATTTTGGACGGCAAACCACACTCTATTTGGCTAGTCAATATTTTTTCTCACTATCTCCCTACCAAAAGAATCTTGAGCAGAAATAATCCAATTTTTTCAAGTCTCCCTTTGGTAAGTGGAAAAACGAGATCATATACAATACCATATTCGTGAGTACTAAGTTTATGAGTACAAGTCTTCTATCCAGAGATAGAAATTTGCCTTTCCAACTACTAAACCTTATTTGTAATCTTTCCTCGACAAGTTTCCACTCAACATTTGTAAGTCTCCGATAGTAAATCAGGATACCTAAATAGTTGATTGGAAACTGACCCTGCCTGCAGCCAAAGAGATCAGCATATAGATGAGCCTCAATTGGGCCTCGCAAAAACAATACAAGTCAATTTTATGACAATCCGAAAAGCTGCTCGAATACTGATAAGATTAATTCATATTTTTGGCCTTTTCCAAATCGTGTTCCACAAATAAAATTGTATCATCAACATATTTAACAATAGAGAGTCCCCCATCTACAAGATGAGGGACTACTCCTTCAATCTGGCCATCAACCTTCTCTCTCTCGATCAAGATATCCAACATATGAACTATTATATTAAATAGTATTGATGATAATAGATCATCATGTCTCAATCCTTTCTTTGTCTAAAAGTATTTGCCAACATCATCATTAACTTTGATGGCAACGCTCCCTCTAGACACAAAGGATTGAATAAGAGATCGCCACTCCTCTGAAAAACCTTTCATATGGAGTGTTTGCTAAAGAAAAGACCACTTAACTTTATCGTAAGCCTTCTTGAAATCAGTCTTACACAAAACCCCATTTCACTTTTTACTATGTAGTTCGTGTACTGTTTCATGTAGAATTACTACACCATCGAGAATGTTTCTTCCTTGCATAAAGTTAGTCTGAGAAGGACGGGCTACATGGCCAGCAACCAAATTTAGCCTGATCGTGGCAACTTTAGTGAATATTTTAAAGCTAACGTTAAGAAGACATATAAGACAATACTATTGTATCATTTCTACCTCATTAACCTTAGGTAATAAAATAATCTCGTAAAAAATCAGCATAAACAAGTTTAGTTGTCCAGGATGAAGAAAGCCAAACAAATCTAGAAGATCACCCTTGATGACCCATATTTTTTGGTAAAATTCTGCTAGGAAGCCATCCGGACCTAGTGCTTTGGTGTGTTCCATTTGGAAAACCGATTTCTTGACTTCCTCCTTAGTATAAGGAGCTGGCAGAAAGTTATTTTCTTGCACGGAAACCTGGGGTATATCATTTGTTCGGGACTCATCCATCGATAAGGAACCTTTCCTCTGGGCCCAAAACTGACCTTTATAATAATTTGTAATATATTACTTGAGTTGTTAATGTCCCTAAATCGTACCTTCATCTTGTATTAGAGAATGAATAAGTTTCTTCCGATGTCTACCATTGGCCGCACCATGGAAGTATCTTGTATTCGCATTCCCTTCTAGAATAAATCTGGCTTTCGAACGTTCGTACCATTTGAGTTCCTCTTTGTGCAGAAGTCGTGCAATTTCCGCATTCAGTTGACGTTTAGCTCAATTTCCTATGCAGATAACAGCCTGACTTCTGCAAAAGCCTCTACTTCATTGATGATAGATGAAAGGCAGATTTTTTCTTTCTTAAGGATGCAAGCAGTATGTATAGCCCAACCACGAAGAAATTTACGTGTGGCGCACACTTTATTGTTCCGTCGTTGAATCAGTGTAAGAACACTCATGCTTATCCCAAATACCTTTCACAATATCATGAAAGCCTTCTCGATGCAACCAACCAGTTCAAATTTGAACTCATGTTTATGCTTCGGTATAGGCAAACCAAAAGATAAAATAATAGGTGCATAATCTGATAAAGCCTCGATATGCTCTAGTGTGCGCACGGTACCATGTGAAATTTATCTTTCCAGTCGGTATCCATTAACAGACTATCAAGCTTCTCGTATGTTGGCTTGGGAAGACTGTTAGTCCAAGTAAATTTTCTTACCAACATAGAAACTTCTCTTAGATCTAAGATGTCAATTACAGCGTTGAATACGAAAGTCCAATGTTCATCAAACCGACCTCTACTTTTTTCACGAGGAAACCTTAGAAAATTAAAATCACTGCCTACAAGAATAGGATATGAATTATCTTTTGTCAGGTTTACCAACTCACGCAGAAAAGCAGCCTTAAAGCAATCCTGGGCAGCACCATAAGCAGCAACAAGAGACCACGTGAAATTATCGACTTTGTTACGGACATGGAGTTTAATATGAAAATCTCCAACCAAACTAGCCAACACATCCATAAACTTTGTCCTAACACGAAGTAAGATGCCACCCGATCTTCCACGAGACGGACGGGAAATCCATGTAAAATCTACTCACCGGAAAAGTCGATTGAGTAGAGATTGCGAGAAATCACGTCCACCTGTTTCATAAATGTCCAAAAAAATCAACTTATGATCTCTCACACAATCGGTAAAGAAAAGATGTTTAGCTAAGTCACAAAGACCTATGCTGTTTGAGAACAAACAGGGTTTCTAGTACACCCCCGGGCAATACTTCAGCATTAAACCACAACTATGCAAAAGCATACTTATCCCCTGAGGCTGAGAAGTCCCAAATCCGAAAGTTTGAGACTCCAAACGTTCAAATTTATGACATGGTTCCCAATTCTGGATGGTTGAAATTTCGAAATTTTTGAATGCCCAAATCCAAATGGCTTAAAGTTATCGCAAGTTCAAAACAATTCAAGCTTAAACATTCTAGAAAGTTTGAAATCTCTATAAATAAATAAATAAATCTCTCATTATGAAAAGCTAGCAAAAGATCGAGGAACGCGCCATAGGTGGAAGATACTTCGTTTGAAATACATCTGAAAGGAAGCAGGAGGCAGCTTTTGAAAGTAAAACTAGTCATCAAAAATAAATTTGGCAAGTGCTAGGCGTCCCCCGGACGATGGGAAGCCCCCATCGTCCTCCTTCCCGTGCTGCCACGTGTTCAAGAAAATGGTCTAAATTTCGGTTTTGCTGCAAAACAACTATTTTTGCCACAAAAATATCCGCTTTTGCTTCCTAAGCAAAAAAAAAGATTTGTTCCAAAAATAGAACGTCTCGCCGAAGATTTCGCCGGAGACCATGCAGCAAAAAAATTATACTAATGTAGCAAAACCGACTTCGCCGGAGACATCGTCGGAGAAAACTCGTCGGTGACTATCGCCGGAGACTTTGTAGCAAAAAGTTGACACTATTATAGCAAAACCACAAGACGGTTGTAGCAACAAAGTTTTTTTAATGTAGCAAAAAATTAGCTTCGCCGCAAACATCGCGGGACACCTCATAGCAAAAATTTTGCACAATTTTAGCAAAACCTCAAACCCATTGTAGCAAAAACCATTTTGGTACGTAACAAATTCCCATCCAGCAAAAAATTCTCTAAATGCAAAATCCAGAGTAGCAAAACCAGGGATAGTAACAACCCAAGCCTTCGGTAGCAAATCCACCCGCCGTCGGTAGCAAAATCCGTCGCAGTAGGTAACATGTCGAGCTCTACCACCACCGACCACCGCCTCCAACAACGACACCAGTGAGCTCCACCGGCACCGACGCTGCGGGAACCACGACAACAGCAGCCACCCGCCGCACGCTTCGATCCCGGCCGACGCCGTCTATGACGTCTGGATCTCCGACCCCACCTCTGTCGAGGAGCGCCGCAAGATCCTGCTCAACCGCCTCGGCCTCTTCCCCTCCGGTCGCTGCAGCCCCACTCCCCTGCATCTCCTCCTCCTCCCCACCTTGCTCGCCGCGCTGTTCCCCTTCTCCGCCACCGCCCGCCACCAGTTCTCCGGCGGAACCTGCTGCTTCGGCGCTGGACGAGCCCAGATCCGCGGGGCATGGGGGAGAGGCGGCGGCCGAGGGAGAAGGGCACCGCGGGCGAGGCCGGGCGGAGAGGAGGCCGGAGAGGGCGCCTCGCTCCTGGCGGCGGCGAGCAGGGGCTTGGCGAGGGAGGCGCGTGCGGGGGCGAGCGACGAGCCGATTCCTTCCATCGTCCGGGGGATATGTATCATTTTCCAATAAATTTTGGGCAGGCATGCGTCGGACCACCGTAGACTTTCTCCACAAACAAGCTAAGAAAGCGCACGCTGTAATCTTGTTCGTATTATCATTTTGGGGGAGGGGGAGCACGTACACATTGTAATCAACGTTACCAGCTTCTAGCTCTTGTAATTTTGTGTCGATCATTGAACCGTGTTTTGGACTGTATAAATTGCTCCGTCGTGCCATTACTAGTACAGTATCTTAATTGAGGCCATGTAATGTACTAAGACAGTTATAAATCGATCAAGAGCAGGGATGTTTTGCTGGCATAACGTACGCATGCTAGCCACTTCATTGGGATGAACACCAGCAGCATTTGTTCGGTTTGCTGACGAATAACTGACAAGGGGATATAGGCGTGAGCCATGGCCGGCGAGGGAGAAGGGAAACCGAAGCCGCTGGAGTTCACGCCGACATGGATCGTGGCGTCCATCTGCTCCGTCATCATCCTCATCTCCCTGCTGTTCGAGCGCTGCCTCCACCTCCTAGGCAAGGTACGCACGTATCATATCTTAATTTCTGCTCGATCGCCTGAGCTTGATTCCTTGACTGATTAGTCGTTTCTCTTTGGTTGCGTTTGGGCACGTACGTAGAGGCTGATGAGGAGCCGCAAGAAGCCGCTGTACGAGGCCCTCCTGAGAGTGAAGGAGGAGCTGATGGTGTTGGGGTTCATATCGCTGCTGCTCACCGTCTTCCAAGGCGCCATGGGCAAGCTGTGCGTCCGGCGGAGCGTCATGCGCCACCTGCTGCCCTGCAAGCCGCCGCCGCGAGACGCCGCCGCCGCCGAGGAGACAGCGCACTTCGGCGACGCCGTGTTCACCGGCGTGCTGGGTGGGGCGAGGCGGCTTCTGGCTAGTGGAGACGCCTCCGATGACTACTGCACAAACAAGGTAGTACTACAAAGGTAGCTGAGATTTAGGGATGTTTCAGGCAACCTGTGAATAGTCAACTCTCCACTGCTCCACTGATTTTTTTTAAATCCAAATATCTGGCATCTGGTTGTTTTTCATATATAGTTATTCATAGATGTTACTCGTCATGTAGGGCAAAGTTCCGGTATTATCTGCTGAAGCTATTCACCAGTTGCACATATTTATCTTCGTCCTGGCGGTCACTCATTTCACTCTCAGTGCTGTCACAGTTCTGCTTGGAGTGGCGCAGGTACTAGAACTCCAAAAACATGTGTATAAACAAGTAATCAATCATGTTTTCCCTAAATTTTCTGTCTATTGTAATCTAGACTAGAAACTGGAGGCAATGGGAGAGCAAGATCCAAACTAGAAACGCCGATAGCGGTAATATTATGCTCACATTTACAGATTTGGACAGTGTGGTGGTGGCTTCAGAGTATTTTTTTTGCAACATAAGTTATTTACTTATAAACTTTAGGACACATTTGCAGATCCTGAAGTCAAACATATTCAAGAATTCACATTTATTCAACATCACTTTAAAGGTTATAGGAGACGCTGGAGGATATTTGGCTGGATGGTACACGTTTTGACTCTTACTCCCTCCTTTCGGAAATATAAGACATTCTAGCTTTGTGAAACGAAAGTATCTAGACACCTTTTAGTGTATAGTTTCACTCCAAATCTCTATGAACCTATACATTAAAACACGTCTAGATACATTCGATTCACAAAGCTAAAACGTCTTATATTTCCGAATGGAGGGAGTATATTTTAAGTGTCAATACATAGACATTTGTTCTTCATTATTGTTGTAGTAAAAGCTAATACATCATATATTCTAGTGTTCTTTCTTCAAACAATTCTATGGATCGGTCACTGAGGAGGACTACACAACAATGCGACTTGGTTTCATCATGGTAATAACTACACATAGATCGCCATCAAGGATAGTCCTTATATGTGTTTATGTTAGTGGAACAATTTACACATTCTTGTTTCCTTTTCGCAGAAACACTGTAGCCAAAAATTCAATTTTTACAACTACATGATAAGAGCATTGGAGGTTGATTTCAAGAAGGTCGTTGGTGTTAGGTAAATTACGGAGATGACTGTTATAAAATATGTCACATATTTCTGTATAATGAACTTCGAGTGTAGAAACAACTAATTGTACGTTGTTCTAATGTAGTTGGTACCTATGGGCTATGCTGATGATATTCTTGTTGTTGAATGTTCAAGGTTTGTATCACAATTGGTCATCAGTTATGGTCCATACGCAACTATTTTTTTTAAGTGGAAGTGTGTTTTTTCTATAAACATGCCTCTCTGTATTTTCACTAAATAATATCATGTTGTTCATGTGAAAATAACTCTACTCTTTTGCTATTATTATTCTAGGATGGTATGTCTACATCTGGATATCGCTAGCGCCATTCATTGTAAGTAAAAAATGAGATGTACTGCCGATATCAAAACAAAACACATGGACACAGAAAAGTTGGAACACATGACTTCTGTGTAGTACTACAACCTTCACGGCAAACAAGGAGCATTCATATCGGCATAAACCTGACATTAAAATGATGTATTTATTTTCGCAGATGTTACTGGTTGTTGGGAGTAAGATGGAGCACATCATTACGGAATTGGCTTATGAGGTTGCCCAAAAGCATACAGCAATTCAAGGAGATTTAGTAGTAGCTCCTTCAGATGATTTCTTTTGGTTCCATCGACCAAAATTGGTCCTTTTATTGATCCACGTCGTTCTATTCCAAAATGCATTTGAGATTGCACTTTTCTTTTGGCTTTTGGTAAGAACAATGAGATTGATTCTTCATCAGCTCAATTGAACTTTTCTATTTTGGAAGACAGTCATAAAAAATGATGAAATTGCTTGGACTACAAGTAAATTCCATAGGTGGTAGTCTAATACTTGTATAGGTAGAAACAGACCTTAAAAGTTTCATTTATCAACATTGCAGGTATCATATGGATTCAAATCATGCATCATGGGCAACCCATCATATGCTATTGCTCGAATTGTCATAAGGTATCTATGAAATGAACTATAAACAGAAGCAACAATATCTAGACATTTTTTTGTAACTCATTGTTTGATTTCCTTTCTTTCAGTGTTGTCAGCCAACTCATTTGTGGTTACGTAACCTTGCCTCTGTATGCCATCGTCTCGCATGTAAGTTTATATTACAAATCGAGTGGATTACCAATTAGCATTTTTTTGGGGTCTAGTGAGTGCTTAGCTCAGGTTGGTCCATGAATAGCCAATTCTTCATAGTACAATCCACAAAGCTTATTTAGTGCAATGTTTTCTATTTTTAGAATGGCATATGAAAGTGACCATCAAAATGATAATTTATAGAAATATAGTTTGTTTTCACAAATTCACGTAGGTACTTGGTAACATAATTTTATCTAACTACTCTATCTCAATGTTTTATTCTAATTTGATCTCCTTATTGTTGAAGATGGGGAGCTCTTTCAAGAAAGCTATATTTGATGACAATGTGACCGAAGGCCTTGTCAACTGGGCTGAAAGAGCTAAAAGGCGCAAAGTAATCTCTAGTACAACTACTGTAAACTCAAGTGACCCACCTGTTGACGAGGCAACTGATGTTGCACTTCAAATGACAAATACAGGTGCAATCTCATCGGACGAGCAAGCTAGTACTAGGCCAATATAACTAATAATTGATACATATTTTGTAGACACGAAGAGGTTCAATGCCATTTTGGCTATTGTACGACTAATTCAAGGTTGTACCATGAAAATTCACAAGTACTGGGTAAATATCTTTGGATTATCTGGTGCTTATGTGTTCTGCACATTTTCACCTGAATTTATAAAAGCTGTGCAAAAATGGTTACGTACGTAGAAAAATCACTTCTGTAAGGAAGAGCATACAGCACTTTCTGCTAGATGTTTAAGACTACTCTCTTTGTAGCGGCTGGTAGCGGCTGTACAGCATTTAAATTCCGAGATCCAGAAATAAGGATACATGATCAAAACTGGTAGCGGCTGAAATCAGGCGTACACAGCGTTTCAGTTTAGATGTTTAAGACTACTCTCTTTGTACTAACCTAGACACAAGAGTTACATTTCGCTGCCACTGTGCCTTAGGAAGCATGATACAGATAAAAGAGAAGATCTAACGCAACAGTGGTTATCTACACCACACTGATAGGTGCCTCTCTTTTACGTAAAGAACAACAGGAACTCAATGTTTAATGCCTTTCTGCTGTCCGCAACAAATAAATGTACAGTTGTACACAGTTCAGGTAAAAAGTTCGTACCAACATCACACTAATAAAACAAATGCAGAGACACAGGTGAAACAGCTATACAAAAAGAAGAAGAAAACTCAAAACTGAGCAATAGTTCCGTCCATGATTGGAGCTCATAACCTGAATGTCCTCCCCCAAGGGTGTGCATCGCTGATGCCCATGTGTTACGGATCCTTAACAATTACTACATGGCCAGCAGTTAAAAGACAGGTTGCTAGTCATCTAGCTCAACGAGCTGAGCTCTTCTCTCAGCCGCTTTCTTCCTGACGAAGATGCCCCACCGCATAGCTGCCTTGATTTTAAGCCACCCAACGACAGCTTTTCCAGGTGGACGAGTGCGGCCATCCTCAAAGTTGTAGTCCGGGGAAGGATAGGGCGGAAAACCGAAGCCATCATCAGTCAGGTTGTTAGATGCTCCGCCCATGTTCAAAATCCGCAGCATCTGTTGCATTTCGTCGTTCTCAAGTATCTCATGGCTCCTCAATCTGATCTCCTCCATCAAGTAGTCATCGACCCCACGGTTCTCCTGCGGCTGTGACCATTGATCGAAAGAATTCAGGCCTGCAGGCTGCATGGGCTGACCAAGATCTGAGAATTCAAAACCCTGCTGTTGTTGCTGTGGAGGTGCCAATGCCAACATACTGGAGCCTCCAGAAGTTTGAGTCTGAAGGGAGGACCCACTGAACTGGCTTTCAGAAGATGGTGCGCCCCTGTCATATTGCATGGTAACGTTTGCAGAGATATTGTGAGCATTTGCGATGTAGCTTGCTACCTGGTTTCCATTATATGCACTTCTTGCTCCATCTGCTGTAACAGACCAACAAAATTCAGTAATTTTGCACTATAGCAACAGCATAATAAATTCACAAATATAATGGATTATGTGTATCTATAACCACAGGGCAGCAGCCTGTTTCTTCATGCATAAACTTAATTACTGATAATGTAGTCAACGCAATTTGCAATCACAGTGCAAATGTGTCATTTAACACCATCACTGTTAGTTACTGACGTCCCATTTTAGTGATCTGATGGGCCTACTTGACATGATATGCAAATACTATGATATGTGCTATCACACTACGCCCTTATTATACTGTCTGGAGCTCTAGGAAGACTACAATGACCATGAAAATATGAAGACATGAAATTCACTTGAAATATGGAGTAGATGAATAACCCGATAGTAGAACTAATAATGTGAACAAGAAATATTCACAAGATGCATCAGGACTCTTAGTTCATATCTTATTACCTTCACTCGTAGTTTGACCAGCCTTTCCTGGCATTAACTGTTTCTGTGCATTGGTCGAACCATGCAAAGCATGGTTGCTTGTTGAAGCCGCTGCAGTATCACTTCTGGTTGTGACTGATCTCTTTTTCTGCTTAAAGCTTAGAAGTGCCTTGCCATCGTATTCTACAGCATGCATCCAGTCCTCGTACGCTTTCTTTACCAACGTGTCAGCATAGACCTGCATTCAAGTTGAGCAAGGTCATACTTGTTAGGAGTAATCTTGTCATCATATCATAGTTGTGATACCAAAGAGAAATGCAGTTGGCTGTTAGTGGAGCTAGCTTAGTCATGAAGTATCCAGGGTATGTAGGAGTACTAGTAAAAGTAAAAGTCTTAAGTTCAAGTCAGTTTTGAATAGCTCAAGGAGCGATTCTGTAGTAGTTTCTAGCTGTTAACAGGCTGGAGTACTGTAACCGACCTACTGTTCGGTGAACAGTAGGTCGGCCTAGAAAGCCTATAGATGTATCCGCTTTGTAAGAAAACCAAGCTTGTACCATTTGAGATACTATCTAATAAAACTTCCTACTAGTACAAGCCCTGTGTGTGAAGCACATCAAGACAAAGTTGTGTGTGTGAAGCTCATTTGTTTAGAAGAGAGTCCTGGGTGAGAGCTAGTAGCCTAGCTCCAACAATACTGTATTCATTAGAATATTAGTGTATCGATAGAATATTCGTGTTTAAACATGATGATTTGAGTGAGAAGGATTTTATGAGGGGTAAAGATTTAGCTAAGATAGTTGGGTCTATGGATTACAGAATCAAGACTACGACAGTTCATAAGCACATAGCACAAATAACTTGAAACATATACCACCGAGAATATCAGGAGATATTTTTTCCTTTAGTTATTGTTCACAACTTTACACTAGCAACACATAATATTAAGAACTAAGAACTATCTTGAAGTTAAACTTCCAGTTTTTGCTGTAATAATTTGCTGCAGATATTCACTGCATTACCAGACTAACAAACTGAGCATCTAATATGAGCAGTCTAGTGATTGAGTTTAAAGAGCTATTCCCAGTCTAAATTGATGGGGCACACTTCCAAATAAGAGGCTCACACAAAATGAAGTAAATTTCAGAAGGCATCCTATCAGTGTCCTATATTGCCATCCACTCAAAGTGTGGTACAGATAATTATCTAGAGGGGCCTGCATATTTAGGAATATTGCGGGGAAGGCCCTAGATGTGCAGTAAAACATGTTAGATGCAGCCAACTCAGGAATACATTCTTGTTGATGCCGTACATCAGATTAACAAGTATGTAATGTCGTGCAGAAACTTGTCCAGATGTACCAAAATCAGCCTTAAAACACTGAAGAAATCTACAATGTTAACAGACACAAGACATGTAGCTGGCACTTATAATTTGGGAGCACACAAATGTACAAACCTTCTGGTTGTCAGTAAGATTTTCGGCTGAAATGAACTGATCATCAGCAATCAAGCCAGTGAACTCATATATGTTATTGAATATTGCACCGACATTTCTAGAGTCATTGGCATAATATATATAATGTTTTCCACTCAAGACACAAGTCTTTGCATGCTCAACAAGGCTTTCCCACATCTTATTTGACATGCCACTGCCAAGGATCTACACAGAACAAGGTTGTTAGACCATAAATCAAACTGCAAAAATCACAATCTGATAACAGGCAGACAATAGAACTTACACTTCGTAACCTCTGTTGATCCCTAACAAGAAGCCGGAGAAAATCTTCAACTGTATAGATCCCACTTGCATTTAGCTTCTTGTGGAATGCACCATCCTTTCCAACTTTTTCTAATCTCCATACATCATCCTTCAAAGCAGGTGGGTAGTGTTTTTTGTACACTGCAAAATACAATTATCAATAAAAGTTCAAGCCTTCTAATAGTATTAGTAAATCACGTAAATGGCACACATACATTCTCCTCTGTGATCCTTAACAGTAAAAGCTTCCGTCTTCGCCTCCCTAACACGGATACCTTCACAAAAGCCAGAGGCAACCCTCAACCCAAGTCTGAATTTTCTGCTTCTTATCCAGCTGGAGTTGTCGGTGAAGATAAGCTCCCCTATGGTTCCAACACCTTCTTTAAGAGTCACCTGGAGGTCACCAGTCAAAAGAGGCCTTTTCCCTTCACGCTCCTTGACAATGTGGCCCTCAAACTCTTCTCCTGTCCAACCCTCATCTTCCTCTTTATTAAAGTCACCCTCAAGCACAAGAACATCCAGCTTTGCAAATGACTCCGGTCCTTTAGTGACAACACATCCAGTGTTTGTATCCAGCAGCACAACATGTATAGCCGCTCCCTGCTCACCTTCTACTTTTCCACCAGTAAAGAGTGGGAGAGAAAGCCTGCTTCTAAACTGAAGTTGAAGATTTGTCCCATTAGGGCCTTCAATTCTTTTTGGAGAGGACCTGTTTTCACTATGTATTAATGTTATATCTCATTAGTGTGGCCAAACCACATCCGGAAATGAAAAAAAAATCTGAAAATCCAAGATAAAATCATCCCAGAGAGAACAAGTTATGATCTTGTACCTTCCTTCAATTCTAGCAGGACCCAACTTGGCCAAAGCACGCTCAACCTCTTCACTTACCTATTCCCAGCATATAATGAAACAGATTTATCAACATGCTCTAACAAAAATGTCAACAGGCCAAAGAATAAATGCTTCAAACTCACAACTCTTCGAAGAATTGGCTCCAGCGATGAACAAAGCTTCTGCAGACTGTCAACCTTAAGAGCTTCCACAATGACACTGCAATATGTGTTATTTGTTTAGCGATCAGGATTTCAGAATGTTGTAGACAAGTAAAATTATAATTGTACTTAGTTTGAATTGAAGGGTGCAGACACCACATCTGTACCATATTGACTAATTTTGTTGAAACACATCCTCATAAACTATTAGAACATCATACTGTCAGATAATCATTTTATTATCAATGTTTAAAGCAGTGGTTGTTCCACGTGTAAGCTGTGGGTTCATTGAGTTGTAAAGTTTGATGCATGCGTCTCTGAAATGTGAAGGTGCCGACACTACAGGTCCTACACTGATTTTAAGTGAACAGTATTATAGAGTATTTCTGACGTGCCTGCCATCATCATTAAGAATGAACAATTTAAGTTATAACTCTACAAGAGAAACAAATTAACTCCGTCTATTTTCCATATTTGTCAACAACCCAACATGTGCACATAACAAGGGATTGCCACATCCAAGAAAAGGTTAATATAAAAATATCATGCATACTCTGAGTTGACATACTGTCACCACTTAATTCATCGAGAATAGTCAAGTAGGGCCAGAGAGTGGAAAGAGTGCAATGACTAGACTGTTAATTCCCTAAACCAGATCAGCGGTATGAAACGGAAGCTTCCAAACCCATGGACAACTACAGTAAAAGGGAGAGAGTAATTAGCTAAGATCAAAGAGTATCTGTTAAACCAATAATTGAGTTACATGTTTGATTCTCTTGACACTATGAAGAACTGTACTTCAAGACCGCATCCAGAGTTCCGAAACAAGTTACTCCTTTTCACAGGCCTTTAAACATATGTGGGACTTGCAGGCACACAAATGCCAACACAGTGAAAAACATTAGAAGAAAATCAGCATTGCCTGCGGGGCTAATAATCCATACTAGCGAAGATCATCTGTTATTTGACATCTGATAAGCTAAGAATTCAGTTACATATTTGATTCTCTTGACCCTGTAACGAATATGAATAAGCTATGCTTTTCACAGGCCTTTAAACATGTATGGGAGTTGCTGGTGCACAAATGCCAGCAGATTATCATAGCCAAGGAGTCACGGAGACACGGAACTGAACAGGACGCGGAGGGTTCCTGAGCAGCACTCAGTGGAGTACCAACAAACAAGTCACGCCCTTCAGCTTCCAACAGTAGTAATAATTAGTAAACGCGCACAGAATCATCAGGGGTCCGGGTTGCTTCAACAGCAGCATTAACAATCGAAGCTAAGTCACATGGATCTGATTTCCGTCCTAATTAAAGCGGCCGACAGCCTAACATCCCCAAACCGGAATCCTATAGCTTGTTCCCACAAACCCTGCGAAATTTGGTAGTAGTAGTAGTAGTAGCGGGCACAAGTAAACACGCACCTTGCGAGGGCGGGCACGCGAGGCCGCTTGGCCGCATGGTCGTCCTCACCGCCGCCGCCGCCGTTGCCGTTGGCCGGGTCGAGGCCGCGCTTCGAGCCCGACCGCTGCAGGCCCCGCCCAGGCCGATGCATCACGCCAAACACCCTAGCCCTCGCTCGCTTCCGCCGCCGGCGCCGTCCGTCAGATCTGCGCCGCCACGAATACGGGTCCAGGTTAACACAGTGATTTGGTGCAGAGAAAAAAAAAAGGCGAAAACCTAGAAAAAATAATTACTAGCGGACAGAGAGAGGCGAATCGAAGCTGGCGCGGTACCGAATCGGGGGCGGCCGGCGGGAACGCTCCGGTTTGATGGAGGCGGCCGAGAGATCCGGCCGCGATTGTACAGTGTGGGTGGGAGCAGTGAGCGCCGCGCCGCGCCTGCTCGCGTGTCTGTTTGTGCTCGCTCGCTACTCGCTAGCGCCCCGCACCGCCCGCCCGCCTTTCTTTACGACTTTTTATATCTTTTTGTTTGTTTACTTGCCCCGCTTCGCCTACCTCGGGCGGACCGGCGCGCGGTCAATGACGGCACGGGCCCACGGAGCGTACGTCTGGTTTTGCTATGGTGGGGTGGTCCGTGCGGATGGCGGCTAGGAGGGGAACAGATGGCGAGGACGGTATGACGAGTAGGATATTCTTTCCCGATGAGGAGCGAGCGGCTTGTGTTCACTGCCGCTCGTTACCAGTTCTGTCCATGACATGTGGGCGCGTCCCGATCTGTCTGTGCTACTATTTGGAGGGTCGGGCCGTGTGGGTGAGTGGGTTTTCTTGGTTGGATTGGATGGATAGAGAGTTGTTGGTGATTGCTGAAGGACCACTCAGGTGGAGCCCCGACATGGCTAGGTGTGGAATCGAGCCGAGCCGAGCCGGCTTGTGGCTCGGCTCTTGCAGGCTCGTTAATTTTCGAGCCAAGCCTGGCTCGGCTTGACACTAAAGAGTTGCTGAAAATTGGGCTCGAGGCTCGGCTCGCCTAGATCGTGGCTCGTTCGTCCGGCTCGGCGAGCCTGAGCCACTTAACCTCTGGCCCTGCGCTGCACGAGGGAGGGACGCGCTCTAGGCCCCCATCCCCACACCTGCACGCGATTCCCCAATCCTCACATCTGTATCGCTCTCGCGCCGCCACGGACAAACCGCCGGCGGCACCAACGTCGGCCGCCAAGGCCGAACTCCCCATCTCATTCTCCATGGCTGCTCTCCATACCCCCTCTTCCTCTTCGATTCGTTTCCCATGATCTCGCGTAGAGAACTCATCTAGGTTAGTTGCTGCCCTCCGCTTGTCCGCCGGCAGGCCCTCCACTGCCTAACATCAAGGAGCAGGGGAACTCGCCTGCTTCTTTCCTGTTGCCCTCCGGCCCAGAGAGCTGGACTAGATTGAAATCGATTGGTGGAGTCAAAGGCAAAGCCTTTGGCTTTTTCAGTTGCTTTTTCTTCTGTCAGACTTAGATCTGATAGACTGCTATCCTGTGTTGTAGACTATGACCTTACTCATTATTTCTTCTATAATCAAATGAATGCAGCACTGAATGGTATTGTCAAAAAAGACTACCACCACCGATGTCTTTTATTGCGTTTTTAGATTCTCTGTCTTTTACTACATGCATGCATAGATATAGATAGAACCGAGGATAAGCTGTGTTAGTCGCTGTGTTACACATCTAGAATAAGTTATTAATACTAGTACATTCCAGTACGAACAGTGTTTTGCTTCGGCAACAACATATGGAAATTCGGTGGTATGCTTAGTAGTGCTAGATGGGTTTGTCTTCAGCAACAGCATATGGAAATTCAGTGTAGATGCAAAATGTAGGATCACATCGACCGATGCGCTCAGATTCAAGTAGTCCGATGAAATGGTTGATATGCACTGATATGTGTGTATATTCATGTGCATTTATGCATATCTCATATAATACACGGTTGTCAATTGTTGAGGAAAATTGTGAATTTTTACAATTTTAGCTAAGGTCATGGCAATTTTTTAATTGCACCGAGCCTTCGAGCCGGCTTGCGAGCTTCACCGAGCGGGCTTGTCGAGCCTCGAGCCCGAGTTGCAAGGTTTAGGCTTGGCTTGGGTCACCTCCGAGCCCGAGCCGAGCCTTGGCGAGCCCAAGCCGAGCCTTGGCGAGCCTCAAGCTACATGTCCACCCTAGACATGGCGACACTGTGGTTAGTCAAGGTGGCGAGGATCTTCTGTGCAATTGGCGTGTGGACGTGTTACGTTCCTGTCCAAAAGTTTGTATAGGGACTAGGGACTGATCTGGCCTAGGGGAACGAATGGACCATCGACTTTTCAACCCAGGCTGATAAGCGTATAGAGAGTGGGCCTGTGCCTGTGAAGAAGCTGAAAGGGAGAGGCGTAGCATTATGTGATGGTCGGCTAAGCACAAAATTGCACGATACGCATGGATAAAACAACTATAGTACTCCTTCGTCAGAAATAACTCTACAAAATAACTGACTTGGACTGGATGCCTGCCTACAAGATGGAGGGAGTAGATAGTTCCAAAAAAAACCACTAGTACTCTTGATGGTTACACGGTACTATCTTTGTTTGGGATTATTAGTCATAAGGACCAAGTTGCTAATACCAAGACACTACATGACTCTCCCTCATTAATCTATGCATACACCAATAGCTTACATGCATGAGAGAAGTGGGAAAAAAAGAAGAACATGCATTGGACGAGAGAGACTAATAAGAGCAAGTCTAACAGCACCCTTAAAACGCCGGCGCCCTTAAAATTCCGGCGGTTACACGGGCTTCCGGGCTATCGAGCTAACAGCGTTGTAAACGGCCTGGCCCGTGAACGGAATTCACAGGGGCTTGTGAAAGACCCGTTGCAGCCCCTATTTCTACCAGCCAGGCGGGCGGAGACGGGTCAGAACCCGTGTCCCTCCGCCGCAAACCCTAGCCGCCGCTGCATTTCCGCGCGTACTCCGGCGAGCAATTCCTCCATTTCCGCGCGAGAGAGATGGCGAGCAGGAGCGGGAGTTGCGGACTCGGTGGCGGTCGTGCTGGGGAGAGGAGGAGGAGGGAGTGGTCGTCACGCACCCGGCGGCGACGACGAGGAGCGGCGCCGCATCCGCTCCGTCGGGGCCAAGAAGCGCGCCTGCATGCACTGGACGAATTGGGGGTTGACCCACCCAGCTTCTCTGGGCCCCTACGCCGCCGGCGCGCATACCGTGTCGGCTCCGCGGTTCGAGCTCGTGGAGGCATCTTCCTCCGCGAGCTTGTCTGTCACGTCTTCCCGCCCGCGCCCGCGCCGCGGAGATGGCGAGAAGGAGGCGGCTGTCCGTGCAGCACTCGCTGCGTCCCTTGCCGACCTCGAGGTTAAGAAGTGGCGCGAGGAGGAGGAGCTCGTCGCCGTCGAGCTCTCCAAGAAGCAGGAGGAGATCGAGGAGGCGGTCGCCGCCATCCACGGCAAGGAGGAGGAGGTTGGACTGGCATCCGTCGACGACATGGACATCGACGTGATCGTCCTCGACGACTAGGAGCTCGCTGATGACGGCAGGCGTCGACTTAGAGCTCGCCGCCGACTACGAGCTCGCATTTTGGATATACCAAGAGGCAGCGGCGTCCTCCGTGAGCTCTCCCAACACTATTTTTTTTAGATGTAATTTTGCAATATGTATGTACTGAATGATGAACGCGCACACGATCTTTCCTCATTGTTCAAATCACGATTTAAGGGTTTGATTTACAGGCACTGTCCTCCGCTAACGAGTTTAAAACCCTAAATCACGAGTACAGGCATATGTACTCGTGATTTAAGGGTTACCGATTTGAGGGTGATGTTAGTCATGCTCTAAATGAGATAGTTTTTATAATCTCAAACAATATAAAAAAGCTCTCGAGACTTATAATCTCAAACAAAAGTAATACTAATTTTAACGTTATACTTTATCCTCTTTGAACGTCGCATTGGTGCAACCCAGTTCTGTCAACGATCATTGCTTAAGAACAGTACCATGTTATTCGCAACAACAACAAAAAAAAGAGAGAGCAGGACCATGTTAAACCCAATTTTCCCGACAACACACGCAGGCACGCCGCCGGCAACCGAGGAGCGTGTGCGCGCGTGCAGCGTATGCCCTCTCGGTCGTTGGTTTCTCGGTGGGAGGAAATATCGAGTGATACCATCCTATATTTATACCATGATATTATTGTTTATAATTTAAATTTGTATGTTTAAAAATTTTAAAATAAATTTGTAAATATTGACAAGAAGTATGTTTACAATATCTAGCATTTGCAGAACCCAATTTGAAATACACGCAGAGAATCAAAAAAGACAAATCAAACATGAATAGGTCGCAAAAAGATAAAAACATAAATTGACACTATTCACATAGCAATTTGTCTTTTTTACTTCTCTATGCATATTGTAAATTTGGTTCTGAAAATGCCAGGTATTGTAAACATACTTCTTGTGAACACCTAGAAATTTATTTCAATTTTTTTGACAAATATAAATTTGATTTTTGATAATGGTTATCATGATACTATGTTAGGTGTGGTATCACTAGATATTTTCTCGGTGGTGGTGGATGCAGCCTACGTAGACAATGACGGTAGACGAGCAACTAAGAGCAGCCATAACGGATACTGTAAAAGTCAACCCTTCAAAGAACGTTTACAGTGCACCGAAAACAATTTTTAGGATGTCAAACTGATCCATACAGATCAGATCATGTAAATAGTAATTGTATCATGTAGAGATCACATATGATCCACCCTTTTTCCCAAAATTCTTGTCTTCCTCCTGGCACTGCCGCGTGCAACCGCTGGGCTCGCCAGCCTGGCCTGGGCGCTCGTCAACCCTGCCCTTTGAACTATTTTTGAATATTGAAATAAAAAAAGGGTTGTGTGCATCTTTCGATGTAATAGCCAGGGCTACGCTCCCCATTTCGAAAAAAAATTGCCCTTAAGCTCGCCGGCACCCAGCGCGCTCAGCGGCCCCCCTTCGCGCGCTCGCTATATCTGGGCGTGGGCAGCCCGGCCCGGCCCGATAAAAGCCCGACGGGTCAAATCTGCGGCCCGGTAGCTGCACGTGCCAGACTCAGGCTAGAGAAAACTAAAAAATAGGAAAAGGCTTGCCCGTGGCCTAGCGGCCAGAATAAATATGCGCACCACGGGCTCGAGCTTAGATTTCAGGCACGATAGCCAGGTCGGGACGGGCTCGGGCCTAGAATATGCGCGGACTGTTTTTTGGCCCAGCCCGGAAAATTCCCAGGTAACGGTTCGTCGGCACCACCCCGCGCACTTACCTCGGTAGTGGAGGTTAAGCACGCCCTGATTCAGACCGAGGACGTCCAATTCCGACCTTCTCCCGCGTGCGACGGCAAATTCTAGCGAGTTCGTAGTGGAAGTGCGGCGGTACTCCCCTCCGACGAGATTGGACCAGTTTACGGGGGTTTGGCAAAACAGCCTCCAAAACACATGTAGTGTTCTCTAAGAAGCTCGTCATCCCAGGCTACATCTTCAAGTGGCAAACTCTAAAATATAAGACATTTTAGTTTTGTGAAACGAATGTATCTAGATAGTGTATAGATTCACTCTAAATCTATACACAAAAGTTGTCTAGATACATTTGTTTCAGAATGCTAAAACGTCTTATATTTCTAGACGGAGGGAGTATCACTGAAGAGGGCCAACCGAGTTTCAAGAAGACGTGGGACACTATCGTTGAGATCCCTGATACATTGCAAATGTATCTATAATTTTTGATGTTCCATGTTTGGTTTTATCCACTTTCTTGTATTTTGTTCCAACTATGGAGTACTTTTCATATGATTTATTGAACTAACCTATTAACAAGAGCCACAGTATCAGCTGCCTGTTTTCTGCTGTTTTTGGTTCCAGGAAAATCAGAAAATGAATATTCTCGAAATTGGATGGGACAAAAGCCAAAGTGCCTATTTTTCCGGATGTCATCAAGTGCCAGAATATGAGACGGAGAGGGGCCAGAGGGCGGCCACACCACCTGGCCGCGCAGCCAGGCCTGGCCCGCGCCAGGGGGTGGTGTGGCCAGCCCAGGCACCCCCTCGGACTCCCCTTCCGACTATAAGATGCCCTCGGGACGTAAACCCTAAGTATCCGATCAAAAATCCACGAAAGAGTCTATAGCCGCCGTCATCTCCATCCCTAGATCGGGAGGGACCTGAAGCTCTTCCCGGCACCCTGCCAGAGAGGGGAATTCACCATGGAGGCCTTCTTCATCACCATGCAAGCCTCCGGTGTGATGCGTGAGTAGTTCATCCTTGGACTACGGATCCATATAGTAGCTAGATGGCTGGTTCTCCTCATTTGTGCTTTCATGTCTAGATCTTGTGAGCTCCGTTCATGATCAAGATCATCTATTTGTAATTCTGCATGTTGTGTTTGCGGGGATCCGATGGATATTGAGATGCTATTTCAGATTGATTATTGATTCTATCATGTCTTTGTTATTTGAGATCTTGCATGCTTTTCGTTGTTACTAGCTATCTTGGCCAAGTAGATGCTAGCAACTCCAAGAGTTAGTATTTATGCTCGATAGTGGGTTCATGCCTCTGGTAATCTGGGGAAGTGACATAAATCTCTAAGGTACTAGATGTGTTGTTGCTACTAGGGAGAAAACAACAATCCTTTGTTCATAGAACAATCGTATTGTTTACTTTACACGCAGTTCGTAAAGCAATAATCTGTTGCTTGCAACTTAATACTGGAGGGGTTCGGATGATAACCTAAAGGTGGATTATTAGTCATAGATGCAGTTGGATGGCGGTCTATGTATTATGTTGTAATGCCCAATCAAGTCTCAAAGGAGTCAAGATGATTAGTATATGCATGTATTGCTTTCTCGGTGTTTGCCAATTGCCCCGCTGTAATTTGTTCACCCAGCATGTTATCTATCTTAAGGAGAGCCACCTCTAGTGAACTATGGATCCCGGTCCTTGTCTTTTACATACAATTTACAAACTGTTTACTTCTTTGTGTTTACTTTCTGCAAACTTTTACTTCTTTCTATTCGATACGTTTAATCCTTTGTTTTCTGCAAAACACGGTGAGATTGACAACCTCATCGTAAGTTGGGGACAAAGTTTTGCGGTTGTGTTGTGCAGGTCTCCATGTTGCTACTAGCACCGGTAGTGCGCCCTGCCAAAGCTCAGCTAGTAACACCTTTGGGGTGTTTCCTTGCTCCTACTGGTTCGATTAAACCTTGGTTTCATAACTGAGGGAAACTTGTTGTTGTGCTCATCATACCTTCATCTTGGGGTTCCCAACGAGCTCTACATCAACCACGCACCAGCACTTTTCTGGGCGTCGTGCATTGAGCCATCAAGCATTTTTCTGGCGCCGTTGCCGGGGAGTCAAGGACATCTTCACAAGAGGAGTCCCTCATAACCAATCTCTTTACTTTGTTATTTTTGTTTTGCTTAGTTTTCTTTTTGCTTGTTTGCTTGTTTTGTTATTCAAAAAACACAAAAATATTAGTTTTACTAGTTTGCTTTCTTTTCAAAAACACAAAAAATTAAGTCTCCTTTAGTTGTCACCTCTTCCTTAGCTCACCATGTTGATCCCTACTTTCACCCTGAAAGACCTTTCAATTGGTAGTGGTTCTATAATTGGGAAAGATAATATTGAAGAATTCTTTAATCATGTTAGCAAACATGAGGATATTGACGATACATTCCTTGTAGAACTTGCTCCAAACTATGAGATTGTTGCAGCTTCTTTAATTCACATGTTAGAAGCTAGGTTTGTTAACCTCAATCCTTTAATGGAATAATGTTTCTTAAGCTTAAAGAAATTGAGGACCCTGAAAAGAGGGATTTTATTCTAGAAACTTTGTTTAAGGAGTTCTATGATGTTTCCAAGGAAGCTAGAAAAGTTTTTGAACGTTTCAATATGCTAGGCTCATGTGTAGATGTTGTTGGTACACGAGAAAAGATAAACAAAACCGAACCTAATGGGGAGGAACCTAAGATACCAATACCCTTTAAACTAGTAGCAATACATGATGCCATAGAAAAGAATCTTGATTGGATTGTTCCTACAAACCCTTTTGATGAGAATAGTGAACCTAAGAGCATTGAGAGAGGATCCTCTAGAACTTGTTTGGATGATATACCTTGCCTTGTTGAAAATATTTCGGGTATTGATCTTAATGCTTCTTCATTTGAGAACACTTGATTCTTTCTTTGCTTCTTATGCCTAACTTAAAGGCGTTAAAGAAAAGTACTTATTGGGAGATAACCCAAAAGTTTTAGATGAGTCTTGGAAGTTATTACTTCTGTAATAACCGCTCCTTATCCTTTTTATTTGCTTTTTGTGCCAAGAGTAACCTCTAATGATAGAGAAGTAATGATTGGGAAAGTTGTTGTCCTGAAACAGATTTTTGTGCTTCACCGTAAAAATTCGTGTAAAATTTCTGTACGTCCTTTTGAGGCATGAATGTATGTGCTTCTGCCCTAGGTTGTTATCTAACTTTTGTTAGTTCAACACTTTTCGATTTGAGCAACAGAAGGTTTTTGAAAAAAAATCGTCTTTACCTACTGGTGTGTTTTGACAGATTTCTGCCATTTTCTGCATTTGCTTCTTGTTGGTTCCCTTTTGAGTTCTTTTAGAGAATTGAGCTTTTTGAGGGAAGTGATACAGTATCTCGTGTTTTAATGGAATTTTTATTGGTGTTGGAACTGAACCTAAAGACCTATTATCTTGAGTGCACTAATGTTGCTAATAAAGATTGTGTGAAGTTTTGTATGAAGGAAAAATTTCAGGTGTATCGAAGGAATGAGTAATGAGATGAAGGATGGACTAAAGCTCAAGTTTGGGGATGCCACGCGTGTCACCCCAAGAAATATCCAAGAAGTACAAGCGTCAAAGCTTGGGGATGCCCAAGACATCCCCTTCTTCATCAATAAAAATCCCAGGTTTCTTCCAAACGCTTCATTTTTATTGTTTCATGCACAGTTGTGTTTTTCTTGGAGCGTCTTCTTTTTCGTTTTCGTTTGGTTTTTCGTTTGCTTTGGTTTGGTTGGTTTTCTGAATAAATTGGTTGGACCCCCTCTTTCATACATTGGTTTGCAAATAGTTTGGTTTGGTTTGGAAAAGAGTAGGAAAGTTCATACTTTTGTGGTAAAAAGAGCTCGTTTTTGACTGTGGCCTATGCTTTGTCATGCCATGCTTGATATTGTTTTAGCTTTATGCTTAGTATTATTTGATTTAGCATGACTTGTTATAAACAATTGAGATTGCTTAATGTGCCTTGGATGAATCATGCGTTGTTTTAGCATATTAAAGCATAGTATAGTGGTATTCTCCTTTGATGCTTTGTTTGGGTTGACTTGGCGCATGCTCACACCATGTTATGACTATCTCAAGTCATCATAGCCTTTATGATCCTTTAGTTTTCAACTTGTAGTATCACTTTATGCTTTGATCAATGATGTTTTGTCGCTCTGCATGATTATGGCCATTATTGCTCTCTTAGTTTGTCGCTCCCAGTCTTTTGCTAGCCTCCACAACAAAGTATGAGTTCCACTCATGCATCCAACTCCCTAAAATAAGTTATTACAAAGAGTCCACCATACCTACCTACTAGCTTATGCTATTCCAAGTAAATTCATGCTTTTTTTACCTTCCAAATTAAACTTGTTATGAGAAAACTAGTAATTAAAGCTCTCACGAACTTGATGGCACACTTTACTTTTCTTGCCCTTAATAAAATTGAACCATTGTGTCTTCTATGTTGTATATGCTTGCACTTATTTGTTGCGAATTAGCAGAACCATGCTTTCATGGGGAACGCTTTCAACATTGCACTTGGTACTTGTACCTAGTTGATATCATGCTCTTTTGTATATGGATGTCGTCAGTGTGAAATGAAAGGGGAGCTTGTAAGTCCATGGAGTTATGTATATGTGTTAGAGAAACGCCTGGGCCGCTGGTCTAATCCATGCTGACATGGTGGAAACCTGCAGCTTAATCATAATGATCTGTCTATGAAGCATTCTTTTTATAAAAAAAAGAGTCCTATATTGAAAAAAAAAGATACCATGAAAAGAGGAAAGAGAGAAAAAAGCACCATATTCCCATGGTAAACAAGAAGAATGCTGAGATGCTCGTTGTCTGCTTGCCTTGTCATTTTGATATGGGAATTCTTCCGTATCATCAGGCAAGGGGTACCCCCTTGGCGCTTCTCAATGATACACATGTACTTACAATTACAAGAACTTACCGGTGAATAAACTTGAGTAGCATGAGGAGCGGCCCTCGTATACAAGGGACATGAGATTTCTGACTTATACTTCGTCAAGCATGTACACCATAGTTTGTTCACTTTAACCTTAATCACTTCCAGATGCTTATGATAAGGGCAATGAGAGTTGAAAGATATAAGTACCATAATTTTTGGAAGCTCTTTATGAGACTTGAATCCCTACTTCCTTTTACAAAGGCCTTTCTTCTACCATTACATTGAGTCTCCACCTTCTATCTTTATGCACTTACTTTCAGAGCATAGTGGTCATTCTTAGTTCTATGTGCATTGTCCCAAGACTAGTTGATTGATGTATACTTTGATATTGCTTGTTTCAAACTATTGTATCTAGTCACTCTTATGAATTTTGAAGGTGTCCTATGCATTTATATTTGCTACTCTATTGAGGGACAAGCTGAATACTAGTATGCTATGTTTTCTTTATGTGAAACAAACAAACGTCTTGCAAAGCATTGTTATTCATGAATCTTTTGTTTGTGCCTTTTCATGTTGCATCATAGTTTCTTTGCTTATTGCTAGAACTTTGCCTTTAATGTTATGATTGAAGTACTATGATCCCAGCTTTGAGTGTTTTGCAAATACTTTGATCAAGTCTTGGATGGTGCATGTCACCTCAAAAATTATTCTTTCTTTTTATCACTTACCTACTCGAGGACGAGAAGGAGTTAAGCTTGGGGATGTTGATACATTGCAAATGTATCTATAATTTTTGATGTTCCATGCTTGGTTTTATCCACTTTCTTGTGTTTTGTTCCAACTTTGGAGTACTTTTCATATGATTTCTTGGACTAACCTATTAACAAGAGCCACAGTGCCAGCTGCCTGTTTTTTGCTGTTTTTGGTTCCAGGAAAGTCAAAAAATGAATATTCTCGGAATTGGACGGGACAAAAGCCAAAGTGCCTATTTTTACGGATGTCATCAAGTGCCAAAATACGAGACGGACAGGGGCCAGAGGGCGGCCACACCACCTGGCTGCGCGGCCAGGCCTGGCCCGCGTGAGGGGGTGGTGTGGCTGCTCCCGGCACACCCTCGGCCTCCCCTTCCGCCTATAAGATGCCCTCGGGACGAAAACCCTAAGTACCCGATCAAAAATCCACGAATGAGTCTGTAGCCGCCATCATCTCCATCCCTAGATTGAGAGGGATCTGAAGCTCTTCCCGGCACTCTACCGGAGAGGGGAATTCACCCTGGAGGCCTTCTTCATCACCATGCAAGCCTACAATGTGATGCGTGAGTAGTTCATCCTTTGACTACGGATCCATGTAGTAGCTAGATGGCTGGTTCTCCTCCTTTGTGCTTTCATGTTTAGATCTTGTGAGCTTCGTTCATGATCAAGATCATCTATTTGTAATTCTGCATGTTGTGTTTGCGGGGATCCGATGGATATCGAGATGCTATTTCAGATTGATTATTGATTCTATCATGTCTTTGTTATTTGTGATCTTGCATGCTTTCCATTGTTAGTAGCTATCTTGGCCAAGTAGATGCTAGCAACTCCAAGAGTTAGTATTTATGCTCGATAGTGGGTTCATGCCTCTGGTAATCTGGGGAAGTGACATAAATCTCTAAGGTACTAGATGTGCTATTGCTACTAGGGAGAAAACAACAATCCTTTGTTCATAGAACAATCGTATTGTTTACTTTACACGCAGTTCGTAAAGCAATAATCTATTGCTTGCAACTTAATACTGGAGGGGGTCGGATGATAACATGAAGGTGGATTATTAGTCATAGATGCAGTTGGATGGCGGTCTATGTATAATGTTGTAATGCCCAATCAAGTCTCAAAGGAGTCAAGATGATTAGTATATGCATGTATTGCTTTCTCGATGTTTGTTAATTGCCCCACTGTAATTTGTTCACCCAACATGTTATCTATCTTAAGGAGAGCCACCTCTAGTGAACTATGGATCCCGGTCCTTGTCTTTTACATACAATCTACAAACTGTTTACTTCTTTGTGTTTACTTTCTGCAAACTTTTACTTCTTTCCATTCGATACATTTAATCCTTTGTTTTCTGCCAAACACGGTGAGATTGACAACCTCATCGCAAGTTGGGGACAAAGTTCTGTGGTTGTGTTGTGCAGGTCTCCACGTTGCTACTAGCACCGGTAGTGTGCCCTGCCAAAGCTCAGCTAGTAACACCTTTGGGGTGTTTCCTTGCTCCTACGGGTTCGATTAAACCTTGGTTTCATAACTGAAGGAATCTTGCTGCTGTGCTCATCATACCTTCCTCTTGGGGTTCCCAACGAGCTCTACATCAACCACGCACCAGCACTTTTCTGGGCGCCGTGCATTGAGCCAACACTCCCTGGGCTCGTGCCCATGTCGGCTTCTAGGGCGCGTTTGGTAGCCTGTATACACCCGGGGCAGGCCTGCTGGCAATGGAAATGGGCTTATTGTTGGAGATATACCCAAGAGGCAATAATAAAGTGGTTATTATTATATCTTTATGTTTATGATAAATGTTTACATCCCATGCTATAATTGTATTAACCGGAAACATTAATACTTGTGTGTTTTGTAAACATAAAAGAGTCCCTAGTAAGCCTCTTGTTAAACTAGCTTGTTGATTAATGGATGATCATGGTTTCCTGATCATGGACATTGGATGTCGTTAATAACAAGATCATATCATCAGGAGAATGATGTAATGGACACACACCCATAGTAAGCATAGCATAAGATCAAGTCATTAAGTTCGTTTTGCTACAAGCTTTTCAAATGCATAGTAACCTAATCCTTCGACCATGAGGTTATGTTAATCACCATCACCGGATGGGTACTTTGATGACATCAAACGCCGCTTCGTAACTGGGTGGTTATAAAGGTGACATTGGGTATTCTGAAAGTATGTGTTGAAGCGCATGGACCAAGATTGGGATTTGTCCATCCATATGACGGATAGATATGCTCTGGGCCCTCTCGGTGGAATGTCATCTAGTTAGCTTGCAAGCATGTGACTAGGTCACAAGGGATGACATATCATGGAACGAGTAAAGAGTACTTATCAGTAACGAGGTAGAATTAGGTATGGAGATACCGACGATCAAACCTCGGATAAGTAGAGTATTGCGTGACAAAGGTGATAGGTTCGTAGCATGGAAAACAAAAAAATTCTACGGCAAGAACGAACAAAACCTAGATCTAATCTAGATAAAAGCCAAGATCTAATCTATTAGACATGAGCAACGAGATAGATGGGAACTAACCCTCGTAGATCCGAAAGCGTTAACGAGATTAGATCTCGTGGTTGATGTAGTCGATCACTTGCCGATCTCAAGATCGTGTGGACGATCCTTCCGGTGTCGCGTTCCAGCAGCGCTTCCGCCCTCGGTCAAGTAGACGATCCTTCCGGCGCCACGATTCGGCAGCGCTTCCGCAGTCGATCACACGTGCGGAGTCGAAGCAGACCTTCCTCTCCCCGTTCCAGCGAGCAGCGGAGGTAGTAGATCTTATCCACGGAATCCCAGCAGCACGACGGCGTGGTGGTGGTGGTGGAGTAGAGAATTCTGCAGGGCTTCGCCTATGCCTGTGCAGAAGATGGTGGAGGAGAGAGGCGGCAGAGATTGGACGTTATGAGAGCAGGGGAGGAGGGGGCGCCCCTGCCCCTCTATTTAAAGAGGGGAGGCGCCTAGGGAGGGGGAGTCCTTGTAGGACTCCCCTCCCTCTCTATGGCCAGCGGATTGGAGGTGGGGGGAGGAGTCCTCCTCCCCCACGAATCCGTATCTTGACCCACCAGGACTCCTTGATCCCTATCTTGATTTTCAAGCAAACTCCAAGATATCTTCTAGAACCTTCCGGAACATTCCGAAACCTTCTAGAATCCTCATACAAACACTCCGGAACATTTCCTAACTCATAAAATGATCTCCTATATATGAATCTTATTCTCCGGACCATTCCAGATCTCCTCGTGATGTCCCGAATCCAATCCGAGACTCCGAACAACATTCGGTCTCCAACGCACATTCCATATCTACTTAAAACAACTTCGAACCTTAAGTGTGTCACCCTACGGTTCGTGAATATGTAGACATGATAGAGAACCATCTCCTATCAATAACCATCAGCGGGACCTGGAGATCCATAATGGCTCCCACATACTCAACGATGACTTCGTGATCGATTGAACCACTTACATACGAAACTAATTCCCTTTGTCTTGCGATACTATACTTATCCGAGGTTTGATCGTTGGTATCTCCATACCTAGTTATACCTCGTTACTGACAAGTACTCTTTACTCGTTCTGTGATATGTCATCCCTTGTGACCCAGTCACATGCTTGCAAGCTAATTAGATGACATTCCACCGAGAGGGCCCAGAGCATATCTATCCGTCATATGGATGGACAAATCCCAATCTTGGTTCATGCGCTTCAACACATACTTTCAGAATACCCAATGACACTTTTATAACCACCCAGTTATGAAGCGGCGTTTGATGTCATCAAAGTATCCATCCGGTGATGGTGATTAACATAACCTCATGGTCGAAGGAATAGGTTACTATGTGTTTGAAAGCTTACAGCAAAACGAACTTAATGACTTGATCTTATGCTACGCTTACTATGGGTGTGTGTCCATCACATCATTCTCCTAATGATATAACCTTGTTATTAATCACATCCAATGTCCATGATCAGGAAACCATGATCATCAATTAATCAACAAGCTAGTTCAACAAGAGGCTTACTAGGGACTTTTATATGTTTACAAAACACACATGTATTAGTGTTTCCTAATAATATAATTATAGCATGGGATGTAAACATTCATCATAAACACAAATATATAATAATAATCACTTTTATTATTGCCTCTTGGGCATATCTCCAACAAAAGGGAATTGGTTTCGTATGTTAATGGTTCTATCGATCATGAAGTCATCGTTGAGTATGTGGGAGCCGTTATGGATCTCCAGATCCCGCTGATGGTTATTGATCGGAGAGGTGTCTCCATCATGTCTGCATATTCACGAACCGTAGGGTGACACACTTAAGGTTCGAAGTTGTTTTAAGTAGATGTGGAATGTGCGTTGGAGACCGAATGTTGTTCGGAGTCTCGGATTGGATCCGGGACATCACGAGGAGATCCGGAATTGTCCAGAGAATAAGATTCATATATTGGGGATCATTTTCTAAGTTAGGAAATGTTCCGGAGTATTTGTATGGGGATTCTAGAAGGTTTCGGAATGTTCCGGAAGGTTGTGGAAGATTTCTTGGAGTTTACTTGAAAACCAAGAAAGGATCAAGGAATCCTTGTGGGGTAATACAAGGATTCGTGGGGGAGTAGGACTCTCCCCCCACCTCCTTGATCCGCCGGCCAAGGGAGAGGGGAGTCCTACAAGGACTCCACCTCCCCATGGCGCCTCCCTCCTTTAAATAGAGGGGTGGAGGCGCCAACCCCTGGCCCCCTTGCACTTCAAACCCTAGCCGCCTCTCTCCTCCTCCTTCCCTCTGCTCTGGCTTAGGCGAAGCCCTGCAGAATTCTCTACTCCACCACCACCACCACGCTGTCGTGCTGCTGGGATTCCGTGGAGAAGATCTACTACCTCCGCTGCTCGCTGGAACGAGGAGAGGAAGGTCTGCTTCGACTCCGCACGTGTGACCGACTGCGGAAGCGCTGCCGGAACGCGGCGCCGGAAGGATCATCCACTCGATCTTGAGATTGGCAAGTGATCGACTACATCAACCACGAGATCCGATCTCGTAACGCTTTCGGGTCTACAAGGGTTAGTACAGATCTATCTCGTTGCACATGTCTAATAGATTAGATCTTGGCTTTTATCTAGATTAGATCTGGGTTTTGTTCGTTCTTGCGGTAGAAATTTTTTGTTTTCCATGCTACGAACCCATCAGTGGTATCAGAGCCGTGTCTATGCGTAGATCTATTGCACGAGTAGAACACAATGGTTTTGTGGGCGTTGGTGCTCGTGTCGTCTTTTGCTTTGTGTACTTTGCATCTTGCGGTATGGTGGGATGAAGCGGCTCGGGCTAACCTTACATGTCATCGCACATGAGACTTGCTCCACGCTTGACGTGTAACTTGCTTTGCACAAGTGTCTTTGCGGGTGTCTGTCTCTCCCACCATAGTATAGATCCAATCTACACTTTGCACTTGATAGCACTTGTATCAACGTTGTGGTTCATGTTCGTAGGTAAGATCCGTTCTTATTCGAAAGCCCCAAGCCACGTAGAACATGCAAAGAATATTAGAGGCGTCTAACTCGTTTTTGCAGGGGTTTTGTGATGTGATATGGCCATTATGTGATTGTGGTTATATTTGATGTATGCAATGATCCTTATTGTAATATGTCAACCGGCAGGAGCCTAATGGTTGTCTTTAAATTTTGTTTAAGACCCGCGTGTCTATTCATCATGTAATAGCTTTATTCCAAGTAGTTGTAATAGTTGCTGTTGGTGATGGACAACCATGAAGCGGCGCCACGGACCTTGACGCCACGCTGGTGATGATGGAGATCATGTCCATGCTTTGGAGATGGAGATCAAAGGCACAAGAAGAAAGGCCATATCATATCACATATTATGAATTGCATGTGATGTTAATCCTTTATGCATCTTGTATTGCTTAGATCGCGACGGTAGCATTATAAGATGATCCCTCTCACTAAATATCAAGTAATAAAGTGTTCGTCCTTAGTTGGCACCATTGCTAAGACTCGTCGTTTCGAAGCATCTCGTGATGATCGGATGTGATAGATTCTACGTGTGCATACAACGGGTGCAAGCCAGATTTGCACATGCGGAAACTAAGGTTAACCTTGACGAGCCTAGCATGTACAAACATGGTCTCGAAACACGAAATACCGAAAGGTAAAGCATGAGTCATATGGATGATATGATGAACATGTTGATTGTTCGCCTTTAAAGCTACATCATCTCACATGATGATCAGACTTGGTGTAGTGGATTTGGTTCATGTAATCACTAAAACAACTCGAGGGATGTTGTTTTGAGTGGGAGTTCATTTGTAATTTGGATTAGTCGAACTCAATTTATCATAAACACAATCAAAGTGAATTTGCATAGTTTGTTGTAGTCATTGGCATCCGTTCACCAGTTACGCTTAGTTATAGTTGAGATAGTGGAACTATAGAAATTCTGGATATTTGCTTTACGAACTGGTATCGTATTGTTTTGAGTGTCAATCTAAAGTTTAAAAGTCCTGTTGCAAACTTTCAGCAAACTCCGTTTACTCTATGAAGTTTAATAAACAGTATTAAATCAAGAGTAACAATTCCAGTGTTAGTATCTAATGTATCATGTTTGCCTACATGATTCTTGATACTCAAAAGATTGTTTTTAATATCAAGTTTATCTAAGAGGTGAAAGCAATGTTTCGGAAACCATCATATGTGAAAGGTATTGCGATATCTAAAACAATGTGTTGGTTACAACATGATAGAGTATACGTCCTCATATTTGATGAGAATTTGTGAAGGTTGGAGACGCTAGTCGTCCTAATCCTCCAAAAGGTTTTGAAAAAGAAACATTATACTCGCAATTCACCTTTATAAGCTATAGCAGCTTGATCATGAAAGTTGTCATGATAAGGATGAATAGAAGATGTAAGTAAAATGTTTACTACACTAAAAGATTACTAAAGAATGGAATTTTGAAAGAATGCCAAACATTTGATGAAGGTGATCCACTTCAAAGTGCAAGACCAAAGGTATTGGTATTTGACTATACACCCTTTGTACTATGTGTCATGTGAATGACACCACTATTGATGTTGATAGATTCTTTTAAAATAAAAGGAATTGTTGAAAGAGAATCTATAAAATATTTGGCAGAAAATAAAAGATTGGAGATATCCAACTTAGGTATATAGAAGATACATGTTATGGCTGTATTACTTGGTTGTTAAACAATGTGGTTCTGCGGTATTGGATACCGAATTGGTTGGTATGAAGTGTCATATAGGACAACACAATTCATGAACTGCAATGGCCTAAGTAACTAGCAAGAGAATATGTGATGATGTTCATCGAAAAAAAACAAAGGGTTGTTGTGTTGCTCGTTAACATCAAAGCTTGCCTTCAAGATTTGTTTCAATAATTGTTATTTTGATCAGGTATTATGACGACAAAAGGTTGTTCAAATAATTACCGTATTCCATAATAGATGGATGATATACAAGTCTGGTTGGAGAAATAACGACCATAAAACTAATGATAAAATGTCGCAAGACAAATGATTGAAAGATCACTTGCGAAGTGACATCACCGTTTAAATTATATTGAAAGGGATACATGAAGACACTCCATGTTGATGGATTTTGGGAGTCTTTGATTTTGATCAAATGACGCTTGTGATACTTTCCTAGAGATAATTAAAACTCCGTTCGTAGGCCAAAAGAGGAACGGATGACTAACTGATTGGAATTTGTACATATTGATGTATATAGTCCATTATGTGTAGTCGTGGGCGATGGATTTCAACTTCATATGCTTTCTCCGAAGATTTGAGTAAGTATATGTATATACTTACTCAATAAGGAAGAAGTATGAAACATTTGAAAATGTTCAAAAACTTTCAAGGTGAAGTGGAAAATTATTGTAACAATAAAATAAAAAAGTTTATGATTGGATCATAAAGAAAGATGTTTGAGTTACAAGTTTAGCAAAACACCTAAGATTTGAGGAATCGTTCCATGGATTTGCATTTCCCAAAACACCATAGGAGTATGGAGTGTTCAAGATATGCAATGAAACTTTGTTTGACATGGTAAGATCAAAGGTGTCATTTATAAAACTGCCATTATATATTAAAGATTAAAGCTTTAGTGACTACCGCTTTTACACTGAAAAGAGCTCCATCGTGATCCGTTGAAATGACACCATATAAGTCATGGTTTGGGATAAAACCCAGGTTGTCCTTTCTTAAATTTTTGGTATGCTAGGCATAAGTAAAATGTTTACAACCAAAGACGGATGAGCATGTCTTTGTAGGTTATTTCGAATAACCATTGGGTATTCCTCCATAACACCGAAGACAAAAGTGTTTGTCACTTAGAATGTCGAGTTTCTTGAGAAGGAATTTTTGGTGAAAAGTTAAGTGGGAGGACAATAGAACTTTGACAAGGTTGTTGAACCTTGGCTAATATGTGCTGAGTTGCGAAGCGTCGGTAAGTGTCCCGGAGGCAACAACAATGCTCATGGGTCACGTGCCTCAAAGGTTGTGGTCACGGAGATCTAAGTTCCTATTGAACCAAGTAGGTCGGGTAAGTAATCAAATGCCAAGATTTGAGAGTTAAATCATTGTTGTTTGACAATGATGAACCGACTATATGCAAATAATCAATGATGGGCCCTGACTTCGTTAAGTGGCTTGAAGCCATAAAATCTGTGACAATTCCATACACGAGAAATCAAGCTTTGAATTTGAAAGACCCTCTGGAAAGGTGCAAGACCTTACAGTCGTATATGGATCTATAAATAGACATGGATGTTTCACATCTATGAAATAGTCGACATGTCGGAAAGAGTTTACGACAATGTTCAAGGAATTGACTATGATAAGATTTGATCTTTCATAGCGATATTTAGTCTAGACGGATTAATGTAGCAACCACTACATATATTTTGGTATATGGTAGTTGAACAAACAAAACAAGTTCTTCTAATAGAATGGTTACCTAGGACGTGTACATGACACGATCCAAAGGGTTTTGTTAAATTAAAAGGATGCTAAAAGAGTATGCAAAACTTCAATGGTTGAAGTGAGCATCACGGAGTTGGAATCTTCACCGTGATGAAACCGTTAAAAGGTTTAATTTCATCAGAGACGATGAAGATGTTTGCATTTTGCAAGAAATTAAGTGGGAGCGCTAAGACATATTTCTAATACGTTATGTGAAAGACATATTGTTGATTAGAAATGATGTATCTTTTATTGACACAGGTTAAGAATTTCATTTCGATGAAAGACTTAAGCATAACCCAAGAATTAGGCATCAATGTCTATATGAATAGATTGAGGCGCTAATATGGTTTTGCCAAATGTACATAGATAAGATGTTGAATGAGTTCAATATGGAAACAACAAGAAAGGTTCTTGACGCACGGAAAGGACTGAATCAAGATTCAAGTGTGTTGACACGAGATTCAAGTGTTTTGACACTTGGTGAAATCACAAGAATATTTTGATCAATCATTCTTTGAGATGTACACATCCAGATATGTCCTATGCTCTAAATGTTATGAGCATATACCAGAATGACTCATAAGATGATCATTGGACAATAGTAGGGATATTCCTATGATCTTTGGAAGAACTAAGAATATATTATTTATATAGTGGTGACAAATAGTTCATTGTAAATTGTTACATTGATACTAGTTTTGTCACAAATTAAGTTTATCTCAATTTAAACTATGGGTGGCACAATGTAATGGAAAGGAAGTTCCATAACGGATTTGGTTGAGTACCAAAGTTAAAACATTGTGACAGATACTACAACAAAAGGCTAAGTATATGACTACTATTGTAGCAGCAAATGAGGGCATTTGCGTCAAGTAGTTTGTTATCAAACTAGGTGTGGTTCATAGCAGGATAATACTATGAAGATACATTGTATGACAATTGTATCAACATGATTTAATCCCAAGGAACTAAAGGTCTCACCAAAGGACCAAATTTATACAATGCCATCTCATTGGAGAATGAGTAATGCGTAGAGACGCAAGGACATGCAAATACACACGGACCTGGAAGTGTCAGATCCGAAGATTATGTTTACCACTAGCAATAGTGTCATTACAACACCAGAAAGCCATAGGTGTTGAATGCACAAGTTTTTAACTAGATTATTGACTCTAGTGCAAGTGGGAGACAGTTGGAGATATGCCCAAGTGGCAATAATAAAGTGGTTATTATTATATCTTTATGTTTATGATAAATGTTTACATCCCATGCTATAATTGTATTAACCGGAAACATTAATACTTGTGTGTTTTGTAAACATAAAAGAGTCCCTAGTAAGCCTCTTGTTAAACCAGCTTGTTGATTAATGGATGATCATGGTTTCCTGATCATGGACATTGGATGTCGATAATAACAAGATCATATCATCAGGAGAATGATGTAATGGACACACACCCATAGTAAGCATAGCATAAGATCAAGTCATTAAGTTCGTTTTGCTACAAGCTTTTCAAATGCATAGTAACCTAATCCTTCGACCATGAGGTTATGTTAATCACCATCACCGGATGGGTACTTTGATGACATCAAACGCCGCTTCGTAACTGGGTGGTTATAAAGGTGACATTGGGTATTCTGAAAGTATGTGTTGAAGCGCATGGACCAAGATTGGGATTTGTCCATCCATATGACGGATAGATATGCTCTGGGCCCTCTCGGTGGAATGTCATCTAGTTAGCTTGCAAGCATGTGACTAGGTCACAAGGGATGACATATCATGGAACGAGTAAAGAGTACTTATCAGTAACGAGGTAGAACTAGGTATGGAGATACCGACGATCAAACCTCGGATAAGTAGAGTATAGCGTGACAAAGGGAATTGGTTTCGTATGTTAATGGTTCTATCGATCACGAAGTCATCGTTGAGTATGTGGGAGCCGTTATGGATCTATAGATCCCGCTGATGGTTATTGATTGGAGAGGTGTCTCCATCATGTTTGCATATTCACGAACCGTAGGGTGACACACTTAAGGTTCGAAGTTGTTTAAGTAGATGTGGAATGTGCGTTGGAGACCGAATGTTGTTCGGAGTCTCGGATTGGATCCGGGACATCACGAGGAGATCCAGAATTGTCCGGAGAATAAGATTCATATATTGGGGATCATTTTCTAAGTTAGGAAATGTTCCGGAGTTTTTGTATGGGGATTCTAGAAGGTTTCGGAATGTTCCGGAAGGTTGTGGAAGATTTCTTGGAGTTTACTTGAAAACCAAGAAAGGATCAAGGAATCCTTGTGGGGTAAGACAAGGATTCGTGGGGGAGTAGGACTCTCCCCCCACCTCCTTGATCCGCCGGCCAAGGGAGAGGGGAGTCCTACAAGGACTCCACCTCCCCATGGCGCCTCCCTCCTTTAAATAGAGGGGTGGAGGCGCCAACCCCTGGCCCCCTTGCACTTCAAACCCTAGCCGCCTCTCTCCTCCTCCTTCCCTCTGCTCTGGCTTAGGCGAAGCCCTGCAGAATTCTCTACTCCACCACCACCACCACGCCGTCCTGCTGCTGGGATTCCGTGGAGAAGATCTACTACCTCCGCTGCTCGCTGGAACGAGGAGAGGAAGGTCTGCTTCGACTCCGCACGTGTGACCGACTGCGGAAGCGCTGCCGGAACACGGCGCCGGAAGGATCGTCCACTCGATCTTGAGATCGGCAAGTGATCGACTACATCAACCACGAGATCCGATCTCGTAACGCTTTCGGGTCTACAAGGGTTAGTACAGATCTATCTCGTTGCACATGTCTAATAGATTAGATCTTGGCTTTTATCTAGATTAGATCTGGGTTTTGTTCGTTCCTGTAGTAGAATTTTTTTGTTTTCCATGCTACGAACCCGTCACTTATTGGTTGCATGCAGCCCCCCACGTTGTGGCCCGCATGCGTCTTAAAGCAGGCCAGATCCAGGCCCACTGACAACACTCAAATCGGCCGTTTTTCTGGGGCCTTGCTCGGGCCAGCGAAAAAGAGCCGAAGTCATGCACCGGTGGGAGACAGGGAGGGAGACGCTGCATCGCTTCCTGTCCAACCGCCATAAATCCCCTCACCGTCCACCCTTCTTGCTCACTCTCCTATGTGCGCTATGGTCACTCTCCACCCACTAGACGGTGACGTTCCTGACGACGAATCGATCGCATACCATCATCGACGGCGGTCAGGGGCTTAGAGGGAGACTCGGTCATCTAGTCTCTCGCTCACCATCGGTGGCTGCCATCTTAGTACCAGACTCCGGTGATGAATCCAAACCATGGCGGTAAGCTCTTTGTAACATCACAAAACTTAATCCAAGTGATAAAGATCAAATCCACCCAATTTAGAGTTAACAAAAACTTTTCCATTTAAAATAATTAAGCATTCATATGTGTGTGCATTTAAATTAGGAGTTGTTTTTGAATTGCCATGTTTGAGTGATCCATTGGTTGTAAAATGATTCTAAGGTAAATTAAACATCATCTAGATCATCCCCAAACAAATCCCAAAGAAAAAGAAATCAAAAAGAATAAAATAAAGCAAATGGTCACTTTTGCCATTTTAATCACCTAGCCTACTTTGGGCATTCCTAGCACTCAAATCCTAACAGAGACAACTGTGGATCTTTGCACCCCTTGCTAGTAAAAGTAGTGATGTACCAAGGCCCACTTTGTTTTATCCCAAAAAAACTCAAACACTAAATTTAAATGACATTTGAAAATTGAATGTAGTTTATATGTATAGATCCCATTATTCAAAAACCACTCAAATGAACTCCATTTCAAAAATCCAAGCACATCTAGAAGCTTAAGCATAAGTTACATCACTCCACCAAAAATCAGCTCAAAATTCAAACATTTTGTTCTTGCGGACATTGTGTCGAACAGGTGGCAGGCAGAGATCATCTGCCTAACTATTACTGTTGCTAAGTTAAACCTTTGTCCCCCATTGCACCCTCTCTACTCTCCTATGTCCCCCCTGAATCCAACCAAGTCCCCAACCAGCTTCCCCCTTAGCCGTTGCAGCAGTGGCGCGCCGCCCAAATGAGGTCATCGCCGGCCAGACGCGGGCAGCACGCCAAGGACCGCGTCGCGCCAAACCAGCGTGCCAACTAGCTCCGCCCAACCCTACCGCCGCCCACGGTCCACCCCTCGATCAACCCCAGCCCCTGGACCACTCCCCAGCAGCGCCACCCTTTTCCTCTGCGAGCAAGCCAGAGCATGCCAGAGCACGATTGCCGCCAGCACGCAGCAGACCGCACCTTGACCCCATACCGCGCACGCCGCTCTGCCTCGACCCCAGTAACCCACCAGACACGGCCGTGCACCGCCGTGTGACCCACAGTCGCCGTGATCACCGTCGAGCACCGCCTCTGTCTCCTAGAGCGCGTGACGCTCCCGACCAAATGCCACCGCCCCTAGCCGTTCCATTACGCTATAGCTGACCGCGAGGGAACCGCCCACCGTCCGCCTACCTCACCCACGCCGATAGCCCCCTGTGCTGTTGTCACCGACGAGCTCCGCCCACACCTCTCGGTCTCACCATCGAGCCTATATAAGGAGGCCACCCCAGCACCAGCTCTTCACACCATTCCACTCCCCTCTCTCCACTGACCATTTCCCCTCTCTCGCCGGAGCCGCTCGAGCTGTCGTTCGCCGGAATTGCATCGGAGGTAGCCGCTGCAGAGGAGGAGAAGTCCCCGTCGATTTCGTCCACCTCAGCCCCTGCCGCGACTTCGCCTGAGCCCGCCGTCGCTGTCTAGTTCGATCGCCCGCCTCGCCGCACTAGCTGGAGCCCTGGTACGTCCCCAGTAGACCCCCACCGTCTGTTTAGGGTTCGGTCTCGCCGGCGATGAGTCCGTCGTCGACGACGACCGTGAGCCATTGATCCGTGTTCTAATCACGTGGCCTAGATCGTTCAAGACCGTTTCAGGTTTTAAATGTCGCTGACAGGCGGACCCCCCTTGTGAATCGCCCTCTGCGCCGCTGAGCGTCACAGGGCTGGCCCGTTAGTTTTCCCGCGCTAGCCCACAAATTCAAATAGGTGTTTTTCTATTTAGACTTAAAACAATTTCTGCCCCTAGTTCAAAAATCAATTCAGGAAGATTTACTGAACCAAATTGAGTGATTCCAACTTTGTTAGAAAGCTTCTGAAAAGATCTATCCAAGCTCGTTGGATTTAATTCTTTTAGAGTTAGAGATCTCTCCTAGTAAAAATAACAAGACAGAAGCATTTGCACATTCAAACATTTTTATAAAATCAACCATAATAGATTTTGAGTTGATTCCAACTCTCAAAAATCACATTTAACCATACCTATCTGAATATGTAATAATATTAAGGTTTACATGCAGTGACTTTGGACTAGTACCAAATTAGTGCTATATAGGCATTTCTAGTCACTTTAAATCATTAAATATTAAACTTAAACTTATTAAAATGTGATCCAACCTTTAAATCACATTCCCATATGTTAGAATATGTGGTGATGATATGTGTCCACATGATCCCATATTTTAATTGGAGAATATTAAATCTTAGTTAATTTCGATGAGTAGAAATTACTTTTCTTAAATAAAAAGAATGAAGCTAGTTAATAAAACCTTGTGATTCTTTTGATGATAATAGATCATCAAATGTGTGCCTTAGTGTGCTAAGTAGACTAGTTAAGTATTGTTTGGTGATTGTGTATCCCGTATGTATTTATAGACGATAGTACCGACCAAGCTTTTGAGGAGGAGGAGTTCTATCCAAAAGAGGAGGAAGAAAACTTCAACCACTACACCAACCAAGGCAAGCTATTGTTAGCAAGCTAGAATTAAGCTAGATAACCTAAGCAAGATGCATTAAGCATGCTTTGGTTATACCACTTTGACTAGTACCTACCCCAAGTTTTATTTCCAAGCTTTTACTTTCTTTACTTTATTAAAGTCCTTTACTTGTTTGAAGGTAGCATAAAAAGTATAAAACTTGACCTATCTATATAACCTTAGATGTCATTCTATGGCATGAGATTGATCTTAGCATCCCCTATTAGTGAACACTCTTAACTTAGTAGTTTAGAGCTAAACTAAAACTTGAGTCACTTTAGATGGGAACCCTTGGTGAAAATGAATTGTGAAAACCTTGGAATGATGAGTCATTCTATTGAGATGTTTTGACATGTGTTGAGAAACACAAATGGTTTATGATGATGAAAATGTTGAGGCATGAGCCTTAACCCTTTTACAAAACTGATGGTTGGGTTCGGATGCAATACCATTCCAATTTCACCATACAACCACACTACCTAAATTGGGTAAGGCTTAGCCGAAAGTTTATATGCATTAGTATTAGTTCCCTCGTGGGAGAGGTTTGAGCTGAGGCTACCTCTCAATGTTGTCCACCTATGCAGTGCCCAAGATGACAGATGGTCATGGTTGGGAGGCCATACTGATAGGAGAGGTGCTTATACTAGGGTGTGTAAAGGAAAGGTTATGTTTGATTATCTACATACTAAGTATGATGATTCAGGGTTATCCCTGATAGATGTATCGAATCTTGTGGTGAAAGTGTACCACCTCTACAGAGTGTCAAACTATTCGAATAGCCGCGTCCGCGGTTATGGATAGTTGGAGTGGCCATACTGTTCCGTTGTCAGATATTTTCAAAATGACTTATGAAATAAATTATGAATCTTGACTTGACCACAACAGGGTTGTGACTATGACACTAGCTTCCCAACTTAAGTGATTCTAGAACTTTATTTTATATTTCTTTGTTTCTGAACTAGCTTAGAATTCAAACTTAACTTTACAAATAAACATAGAGTTAGCTTTTCCCACTAGCACTACCTTACTTGTTAGTGATAGTTTGCGAGTACTTAAAGAGTACTCATGGCTTTCATCCCTGGCTATTACTATGGCCAGAGGATGAAGGAGACTACCAAGATGATGTTGGGGTTCCGCATATGAAAACAATAAAATTTTACTCTACGCCCCTGAACCCCTGAAGCTGCCAAGACCTATCTATTAGTAATAGAGTAACGGGAGGGGCTTTTCGCAAACTTACCCTTGAAGACCGAAAAGCGTTGTCAACGCTCATGAGAGCGTGGTTGACGTAGACGAGCCGAAGCCAACCTCAAGGTCGTGATGAAGTCCTTGTGCTCCTTCTGGCTCCAATGACTTGAGTGCCTCAAGTACGACACCTCGCGGGGAGTTACACACGTCCGGTGCCTGACGATGACTCCCGCTTCCCCAATCCAACAGCAGTTGCGGAAGTAGAGCTCCCGGATCCGAATCCCGCAGCGCGACGGCGCTCCGCGGTGAAGATGTCTCACGCTCGCACAGTCCAGACTTGGGACCACGGTCACGAGAGAGAGAGGGGGAGAGAGAAAATATCAATTATTGATTGACTGTGCCAAGAAAGCCATCACCATGACCAGTAGCTCTGGAGTCTCAGTAGAGCATATATCTGAAACCTTACCCCGTCAATTCAAGTGCATTAAGAGTCTAGCCCTACCCACCATTGACCAAGTCAGAGTAGTCTATGAATACCCTGACGTATTCCCAGATCAATTGCCCGGTATGCCTCCGGATGGGGATATTGAGTTCATTATTGAACTAATCCCCGGAACCGGACCCATAGCCCAGAGACCCTATAGTATGAACCCCTTAGAGTTAGTGGAATTGAAGAAGCAGCTGGATGCTATGTTGGCAACATGCTTGATTCAACCAAGCGCATCGCCATGGAGATCGCCGGTGTTATTCGTAGACAAGAAAGATGGAGGCAACCGTTTGTGCACAGATTACAGGAAGCTAAATGACGTCACCATAAAAAACAAGTACCCTTTTCCAAAGATAGAGGATCTATTTGATCAGTTGACTGGAGCAAATGTCTTCTCTAAGATTGATCTTAGGACTGGTTATCACCAACTTAAGATTCGTGCAACGGATATTCCAAAGACCGCCTTTACTACTCGTTATGGATTATACGAGTATACGGTCATGTCTTTTGGATTAACCAATGCCCCTACTTATTTCATGAATCTCGATCTTTATGAATTTTCTAGACAAGTTTGTCGTTGTGTTTATCGACGATATCCTTATCTACTCCAAGTCAGTAGAAGAGCATGAGAAACATCTGAGAATCATCCTTGAAACCTTAGAGAGCATCAGTTGTATGCCAAGTTCAGCAAATGTGAGTTTTGGCTGAAAGAAGTAGGATTCCTAGGACATATTGTGTCTGCCGGAGGAATAGCTATTGATCCCACCAAGATCAAAGATGCATGGGAAGCCCTAACCACTCAAACCCAAGTCCGTGCATTTCTCAGATTAGCGGGGTACTACCGCAAGTTCATCGAAGGATTCTCGAGCATCGCCAGACCCATGACCCAATTGTTGAAGAAGGACAAGAAGTTTGAATGGATCGACAAATGTGAAGCCAGTTTCCAAGAGCTCAAGAAGAGATTGATTTCAGCCCCAATATTGATCATGCCAGATATCAAGAAGCCATTTGATGTGTATTGTGATGCATCCAAGATTGGTCTCGGATGTGTATTGATGCAAGAAGGCAAGGTCATCGCATATCTATCTCGACAACTAAAACAGCATGAGCAGAACTACCCTACCCATGATCTTGAGTTAGCAGCCGTAGTTTTGGCATTGAAGACATGGCGTCATTACCTTATGGGTAATCACTGTGAGATTTACTTAGACCACAAAAGCTTGAAGTATATTTTCACTCAGAAGGAGCTGAATATGAGGCAAAGGAGATGGATAGAGTTAATCAAGGATTGTGAACTTGACATTCACTATCACCCCGGCAAAGCCAATGTGGTAGCGGATGCTCTTAGCAGATTGCCGTGTAGGCTAAACACCATGATCAAGGAGAAGCAACCAAGTTTGTACAAGGAGTTGGAGCAGTTTAGAACTGAGCTAGTTAGCAAAGGATTTTTAGCTAGCATTGAACTTCAACCCACTTTGATTAACCAAAACAAGGAAGACCAGAAGGGAAATGAAAGTATCGACAGAATCACGCGTCGTATTGGTACAGGTGTTGGAGATATGCCCAAGAGGCAATAATAAAGTGGTTATTATTATATCTTTATGTTTATGATAAATGTTTACATCCCATGCTATAATTGTATTATTAGGAAACACTAATACATGTGTGTTTTGTAAACATAAGAGAGTCCCTAGTAAGCCTCTTGTTGAACTAACTTGTTGATTAATTGATGATCATGGTTTCCTGATCATGGACATTAGGATGTGATTAATAACAAGGTTATGTCATTAGGAGAATGATATGATGGACACACACCCATAGTAAGCGTAGCATAAGATCAAGTCATTAAGTTCGTATTGCTGTAAGCTTTCAAATACATAGTAACCTAATCCTTCGACCATGAGGTTGTGTTAATCACCATCACCGGATGGGTACTTTGATGACATCAAACACCGCTTCGTAACTGGGTGGTCATAAAGATGTCATTGGGTATTCTGAAAGTATGTGTTGAAGCGCATGGACCAAGATTGGGATTTTTCCATCCATATGACGGATAGATATGCTCTGGGCCCTCTCGATGGAATGTCATCTAATTAGCTTGCAAGCATGTGACTGGGTCACAAGGGATGACATATCACAGAACGAGTAAAGAGTACTTGTTAGTAACGAGGTAGAACTAGGTATGGAGATGCCGACGATCAAACCTTGGATAAGTATAGTATCGCGAGACAAAGGGAATTAGTTTCATATGTAAGTGGTTCAATCGATCGCGAAGTCATCGTTGAGTATGTGGGAGCCATTATGGATCTCCAGGTCCCGCTGATGGTTATTGATAGGAGATGTGTCTCTATCATGTCTACATATTCACGAACCGTAGGGTGACACACTTAAGGTTCGAAGTTGTTTTAAGTAGATATGGAATATGCGTTGGAGACCGAATGTTGTTCGGAGTCTCGGAATGGATCCGGGACATCACAAGGAGATCCGGAATGGTCCGGAGAATAAGATTCATATATTGGGGATCATTTTCTAAGTTAGGAAATGTTCTGGAGTGTTTGTATGGAGATTCTAGAAGGTTTCGGAATGTTCCGGAAGGTTCTAGAAGATATCTTGGAGTTTGCTTGAAAATCAAGATAGGGATCAAGGAGTCCTGGTGGGTCAAGACACGAATTCATGGGGGAGGAGGACTCCTTCCCCCTCCCCAAATTCGTTGGCCATAGAGGAGGGGAGTCCTACAAGGACTCCCCCTCCCCAGGCGCGCCTCCTCCCCTTAAATAGAAGGGCAGGGGCGCCCCCTCCAAGCCCTGCTCTCATAACGTCCAATCTCTCCCGCCTCTCTCCTCCACCATCTTCTGCACAGGCATAGGCGAAGCCCTGCAGAATTCTCTACTCCACCACCACCACCACGCCGTCGTGCTGCTGGGATTCCGTGGAGAAGATCTACTACCTCCGCTGCTCGCTGGAACGGGGAGAGGAAGGTCTGCTTCGACTCCGCACGTGTGACCGACTGTGGAAGCGCTGCCGAAACGTGGCGCCGGAAGGATCGTCTGCTTGACCAAGGGTGGAAGCGCTGCTGGAACGCGACGCCGAAAGGATCGTCCACACGATCTTGAGATCGGCAAGTGATCGACTTCATCAACCACGAGATCTAATCTCGTTAACGCTTTCGGATCTACGAGGGTTAGTTCCTATCTATCTCGTTGCTCATGTCTAATAGATTAGATCTTGGCTTTTATCTAGATTGGATCTAGGTTTTGTTCGTTCTTGCGGTAGATTTTTTTTGTTTTCCATGCTACGAACCCATCAACAGGAAAGGTACCTGGATTCACCGAAGACAAAGAAGGAGTTTTGTGGTACAAAGGACGTATCTGTGTGCCAGCAGATTCGGAGCTGAAGCAAGTTATCATGCAAGAAGCTCATGATACTCTTTATTCTATCCACCCCGGAGGAACAAAGATGTATCAAGATTTGAAAGAGCAGTTTTGGTGGCACAAGGTGAAGAGAGAAATCGGAAGCTACATCGCCAAGTGTGATATCTGTCAGAGAGTCAAAGCGGAACATCAGAGGCCCGCAGGACTGTTGCAACCATTGCAGATTCCAGAATGGAAATGGGATTCCGTCAAAATGGACTTTATCACCGGTTTTCCTACTTCTAGGGGGGGATAACTCAATCTGGGTCATTGTTGATAGACTGCCCAAGGTAGCTCATTTTATACCTGTCAAGACAACCTACCAGAGTTCGAAGCTAGCAGAGTTGTATATTGCTAGAATTCTTAGTCTGCATGGAACCCCCAAGACCATAGTGTCGGATCGAGGAACCCAATTTACCTTGAGATTTTGGCAGAAAGTCCAGGAAGGATTATGAACCAAGTTGAATTTCAGCACAGCTTATCACCCGCAAACTGATGGATAGACTGAAAGAGTCAACCAAATCTTAGAAGATGTGTTGAGAGCCTGTGTGCTAGAATATGGATCAAAATGGGAAGATTGCCTGCCTTTCATAGAATTCTCATACAACAACAACTATCAAGCCAGTTTGCAAAGGGCACCATTTGAATTCCTATACGGAAGAAAGTGTCGTACCCCTTTGAATTGGTTGCAAGTAGGAGAGAGTCAGATTTTCGGACCTAACATTCTCCGAGAAGCTGAAGAGAAGGTTCACAAAGTCCGTGGGCACCTCAAGACCGCCCAATCCAAACATAAGAGTTATGCTGACAAAAGAAGGAGAGACCTGACTTTCAATGTCGGAGATTTTGTGTATCTCAAGGTTTCGCCATTGAAGGGAACCCAACGTTTTAGTCTGAAAGGAAAGTTAGCCCCCAGATATATCGGACCCTTCAAGATTCTGAATCGCCGAGGAGAAGTATCGTATCAACTGGAACTGCCAGAAGAGATGCCAGCCATCCACAATGTGTTCCATATCTCGTTACTTCGCAAATGCTTAGAAGTGTCGGAGAAGACCGAAGTTTTCAAGAACATCGATCACCGAGCTGTTGATATCAACAAGGATCTGACATATCGTGACGTGCACATTTGTATCTTGGAGGAAGCCTATAGAACCACTAGGACCCAGAATATCAAATTTCTCAAGATTCAATGGAGCAACCATACCGAAGAAGCCACTTGGGAGTGAGAAGATTACATTAGGACTTAGTTCCCATATCTCTTTAGTTCCTAGTTTTCTTTCTTAAATCTCGGGACGAGATTTTGTTTAAGGGGGAAGGTTTGTAACATCCCAATCTTTAATCAAGGTTAATCAAGATCCAAACCACCCAATTTAGGGTTAACAAAACCTTTTCCATTTTAAATCTGTAAGCATTCATATGTGTGTGCATTTAAAATAGGAGTTGTTTAGAATTGCCACCATTGAGTGATCTATTGGTTGTGAAATGATTATATGATAAATGCCACATCATCTATATCATCCCCAAGCAAATCCCAAAGAAAAAGAAATAAAAAATAATTAAATAAGGAAATTGTCACTTTTGCCATTTTAATCAACTAGGACACTTTGGGTGTTCCTAGCACTCAATTTACAACAGAGACAATTGTGGATCTTTGCACCCCTTGCTAGTAAAAGTAGTGATGTGCCAAGGCCCACTTTGTGATCTCCAAAAAACATTCAAACTCTAATTTTAAATGACATTTAAAAATTGAATCTAGTTCATATGTAGAGATCAAACTTTATCAAAAACCACTCAAATGAATTCCATTTGACCAATCCTAGCAACCAGAGATGCTCAAGCACGAGAACAACAAATCCACCAAATTTCATTTCAAAATTCCAAATTTGAATTCATGCGGCCATTTGATCGAACACTTGGTGGGCAGAATCAAACTGGCCTAACTATCAATGTTTTTGATCAAATTTTGCCGAGCCATTTGAACTCAAATCAATGCCCTTGTCTCCCCTAAACCCAACCAGTCCATCAAGGACCTACCCAATGGCCTAGGGCAACCGTTCACCGCCACCCCGAGGCCATGCTCGCTGGCCAAACGTGCACAAGCCGCAGGAGACCACCAGCCCCTCTCCGCCGCTCCAGGAAGCAAGGCGCCACTTCACCGCCGCCCACGGTCCACCCCACGATCACTGCCAGCCACTGGAACACCCCAGAGCAGCGCCGCACTATCCTCTCTACGCCGCGCTAGAGCATGCTAGAGCGCAAGCACCGCCAGCACGCCACAGATCGTGCCTCGACTGCAGACCATGCACGTCGCTCCGCCTTGACCACCTCACCCCGCCAGACACGGTCGTGCACCACCGCGCGACCCACAGTTGCTAGGAACCATGTCGAGCACTGCCTCTATCGCTCAGAGCGCGTGACGCTCCCGACCGATTGCCACCGCCCTTAGCATCGCCATAAATCCGTAGAGGACCGCCAGGAGGCAAGCCACCGTCCGCCTACGCTGCCCATGCCGCTAGAACCATGTATCATCGTCACCGACGAGCTCGACCCCTTCTGTCCCCTCCTCGAGCCTATATAATGAGGCCTTCCCCAGCCTCAATCGCCACACCATTCCACTCCCCTCTCTCCACTAGTACTTCCTCACCTCTCGCCGGAGCAGCTCGAGCAGCAGGCCGTCAGAATTTCACCGAAGGCAGCCGCAGAAGAGGAGGAGACACTGTCGTTGTTTTCGTCCACCTCAGCCCCTGCCGTGACTTCACCTGAGCTCGTTGTCCTCTACTCGTTCATTTGCCTGCCTCTCCGAACTAGCTAGAGCCCCGGTACGTCCCCACTGCACCCCCACCGAGCCGCTAGGGTTTAGTCTCGCTGATGACGAGTCCGTCGTCGACGATGACCGTGAGCTGTTGATCTCATTCTAATCCTGCGATCCGTATCTCCCCGTACCGCTTCGCGTGTAATGAGCCATTGATAGGCGGACCCCCCTGTCAGCTGTCCTCTGCTCCGTGGAGTGTACACGGGCCGGCCCAATTAGTTTCCCGCGCGACCTAGTTAGTTCAAATTAGAATTTTTCTTTTTAGAGTTAAACAAGAATCTATCCCTTAGTTTAAAAATCAACTCAGAGAGTTTTACCAATCCAAATGGAGTGATTCCAATTTTGTTGGAAAGGTACTTTAAATCTCTATCCAAGCCCGTTGGATTTAAATCATTTAGAGTTATATATCTCTCCTAGTAAAAATAATAAGACAAAATCTTTTGCACATTCAAACATTTTTCTAAAATCAACCCTAATAGCTTTGGAGTTGATTCCAACTCTCAAAAATCACATTTAACCATACCTATCTGAATATGTAATAATATTAAGGATTGAATGCAGTGACTTTGGACTAGTACCAAAATAATGTTATATAGGCATTTCTAGTCACTTTAAATCATTAAATATTAAACTTAAACTTATTAAAATGTGATCAAACCTTTAAATCACATTCCCATATAGTAGAATATGTGGTGATGACATGTGTCCACATGATCCCATAGTTTAATTGGAGGATATTAAATCTTAGTTAATTTCAATGAGTAGAAATTACTTTTCTCAAATAAAATAAATGAAACTAGTTCATTAAACCTTGTGATGTTTGTGATGATACTAGATCATCAAATGTGTGCTTTAGTGTGCTAAGTAGACTAGTTAAGTATTGTTTGGTAATTGTGTATTCCGTATGTATTTATAGACGATAGTACCGACCAAGTCTTCGAGGAGGAGGAGTTCTACCAAGAGGAGGAGGAAGAGAATTTCAACCACTGCACTACACAAGGCAAGCTATTATTGGCAAGCTAAATAGTGCAAGCAATCATTAACAATCCAAGCTAAACCTTGCAAGCTAGATAACTTAAGCAAGATGCAATAGGCATGCTTTGGTTATACCATGCTGACTATTACCTACTCCAAGTTTTATTTACAAGCTTTACTTTCTTTACTTTATCAAAGTCCTTTACCTTGTTTAAAGGTAGCATAAAGGGTATAAAACTTGACCTATCTAGTTAGACTTAGATGTCATTCTATGGCATGAGATTGAGATTAGCACCCCACATTAGCGAACACTCTTAACTTAGTAGCTTAGAGTTAAACCAAAAACTTGATCACTTTAGATGGCAGTACTTGGTGAAAATGACTTGTGAAAACCTTGGAATGAGGAGTCATTCTATTGAGATGTTTTGACATGTGTTGAGAAACAAAAATGATTTATGATAATGATGAAAATGTTAAGGCATGAGCCTTAGCCCTTTTATAAAAACTGATGGTTGGGTTCGGATGCGATACCATTCCAATTTTACTGTACAACCAGAATACCTGAATTGGGTAAGGCTTAGCCGGAAGTTTATATGCATTAGTATTAGTTCCCTCGCGGGGGAGGTTTGAGCTGAGGCTACCTCTCAATGTTTTCCACCTATGCAATGCCCAGGATGACAGATGGTCATGGCTGGGAGGCCATACTCATAGGAGAGGTGCTTATACTAGAGTGTGTAAAGGAAAGGTTATGTTTGATTATCTGCATACTAAGTATGATGATTCAGGGTTATCCCTGGCAGATGTATCGAATCTTGTGGTGAAAGTGTACCACCTCTGCAGAGTGTCAAACTATTCGAATAGCCGCGTTCGCGGTTATGGACAGTTGGAGTGGCCATACTGTTCCATTGTTAGATGTTTTCAAAATGACTTATGAAATGAATTGTGACATGACTTGACCACAACAAAGTTGTGACTATGATAATTAAGTTCCCACTTAGGTGTTTTCAAACTTTATTTTATCTTTCTTTGTTTCTGAACTCAGCTTAGGTTTCAAACTTAACTTTACAGATAAACTTAGAATTTAGCATTTCCTACTAGAGCTATCTTACTTGTTAGTGGTAGTTTGCGAGTACTTAAAGAGTACTCATGGCTTTTGTCCCTGGCTATTCCCGTGGCCAGACTATGAGGAGGACTACCCTGAAGGAGGACAACAGGACGGCTATGGCAACTAGGATCATCTCCCATCGTCAGCATTGCTTGTGACTCTAAAGATGGACCCCACCGCTACACTATTTATTCCGCTACTTGACTGTACTAAGACTGGATCATTAGATCCTTTATTTGTGTAAGACCTTGTTATGGTTTGTAATGGATGATGTACTATGATATCCAATCTGTTATGTCTCGCAAAAATGGTAATCCTAGGATTGCGATGTATGGCATAATAGGCATCTGGGATTAAAAATCCGGGTGTTGACAACAAATTACAGCGGGGCAATTGACAAACATCAAGAAAGCATACATGCATATACTAATTATCTTGACTCCTATGATATTTGATTGGGCATTACAACATTATACATAGACTGTAATCCAACTGGATCTATGACTAATAATCCATCTTCAGGTTATCATCCGACCCCCCTCCAGTATTAAGTTGCAAGCAACAGATAATTGCATTAAGCAGAGTGTGTAAAGTAAACAATATGATTGTTCTATGAACAAAGGATTGTTGTTTTCTCCCTAGTAGCAACAGCACATCTAGTACCTTAGAGATTTCTGTCACTTCCCCAGATTACTAGAGGCATGAACCCACTATCGAGTATAAATACCCCCTCTTGGAGTTGCTAGCATCTACTCGGCCAAGATATCTACTAACAACGTAGAGCATGCAAGATCAGAAATAAAAAAGACATGATAGAATCAATAATCAATCTGAGTTAGCATCTCAATATCCATCGGATCCTCGCAAACACAACATGTAGGATTACAAATAGATGATCTTGATCATGAACGGAGCTCACAAGATCTAAACATGATAGCACAAAGGAGGAGAACCAACCATCTAGCTACTACATGAATCCGTAGTCCAAGGATGAATTACTCACGCATCACACCGGAGGCAGGCATGGTGATGTAGAAGGCCTCTAGGGTGAATTCTCCCCTCTAGCAGGGTGCCGGGAAGAGCTTCAGATCCCTCCTGATCTAGGGATGGAGATGACGGCGGCTACAGACAGGAGGAGCCCACACCAGCCCCTGGCCCCTCTCTGTCTCGTCTTATGGCTCCGTGTTCCCCTCGGTGAAATATTGACTTTGGCTTTTGTCCCGTCCAATTCCGAGAATATTCATTTTCTGGCTTTCCTGGAACCAAAAACACCAGAAAACAGGCAACTGGCACTGTGGCATCTTGTTAATAGGTTAGTTCCAGAAAATGTGTAAAGATACTCCAAAGTGTGGACAAAACATAAGAAACTAGATATAAAACAAGCATGGAACAAAAAAAATTATATATACGTTAGCAACGTATCAGTGCACGCCTTGCTCCTCTAGCTAGCTAGATAATTTGGGCATGTGTCTGGTCTCCCCTCAGCCATCCGTGACTTGACAATATCGAGGTCCATTGGATTGACGATTATGGTGTGGTAGTCGTGCAGGCCAAGCGCGTTGGCATCGACCGGCATGGTAAACACCCAGTTGTGCTTGTGATTCATTAGCCTGGAAAGCATCTGGGTGCAGCTCTTGAACACGGGCGCGTAGAGCTTGCGTCATGCCTCCGCCGAACCGTACGTGTTCGATGGGCCCTTCTTGGACTTGTGCTTGGAGACAGACGGGTGTGGCGGGAGCAGGGTGGAGGGGTCAGTGGCGGAGAGCACGAAGGACGGAGCTTGCACGGGAAGAGAGTTTATGCGCTTGTAGGCGGCACGCACCTAGGACAGCTCCAATAAGAGGCGGCGTAGGAGTTCTCGTCGTGCCGCCGGTGATGAGGGGAGCGAGAAGGTGACGGTAGGGATCACCAGGACATTCTGAGCATCGAAGGAGCAGGCGGCAGAGGCCTTGGAGGATTTGGGGCCAGGGCCGTGATATTTGCAGGAGTAAGGCTTGCCAGAAGGCGATGGTGGGCCGGAGGTCTTTTGCGTGGGTCAACGGCGGCGACGAATCGGAGGTGGCGGTAGATCGGGGGCTTCGATTTGGGGATTTGGCCGAGGGGCACCACCAGTTCCCCAAATCTTCGACGTGCATCCGGTAAACCACCACTAATTCCCCATTCCTGTTCCAATCCCCTCTGATTCACTAATACAGATTAGACGTGAGAAATCATACATACCTACGCGAACCAAACAGCCGAACTTTGCGTCCGAATACAAAATGCAGACAACCAAACACCGAGGTTGCGTTTCTCCTGACTTCCCTAATAGTGTCAATACGGCCTACCAAATAAGGAGGAGATTTTGGCTTAGGTTGGATCCACGCATGTAGTCCCCGCGCGTGCAATTGCACCACCGGGAAAAAAGAGCCCGAGCAACCAAACACGCCCATGGTGAACAAGGTGCTCATGGTAGAGGATTCGAAGATTGCTGTGGAGATGGTAGAGTGGCAGCAGGGGTTGGTTCGGGTCGAGGAGGTGGAGGCCAAGGTAAGAGCATCTCTAGCAGTGCCCGTAAATAGCAAACCGTAAATGTCAGAGTACGATGCGCTGAATCCGCGATTCCTCGCTTCACGGGAGGCGGCGCCGAGCAGTCCCCGTAAACCGGAAACGCAAAACAGAATGTGGGGTGAACTGCAGACAAAACCGTAAACATTGTTTCGATAGTTTTGACAGCAAAAGACAACAATTCCAACAGTTTCGACAACAAAAGAGAACAATCATCACATAAAATCTAAACTAAAAAGACACGGCAAAAACATACGCAGGTCGAGCTCATGCCCTAGCGTCATCGTCGATGGGCTCTCCGGTAGCAGTAGCCCTTGCCATAGCCGAAGAAGAACCATGCATCAATGTGGCAACATCTTCCACGACTTGCTTCCTCCTTGCTAGGATCTCAGCCCTACGAATGTCCTACCACTTTTTTGTGATAGCATCCATCAAGCTCGGATCCATCATCATGATCCTATTCTCCTCGGCTAGGATCTCAACATTGCCTTTTTTCTCCTCAAGTGCTATCTTTCTCTCCTCTAAGTCATGAACAAATCGACACCTTGCTTGCTTCATCTCACTCTTCTTCTCCTTCATGATCATCTTTGCTTCTAATTTCTTCATCGTCATTGTTTCCTTAGACTTCACCATTTGATCAATCTTCGATGCCAGTCCATAGCTTCTCTCTCAATCTTGATCCACTCTTTTGCCTTCTTGGCTCCTACCGGTCTCCCTCCATATCTTCCTCCCTCATCATCACTATCATCCAATTGAAGCAAAGCTCCCTTTTTTGGTTTTGTTTCTTGATCCCTCAACTTCCACTTCTCCATATGTTCAAGCAACTTCCAACAATGTTGGAGCACAAATGGCTTTCCTTTGGAGGCCGCCATCATCTTGTACTTTTCCATTGCTAGGCTTTCCTACAACTTAATAGAATGTATGTTAGATCATGTCTATATAGCCTTGATCACAACTAGAAATGCAAGATAGGCGAACTCACATATTGATCAATGCTCACACCACTTGCAGGATTTGCTCGGATTTGCTCGAGCGCTCCACTCCATGGCTACAAGTAGCTTTGATCACATCCCACCGGCCTTGTAGTGAACGATAGGTGAGGGTCACCGGGTTTGCTGCACGAGGCATGAGTCTCAAAAATCTATCTTCAATTCTGATCCAATAATGCTTCCCGGTTTGGTCATTGCCATGGACAGCATCAAGTGACACATCCGACCATGCTCGACACAAGCAATTATCCTCAATCTCGTTGTAGTTCACTGCCCTCCTCTTCTTTTCTTTCACCTCATCATAGGCGGCTTGATCAACCTCTTCCAATGCATCCTCTTTGCCATCCTCTTCCAGTGCATCCTCTTTGCCATCCTCTACCTCATCATCATCTCCACCCAAATCATATGCAACGAGTGGTGGCTCGGTGATACAGACCTTGCTATCCTTGAGTAATTGCTGGAATGATGAGAACGGGGCAGATCCCTCTTCGTACCTTGATGGCAATTGGCTGAAAGAGTTGTGGGCACCAATCGTGGGGGTACCCTGTGAGGCAATCCCGTCCAATGGCGGGGCATGCTGCGGAGGAACGGGGCAAGACTAGTTCTTGGCGCCGCCCGCCGCCGTCTTCCGTGTGGGCTTATTCCGCGTGGTAGGCACCTTATTGGGTGCCCAGGCAGAGAAAGGCGTCGTGTGAGCACCACCGGTCACGGGAGCGGTGGCCGGCAGGATGGCCTGCCCGACCACGCGCTTCCCCCTCTTGATGGCCGACACGACGGCGGGTGGCGAGCCTGCATGGACTATCGGAGCGACGGAGGACGGCTATTGTGGATGTGGGACCTCAACAACTATCGGAGGGAGCTGTGCGGGATCCATGGCGTCGATTCCGCATGGCGAACAAGGAGGGGAGCGGCGGGGGAGGTAGATCGACGATGGCAGCAAAGCGGAAGCGGGAAGAGAGGTGGGGGAAACTTTCGTCCCGCTAAGAAAGAAGAGGAGTGAGAGTTGGCGCTTGGTTCGGCCGCGGAAACCAGATATGCTCGGTTCCGCGGGCGATATTTGGCATGCCTCGTAAAACTTTTTTTGGGCCAGGGGTGTTTATGGGCACTGATCGGCGCGTGATTTTTTCGAGGCACCGATAAACATCGGTTATTTTACGGTTTTGGGCTATTTACGGGCATCTCTAGCAGTAACGCAAATAGAAAATCGTAAATGTCGGAGTACGGGGCGCCGAATCCGTGAGTACTCGCTTCGCATGAGGCGGCGCCGAGCAGTGCCCGTAAAACCTAAACTGAATAATTTTTGAATTTGTGAACGGAGGAAGAACAGCCTTTGCGGCAAAATTCAGAGGACGAACACCGCGGATTTCAGTTCGATTACAACATAATTACATACTAATTCTAAACAAAAGCATATGGCGCACACTTTCTACACAAAATGCGGCTCCCCGAGCCTTGTGCGTCGCCGAATGGTGGCGGAGACGGCGATGCCGCTCTAGTCGAGTTGGATCACCGGAGGCTCCGCCCCCTCCTTGGCCTTCTCCGCCTCCTGGCGCCAGAGACATTCCACCGCGCGCTCCTCCGCCTCGTAGCGCTCGATGAGCCGGAGCGCTTCGGCGAGCTCCCTCTCCTCTGCGGCGACCTCGTGTAGGTGCGCGCGCTGCTCCGCCTCGTCGGAGTCCGCGAAATCGCGCGGGACCACCGACCCACCGTCGCTCCCGTCGGAGCTGTCGCTCTCTCCGGGTGTCATGTAATCGCGATACCCGGAGGAGCTTGATCTCGACGGAGACGGCGGGCGTGGCTGCAACGATCCCGCCTCCAAGGCAGTTCCCCTGTACCACACAGGGGCGTAGGGGAGGAGCGACGCTGACATGTGCGTCTAATGCACATACCGGAGCGTGGCGCGCTTCTTGGCGCCGAATGGTATTCAGCTTGTCCCTCATAGTGTAGAAAAACATAAATGCATAGGACACTTTCAAAGTTCATAAGGGTGACTAGATACAAATAGTTTAAGAACAAGTAATATCAAAGTTATGAATCAATCAACAAGTTTTGGGACAATGCACATTAAACTAAGAATGGCCACTTGATACGTTGCAAACGTATCTATAATTTTTGATGTTCCATGCTTGGTTTTATCTACTTTCGTATATTTTGTCCACACTTTGGAGTATTTTTATACACTTTCTTGGACTAACCTATTAACAAGATGCCACAGTGCCAGCTGCCTGTTTTCTGCTGTTTTTGGTTCTAGGAAAGTCAAAAAATGAATATTCTTGGAATTGGACGGGACAAAAGCCAAAGTCAGTTTTTCACCGAGGGGGACACGGAGCCAGAATACGAGATGGAGAGGGTCCAGAGGTCCGCCATACCACCTGGCCACGCGGGCCAGGCCTGGCCGCGCCAGGGGGTGGTGTGGCCGCCTAGGGCACCCCCTCGGCCTCCCCTTTCGCCTATATATCGCCTCCGATACAGAAACCCTAAGTACCCCATCAAAATTCCACAAAAGAGTCTGTAGGCGTCGTTATCTCCATACCTAGATCGGGAGGGATCTGAAGCTCTTCCCGGCACCCTGTCGGAGGGAAGAATTCACCCCCGAGGCCTTCTTCATCACCATGCAAGCCTCCGGTGTGATGCGTGAGTAGTTCAACCTTGGACTACGGGTCCATGTAGTAGCTAGATGGTTGGTTCTTCTCCTTTGTGCTACCATGTTTAGATCTTGTGAGCTTTGTTCATGATAAAGATCATCTATTTGTAATCCTACATGTTGTGTTTGCGGGGATCTGATGGATATTGAGATGCTATTTCAGATTGATTATTGATTCTATCATGTTTTTGTTATTTGTGATCTTGCATGCTTTCCGTTTTTAGTAGCTATCTTGGCCAAGTAGTTGCTAGCAACTGCAAGAGTTAGTATTTATGCTCGATAGTGGGTTCATGCCTCTAGTAATCTGGGGAAGTGACAGAAATCTCTAAGGTACTAGATGTGCTGTTGCTACTAGGGAGAAAACAACAATCCTTTGTTCATAGAACAATTGTATTGTTTACTTTACACGTAATGCGTAATGCAATTATCTGTTGCTTGCAACTTAATACTGGAGGGGGTTCGGATGATAACCTGAAGGTGGATTATTTGTCATAGATGCAGTTGGATTACAGTCTATGTATAATGTTGTAATGCCCAATCAAATCTCAAAGGAGTCAAGATGATTAGTATATGCATGTTTGCTTTCTCAATGTTTGTCAATTGCCCCGCTGTAATTTGTTCACCCAACATGTCATGTATCTTAAGGAGAACCACGCTTAAGTTATCTAGCTTGCAAGGTTTAGCTTGCATTGTTAATGATTGCTTGCAATATTTAGCTTGCCAATAATAGCTTGCCTTGTGTAGTGCAGTGGTTGAAATTCTCTTCCTCCTCCTCTTGGTAGAACTCCTCCTCCTCGAAGACTTGGTCGGTACTATCGTCTATAAATACATACGGAATACACAATCACCAAACAATACTTAACTAGTCTACTTAGCACACTAAGGCACACATTTGATGATCTAGTATCATCACAAACATCACAAGGTTTAATGAACTAGTTTCATTTATTTTATTTGAGAAAAGTAATTTCTACTCATTGAAATTAACTAAGATTTAATATCCTCCAATTAAAATATGGGATCATGTGGACACATGTCATCACCACATATTCTACTATATGGGAATGTGATTTAAAGGTTTGATCACATTTTAATAAGTTTAAGTTTAATATTTAATGATTTAAAGTGACTAGAAATGCCTATATAACATTATTTTGGTACTAGTCCAAAGTCACTGCATTCAATCCTTAATATTATTACATATTCAGATAGGTATGGTTAAATGTGATTTTTGAGAGTTGGAATCAACTCCAAAGCTATTAGGGTTGATTTTAGAAAAATGTTTGAATGTGCAAAAGCTTCTGTCTTGTTATTTTTACTAGGAGAGATCTATAAATCTAAATGATTTAAATTCAACAGTCTTGGATAGAGATTTAAAGTACCTTTACAACAAAATTGGAATCACTTAATTTGGATTTGTAAATCTCTCTGAGTTGATTTTTAAACTAAGGGATAGATTCTAGTTTAAGTCTAAACAGAAAAATCCTAATTTGAACTAACTGGGTCGCGTGGGAAACTAATTGGGTCGGCCCGTGTACACTCCACGGAGCAGAGGAAAGCTGACAGGAGGGTCCACCTGTCAGTGGCTCATTGTACGCAAAGCGGTAAGGGGCGATACGGACCGTAGGATTAGAACGAGATTAACGGCTCACGGTCATCATCGACGACGGACTCGTCGCCAGCGAGACTGAACCCTAACAGCTCGGTGGGGGTGCAGTAGAGACGTACCGGGGCTCCAGCTAGTGCGGTGAGGCGGGCAAACGAACGAGTAGACGACGGCGAGCTCAGGCAAAGTCGCGACAGAGGCTGAGGTGGACAAAAACAACGGCAACGTCTCCTCCTCTGCTGCGGCTGCCTCCGGTGAAATTCCAGCGGCCTGCTGCTCGAGCTGCTCCGGTGAGAGGTGGGGAAGGACTGGTGGAGAGAGGAAAGTGGAATGGTGTGGCGATTGAGGCTGGGGAAGGCCTCATTATATAGGCTCGAGGAAGGGACCGAAGGGGCGACTGCGAGCTCGTCGGTGATGATGATACAGGGTGCTATCAGCATGGGCGGTGTAGGCGGACAGTGGCTTGCCTCCTGGCTATCCTCTACGGATTTATGGTGATGCTAGGGGTGGTGGAAATCGGTTGGGAGCATCACGCGCTCTGAGCGACAGAGGCGGTGCTCGACATGGTTCCTGGCGACTGTGGGTCGCGCGGCGGTGCATGACCGTGTCTGGCGAGGTGAGGTGGTCAAGGCGGAGTGGTGTGCGCGGTCTGCGTTCGAGGTGTGGTCTGTGGCATGCTAGCGGTGCTGGCGCTCTGGCGTGCTCTGGCGCAGTGTAGATAGGATAGTGCGGCGCTGCTCTGGGGTGGTCCAGTGGCAAGCAGTGATCGTGGGGTGGACCGTGGGCGGCAGTGAAGTGGCGCCTTGCTTCCTGGAGCGGCGGAGAGGGGCTGGTGGTCTCCTGTGGCTTGTGCACGTTTGGCCGGCGAGCATGGCCTCGGGGTGGCGGTGAACTGTTTCCCTAGGCCATTGGGTAGGTCCTTGATGGACTGGTTGGGTTTAGGGGAGACAAGGGCATTGATTTGAGTTCAAATGGCTCGACAAAATTTGATCAAAAACAGTGATAGTTAGGCCAGTTTGATTCTGCCCACCAAGTGTTCGATCAAATGGCCGCATGGATTCAAATTTGGAATTTTGAAATGAAATTTGGTGGAGTTGTTGGTCTCATGCTTGAGCATCTCTGGTTGCTAGGATTTGTCAAATGGAATTCATTTGAGTGGTTTTTGAAAAAGTGTGATCTATACATATGAACTAGATTCAATTTTTAAATGTCATTTAAAATTAGAGTTTGAATGTTTTTGGGAGATCACAAAGTGGGCCTTGGAACATCACTACTTGTACTAGCAAGGGGTGCAAAGATCCACAATTGTCTCTATTGGAAATTGAGTGCTAGGAACACCCAAAGTGTCCTAGTTGATTAAAATGGCAAAAGTGACCATTTCCTTATTTAATTCTTTTTTATTTCTTTTTCTTTGGGATTTGCTTGGGGATGATCTAGATGATGTGGCACTCATCATAGAATCATTTCACAACCAATAGATCACTCAATGATGGCAATTCAAAACAACTCCTATTTTAAATGCACACACATATGAATGTTTATAGATTTTAAATGGAATGCATTGCCCGAGATTTGATCAATGACATCACCATGTCATGTTCAATCTCGTTACTGAACAATGCTACTTTGCTCGTTCTGACAAGTGATATCCCCGTGATCTAATCACACGCTGCACGGCTATTGGATATGACTTCTCTGAGTGGGCCCTTGAGTATCTTCCCGTCACATGGACAGACAAATCCCGCTCTTGGCATATATTGCCTCTATGGTTTCCTCCGAGTACCTGAACACACCTTTATAACCACCGTATTACCAGATGGAGCCTGATGCTATCTAAGCACTCTCAGGAGACAGTGATTGATATCGCCTCACGGTCTAAGGAATAGTCTACAAGGATCCATTTCTAATCATCGTAACTTGAACTTCGTGACATGATCGGGTCACGATGTTTAGATTGGGTATTGGTTCATCATCTCATTCTTAGAATGAGATGACCTTATTTCCAACTGGCATAAATGCCACATGATCAGGAAACATGATCATCTGTTGACCAATGAACTAATGACTAGAGTTTCACTAGGAACCCCTGGTTGTTTGTATATCACATGTGTATTGATGTTTCCACTCAATACAGTTATAGCATGATATAAAACTTAATCATAAACTATATGAAATATGATAATAGTCCTTACTACTATTTGTCTCTAGGGCATATTTCCAACAGATGAAGGACAGCAGGACGACTATGATAACTAGGACTATCTTCCATCGTCAGCATTGCATGTGCCACAGAAGATGGACCCCACCGCTATGCTTATTATTTATTCCACTACTTGTTGTATTAAGACTAGATCATGAGATACTTTATTCATGTAAGACCTTATTACGGTTTGTAATGGATGAGGTACTGTGATATCCAATCTGTTATGTCTCGCAAAAATGGTAATCCTAGGATTGCGATGAAGGGTAACGGGTAGGCTACACTAGCGTAAAATCAAAAATTTCTACCGCGTCAACCAGGAATACTATTGTCATAGATCACGGGATTACCGCTAGACGCGCAGGTGCGGAACTCGATGAAGCACGTTGCGGCAGTGTAGATGTTCTACGTCTCCTCCTCGTCCTCGTCCCACGAGCAGCTCCCCTTTGCGCGGCTCGTCCAAGTGCTACAGATGCAGCACCTCCGAGGTATCCACACGTCCGGAGTGGAAGTCGTCACACGCCAGACTGCTAGGTCTGCGCGTGCAACACAGGCGGAAGAGGAGTGGCGGCTGGGTGGAATGCTCTCACCTTTTCAGCTCGCCTCACTCCCTCTTATATAGGCATCCCTGGGCTTCTACATTAGCAGCCCATTAGCAGCCTAAGCCTGGTCTAATTCGGATCCAATCCTCATTAGGCTTCCAGCCCCTAAAGTGTGTGACCCTATAGGTTCATACACGTATAGACATGACGCGAGTACACTTACTCCGTCAATAGTTGGTAGCGGCCTCTAGCAAGACGTGCCAACTCCTAAACGCATATAAAGATCATTCGGACGAACCATCACAAGGTTGAGTACATGTCTTTCCCTTTGCCTCACGATATTTGGTCTAGCTCTAAGCTGACCTCTCTTTCTCGATACTGTGATTCAGAATCCCTTTACTAGGTTAACTCTTAACCATATGTAGCACGGCCATGCATTTCTGGATCCGATCACTCGAGGGGCCCAGAGATATCTCTCTCAAGTAGAGAGGGGCAAATCCCATCTTGATTGACCGATGCCTTGCAGCATGTATCAGGACAAACCCGAAAGCTACCTTTATAACCACCCAGTTATGGAGTAGTGTTTGATAGCCCCAAAGTAGGTCGATCCACATCTCAAGTACATGCGACAATCTCAGGTCTAAGGACAAAACGTACACGATGTGTAGAGAGAGCTGCAAGTATTATTGCTAGTCTCATGTTGGGTCAGTCCAACCCCATGTTCATAACATGTGTCCACATCATTGGTTTGACATCTCCATGTCAATGACTTGCGAAACATAGTCATTAACCAATCGATGTGCTAGTCTAATATTCACGTGTGTCCTCGCATGAACTCCGACTAGGGACAATTATTAGATAACCATACAAGTAAAGAGTTTCACAAACAATTCACATAATTGCCAATCAATACAAGTTGCCTGGTATATGGATATTCAAGGAACATTATAATAACTCATGGATACACATGAAATACAATCATCTCTATGATTGCCTCTAGGGCATATTTCCTTCATGCGATGTATGACATAACAGGCATCTAAGATTAAAAATCCGGGAGTTGACACTCTTCCCCCTTTTTCCCCGAGCCATCTAGATGGTAGATCTGCACGTAGAAGGTCATAGTTAGGGTTCTAGACGTCACGCGTTGTAGATCTGCACAGATATCCCCTGGTCTAGGGTTTTTTCGGTTTGGGAGTTTATTGTTGCACCATTATCAGGACGCGTTCATGTGATTTGTGCTTACTTTCTTCGGTAGTATGCACCATTGATTTGTGTATCAAGTAAGTTAGATTTGACAACTATTCGTGGATGAACATTTGACGATGATTAGACTGACCAATTGCACTTTCGGGATGGAGTTATCAAACCAAGTGGTGTGTTCTTTGCTTGAGCATTCAACTAGGTTCACTCACTCCATCTCTAAAAATGCAGTGTGTCAAGTGCCACATGCAGAGAATCTGAATCTACAAAAAGACGCTATATGAGGCAATGTTTCCACATTACGAACTACCAATGATTAGGATGGTTCCACGTGCAGCAACTTTCTATAGATGGGATTTAGTACCTAGTATTTTTTCCAAAGAGGAAATTTGTGAAGGATCCTTGATACTAAGGGATCATGTATGGAGACATCTTTGATTGTTGTGATCTTATGTCCCTGATATGTATGCTACGCTGATGATTACAATTATCACACAATGTAAATCCAGGGATGTCTCATCGAACCTTGTTGTATGTACAAAGCATGTATTTGTGCATCTGATTTGGTTTGCTCACGTCATCCCTGAAGGTGACATGCATTTGCCACATTATGTGTGCAACATTGGCAAATATGAGGCAACATATTTCTGACTCATTGGTTTGCTTTTTGTTCATTGATTTGCCTTGTGTTAATTGCTTTGCTTTATGTAGATTTATTTGCATTGTGTTCATTGCTTATCTTTGTGTGTCATTGCAGGTTGTCAAGACCGGTGGCCGGGGAAAGGAGCTTGCTAATGGCTTGAACAAGAGGGCCAAAAAATCAGGGAATCCTACCAATGTTGGCACCTGGGATGAGGCAGTGACCCCTACCTGGTTCTGCAAGGTGTTGATAGCACCTGCACTGGGCTTGCTTCCTATCCCAGACGTATTCAGGCCATATTTGGACAGTGTCCCTTTCACGGTCACTCTGAAGCTGACGACTGGATGCCAATGGGACATCACGATCTTAGATTTCAATGGTAAAGCTTGCTTCGATCAAGGTTGGGCACCTTTTGCAATAGCTCATGACCTAAAGATTGGTTACTTGCTGACCTTCAAGAAGATCTGCCCAAAGTTTACAAGGTGGTCATCTATGACTACACTCAATCTGAAGTTGGCAAGAGGTGCCCTGAGCACCCTGAAGCTTTCAGAAGGATCATGCAGCAGTGGTGACTTCTGTCTAGATGAAGTAGTTCTGATTTGTGTGTGTGGCCGATGAAACTTTTCGTGTGCTGTCGTGAACTGTTGTTGATCAACATTTGTTATTGTGTTTGTGTTTGTGATTGTTTTCAGTGGTATCCTCACCTCTCTCCAAAATAGGTGACCCAGGTTGCATGCAACTAAACGTATGGCTTGCTTGTGTTCATAGATGCATGCAGGCAACCAAAGAGCCACATTTCTGTTTTTCGTGGATGCAAAAAAAGGTATGCAGGCTACCAAACAGTTTGGGATTCATGGTCCAAGGACTGTATGAGGCTGGTAGTGCCAGCCACAACACTGCCAAGTATCAGATGCACAAATACATGCTTTGTACATACAACAAGGTTCGATGAGACATCCCTGGATTTGGTTTGCTCACGTCATCCCTGAAGGTGACATGCATTTGCCACATTATGTGTGCAACATTGGCAAATATGAGGCAACATATTTCTGACTCATTGGTTTGCTTTGTGTTCATTGATTTGCCTTGTGTTAATTGCTTTGCTTTATGTAGATTTCTTTGCATTGTGTTCATTGCTTATCTTTGTGTGTCATTGCAGGTTGTCAAGACCGGTGGCCGGGGAAAGGAGCTTGCTAATGGCTTGAACAAGAGGGCCAAAAAATCAGGGATTCCTACCAATGTTGGCACCTGGGATGAGGCAGTGACCCCTACCTGGTTCTGCAAGGTGTTGATAGCACCTGCACTGGGCTTGCTTCCTATCCCAGATGTATTCAGGCCATATTTGGATAGTGTCCCTTTCACGGTCACTCTGAAGCTGACGACTGGATGCCAATGGGACATCACGATCTTAGATTTCAATGGTAAAGCTTGCTTCGATCAAGGTTGGGCACCTTTTGCAATAGCTCATGACCTAAAGATTGGTTACTTGCTGACCTTCAAGAAGATCTACCCAAAGTTTACAAGGTGGTCATCTATGACTACACTCAATCTGAAGTTGGCAAGAGGTGCCCTGAGCACCCTGAAGCTTTCAGGAGGATCATGCAGTAGTGGTGACTTCTGTCTAGATGAAGTAGTTCTGATTTGTGTGTGTGGCCGATGAAACTTTTCGTGTGCTGTCGTGAACTGTTGTTGATCAACATTTGTGTTTGTGTTTGTGTTTGTGATTGTTTTCAGTGGTATCCTCACCTCTCTCCAAAATAGGTGACCCACGTTGCATGCAACTAAACGCATGGCTTGCTTGTGTTCATAGATGCATGCAGGCAACCAAAGAGCCACATTTCTGTTTTTCGTGGATGCAAAAAAAGGTATGCAGGCTACCAAACAGTTTGGGATTCATGGTCCAAGGACTGTATGAGGCTGGTAGTGCCAGCCACAACACTGCCAAGTTGGGAAAAAACTAGATGCATGCTACCAAATAGGCCCATAACCTCAAAGCTGAAATACTCTAGGACCAAATAGCGAGACGTCCAACATGTACTTGTGATGGCCGAAAATATATCGAGCTCGTTGGGGAACCCCAAGAGGAAGGTATGATGAGCACAGCATCAAGTTTTCCCTCAGTATGAAACCAAGGTTTAATCGAACCAGTAGGACCAAGGAAACAACCCAAAGGTGAAGCTAGCTGAACTTTGGCAGGGCGCACTACCGGTGCCAGCAGCAACGTGGAGACCTACACAACACAACCACAAAACTCTATCCCCAACTTGCGACGAGGTTGTCAATCTCATCGGGTTTGCTGAAAACAAAGGATTAAACGTATCGAATGGAAGAAAGTAATAGTTTGCAGAAAGTAAACACAAAGCAGTAAACTATTGATTGTAGATTGATAGTAAAAGAAAGGACCGGGCTCCATAGTTCACTAGAGGTGGCTCTCCTTAAGATAGATGACATGTTGGGTGAACAAATTACAGCGGGGCAATTGACAAACATCAAGAAAGCATACAAGCATATACTACTCATCTTGAATCCTTTGAGATTCGATTGGGCATTACAACATTATACATAGACCGCCATCCAACTGCATCTATGACTAATAATCCACCTTCAGGTTATCATCCGAACCCCCTCCAGTATTAAGTTGCAAGCAACGGATAATTGCATTACAAATTGCGTGTAAAGTAAACAATACGATTGCTCTATGAACAAAGGATTGTTGTTTTCTCCCTAGTAGCAACAGCACATCTAGTACCTTAGAGATTTCTGTCACTTCCCCAGATTACCAGAGGCATGAACCCACTATCGAGCATAAATACTAACTCTTGGAGTTGCTAGCATCTACTTGGCCAAGATAGCTAGTAACAACGAAAAGCATGCAAGATCTCAAATAACAAAGACATGATATAATCAATAATCAATCTGAAATAGTATCTCAATATCCATCGGATCCCTGCAAACACAACATGAAGAATTACAAATAGATGATCTTAATCATGAACGGAGCTCACAAGATCTAAACATGATAGCACAAAGGAGGAGAACCAGCCATCTAGCTACTACATGGACCCGTCAAAAACAAGCTCTCTTTACCACTTAAGCATGAACTTTTCCTACTCTTTTCCAATCCAAACCAAACTATTTGAAAACCAATGTATGAAAGAGGGGGTCCAACCAATTTATTCAGAAAACCAACCAAACCAAAGCAAACGAAAAACCAAACGAAAACAAAAAAGAAGACGCTCCAAGAAAAACACAACTGTGCATGAAACAATAAAAATGAAGCGTTTGGAAGAAACCTGGGATTTTTATTGATGAAGAAGGGGATGTCTTGGGCATCCCCAAGCTTTGACGCTTGTACTTCTTGGATATTTCTTGGGGTGACACGCGTGGCATCCCCAAACTTGAGCTTTAGTCCATCCTTCATCTCATTACTCATTCCTTCCATACACCTGAAATTTTTCCTTCATACAAAACTTCACACAATCTTTATTAGCAACACTAGTGCACTCAAGATAATAGGTCTTTAGGTTCAGTTCCAACACCAATAAAACTTCCATTAAAACACGAGCTACTGTATCACTTCCCTCAAAAAGCTCAATTCTCCAAAATAACTCAAAAGGGAACCAACAAGAAGCAAATGCAGAAAATGGCAGAAATCTGTCAAAACACACCAGCTGGTAAAGACAATTTTTTTAAAAAACCTTCTGTTGCTGAAATCAAAAAGTGTTGAACTAACGAAAGTTAGATAACAACCTGGGGCAGAAGCACATACATTCATGCCTCAAAAGGACGTACAGAGATTTTACACGAATTTTTACGGTGAAGCACAAAAATCTGTTTCGGGACAACAACTTTCCCAATCATTACTTCTCTCTCATTAGAGGTTACTCTTGGCACAAAAAGCAAATAAAAAGGATAAGGAGCGGTTATTACAGAAGTAATAACTTCCAAGACTCATCTAAAACTTTTGGGTTATCTCCCAATAAGTACTTTTCTTTAACGCCTTTAAGTTAGGCATAAGAAGTAAGAAAAAGGATCAAGTGTTCTCAAATGAAGAAGCATTAAGAGCAAATTTTGTTTTCATAGGAGAGGCAAAAGAAATCTTCTCTCTCTTCTTAGGGAAGTGTTCTATACCTTTCTTGATTGGGAGTTTATATTTAATGGTGCCTTCTTTCATATCAATAATGACACCAACAGTTCTAAGAAAAGGTCTTCCCAAAGTAATAGGACAAGAAGCATTGCATTCAACATCCAAAACATTGAAATCAACGGGGACATAGGCATTGTTAACCATAAAAAGAACATCATTAATACTCCCCATGAGTTTCTTTTTAGCATTATTATCAAGTGGGACATTCAAATAACAATCTTCAAGTGGTGGCAAATCAAGCATATCATAAATCCTTCTAGGCATAATAGAAACACTACTATCAAGATCACATAAAGCTTTGAAATCAAAATCATTCACTTTCATATTAATGATAGGTTCCCAACCATCTTCTTGCTTTATAGGAATAGAAGCTTTATGTTTCATCTTTTCTTCTTTAATCTTTATGAGAGCATCAGTAATGTGTTTTGTAAAGGCCATATTCATAGCACTGGCATTAGGGATTTTAGCAAGCTTTTGTAGGAACTTAATAACTTTAGAGATATTGCAATCATCAAGATCAAAATCATAATTATCATCTAAAGTAGTAGAGATATTACTAGCCTCAACACTAGTGGTAGTGATAGTAGAAACACTAATGTTTCTAGCAATTTCATCTTCTCTTTCCCACTTAGCATGCAATTCAGCTAATAGTCTAATATTTTCATCAATTCTTACTTGTATGGCATTAGTGGCAGCAAAGGGATTCTCATTAGTTTCAGGTTTAACAACCATTTTATTAATCAAAGAGGATTGTGCTTCAGACAAAAATGATATATTTCTTTCAGTATTAGAAAGTTTCAATTGCAAATTAGGAATTTCCCTATTCAAACTTTCAAGTTGATGACTAATATTCTTCAAAATGGTAGATTGTTCCTCCATAGAGTAAATAATTTGTTTTATTGATATTGCATTTGCATGAAGCTTTTAGTGGCTCTTTCAACTTCTAAAATTCTTCCTTCACTAGGTGTTCTAGGTTTGCCACTATAATCATAAGTATTATTAGGAGGGTAAGGCCTGTAATTGTTATTACCATAAGCATTGTTGCCAAAGTTATTATTTCTTATAAAGTTCACATCAACTTGCTCTTCTTGAGCAACCAAAGAGGCTAAAGGAACATTATTTGGATCAATATGGGCTTTCCCATTAACAAGCATAGACATAATAACATCAATTTTATCACTCAAGGAGGAGGTTTCCTCAATAGAATGTACCTTCTTACCTCGTGGAGCTCTTTCAGTATGCCATTCAGAATAGTTAACCATCATATTATCTAGAAGCTTTGTTGTAGCACCCAAAGTAATGGTCATAAAGGTACACCCAGCAGCAGAATCCAATAGATTTCTTGAAGAATAGTTTAATGCTGCATAAAAGGTTTGGATAATCATCCAAGCAGTCCCATGAGTGGGACAATTCTTAATTGAACCAGTAGGAGCAAGGAAACACCCCAAAGGTGAAGCTAGCTGAACTTTGGCAGGGCGCACTACCGGTGCCAGCAGTAACATGGAGACATGCACAACACAACCACAGAACTCTGTCCCCAACTTGTGATGAGGTTGTCAATCTCACCGGTTTTGCTGAAAATAAAGGATTAAATGTATCGAATGGAAGGAAGTAATAGTTTGCAAAAAGTAAATACAAAGCAGTAAACAGTTGATTGTAGATTGATAGTAAAAGAAAGGACCGGGGTCCATAGTTCACTAGAGGTGGCTCTCATTAAGATAGATGACATGTTGGGTGAACAAATTACAGCGGGGCAATTGACAAACATCGAGAAAGCATACAATCATATACTACTCATCTTGACTCCTTTGAGATTCGATTGGGCATTACAACATTATACATAGACCGCCATCCAACTGCATCTATGACTAATAATCCACCTTTAGGTTATCATCCAAACCCCCTCCAGTATTAAGTTACAAGCAACGGATAATTGCATTACGAATTGCGTCTAAAGTAAACAATACGATTGTTCTACGAACAAAGGATTGTTGTTTTCTCCCTAGTAGCAACAACACATCTAGTACCTTCCCCGGATTACCAATAGGAGCAAGGAAACACCCCAAAGGTGTTACTAGCTGAGCTTTGGCAGGGCGCACTACCGGTGCTAGTAGCAACGTGGAGACCTGCACAACACAACCACAGAACTTTGTCCCCAACTTGCGATGAGGTTGTCAATCTCACCGTGTTTTGCGGAAAACAAAGGATTAAACGTATCGAATGGAAAGAAGTAAAAGTTTGCAGAAAGTAAACGAAAAGCAGTAAAAGATTGTAGACCGTATATAAAGTAAAGGTCCGGAATCCATAGTTCACTAGAGGTGGCTCTCCTAAAGATAGATAACATGCTGGGTGAACAAATTACAGCGGGGAAATTGACAAACACCGAGAAAGCAATACATGCATATACTAATCATCTTGACTCCTTTGAGACTTGATTGGGCATTACAACATTATACATAGACCGCCATCCAACTACATCTATGACTAATAATCCACCTTTAGGTTATCATCCGAACCCCCTCCAGTATTAAGTTGCAAGCAACAGATTATTGCTTTACGAACTGTGTGTAAAGTAAACAATACGATTGTTCTATGAACAAAGGATTGTTGTTTTCTCCCTAGTAGCAACATCACATCTAGTACCTTAGAGATTTATGTCACTTCCCCAGATTACCAGAGGCATGAACCCACTATCGAGCATAAATACTAACTCTTGGAGTTGCTAGCATCTACTTGGCCAAGCTAACTACTAACAACGGAAAGCATGCAAGATCTCAAATAACAAAGACATGATATAATCAATAATCAATCTGAAATAGCATCTCAATATCCATCGGATCCCCGCAAACACAACATGTAGAATTACAAATAGATGATCTTGATCATGAACGGAGCTCACAAGATCTAAACATGAAAGCACAAAGGAGGAGAACCAGCCATCTAGCTACTACATGGATCCGTAGTCCAAGGATGAACTTCTCACGCATCACACTGGAGGCTTGCATGGTAATGAAGAAGGCCTCCAGGGTGAATTCCCCTCTCCGGCAGGGTGCCGGGAAGAGCTTCAGATCCCTCCTGATGTAGGGATGGAGATGACGGGGGCTACAGACTCTTTTGGGGATTTTTGATCGGGTACTTAGGGTTTTCGTCCCGAGGGCATCTTATAGTCGGAAGGGGAGGCTGAGGGGGTGCCTGGGTTGGCCACACCACACCCTGGCGCGGGCCAGGCCTGGCCGCGTGGCCAGGTGGTGTGGCCGCCCTCTGGCCCCTGTCCGTCTCGTATTCTGACACTTGATTACTTCCGGAAAAATAGGCACTTTGGCTTTTGTCCCGTCCAATTCCGAGAATATTCATTTTTTGACTTTCCTGGAACCAAAAACAGCAAAAAACAGGCAGCTGGCACTGTGGCTCTTGTTAATAGGTTAGTCCAAGAAATCATATGAAAAGTACTCCAAAGTTGGAAAAAAACACAAGAAAGTGGATAAAACCAAGCATGGAACATCAAAAATTATAGATACATTTGCAATGTATCAACATCCCCAAGCTTAACTCCTGCTCGTCCTCGAGTAGGTAAGTGATAAAAAGAAAGAATAATTTTTGAGGTGACATGCACCATCAAAGACTTAATCAAAGTATTTGCAAAACAATCAAAGCTAGGATCATAGTACTTCAATCATAACATGAAAGACAAAGTCCTAGCAATAAGCAAAGAAACTATGATGCAACATGAAAAGGCACAAACAAAAGATTCATGAATAACAATGCTTTGCAAGACGTTTGTTTGTTTCACATAAAGAAAACATAGTATAATAGCATTTAGCTTGTCCCTCAATAGAGTAGCAAATATAAATGCATAGGACACCTTCAAAGTTCATAAGAGTGACTAGATACAATAGTTTAAAACAAGCAATATCAAAGTATACATCAATCAACTAGTCTTGGGACAATGCACATAAAACTAAGAATGGCCACTATGCTCTCAAAGTAGATGCATAAAGATAGAAGGTGGAAACTCAATATAATGGTGGAAGAAAAGCCTTTGTAAAAGGAAGTAGGGATTCAAGTCTCATAAATAGCTTCCAAAAATTATGGTACTTATAGCTTTCAGCTCTTATTGCCCCTATCATAAGCATCTTGAAGTGGTTAAGGTTAAAGTGACACAACTAAGAGGATATGCTTGACAAGTTATAAACCGAAATCTCATGCCCCTTACTTACGAAGACCGATCCTCATGCTACTCAACTTCAGTCACGAGTAAGCTCTTATCATTGTAAGTACATGTGTATCGTAAAGAACCGCCAACGGGGTACCCCTTGCACATGATACGGGAGCTTTCCCATAATCAAAATGACAAGGCAAGCAGACAATGAGCATCTCAACAATCTTTTTATTTGCTATTTGCATAGGTTTTTATTGAGGATGCTTCATAGAGTGCTCATTATAGTGATGCTGCAAGTTTCCACCATGATTAGGCATGGCTTAGGCTAACGGCCCAGGTGTTTCTCTAACACACATACAAACTCTTATGATCTTACAAGTTCCACTTTTATTTCACACCGCCGGGATCTGTAAGCAAAAGAACATGATATCAACGGGGTACAAAGTACAAGTGCAATGTTCAAAGCGTTCCCCATGAAACATGGTTCTGCTAATTTCAACTTATAAAGCGCAAGCATATACGCAACAAAGAAGGACCCAATGGTACAAGTTTATTAGAGGCAAATAAACTAAAGTGTGCCATCAAGTTCGTGAGAGCTTTAATCACTAGTTTTCTCATAACAAGTTTAATTTGGAAGGTAAACAAAAACATGAATATACTTGGAATAGCATAAGCTAGTAGGTAGGTATGGTGGACTCTTTGGAATAACTTGGTTTAGGGAGTTGGATGCATGAGTGGAACTCATACTTTGTTGTGGAGGCTAGCAAAAGACTGGGAGCGACAAACTAAGAGAGCAATAATGGCCATCATCATGCAGAGTGACAAAACATCATTGATAAATGCATAAAGTGATACTATAAGTTGAAAACTAAAGGATCATAAAGGCTATGGTGACTTGAGATAGTCATAACATGGTGTGAGAATGCGCCAAGTCAACCCAAATAAAGCATCAAAGGAGAATACCACTATACTATGCTTTAATATGCTAAAACAACGCATGATTCATCTAAGGCACATTAAGCAATCTCAATTGTTTATAACAATTCATGCTACAGCAAAGAATACTAAGCATAAAGCCAAAACAATATCAAGCATGGCATGGCAAAGCATAGGCCACAGTCAAAAACTAGCTCTTTTTACCACATAAGCATGAACTTTCCTACTCTTTTTCAAACCAAACCAAACTATTTGCAAACCAATGTATGAAAGAGGGGGTCCAACCAATTTATTCAGAAAACTAAGCAAATCAAAGCAAACTAAAACCAAAACGAAAAAGAAAAAGAAGACGCTCCAAGAAAAAGACAACTGTGCATGAAACAATAAAAATGAAGCGTTTGGAAGAAATCTGAGATTTTTATTAATGAAGAAGGGGATGCCTTGGGCATCCCCAAGCTTTGACGCTTGTACTTCTTGGATATTTCTTGGGGTGACACGCGTGGCATCCCCAAGCTTGAGCTTTAGTCCATCCTTCATCTCATTACTCATTCCTTCCATACACCTGGAATTTTTTCTTCATGCAAAACTTCACACAATCTCATTAGCAACATTAGTGCACTTAAGATAAATAAGTCTTAAGGTTCAGTTCTAACACCAAATAAACTTCCATTAGAACACTAGATACTGTAGCACTTATCTAAAAAAGCTCAATTTCCCAAAAGAACTCAAAAAGGAACCCACAAGAAGCAAATGCAGAAAATGGCAGAAATCTGTCAAAACAGAGCAGCAGGTAAATACGATTTTTTTCGAAGACCTTATGTTGCTCAAATCAAAACGTGTTGAACTAACGAAAGTTATATAACAACCTGGGGCAGAAGAAGAAAAAATTACAGCTCAATCCGACATACAGAACTCTCTTACGAATGTTTACGGTGAAGCACAAAAATCTGTTTCGGGACAGCAACTTTCCCAATCATTACTTCTCTCTCATTAGAGGTTACTCTTGGCACAAAAAACAAATAAAAAGGATAAGGAGAGGTTATTACAGAGGTAATAACTGCAAGACTCATCTAAAACTTTTGGGTTATCTCCCAATAAGTACTTTTCTTTAACGCCTTTAAGTTAGGCATAAGAAGCAAAGAAAGAATCAAGTGTTCTCAAATGAAGAAGCATTAAGACCAACTTTCTTGCCCTTACATCTCTTACTTTTATTCTTAACCTTGGGGGAAATATGATTGTTTGGTGGAGAATAAAGGTGCATGGTACCCTTTCTCACATCTATTATTGCTCAAAGAAGTTCTAATAGGGACCTTCCAAGTGTAATTTGTCCTTTTCCTGCACATTCAATAACAAGATAATCAATAGAAATCGTTTTCCCAAGGATCTTTGTAAACACTCCTTCAGCTATTCCAAGAGGTAATATGGTAGTATTATTAGTAAGAGATATTTCTTTTCCTCCCTCAATGAGCCCCCAAGTATTCAGAGATTTATAAATATCATTGGGCATAAGGCAAAATTCAGACATGATATCACAGCGAGCTTGAAAAGTTTCAGTGTTCATCTCAACCTTTATTGTAGGGAACCACTTTGATGGTTCAGAATTTATTGGAACATAATCGTGATGCTCCCTAAGCGTATTATAGCACCCTTCTAATCTAGTAGTGCTAGCCTTAAGAGTGTCCAACCTAGCAAATATTTTTGCGAAGGAAATATCAGTTTGGCTAGGCATGTTGTAAGTGAGGATCAATTTCTTTATAGCATTAATAGCATCATCCTCATTACACTGGAGGAAATATCCTCCCACAACAGCATCTAGAGCATATCTATAGCAAAGAGCAATCCCAAGGTAAAAACTGCTAAGGAACAAGCTTTGAGTCATTTTAGGCTCAGTTTTTTCATGTAGATCAGAGATGCTAGACCAAGCTTCCTTAAAATTTTCCTCAATTCCTTGTTTAAAAGTGAAAATCATTTCCTCGGGTGACATAGTGACTGGAGCAAGGCTAGACATAATGGCAACTAAGGATAGGAACTAATAATTTTTTTGTGCTTTTGAAATAAGAAAGCAAACTAGTAAAACTATTTTGTGTGTGTTTTTGAAGAGCAAAACAAGCAAACAAAGCAAAAAGAAAACTAAGCAAAACAAAAACAACAAAGTAAAGAGATCGGTTATGAGGGACTCCCCTTGTGAAGATGTCCTTGACTCCCCGGCAACGGCGCTAGAAAATCGCTTGATGGCTCAATGCACGACGCCCAGAAAAGTGCTTGGTGTGTGGTGTTGATGTAGAGCTTGTTGGGAACCCCAAGAGGAAGGTATGATGAGCATAGTAGCAAGTTTCCCTCCGTTATGAAACCAAGGTTTAATCGAACCAGTAGGAGCAAGGAAACACCCCAAAGGTGTTACTAGCTGAGCTTTGGCAGGGCGCACTACCGGTGCTAGTAGCAACGTGGAGACCTGCACAACACAACCACAGAACTTTGTCCCCAACTTGCGATGAGGTTGTCAATCTCACCGTGTTTTTCTGAAAACAAAGGATTAAACGTATCGAATGGAAGGAAGTAATAGTTTGCAAAAAGTAAACACAAAGCAATAAACAATTTGTAGATTGTATGTAAAGAAAAGGACCAGGATCCATAGTTCACTAGAGGTGGCTCTCCTTAAGATAGATAACATGCTGGGTGAACAAATTACAGCGGGGCAATTGACAAACATCGAGAAAGCAATACATGCATATACTAATCATCTTGACTCCTTTGAGACTTGATTGGGCATTACAACATTATACATAGACCGCCATCCAACTGCATCTATTACTAATAATCCACCTTCAGGTTATCATCCGAACCCCCTCCAGTATTAAGTTGCAAGCAACAGATTATTGCTTTACGAACTGCGTGTAAAGTAAACAATACGATTGTTCTATGAACAAAGGATTGTTGTTTTCTCCCTAGTAGCAACAACAAATCTAGTACCTTAGAGATTTATATCACTTCCCTAGATTACCAGAGGCATGAACCCACTATCGAGCATAAATACTAACTCTTGGAGTTGCTAGCATCTACTTGGCCAAGATAGCTACTAACAACGGAAAGCATGCAAGATCTCAAATAACAAAGACATGATAGAATCAATAATCAATCTGAAATAGCATCTCAATATCCATCGGATCCCCGCAAACACAACATGTAGAATTACAAATAGATGATCTTGATCATGAACGGAGCTCACAAGATCTAAACATGAAAGCACAAAGGAGGAGAACCAGCCATCTAGCTACTACATGGATCCGTAGTCCAAGGATGAACTACTCACGCATCACATGAAGGCTTGCATGGTGATGAAGAAGGCCTCCAGGGTGAATTCCCCTCTCCGGCAGGGTGCCGGGAAGAGCTTCAGATCCCTCCCGATGTAGGGATGGAGATGATGGTGGCTACAGACTCTTTCGTAGATTTTTGATCGGGTACTTAGGATTTTCGTCCCGAGGGCATCTTATAGTCGGAAGGGGAGGCCGAGGGGGTGCCTAGGCTGGCCACACCACCCCCTGGCACGGGCCAGGCCTGGCCGCGCGGCCAGGTGGTGTGGCCACCCTCTGTCCCCTCTCCGTCTCGTATTCTGGCACTTGATCACTTCCGTAAAAATAGGCACTTTGGCTTTTGTCCCGTCCAATTCCGAGAATATTCATTTTCTGACTTTCCTGGAACCAAAAACAACAGAAAACAGGCAGCTGGCACTGTGGCTCTTGTTAATAGGTTAGTCCAAGAAATCATATGAAAAGTACTCCAAAGTTGGAACAAAACACAAGAAAGTGGATAAAACCAAGCATGGAACATCAAAAGTTATAGATACATTTGCAATGTATCACGCATCACACCAGAGGCTTGCATGATGATGAAGAAGGCCTCCAGGGTGAATTCACCTCTGCGACAGGGTGCCGGGAAGAGCTTCAGATCCCTCCCGATCTAGGGATGGAGATGAAGGCGGCTACAGACTCTTTCGTGGAACTTTTGATCGGGTACTTAGGGTTTCCGTATCAGAGGCAATATATAGGTGGAAGGAGAGGCCGAGGGGGTGCCTGGGGCGGCCAAACCACCCCCTGGCGCGGGCCAGGCCTGTCCGTGCGGCCAGGTGGTGTGGTCGGGCCCTAGCCCCTCTCCGTCTCGTACTCTAGCTCCAGATGTCCCTCGGTGAAAAACTGACTTTGGCTTTTGTTCCGTCCAATTCCGAGAATATTCATTTTCTGACTTTCCTGGAACCAAAAACAGCAGAAAACATGAAGCTGGCACTTTGGCTCTTGTTAATAGGTTAGTCCAAGAAATCATATGAAAAGCACTCCAAAGTGTGGAGAAAACATAAGAAAGTAGATAAAACCAAGCATGGAACAACAAAAATTATGGATACGTTTGCAACGTATCAGCTTGACATGGCTTGATAGGCATCCTGACTGTGGCGTCGTGTTCCTCTGCTTTAGGTGCATGGTAAAAGTAAGCCACTCCAAAGAGCCTATCAAGGAGATCACCGTGGGACTAGAAAATTCCGGCCATCGATTCCTATGGGTGGTGTGAGACACCCTCAGGGTCAACGACGAACCTGACCTCGAGATGCTCCTGTCAGAGGGGTTCCTAGAGCGAACCGAGGGTCATGGCCTCATTGTCAAGGTGTGGGCGCCCTAGTTGGACGTTCTCCAGAACAGAGTAATCGGCGCGTTCATGACACCCTGTAGGTGGAACTCGGGGGTATCTCATCCAAATAAGTTCTAGAGGAGCCTCTCTCAATGCTCTTGGGTTCACTATTTTCATCAAACAGGTTTTCACAAACAATCCAATGGCGCCAGAAAAATACTTGTTAGCTCGTGGTTGATGTCGAGCTCGTTGGGGAACCCTAAGAGGAAGGTATGATGAGTATAGCAACAAGTTTTCCCTCAGTTATGAAACCAAGGTTATCGAACCAGTAGGAGCAAGGAAACACCTCCAAGGTGTTGTTTCCAACTTGGAATCCTGCACAACACAACCACATAACCTTGTCCCCAACTTACAGTGAGGTTGTCAATCTCACCGGTTTTGTTGAAAACAAAGGATTAAGCGTACTGTGTGGAAGATAGTAATAACTTGCAGAAAGTAAACAGAAACAGTAAACAATTGTAGATTGATGGTAAAAGAAAGGACCGGGGTCCATAGTTCACTAGTGGTGATTCTCCTTAAGATAGATGACATGTTGGGTGAACAAATTACAGCTGGGCAATTGAAAAACATCGAGAAAGCATATATGCATATACTAATCATCTTGACTCCTATGAGATTTGATTGGGCATTACAACATTATACATAGACCATAATCCAACTGCATCTATGACTAATAATCCACCTTCAGGTTATCATCCGAACCCCCTCCAGTATTAAGTTGCAAGCAACATATAATTGCATTAACAAAGTGTGTAAAGTAAACAATACGATTGTTCTATGAACAAAGGATTGCTATTTTCTCCCTAGTAGCAACAACACATCTAGTACCTTAGAGATTGTTGTCACTTCCCCAGATTACTAGAGTCATGAACCCACTATCGAGCATAAATACTCCCTCTTGGAGTTGCTAGCATCTACTCAGCCAAGATATCTACTAACAATGGAGAGCATGCAAGATCACAAATAACAAAAACATGATAGAATCAATAATCAATCTGAAATAACATCTCAATATCCATCGGATCCCCGCAAACACAACATGCAGGATTACAAATAGATGATCTTGATCATGAACGGAGCTCACAAGATCTAAACATGATAGCACAAAGGAGGAGAACCAACCATCTAGCTACTACATGGACCCGTAGTCCAAGGATGAACTAATCACGCATCACACCGGAGGCAGGCATGGTGATGAAGAAGGCCTCTAGGGTGAATTCTCCCCTCCGACAGGGTGTCGAGAAGAGCTTCAGATCCCTCCCGATCTAGGGACGGAGATGACGGCGGCTACAAACTCTTTCGTGGAATTTTCATTGGGTGCTTAGGGTTTATGTATCAGAGACAATATATAGGCGAAGAGGCAAGGTCGGTGGAGGCCGGAGGGGCCCACACCACCCCCTAGCGCGGGCCAGCCCCTGGCCCCTGTCCGTCTCGTCTTCTGGCTCCGTATTCCCCTCGGTGAAATATTAAATTTGGCTTTTGTCCCGTCCAATTCCGAGAATATTCATTTTTTGGCTATCTTGGAACCAAAAATAGCAGAAAATAGGCAACTGGCACTATGGCATCTTGTTAATAGGTTAGTTCCAGAAAATGTGTAAAGATACTCCAAAGTGTGGACAAAACATAAGACCATGTCTAGAGTGTTCCTGAACCGTGGGGTATCACGCTTAAGGGCTTGATGATGCTTAGAGAGTGTTTATAGGATCGGTAGAATCGCCGAAGAAAAGAAGGGAGAAAAATAGAAGGGTTTCGGTAAGTCCGGAGGATGTCCGGAGTGGAGGTGGAAGGTGTTCCATGGCCATGGAGATTGAATAATATCTGAAAGAATCTTACATATTGATTTAATCATTTATTCATAATTATTTAATAAAGAGAAAATCAATAAAAAAGGCTTAATTGGCCGATTCCGGAGGGAGAGGGCCCATTAAGGGAAAGGAGAGAGGGAGAGGGGCCAAGGGGAGGCCGGCTGGGCCTAGCCCCCCCATGCGGGGCCCACTAGGTGGCCGGCGGCCACCTCCTCCCCCCTCCTCTCCTTTAGTCCCACCCCGGGACTTTGAGGGAGGTAGTACCTCCCCCCCTATATATAGTGGGGTATTTGGCCTAGAAAAATACACCAATAATCAATAAAGGTCTCCCCACTTTTGGGAGGACCTCTAATTGATATTTTCTCTCTCCTCCTCTCTCTCTCGTGACCGTGGTTCCAAGTATGGACTGCGCGAGCATGAGACATCTTCACCGCGGAGCGCCGTCACGCTGCGAGATTCGGATCCGGGAGCTCTACTTCCGCAACTGCTGCTGGATCGGGGAAGCAGGAGTCATCGTCAGGCACCGGACGTGTGTAACTCCCCGCGAGGTGTCTCACTTGAGGCACTCAAGTCGTTGGAGCCAGAAGGAGCGCAAGGACTTAATCACGACCTTGAGGTCGGCTTCGGCTCGTCTACATCAACCACGCTCTCCTGAGCGTTGACATCGCTTTTCGGTCTTCAAGGGTAAGTTCGCGAAAAGCCCCTCCTGTTACTGTATTACTAATAGATAGGTCCTGGCAGCTTCAGGGGTTCAGGGGCGTAGAGTAAAATTTTATTGTTTTCATACGCGGAACCCCAACAGTGGTATCAGAGCTAGATCTATGCGTAGTAATGCTAGTACGGGTAGAACACACGAGATGTAGCATGTGGGTGTTGATCTTTTAGTTGTTACCCTCCCACGTGTACTTGTGTATACCGCAATAATGCTTGATGAAGCGGCCCCCAACCGACTTTACGCGTTCATTCGTGAGACTGGTCCACGCTTGACATACGGCTTGTACCGTATAATGTGGCTTAGGAGGTGTCTGTCTCTCTCGCATTAGTTGGTATACCATTTGCAACGGAAGGCCCCGAAAGGGGTGTAGTAGAGACAACTACTTGATCAGCGTTGTGCTGAAAGTTCGTAGGTAAGAACGGTTCTTGTGCGAAAGCCCATTCAGCCACGTAAAACATGCAAAGATAAAGTAGAGGCGTTTAACTTTGTTTTGCAGGGGGGCGTTGCTTTGTGATATGGTTGTGGCAAAGGTAAAGTGATTACCTTTTGTTGCGTAGTAATAGATAGTCACGAAGGTGACAAACTACCACACCGGAATGACACCGGTACCCTGGTGTCTACGACGCCGGCACCCTGGCGCCGGAACCCGGTGACGGCGGATGGAGATCATGACGTGAAGGACCATATCACATAGCATTTACATTCAATGTTATTGTTTGTATGTTTTATTGTGTGCTAGTATTAGATACTCGACGGTAGCCTCATAAGATGACCCCTGTTAAAATTACCAACGATCGTGTTCCCCCTTAGTGTGCTCCACCAAGAAAGCTCTTCGGTATGAGGCGATCCAGGGTTACAGGCCTGGGTGTCTGACATATCTACGTTCGCATACAGTGGGTGTAAGCCATGTTGCGTAGCGAATACACTAAGGTTGAGTTGGCGAGCCTAGCACGCCGCAGAAGCATGGCCTCGGAACACGGATGGTCGAAAGATCGAGCACGAGTCGCACGAATGATGTGACCGACATTTAGCGTCCACCTTTGAACCCACATCGATGGCCGTGATCAATCGGGGGAGATGTGGCTGATAGGGGTCGTGTTATCACTAGAAACCCTTTTGGGGATAGGTGTTTCTGACTGGAGTTATTATTAACTCATTTAATTATAAACTTACTCTAAATTCCTTTTGCAATTATAAATGTAGATGGGACCTTTCATGTTGACAATTGAATGGTTAGAAGGAGAGAAGCTCAGATTAGATTGATCGAACTTCTCCATTTGGGTTGCCAGTCTCCATGTCCTCCTTAGCGATAACGACATGGTCAACTACATACTCGACGGGATGGATTTGGATAAGCCCATAGACCTTGAGACCCTAGAGGAGTGGAAAGACCGCTATCTCCGTCGTGAGATGGCCTCCTATATTTCAGTTGTGATGCGTTTCGGAATGGTGGACGAACTGTGGCCTTTCGTGGGTGATGTCAACCCTCGTTCGGTGATGCTACATCTCAGGACACATTTCGTGGAGCAGACACGCATTTGGGAGCATGAGCTGATGGGAGACTTCCTCTCCATTAAGATGGAGGAGAACTCATCACTGGACAACCACTTGCTGCACATGCATGATGTGTACATGAGGCCAGCATACTTCCTGGACGTCTGGATTACAGGCTCTTTTGCAAATGCTGTTGTGCTGCGGTCGCTGCCACCAAGCTACCAAGCACAAGTCAGGACTTGCGTAATGAGGGGCGACACGGAAACAATGGAGTTCCACCGGTTTATGACACATCTCAGGAATGTGTTGGTTGAACCAGATGTCGCTCAGGTCATCAACGACAAAGGTATATATTTGATATATAGTTTTATAAATGTTATAATCTTGCAAACACATTGCAGTGTTAAATATATCTGATACTTGTTCTGTTTTGATGAAAACAGGTCCTTCTGGATGAGAGGTGCTTGCTGGAGAGGAGGGGACGTTGCGTGTTGATGGCGAGCATGATGATGATGGCCGACGACACTCTCCCTCGACATTTATCATTTTGTTTATGTTTAGGATGATTTTTGTAATCAAGAGATTGTGAACTTCTTTAGTGTGTCTCACACTTCGTGAGACGGTTATTCATATGAGTTTGTAACAAACAGTTGTTCTGCTTTTATGAATAATTTCTATTCGTGTTCATATCTTGTTTGATTATGTGAAAATTATCCTTATTGTTTGAAACTAATTAATAATGTATGAACATTTGTAAAACATTTAAAATGCCTTGTTTAAAATACCCAACTTAATGATATATTCATTAGTGAATAAAACCATTGTTTGAATTCAAAGTTATGTGATAATATGTGAAAGTTATTCGATTTCTTGTCACATATGAATCATGCCTAAGTTCGGCAAAATAACTTGAACACCGTGTATTACTTGAATACAAAGTGTTTAAAGAATTGTTAAAAGTAAATACACATTCGATGTATTGTGTTTTAACGAAAATGGTAATTATCATTAAATGATTGTTTAAATGTGTAAAGTAGTTTACCAAAGGAAACATGAATATGAAACTATTTGATTTGATCAAAGTGTTTCATCAACAAAGGGTATAAATATAAAAGAGAATCTAATTATTGTGATTTGATCAATAGTAATGAAATTCACCTTTACAAGAATGGCATAAAAGTAATTGTGAAATGCAAAGCGTTTTGAAACGTCAAAATGCAAAGCATCACAATGTGATATTAGATATCAAAGGGGTTGAATGGAAGGCACCAAATAAATCATTGTAGTGTAGATGTAGAGACCATTAGTTAGAAATAGTTAGCACTCAATTAGAATGTAGTGAACCATTTAAATTCGTGAAAGTTTTGGGGTTATTCGATATAACCAAAACAATAGCGAATAAGTCCTTGTAGCGTATTCATTGGAAACTTTGAATACAAAATCCATAGCTGAGACCAAAAGGAAAGCAAGATTCGTATTGCTTGGATTTTGGTGCATTCTTGAGAAAGCTCACTTTTAGTGATGTTTCTCAATTATGAAGCAAATGGAAGATAGTGTAAAACACGATGAGGATTCAAAACCCTGCATTAGAGTGTTGAGAAGCGCAACGGATAACGTTCCTGAACGATTCTCTTCACAGAAGGAAAGGATCAATGATTTTGATCATTGTGTTTTTCCCCACTAGTTTTTCACTACATGAAGTAGGATTCAAAATGAAATCCATATCTAGTATGGAGACATTTGTGAATCATTTGTCATGATTCTTGGAATATGACATACCTACGAACTACAAAGGAAATAATGGTAAACTAAAATTATGAGAAATCCTAATCGTATTTGCTAGTTCGCTTTTAACGTAGAATGATGTGTCCCAGGGCACAGTGCCCATGAGAAATCCCTCGAGGTTGATCTAACGTCACTGTAGGCTCCTGGAATCAGGCCTCGTTCTGCTGCCATAGCGATGATGCATACACATAGATGCTATCATGTGATGATAAAGTATTAATGTCAATCAAGGTGACATTAGTAAGTTGCAAAGGATTTGGGACTGTAAAGTACAGAACCAAGGCTCAACCTCTTCCATGAGCAAGCATGTTCAGGGTACCAGATATATGGTGCCAATGATTGAGAACAAATGCAGCTAGTGTATTTGTGCTCTAGTGCAAGTGGGAGACTGTTGGAAATATGCCCTAGAGACAAATAGTAGTAAGGACTATTATCATATTTCATATAGTTTATGATTAAGTTTTATATCATGCTATAACTATATTGAGTGGAAACATCAATACACGTGTGATATACAAACAACCAAGGGTTCCCAGTGAAACTCTAGTCACCGGTTCATTGGTCAACAGATGATCATGTTTCCTGATCATGTGGCATTTAGGCCAGTTGGAAATGAGGTCATCTCATTATGAGAATGAGATGATGAACCAATACCCAATCTAAACATCGTGACCCAATCATGTCACGAAGTTCAAGTTACGATGATTAGAAATGGATCCTCGTAGACTATTCCTTAGACCGTGAGGCGATATCAATCACTGTCTCCCGAGAGTGCTTAGATAGCATCAAACGCCATCTGGTAATATGGTGGTTATAAAGGTGTGTTCAGGTACTCGGAGGAAACCGTAGAGGCAATATATGCCAAGAGCGGGATTTGTTCATCCATGTGACGGGAAGATACTCAAGGGCCCACTCGGACAAGTCATATCCAATAGCTGCGCAGCGTGTGATTAGATCACGGGGATATCACTTGTCGGAACGAGCAAAGTAGCATTGTTCAGTAACGAGATTGAACACGACATGGTGATTTCATTGATCAGATCTCGGGCAATGCAAGTATTGAGTGACAAAGGGAATAAGACATGACTGTCCCGATTCAAATGACGAAAGATCTTCGTGGAACGCACAGGGGTCACATGGCCATCCAGGTCCCTCTGTCGATCATTGGTGCGGGAGCGTCCCGACCATTTCTGGAGTGTTCCCGAACCGTGGGTATCACGCTTAAGGGCTTGATGATGGTTAGAGAGTGTTTATAGGATCGGTAGAATCGCCGAAGAAAAGAAGGGAGAAAACCGGAAGGGTTTCGATAAGTCCGGAGGATGTCCGGAGTGGAGGTGGAAGGTGTTCCATGGCCACGGAGATTGAATAATATGTGAATGAATGTTAAATATTTGATTTAATCATTTATTCATAATTATTTAATAAAGAGAAAATCAATCAAAAAGGCTTAATGGGCCAATTCCAGAGGGAGAGGGCCCATTAAGGGAAAGGAGAGAGGGAGAGGGGGCAAGGGGGAGGCCGGCTGGGCCTAGCCCTCCCGCGCGGGGCCCACTAGGTGGCCGGCGGCCACCTCCTCCCCCCTCCTCTCCTTTAGTCCCACCCCGGGACTTTGAGGGAGGTAGTACCTCCTCTCCCCCTATATATAGTGGGGTATTTGGCCTAGAAAAATACACCAATAATCAATAAAGGTATCCCCACAATAGGCATGCTTTGGTTATACCATGCTGACTATTACCTACTCCAAGTTTTATTTACAAGCTTTACTTTCTTTACTTTATCAAAGTCCTTTACCATGTTTAAAGGTAGCATAAAGGGTATAAAACTTGACCTATCTAGTTAGACTTAGATGTCATTCTATGGCATGAGATTGAGATTAGCACCCCACATTAGTGAACACTCTTAACTTAGTAGCTTAGAGTTAAACCAAAAACTTGATCACTTTAGATGGGAGTACTTGGTGAAAATGACTTGTGAAAACCTTGGAATGAGGAGTCATTCTATTGAGATGTTTTGACATGTGTTGAGAAACACAAATGATTTATGATAATGATGAAAATGTTAAGGCATGATCCTTAGCCCTTTTATAAAAATTGATGGTTGGGTTCGGATGCGATACCATTCCAATTTTACCGTACAACCACAATACCTGAATTGGGTAAGGCTTAGCCAGAAGTTTATATGCATTAGTATTAGTTCCCTCGTGGGGGAGGTTTGAGCTGAGGCTACCTCTCAATGTTGTCCACCTATGCAATGCCCAGGATGACAGATGGTCATGGCTGGGAGGCCATACTCATAGGAGAGGTTCTTATACTAGAGTGTGTAAAGGAAAGGTTATGTTTGATTATCTGCATACTAAGTATGATGATTCAGGGTTATCCCTGACAGATGTATCGAATCGTGTGGTGAAAGTGTACCACCTCTGCAGAGTGTCAAACTATTCGAATAGCCGCGTTTGCGGTTATGGACAGTTGGAGTGGCCATACTGTTCCATTGTTAGATGTTTTCAAAATGACTTATGAAATGAATTGTGACATGACTTGACCACAATAGAGTTGTGACTATGATAATTAAGTTCCCACTTAGGTGTTTTCAAACTTTATTTTATCTTTCTTTGTTTCTGAACTCAGCTTAGGTTTTAAACTTAACTTTACAGATAAACTTAGAATTTAGCATTTCCTACTAGAGCTATCTTACTTGTTAGTGGTAGTTTGCAAGTACTTAAAGAGTACTTGTGGCTTTTGTACCTGGCTATTCCCGTGACCAGACTATGAGGAGGACAGCAGGACGGCTACGGCAACTAGGATCATCTCCCATCGTCAGCATTGCCTATGACTCTAAAGATGGACCCCACCGCTACACTATTTATTCCGCTACTTGACTGTACTAAGACTGGATCATGAGATCCTTTATTTGTGTAAGACCTTGTTATGGTTTGTAATGGATGATGTACTATGATATCCAATTTGTTATGTCTCGCAAAAATGGTAATCCTAGGATTGCGATGTATGGCATAACAGGCATCTGGGATTAAAAATCCGGGTGTTGACAAGTTGGTACCAGAGCCATCCTGACCATAGGAGACCCTAGTTAGAATGGACGTCCGAACAAAAACTTAGTTTCAAAAACCAAAGTGAGTATTTATGAAAACTTTTTCCTCTCTTACCCTTGGGATTCTTTCTCTCGAAAAAATTCATGTTCCTCCAATTTCTTACATTACTACATAAAACTTTGACACACTTGATCACTTCACTAACTTTCTCATCCTAAATTCTTATAGATGGAAGCCCAATACAGCAAGTTCTACCAGTTGGGCAACGGAGGCCAACTGATCTTCGAGAGGGATCTGGATTCACTGTCTGAGTTCTTGGAGCGTCCGCATCCGGAATTTCTTGGAGCTCAACTCCCGGGTCCACCAGGAGGAGCTTTACAATGGCTAGTAACTGCTGGTCTTCGAGGCAAGATAGAAGCACCAGTATCTGGGAGGATTCAGTTCTCAGTGAGAGAGAATAACTGGCTAGATGGATTAGCCAGGGCAATGCATGAAGCTCTCGCACGTCTGTGTGCCCAGAGTGTCAACCTAATCCAAGGAACCCGCTTTGTTCACTATGTAAGGCGTGATTCCATGGGAATGCCGCTAGAAATGCCAAGTCACCCAATATTGAAGCATCAAGTGGAGAACATTGACTTCCTACTATACGACAGACAGAAGGAGTTGGGCAATGCTAGAGAGGTCGCCAACCACAACCTCGCCCTTGCCGCCCAAAAGGCCTAGACTTTCTCACTACTAGTCAAGGATCGTCAGTCTCTTCGTCGTCAACACGCAAAGAAGGATCGTACCATCGACCGTCTTCGCAAGAAGGTGGCAGACCTCGAGAAGACCATCAAGGATCAAGAAGCTCAGCTTGCAGCAAAGGAAGAAGAAGAGGAAGGTGAAGATATCCAAGGGGATATTGACTCCTACCTTAGCAATGATGATGACAATCTGGAGGAGGATGCTGTGGACTTCTACACCAACAATGATGACTCCGACTTCATCGATGATGAGTAGATGCACTAGAGCACTATCGTAGAGTGAGGAGTATTGGTCCCATTGTATCGTAGCTTGCAGAATGGTTCTTAAAACCATCTGTTTTCCTTTGATGTTGTGGTGTGTGTGTTTGTATCGTGTGCTTTGCTTGAATGAATGAAAAGAAGTTAGTTGCAAAACCTGATTCAAACTCAAAGTTTTAGCTTTGAAAATCAAAATCGTGAACCTTAGAACTTTCCCTCTTACCCCTTCATCTATCTCAATCTTTAGATGACTCGTGGAAACCAAGGAGGGAGCAGCTCCTCTCAAGACCCAACGCTGTAGATCCTACAGACTCTCATTGCAGACCGTGAAGCTAGTAAGGCAGATCGCCAAGCTAATCTAGCAACACTGCAACAGATCGCCCAGATGGCTCACAACAATCAGAACCATGGAAATCAGGATCATCCAGGATCCAAGCTTAAAAATTTCCAGAATACCAATCCCCCAATCTTTAGCACTTCGGAGAACCCACTAGATGCAGATGATTGGTTGCAGACAATGGAGAACAACTTAGAAGTAGCTAGAGTTGATGACAACGAGAAAGTTCTTTTTGCCACCCACTATTTGGCAGGAGATGCAAGAGCATGGTGGAACAGCACCCGCACAATGAACCATGGGCAAGTGATGACATGGGAAGCTTTCAAGATCAAGTTCATCCGCACCCACGTGCCGCAGGGTCTAGTCACCAGAATGAGGGATGAATTCAGAGAGTTGAAGCAAGGCAGAATGACTGTAGTGGAGTACCGTGACAAATTCTTGTCCCTTGCTAGGTATGCACCTGATGAGATCAACACGGAGGCCAAGAAAAGGAGAGATTCCTGAACGGACTGCACGATGAGATGCAGATTATCCTCGTCAACATCCGTTTTGAGGATCTCGAAGAACTAGTCGACTCTGCCATTCAGATGGAAGAGAAGATTAACCAAGCAAACGACAACCACAAAAGTCGGATGATGCACCAAGCTGGATCCAACAGTCACCAGAAGTACCGTCCCAACCCTTCTGCAGGATATGCCCCGCGGAACAATCGACCCCCATTGTCTTGCCGCAGCTACCCCAACCGTAGCGGAGGAAATGTGAAGTCCAGAGGAAACAACAATCACCCCGGCAACTCCAATAATTTCAACCATGCACCCCCAAGAAAAACAACAACAACAACAACAACAACAACAACACCGCACCCAGAACTGGAAGCAATGCTGTCCCGTGGCAGCAAAAGACAAGTCCCAGATTACTTGTTTTGAGTGTGGAGTGAAGGGTCACTATTCCAATGAGTGCCCCAAGAAGATTGCCGCCACTGCCAATGTGAATGCCCCAGTTCAACAACAGCGTCGTGTTCAACCAGGAAGAATATTCGCCCCAGGGAACCCTCACAACCGCAACGGCCATCTCTTCCACATGAACACCGAAGAAGCCCAAGAAGCGTCAGATGTAGTGCTGGGTATATTTTCTATCAACTCAGTTTTAGCAAGAGTGTTGTTTGATTCTGGAGCATCGCACTCATTTGTCACCGAAGAATTTGCATGCACTAGTAAGATTCACCCAACCAACTTGAAGCATGTCATCATAGTTCAAATCCCCGGTTCAACTACAAAAGCTAGAAAAATTTGCAAAGCTGTGCCTATCAGAATACATGAGATAGATTTTTACGCCAATCTAATAGTAGTTGGAACCAATCTCCTCCTCGGTTTTGAGGAGCTGGCCGCGCGAGCCGATGCGGCGCTTCCTAGACGAGCTCTCAGGACGCATGGCGGCGAGGCGGAGCGTTTGGTGGCGGTGGCGTAGGGAATGGTGGCGGTGGCGAGCTGGATTTGATGGCTGGAGAGTTGCCGGCGGCGGCAGAGAGGGAGAGGGTGCGCGGCGAAGAGGGATAGGGTTTCGCTCAGGTCGCTCTCTCCGACCGCTAGATATGCTGGTCACAGCGTGCGTTTAACGGGCTACCGAAAGACATTTACGAGCCGAGTGAGGTATACAGGCTCTGATCTGCGCCAAAAACCGAGCGCGGCTCGTATTTCGCCGGAAAAGTTCAATTTTGATCCCTTTTACGGTTAGTGCTAGAGATGCTCTAAGGTTGGTCATGGAGTCTGAGACAGGAACTCAGGGAGCGTGTACCCGCCCAACAGAAAGCCGCGGTAATGGCATGGAGCAAAGGCGATTCATCTCAGTCGGCTTTTGAGCTGTTCCTGTCAGACTTGGACAACCGTGTATCTGGACAGTCGACACACACTTGAGCAGCACCACGAGCCGGATGTGGATGACGCAAGTGTATCAACAAGTTAGGTTGGAATAATGCAGCTTCCTGCAGAACACTAGTGTTTTTTTTTCCTTTTGCGGTTCAGATTCATCAGTCTCTCACTTGGAAACGATGCAGTTTGCTAGAGCTGTCGATCCATCACTACTGCATTCTCAATCGATCCACAAAGTTGTGCACTCAAATATGAATAACCAAAAGGTAGAGGAAGAAGAAACTGCACATCAGCAGGACCCACACTGCCATTTCCCTCAAAGAGCACCGTTGAACAAGGTGAATTGTGACCTTGTCTAAATTAACTTAATCTGAAGGAAATATACTAATCTTTTCCGTCTACTGGCTGAGTTTAGTCTTGGTCCCTAAGCTGTACAACAACACAAACTTGACCGGTACTATTCAATAACAGACAGATTTGGTCCTGAGCCTCGGACAAAGTGGTATGCGGAATTTGGTCTCATGAATTAAATTTGATAATTTATGAGGCATTTAACATAAGAATTGAGAAAAAGAACTCGGAACCACATACAGAAGTGGAGTCTGCCGGATGATCTGGCAGTGATGAAGATAGCAACAAATTATCTAGTATACTCCGCAGTACTGCAAGTCGCAATCTAGAACCTGCTAAAATTTCAAATCACCAGAATGTGCGTTAGCTTTACTTACGATGAAGAAATGATGGTATCACATAAAACTCACCTTATCTGGTGATGAAATTTTTTGGCCTCACAAGAACAACATGGACTAGACAGTTTGCTCAACTGAACTAATCTAACAGAAGGATTTTTCGCATCATAAAACTGTATTTCAATGACAGAAGAACGGATTATATATACATTCTAAAAATTCAACAACACAGCATGTAAGTTTTTTCCAAGTAATAATTTAGGGGTGTGGAATATTAAATGGGTGTGCTGATGCATCATATGAAGAACAAAGCACTATACCGTGAGATGTCGGAGACAGGCAAACTGTATCATGCTCTTGATCAGCTGGATGCCTTGAATCAACACGCAGGCAAATGCAGCTGAAACATGAAGCTATTTAGAAAAAATGGTACACATGAACTTCACAAGCTGCCAGTCTGTATCTGTGGCAAGCTGCTAGTTTGTGTACCTAAGAATATGCATACCTGGTTTATTGTTACAAGTATATGTAGCTCACAGAGACTTAAATCATGACGCTGAGAGGCAGCCAGACAAGAAACGAACTGGATACCATGTCTTCAATGACAAGTCGATCATCGCATTTTGTAGATTTTCACTGCCTGTGCCCTGGTCAATAGCGTTGTGGATACATACCAAACATGTTATATGCTTCTTTCAACTTCAAACCTCGGAGTCTAGTTCAGCAGAGAGCACAGAGCCTCCCTCATTCATCCCAGCATTGCACCCTTTCATCACCTTGCAGTTGGAGAAGCCTTCTGACTTCTTTGCAAGATTACACTGGACCTTGTGCGCATTCTGGTGGCCCCATAAAGACCGAGAGCTTCAGAACTTAGAACTGAAGCAGCAGGACAACGCTGTTTGAAGCCTTGGCAGATAGGAATATGAACAGAGAAACAGATATAGGTTGAGCTCCTGAGTGTTCATCTGTACATCGATGGATTCAGGTTTAACTAGAAAATGTATTAAACGATCAAAAGGTGGGAGAAGACTAGGAGGTGGTTGTTCCTCTCTATATTCATTAAGATATAAGCAGGGGAGGTCTTTCCATGCCGGTTACTTACCTTAACATAAGTGCCCATAATTTGAGGTGCACTGCTTTTTTTTAGCGGGCTGCTTATGTTAGTTTGTGCCTTTCTGGTCTGGTCAGTCCATGTGTCACCTCTGAACTGATGTTTGATCGCTTCTACATTGCACTGAGTTTGCAAACAAAAAGGAGCAGACCTGGCCAAAAAAACACGACGCTAACTTGGCATATTAAGGGAAAAGTCTTTATAGATTGAACACAGATGCTGTCCCATGACAGCAGATTTAAACCAAAGAAGTTTGGAAAAGTAAATTACTTGGTCCCATCTACACCTGTAACCTGTTAGATTGTTAAGCTCGACCTGAATAAAACAGGCTTGAATTAGAAGAGTATATGTTAATTCTGCGGTTAAGATGGACCATCCACTGGTGTGAATTAATTTCTAGGCTCCATCCATGTTGTTTTCTGAGTTCTCCACGATGATGTAAAGAAAAATTAGCAAGCTGATAGAAATATTGTAGCAAAGCTTGGCTTAAACATATAGGACACCAGGTTCATCATCAAGATCTTGATTCAAAACCTATTTAAAATATAAGGGATTAAAGGGCCACATTATTGATCCTGCTATATGGAGCTCAAATGATGGAACCATTTGAAATTTCAACCAGAATATAGGACCGGCAGTTCAAGGAAGGAGTAAATGGGCGAACTAGGACATAAAAAATTGTAAGGTTTCTCCCACATCTTCCTAAGACCACAATCCAACCAAACATAAAATATTCTTGAGTAAGCAAAACATTATAGCACGATAACTATATGCTTATTTCCACAACACTGTGTGCATCCTTAATATGAAATTAATATGAGATATGGATTTCATTTTTCCACTGCAGGCGTGGAATCGTTAGAACCAAAGTTACCTAGTTTTGAGTACGGAGTAAATCATAGAATCAAGCCAAATTTAGCAAATCATTTCATGTTTCCACATTGGCAAAGAATCGAATTATACCACACACATAAGTTCCTACTTTTGTCAGTGTTCAGCAAATAGTGAGAAAAAAATGAATGTTCATGACACAGTGTTGCAACCTTCTCTCATTTATTTGTCGATTTGCATCAGGAACAAATTTTAATTTAGTCGATAGGGAGCATGGTAATTCATATATAGAAAGTGCACATGGTTGCTTAATTAGCAATCAAAATTTATTGAATATGATTTATATAATAACTCTTTCATAATACAAAGGGACAAAAAGTAAACCTTAGATGATGGATCTCACAAATGATAGTCCTGTAGGAATAACACAAATTTGTGTTGAACTGTCATTTTTTCCTCAAACAAAAAATGCCTTGTTTGTCAAGTCTAATATGAAATTCCGCACCAAATTCCTCATTATTTGAGGTTCACTTGCAAAGCTCCATGAGCACAATAATATAATCATAGCAGGACATGAATATTTAAACAAAAACATAATTCTCATCGTCTGATGGTGTATTAGTCAATAACATCATAAGCAGAAGGTTGCTCAGTACTGAAGTTTAAGACTGTTGATTCCACAAAAATACTGTACCACTATCAACGACAATAGACTTCATACGCACCAAATACCTCATTATTTGAGGTTCAATTGCCAAGCTCGATTGAAGATATCAATTTTGAGTGGGTACATAACCAGTACATTAAGTTTAAGGAAGAATCCAGTAAGGCATGAACCTAGTAGTTTTTTCTGCCTTGGGATTTCATAAATAGCCACAATGTTCCTCACAGCAAGTGTACAGCATCCCCAAACAGGTCTAACAAATAAGACACTATATTGCAATGGTGCTAATTTACATTTCTTTCCAACCATCAAACCATTCAAGTTAAAAAGATTTGCCTTCTTACACCGTCCTTCAAATCCCTTCGCATGGAAAAATGTCACAAACAAGAGCGCCTACCTTTGTGCCGGCTCAACTCCAAAGACACCATCCCTCCGTATCACAAACTCGCACCTCCGCTCCGGCAGGTGCGGCGCAAAGGCCACCTTCATGTGCCTCCTGGTGCTCCCACCGTCGCTGCCCACCTCCCGCGTGAGGAACAGACGGGTGTTGACGCAGTTGGCCCACGAAAGCCCCAACGCAGGGCTCACCTGCCGCCCAGACGACCAGGCCATGGTGTTGCCCGTGTTCCCCTCGACCACGTCGACCACCTGGTTGGTCACCACGACCACGCATTGGTGCCTGTAGGCTAGCTCCTTCAGTTTTGCGGATATCTTGAAGAACAGCCCCGACCGGCGCTTGAGGTCCGCGGGTGAGGCGTCGAAGTCCGCGCGGAAGAGCGAGGCGATGGAGTCGAGCAGGATGAGGCGGATAGGGAGGGGGTGGGGGGAGCGACTAGGGTGGGAAAGGTGGCCCTGGGCTTGGGAAAGAAGGGAGAGTAGGTCGGAGGGAGAGCGTACCGCGGCGACAAGGACGTGGTCTAGGAGGCCGGGGTGTGATTTGGGGGCAAGGAGGCGGAGGCGGCGGAGGGGAAAGGGGAGGTCGGAGCATAGGAAGAGGGAGGAGGAGGAAAGCGGGGAGAGAGGAGCGAGTAGGGCGAGCTGGAGACAAAGCTGGGTCTTGCCAGAGGCGGATTCGCCGGCTATCTCTGTGACGGAGGCGGCGGGGAGGCCACCGGAAAGGAGGCGGTCGAGGAGAGGGCAGCCGAGGGAGAGTTTTGCAGCGCGGGAAGAAGCGAGGAGGAGAAGGGGGTTCTCCGGTCGAGGTTCTTGTTGGCTGTAGGAGGAGGAGGCAACCAGGGGCTTGGGCGCCGGCGGCCGCATCGCCGGCAAACTCGCCGCCGAGGAATTGGGGATTTCGAAATGGCGCGGGTGGTTTCCCGGGCATAGTGGATTTTAGGGATGTTATTGGGCTATAATATTGCGGCTTTCATTATGGATTAGGCTTGGCCCATTAGGCGGGTTTAATTATTGGCCCGTCTATATACAGGTCGCCTCGGCAATATCTCGAGACCAACCCACGTCTTCAAGTAGGGTGGACGCTTTGAACATGGTTCCATTTTTTTTTTTGACGAATAGAACTCTCGCATTAAAAGAATAAAACAGCTTAATAAAAAAAAAATTACATCAAAATTCTTGAAAAACACTGCATTTTCAACCTCCATATTTTGGGTACAGTCTAGCTTATTTAGCACGGAGTTTAGTTTTCGACGTTTTGTTTGTCATATTTTGTCATATGTTTATTATATGCTTTTTTTATCTTTCGATGAATAAGTCAATTTTTTTTTGTGAAATTCCACCGATCTATTAGTAATCATCAACAACAGTACAAATAGTTTCAAAAATAATAAAAATTATAAATAGGTCAAAGGACTACATAGCGACAACGATAGACACTAGCACAAGCTGAAAGACGTGTATACTCTGTATATGTTGATCCAAATTTTACAAAGTAAATGCCACTTCTAACGAGCGGAGCGAGACCCGTCGCCGGAGGCTTGGGCCGAGTAAACCTGTTGGTACGGATCGTTGAAGACCTAGGTTTCCACAACTATATAAACCTCTTATAAGCTGTCGGCTGGGATAAGTTTCATCTGTAAAAATCTCCGGCGTTGTGTAAACACTCTCCAATATAGTGACGTTTCGATGGATGGCGTCCGTAAATTTTTTCCTCTCTTTGTTGGAGAGGTTTTTTCACGTTAAATATGTGTCCCCTTGCTATGATTTCGTTTTCGTTTTTCGTTATTTACTTGTCGCAAAGCTAACAGTGCTGCTGTCCTCACCCCTCCCTATCACCGGAGTTTGGAAAAGCTTGTTGTAGTAGACAAGCGACAAGTTATCAAGCAGCAACCATCGACAAAGATGACAACCGTGATCTAAAGTGACTGACCTCAAATAACACCAATGAAAACGAAAAAGACCGAATCCCAAGAGAGCTAGACACACGAGTCCATGCGCCCTCCACCGGTGTTAGACACACCACCGGAGCGACAATAGAGAGTAAAGTAACCTATTCTAACTTTAACATGTAGCCGGCGCCTCACCATCCCAAAAAATACTGAAAAATAACCTAAAACAAGAACCCTGCCACATGTGAGGGGCTGTGGTCAGCCACGCCTCCAAGACCTCGAAGCGGACCGGCGACACCATCGAGGGAACGGAACCCTAGGTGAATGGGTTTAGAGTCACCGCCACAGGATCACCCCGTCTCCGTACCGGTCCGTGCGTTATAAATCATATTGTCAGGGGGGTTTCCCGTCTATTCCGTGCAAGGTCTAAAATGTTCACCTCTCGTGGTAGGTGACTCATGGCAATTAAAAACCTTCGGGTCTTGTTTGGTTCAAAGAAAAGGTGGAGGAATAACATAGTGGTAGAAAATTTTACTATGGTGGCATTATTTATTCGTGTGGTTCAAAAGAATTGACCACCGGAAAAACACGGGAAAATTTTCTTTGATATAATTTCAAAGGAAAAATACAGGAAGTTTACAATCCACGCGGACATATTTCTCACATTCTTATGCAAGAAGAACTACACTGGTGTATCCAGAGACATAATGCTTTTTTTAGATCAAACGACTGCATTTGTATTAAACTGAAGGCAAATCCAATTCTAAAGCACTTACAAGAAAGTCTGGTGGGACAGATAAGCCACACTTTGCAAATTTTATTCTCACACCCTTCTTGCGCCATTCGGTGAGCAGCCCTGTTTGCTGATCTTCTTACCGTTTGCACCTTAAATGCTTCAAAGCCATTAAGGAGAGTCTTCAGCTCTGCCACCAAGGGACCCTGAGGAGAGCGATCCACCTCCCTTCCCAGTAGTTTTGCCACCGCCGTTGCGTAGTCCGTCTCCAGAATTATGCGCCGCGCTTGAATCTCCTTTGCCAGTAGCAGTCCCCTTCTACATGCCAACATCTCTGAAGTTTCTGCATCAGCAACGTGAGGGTAAAAATGGCTCTCACTCGCCAAGAATGCACCATGGTCGTTCCGAAGAACAACACCCCCTCCGCCATTGTTACATGCTCCGCGAAAAGTACCATCACAATTTACTTTCGTAAAACCTTCAGTAGGCATATTCTAGCGCTCCTTGACCTTGGTTTGCTGGGCAGTTGGGCAATTATGGACCTGTGTCCATTTAGCTGCACCTTCCATCGTTCGAAGAACAATGGATTTAGAATTAGCTATGAGGCCTGAATGCCTCGCATCATTCCGTGCAAGCCAGATATTGTAGATCAACGTTAAAGATAATGAAATACTCTTCTCCTCTTCCCTTCCCAGCCAATCTAACAACCAACCCTTCAGCTCCGAGTGAGAGGCAAGGAACTTGGGTGGCTTTTGAATTGCAATGTCAGTTTGCTCTTTGAGGATCTCCCAAGACAATGCATAATGTGAACAACTCCAAAAACGGTGAACCAAACTCTCCTCTTTACCGCACGCTATACATAAAACATTGTCTTTTATCTTACGGTGTTTGAGTTTCGCGCCCACTGCCAAGCCATTCTCCACAAGTCTCCAGAAGTGAACCTTGATCTTCCCTGCCACCGGTGCATCCCATAAAGATAGCCATCCCTTCTGCTAATCGCATGTCCGTGAAGCTTCTGGTGTTCCTATATCTTGACGCTTTCTCTGAACGGCCAGATGATAGGCAGATTTTACCGAAAATTGGCCTGACTTTGGGTGGTTTCAGGCTCTGAAATCGTTAGCGCCTGGGCCCCCCACAACAATCTGAAGAATGTCGGAAACATCCTGGTCATGAAAATACTGCCTTAACTTATGCTCATTCCAACCTCCTCCTCCACTGAGCAGGAAGTCCTTCACCTTCTCTGGGCATGTCTCCTATTTATGTTGGAATTTGGTGAGTTTTGGACTGTTGGCCCATTACACAAATTCTGAAATTCTATTTGGCCCATTTGTGATGGTTGTGCTAGTGGTGCTAAAGTTTAGTCCCACATTGCTAGTTGAGTGGGAGTTACACCTCCTTATATACTAGGCTATTCCACCACTCACTAAGGTGTGAGAAGAAGAGCAGCTCTCGCGCACTCCTCCTCCGACGCCGCCCGCCTCGCCACGCCTTGCCTCGTCACGGCGCGTGCGCTACGGGTTGCGGGTTGCGGGAATCTCGTCGAGCCGAGCTTTATTTTTGCTACTGGGGAAAATTAATCTTAGATTAATTATGAATCATTAATGGACGCGTTAATTAGTCAGTCATTTCCAGTCGTTATGGGACATGGGTTTTTACTGACTCGGACGTGGGCTGAGTCCCACGATCTCCCTGACCTGCGCTATATAAATCTCCATGCTAAACCTAATCGGTATCGCTTATCACATGCGTCTCCTTCTAGTCTATTGCGTCGCCGCCTTCGTCTTCCCCATACCGGCTTGCGGCGTGCACCGCAGATCGGGACAGTAGGCCTCCGGAACTCCGCCTTCTTGTGAACCTGTACGGGTGAGGGGCGATCAGGTTTTTGGGGAGCGCTTCCGCGCGACTACTGACGCCATCACGGACGACTACTTCCCCGACGAGGACTTCTTCCCGGACATCGACAACCTCTACATCGACGACATGGCTGACGATGCTGCTACTATCGCTGCAGCTACTGCTTCTGCTACCGCCGTGGCTGCTGCTGCCGCTGCTCTACCGTACGTAATACTGAACTTCTAGCATTCGGTGTAGATGTGATAGGTTTATCTTATTTAGATGTAATCTGTTCATCTACTTTATTGATCTGCATGATTAGTTTTGGTACTGTCTATATGATCATGTTTTATCTGTTTATTATTCGGATTAAATCATATAGATTATTGTTTATATTTTCAATAATCCAAAAACCTGATTATAGGCAACTGAATTCCACTGGTGTAGCCGCGGCTACTAGGCCTCCTTCGTTTGATGGTATGCACTATAAGAGATGGCGCGCGAGAGCAATTCTATGATTTAAAAACCTAAACTGCTATAGCGCCACTCTTGGCAAACCTGAAGGAGATCTTTCTGCTGAGCAGGAAGCGGCCTTTAAGAAAGCCGATACCATATTTATGGCGGTCTGTTCAGTATTCTTGGGGACAACATTGTTGACCCATATATGTCATTTGATAATGGCAAAGACGCATGGGATGCGCTCGAGGCCAAGTTTGGGGTCTCGGACGCTAGCACTGAGTTGTATGTCATGGAGCAATTCTATGACTATAAGATGGTTGATGAGCGCTCCGTCGTTGAGCAAGCTCATGAGATACAATCACTTGCCAAAGAACTTGAGCAGTTCAAGTGTATCTTACCGGACAAGTTTGTGGCCGGAGGCATTATTGCCAAGCTTCCCCCCATGTGGAGGAACTTTGCTACTTCTCTGAAACATAAGAGAAAAGAGTTTTCCGTTACGGATCTCATTGGGTCTCTTCATGTGGAAGAGAAGGCGAGAGCAAAGGACACACATGCTCGAGTACTTGAGGGAGCTTCTAGTGCCAATTTGGTACAGAAGAAAAACTTCCAATCCCACAAGTTCAAGAATAAGAACAAGTCTGATGGCAAAGGGAAGTTTGATGGCAAGAACAAAGCCACTCACTCCACCAACTTTAAGAGGAAGAATGATAAGAAGAAAGACTCTTGCCACGTCTGTGGTGATCTTGATCATTGGGCTCCTAGATGCCCTAATCGCTTTGACAAGTGGCAACATGGGAACAACGGCAAGACCGCTAATGTTGTTATTAGCGATACTGAGATGAAGGACGTTGGATACGGTATTTTACCTACTATCCTTTCAGTATGTCATTCTCCTGATTGGTGGATTGACACGGGTGCTAATACACATGTATGTTCTGATATATCCATGTTCTTTTCTTATCAGGTCGCAAGGACTTCCTCCGTGCTGATGGGAAACGGCTCACGTGCTTCTGTTCATGGTGTCGGTACGGTAAATCTGAAGTTTACTTTGGGAAAAACCGTACAGCTGAAGAATGTGCAGCACGTTCCCTCCATCAATAAGAATCTCATCAGCGGATCGCTTCTATGTCGAGATGGTTTTAAGTTGGTATTTGAGTCTCATAAAGTTGTAATTTCTAAGTATGTGCAATTTGTTGGAAAGGGTTATGAGTACGGAGGTCTGTTCCGCTTATCTTTGTCAGACTCATGTACTAAAGTTATTAATCATGTTTTCAATGATAATGAGTCCAATATTTGGCATCCACGACTTTGTCATATTAACTTTGGTTGCATGATGCGGCTAGCCAATATGAGTTTAATTCTGAAATTTACCACTGTCAAAGGTTCTAAGTGCCAAGTTTGTGTGCAAAAAAAGCAACCCCGCAAGTCTCATACGGCTGCGGAATCGAGAAACTTAGCATCTCTAGAACTTATACATTCAGATCTTTGTGAGATGAATGGTGTGTTGACACGAGGTGGAAAAAGATATTTTATGACGTTGATTGATGTCTCCACTAGATACTGCTATATTTATCTTCTGAAATCTAAAGATGAAGCTTTGAGTTACTTCAAAAACTATAAAGCTAAAGCAGAAAACCAACTTGATCTTAAAATCAAGCGGCTAAGGTCAGATTGTGGTGGAGAGTACTTTTCAAATGAATTTGATATATTCTGTACGGAACATGGTATTATCCATCAGAGGATGCCTCCCTACTCACCTCAGTCAAATGAGGTGGCCTAAAGAAAGAACCGCACTCTAACTGATTTGGTTAACGCCATGTTAGACAGATCGGGTCTTTCCAAGGAATGGTGGGGGGAGGCACTAATGACTACGTGTCATGTCCTAAACTGTGTTCCCGTAAAGGATAAAACCATGACTCCATTTGAGGAATGGGAGAAGAAAAGGTTTAAACTCTCTTACTTACGAACTTGGGGATGTTTAGCAAAAGTTAATATTCCAATACCCAAGAAGCGAAAGCTTGGACCAAAAACCGTGGATTATGTTTTTCTGGGACATGCTTTTCATAGCATTGGCTATAGATTTTTGATAGTAAAATCTGAGGTATCCGACATGCATGTTGGTACGATTATGGAGTCGAATGATGCGACTTTCTTTGAGGACATCTTTCCCATGAAAGGTATGTATAGCTCATCAAATCAGGAGATGACTAGTTCATCTAGTCAAGAATTTATTATAATTCCTGAACCCACTATGTCGATAGAACACTATGATGATCCTGTGGAGGATGACAATAAAGCTCCTAAAAGGAGTAAGAGACAAAGGACTGCAAAGTCATTTGATGATGATTTCATTGTGTACCTTGTGGATGATACTCCCACTTCTATTTCAGAAACCTGTGCATCTCAAGATGCTGACTACTGGAAAGAAGTTGTCCGTAGTAAGATGGATTCCATCTTAGCTAATGGAACTTGGGAAGTCACTGATCGTCCTTACGGGTGCAAACCTGTAGGATGTAAGTGGGTGTTCAAGAAAAAGCTTAGACCTGATGGTACTATTGAAAAGTACAAGGCACGTCTTCTGGCCAAGGGTTATACCCAGAAAGAAAGTGAAGACTTCTTTGATACCTACTCACTTGTAGCCAGATTGACCACTATTCGAGTACTACTATCCTTGGATGCCTCACATGGTCTTCTCGTTCATCAAATGGACGTTAAGACAACTTTTCTAAATGGAGAGCTAGATGAGAAAATTTATATGGAGCAGCCTGATGGATTTGTAGTAGATGGTCAAGAAGGAAAGGTGTGTAAGCTAGTGAAGTATTTATATGGTCTTAAGTAAGCTCCTAAGCAGTGGCACGAGAAGTTTAAAAGAACTTTAACTACTGAAGGCTTTGTTGTAAATGAAGCTGATAAGTGTATATACTATCGCCATGGTGGGGGCGAGGGAGTTATTATGTGTCTTTATGTTGACGACATATTGATATTTGGGATCAACCTCGATGTTATTGAGGAGGTAAAAGAGTTCCTATCTCGCTGCTTTGAGATGAAGGACTTGGGAGTGGCTGATGTAATCTTAAACATCAAGCTACTAAAGGATGATAATGGTGGGATTACACTGCCTCAGTCCCACTATGTGGAAAAGATATTGAGCCGCTTTGGGTATAGCGACTGCAAATCTTCTCCAACGCCTTATGATCCTAGTGTACTACTTCGAAAGAATCGAAGGAATGCTAAAGATCAATTGAGATATTCTCAAATTATTGGCTCGCTCATGTATTTAGCCTGCGCTACGAGACCTGACATCTCCTTTGCGGTAAGCAAACTGAGTCGATTTGTGTCAAATCCTGGAGATGATCATTGGCATGCTCTTGAGAGAGTTTTGCGCTATTTAAAAGGCACTGCGAGTTATGGTATTCACTATACTAGGTATCCACGAGTACTTGAGGGGTATAGTGATTAGAACTGGGTATCTGATGCTGATGAGATTAAGGCCACAAGTGGTTATTTATTTACACTTGGTGGTGGCGCTGTTTCCTGGAAGTCTTGCAAGCAGTCCATCTTAATGAGGTCAACTATGGAAGCAGAACTCACAGCATTAGACACAGCCACTGTTGAAGCAGAGTGGCTTCGTGAGCTCTTGATGGACTTACCTGTGGTTGAAAAACCAATACCCACTATCCTGATGAACTATGATAATCAAACTGTGATTGTCAAAGTAAACAGTTCTAAGGATAATATGAAGTCATCAAGGCATGTGAAGAGGAGATTGAAATCTGTCAAGAACTGAGAAACTCTGGAGTTATTTCATTGGATTATATCCAAACATCTAAGAACTTGGCAGATCCCTTCACAAAGGGCTTATCACGTGATGTGATTGATAATGCATCGAGGGAGATGGGTTTGAGACACACACAATGAGTTGTTCGCAGTGGCAACCCACTCTATGTGATCGGAGATCCCGTGAATTAGAGCTGGGAGACAAGTTGTTGATCAGCTGAGAGGAGAGTATGCCCATATTATATTTACATCTCCATAAAGATGCAATACTCTCTTATTCTGCATGGCAGGTTGATATTTATCTTAATGTGTTCCAAGTGGCTTTTCTAAGCAGAGATGTTGTCCTGCATAACATCTATTGAGGAACATACCTATATGAGTCTGACTGTTAAACGTCACAGTCCGTGAGAGTTGGGTGCTCTCTAATAAACTCATGAAAGGCCTGGAGTATGACGCATAAACTCCAAATCGCGAGGAAGCCCTGCGGCAGTCCTGTACCGGTCTAGATTTTGTGTAAAACTAGTGTGCAGAAAACTTGTAGTTCAAGGCATAGTCCACTATTCAAGTTGCTCGCTAGTGTAGCATGAAGTTTAACGTGGAAGTTCAACTTAACAGTCTCTACTACACACCGGTATATAAAACAATATTCTGGAATGGAAATGAGGTGATGTGCTAATGAGACTTTGTGGGGGGTTGTTGGAATTTGGTGAGTTTTGTGCTGTTAGACCATTAGACAAATTCTGAAATTCTCTTTGACCCATTTGTGCATGGCAGCATATGGATGTGCTAGTGGTACTAAAGTTTAGTCCCACATTGCTAGTTGAGTGGGAGTTACACCTCCTTATATACTAGGTTGTTCCACCACTCACTAAGGTGTGAGAAGAAGAGCAGCTCTCGCGCACTCCTTCTCCGACGCCGCCCGCCTCGCCTCGTCACGAAGCGCGCGCGCCGCGGGTTGCAGGAATCTCGCCGAGCCGAGCTTTATTTTTTCTAGTCGGAAAAATTAATCTTGGATTAATTACGAGTCATTAATGGACGCGTTAATTAGTCAGCCGTTTCGAGTCTTTATGAGACGTGGGCTATTACTGACTCCTGTCTATTGCGCCGCCGCCTTCGTCTTCCCCATCCCGGCTTGCGGCGTGCACCGCAGATCGAGACAGTAGGCCTCCGGAACCCCGCCTTCTTGTGAACCTGTACGGGTGAGGGGCGATCAGGTTTTTTGGGAGCGCTTCCGTGCGACTACTGACGCCATCACGAACGACTACTTCCCCGACGAGGACTTCTTCTTGGACATCGGTAGCCTCTACATCGACGACATGGCTGACGACGCTGCTACTACCGCTGTAGCTACTGCTGCTGCTACCGCCGCGGCTGCTGCTGCCGCTGCTCTACCATACGTAATACTGAACTTCTTATTTCAGATTCTGCTAGAGTTCCTTATTTTTGCGTTCGGTGTAGATGTTATAGCTTTATCTTATTTAGATGTAATCTGTTCATCTACTTGATTAATCTGCATGATTAATTTTGGTACTGTCTGTATGATTATATTTTATCAGTTTATTATTCAAATTAAATCATATGGATTATTGCTTATATTTTCAACAATTTGCACCCAAGCGGATGTTGTGCAGAGTGGCGTGGAATCCACTTTTCTTGCAGCACCTTAATGTCCTCCACATTGCCGATCCTCCACATCAATCCCTCCCTTAGGAGCTCCCTTTCGTGAATAATACTCTTCCATGTATAGGATGCTCTACTAGGGCACTCCGCCGACAGGAAATCGCCCTCCTTAAAGTATCGTGCCTTGAGCACCTGTGCACACAAGGACGATGGCTTCGTGATGATACGTCATCCTTGTTTAGCAAGAGACATAATGCTATTTGTATTAAATAATACATTTTATTTATTGATCACGTGAATTTAGAAATTTGCAAATCTAGCACATTGTCGGTTTTGGCCAAACCGAATGGTCTAGTCGGTGTGGCCCAAACCGACTAGGCAAGTCGGTGTCGACCACACCTAATGGCCATGCCAACTGGACCATCGCATGCATGTCAGGGTGGCCATTAGGTGTGTGCGACACCGACTGCCCAGTCGGTTTGGTCAAAACCAACAATGTACTAGATTAGAAGATTTATAAATATGTGTATTATATTTCAAAATCAATAAAAATGTATTATTTTTAAAAAAATAGCGAGACATAATAACATTCTAAGTATACATTCTCATGTCGTTTGACTATGTTTATTCGAAATCATATGTTTTTCCTATTCACGTGAACCAAACAACCAAGTTCACAATTTTCTTTGCTTTTTGTATTACTGTGTTCTTAGACTCATGCAAACCAAATATGCCCTTAAGGTGGATCCAACTTGTCGGGTTAGGTTTCATACTAACTGCGTGGAATGACATGGAGAAGCAATTGTGGGACCTTGAAATGAAAAAATAAGAGTGCTTTGAAAATACTTTTAATTTTTTCAATGTTCTTTAATATCATTTTTATTCTTATATTTTGATGTTATTTCTTAAAAACAGACGTGGTCTAAAAAAGATTTGTCCGCTTAGATATTTGTATGTATACGTTGATTATGGAATGTGTAAGTTTAGTTTTTTTTAGATCAAATGTGTAAATTTAGTTGATTGAGAGTGCAACTTGCACCATTTTCACCCACTCAAGCTACACTTTCACCCAACCAAAGTTGCACTTTTCCGAATTCGATTTAGACATAATAAATTCTCAGGCGAACTAGGATTTCCATATTCTTCTATTTTATAATTGGTACCTTTAGTTTGAGTTTATAATTTTTTTACAAAAATCAAAGTGTTTCCAAAGAAAAAATGTATGTATTTTCAGAAAACTTTGTCATCCATTATTTGTAGTTGTCTCAAAAGTGTAGTAATAGATGCATGTGGATTTTTTCACAAGTCTATCTACCAAATTTATCTTAATTCTTTCGAACTTAGATGGTTTGGCTAGCACACAAAGAGAATAATGTAGGTTGATTATTTCATTATCAAGCTAAATAATTTTTAGTTTTTTATGGGTAGGTTGGGAATTTATGTAAATTGTTAGCACCTTTTTATTTGATATAAGAGACAAATAAATGGTTTGTTTTATCTAGGGACGTTGAAAGTGAAATGAAACATTGGAAGTGGGGTCGTAACCATGAGTTGCAATTGTGGTTGCAACTGATTTTTTTGTTGCAGGTTGGTTTACAACTAAGATTGTTTTAGTTGTTGTGGGGCTGCAACCAAAGATTTTCTTTAGTTGTAAATGGGGCTGCAACTAAGACTATTTCACTTGCATTGCGTGCAGCTGAGATTTTTCAGTTTGGGGTCGCAATTGAGTTTTTTTCCACTTGCAGATGTGGTGAGATTTTTCAGTTCTAAATGAGGTTACAACTTAGATTTTGTCAGTTACAAATGGAGTTGCAACTATGATTTTTCTATTTGTAACTAGGGTTGCAATTGATATTTTTAATTGAAAACAAGGTTACAACCACCGGTTAGATTTTTCAGTAGAAACCACAGTTACAACTAGGATTATTCATTTGCAAGTGGGGTTACAAAAACAACTTTGATTTTCAGTTTTAAGTAGGTTGCATACCGAGAATTTTAATATTTTCTATTGCAGGTTAGTTTGCAACCGACCTTTTCAGTTCAAATGGGGTTCCAACTGACATTTTTTAGTTGTAAGTGGAGTTGTACGTGAGGTTGTAACTTGTCAATCGCAAATTCAGTAACAACTGAGATTTTCTAGCTACAGTTGGATATTTTACGGTGTAAGTTATGACTGTGCAAGTGAGTTGCAACTACTTCTATCCCAAATTAGATGTCATATATTTATTTATAAATTCACATATACCTATACGCTAAGACACGTCTTGATAATATACATCTGGACAAAAATTCGAGATATAATTTAGGGAGTACTTTTCTAGTTGAGAATTAGCAAAATGATTTCTTAATTTCTCTGAAGATGGAGCGACGTTTTTTCCCGAAACATTTGCCTACAAAACCCTGTACCTTACAAATTTAAAACAGCGAGCAAAGGAATTATAGAAAGCAAATGTATTAAACGCCTCGTCCAAAATCACTCCACACTTCCTCTCATCGTAGGGGCTTTCTTAGGGCCGGCCAGCCGGGTGCATGCATGCGTACGGCGTACAAAGCTCTCCGTATGTTCCACACACGGAATACCAGCAGCCCACACACGGAATACCAGCCAGATTGGTCTAATAAATTGTAGATTCACCAGCCGTTATCAGCCTATCTTACACTGGGCCCAACAGCCGAGTCTAACCAGCCTGTGGTGACCTGGTCTAACCAGCCCTGTAGTGACCTAACCGAAGTATCCACACCCAATTCGACCGCCCTCCCATGAAGCACATGCCCGAGGGCGACGGCTAGCCGCGATGATGGATCCCGGCGAAGGTTGTGGTATGGGCGGGCACAAGATATTTACAGTGGGTTTTTGACGTTTGTCTGTCTCGGCGTTGTTGTGTTACTGGAATGAACTTTTATCCAGACTACTCAAGGCCTCACGAAACTAGCACACGAGCAAATCTTGTGCTGTTGTTGGACTAGAAGGTTCAGTGGAGATGCTATGGGCAAGAAGGATAGCTAGATTTGGGCTAAGGTGTGGTGAATACTATGGGATTTTATTTTGCCAAAAATAATGGGTATTCAGCTGAATACCCATGAATAGCTTTGTGCCTGCCTATGGGTTGCGGTCCTCCTTACCATCCTCCTGCGAATTTGACCCAAGGCAAGGCACGCCCGTGCGATGCAGAGAAGGAGGCGGCGGCGGGCGGCCAGGCGGCGATGAACTTCCCGTCAATGAGGGACCCCAATTAAGATTTATACATCCTACGGTAAGGCCGCCCTTGTACTATATTCCCTCTCCCATGTGTTTGCTTGCTTGATTAGGGCCCCAACCGTAATCGTCGTTGTATAGAACCCTAGGTTTGCAGCCACCTAATTTTGTATTTGATCGACGTATAGTTTGTTAAAAACCTTGAATTTGGGGTGCTTTTATTAGTAGTATTCACATTCTGTGTAGGATTTGATATGTGTTTAAGACCAGGTCTTATATGTAGGCTAAAATTTCGAAACATGATTATGCTTGTATTAGAAATTTAGTATTGTAGATTCTAATTGATCTTTATACATGTATGAGGAAATGATAGCAATATCAATCCACAATGCAGACCAGAGTGGCCATCTGATTGGTTTGTTGAAGAACCGAGGGAAATCCATCAAGATTGGGCCATGAACAACCAATTTGACCTCAACATCAATTGCAACTTTCAGCAGGAAGAGAGGCAAGCACATGATGTGGATGAATCTATCTAGATGGATAACATTTTGGGAGAGTACATTGAATATGAGTCTCATTCTAATGATGAATCAGGGTGAAATTTCGAGGAGGAAATCTATTGGGAGAAAGAAGGGTACGCTGATGTAGCAGAATTGTTCACGGTAGCTGATGAACAAGAGTTAGAAGAGACACCTGCATTGGACAAGGCAACTTTGGTGAGGGAAGCAAGAAGCAAAGTTGCAGAGGCCAAGGCAATTAAGACTCGTGAGTTGAAGCCGAGGGTGGCTGCAGACACAACTGATGATGCATTTGTGCTTAGTGATGGTTGTAGTGATGACAATAAAGAACTCATTACTGATGATGATGATGATGATGATGGGGCTGTGTTGGAATCACAAATAGCAACAAGGAAGTACAAGAGCAGAGCAAAGCCACTGAAGAGAAGAGTGTACTATGATGAGACAAAGGAAAATGCACACGAGCAGATCCAGTTGGAGTTGTGCTTCAATGATGTCACACAGCTACGGAGGATTTTGGATGATTATCACATAGTATACCTAAGGAACTTCACATACTTTAAGAATAATCAGGACAAGGTGATTGCTTGCTCCATCTTGGAGGGCACTTGTGCTTTCATGATTTACTCATCTCAAATTGCGGGAGAAAGCACACACTGCACACACTGCATTAGGCAAATCAATCTTCCACACACATGTGGCACTAGCACAGATACCTCTAGGATCACGAGCGTTTGGATTGCAAAAAAGTACAAAGATATGATCAGAAGTGATCTAACCAAGAATATAACTGATCTCATGGATGTTGTGATGAGAGAACATGGAGTTGAAATATCCAAGCACATGGCATATAGGGCGAAGAATAAAGGTCTTGAAGCTATAGAAGGACACGAATATCTTCGTATCAGAGATTACTTGCAAACTATAATGGACACGAACCATGGTTCTAGATGCCATGTGACAACAATCAGGCCTACAAACAAACCTGAAAAGAACGCAAGGTTTCATGGCCACTTCTTTTCTCTACATGTACAAATTGAAGGGTTGAAGAATGGTTGCAGGAATTTCATTGGTAAGTACCGAACATCTTTAGTGATCTCTGCATTATTTTAAAAAAAATCACTTTGAGGTACATGTAACATATTTCTTTTTTCTTATATGAAGGGGTTGATGGATGTTTTCCGAAGTTGGGTAATGGAGCCCAAGTACTTGCTGCGACAGCTCGAGATGGCAATAACAATTTATGTCCGCTAGCATTTGGGGTTGTTGGAATAGAAGGTAAGTTATCATGGGCATGATTTCTCAATCAATTGAAGTATGTGCTGGGTGGTACCACTGACCAATTTGGAAGCTACACCATCATGTCCGATAGGCAAAAGGGACTCATAGCTGCAATTCATTTTGTATTTCCTGAATTCTGCCATAGCTATTGTCTTAGACACATCTATGCAAATTTTATGAGTGCTGGACATAAGAGTGGGGATCTAAAAAAATGTTGATCGAGCTGCCTATGCCTTTGACAAATATGACTTTGATGTTGCCATGGAAGAAATGAAAATAGAATATAACGAAGCATGTGAATGGATGTGTAGAATACCTCCTAAACACTGGGCACAACATGCATTTGACACAACCTGCAAGACCGATTTGGTTGTCAATAACCTTAGTGAGGTGTTCAACAGCTACATACTCAAAGTCCGGGATAAGACAGTACTGACCATGATTGAGTCGATCAGGACCAAACTAATTCCTAGATTTGCAACAAAGAGGGAAGGGGTAGACCATGTTCAAGGGAAATTACTCCAACTTATGTAGAAAGATTAGAATGGGAGAAAATAAATGCAAGATGGTGTACATATATTGTACGTTCAAAGCAAAACCTGTGGCAAGTTACAAATATTGGAAGGACTTATGAGGTGAATTTAGCTGAAAGAAAATGTGGTTGCTTCAAATGGGATTTGACAGGCATACCTTGCAAACATGTTGTCGCAACCATTCACAAAGTTAGAGAATTTCCCAAGGACTATGTTGGTGACTTTTTTTAGAAGCCCATGTACAAAGAGGCATACAAGAATTCGATCTATCCTGTACCAGGACAACACAGATGGACTAAAATAGATTCACCTCACATAGACCCACCTGAGTACAAAACTAAGCATGGAAGAAAGCAAAAGAAAAGGTGCAAGGGGAGACACGAATCATCCAAGTCAATTGTTCAGAAGAGGATGACAACTATCAGATGTTCAAACTGTAATCTCCAAGGTCATAGGTACACGAATATTACTATACCTTTGAAACCGCACTTGGCAGCAAGAAAGGCACAACACAAGGTAATCCTTATATGAGTTATACTCTCCGTTAACATATTTAACATGTTTCACAATTTTGCAATGTTTGACAAATTTGACATGTTTTGTAGACTGTGAGAAGGTTGCCAGAAGATGGTGCTCCTCCACGGCATGTTGTTCGACCTCCGCCTCCTCAATACCACACTATTCCAGCGCCAACACCTCGAGGTCATGCTCCAGATCTACCACCTCATCAGGCAGCTAGTAATTCATCTCGAGAGTCTGCTGTCACAGGAAGGACACCAAATGCAAATGGTTCATGTTTAGGTGTGCGAGGGTATGGGGACAGTAGGATTTATTCATACTTCACTACAGGTCTAGGCTACCAACAAAACAATTCCCAGCAAGAATGATTTTGAGGAGGTTTCAAACTCTGTCATGTGTGTAATGGCCATATGGCACAAACTTGGATGCTATTTTTTGGGGGGTTCAGGATGTTTGTAAGGGCCACATATGCCTGATTTGGATGCTAAAACCTGATGCGTGCGATTGAAGATATTTTGCTGATAGCCATCCTATGTTATTCATTACTGCAGTTAAAAGTTTCAGCTGGCATTTATATAAATTGTCAAAAAGAAAATCCTTTATACGGATATACATCATGTCAAAATAATTTAGGTTCCTGTCAAATCTTCCTTTGCTTACATGGATTTCACTTGGGCTGTCAACGGAAGACTAGTGGCTTGTTTAGACCAACTGCAACATATTAGACCAAAACCTGATGAATCTTGCAAAAGAGACGTCAACCTGGTGGAACGCGCAACGGCTGGACCAAAACCTCGTGGAATCTGCAATTTCCTCGGTGGAACAATAGCCACCACGCGCGTAGGTATGCTGCTGACTGAGAATTACTAGTAGAGTCCAACTGTTTTCGTCAAAAACAAAATGATGAGGCTGGACTGAAATTCCAGAGACGAAGCCTAGCTAGCAACTTGGACAAGGACGGAATGAACCCCTCATTGCCTCATGCCCTCATATAAGGGTCACGTGTGGTAATCACGTCAGTCTGGAGCATCACCGTCTACTCATGCATCCGCCAATGAAAATTCCGCCGCCGTTGACCCGTTAAGCAAACCACTTCCCTCCGAAAACAGCACCAGGTCGCATGCAGCTTGGCAGAGGCTGCTCGAGCGCGCGCGCGCCTTCCAGCTTCTTTCTCCCCGGCCCGGCTTCATCCATGTCAACGTCGTCGCTGCCCTCCCTATGCAGATATATACGGCGTCCAGCGCATCCTGAGCCTACGACACGCTCACCCAGCACCGCACAGAACTAGCAACCGATCTCGCCTAACACAAGACACCTACCAGTACGTCCGCCATGGGCTCGCCGTCGGGATTGGAGGCCGGGCCGGCGGTCTCCGCACCCGCCGCGCGGAACATGGCGCTCGGCGCCATACTCACCACGTCGACCGTATTCTTGCTCTTCGTACTCTTCGCCCTCGTGATCTGCTGCCTCCAGCGCTGCATCAACAACGGCGCCCGCGCCAGGACGAGCGGCGCCGTGTCTGCGGCCTCGGGGGGCAGGGACAAGGGCGTCGACCCTGAGCTGCTGCGGTCGCTGCCGGTCACGGTGTACCGCGCGGCGGCGCCGAAGGGTTCCGCCGCGGAGGACGTCGGGGTTGTGGAGTGCGCGGTTTGCCTGTCCGAGCTCGTGGACGGGGAGGAGGCGAGGTTCTTGCCCCGGTGCGGCCACGGGTTCCACGCCCCGTGCGTCGACACGTGGCTGGCATCCCACTCCACCTGCCCGCTCTGCCGCGTCACCGTCGCCAAACCCGACGCGTCGCTGACGGTCCTTCCCGTAGCGCCCGAGCCGGCGAACTACGCCGCGAACCTGCCGGCGAGTGTGCTTCTCGGGGTTTCGGACCAGGCCACGCTCGCAGCGGTGACCGTGACCTCTGACGGAGGCCGCCCGAGACCCTCCGCCCTGGCCTCGGCGGCAGCGCTGGTGATCGATATTCCGGAGTCCAGGACGGTGGCGACACCGCGCGACGCGGCCAAGACGCCCGGCTCGGCGAGGCTGAGGTCGCTCAAGAGGCTATGGACCTTCGGGAGGCAAGGGCCGTCGGGGTTGACTCCGTCCTGTTCCTCGGGCAGCAGCAGCAGCGGAACAGCAGACGCCTGGGGTACCCCGAGAGCTCAGCTTTAGTAGAACTGGAATTGTCAGCTCTGTACATATATACACATACACATGCATGTTGGTATGAGACATAGTAACATAGAAATTCTTTTGTAGAGATTAGCAACAAACGTATGATGTTTTCCGGTAGCTGATCAACGAAGCAGCAATCGAATGAGTAGAGGCTATTTTTCTCGTCATATACGAATTTAGACAAATCCGTATCACTTATTTTCGAATAGAGAGAGTATCACTTATTTTGGAATAGAGAGAGCACGTACTATCAAATGCAAGATTTAACAGATTTAAATGTTCGCATACTGACATACATGCGTATTTTATCCATTTTAACCATGTGAAGAGGACCCACACTAAGACAAGGTGGGGCGGCCTACCTTGAGTTTTGCCTTACATAATGATACTAGCATCACCCTCATTTCGTTGGGGTCTTTCTATGCACATGGTCCCAAATGCATGAATCTTTGCATGCACATGATACCTCAACTCTTTCTCTCACATCAGACATCTCATAGACACTCTCCCATTCATTAGCTAGTCTATTTTATTTTGTAAGCCTAACTTTAAAAGGTCATATATGTCAAAATAATAATTTGTTTGAACATGGATTTTTCTTTTGGTGGGAGCTTTTAAACAAGCCCAAAATTAACAAAATTTAAAAACCTGAATTAAACATGATGAAACATAATGATTGACGGTGAAACCAATGAAAGCTGTTTATTTTATTTTTCATCAATCTATCCTATTGTTTGAACTTTAAGTCAATTGTCGATTATTTTTCCAACTCTCATGAACCAAGTTTGAAGCACGGTGAACAAATTATTTCAAAAAATATTTTTGTCAGGTTTCATGATGTTTTCCAAAGTTTCACTATATTTCAAAATTTGATTTTTAAATATTTTTTAAATATATTCAATATTGTTATTGTTTGAATCTCTTTTCGCTAGGAACCCAAATATTCAAACGGTTTCCAAATTGAGTTTATTGTTTAAAATCTGCTGAACTTTCAAACTAAAACTTGGATTCACTAATGTGCCGACACAGTTGTAATAAACAGGGGCGAAGCTAGAAAAAAATAAACCTGGTGCACAATTTTTACATTGACTTAACTATATTTGTAGTCGAACCAAAGATTTACTAGTTGTGTTTAACAAGTCTTTAGTAGAATTTAACAAAACAAAGCACACACCATAAATTAACAAATAAGGATGATCAAATTCTTGCCGAAATGAGTAAATGAATGATGATGCGACTTATGTAAGATAGTCGACATGTGCAAAAGGGGCAGTGCCACCTCACATCCTCCACAATGTATAATCTTAGCAATGAATTCAAATCATGAACTAAAATAAAATGACTAAATAGAAGTTTGTTATTTTAGTATTTTATTATGGACATTGTCATCATTACCATTTACCAATATGATCTATTAGCTTGGATGTTTTGTTCAAGCCAAGTGCTATACGCATGAAACCTTTCAGTATTAACCATTTTATTTCTAATAAATTCATAAGTATGGTGCTCACAACGTCCATTAATCAGGTAACATTTTCTTACCAAGTCCTTAAGATTAGGATGATAATCTTCTATCCCTAAAATAAAGGATGATAATCTTCTGTTCGTTTTCTTTTTTACAAGATCTACAGATTCATGTCATCTAGACTTTGTAACACTTATCTTTCCGGAAGATATTCACGTTCTTGAATTTGACGAAGATTGATTAAATAAATTAATTCTCCAATTCACCAAAAACTTCTACAAGGAATTTGAAGATAAGTTCGGAGAACTAACTGAGGATAAGTCCTAGAACCTACCTCGGACTAGGATTGAAAGCGGTTGGCGGTGGCTTATCAGGTCGGCGCCTTGCCGGTCCACTGATGCTCGATCGTTTGGAGACTGAAGCTCACGGCGCAGGAGAGGGCCGTCCCCCGTGCGCCGTCATCTTGTTGCTGGAGCCTGAATCCCGAGAGAGTCGAATAGTGAGAAGCAGATACATACGGATGAGCGAAACCGTGTGTCCAGATCGTCTGATTGATTTTGTTTCCGGCTGCCACGTTCGCTAGAGGCCTCTACCGCCCAAAAATCAAAAGGCCACAGGCATGGGACATGGCGTTTTGGCTCCCATGTCTAGATGAACCTATTATGGAAAATATATTTTATACGAATTTCAAAATATTGAAAAATTCTGGAACAAAATCTTGGGTGCACATCTTGACATGCTATGTTTTCACACAAAGTATTTGCGGTGAAAAGACATTTTTTGTGATCTGTGTCAAAAAAGATAAAAATATGTCTTGTGAAAAGCTATTTTACAATACAGAAAATTATATTTTTTATACAAGCCACATAAATTGTCTTTTATTCATTAAACTTCATGTACTAACATAGAATATTAGCATGTACACCTGGGTATTTTTCTGAATTTTTAAACATTTTGAAATATGTCATTTCAGCGATGGGTGCAGTACACCTATGATATGAGCCAAAGTGAATTTCCCACACGCATGTCAGAACAAGGCTGCAACAAGATTTTGTGTGACCTGGTGCACCACGGGTGCTGTAACCCTGGTGCATCGCTGCATGCATATGACCTGGTCACTACTAAATATTTTTCTGGGACCCGGGTGCATGTGCACCATGCAAGGCATATGTAGCTCCGCCCCTGGTAATAAACGTAGCAGGAGAGAAAATGTGAGGCATACGAGTTATCTCCCGTACATGCAAGAATCACCGGACTCATTAGCCCTTGCACTATGGCATTAAGAGACCGTATAACTGGGTGAGCTACGACTCCGCCCTGGTATGTCCTACAAACTCTGGCCACGGTGCAAACTGCAAAGCAACACTCCCTCGCGCTGGCAGCGGGCGGAGTGGAGAAGCTCGTCCGTCCCCTTTAGTTACCTTCTTGATGGCGATCGATGGTGCATGGCTAATGCTCGTAGAATCACTCATGTCGGAGATATGACCCCGGTACCCCAAAATTGGTACTCCCTCCGACCCAAATTAATTGATTTAGATATGCTAGATACATCTGAATGTAAGCAAATCTAAATCAATTAATTTGGGTCGGAGGGAGTAGAAAGATGATCAGTAGAAGATACAGCTGAAGAAGGAAAACATAAATAGAAGCACTAATAAAGAAATTAAATAAAGAAGAAGCACAAAACTCAACCTGGGCCGAGATAGAGGAAACTCAGCCTGACACTGTCCCGCTTTTGCCAGCCTTGCCTCACCTAGGCCAGAATCAACCGAACCTGTGCCGAGATAGCCCAGGACGACATTACCTTAAACCCGGCTGTGCTACAGTCCCATCTCCCGGGTGGGCCGGCCTTGGTTGACCCAGCTCACCATGGGCCAACCTTCTCAGCGCCACCTCCACGCCTCCCCTCCTCGACACCAACTCCCGCCGAGACCAGTGCCAGGACTCCTCGCCTCGACCCCGTCGCACCCAACTCTTCCCACCAGCGACCCTCGGCTAGGCCGACTCAAGGGCATTTCGGCCCACCCTGGCTTGACCCGGCATCCACCTATCCCAGCTGGGCCGCATTACTCAGCCAGCCCACCACGTCACCCACTCTAGGCCTGGTTTTGTTTAAACCCGGTTGGGTTCATTCGGCACTCCCAGCTGGGCCACCACCTCTCACCTGGGCCAGCTAGAGGCTGACCCGTCTGGACCTTTTCTCCCAGAATATTGTCTCAGACGCCATAAGCAATACCACCACGACAGTTGGCGCCCACCGTGGGGCCAGTAGAGGCGCTGGCTGGGATTTCATCCGGACGGGACCATCTTCTTCAACCTCTGCCTCACCATCGATGCATTAGCTTCATCATCCTCATCCCCAATGTACAGAGGTCCGGGGGCTAGCATGCAAGCCTTCTCCATCGACATATCTCAACCTCATTACCGACCATACCGCAAGTTTCCAGTATCTCAACCATCAACACGCACATGAGATAACCCCGAATGTTACTCGGGGGTTATTACCCACTATCACTTAGTTGTTCACCTCGGGAAAGAGATATCTCACCCTGCGAGCTAGCCAGCATATCAAGTATAGAACCTCCCATAGGCAGGAAGAGTATCTCGGGGGCTCGGTCATTACTCAACTGGCATCCCCATGCATGGAACTGTTATTTAGAGTAGACATAGGATATGTCATTTGTTATGCCTACAAGTATGTCAACGACTATGACTTCTTTTATGTCAACCGCTAGGTTTTGAACGTATGTTTTAAGTATATGTTGACTAACTCTTTCACTTTGAATGCTTATCATTGAGGAAAACTCACCCCAAGCATATCATGGCCTCATCTTATTATATCTCGGATCACTGTTTGCTAGCATATATTATATCTTGGATTACTGTTGCCAGCATATATTATATCTCAGATCACTATTTGCCAGCATATATTATATCTTGGATCACTGTTTGCCAGCATATATTATATCCCGGACTACTGTTTGCCAGCATATATCATATTATATCTCGGATCACTGTTTATATCAGTTTGCCAGGTTATCTCATGTTATATCTTAGATCACTATTTATATCAGTTTGCCAGGTTATCTCATATTATGTCGGTTTACTAGGATATCATGGCATCATATCATATCCCAAATCATGATCAATATCAGTTTGCCAATATATCATAGCATCAGACTATATCTCAGATCACTGTCTATGTCGGTTTGCCAACATATCAAAGGGTTATCATAAAACTATCTTAATTCATCACTTATCTCGGTCTGACCGAATATCATCGACATCTATATCATATTCCCTATATCTTAATCACCAAATATCTTAAGATCGATATAGGTCGAACGTTGGGTCATATAACCCGGATTTTGGACATATATGTCGAATGTTGGGTCATATAACCCGGATTTGGGACATATATGTCAAATCTTGGGTCATATAACCCAGATTTGAGACGTATATGTCGGATTTTGGACATATATATATATCAGATTATTACAAATATGATAAATTTATATGTGACAAATATGTCAAGTTTATATATGACAAGTGCCCATGCATGTCATATGTCAAATTTTCCCAAGAAGGCTATATGACAAGTGCTCATGAGGGCCATATATCAAATTTTCCCAAGAAGGCAATATGACAAGTGCCCATGCAGCCCATATGTCAAATATGCCCAAGAAGGCTAATATGACAAGTGCCCACGCAGGCCATATGTCAAATTTTCCCAAGGAGGCTAGACCAAGTTCCCATGAAATATGTCAAATTTTCCCAAGAAGGCTATATGACTAAGTGCCAGTGAAGGCTATATGTCAAATTTTCCATACAGACTATATGATGGTGTCCAAGCAGGCCATATGTCGATCTAAGCCTATTCAGGCAAAGTATGATATCGGAACAACCCAAGTGAGTTGTATGTCAATATGAGAATATAGATCATATGTCAACCAAGCCAACTCAGGCAAATGAATAACACCAGCACAACTCATGCCGGTTATATATTAAAACATAGGTAAAAGACTATATGTCAATACCAACTCTAGAGATATTTAATACAAAGCCTATGCGCGACTCTGTGAGTCCATATAGCCTCGAGGGCTAATGTCGGGGATATGATCCCGGGTACCCCAGAGTTGGTAGAAAGATGATTAGTAGAAGATATGGCTGAAAAAAGAAGACATAAATAGAAGCACTAATAAAGAAATTAAATAAAGAAGTAGCACAAAATTCAACCTGGGCCGAGATAGAGGAAACTCAGCCTGGAACTGTCCCGCTTGGGCCGGCCTTGCCTCAGCTAGGCCGAAATCAACCGAACCTGGGCCGATATAGCCTAGGCCGACATTACCTTAAACCTGATTGGGCTAGAGTCCCATCTGCCGGGTGGGCCAACCTTGGTTGACCCGGCCCACCATGGGCCAACCTTCTCAGTGCCGCCTCCACGTCGCCTCTCCTCGATGCCAACTCCCGCCGAGACCATCGCCAGGTACTCCTCGCCTCGACCCCGTCGCACCCGGCTCTTCCCACCAGCGACCCCTGGCTGGGCTGACTCAAGGGCATTTCGGCCCACCCCGGGTTGACCCAACATCCACCTATCCTGGTTGGGCCGCATTACTCAGCCAGCCCACCACGTCACCCGGGAGGTGATATACGCCGCTCCAAAGCGGCACGAGCGGGAGCACTCCAGGCCGGGTTTTGTTTAAACCCGGTTGGGTTCATTCAGCACTCCCAGCTGGGCCACCACCTCTCACCTGGGCCAGCTAGAGGCCCGACTAGACCTTTTCTCCTAGAATATTGTCTCAGACGCCATAAGCAATACCACCACGACAACTCATAATGAGGAATATGGACCGACATCTTTTCCTTCTTTTTCTACCGGGGCTCCCCTCATAACGCCTCCTTCATTCAACCACTCTCCTCCGCCAGTAGCGGACAACCCCATGATGTCGTGGACAGGCCCAGCCCTAGGGCAGGTCTAGCGAGGCGGCCGCCCCGGGCCTAGGAAAATTAGGGGCCCATTTTCTGGGCTATGTAGTACAGGCCCCTGTTACCACTTCACTTACAAGGGCATTTAGGCAATAAAAATCAACACATGAAATAAGAGAGGCCCTCGACGCGAAGAGTTCAGGAAATCATGACATCAAATTAGTATATGTGCTCCTTTTGTACATGTACGCTAGCTGCTCAAGGGACAATCGTGGAACTCTAGACCAAAAAACTGCCGCAGGCGGCCTTGGTTGGCTCTCTTGATCTGCGACGAAATGCGAGAACTAGCACCGGGAGAATATTGCCCATGGCGACGAGGTCACAACCCAACGATTTTTCTGGTTCTTCACATATAGGTAGTCTATGAGAAATATACCCTACTTTCTGATGATTGGTGGTTGATCTTGGATTGATGATGATAAACATTGTGTTTTAGTTGTTACAACGGGATGATTGATAATCAATGAAGTATAGTATTGGGTTTGTGATCGGTGAGTTCAGCACCTTATGATCAGTAGGCAGCAGTTGAATTAATCTAGTAATTTTGTATCTTTGCACCTGTTTCCACTTACTATCAGCCGCTCTTCAGTTTACGGTCACGGTTGTACAGGGTGTTGCAGCCAAAACAAAACAAAAATGAGAACATCATAGATTAATACTCCCTCCGATCTAAATTAATTGACTTAGAGTAGCTTACATTTGGATGTATCTAGCACTAAAACATGTCTAGATACATCCGGATCTAGACAAATCGAAATCATTAATTGGGTCGGAGAGAGTACCAAAATAGATAAATAAAATAAGAACATCATAGATTAATACCAAAATCGATATTTTTTACACACTCTGTCTCAACGAAATCAGCACCACACAACATCTGTTGTTCCCGTCCGTCTAGTAACTATTTAACCATATATCTGGACAAGACAGGCAAACGGCGACGAGAAGATAGAGCTGACAACGGCGTGCGTGACGCCATGGTGAGGAGATCGGAGCAACTGGGGGTGGGAAGTGGACTCCACGACCAGGGCAGTCCTGAGATTTTGAGGGCCCCGAGTGAAAACAGGAGCTGAGGCCCTTAGTGTAAGTATAAAAAATCAATATACTTATATATAAAATAATAATATCAAATCCTCAAAGTGGGTCAATGAGTAATATTTATATATTAAATAATGCATACATATAACCAATGTTACGGATATCGTTTATCGGTAATTTATCGGACGACTGATTTTTTTTCCAGCGTATCGGCGCCAATAAATCAGAAAATCGTCCGTTAAACCGGAAAATTAAGCATATCGGCCACCCCCGAGTAGCATTAAAATGGCCGATTTTTTTTGAAAAGTGCGTATTACCTAAAAAGTACATTTGGATTATCAAATTGAACTTTCTAGGTGACATGGCGACATGGATATGTAAAGAAATAATTAGCAATCAAGCTGCAACTAATTGCCTTGGACTCTTGGTCATCATGACTGGTGACTCATGTGTGATGCACCTCCGATTATGGATGCAAGTGGACGGTCCGCAGGACAATGCGGACAATCCGCTAGACTAAGTGCATGAGAGAAATTGGCTGAGTGTACGTATGTGATTAGCTGATTAGAAGACCGGGTTGATTAGGCAGACAGGTTGGAAAGTCAGGGCGGACGTCCGCCTGCATCCCTACCTCCGATCTGCTCTAGCGCTGGAAATCAACATCATGAGTGACACACGGGTCATTGACATGTGGTACTTTCTGCTTTGATTCATCCATCTCACGTTCACTCATTTCGGTACTAATTGAATCAGAAAGTTCCATGGCTTAATGGTTGTTCCATCCCTGAGCAGCTGAGCTGATGCTTCTGATGGTGTTTCCGGATGATCGAGGAGAAAAGGGATAAGGAGATCATGAGGAAGATTCAGGCCGTGATGCAGAAAAATGAATCATGCATCTCCTTCATCCCCTACCTCGACTATCCATGTATCAATAATAATCAAACACATGCTACCATTGCCCACTCATGTCCCACCTTCCTGCCCAACCAACACCTCTCTCCAAACACTTGTGTCATCTTGACCACGTGTGCATACACTGACACCATCGTTCCCTTCACCTTGGTTGAGAGCGACACCAAGCTCAGCGAAAAATCACAGAGGTGAAGCTCCACTCTCCTTCGACACTAAGCTAACAATGGCAATTAGAGATGTTTACATGCATTCATTCCGAGGATTCAATGAATGGGGGTGGGTGCTTGATGAAATTCTAACCGTGTTGTGTCTTCTTGAGATTACATATTCACAAGGTTGACACACTGGTTGGTGTTCTACGAGAAGAAGAACTGAAGTAATGCGCATTTGACATAGTTTTTCGACCGAATGATTGAGTTTAGGTATGCTTCTGACTTCTAACATTAGTTTATTACTCCCCTTTTTTTATAATTGTAAATTGTTAATGCAATGTGGATTAACTGTTACATAATTTGTAGGTGAATGCTCCTTCAACAACGAATCAATGTATGAAGCACAATTATTAAGTCAGAATCTTATATTTGCATGGAACACAAAACTATGGTGGGAAATCTTACGGTGTGATCTGTTAAAAACTTCACACGCAAAAGAAGTAAGTCCATGGTGCATAATCTCTACTTATAATGTGGAAAGGCGTCCTGTATTTCATTCAATATGGAACGGTAAATATTTCACATTAAGCTTTCTGCATTTGATATCTCCTACCAGGTCAAATAATGCACTTTCTATGTTTTATTTCGTGTCTGTTCTTAAGTAGTATCGGACACCACGATAGCATTATTCTACAGATGCTTAACTTGAGTTATTTCTTTCCATGTGATGCTTTGTAATATTTCAGTAGCCACTCCTCTGAATTCTCAGAATGCAATTTACGCATATCATGTTTTCTTTCCTTTTCACCAACCCACAATCTATTTGTAATTTTGTAGCAAGTGGTTTTGACGATATCATTTAGTGTGTATCCTCCTCCATGTATACACGTGTGCATTTTTTCACCACACTAATGATGGTAAAAGACAAAATTATGATGTGCATATTTCATATTAAATGATCGAGGAAATTTGTCTCGTGAGCATCCCAGTTTTTTATGTGTATGCTCATGCTTATCTTCGTGAAGCATAGGTGTGATGTTGCAATGTGCGGCGGCTTATATATTCCTCTCATATATTTTGAAATGCGCTAAGCTATTTCCCATCTAATAACAGGAATCTGGTGAGTTGATTAACCAATGATACATCTGGATATATATTTTTCGATCAAATTTATGTAATGTTAAGTCATTTTTTACATGTGTGGTAGCAGTATGTGATAGCATTTACACAACAATTCGGTTCAAAACAACAACCCCGGGCTCATATTGGTTTTGCCTAAGATTAAATAAAGTACATCGTTGATTCACATAGTGACCATAACACTCTTCCAATTTGATAATATTAAATAAAGTACATCATATGAGAGAATGTTATTTTTGTCCGTTGACTCACGTAATGACCATAATACTCTTACATATTGATAATATGCCCCGATCAAAAATTTGAAAATCTTAAAGGCAAATATACCATTATTTTATCGAGACCGGCGGACGCGGTAACACGGTCTTTCATGGTCTACTGTAAGAGCACAACAGATCACCAACGCCAAGCACATGTTGGAGCACAACACTGCTCTAGGATAAGGATGCACCAACATATATAGGGCAGTGCAACAATGTTGCTATCAGCGGGAAAGGTAAATATTGGACATCAACATGGAAAGGACAATCAAAGACAAAGGGGAAATGTATTGTTTTTTATATTACCGCATTAGTCGAGTCTTTCCCTGAAATGACCCCTTGCTCCTTTCTCGCCCCGCGCGGTTGAGCAGGCGCCCTGTCACCGCCACCTCCTCCCTACACACTCCCCTCCCTCTCTCCGTGTCTGCTAGCGCGGAACACCGAGCACTGCCTATGCGATGCTGGCTGCGGCGGTCACGCCAACGAGGCATCCTACAACGGTGACCTTCGGTCCGACGGCGGTCCGGCGTGGCCAGGTAGCCTCAATGGTGTGGGTGCTGCCCCTTGGCGGTGGGGAGCCATGGTGGTCTGAGGAATCCCATGGGGCTGCCCTGTGTGCGGCCGGCGGCGCCTCCCCCGGCCTAGATCTAGGATCTTTGGGCCCCATCTGGGTCAGGGTGGGCCTAAGACACGTTGACGTTTTCTATTGCGGATAGATGAGCGGCATGTTCGTGCTGGTATGGGGACAATGGTGGTATGTCAGCTGCAGTACGACGATGATACTTTACGGTCCTATTCCGGGTCCAGCCAGCCTAGTTGGTCTGGTTTGTTCCTGCTATACCCGTTCGGCTACCGCCAAGGCGGAGGAGGTTGTTCTCTCCCACGTGCTACTGTGCTACTGCCTCTCGTCGGAATTCCTGCTTCTCAGTCTTGTCGGCCTCACAACACGGGCCACGGTGAGACGATGGTGGTGATGGCAAGAACGTGGTGGCGTATATTGGTTGGTGGCCAGATTGGTGGAGCACTACAGATCGTCCAGAGATGTAGTTTTTCGGGGTCAGGAGAAATCCTTGTCGTCTTGGCACCGATGTGGCGATGCTTGCGAGTGTCGTCGTTCCTTCCTGAAGGTGTCGAGTGTACCTCTTTCCCACTCCTCGTAGCGTATCGGGGAAACCCTAGGACCAGTCCGGAGCAGCGCCATCGTTGTCGCTTGCTTTGTACGCAGCGATTCAGAGTGTTAAGATCACGACGAGAATACTTCAGGGGCGCAGCGGTTGAGGATCATCCTCGTTTTCGTCGATATGCTAGTGTCGGTATTATTTTCTCTTATTTTTCACTCTTTTTATTTTGGGATTTTTATGCTGCTTGCCCCAGCGAGGTCTCAAAGTTGTATTGTGTGCTTGCTATATTAATATAGCGGGACGATAGGCTATTTCGAGTAAATTTTTGCATTACCTACGAACTATGTACCTTGTGAATTTGTGTATCATCATCGGTCTTGTGCTTGTAGATTTTTTTGACAAAAACAGTAGGGAAGGCCCCTACTATATCATTTTATATAAAATTTAGGAACTATACAGAAATGTGAGCCTTGCTCAAATCAGTCTTACATGTTTATAATGTGTCTAGCCATTGCTGCATACCTTCCTTAAGACTAGGCTTAGCCCTATGCATAGTAAGGGAAAAAGTTCCTTTAAAAAAGGTAAGACATCTAGTAATGGAGGGATTAATATCTCTAAAAATATAACCATTTTGCTGGTCCCATATGCTCCAGCATCCAGTTATGATGATTTCATAAGAAAATTAGCACTAAATATGTTGCTTGCATCATAGATCATTTGGTGAATATCCATATCAGTGTTCCATCCAAAACCCAGGGCCCACCGGAAACCTTGGCTGAAACTGCATTCAAAAAATAAATGGTGCAGAGTTTCCTGAGGGCAAGTATCACATAGAATACAGTCTTGGAAGTCAACGAAGAAATTCTTTTTTGACATTAACTCTTTGGTTTTTAATCTCTTATTCGGAAGGAGCCAGACAAAGAACTTATGTCTTCGGAGACAACATGTTTTCCATATATCAAGAATATATTTGGGTATTGGATGAGCCCCAATCAGTGTTCTGTATACTCTCCTAGTGTTGAAGGCTTCACCCCATGAAAAATGCCAAGAATCAGGTTCATTGTTGTGGCTAATGCTTCTTATTTCTTCTAGCATTGCAATTAATTCCTCATGAGCAATAATAGATAGGGGAAGTTGAAAGAGATCATAGAAGTTGTTCTCTGCAGCAGAGATAGCCTTGTCCATTGTTAAATTATCATTGTTATAGAAAGAAAACAAATGAGGGTATTTATCTTCAAAGCGTACATCCTTCCATAAGTCTTTCCATCAGAGCATAGTTTTTCCATTGCCAACTTTGTAGTATGCCATGTCTCTGTATGTATCAACATTGTTCATACAGTCTCTCCACCAAAAGGATCCAATATGGTTTAGAGCATGAGGAGCTGAATTGCCTTGCAAGTAAGCTTGCCATATTAGGTCTACCCAAGGTATGTCCATCTTGTTGTAAAATTTGTGGAGATTCTTCATTAGTAATGCTTGATTTTGGATCCTGAGGTTTAAAACTCCTAAACCTCCTTGATCTTTTGGTCTACATACCATATCCCATTTGGCAAGACATTTGCTATGCTTGTTGATATCCTTCCCAGCCCATAAGAATTGTCGTCCACCTTTAAATGAGCAAAGATAGTTATAGGAACTTTAAATGAGCACATGGCATGGATGGGCATGGAGTTGAGGACAGAGTTCAATAAGGTGAGTCTCCCAGTATATGACATAAGAGATGCTAGTCCAGATAGCTTTCTATCAAATTTGGATACTATAGGCATCAAGCTGTCCACAGATGTGCTTGTAGTGCCAAGAGGAAGACCCAGATAAGTGAAAGGTAAACTTTCCAATTTGCACCCAAATGAGGAGGCGAGTAGACAAGCATGGTCATCTTTCACATTGATGGGAACCAGAGTAGATTTGTCATAATTTACCTTGAGACCAGTCACCCTGCTAAATTGTTGTAGTTTATCCTTAAGATTAGTCAACTGAATGGGATCAGCTGGCATAATTAAAAGAGAATCATCAGCATATTGAAAGATAGGATATTTTTGGCCAAAATCGTCATCCAGAGGCAGGCTAATTTCATTTCTATGCCGGGCGTCATTGACAATATCTTGTAAGAGCTCGGTAGTGCAAACGAACAGTAGAGGAGATAGGGGGTCCCCTTGTCTGACACCTCTTCTGCAAGAGATGTTTTCCCCCGGGACACCATTTAATAACACAGTAGTAGAAGCAGAATATAGAACTGAGCTGACCATGGAGATCCATTTGGGTCCAAATCCTTTAGCTTTCAGCATGCTTATGATTGCATTGTATTCAATCTTGTCAAATGCTTTCTCATAGTCAATCTTCCGAATAACAATAGGTTTTTTTTGACATATGACATAAATGAAGGTATTCAAATGCCCATCCTAGGCAATCATGGATATTTTTTCCCTTAATAAAACCATATTGGTTTTTGTGAAGAATGGATTTAATAACTTTCTGAAGTCTATTAGCCATAATCTTAATAATAAACTTGAGAGGAAGACTAACCAATGAAATGGGCCTAAAGTCATTCATGGATTCGAGATCATTAATCTTGGGAATGAGTGTTATAAAGGCAGTGTTGATGGCTTCCATATTGATATTTCCTTCGTAGAAATTATGAACCAATTTTATAAAATCATCCTTGATGATAGGCCAACATTTTTTAAGGAACTGCCCATTAAAGCCATCTGGTCCAGGTTCCTTGTCACTTGGGATTTCCTTAATAACGTATTCAATCTCCTCATTTGAAATGGGGCATCTAGATGAAGGAGGTCATGAGATTGGACCAAGGCTTCAAGATTAATGTCCATAATTATATTGTCACTTGTACCCAGTCTTTGTTTGTAGGAGTGCCATATAGAATCTACCTTCTGTTCATGATCAGTCACAACCATATTGTCATCAAACTTGATATAGGTGATAAGTTTTTTCTTGTAATTCTAAGTTGCCACAACATGAAAAAAATTGAGTTCTCATCACCCAGTTTGGCCATTTAATTTTGGCCCTGCTTTTCCAATAAATCATTTTCCCTTCCAGAAGTTTATTAGTATGCTCCATTAGAATCACTTTGAAATTCTTCTCATGAGTGGCAAGCTGTCTCTGATCTTCAATTCCCTCAAGTAGTGCTAGCATAAATGTGTAGTTTCTAATAATCTGATTACGGTTGGAAAGATTTTTGCTCCATTTTTTAGTCCAGCTCTGATACACTTGAATTTGCAATTGATGGAAAGAGCAGCATCATTTTTTAAAGGAGCAGAAAGCCAATGTGTTTTGGCAGTATCATAAAATCCATCAAAATCTAGCCAGAAATTGTCAAATCTGAAGAGATGTGCTTTAGGGATGGTAGTGCCCACCTTGATGCAGATGTGAACATGATCAGAGCCAATTCTTGAGAGAGGTGTAGCCATAGTGTTGGGGAATGTTGTAGTCCATAAAGGGCATGTGAATATCCAATCCAGTTTTTCAAGTAGTGGAGGGTCCTGCATGTTACTCCAGGTGAATGTTCTCCCTTTGAGTGGAATTTCAACCAAATCATGTGACTGAATGACATTACTAAATAACATCATATTATTTGCATCTCCACCATCTCTGTTTCTATCATCCCGGCTTCTAATGAGATTGAAATCCCCCACTAACATCCAGTATGAATAATTAGTAGTATCTAGATTGTGCAGCCAGTTGAGAAAATCTGCTCTCTTTTCATTATGTGTAGGCCTATAAATATTTTTCAAAATCCAAGTGATACCTAAGTGGTTACATGTAAATTCCACAAATATATGATAATTTGATTGACTAAGTAGATTTCCTTTGAATAAGTTACGATTCCATATAGTGATTAGTCCACCAGAATTACCAATAGATGGGGAAAAAGCAAAATGAGAGAATCTTGTTGGACAAAATTTCCTCAAGTAGGAGTGATCAAATTATTCCCTTTTTGTTTCCTGGAGGAAAATTGAAGGAGATATGCCCTAGACGCAAATAATAAATAGGTTTTTATTGTCATATCTCAATTAGTTTATAATAGTTTCATATTGTGCTATAACTGTGCCAAGTAGAAACATTGGTACAAGTGTGGTATGAAACAAACCAAGTCCCTAGTAGCCTCTATTCATACTAGTTCGTTGGTCATGAGGATGATATGGGTTTCAAGATCATGGGTATTTATGTCAATTGACAACGGGATCATAACATTGGAGAATGATGTGATTCGACATTCCTCGAAGGATTGCAACACGATCAAGTCATATAGTTCATTGTTGCAACAGCTATACCTAGGCTCCTTTTCCTTATACCGTGAGCTCATATTACTCACTGCTTCCCGAGGCTGCTTAGACTGTATCAAGTGCCACTTGGTAATACAATGGTTATAAAGGTGTACGTTGGGTATTCCGAAGGAACAGTAGATGACATGTGACCGCAAGACCGGGATTTGTTCATCCACATGACGGGTAAAGATACATACGGACGGCTTGGTGAGATTACATCCATAAATGTTGCAACATGTGACTCGATCACGGGGATATAATATCACGGTAACAAGAAAACAGAACTTGTTGTGAACGAGATTGAACAAGGTATGGGATACCAATGATCGGATCTCGGACAAGTTGTATCAAGAAACAAAAGGACGAGGACGAAAGGTGTTTCAGGTTGAATCAGGTTTTGTAATATGTATTTACATATTAATTAGTTTAATCAATATTAAATATACTATTAAAATCTAATTTGAAGGGTTATTCCACTAATGGGCCAAACTTCCTAGGGAAAAAGGGCCCATGAGGGAAAACCAAAGGAGTAAAGGGCCAAGGCCTAGGCGCCTCAAGGGGGCCCACCTGGCCAGCCTAGGGCTGTGCGCGGGGTGGGGCCCACCCCTGGCCAGCTGGCCCATGAGGCCCATGCGCCTCCCCCCTCTCCCTTGATTAGTCCCACATGGGAAACCTAATGGGGAGGGCACACTCCTTCCGCCTATATAAAGGGGTGCCCATGGGTGGGATTAAACACACAACTTGAGAAGTCCTTTGGTTGACTTTATCCCTCCCTCTCTCTATACCTTGTGACCATGGCCCCAAGTCTGGGTTGTGCGATCGAGGCACACCTGCACCACGCCGTTGCACTGCAGGTATTCCTAGCCGGATATCAACTTCCGCACTCCTGGCGGGATCGGGGAGCTGGAGGTCTCATCGTGCACCGGATATGTACGAAGACATGAGGCACAACACTTGGAGCGGTTAAATGTCGTGAGTCGGAGCTGCTGCACGATGAAGATGAAGAAGGAGCAAGGGGTGATCTACGAGGAGCTTCGTGACCTTGCGGTCGGCTACGAGTACGACTACTTCAACCACGTTCCCCGCGGAACGTTAACCGTGCACGGTCAATAAGGGTATGTATTCTCTACGCACCGCATTACTACATAGATAGATCCTAGGCAGTTTGGGGGTTCCATCGTAGGAATTTTTTTATTTTCTGCTGCGATCCCCTTCAGTGGTATCATAGAGGATCTATGCGTAGGAGTGCTGTACGGCCAGTACGCACAAGCTTTGTGCGGTCATTGATCCCTTAGTTGTTACCCTCTAACGTGTACTTGTTTATATCGCAATATTGTTTGATGAAGCGGCCCGAACCGACCTTACGCATATTCGTACGCGAGACTGGTTCCACGCTCAACATACGGCTTATACCGTCTAAGTGGCTAGCGGGTGTCTATCTCTCATTTGATAGTTGATATAGCATTTACAACGGAGGGCCCCGAAAGGGGTGTAGTAGAGACAACTGTCGGATCCATGTTGTGGTTGGAAAGTTCGTAGTTTACAAACGGTTCTATTGCGAAAGCCCTAACAACCACGTAAAACTTGCAATAGATAAAGTAGAGGCGTCTAACTTTATTTTGCAGGGGGTATGTGATTATGATATGGCAATAGTCGTTATGAAGGTAAAGTAGTTTACTTTTCTATTACTAAGTAGTATAATAATAGTCATCGTTCCGATGAACGACCTGGTGGAGGCGTCGTGGACTTGGCGTCAAACCAAGGGCAAGATGGAGATCATGCCGGAGCGCTCGATGGAGATCAAGGCACAAGAAAGACCATAGCATATCACCTTATACATATGATGTTGATACCTGTTTTTACATCTTATTGTGTGCTAGTATTTAGATACTCAACGGTAGCAAATAAGATAATCCCTAATGAATTCCAATGTTCTCCCCTTGTGTGTGCACCACCAAGAAAGTTCTTCGGTATGAGGCGCCCTGCGGTGAGTAGGGGTCAGACATATCTACGTTCACATACAGTGGGTGTAAGCCATGTTGCACAACAAATACACACAAGTTAGATTTGGCGAGCCTAGCACACCATAGAAGCGTGGCCTCGGAACACAAGATATCGAAAGATCGAGCATGGGTCACATGGATGATGTGATTGGCATTACTGAACGTCTACCTTTGATAATGCACTGATGGCCGTGTTAATCGGGGGAGGTGCAGAGGATAGGGATCATGCGATCACTAAAATCGTCTAGGGGATGACAATTTTAGTGGAGACCAATTATAAATTGATCTCTTATTATAAACTTAGTCTAGAGGTCTGTTTGCAAATATCTTAGTAGATAATGGCCTATCCCATTGAGGTCCTTTGCGACCATGCGAATATATTGCTTAATTTGAACTTAGCAAAAGGGTCCAACTTCATAGATTAATACCCACGCCTGAGGGATATCCTCGTAAAAGGTGATCTTCTCTTCTTGATACAATAACCATTAGGAGATAATTAGATGACTCCGGAATGTTTGTGTTTTCTCCATAATCATCCAATAAGCCATTCCCCATTCGATGGAGAGTTGGGCTACATTTTGTATTCTACAGAACACGGCACATATAGTATGAGCCGTTGGATGGGTTTTCCTCCATCATGGATGAAAAGAGAATATTTGGAAAAACACTTAGTGATCTTGTATTAGAGTTGAGAACTCTTGGAAGGGCTTGATTGCAAATGGAGGTCATGGATGAAAAGGTATATGTAAGATATACAAATTATAAATATGATTCTAGCAAAACTCGTTGCAGTTTGCAAAGTATTTGATACTTGTCCCGTTTTGTGAAAACAAGGGGATCTGCTTGAGAATTGCTGGTTTTGAGGCAGCGTGACTTGATGACGGCAAGCAAAACAGTTGATGGCCGACATCACCTCTTCCTCAAAGTTTGTCATTTGGATTAGTGAACTTGAATATAATTTTGTAATCCTTGTTTGTGTGTCTTGCTTATGGCAACGCAATTATTCATATGAACGAGTTACAAGCCTGTTGTACTATTCTTATGAACAATACCTTGTGGTCACATTACGATTATAAATAAGTTATTCTCATCACTATGTTATGATAATAATTCAAGCATTTATAAAAGGATTAGAATGCTAAAAGATATCCAAAGTTTAATAATGAAATGACACTATAGTTTAAGTCATTTTGGTTATTGCATGTTCTTTATGAAGATCGGGGTCCTAGATGCTTAATCTAGAGACTTTGCAAAACCATGCCACTTGGGCAGAATGACTAAAACTCCGCATTCTGGTAAAACGGTGATATGCGAAGAAATGTTGAATCTTATACATAGTGATGTATCACATTTTCAACAACTACTGGAAATCATTAGTTAATTGTGGACTTAAGTGAATAAGTGTATTTACTTAATGAAACATGAAGTTTGAAACGATTTGAATTGTTCAAATGAGTTTAACAACAAAGAGGATATTGAATTAACAAGTCTCTTCGACTTGATCGACACGACTAAAGTATTCAAGTTAAGTTTAGCATAAAATGGACTTGTGAAAGATGTTTCACAAATTATGATAATTGGATGAATTCAAACTTTGTTGAAATATCTAAACATCATAATCATTATGTATTAAGATACATATGGTATAGTATTATCTCTTATAGGGGTTATAGTTGTCGTTTAGAGTTAGAGACCGAAATAACCAAAACACTCATTTGAAATACAAAGGAACATCTAAAGATTTGTGGAAACAACACCATAAGTGTTATGACACGTTCGAGTTTTTAGAGATTTCGATAAGTCGAAATCATGGCGAATAAACAAGTCTTTGTAGAGCATTCTTAGGAAGCTATGAATGCATCATCCACAAGGGGCAAACCTGCTGTTGTCCTGAGTTGATGTGTCTTGATGAAGATACAGGTGGAAGAAAGTAAAAGATCAAAACAAGGTATTTGACCTTACCTCTGAATTGTTGAGTGGCACAGCGGAATTTGTTTCGTGAATCCAAACTCTACAAATAGAGGAGAAACCAATGATAATGATCATAAAGTTTCAGTGAATACTTTTACTAAAGAAAGTAGGATTCAACTATATATTCTACAAGTTTGTGGAACTATATTATTGATTCACTTGTCATGTTTTGAACAAGACATACCTACAAATTACAAAGAAGCGTGATGGACCTGAGTGCAAGAAATGACTAGGAGTCATAAAATCCTATATTAAGTTACATTTAAGATTGCAAAGTAACATGTTACTTGATCTTATTAAAGTAAAGAAGTTTACTTGATATTTATGAATGACTACAAAGTCATAAGAAGGAAATGTAACTTAATGAATGACAAAAAGCTCGATTGTCACAAGTTTGGACAAATTCAAGGAGTTGACTACAACAATAGTGATGCTTAAGTCTTTTAGATTTACACTAGAAATATATGGATATTGAAGTCTCATAATTGGAATTCTCAAATTGATAATGATCAAAGAATTTTGGAATGTCCAAAATTATTGAGAGGACCTGGATTTGAGTGGGAGCAAATCAACTTGGCTAATTCATAATATGCAGCTGACATATTTTGAGTGGGAGCTAAGTGAAATCCCTGGATCTCAAACATGAATGTCATATTTGAGTGGGAGCGTGAAATCATTCTGGGATATGTGGACGACATATGTGAATGATGTGATTTGTTTTAATGATATTTAAGTTAGATAAATAAGGATGAAGTTGAAGTTATTAAAAAATAAGATCTATCGAGATAGATTGGTAAGTTTAATAAACACTGAATGTTTAATGCTTCCAGGACTAGATTCTAAAAGATGTTTAGAATGTCCTAAGATAGGATTCTGAAGAAGCTCAGAATGTAACAAGGTAAGAAAGAAGTTCTTACTGTATGAAGCATTAAGTTAGTATTGCAACTATGGTGGAAATAAAGAGATGCGTTGCATCTCCTATGCCTCAGTCATAGGTTCTTCCATACAACCATGTTGTATAGTCGACGTAATGTGACCCGAGGTTCTAGTTGGTAGGACAAAGTCTTAACTGTAAGAACGTGTCTTTAAGTGATTCCTGAGTTGATCACTGAACCAGAATTAAATTTGTACATAAATGGCAAAAAGCAATGTAAGTGGCATAGTTACATTTCAGGCACTAGGATCTACATAGATATAGAAGTATAAAGGCTCCATCTGATGTTTTGTATAATGTTATGGCGAGGCTAGTTCGCTTTTAACGTAGAATGATGTGTCCTAGGGCCTAGTGCCCATGAGAAAGCCCTCGAGGTTGATCTAAAGTCACTGTAAGCTCCTGGAATCTGGCCTCGTTCTGCTGCCATGACTATAGTATATACACAAAGGATAGCAAAGTGTGTTTCGAAGTTTAGATGACAACGGTGAAAACGACCGTCATCATAAACACTAGAAACAAAGTATAACTTTGTCGCCAAACAAATACTTTGACCCATTATAAGATAATGGTGTGAATGTCAAAATTACGAAGACATTAATGGTTTGCAAAAGACATAATGATCTGGTAAAACAGAACATGGACATGACATTTCCCATGAGCATGCATGATCTGTAAACGCATATGGTATATGGTTTATATGAGTAAAATGCGAGCTGGATTATTTGTACTCTAGTGCAAGTGGGAGACTGAAGGAGATATGCCCTAGAGGCAAATAATAAATAGGTTTTTATTGTCATATCTCAATTAGTTTATAATAGTTTCATATTGTGCTATAATTGTGCCAAGTAGAAACATTGGTACAGGTGTGGTATGAAACAAACCAAGTCCCTAGTAGCCTCTATTCATACTAGTTCGTTGGTCATGAGGATGATCTGGGTTTCAAGATCATGGGCATTTATGCCAATTGACAACGGTATCATATCATTAGAGAATGATGTGATTGGACATTCCTCGAAGGATCGCAACACGATCAAGTCATGTAGTTCATTGTTGCAACAGCTATACCTAGACTCCTTTTCCTTAGACCGTGAGCTCATATTACTCACTGTTTCCCGAGGCTGCTTAGACTGCATCAAGCGCCACTTGGTAATACAGTGGTTATAAAGGTGTGCGTTGGGTATTCCGAAGTAACAATAGATGACATGTGACTGCAAGACCGGGATTTGTTCACCCACATGACGGGTAAAGATACATACGGTCGGCTTGGTTAGATTACATCCATAAATGTTGCAACATGTGACTTGGTCACGGGGATGTAATATCACGGTAACAAGAAAACATAACTTGTTGTGAACGAGATTGAACAAGGTATGGGATACCAATGATCGGATCTCGGACAAGTTGTATCAAGAAACAGAAGGATGAGGATGCTACATTTAGCGGTTCAAATGACATTGTCATCAGGAATGCATAGGGGTCACATGAACATCCCTGGTCCCTCTGCTGATCATTGATTTAGATCATGTCTAGAGCATTCCCGAGCCGTGAGAGGATACACTTAAGGGTACGATGAGAGCGATCATTCGTAAGACGGAATCACAGTAGATAAAGAGAAAGCCGGAGTTGTTCCGCAGAGATATCCGAAGTTGTTCGGAGAAAGAATAAAGGACCGGAATCATTCTGGGAATTCTGAAGTTGTTCGGAGGATATAGAAAGGGGAACCGAAAGGTGTTTCGGGTTGAATCAGGTTTTGTAATATGTATTTACATATTAATTAGTTTAATTAATATTAAAATCTAATTTGATGGGTTATTCCACTAGTGGGCCAAACTTCCTAGGGAAAAAGGGCCCATGAGGGAAAACCAAAGGAGGGAAGGGCCAAGGCCCAGGCGCCTCAAGGGGGACCACCCGGCCAGCCTAGGGCTGTGCGCGGGGTGGGGCCCACCCCTGGCCGGCTGGCCCATGAGGCCCATGCGCCTCCCCCCTCTCCCTTGATTAGTCCCACATGGGAAACCTAATGGGGAGGTCACACCCCCTCCTCCTATATAAAGGGGTGCCCATGGGTGGGATTAAACACACAACTTGAGAAGTCCTTTGGTTGAATTTGTCCCTCCCTCTCTATATACCTTGTGACCATGGCCCCAAGTCTGGGTTGTGTGATCGAGGTACACCTACAGCATGCTGTTGTGCTGCAGGGATTCCTAGCCGGATATCAACTTCCGCACTCCCGGCGGGATCGGGGAGCCGGAGGTCTCATAGTGCACCGGATGTGTACGAAGACACGAGGCACAACACTTGGGGCGCTTAAATGTCGTGAGCCGGAGCTGCTGCATGATGAAGATGAAGAAGGAGCAAGGGTGACCTGCGAGGAGCTTCGTGACCTTGAGGTCGGCTACGAGTACGACTACTTCAACCATGTTCCCCGCGGAACATTAAACGCGTACGGCCTACAAGGGTATGTATTCTCTACGCATTGGCCGTTACCGCATTACTGCATAGATAGATCCTAGGCAGTTTTGGGGTTCCATCGTAGGAAATTTTTTGTTTTCTGTTGCGATCCCCTTCACAAATAACATCACAATTGCTAGAGTCCACCTTTTCTCTAATTTGATCGTGTCTAATATCAGAGTTAATGCCCCTGACATTCCAGTCTAAATTCATCCAGTTTCTATTCATGATAAAACTTAATTGAGTTCAGGAAGTTCTAACATAATTAGTCAAGATTTCAGGGGGACAGCTAATTGGAGATATGTTGGTAAAAACTATTCCATATAAGCAGGCAGATAAAGCCACAGGAAAATCAAAGAGGTGATGTGTCTTGTAGCAGTCATAATATCATCCAAACAAGCACAAAGATAGATATAAAGTAGTCTGCTCATCTCGAGCAACATAATATTGCTTATTACAACCCAGATAGAACTAGATGGTTTTAGAAGAAATAAGATAAAACTATGTGTCATATGCCACTTATGACACATCTTATTACAGACAAGTAAATGGATACACATCATCCACTTCTGGAGGTGACCCTGTCCACAGATATCTCACTAGGAGAAATCTGATATTGGTTGACACCAATAAACTAGATAGTGTCAACAGGGAGGACAGGTGGAGGTGGAGAATCTTGATCAACAATAACAAACTCGTGTGAATGTGCTTTTCTCTTGGCCACATTCCTGGACTTTCCAGCAACTGTGATCTGGGCAGATTTAGTCCACTCCTTTTCATGTGCCTTCTCTGCAGCCTCTTTGTTTTTGTACCCTTCAGATTGATTAGCAATCCTCTTGCTACGCCTGACAAAAGCAACATCTTTGGGGGCTATGAGCTTGCGCTTAGCAAGCTGTAAGCTATTGTCACCATCCTCATAGAGAGAGGTGATATCTGAATTTTCCAATGCAACATGATCATCATTCTCAGCAAGTTCAGAGATAAAAATAGAGGTTGTGGCAGGTGCAACAGGTGTAGAAGCATACAGTTTCAGGATACAATTTCTCTGTTTACCATTTTCAGTATCCACATCCAGGATTTGAACACCAGCGCCATGGACAAGGGAAGTATCAATGTTGTTCAGCGACAGACGTGCATTCTTCACAATGTCACATAATAGACCATGGACAACATGAAATAAGTCAACAACTTCAATCATGGGCTTAGGTTCAGCAAGATGGTCTGCATGAGCAGGGCTAGGCAGGGGTGGGGTTGCAACCATAGGCACATATTCAGCAGCTGGTGCAACATCACCATGAGGGTTTGCAGCAACAGGAATGTCAGGTACAACATTGGCTGCAACATCTGGCATGTGGTCATTGATACATTGCAAATGTATCTATAATTTTTGATGTTCCATGCTTAGTTTTATCCACTTTCTTGTGTTTTGTCCACACTTTGGAGTACTTTTCATATGATTTCTTGGACTAACCTATTAACAAGAGCCATAGTTCCAGCTGCCCGTTTTCTGCTGTTTTTGGTTCCAGGAAAGTCAGAAAATGAATATTCTCGGAATTGGACGGGACAAAAGCCAAAGTGCCTATTTTCCCGGAAGTCATCAGATGCCAGAATACGAGACGGAGAGCGGACAGGGGGCCACCACACCACCTGGCCGCGCAGTCAGGCTTGGCCTGCGCCAGGGGGTGGTGTGGCCAGCCCAGGCACCCCCTCGGCCTCTCCTTCCGCCTATAAGATGCCCTCGGGACAAAAACCCTTAGTACCGGATCAAAAATCCACGAAAGAGTCTGTAGCCGCCGTCATCTCCATCCCTAGATCGGGAGGTATCTGAAGCTCTTCCCGGCACCCTGCCGGAGAGGGGAATTCACCCTGGAGGCCTTCTTCATCATCATGCAAGCCTCCGGTGTGATGCGTGAGTAGTTCATCCTTAGACTACGGATCCATGTAGTAGCTAGATGGTTGGTTCTCCTCCTTTGTGCTTTCATGTCTAGATCTTGTGAGCTCCGTTCATGATCAAGATCATCTATTTGTAATCCATACATGTTGTGTTTGCGGGGATCCGATGGATATTGAGATGCTATTTCAGATTGATTATTGATTCTATCATTTCTTTGTTATTTGTGATCTTGCATGCTTTCCGTTGTTAGTAGCTATCTTGGCCAAGTAGATGCTAGCAGCTCCAAGAGTTAGTATTTATGCTCGATAGTGGGTTCATGCCTCTGGTAATCTGGGGAAGTGACATAAATCTCTAAGGTACTAGATGTGCTGTTGCTACTAGGGAGAAAGCAACAATCCTTTGTTCATAGAACAATCGTATTGTTTACTTTACACGCAGTTCGTACAACAATAATATTTTGCTTGCAACTTAATACTGGAGGGGGTTCGGATGATAACCTGAAGGTGGATTATTAGTCATAGATGCAGTTGGATGGTGGTCTATGTATAATGTTGTAATGGCCAATTGAATCTCAAAGGAGTCAAGATGATTAGTATATGCATGTATTGCTTTCTCGATGTTTGTCAATTGCCCTGCTGTAATTTGTTCACCCAGCATGTTATCTATCTTAAGGAGAGACACCTTTAGTGAACTATGGATCCCGGTCCTTTTCTTTACATACAATCTACAATCTTTTACTGCTTTGTGTTTACTTGTGATTATGCCCCTTCCAAGCATCCGCAAATACAAGAAAGTAATTAAGATAGAAACCTAACCACAACTTTAAACTCTAAGACCCTGACGTCCCTTGTGCAATGGTTTCCTAACGGGGGTTCATTATTCTGTCACTCCCGCAACCCCTACGATTAGTAGCCAAATACACAATGCATTCCCCTAGGCCCATATAGGTGAAGTGTCATGTAGTCGACGTTCACATGACACCACTATAAGAAGTACACCACAACTTAAATAACAATCTATTGAATCTTTCTCAACACAACTCCACTACTAACAACATGACTTCTCCCATGTCCTCAAGAACAAAACGGACTACTCGCAAGGCATCATATGGATCATGATCAGATATGTAATAATGATGTATAACAATCTGAACATAAGCAATAATTCAATGGTTCACTCAATAGCATCAACTACAAAGAGTAATCAACACCAGGAAAGTTTCCCCTATGAACTATGCAAGATTCAACCCAATTGTTACAGCAATATGGAGATGGTGATGAGGGTGCTGATGGTGATGATGGTGGTGATGATGATGATGATGATGATGATGGTGGTGATGATGATGATGATGATCCCGATGAAGTCCAGCTTGATGGTGGTGTTGATGGCGACGATCTCCCCTCTCCGGGAAGGAATTCCCCCGGCAGAAATCTTTCTGCCGGAGAGATCTTTCTCTCTCGGTATTTTCCGCCCCGCAGAGGTGGCGGAATCTTTTTGTGGTCGCTCCCCGAGTATTAGGGTTTCGGGAGGATGATATACACCAGACGGGAGTGCCTAGAGTGGGCCAAGGCGGCCACACCACCTGTTGGCGCGGCCTAGGGCTGCCCGCGCCAGGGGGTGGTGTGGCCCCCCTGTGGCCCATCTCCAGCCCCCCTTCTGGCTTCCTTCGTCTTCTGGAAAAATAGGATTTTCCGTATATTGTCCTGGATTTTCTGGTCTTCGCGAATTTTGCCTCAAAATAGCACCTTTTCCATCAGAATCCTGACTGCAGCAGTCCATGCTCCAAAAGTCATCAACCATCCAAAAACAGATGAAATAACATAAGTATCACCTCTCAATACGAAATATATCAATGAATAACAGTGAATTATGACATAGAATAGTGATGCAAAATGGACGTATCAACTCCCCCCAAGCTTAGACTTCGCTTGTCCCCAAGCCAAACTGAGCTCAATAAACATGGCCTCAGGTTTATGGAGTAAAGAGTCGATAAAAGAATACGGACAAGAAGCATCACATTCATCAATACATAGATCATAATAGAAGACAACTCACTATTATATAACTCAACTTGCAATAAGTAAAGGAAACACAATAAAGATACATAAAGTGAATCATAATTGGTAATGGCAAACTTAGCTCTTAGTCGAAGAATAGTTGATAATTTGCTGGAGTTCACAAATAACTGGTTTTCAATGATAGCTTTCAAAGTAGTAAACATCAAGATAAGAGCAATGTGCAAAACAAGGAACATAAGAAACATGATTGAATAAATCATCATATGAATGAATGAAACACAACAACTCAAAATACTTGCTGAGATAGAAGGGAGTAGGTTTACTGACTCAACTACAAAGTAAAAGAAAGGCCATTTGCAGAGGGAAGCAGAGATTGCAAGTCTCAAAAAGAGCTCCCAAAAATTATGATACTTACTAGCTTTCAGCTCTCATTGCCCCTATCATAGGCATCTTTTGGTGATTAAGGTTAAAGTGACACAACTAAGAGGATATGCTTGACAAGTTATAAATTGAAGTCCCATGCCCCTTACTTATGAGTACCGATCCTCATGCTACTCAACTTCAGTCATGAGCAAGCTCTTGTCATTGTAAATACATGCGTATCATTGAGAACCGCCAACGGGGTACCCCTTGCACATGACACAGGAGCTATCCCATAATCAAAATGACAAGGCAAGCAGACAGTGAGCATCTCAGCGATCTTTTTATTTTCTATTTGCATAGGTTTTTATTGAGGATTCTTCATAGAATGCTCACTATAGTTATGCTGCAAGTTTCCACCATGATTAGGCATGGCTTAGGCTAGCGGCCCATGCGTTTCTCTAACACACATATAAACTCCATGATATTACAAGTTCACCTTTTATTTCACACCGCCGGGATCCATAAGCAAAAGAACATGATATCAACTAGGTACAAAGTACCAAATGAAGTGTTGAAAGCGGTCCCCATGATACATGGTTCTGCTAACTTCAACTCATAAAGCGCAAGCATATACGCAACAAAGAAGGACCCAATGGTTCAAGTTTATTAAATGCAAGAAAATAAAGTGTGCCATCAAGTCCGTGAGAGCTTTAATCACTACTTTTCACATAACAAGTTTAATTTGGGAGGTAGATAAAACAAGAATTTACTTGGAATAGCAATAATGCTAATAGGTAGGTATGGTGGACACAAATGGCAAAGGTTTTGGTTTAAAGCAGGTGGATGCACGAGAAGAATTCCCTCTCAGTATAGGTTTTTGGCTAGAAAGGCTGTGTAGCAAGTATAAGAGTTGAAGGAAACAAACAAACATACAAGCGATAAAGACAAACATGCAATCTTCCTTGGAAGCACAAAAGATCTTAACTAGAGAATACTAGACTTATGAGCAAATCAAGAAAGAAAGATGATGAAATTAATTTTCTTTAAAGGTACTTTTATCTTTTGTTTCAACTCTAAAAAATAGTGTTGCTACTGACCGAGCCAGGTTTGCCAAAACCAACTAAATTAACTCAATGATCCCAAAGTGATACCAATACTAACAACAAGATCAATCATATAACCATGAATTGAAAACTAAGATAAGCTATGCAAAAGAGTAAATGATAGAACTTCTCATTAATAATCCATAACGGCAACTCACACCAAGGGATACATATCTAACGAGAGAGGGGACACTTCCATAATGCAAACCATACTACATAATAACTCCTCTATTCATGATATGACTCTACTAATAAGGCAAAAAGATAGAAGATGGTGATATGATATCGTGGCACTCCCCCAAGCTTGGAACAAACCAAGGGGATGCCCAACCTGATGACGAATTACTCCTTTGGTGGTGGTGGTATCCTCTCGATGAGCTTCTTGACCAATTTCCCCAAGTCCTCAATCTCGAAGGTGAGAGTACGGATCAACTCCGAGTTGTGCTCAATACGGCTCATGTCATTTCAGTTTGTGGATCCCAGCTCTTGTGATTCTTTTTCCGTTCTTCCCTCTTGGAGTTTTCTTTTCCTGCATGGTTATGGATAAAGGTATGGAAGGGATTCTTGGTGTGTGGAGGAAGTGACCGTGGATCTGAACGGTAATGGGGAGGCTTCCCTCCAATAGTCCTGGCGGGGTTTGCCACCACTCCAATCCTCGCAATGGTAGTGTCGGTGTTCTTTGCCTCCTCTTCACCTTCACTCTTGATCCCCTTCTTCTTCCCGGGGTCTTGGAGGTCTTCCTCCATAGGCTCCTTCCCTTTATCCTTGGCAGACACCATTGTGCTTCTAAGCTTTCAAAGAGTATGTCCTGGCAGAAACAGATCGAAACAAAAACACGACGAAAACATGATATATGAACCTCGAGGGATCCGGGGGTTATATATTACAAAGTTTCATATCAAAAGGAAGGTACTGGGAGAAAACGAGTCGGAGGCGGAGTCCGGGGTGGACTCACCACCTGGTGGCGCGGCCAGGGGTGGGCCCACGCCATAGGGTGGTGTGAGCCACCTGGCTCCGTTTCCATCCCTTTCGCTTTGTAGCTTTCCTTATTTACTAAAAACTGCAAAAATATAGTTGGATAGTATTTTCGCGGAATTTTTCTTAACAGAACTGTTACCTATTTGAAAACGGACTCTGCATGTCTCATTAGCAACACCATTATCTCCACTAACCTGGAAATTTCTTTCACACAAAACTTCACACAATTCTCATTAGCAACATTAATATAAGTGAAGTGATAAAACCTTTTGAGTTCAACTTCAATTGAAAACCAACAAAACGTAAGCTACTGTAGCAACTCCTTCCGAAAACCCAAAAAGAATTCAAAAATGAAATCGAATAAAGAAGCAAATGCAAGAGTGGCTAAATCTATCAAAACAGACCAGCAGGTAAAGATCAATTTTTTCGAAAATCTTATGTTGCTCAAATCAAAAAGTGCAAAACTAACTAAAGTTAAATAACAACCTCGGGCAGAAGCACAAAAAATTACAGCTCAATCTGACGTACAGAGATCTCTCATGAATTTTTACGGTGAAGCACCAAAATCTGTTTCGGGACAACAACTTCCCCAAATCTTACTTCTCTCTCATTAGAGGTTGATCTTGACACAAAAACCAAACAAAACGGATAAGGAGCGGTTATTACCAAAGTAATAACTTCCAAGACTCAAAGAAACAAAAACAAACTGAAAGCAAAAATAAATTGGGTTGTCTCCCAAAAAGCTCTTTCTTTATAGCCATTAAGATGGGCATGATAATTTTGAAGACGCTCTCATAGGAATATGGATTGAAGTGAAAGAGAGCATTAAGAAGCAGAAATACACACACACATTTAAGTCTAACCCACTTCCTATGCAAGGGAATTTTGTAAACAAACGAGTTGTTGAAACCAGAGGCTACTTGCATAAGAAGGCAAAGAAAGTGTAACATAAAAACTTTCAGCAAAAAACGAGGAAACTTGATATTATTGAGATACATACGAACATTTTTCCCTCTCTCATAGTAACTTTTAGTATCATGCATAAACTTAACAATATAACTATCACAAGGAACATCATAGCAATGATCGCTTATTCTAACAGAAAACACAGGAATACTAGCTCTCATAACACTACTTTGTGAAACAATATTAGAGGTATCCTTACAAGGGATAGTGTGTCCCTCTTCTTCATATTTAGTAACAAAGTCTTTCACATTTGCTATTATAGGTTCATCAACCTCTTGTTTATCAGGTTCAATAGCTTTATTTGTACTTTCATTAACCATACTACCTGTAGCTTATACCATTCCAGAGCTTGACCATTCTTTAGCAGCTTATACCAGTCCTCAGCTCTTCCTTTCAGCGATAATGAGAATAACTTCTTCTTAACTTGATCTGTAGTAATACCTGCACAATTGAACAACCCACATAACTCGTGTATAAAGAGTAAATGATCACCGGGATGGACGATTCCATCCCCAACATAGTAGTTATCCATAACACGATCAATAATTCTTGTAGGTATTTTGAAAACATCATTCTCAGCAGATGGTGGCTTATCTACTACCTTAGCAGTGGTAGTAGCATTACCAAATAAGAAACTCAGCGAATTATCCATAACGAAAATAAAGCAACTAACAGAAGTAAACAATACTCATAGTAGAAGTTTCCTTTACCATTTCCACTCTCCAATAGCGCTTCACTCCCTGGCAACGGCGCCAGAAAATAGTCTTGATGCCCCACAAGTATAGGGGGTGTATCGCAGTATTTTCGATAAGTAAGAGTGTCGAACCCAACGAGGAGCAGAAGGTGTTGGCTAGTGGTACAGATCAAGAATTCTATGCAAATACTTAGCAAACAGATTTTTAGGGGTTTTTGATATAGCAAGTAAACAAAGTACGAGTAAATAAAAGACAGTAGGAATAAATGCAGCAAGTGGCCCAATCCTTTATGCAGCAAAAGACAAGCCGGTTGTATTACTTAAGATGACCAAACGTTCTCGAGGACACATGGGAAGACAGTCAAGTGCTTTCGCTTCATATAGTTGATTAATCTTCTTTAGATTGCTAAGTGTTGTGTGGGTGAACCTGTGCTAATGTACCGACCTTCCTAGGACTAATACATACTTGTGATTATACCCCTTGCAAACATCCGTAAGTACAAGAAAGTAATTAAGGTACAAACCTAACTATAACTTTAAACTCTAAGACCCTTACGTCCCTTGTGCAATGGTTTCCTAACGGGGGTTCATGTTTCTGTCACTCCGGCAACCCCTACGATTAGTAGCCAAATACACAATGCATTCCCCTAGGCCCATATAGGTGAAGTGTCATATAGTCGACGTTCACATGACACCACTAGAAGAAGTACACCATAACTTAAATAACAATCTATTGAATCTTTCTCAACACAACTCCACTACTAACAACATGACTTCTCCCATGTCCTCAAGAACAAAACGAACTACTCACAAGACATAATATGGATCATGATCAGAGATGGAATAATGATGTATAACAATCTGAACATAAAAAATAATTCAATGGTTCACTCAATAGCATCAACTACAAAGAGTAATCAACACCGGGAAAGTTTCCCCTATGAACTATGCAAGATTCAACCCAATTGTTACAGCAATATGGAGATGATGATGAGGGTGCTGATGGTGATGATGGTGGTGATGCTGATGATGATGATCCCAATGAAGTCCAGCTTGATGGTGGTGTTGATGGCGATGATCTCCCCTCTCCGGGAAGGAATTCCCACGGCAGAAATCTGTCTGCCGGAGAGATATTTCTCTCTCGGTGTTTTCCGCCCCGTAGAGGCGGCGAAATCTTTCTGTGGTCGCTCCTAGAGTCTTAGGGTTTAGGGAGGATGATATACGCCAGAGGGGAGTGCCTGGAGTGGGCCAGGGCAGCCACACCACCTGCTGGCGCGGCCTAGGGCTGCCTGTGCCAGGGGGTGGTGTGGGCCCCCTGTGGCCCATCTCCAGCCCTCCTTCTGGCTTCATTCGTCTTCTAGAAAAATAGGATTTTCTGTATATTTTGCCGGATTTTCTGATCTTCGCGAATTTTGCCTCCAAACAACACCTTTTCCATCAAAATCCTGACTGCAATAGTCCATGCTCCAAAAGTCATCAACCATGCAAAAACAGATGAAATAACATAAGTATCACCTCCCAATACGAAATATATCAATGAATAATAGTGAATTATGACATAGAATAGTGATGCAAAATAGACGTATCAACAACCTCATCGCAAGTTGGGGACAAAGTTCTATGGTTGTGTTGTGCAGGTCTCCACATTGCTACTAGCACCGGTAGTGCGCCCTGCCAGCTTAGCAAGCAACACCTTTGGGGTGTTTCCTTGCTCCTACTGGTTCGATTAAACCTTGGTTTCATAACTGAGGGAAACTTGCTGCTATGCTCATCATACCTTCCTCTTGGGGTTCCCAACGAGCTCTACATCAACACCGCACCAGCACTTTTCTGGCGCCGTGCATTGGGCCATCAGTCATGCACCATGTCATCCCAAATGCCACCAAATTGGGGGCATAGGGTGAGGGTTGCCACCATCAGGTGGAAGAGGATCCTCATCACCACCAAGTCCACCAATCACTTCATCCTGAAGGATGTAATTGACCACTGTCTAGGAATGACCATGTACCTCATCACTAGTATTATCCCCTAAAATCAGGCTAACAGGAATTTCCAACAGGTCTGGTACTCTGATCTTAACCAAGATTCTAGCTCTATTAGAATAGTCTCTATTCCAAACGAAGAATTTTCCAAACTCACTGACAGATTCTCTAACTTTGTCAACTAGCCATGCATCTTGGGGATAGTTAACCATCATCAGCCAAACATCATGTGTAAAGGTCATATGCTTATGATTCAGCCCTTTGTTATGGGGGATAACTCTAAGAACACTATCACCAACAAAGAAAGGATTGCGTTCAATAGAAGTTTCCCTGGCACAAGTGTTAGAAAACTGTACCAGTGCAGCGCCCATGGCAGACCTGGAGTAGTTGCGAATGTGTAGTCCATGATCATTAAAGAAGGCTCTGATCAGATGGGCATCAGCAGTAAACTGTTCGGGATCAGAAGGAGGCTCGAGGACGACAATGGCCATGTCATAGCACCGAAGCAGAGCATAACCACTAAAAATGTGGAACCCACAGCGGCATATGGATGCAGGGCTGAATGACTTCGGCGCTAGAAGGGAGGTGGGGGTTTGGGTCACATGGATAGTTTGCCATTGCAGAAGCAGGGAGGAGATTGTTGCAGGTGTGAGATGGGAAAGGCATAGATGGCGATGGATGAACAGGGTTCAACGGGTAGGCGGAGGGGTCAAGGTTCTTGGTATCAGGAATCGTACGACATACCCTTTTTCTGAGGAGGCGATATGCTCAGGTCGTTTTTGTTTAATGCGATAAGTAAAAGATTTGCATTTGAGGATAAAACAAGATTTCTTAATATGACCATATCCGTAACAGCCTCTGCAGCGAATTTGAGATGTGTAGTCTCGTGTTATGTGGCCCATCGCTAAGCATCTAGAGCAAGTCACTTGGGCCGGTGGGTGTAGGGGGGTTGGGCTGGAATTAGAAGCAGGTCGATGCACATCAAACTTTGAATGAAAATCCAAGCGGGAGTCAGGCGCTTGATTCGAGGAAGTTGGATCTTGCAAGGGCGAGGCCGGAGCAAACTGTGCCACGTAGACCAGGTTCCAGCGAGTAGCCAACGACGAGGTATTGGCACCGGTGAGGGGACATCTCTAGCGAGAAACAAATGTCCAATCTGTCTCTTACTCAAGATACCAATCATTTGATTCCTTGATCCAGTTTGGGCCACCAAATCCCCAAATAAAGAAATAGCATTTAAAAGCCTGACATTCAAAAACTCTGAGTTTATATATCATGAATCCCACTACTTTGGAGAAGACCTCAAACTTGAAGGTGCGGTCTCTAATCAGAGAGACATCAAAACTAAGCTTACTACCTCCAATGCAAGATTGAAGGGCGGTACACACATTGTTCACGTCGAGACGAAAATTGGCCTGACCAAATGATACCACTAGGGCAAAACCAGATTCTGAAGATAGGCATTGCACAGGGGTGGAGAAGGAAGATCGAACCTTGAGTTCAAAACCCATGCCATGGGAGAAATTCAGGGTATCTCCAAGGGCATGAGGATCCATTGATCAGGATGATTAGAGAGAATCGCCATGGATCACCGAGGGAGTCGCCAGGGGGGTGTTGGGGATGGGAGTCGCCATCAGTTTACTATCAAATGTAGCTCGGTTTTGTGCTTGTAGATGACATTAAAGCTGAGATACCAGGCTTTGGGAGGAAGTCGTCGTTGGGGAACTCATCGTCCGGCGGTCGTGGAAGCCAGTAGTCATGTTGAGCGCTACCTAAAAACCTGACCGCGCCTCACCTATACAGGTTCTTGAGAGGCGGGGTTTCAGAGGCCTACTATCCCGATCTATGATGCACGCCGCAGGCCAGGATGGAGAAGAAGGCAGTTGTGCAAGGAACTGAAACTAGAAGTGTGTATGTGCTCCAAGAAGCTTCATGGAGACAAGGTCTGAGGAAACCTAGATGCACAACGACAAGGGAGATCTAAAAAAATCCGGCCACAAGTGACAGGGAAGGGCCGAGGAAATCCATACAGAAACGACGAGGGAAAATATCTCTGGAGAGATATCTTCTAGAGTGTTCCCGAATAGATTCTCAAACAGCAAAACCAACACAGGAGCTCGGCTCGGCTCATTCCCGCAACCAACAACGCACGCGCATCGTGACGAGGTGAGGCGTGGCGAGGTGGGCAGCGTCGGAGGAGGAGTGCACGCGAGCTGTTCCATTTTGTCACACTTTAGTGAGTGGTTGAACAACCTAGTATATAAGGTGGTGCAACACACCTTCCACTAGCAATGAGATTGTTAGGAGTTTCTTAGTTTCCTAACAGATTTCAATCTCCTTTTCACGTGCCTTGATGACTTCATATTATCCTTAGAACTGTTTACTTTGACAATCATAGTTTGATTATCAAAATTCATTAGGATGGCGGGTATTGGTTTTTCAACCATAGGCAAGTCTATCAAAAGCTCATGAAGCCACTCTGCTTCAACAATAGTTGTTTGTAATGCAGTGAGTTCTGCTTCTATTGTTGACCTTGTTAAGATGGTCCACTTGCAAAACTTCCAGGAAACAGTGCCGCCACCAAGTGTAAACAAACAACCACTTGTGGCCTTAATCTCATCAGCATCAGATATCCAATTAGAATCACTATAACCCTCAAGTACCCAAGGATACCTAGTATAGTGAATTCCATAGCTCGTAGTGCCTTTTTAATAGCGCAAAACTCTCTTAAGAGCAAGCCAATGATCATCTGCTGGATTTAACACAAATCGACTAAGTTTGCTTAGAGCAAATGAGATGTCAGGCCTCGTGGCGCTGGCTAAATACATAAGCGAGCCACTGATTTGAGAATATCTCAATTAATCTCTAGCAGTAGCTCGATTCTTTTGAATCAGCACACTTGGATCATAAAGTATTGGATAAGATTTGCAGATGCACATAGTGGTTTCCAAAGCAACTCAAAATACGGAGCCAAAAAATGAGTTCAAGGGGGCGAGGCATGTGTGTGATCTCAATGTGTGTGATCTCCCTGCACATAGTGGGATTGTACTAATGTAATCCCACCATTGTCATCCTTCAATAGCTTGATGTTAAACATTACATCAGCTAATCCCTAGTCATTCATCTCAAAGCAACGATTCAGGAATCCTTTGACCTCCTCGATAACAGCAAGGTTGGTCCCAAAGATCAGTATGTCATCAACATATAGACATGGGATAACTCCCTCGCCCCCACCATGGCAATAATATACACACTTATCGGCTTCATTTACAATGAAACCTTCAGTGGTTAAAGTTGTTTCAAACTTCTGGTGCCACTTCTTAGGTGCTTGCTTAAGACCATATAAAGACTTCAGTAACTTACACACCTTTCCTTCCTGACCATTTACTACAAACCCATTAGGCTGCTCCATATAAATTTTCTCATCTAGCTTTCCATTTAGGAAAGCAGTCTTAACGTCCATTTGATAAAGGAGAAGACCATGATAAGTATCCAAGGAAAGTAATACTTAAATAGTGGTTAATCTAGTTATAGCTAAGTATGTGTAAAAAAAGTCTTCGCCTTCTTTCTGGGTATAAACCTTACAATGAGGTTGTCAATCTCACCGGTTTTGCTGAAAACAAAGGATTAAACGTATTGTGTGGAAGAAAGTAATAGCTTGCAGAAAGTAAACAGAAAGCAGTAAACAGTTGTAGATTGATGGTAAAATAAAGGACCGGGGTCCATAGTTCACTAGTGGTGGCTCTCCTTAAGATAGATAACATGTTGGGTGAACAAATTATAGCGGAGCAATTGACAAACATCGAGAAAGCAATCATGCATATACTAATCATCTTGAGTCCTATGAGATTTGATTGGGCATTACAACATTATACATAGACCGTAATCCAACTTCATCTATGACTAATAATCCACCTTCAGGTTATCATCCGAACCCCCTCCAATATTAAGTTGCAAGCAAGAGATAATTGCATTACACATTGCATGTAAAGTAAACAATACAATTGTTCTATGAACAAAGGATTGCTGTTTTCTCCCTAGTAGCAATAGCACATCTAGTACCTTAGAGATTTATGTCACTTCCTTAGATTACTAGAGGCATGAACCCACTATCGAGCATAAATACTCCCTCTTGGAGTTTCTAGCATCTACTCGGCCAAGATATCTACTAACAACGGAGAGCATGCAAGATCACAAATAACAAAGACATGATAGAATCAATAATAAATCTGAAATATCATCTCAATATCCATCGGATCCCCACAAACACAACATGAAGGATTACAAATAGATGATCTTGATCATGAACGGAGCTCACAAGATCTAGACATGGTAGCACAAAGGAGGAGAACAAACCAACTAGCTACTACATGGACCCGTAGTCCAAGGATGAACTACTCATGCATCACACCGTAGGCTTGCATGGTGATGAAGAAGGCCTCTAGGGTGAATTCTCCCCTCCGACAGGGTGCCAGGAAGAGCTTCAGATCCCTCCCGATCTAGGGATGGAGATGACGGCGGCTACAGACTCTTTCATGGATTTTTGATCGAATACTTAGGGTTTCTATATCGGAGGCATCTTATAGGCAAAAGGGGTGGCCGAGGGGGTACCCTAGGCGGCCACACCACCCCCTGGCGCGGGCCAGGCCTGGCAGCGCGACCAGGTGGTGTGGTGGCCCTCTGGCCCCTATTTGTCTCGTATTCTGGCTCCGTGTCCCCCTCGGTGAAAAACTGACTTTGGCTTTTGTCCCGTCCAATTCCGAGAATATTCATTTTCTGACTTTCCTGGAACCAAAAACAGTAGAAAACAGGCAGCTGAAATTGTGGCATCTTGTTAATAGGTTAGTCCAAGAAAGTGTATAAAAAGTACTCCAAAGTGTGGATAAAACATAAGAAAGTAGATAAAAACCAAGCATGGAACATAAAAAGTTATAGATATGTTAGCAACGTATCAACATCCCCAAGCTTAACTCCTGCTCGTCCTCGAGTAGGTAAGTGATAAAAAGAAAGAATATTTTTTGAGGTGACATGCACCATCATAAACTTGATCAAAGTATTTGTAAAACATTGACAGCTGGGATCATAGTACTTCAACATAACATGAAAGATAAAGTTCTAACAATAAGACATAGCAACTAAAGTTCTAACAATAGAACAAACAAAAGATTCATGAATAACAATGCTTTGCAAGATGTTTGTTTGTTTCACATAAAGAAAATGTAGCATAGTGGCATTCAGCTTGTCCCTCATAGTGTAGCAAACATAAGTGCATAGGACACCTTCAAAGTTCACAAGAGTGACTAGATACAAATAGTTTAAGAACAAGCAATATCTAAGTTATGCATCAATCAACAACTCTTGGGACAATGCACATAGAACTAAGAATGGCCACTATGCTCTCAAAGTAGGTGCATAAAGATAGAAGGCGGAGACTCAACATAAAAGTAAAAGAAAGGACGTTCATAGAAGGAAGTAGGGATTCAAGTCTCATAAAGAGCTTCCGAAAATTATGGTACTTATTAGCTTTCAGCTCTCATTGCCCCTATCATAAGCATCTTTAGGTGATTAAGGTTAAAGTGACACAACTAAGAGGATATGCTTGACAAGTTATAAGTTGAAATCTCATGCCCCTTACTTACGAAGACCGAACCTCATGCTACTCAACTTTAGTCACAAGTAAGCTCTTGTCATTGTAAGTACATATGTATCATAGAGAACCACCAACGGGGTACCTGTAACACCCTCAAATCGGCCCTATGCAAGTTTTAGCCCTTTCTGCAAACCCACATAGAAACGATTCAAGGACGCCCACCAGGCACTTTCGTGCGGGTGGAAAACGAAGTAATAACATTACACAACAGTCCTCGATGGGACCCACAGAACAGATATATACAACAGCGACTCAGCGAGTCAAGAATACAGATATACAATACAAAGATTCAAATCACCTTGAAAACGATAGAGCGTCCGACTACGGACAAGATGCAAATGGGGCTAAGAGCCCTGAAGAATAACCAATGGCGTCCATAACCCTGCCCAGGCCAAGCCGGAAGGGTAACCCTGCTAACGACGTCGATCTCAAACCTGCTAAAACAAAAGGGGTGCCGACAAAGGGCAAAGGAAAAAGAGGAGCGTCAGTACTGAGGCCAGTACACGGCGAGGCTAGAATTCGGCGGCTCTCGCCTACATAGGTATGGTGGGCTAAAGCGGCAGCACAGCGGCACTAGACACCTATAAAGACTCGGAATCACTGGCGGCTATTAGAGAGGGGTAAGAAAGACCTATTCAGATCCAACCTGAAGCTAACAGCAAACAAACCCATCCTGGTATTTCCCCCTCGAGACCAAACGAGGAAGTCAGACCAAGGAACTCACACAGTTGGTAGTTTTATTCATTCCATTATAATTGAAGCACTTACTAGTCAGGTATAGATAGCGTGGGCCGTCCTGATAGCATAAGTAGTGGGCAGTTTTAATTAACATTCCGTTGTAGTTGGGACATTTACTAGTCAGATATAATTGTCCTGAGGAATCCCAAAACCCAGCAATAGTTGGCACTTTTATCACATTCCATTGGAGTTGCAATACTTACTAGACAGGTACAGCATATCACGAAACAACCCCGATCCACTAGTCGTTGGCATTTTTTTAAATATCCATTCCGTTATAGTTGCATCTGATTACTAGTCACATATTAAGTCAAATTTATAGCACTACTTTAGTTATGCTTGTCTATGATCGAGATACTGTGCTCCAAGTCGTCCATAACCGCGGACACGGCTTTCAGAAAGTTTTACCCTGCAGGGGTGCATAAATAGCAACACACACTCGATCAACCTCAGAAAAACCAACTCAAAACCCAACGAGGCATTCACGATAGAGCGATCACATGATTCATAAAATATTTCAGGGGGCCACCCCATTAAGCTACCCGCAACGAAGTTGGCCGGCTCCGAGATGGACCCAAGGTTTGCGTCAATGGCTGTAAACGACTAGGAACCCGAAAGTGTGACTGGTCTTGTCGATACCGCGAAAACACTCCGCATCCAAAACAGTATAGGTGCTCCACGCACAATCTTAAATAAAACAGTAAAGCATGGCATAAGTACAGGATAGTAACAAAGCCCCAAACTACTTTGTGGCCCCAAGAAATAAGAATGAATCAAGCTCTAGCTCAGGGGGGTCCATAAGGCCTCCCGGATGTGGATAGTGCGAAAAATCAAGGAACAGGTATCAAGTACTCGGGTCCTACGGGACACAAGTGAGCGTGGAAGAACCAAATAACATCTATTGCCCACCGATGCCTCTGCATTAGTTATATCTAGCATTTTAATAGTTGTAATTAAAGTCATGATCATATCCCCCATAAACATCTCCACCAATAAACATCTGCCAGCGTTCCAACAATTGTGGTACTTGACAACATGAGATCACACCTGAGCAAGCGACTACGACTCACAAGGCCAGCTATCTACCAAACACAGGTAATAGGAGGTGTCCAAGGCAATATAGAGGTTGCACGGGATATAACTAGGGTGCGGAAACTAAAGCATCGCGACACGGATAGCAATAGATCAACAGAAGGAGATAAAGACTATAAATGCAAAATAGGTAGAAGGGGAAGAGATGCTCGCCTGGGAAAACACTGCCGAAGGATCATAACCGGAGAACTTGTCGATACTCGGCTCCACTCATTGGCCTAATCCACGAAGAAGCAAACACTAGAAGAAACACCGGATGCAATATTTAATACTATGGCAGAAGAGCCGGCATGACTATGATATGCATGCGAGATGATCAATTTAATATGCAACAGTCGATAATGTCATATTATAAAATAATGGAGGTCTCGGATAGGGAATCACATTTAGGGTTCGGCGAACTCGGGCTATGAGGGGTTCGGGGTTCGACAGGTTCGACGGGAATGCTCTCGGTCAACGGAGTAGATCTTGGCGTTCCGAGACGAAGGACTTGGTTTGGCGTCGGGGCGCATCGGATTCGCCCTGGTCGGTGTCGATCTTTTCGTCACGAAGATCTTGTCGGGTCCGCGTACCGGGTAGGTCTTGTTGTCCCGGATGAAGAACTTGGCATCCTCGAGGAAGTACTTGGCGTATCCGTGTCGACGACCTTGGCGTCCGGGGGTTCGATGTTCGGATCCGTGTAGAAGGTCTTGGTGCTCCGAGATGAAGCGCTTGTCGTTCCGTGGTCTTCGGTTCGGGAAGGAGATGTTGGCGTTCTCGGGTCCAAGGAGAACTTGATTCGGCATCGGTGGACGAGGGTGAACCAAGTTCGGTTGTGGTGGACTTCGGGTGGCTTCTCGGGGTGCCCATCTCACTTGCAGTTTTCGATCGCCGAGAGGGTACTAGGTAGCATCACCATCGCGTAACAGCAGCAACATCACCTCTACAACACCCAACTCCAAAGCACTCCGGTAACAACAGGAAACAAACACCACAAAAGAGAAAAAAAAGAAACAGGCTCGAGCCCCTCATTCCTTGTTATAGTACTGCATGGCACGATGCGGCGGAACATGGCGTCTGGGCGAACACGCGGTACGGCGAGGTGGTCCGGGGGTCGGGGTCCGAGGACGCGCGGGAGGCCGACGAGGTTGGCGTCAGAGCCTGGACGCGGCGGCCGGGGCGACGCTGTGGTGGAGCGGCCAGGGCGCGGGCTCGGACGACCGGTTGCGGCGTTGACCGGAGGTGACGGGGACGACGACCTCGGGGGGAGTCTCGGAGGCGTCGGCCGGAGGGGTCCCTGGGCACGGGGAACGGCAGGCGCCGGCGGGGACTCTTTCTTTCAGCCTGACCCAATTTCCCAGAGTTAGTTTTTCCATTCAAGGGCGGAGGAGCGGCGACGCGCGGTCGGCGGTGAGCTTGGTGCAGGGCGGATCCGCGCAGGGCCGGGTCGAGCACGAGCGGGCAAAGCGGAGAGGCGGGGCCAGGCTCTAGGGAGGGCTCGGCGGCGAGCGGCACATATGGGAGGAGGGCACCGCGGTGGCAGAGTTCGCTGGCGGCGGGGACGACGGCGGTTCGCGCGAGGCACACGGCGGCAGCGAGGAGAGGGCGGCGGAGGTTGGGGAAGATAGGGGCGGGGTAGCAGATGGAGGAGGCCGCGGAGAGGAGGAGGTCGCCGTGGCGGGGCCGAGCGGATGGAAAAGAGGGCGGGGACGGGGCCCTTGGAGGCGGAGAGGAGGATGCAGGGTGACGGCCTGGCGGCGGCGCAGAGCTCGGGGGTTTGGCGTCGACGAGGGAGGCGGCGACGCGGATGGGAGCGGGTCGGAGAGGAAGAAGTGGGAGGGAGAAGGGGCGCGTCGGGGGGAGGGCCTGGGGGCGCACACTCCAGGGGGTGGGACGCGGAGTGGTGGGCCAGGAGGCGGGGTGGAGCACGAGGCGGTCGGGGGAGGTTGGGTCGGGAGCGGTCCAGGTGGGGCCCGGCTAGCGGCTCAGGTGGCATGCTGGGCGGGAAAATTGGCGGCGGGGTGCCACACGTGGGGGTGCGATGGGTGGCTGGGGAGGCTAAGGTGGCGGGCTAGGATTGGATGGGGGAAGGGAGTGGTGAGGTGGCGGGTGGTGATTGGCCGGGGTGAGGTGGAGGGCTGGATAGGACTAGAGTGGGTAGAGTATTTGGTAGAAAAAGGGGGGTATTTTCTAGGTAGGTAGGATTTTTTTTTATCTGGAGGTGGCCGGCTGGCTTTCGGGCCTGGCTGGCTGCCTCCCAAAAATAATTTAAATATTTTATTTATTAAAAACGAGGCTTTTGCAAACCGTTGGTAGACAAAACAAAATAATCCGGAGGGCCGAGTTTTGTATTTGAATAAAGACGGGGCGTCTAGAAAACAAAACCAGACTTTTTGAAAATAGTTTTATGCAAACAAATGCAAGATGACATGACGATGCTAAAATGCAAGGTGGCATGATGACATGAGCATGCGGTTATGATGATGCAATGCACAAAAACAACACGATTTTCTAGTAGTGGTTTTTGCGGGATGCCACAGTACCCCTTGCACATGATACATGAGTTATCCCATAATCAAAATGACAAGGCAAGCAGACAATGAGCATCTCAATGATCTTTTTATTTCCTATTTGCATATTTTTTTATTGAGGATGCTTCATAGAGTGCTCAATATGGTTATGATGAAATTTTCCACCATGATTAGGCATGGCTTAGGCTAGCGGCCCAGGCATTTCTCTAACACAAATACAAACTCCATGATCTTACAAGTTCCCCTTTTATTTCGCACCGCCGGGATCCATAAGCAAAAGAACATGATATCAACTAGGTACAATGTATAAGTGCAATGTTGAAAGTGTTCCCCATGATACATGGTTCTGCTAACTTCAACTTATAAAGCGCAAGCATATACGCAACAAAGATGGACACAATGGTTCAAGTTTATTAAGTGCAAGAAAGTAAAGTGTGTCATCAAGTTCGTGAGTGCTTTAATCACTAATTTTTACATAACAAGTTTAATTCGGAAGGTAGATAAAAACATGAATATACTTGGAATAGCAAATGCTAATAGGTAGGTATGGTGGACTCTTTCGCACAACTTGGTTTTAAGAGTTCGATGCATGAGTGGAACTCATACTTGGTTGTGGAGGCTAGCAAAAGACTGGGAGCGACCAACTAAGAGAGAAATAATGGCCATAATCATGCAGAGCGACAAAACATCACTAATCAAAGCATAAAGTGATATTGCAAGTCGAAAACTAAAGGATCATAAAGGCTTATGGTGACTTGAGATAGTTCTAACATGGTGTGAGCATGCGCCAAGTCAACCCAAATAAAGCATCAAAGGAGAATACCACAATACTACACTTTAATATGCTAAAACAACGCATGATTCTTCAAAGGCACATTAAGCAATCTCAATTGTTTATAACCTGTCATGATACAGAAAAAATCACTAAGCATAAAGCCAAAACAATATCAAGCATGGCATGACAAAGCATAGGCCACAGTCAAAAACAAACTCCTTTTACCACTTAAGCATGAACTTTTCCTACTCTTTTCCAATCTAAACCAAACTATTTAAAAACTAATGTATGAAAGAGGGGGTCCAACCAATTTATCCAGAAAACTAAGAAAACCAAGCAAACGAAAACCAAAAAAACGAAGACGCTCCAAGAACATCACAATTGTGCATGAAACAATAAAAATGAAGTGTTTGGAAGAAACCTGAGATTTTTATTGATGAAGAAGGAAGGCATCCCCAAGCTTTGACACTTGTACTTCTTGGATATTTATTGGGGTGACATGGGGTGGCATCCCCAAGTTTGAGCTTTAGTCCATTCTTCATCTCATTACATCATTCTCTCCATACACCTGAATTTTTTTCCTTCATCCAAAACTTCACACAATCTTTATCAACAACATTAGTGCACTCAAGATAATAAGTCTTTGGGTTCAGTTTCAACACCAATAAAACTTCCATTGAAACACAAGCTACTGAAGCACTTCCCTTGAAAATCTCAATTCCCCAAAGAGAACCCAAAAAGGAACCAACAATAAGCAAATGCAAACAATGGCAGAAATCTGTCAAAACAGACCAGCAGGTAAAAACCAATTTTTTAGAAGACCTTCGCTTGCTCAAATGAAAAAGTGTTGAACTAACGCAAGTTAGATAACAACCTGGGGCAGAAGCACAAAAATTTACGCCTCAAAAAGACATACATAGATTTTACACGAATTTTTACGGGGAAGCACAAAAATCTGTTTCGCGATAGTAACTTTCCCAAGCATTACTTCTCTCTCATTAGAGGTTACTCTAGGCACACAAAGCAAATAAAAAGGATAAGGAGCGGTTATTACTGATCTCCGAATTAGAGGTTATTACTGAAGTAATAACTTCCAAGACTCATCTAAAACTTTTGGGTTATCTCCGAATAAGTACTTTTCTTTAATGCCTTTAAGTTAGGCATAAGAAACAAGAAAAAGGATCAAGTGTTCTCAAATGAAAAAGCATTAAAACCAAATTTCTTGCCCTTACCTCTCTTACTTTTATTCTTAATCTTGGGGAACATATGATTGTTTGGTGGAGAATCAAAGTGCATGGTGCCCTTTTCCACATCTATTATTTCTCCAAGGAGTTTCAATAGGGATCTTCCAAGTGTAATTTGTCCTTTTTCTACACATTCAATAACAAGATAATCAGTAGAAACCATTTTCCCTAGGATCTTTGTAAACACTCCTTCATCTATTCCAATGGGTGATATTGTGGCATTATTAGCAAGAAATATTTCTTCCCCTCCTTCAGAAAGTCCCCAAAGATTCAAAGATTCATAGATACCTTTAGGCATATGACAAAATTCAGACATGATATCACAGCGAGCATGAAAAGTTTCATTATTTATAACAACTTTTACTGTGGGAAGCCCTTTTGAGGGTTCAGAATTTATTGGAACATAGTCATGATGCTCTCTAAGTGCATTATAGCAATCTTTTAAACTATCAGTGCTGGTCTCAAGAGTATTCAATCTAGCAAATATGTTTATGAAGGAATCAGATTTGCTAGGCAAGTTGTAAGTAAAGACCAACTTCTTTATGGCATTACAAGCATCATCCTCATTGCATTGGAGGAAATCTCCTCTCACTACAGCATCCAAAGCATATCTATAGCAAAGAGCAATTCCAAGGTAAAAACTGCTAAGGAACAAGCTTTGAGTCGTTTTAGGTTCAGTTTTTTCATGTAGATCAGAGATTCTAGACCAAGCTTCTTTGAAACTCTCTTCAATTCCTTATTTAAAAGTGAAAATCATTTCCTCAGGTGACATAGTGATTGGAGAAATGCTATACATAATGGCAACTTAAGATAGGAACTAATAATACTTTTTTGTGTTTTTAATAAAGAAAGCAAACTAGTAAAACTATTTTTTTTGTTTCTTTGATAAATAAACAAGCAAACAAAGAAAAAATAAACTAAGCAAAACAAAAACAACAAAGTAAAGAGATTGGTTATGAGGGACTCCCCTTGTGAAGATGTCCTTGACTCCCCGGCAACGGCACCAAAAAAATACTTGCTGACTCGTGGTTGATGTCAAGCTCGTTGGGGAACCCCAAGAGGAAGGTATGATGAGCACAACAGTAAGTTTCCCTCAATTATGAAACCAAGGTAATCGAACCAGTAGGAGCAAGGAAACACCTCCAAGGTGTTGTTGCCAACTTGGAATCCTGCACAACACAACCACAGAACTTTGCCCCCAACTTACAGTGAGGTTATCAATCTCACCGGTTTTGCTGAAAACAAAGGATTAAACGTATTGTGTGGAAGAAAGTAATAGCTTGCAGAAAGTAAACAGAAAGCAGTAAACAGTTGTAGATTGATGGTAAAAGAAAGGACCGGGGTCCATAGTTCACTAGTGGTGGCTCTCCTTAAGATAGATAACATGTTGGGTGAACAAATTATAGCGGGGCAATTGACAAACATCGAGAAAGCAATCATGCATATACTAATCATCTTGACTCCTATGAGATTTGATTGGGCATTACAACATTATACATAGACCGTAATCCAACTGCATCTATGACTAATAATCCACCTTCAGGTTATCATCCGAACCCTCTCCAGTATTAAGTTGCAAGCAAAAGATAATTGCATTACGTATTGCGTGTAAAGTAAACAATACGATTGTTCAATGAACAAAGGATTGTTGTTTTCTCCCTAGTAGCAACAGCACATCTAGTACCTTAGAGATTTCTATCACTTCCTCAGATTACTAGAGGCATGAACCCACTATCGAGCATAAATACTCCCTCTTGGAGTTGCTAGCATCTACTCGGCCAAGATATCTACTAACAACGGAGAGCATGCAAGATCATAAATAACAAAGACATGATAGAATCAATAATCAATCTGAAATAGCATCTCAATATCCATCGGATCCCTGCAAACACAACATGAAGGATTACAAATAGATGATCTTGATCATGAACGGAGCTCACAAGATCTAGACATGGTAGCACAAATGAGGAGAACCAACCATCTAGCTACTACATGGACCCGTAGTCAAAGGATGAACTACTCACGCATCACACCAGAGACTTGCATGGTGATGAAGAAGGCCTCCAGGGTGAATTCTCCCCTCTGGCAGGGTGCCGGGAAGAACTTCAGATCCCTCCCGATCTAGGGATGGAGATGACGGCGGCTACACTCTTTCATGGATTTTTGATCGGGTACTTAGGGTTTCTGTATCGGAGGCATCTTATAGGCAAAAGGGGAGGCCGAGGGGGTGCCCTAGGCGGCCACACCACCCCCTGGCACGGGCTAGGCCTAGCCGTGCAGCCAGGTGGTGTGGCGGCCCTTTGGCCCCTCTCCGTCTCGTATTCTGGCTCTGTGTCCCCCTCGGTGAAAAACTGACTTTGGCTTTTGTCCCATCCAATTCCGAGAATATTCATTTTCTAACATTCCTGGAACCAAAAACAGCAGAAAACAGGCAGCTGGCACCGTGGCATCTTGTTAATAGGTTAGTCCAAGAAAGTGTATAAAAAGTACTCCAAAGTGTGGACAAAACATAAGAAAGTAGATAAAAACCAAGCATGGAACATCAAAAATTGTAGATACGTTAGCAACATATCAGATCCCTAGAGTTTTGTGCGTTAGATAACAATACCAAGGACAATTTAATTGTGTGGTGAGTGTTGCAGCTTCTAGTTCTAAAAAGGGATTCATGTTCAAATAAAGCATTTCAAAGAATCTGGGAGCGGATTATCCGCCCCTGGCTAGGGCCGGATTATCTGCCCCTGGCAAATTTGACTAAGGACCATAGGCGCGTCACTTAGAGAGGGGGCGGAGTATTCCCTGGATAATCTGACCAGGTCCGGAGCTTTTGCCCTAGCTGGATAATCCACCCCTCCCAGGGGGCTAGATTATCTGCCCCTAGGGATTTTCACAAAGGACGTCTGGCGCATCGCTCAGATAGGGGGTGGACTTTGTCCCGGATATTCCGCGTTGAGACGTATGTTTCCCCCATCCCCTGCTTAGGCCGGATTATATGGCCCCAGTGGACTCCAATGGCTCCATCTCTGGGAGGGGATACAAATACCCCTCCCCATCTTTATGTTGGGGTTGCTGGATCTAACAAAAAAGTTCTGCTCTGCTGAAATCGATTTGCAACAAGATCTCCACTTTCATCCTTCTGAAGGCCTTGCCCTTTGGGAATAGAAGGAGGAGGCCTTGATCTACATCTTTAGTGAAGAGATCATCACTTCCTCTCCCATTCATTTGGTGGGGCTCTTGATCTAGAGTTTCATTCAAATTGCTGGATCTTCGTTTCATTACTTGATCACTTGTTTTATTGTGGTAGCTTGTTGTCATCACGGGTGCCTCCAATTAAGTTGTGCATGTGTGCCCCGATCCAGTTGTAAAGGCATTGGTTCCCCCTTGAAGGGTGCCACATAATGGGAAGGTGGATCGGGCCAGTTGTGTCGAGATCCATCGAAGAACAAGGTGAGGCCTATTGTGGCATGGTGGTATTAGTGCACCCACCCCTCCAACGCAGACGTACTTCCCCTAACAAGGAACGAACCGCGATAAAAAAAAATCCCGTGTCTCCATGTTCTCCACTATCAGTTACCTCGTTCCTCTTACTGCATTTACAGTTTAGTAGCTAGGTTGACATATAGGGAAACTCACCATAGTTGCATATCTAGATAATTTACCTTTTTGTCAAGCTTAAAATTTAAAACATATTAAAATTTGGAGTAGCACCTATTCACCTCCCCCTCTAGGTGCCCATATGATCCATCTTAATTAGTATCAGAGACTCGACTCTTTATTCGGGATTTACCGCCTAAGAGAGTATGGGTACTCGTGGAGATGGTAGTGATGATGTCGAGAAGCTCACCATGGATGATCTCAAGAGTTTGGAAACAAACTTGATTAAACCATGGAGACCCAATTGCCAGAAATGCGTGACATGACGATGCATCTCTTGCGACCCACAAACTCACCTTCCTCTCCCACTGAGGTCACAACTCCTCCTTCAAAGGACAAAGCTAAGGCTAACTCCAATGAAAAGGAGTTGGACGATGAAGATAAAAATAAGAGCTACTCTTCCAAAAAGGGAAGTGGTAAGGATGATTATAGTGAGGTCTCCCACCTATACTCACCTGATCCACCAATCCCCCACCCTCATATAAATAATGATCCACCCAAGTTTAGTGCATAGTCTTTTAATCAATGGTATTTTTGATGAAATCTCATGTGTCCAGTTCATCCATTGAGTTGTGGAAGATTATAGAGGTTGGTCTTCATGTTGCAGATCCAACCAATATGACTCGAAGAGAAGTTCTTGCCAGCCAACTCAATGTCACTGCCCTACACATGATACAACTAGGTGTGGGTCCCAAGGACATGGCACATATTGAACATCTCAGTACTGCTAAGGAAGCTTGGGATGTCCTCATCGAGTTGTTCATCAGAAATGAGAGCATGAGAAGAAATAGGTTTGATGCTCTAAGTAATCAAGCAAAATTCTTCTACATGATGGATGGTGAGGATCATGAAGATATGTATAGAAGACTCAAGTCCATTGCCATCACATTTAGAAACCATGGTGCCACACATATTGATGATGCTTGGATCAAAAGGAAATATATAAGTACTCTTATTCCATTTCAACCCACAGATTTGAAGAGCCTACAAGGAAGACACAACTACCACCACATGACTTCCAATGAAGTGATGCAAGAGATGGTTGCTTTCAAAGTTGCGGCGAAGAACACTGAAGATGCTCGTGCGCGAGCCCTTGGTATGAAAAATGTGTTAATCTTGCCTTGAAGGCCAACGTGGTTGAGCAAGAAGAAGATGAAAGGAACATTGACATAAATGTCGTGAGTTGTCCCGAGGAAGTCAAGCGTGCACATGGTGAGTACATGGCGTTCTATGCGAGAATTTTTTGGAAAGATCCTGCCAAGGCAAAATCTAAGCTTGAACGTAAAAACGGGTCAAGTGGAAGAAAGAAAAATGGTCCAAAGTTGAGATCTTGTTACTGTGGATACCGCTTTCATTTTGTTGTCGAGTGCCCCTATCAAATAAAGAAGACCATGTGGGTAGATTGGTTCTCAAGGATAAGTCAAAATCTCCACGCAAGAATCCATTCAACAAGAAGAATGTTCCTTACAAGAAGAAACCAACAACAGTGTTGGTAGCCCAAGAGGAGTACTCATCCGCAAGCGAAGACGAAGAAGATGATCAAATCCAAAGAGAAGTGGCATCCATATCCACCACTTCCACACCAACCGCTTCGCTCTTCGACTCGCCACATGAGAACCTGCCCAACAAGAATGTCAATTGCCTTATGGCAAGGGCTTCCGAGGTATCACATTCCACCACTTCCTTTCCTAAGACTACTATGAATGTTGATATGGACGAGCCTACTAGTCTAAAAAAGGAAGAAGTTATTGCTTTTGATCATTACATAACTAACTTGCAAGGTGAGAAAAATTAGGTATTTAGAGGCCCTCATGGGTCAACTCATTCACTCGGAAGAACTCCTTGAGGAGAAGGGTAGAATTGAAAGAGAATCTGCAATTGGGATAGCATATATGAAAAATGCTCTAGAGGAACAGGAAGAGATTCGAAATTCTCTTGAGGATAGGCTTGAGTCCATCGAGGAGTCACATGACGACATTGTGGATAAATTAATAAAGGAACATGATCATGCTATTGCTAAAACAAGAAAACTTAAAAACAAAAAGGTTGAATTTGGGGCTGCTCGTGCTAGATGAACTTGACATCGCCCACAAGGCTTTTTGGAGAGTGAACACTCAATTCTCAATGAGTCTCATGATCAGCTCCAAAATCGACTAGCTAAATATGATGTTCCTAGAACCTCTACCTTTTTGTGTGATCATAAAGAAATTCTTGAGGAAAACACTAGATTGAAGAATGAGCTTGCAAGTCATATCTTCCCAAAGGTAAGGATGTGTTTGATGACCTATTGAGTAAGAAAAGGTAAAAAATGGGAAGGAGGGACTTAGCCTATGTCCCAAAGACAAACAAGAAGAAGAACAAGAAGAAGGCTAAGTAAACTCAAGCTAAGACAAGCACCACTACAGTAAATGATACCATGAAAAAAAAACTCCTCGTGATGGTTTTGCAGGAATCACTAACCCCAATTATGAGTTGTTTTGTGACTATTATGGTGATGTTTATGCTAGATATGTTGATCCCTTTGATGGTTATATTGACCCGTCTATTTAGGTTCGAAAGACCCTTGTTACTAACATGAGAGGACCCATTGAAACATGGGTACCTCAAACCAAGAATTGATTTTCTTGTAAGGCTATGCTTCCGGAGCTTTTTCCCTGGCCCGATAATCCGCCCCTCCCAGGGGGACGGATTATCCGCCCCTAGGGATTTTCACAAATGATGTGTGGCGCGTCGCTCGGATGGGGGGCCGGAATTTTGTCCCGGATATTCCGCTCTGGGCCGGATGTTCTCCCCTGACCAGATTATTTGGCCCCTGCTTAGGCCAGATTATCTGGCCCTAGTGGACTCCAATGGCTCCATCTCTGGGAGGGGAAACAAATACCCCTCCCCATCTTCATTTTGGGGTTGTTGGATCTGACAAAAAGCTTTGCTCTATGAAAATCGATTTGCAACAAGATCTCCACTTTCATCCGTCTGAAGGACTTGTCCTTTGGAGAATCAAAGGAGGGGGTCTTTATCTACATCTTCACTGAAGAGATCATCACTTCCTCTCCCATTCATTTGGGGGACTCTTTATCTAGAGTTTCATTCGAATTTTTAGATCTAGGTTTCATTACTTGATCACTTGTTTTATTGTGGCAGCTTGTTGTTATCACGGGAGCCTCCACTTAAGTTGTGGATGTGTGTTCTGATCCAGTTTTAAAGGCACCGGTTCCCATCTCGAAGGGTACCACATAGTAGAAAGGTGTATCAGGCCAGTTGTGGCGAGATCCATCGGAGAACAGGGTGAGCCTATTGTGGCGTGGTGGTCTTAGTACCGTCCACCTCTCCAACACAGACGTACTTCCCCTAACAAGGAAGGAATTGCGGTAAAACAAATCATGTGTCTCTGCGTGTTCCACTATCAGTTACCTCGTTCCTCTCACTGTATTTACCTTTTAGTAGCTAGGTTGACATATAGGAAAATTTACTGTAGTTGCGTATCTAGATAATTTATCTTTGTGTCAAGCCTAAAATTAAAAAAAGTATTAAAATTTGGAGTAGCACCTATTCACCCCCTAGGTTCCCATACGATCCATTTCAGATCTTTCCCCAAGTAAACTTCAGATTTACCGTACCAACACCATGAACAGAAGCACGTGAGCCGTTTCCCATCATTACATGTCCAGTCCATGTGACCTGATAAGAAGAAAACATAGAAATATCAGAACATATATGTGTATTGGCGCTGGTGTCTAGAAATATAAGAAGCACAAACTGAAAGGATAGACGGAACAATACTGTACCTAGCATCCATCATCTCAGCATCAGTGCCAATAAAAACATTTGTGGTCTTGCCGATGTTCCCATGTTGACGCTTATCAAAACTTCTAGGCCAGCTAGGAGCCCAATGATCAGGGTCACCAAAAAACATGGCAAGCCCCTTTCTTCTTATCAATTTTCTTTTTAAAGTTGGTTGAGTGAGAGGCTTTGTTCTTTCCATCAAACTTCCCTTTGTTTTCAGATTTGCTCTTATTCTTGAACTTGTGGGATTAGAAGTTCTTTTTATGTACCAAATTGGCACTAGAATCTCCCTCAAATCCTCGAGGACGTGTGTCTTTTGTTCTCGCCTTTTCTTCCACATGAAGAGACCCGACGAGATCCGTAACAAAAAACTGTTGTCTCTTATGTGTCAGAGAAGTAGCAAATTTTCCCCATGTAGGAAGAAGCTTGGCAATGATGCCTCCGACAAAAAAATGGTCCAGTAACACACACTTGAACTGCTCAAGTTATTTGGCAAGTGATTGTATCTCATGATCTTGCTCAATAATGGAGCCCTCACCAGTCATCTTGTAGTCATATAATTGCTTCATGACATACAATTCAGTGCCAGCATCCGAGACCCCAAACTTGACCTCGAGTGCATCTCACACATCCTTGCCATTATCAAATGACATATACGGGTCAACAATGTTGTCCCCAAAAACACTGAAAAGAGTCGACATAAACATGGAATCAGATATCTTAAATGCCTCCTCCTGGGAAGCGGAAAGCTCTACCTCAGGTTTGCCAAGAGTGGCCCTATAGTAGTTCAGGTTTTGAAACCTAAAATATCTCTTGCGACATCTCTTATAATGCGAACCATCGAACGGAGGTGGCCGGGTAGCCGCAGCTATGCTAGTTGAATTCAGTTGCCTATAATCAGATTTTTGGATTGTTGAATATATTAGCAACAATTCATATGATTTAACCCAAATAAACTAGTAAAAAATAATAGTAATTAAACTAATCATGCAAACTAGCAGAGTAGATAAACCGATTGCATTTATGCAAGATAAACTGACTAGATCTACTCCAAACGCTAGAACAAGATATCCTAACAGAAACTAAAAGAGGAAGTTTAGAGACACGTACGGTGTAGCCTGAGAAGCAGCAACGGTCGTGTTGTCGGGTAGAACAAGTCATTGAGGTCCGGGAATAAGTCATCGCCCGGGAACTCGTCGTCGGACAAATATCCTGGAAGTCAGTAGCCGCGCTGAGTGCTCCTCGAAAATCTGATCGCCCCTCACCCGTACAAGTTCTCGAGAGGCAGATTTTCGGAAGCCTATTATCCCGATCTACGGTGCATGCCACAGGCCGGGATAGAGAAGACGAATGCGGCTGCGCAAGGAACTGAAACTGGAAGTGTGTATGTGATCATGTGTCTCTTTGTGCCTCCGTCCTCTGCTTATAAAGGATAAGATGATAAGATCCTCCACTTTCCAGGAAGTTTCTTGGGGACAAGGTCCGAGCAAACTCGGCCGCAAGCGACAAGGAAGGGCCGAGAAAATTCAGACGGAAAATGACAAGAGCAAATATATCTTCTGGAGTGTTCCTGAACAACAAAACCAACACAGGTGCTCGGCTCGGTTCATTCACGCAATCGCAACCGCGACTATGTCGTGGCGTGGCGTGGCGAGCCGAGCCGAGGCGAGGCGAGCATCGGAGGAGGAGTGCGCGAGAGCTACTCTATTTTCTCATATTTTAGCGAGTGGTTGAATAGGCTAGTATATAAGGTGCTGCAACACACCTTCCACTAGCAATGTGGGACTAACTTTAACACCGCTAATACAACCATGAGCTGTCTCAACTAATGGTCAAAAAGAATTTTAGAATTTATATTAGTTATGAGTCAAAGACCAAATGCCGAATAACCATATCGATAGTGCGGGAACCTCATATCGTTCTTCCATTTTTTCTGTTACAGTTTTTTCGGTGAATCCAGGTAGAGATGGAGCTTTGGAACCTACCTCTAGTTAGCCTAGTTCAAATAAATAAGCTAAACCTAGTTTGATTTTTTGTACTAAGTAGGATAAAGGGTACCCTAATGGGTATTCACTGCCATCTTTAAATCCAGATACTTACCTAGACAAATCTGTGATAAATAAATCTAGGTAGAGAATATTTTAAATGTGAGGTAAAGAGACGTGACAGTTACGTTGCTCGTGCACATGCTAAATGCTGGAGGCAAAAGCAAAACATGTCTTGTGATATAGTGCAATTTAATATACTACCTCGGTCTATGTTAACAGAGCAGGCGAGTGCGTCCCGAGTCAAGCGGTGACCTTGGCCGTGACCACACCGTCCAGGGTCGATGCACCCATCCAGCATCTGCCTTTTGATCTCAGCTCATGGACGTCTTGACCGATACTGTGGCATTTTATGGTTGGAATTGTGCAGCTGCCTATCATTTCCCGTGCTTGTAAAGTTGCATACTACATTTTTTTGGAAGATCAGTTGTACAATGATACATGCTCTTCCTACTATCTTAAATTGTGTTTTCATGACAAAACCAAAAATAGCATTCCCAACGGTAGAGAAGCTTTCTTCTGTAATGAACGGTGGAGAAGTTGAAATGCACTTCTGAAGAAACGGAGTTAGAGCATCCCTAGCAGATGCAGCATAATAAGCTAAAACCAAAAAACTCCGGCCGTTTAGTTTTGTTTTTTGTGTGTACCGAACATATACTGAAAAACCGTCTCGCCTGGGCTTATCTAGGCCGCCCGATATTGGCTCGCAGTATCGCTGTATACCGGGGTCGGAGGGGATATTCAAGTCCAATTCACGAGCCCTCCGCCGCAATCTCTCGCCTCTACCATACCACCATAAAACCTCCGACGAGCAATCCATGATTGACGGGCGCATGACAGGAAGGGGGTGTTTTTCTGGGGTGACCGGAGGCCGCGAGGGAAGCTCCAGCGTGTCCACAAAGCGGATGCAGGGAACTCGAGTGTGGCGGTGGCCGGCGGCTGCGGAAGCGGGGAGCACTGGTGCTCCGTCCATGCTCGAAACCGCGGCCCTCTCCCGGGGCGGCGGAGTAGCGGCGGGGAGGGGGGGTCACAGGTGGAACATTCTTGCGAAATCCTCCCCTCGACGGTCCTGGAGGAGCGTGCCGCCAAGGAACGCCTCATGGAGCGGCGTGAGGAGGTGACGGGGTGCCCCGTCGATGCTTCCATGCGTCGCATGGTCGACCTCCTCAAGGCGATCTGCCTCTCCCTGGCTGAGGCGGACGGCTTCCACTTCAAGAAGGAGGAGGACAACACCGCGCCTCCGAGCAAGAAGCATCGGTGAGCGCCGTTGCCAGCCTCGGGTATGGTTGGGTTTATGCTATGGTTAGATCTAGCTAAGTATCTAGATCATTTTAAATGAATGATTAACTTGCGGCGACGAATCAAGAACTTGTTTTGTTGGGTTTTTTCAGCGCCAACTTGTTATTCGAATTTATGGTTTGATTTTCTAGCATCTCTTTTACGGATTCGTTTTCCCATACTTCCTGCTTCCGCCATCCGGCTTTTCGGGTTCAGATTATGTCGCACCTGTTAGAGATGTGAGTCCTTTTAATTAGGATTGGAGGGAGTACACAAATGTGAGTCAGCTAATTCCGGACGGAGGGGTATTAAGCATGACTGATTATGTTATACCATGAACGCTAATGGTTAAGCAGTTACAAGGGGTAAACCAACAATTTTCAAGAAATAGGCAATTCATGCCACAACGGGTTAGGATCAGGCCTAGGTATTTAGCGTCGGTCTTTTTCTAGCCTCGCTTGAGTAGTTGCAAGTAAGATAAATGGGTAATTTTGGAGAGAAAATAAAACTGTTCATCTTTTATATAGAAGTGATTTTCAAGTAGGATTTTTGCAGTTACAAGTCAGTTGTAGTTGAGATATATAACATCAAATTGGTATATTATGAAACTAATATTTCAAAACGAAACTAGTATTACAAATTTAATATCATAAATATAGCTACCTTTTCCTATACAGTTAGTCAAATTATTTTATTAAGTTTGATTTGAGAGAAAGAGTAAAAGTACACTTGTTATTTGTAGACGGAGGACCCACTCGTTGCCTCATAAGCGTCACGTGTGGTATCGTGTCTGCAGCAGCTTCTTCCGCTCATTCGGTAGCACGAGTACATCAGAACCGCTGCCGCCGCCGCCGTTGACCCGTCAAGCGCCTCACCTCTGTCCCACAAAGAGCACCAGATCCCAACTTGGCCATCAAGGCAGACAGATCGAGCGCGCGCGCGCCTTCCAGCTTCGTTCTCCCCTGCTTCATCCATGTCAACGTCACTGCCTTCCTCATTCGAGCACCTCCCACTTAATAATGGATATATATAGGCGGCTCTGTCGTCCAAATCGAACTCATCTCGAGCCACCACACTCACCCAGTACCACACAGAACTAACGACCAACTCCACGCGACAGCATGGCACAACACATCTACGCTGCCACCGCCATGGACTCGTCGTCGGTCTGGGCGACCGCGCCGCCGGTTTCCGCGTCCGCCGCGCCGACCATGACGCTCGCCACCATACTCACCATGTCGTCCATCTTCCTGATGTTCATAATCTTCGCCCTCGTCCTCATCTTCCTACAATACTACTACAACGCCGGCGCCCGCACGGGGCCGAGCGGCGGCGGCGGCGGCGTGGCGGCATCCGCGGGCCGCAGGGACAAAGGCGTCGACCCTGAGATTCTGCGGTCGCTGCCGGTCACGGTGTACCGCGCGGCGGCGCCGGAGGGCTCCGCAGCGGGGGACGTCGGGGTGGTCGAGTGCGCGGTGTGCCTGTCGGAGCTCGAGGACGGGGAGGAGGCGAGGTTCTTGCCCCGGTGTGACCACGGGTTCCACGCCGAGTGCGTCGACATGTGGCTGGCGTCGCACTCCACCTGCCCGCTCTGCCGGATCACCGTCGCCAAGCCCGACGCGCCGCTAACGGCGTCGACGGTAGGTCTTCCGCCCGTACCCCCGGAGCGGGCGAACTACGCCGCGGACCTGCCGGCGAGTGTGCTGCTCGGGGTTTCAGACCAGGCCACGCTGGCCGTCAGAGGCCGCCCGAGACCCCCCGCCCTGGCCACGGCGCCGGTGCTGGTGATCGAGATTCCGGAGCCGGCGACACCGCGCGACGCGGCCAAGACGCCGGGCTCGGCGAGGCTGAGGTCGCTCAAGAGGCTGTGGAGCTTCGGGAGGCAAGGGCCGTCGGGGTCGACTCCGTCCTGTTCTTGGGGCACCGGCAGGGGAACAGCAGACACTGAGCGGGCCTGCGCAACCCCGAGAGCTCCGGTGTAGTGTGGAGCTTGAGTTGAGCTTGAGACGTGCGGCCGGCCCGTAGATCAACTCCGGTTCCTAACCTCTTGTACATAACACACATGCAAGCTGGTATGGGACATGGTCACATAGACGTTACTACTTTTGTAAAGGTTAGGGATAATATATGATGTTCTTTGATGGCTGATCAATGAAACAGCAATGAGGAGTAAAGGGCTTTGTTCTGATTTTTCGAATTTTCACCCTGAGGGGGAGAGGTTCCCCACCTGAATTAGGGATTGTTCGGTTAGCTGAGATTTGAAGTGGATTGGAAGGGATTAAGGTGGATTAAATCCCGTACAAGTCACAATCCACCCAAATCCACTCCAATACTCTCCAATCCTCTTGTTGTGGGAATGAACCGAACAAAGCCTTCTTATAGGGGCAGAGCCCAAATGATGATTACAGCAGAGTAACAGAGAGGAGGAAGCAGAGGGTTTTACACGTCAGAACCAGAAAGAGTGAGCCAGGCATCGACCGCGCAAGGAAGTTCAGTGGGGAATCGGCCTCGCCAGAGGGTAGCATCATCGCGGCATAGCTTCAAGCCGTGCGGAACGGAAGTAAATCTTATACGACCCGGGTCGTATGCTCCCTGTGGCTGGACCAACTTCACCCATGGACACCTGGAAATACGAATCTCAAAGCAATCTCTAGCTTATCCTATTCCACTCTACGAACTCTAGTTGTGTCTTCTTCGTCTCCCACGGTCCCCAATTCAACAAACTTTGATTCAGGAATTACAAAGCACTCCGACGACGTTGATCCTTTGCTCGCCGGTGAAGAATACGATTCCCTCGACGAACCGCTCCGACGGCAGCGCGCATGTTCCAAGTGCGCCTTGCCCACCGGCAGCGGTCATGAGCTCAGATCCGAACCTAGAACTTGCACAAACAAGAGAGCTCAACTCCGACGATGAGATCCCGCGCGGAATCCGGCGCCCTCCGTCTTGCACAGGCGTTCCGAGGAGTCCTCCACCACTTGAGAGTAGCCCGACGCCCCAACATCACCGATCCGCCATTGCTGCTTCCATTCCTTTGGCACCTTCTCACTTGTCCGGCCTTCGACAGCCGCAACGTCCGAAGTTCAGGAATCAATGGGAAAGAGATAAGAAGACTCGTTGGTTTGAGATTCGTTGATCGACGTGTCGCTCATAGATGCTGGTCGTATAAGGAAGCTGTACGACCAGGGTCGTATAAGATTTCCTTCATGCGGAACACCATCCCGTTCCGCTGTTTCCATATCTGCCAGCTGGCGATCACTGCCGAGGGAGATAGAGCCGAGGACGGCTCGAAGGGGCTTGTGACACTTGTGAGGGTGCTAAATCCTCCAGAGCACGACCATAAATCAGTAAATTTCTTCTTCTAAAAAATAAATAAACAGGGGCATAAGTTCTATAGCACCAAGACAGGAATAAAATATTCAGTAGTAGCACACAAGGTAGTCTAAAAACAGTCATGTTTTTTACCATTAGTTGTACATAGTTCGGGAAACTTCATTCATAATACCTCAAACCAACAATAGAATACCTCTAGTTGTGGTACCATATACACCAGATATTCAAGGGAAATCCTTTTTCTTTTCAAAACAACAATGATATATCAACAAATTCAATATTCCAGGCATCTCTTGCTAAATCGCCTAACACATAATCCACCATTGGCCCCATACATTCTAACTGTTTTGTAATTCATAATAGCCTATAAACAGAGCGTCACAAAAGAAAAATCCTAGCAATTTTATTTAGCGAAAAATCGCCAATAGACAGTTCAGTACAACACTTGCTAACCATAGCACCAAGTCAACATGAACTTGTCTCAATTAACACATCAACAGTTCTGCTCCTCTTCTCTGCAGTATAAAGGTGGCCTGGCTCTAAAGATAATCTAACTCACCTTCTGATCAGTTTCCCCGAGCTTCCGCTATTCTTGACGAGCATACCATTGCTACGTAGATACAGCTCATGCAACCACATTGGAGCATACATATGCCATGCTTTTGCTGCTCCTCTTCATAAGTTCCAGCTTGGCATTGACCTCAGGCCAGTCATCCCCTTGTGGGTTGTGTGGAAGAGCAGGAGCAGCACAGTCTTGAACAGGGTGCACATGAACACTCGCCAAGTTGCTCAGTCTGTGGCCTCGCATGCCACCATTTTCTGGCTAACCGCTTTCTGAGCACCACCAATCACGTCCAGGTCTATTCCTGGTGCTGCAAGTTGTCGTTGCTCATTCAAAAAAATTGCATTATGCCATCATGATGTTCATAGAAGAGTACTATGGAAGCTTGAACATATTAGCATTAGAACTATGATGCTTCTCGTCAGACTCATCATTTCAAACAATGGGATCAAGAAAAAAAAGTCGGAACAAGATCAAGATAATAATCCAGTTTAACCTCAATTGTAGCATGAATACCTGTATGTATCATTTCACATGCCAACCTTCATTGTTTTGAGTTGTTTTACTCATCTATGTGGATTTCAGAGCCTTACATGAATGCCTTAACACTAATATACTAACTCCGTCCCAAGGCTTAAGGCATATAATTTTTTGAAGAAGTCAAACTATGTAAAGTTTGACCAAGTTTTTAGAAAAAATTATTAATATTTATAATATAAAATATATACCGTTGTATCATGAAACATATTTTCACGTGGTATCTATATAATATCATAGTTATTGATAGTTTTTTCAAAAAGTTTGGTCAAACTTTTCATAGCTTGACTATTGAAAAAAATTATATTCCTTAAGCATTGGGACGGAGGGAGTAAGAAACAAGAAGTGTGCAATAAACTGAACCTATTGTAAGTAGGTTGAAAACGGTAAGGAAACTTTCCGTCCGTTTCCGAAGAAAAAGAAAATGGAGAGCTAAAAAGAAACGAAAACGACATTTTGCGGAAAAGAAACGGAAACGAAATATTCTAAACGGGAATGGAAAAGGAAATGGTCAAATCCCTGGTAATACCCGGGACAGAGTGATGCCCTGGTCAAATCCCTGATCCATCCTCTCTAGAGACCGAGAGACGCGACTTCAATGTCGACATGTCGTGCTCCCGGGATCAAGAGAGGCGACGGCCAAAACACACCGCATTTTCCCCCTGTGTTCCATGTCGACGCACTGGCCACGCTCGCTGAAGAAGTGCTAGACCAAGTCCCGCACGCTTCTCCGCTGAGCGTAGATTCTAGCATCGCATTCGTTTAGGGCGACGAGGAGCGATCCTTTGGGTTACGACGGCGACCGGTGGCGCAGCAGCCAGGGGCGCTCTCGTTCATTCTGCGCCTCTCGGCGTGTCCATCCGCAAGCTCCTCCGTTGGGAGGGCGCGCTTAGCAGCACGTGCTCGCGAGCCTCGGAGGGAGAGGTGATGACACGACGGCATAAGGTGAGTTTTTCAATCCCCATTTCGTGCAGAGAAGGTTGCCTTTGAAATTGGGGGATTTTGCTAGGGTTAGAATTCAGCAAAACACATGAGATTTTTATTTTACTTGTCACAGCATACTCCCCTCTTTCAAAAAACTAAAAACATGACTAACAGCCGATCAAATTAATTAAACGAAACAACAATTGCCTCATTAAAAATCAATTGGTTAACTAACTTGATCGATTACCATCAACAGTACATGTTTTAGGCTAACCCGAGGCTTTAAAATATTAACTTGATTGCCTAAAAATTGATCCATAAAACATAACCGAGATCAACATATTACAGTAGGGTTCTAGAGCTACGGAAAATCAATATGGAGTACGGGTTCCGTTGGTGGACTTTTTGAATATTTTCAAAAATTATCAAATATCTTCGAAAAAATATCTTCGGTGTTCGCCTAGGCCGAGCGGCCGTGGCGGCAGAGTTGTGGCATCCTCATCCCGCAGGGACAAGGGCGTTGACCCTGAGCTCCCGCGGTCGCTCCCTCCATTCGTTGCCTTGCTTTGTACTTCCGGCGACCCTTCGCCGAACCTCCACGCTTTGACGCTACAGTCTGCGTGTACAGCCAGGCCAGGGAGCCGGGGATCTGCATGTGCTATTCATCTTCGGCGGCTGCGGCCGTCTCTTCCTCCAGCAACAGGGCGAACAACTCCTCCTCGTCGGAGTCCATGGCCAAATCGGCAATACGCCGAACACTTCCCAGGCGAGGTGGGTGGGAGTTCGGAACAAAGCCGAGTTGTGGTGAAGGCTGGAGAAGGCGAAACAAGGCCTATGCCGAGGGGAAAGGATGCGACGGTGACGGCAGAGAACCTTTCTATAGGCATGGATTTGGCTAGGCAGGGCTTCGTCGAGGACAACATAGCAACGAGGGTGCAGCTGGAAGAAAGCTCTATGCCGCGGGAGAGCCGAATCGTGGTGGGAAATGGTTTGTGTCACCGACAGAGTTGGCCCACCGTTTTTTCAATTCATCCCGCGTTCTCAGGCGCTCCAGGTTCGGCCTGGGAACTCCGGATGTAAAATGTGCCGAATCCAGCAAAAACTGGGCGCTTAGGAACGTGACTGGGCGATTTTTTGCCGTCCGGATGCAAAAAAGTCCGGAAACACCCTCTTGAGAATGCTAGTGGAGATGCTCTCGAGGATGACTCGAAGGGGCCTGTGACGTGTGGGGATGCTAATCCTCCAAAACACGACCCATATGAAATCAGCAAATTGCTTCTCGGAAAAGTTCTAGCACCAAGACAGAGATACATACACCTAATAACTGAACAGGATAAATATTCAGTAGTAACACAAGCTAGTCTACAAACAGTCAGGCTTTTTACCACCAGCTGTATTAGGGAAACTTCATTCATAATACCTCAAACCAACAATAGAATACCTCTACTTGTGGTACCATATGCACCCAAATATTCAAGGAAAATCTTTTTGCATTTCAAAACAAACATACAGTAAAAATTCAATATTCCAAGAGAAATTTCGTGTAGCCTGACAGACATCTCTTGATAAATCGCCTAACACAGAATCCACCATTGCCCTTGTACATTCTATTTCTAATACATAGCGTCACAAAAAAGATCCTAGCAATTTTATTTAGCGAAAAAATGCCAATAGACAGTTCAGTACATCACTTGCTAACCATAGCACCAAGTCAGCAAGAACTTGTCACAATTAACACATCATAAGTTCTGCTCCTCTTCTCTGAAGCATAAAGGCTCTGAAGACGATCTAACTCACTTCTGATCAGTTTCCCCTAACTCCCACTATTCTTGAAGTGCGTACCGTTGTAAGCAGAAAGCAGGGTCCAGGTGGAAGGTTTTGGTGCAAACGCTAACCTTGCTGCAATTCAGTTAGGCAATGTCAACGTGATTCTCATCCAATGCACATTCAGGTTAAGGTGCAGAACCTAAATAAGAAAGTGAAAGTTCAACTCTTACTCTTCTATATGTTGCTCCAATGAGCAACATATAGAAGAGTAAGAGTTGAACTTTCATCGTATGCCTCTTGGAAACATATCGTAAGCCATAAATCTACTTAGCTTATTTGGATACAACACAAGCCATAACAAAACAAAAACAACTTGAAGGACCTGACAGTAAGTCTCGAGGATTGGATATAGTGATATAATAATACTCCAATATCATTTTACTTATTGCAAAGGGTGGAGTGGTTTCATATCATGAATACAAGTTTTCACCTTTAAAATACTCTGGGGTAATTATTTCAACTCGCCCTTAAAAGATGACATTGGCCAGAAACATCAGAATGCCTAAATAAGCAAGAACCAATATGTTTTGTATATCTAGCATGCAAGACTTAAGAATGTCAAAATTCAGGTGAAGAAGTACTCGATCATGCATTTCTGGATCATGTTCAGTTTGCTCAAGAAATTCTGGAGTAATGGCATGCTTCGTAACTAGACAGTGCTGCAAATGTTCAGATGCCAGCTATGTAAATGACTAAACTAGGAATTCTTAAATATATGTGAAAAATCAGTGTTCTAATGTACAAGTCAACGGATGAAACCTTTAGGCAAACAGATTATCATAGACTAGATACTGACCATTCCCATCAGATGATTCCCTTCCATTGCCTCCTTACCTGTTTCAAATGGGCAAAAACAAGGTTGTGAATATATTGAGAAAACACATCCTACCAATGTTTTAAAAAACAAACAAGCTAAGTAAGTTACATCTTGATGAAAATGGATGGATAATACGAGCCAGGTATGCAAGAAAATAAAGACCCATATGGGAATACACTTGTTGACAAACAGAATACAAAAGGCGATAGATACAAAGATCAAATTACTGCTGTTTTAGTTACACTGAAAGTCTACAGGTAGGATTTGGGAAAAATATCATGTTCTGGTATTTAGCCCTATGATTTTCAAGCAAGCTTTCACAGAAAGTATGCTAAACCTTCTGCACCTGCAATATACAGATAAACTTGCAACTATACACTGGAATACTCCAATAAATCTTTAAGTGCATAGCTGCAAATAAAATCTAAATTTGTGATAGTTGTTTGTACCATCAGCATGTAGCGAGGTTCAAATATGTTCAATGCCATTTTTTTGGCACGGTAATATGTTGTAGTCTGATAGTCTCCATAACAGAGAGAGGCATCAATTCAACGCCTGCATATGTTGTAGTCTCATGATCTGCTCTCCTCTCAGCATATTCTTAAGGGAAGTTTCTCTGGATTACGTTGCTCAACGTTACAATGAGGCATTAAACATAATTGACATTAGAGAAATTAAGACCAAACTGGATGCCTACAAGAAAATGATATTTTAATTCAAATGAATAAATCTAAGTTCGCAAAGACAAAATGTAGCTTCAGGTATTTGAAATAAAGTGTAGCTTCAGGTTATTTTGTCCAAGTTTCACTGTTGTGCTCCAACATCAATATATGAATACTATTATTTGTCACAATAATAAGATTTCCTAGTACCACTCCTTGTCACAATAATAAGAAGACAATTGCATTAACTTGCATTAGTGCAATAAAAGAAGTGCTGATCTAAAGAAGGAGGAGAAAGGAAATGGGCACTTTTTGTGTGTGTAAATTTGTTTTTTGACTGCTGCAATCTAAAGAAGCGCTGATCTGGACAGAGAATAAAGTATTAACAGTCCTCATCAGTAAATCAATGTAGAACAAAACTGATAAATATAGCAAATATAGCTGATCCAGACGCAAACGGATGGCTTATGACTGAACAACTGAAGCATGAAGCATTTAAAAGTTGTCGCTTAATGCACCAGACACAACTCTCCAGGGTACAGGTACTGAAACATGTCCTTACGAAGTTACGAGGCTATTTCTATAGCAAAACTGAGAGCTCCACCTCGCAATGGCGCATCAATTCTTAGCTAGAGCCGCATAAGCAAACCGATTAACCAACCAGAACTACAGAACAGAGGATAAAGGGATTCCGGTGCTCACGATGTGATCAAGGTGGGCATGGGTGATGAAGAGGTCCTGGCGCACGGCGGAGAGCGGGCCGCAGCCGATGTTGAAGGCGACGTAGGATGGCACCATGATGCTGGTCTCGTGCCCACCCACCGAGATCCCCTCGACGCCGTACCCCTCCGCCTCCACGCCCTTGCGCTGCACCTGGGCGCAAGTAATTCAAGACCGTGAATGCATGATAATTCAAGACTAAAGAACCACCACTTAAAAATTGCATTGATGTTCTTGTAAGATTTCTAATACTTATCAAAGATTATTGCCATTCTTGATCGATCAACCGTATGGATATTATCAAAGCAATCAGAACAATGATGACAGACCATTTTCATAATTGTTCCTGAACCAAAAGACAATACATTTTCAGCTAAATTGTTCCTGTGATTTAAGCTAGCGTAGCATGTTAATGTGCTAGCAGCAATGTAGTCAACTGCACAATTAATTGGATTTGAATCACGACCAACAAAATCATAAGGATGTTTTTTATCGGTACAAAAGAACTGAAACTATTATTATTATGTTGTTTCCCCAAATCATCAGTCAGAACATTTGATAATTAACTTACCCAATTGTTTACCACTACTAAGACACCGGTCTGACAGTTATTTCCCCCCTGTTGGTCATGCCCAAGTTTAATTAAGAAATTTAATTAAGAAAGAAGAGGGAGAGAGCTCAGATCCTAGAACAGGGATCTGACAACCATACGCCAATATGTGTTAACAAATAGGACTAATAACTCAATTAGCACTTAACTATAGTAGTAGATATGGTTTTAAAGGCGTCCAGGCACCCCTCCTCAACTTTGAAAAAATGCCCGCTTTAGGCGCCTAGGCGTCCAAAGCGCCCGCCTAGGCGTCAGATCACCAATAGATCGCCTTAAGTCGCCTTAACGCCTTAAAAACCATGGTAGTAGAGGCTGCAAACTTGCAGTTCAGCGGTCAAACAACACACTCGTGGTGGCCATTTTCTCCTGTGAGAGCTCACAAACCAACTCGTGTTGCAGAGCAGAACTATATAACCACTGAACTATAGCAGTAGAGGCTGAAGTAAGAGAGAGGGAGGGAGGGAAGGAGGGAGGGAGGGAGATCACCTTGTCCTTGTTGCAGATGACGAAGGCGAAGGAAGGGGCGCTGATGAGCCTGTACCACTCGGACATTCAGCCTGCCAAAGGTTTTGCTCACAATCGTAAAACTCATGTTTCTCTGGATGAATTTCAGCAATACACATCTTGAGTGTAATTAAATGATCCCCATTGCAATTTCGGTTGTACACAGTTATTAGAATTAAAATGTTCATAGCAGCAATTCATGTAGCATCAGGCACAAACAAACAATTTAATGCAGACGTAATGCTCTCCATGCGTTCAAGACAAGCATTAAATGATAAAGTGCAACAAAACACCACACTGAATAAAACAGGTCAAATCAAACAATGTCTGTGACTTTGGACGAGCATCATCAACCTACAGCTACCGTTGGCTCTTATAGAGTTAACCAATAAGAATACAAACAACTCAGTCTGCATAACACTTATATTTATACAACATGCTGCTCCAGCGTAAATTAGAATGATCTTACAGGGTATACCCAGGAGAGAAAACACACACAAAAAGAAAAGAAAATGCGAAGAGCTGAGGGCTGGTCATGTTAGTAGGAAAACAAACAAATATAATATGAAACGGGAGACATCGCTAATAGCCATCACCCAGAAAGGGCACATCTCGCTATTAGCACTGATAACAAGGAGCACACTAACTCAAACTATATAAACAAACATTAGAGTAGTGACTTGTCAGTATTTCTTGCAAAAGAATAATAAATGAGACACGGGAAACTGATGATGCACTTGCACCAACTAACAGCAAATCCAATCTTCAAGGAGATCCAAGCTAACCTCGTGACACTCAAATTATGGACACCGATATGAAGTTCAAAATTTTAAGCTTGTAGGTTTTCCAGGAGATAATCATCTAATGCATGGTGCATGAGACTATACTATAACTTGGCAGATAGTGGCGTGCAGTCTTGCATGCAGAACACCCCTTGTCAGCACATACAAGTTAAGAAGCATAGATCTGGACACTTGGAGGAATCGTGCTTGCACATCGGTTCAGATGACAACTATTGTTCAGGATGATTACTCACACAATTGGTATGCTTCTTGAAATTTGGGGCTTTGTGTAAAACCAAAATTAGCGCTCCTATATGATAGGTGATACAAATCGACAAATAGTGCTGAGATTAAAGAGCTATACTCATCATAAACTAAGTACTGAAATTATATCTATCGCTCCATCACATAAAGCTTATCCAGGCACGTGGCATACAAACTTACAAAATCTCTGTAGCTATGGAATCGAACTAAAACCAACTGAAACCATTATGAAAATCCCCACAAATACGCCTATATACCAAAACCGCTCCAAAACATGAACATGCAAAAACAGAAATGTGTGTTGGGCACAGGAGTATCACCTAACCATGACGCGGGTGCAGCTTGGACAAGACCCAAGGCCATCTTCTGCAATTCACTCACAAAAAACACACCCATCAGCCAAATAAAATGTATTCTCATGCAAATCGTGAAAGTATTAATGCAGGCTGTGGCCGATGTCGAAGGCGACACTGAGGGATGGCACCGTGATGCAGGTCTCGTGCCCACCCACCGAGATTCCCTCGACGCCGTACCCCTCCGCCTCCACGCCCTTGTGCTGCACCTGGGTGCAAGTAATTCAAGACCGTGAATGCATGATGATTTTTTCTAACTGGATGGTGCAGATGACATTAAACACCACCTCTTATTTTAGCATATCATATAAGCAAATTGGTCATGTGAGGGTGAAAGGTTCCTTGACCAAAAAATTGGCAAGCCAATTCTTGCCAACTTTGGTAGGGCTAGTTTGGGTATTAAACTCTATTTAAAAAACTTCCGTTATCCCATTAACCAATCTAGTATATCAGATAAGAGGCAAGGTACCCATGCATAAATGGGACTTTCCCTATCTGCTCCATTAAATATTGTACCAGACTACCATTAATTGACAATTGAACATTCTTCACTCTGAATCTAAAGAAACACCACTTAAAAAAAGTACATTGATGTTCTTGTAAGATTTCTATCAAAGATTATTGGCATTCTTGATCGATCAACCGTATGGATATTATCAAAGCAATCAGAACAACGATGATACCTGCGTGCTTCCCCCAAACACGTGTGTTCCTCAAATATCAAATAATTCTTTTGTGCCTATGTGGCACCCTGTTGGATGCAGCCGTTTGTGCAAAATCGATCATACTGAAAGTAGACACTCCAAGCAAAATAACATGAATTAATGAACCAAAAGACCAAATGATCTAGGAATCAATAAAATCGGAGAAAAGGGGAGGCATGGACCTTGGGGATGGGGTTGCTGAACTCGTGGTGTAGACAAGGGGAGGCGGCGAGCTACTGGTAGGAGGGATTTCGCGGCGAGCTAGTACAGGCTGGCGGAGGCGAGGTCCCCGGCTGGTTGCCGATGCTGCTGGCGGTGGGGTCGTTGGCGAGCCTTGGTGCGGATTCAAGATGCCGCCGAGAGTGAGATACGGCGGCCAGGCGATGTGCATGCCGCGGCGGCGCGGATTCAGGAGCACAGGGCAAAGGAGAGGATAGCGGGAGGCTAGGGCAGTAGAAGAGGAGGCGCGGGGCGGTGCCGCGGGACGAAATGGTGCGAGGCCGCGGCGGACAACGGCAGCAGCGGGACGCCGTGGTGCCTGGGTCGCGGCGGCGACAGCGTGCGCGCAGAGGTCTCAAACGGGCCTAGATGGGCCTCAACCAATTTCCCCCGCTAAACTTTTTTAGGGCTGGTCGTGGTGCGGGACGCAAAATCTGCCCTGCCGCGTCCGCGGTCTTTCATTAGTCCCATACCGGAACATTAACAAAAATTTGACCAGTTTATTAAGTCGAATTGTATCAAACGTATCGCCAACCGCGGGGTTGCACGGCTGTCAAACTGTGTAAGATGCCAAAGTGCACAAGTAAAAGAGGCCATAGAGCCCAACCCGTGACCCAGCACTAACCTGTGCACACGAACGAAAAGAAGGCCTCCGAGCCCATCCATCCATGACCCAGCACCGATAAGTGCGCACGGAACAAAAAAAAATACAGTAAAAGATCCCCTATGGTTGGCATGTGCTAGACATTAGCACCTGTTTTTTTGTTTTAATTTTCTTTTTTGCCAAAATTTGCGGTACATTTTAAGGGTTTATGTACCGCACCTGAATATATTTCCCACACATCGTCTTCACTTTTTACCTAGATCATGATGGGGATTTGACAATATAATAGTAGGTATTTACATGCTTGGGATGAATTTATAATAAATATCATCGTTGATCTTAAAAGGTTTCAACATTATTCGATGCTTAAAATGATAATACAACATCGAAATAGTAGGTATTTACATGCTTGGGATGAATTTATAATAAATATCATCGTTGATCTTAAAAGGTTTCAACATTATTCGATGCTTAAAATGATAATACAACATCGAAACATATCAAATATTCTAAACAAAAGACTCTCGTTGGTACATTTTCATCCAGAGTAATAACATGTTGTCTAACCATTTCTAGATAATTCATTTCTGTATAAAGAACATTGCAGAATATAAAATAGAATCATGAAAAACATGCACTAAAGAATGTACAGAGAAAATAACAAAACGATGTAAAAACAAAAAAACTTCTGGTTAAACCGAAATTAGATAGTAGCCCATCCTCACTTTAAGCCCATCAGCGGAATGTCCACGAGGCTGCAACGACCTGAGTCGTCATCGATCAAACTCTCGGGATCTCTTCTACCCAAACCAAAGTGATGCCCCGGTCTGAGGCGTCTGAGGCGCCCAGGCCGAAATCCGGTGATTATTTGCGCCGGATTTAGGAAAATTTTGGTTCAGGGATGCGTGAAGTCCCAATCAGAAACACAAAGAAGATGCGGTGAATTAATTTAAAAACAGCAAAATTTGCACAAACACGGTGAGAACTAGACGAAATTTAACGGAATTTAGCGATACTTATATATATTCGGGGGAATTCGGCTTACCGAGGCCTATTTGGCCGAAATTTAACTAAAACATAAAAGATAGAAAATATAAACCGCCTAGTTCATGTCGAGGCGCTGGTAGAACTCCGTGTAGTCTCCATTGTCGCCACCGTAGTTTTCGCTCGGCGGCTCGTCCTTCACAGGGCCGCGGCTGCTACCCTGGTCGGCGTCGTCGATGCGCCGAGGTGCGCTTGGCCCGGTCTCATCCTCGTCGTTGTTGGTGTCATCAAGGATGACCACGTTGGCGCGCGAACTTGCGGCAGGCGGCGCACGGCCTCCTCCCGGCTGTACTCCGCCTTGGACCAGGTGAGAGCGTCGGCGAGCCGCATCGGCGGGATGTCGTTGAGCGATGCCTCCATCGCCATCCTCAAGACGTAGTCGTCCTGGTTGTCCTTCGGCGCACTCACTGGCCCAGGCTTCGGCCGGACCACGCTGAGGTGGCCGCGCGGCGGGAAGGGAGCGCAAGGCTCGTGGATGGTGATCTCGCGTGAGCGCGTGTGCGTCGACACCGACACAGACCTCGACGGCGATGAAGGCGGCTCACGCTTCACCGGGAGAAGGGCGACCTTGACGTCGGTGCTAAGCCAGAGGAGCGGGAGGCGGAGGCCGACGAAGAGAAGAACATGCCGGTCATCCTCCTCGGCAGCCAAGAACTACCACGGCGGCGGCAGAGTGAGGTCGGCGTCGCCATCGGGTACTCGACACGAGGGTAGTTGCCATCCTTGATGTGCTCGAGGACGGCGAGGAGCATGCACCCCGACACACCCCACCAAAGGCGTCGGCCTTGCGTGTTGTTCCTCGCCGGCACAGGTGGGGGTCCCACATACGACGCCAACTCGCGAGCGTGGCATTCGTCGAAGTGCTGGCGCCACCTCGCGTGGTTGTCGGGATGCCAGCGGGAGTCCTCCATGTCTTCGTCGAACATTCCAGCGAGGACAACTTGGATCTCGCCGGCCATCTAGACGTCGACGAGTGGAGGAGGGATTGGGACGCCTCCCGCGTTGAGCCTCCACGTCAGCGACACGCGAAAGTTCAGCGGAGCTAGGTAGTTGGCCTCGTAGAGGAGGCATCCCTCCCACTTGTTTAGCGAGCGCCGACCGAAGCTGTTCGTCGCCGCGCCGTCGCCTGTGAACCTATACGCCATTGCCGGAGAAGAAGATCTTTGGAGGAGGAGTGGAGTTCGCCGATGCAAGGAGGAATGTGGACGGCGAAGGGAAAATGATGGCTTTTTATAGCGGTGATGTGGGCAGGAAGGCACGGGAAGCCGGGGTTGAGGCGCGTGAAGTCGAGGCGGTGGCGTGCCGTAAATGCGCCGCGTGTCCAGCGATTGGACTCGACGGTCACTTGCTCGCGCAAAGGCTGCCGGCGACCGCCTTAACTCACGTGCGGGAGCAGAGGGGATGAGGAAGAAGACGACCTCTCGCCGATAGCTCGGGTCCACTTGGTAGGGCCAGTTTTTCGCGCGATTTTCGCTTCGAGCGACGTCCATAGCGCTGGGTTCAGCCTGTGTCCGCTGGATGGATTTTGGACCATATCCGGATAAAATTGAGGACTAGGAGCGTGGTTGGGACGATTTTCACCGTCCGGATGAAGAAAAAGTCTCTGATGCTTATCGGGGGCATGAGTGGAGATGTTCTGACCCTAAAATTCATTTTTCGTTCCTCTCGGATCCATCCTCTCCGGAGACCGAGAGAAGCGATTGCAACGACGACCCGTCGTGCTCCCACGACCAAGAGAGGTGACGGCCACGAACGCACCGCATTTTCCCCATGTGTTCCATGCTGACACAGTGGTACCAAATACACCCAAAGATTCAAGGGAAATCCTTTTTCTTTTCAAAACAATTAAAACATCAACAAATTCAATATTCCAAGGAAAAAATCGTGTAGCCGGCCAGACATCTCTTGCTAAATCGCCTGACACATAATTCACCATTGGCCCTATACATTCTAACTGTTGTAATTCATAATAGCCTATAAACAGAGCGTCACAAAAGAAAAATCCTAGCAATTTTATTTAGCGAAAAATCGGCAATAGACAGTTCAGTACAGCACTTGCTAACCATAGCACCGAGTCAGCAAGAACTTGCCTCAATTAACACATCACAGTTCTGCTCCTCTTCTCTGCAGCATAAAGGTGGCCTGGCTCTGAAGATGATCCAACTCACCTTCTAATCAGTTTCCCTTAGCTCCCGCTATTCTTGACGAGCATACCATTGCCACATTCTCCCTCCGTTTCAAAATTAAACTTACACACTAAAAATGTCTAGATACATTCGTTTCAGAAAAGCTAAAACATCAGTTATTATGGAACGGAGGGAGTAGATACCGCTCATGCAACCACACGGAAGCATACATATGCCATGCTTTTGCTGCTCCTCTTCATGAGTTCCCGCTTGGCAAGTTGGCACTGACAACAGGCTAGACCTCCTCTTGTGGGTTGTTTGGAAGGGCAGGAACCTCCTCTTGTGGGTGCACCTGAACTCTCGTCAAGTTGCGCCTCGCATGTCACCATTTTCTGGCTCACCGCTTCCTGAGCATCGCCAATCATGTCCAGGTATATTCCTGGTGCTGCAAGTTGTCATTGCTCATTCAGAAAAAATAGCATTATCCATCATGATGTTTGCAGAAGAGTACTATCGGAAGCTTGAACATATTAGCATTAGAATTATGATGCTTCTCCTCAGACTCATCATTTCAAACAATGCGATCAGAAAAAAAACAGAAGTCGGAAGACAACTCAAGATCAAGATAATAATCCAGTTTAACCTCAATTACCTGTATGTATCATCTCACATGCCAAACTTTATTGTTTTGAGTTGTTGTAGTCATCTCTGTGGATTTCAGAGCCTTACATGAATGCCTTACAATGACCATTAGGAACAAGAAGTGTACAATAGACTAAACCTCTTGGAAGCAGAAAGCAGGGTCCAAGTGGAAGGTTTTGGTATAAACGCTAAACTAGAAGACATACCACGCGCGCTGCTGCGGAAATTTATAGGTATATATAGCACTATATAATTGTAAACACGTGGATCAAACTATTGTGTAAGTTGGGAACTTGGGGTAGACTCTAGTAGATTCAGTTCTTCACTAAGGAATCTTAGAACCTTTGATCACAAAATCTCAATGTTTTTGTTCGTGCATGTTCAAGTAGCACTCTGTTTCTCAATTTCTAGATAGGCCAGGTGATTGTAAAATAAAGTACGGTTAAATGCCTATTGGATATAATTTATCTATCTTTAGTCAAGAGTAATGATATAGAAATAGTGTATAAAGCTGATAATGAGATCTTAAAAACATGTGGCTCATTCTTTTTGAAGTCATACATGTGCAAACCTGAGGAATACAAAACATAACATTAATACATGAGATAGCAGAACAAAATCTCTCTCGATGGAACATGAAAAGAGTCACCATAGAAAAGAACCACACTAGTTAAAGTTTTTCTCCATAGCTATAAGAGCAAAAAAATATGCATAGAGTGAATTATTAGTTGAAACTTAGAAGTACACGAACTATAACTACGACACCTTGGTAACATTGGAAATTATTTTGTTTTCATGTAGTGTTGTCCTGAGGTGGGCATATTTTGTTTGTCTTGCAGATCTGAGATGAACACATTTGCACTTTAATATATGACTAACAGAGCTCTTATATTAATTTGTATTGCCAGAATAATTTGCAGGTACAAAGAAATCACTATATCAACTATGCAGAGAACTTTGACATTAAGACAACAGAGAAGGAAATCAATTACTCCCTCCGACCCAAAATTTGTCAAGATACAGATGTATCTAATACTAAATCATGTCTAGATACAATCGAATCTAAACAAATCTAAGTCAACTAATTTAGGTCGGAGGGAGTAATAATTTTCTTGAAAAATAAATAATAATTATGAGGATACCATCTTGTATGATATGCTAGCTGCAGGCAACCATATAGCTTTCAGGCCATGTTTGCCTCTCTCCACGTTCTCTGCGGAGTCAAAATTAAGCACACACGATATCCAAGTTGCTTAGAAGATTGAATATTTGATTTTAATTCAAATTGTGTACAAAAAGGAATACAAAAAATATCCCTAAAAAAAGGAATACAAAAAATATCTCTAGAAACGGGCATCAAAATGCAGACAGAACATACCTCAATTAATAGAGGCTAAGTGTTGCCGTGGAGGGTGGTCAAGGTCCTAACTGATTACAGCATAGATCCATGGCTACTACGTTGATAAGATTTCTCCAAGTACACGGCAACATTGCCATCGAAGGCACGGACTGTACCGGAAAAATGCTCGCCAATGACCAACATAAGGAAATCCTAAGCTAGCATAGGAAGTTGATGAGGGTCTGCAGAGTCTGGATAGAGGCAATCGTACCAAATTGGACATAGAATATATGCGTGAAATATATATGTAAAGCTGGAAGAAGAAAAGTCAAAGGTTGTTCTTACAGAGAGCAATTGCGTTGAGTTACTGCTTTTGCAAATCTGAACCACTAAGAAACCTGATTATTAGAATCCACTACGGGAGTGGAGACTCACACTAACATAAGTTTCATGCAATAGAATGGAAACACAATCGAATAGATTAAGGTCAAATAGCTCGTATGTGACAACTATGCATGGATTACCTGCGTCGAATATAGCATATCGGTACTAACACAAATAGACGGATGGAGATGAAAATCGCAAGGCTCTGGTTAACTGATGATGTGGACATGCTGCATGTAGAGATAGACAACTTGAATGACCTTATAGTGGGGTTTTGCTTTATAAGAGATATAGATGTAAGAACCTTCTTGCAATGTTTTCACCTTTAAAATATCTCTGGGGTATGATTATTTCATCAACTCCCCTTAAAAGATGACATTTGCCAGAAACTTCAGAATGCCTAAATAAGCAAGAACCAAGATGTTTTGTATATCTAGCATGCAAGACTTAAGAAGGTCAAAATTCAGGTGAAGTACTCAATCATGCATTTCTGGATCATGTTCAGTTTGCTCAAGAAATTCTGGAGTTATGTCATGCTTCGTAGTTAGACAGTTCTGCAAATGTTCAGATGCCAAATATGTAAATGGCTAAGCTAGGAATTCTTAAATATATGTGAAAAATCAATCTTTGTAATGTACAAGTCAATGGATGAAACCTTTAGGCAAACAGATTATCGTAGACTAGATACTGACCATTCCCATTAGATGATTCCCTTTCATTAGCCTCCTTACCTGTTTCAAATGGGCAAAAACAAGGTTGTGAATATACTGAGAAAACAGATCGTACCAACGTTCTAAAAAAACAAGTAAGCTAAGTATACATCTTGATGAAAATGGATGGATAATATGAGCCAGGTATGCAAGCAAATAAACACTCATATGGGAATACACTTGTTGACAAGCAGATTAAAAAAGGTGATACATACAAAGATCAAATTAGTGTTGTTTTAGTTGCACTGAAAGTCTACAAGTAGGATTTGGGAAAATATCATGTTCTAGTTATTTAGCCCTACAAGTAGGGGCACTCTCGTTCATTCCGTACCTCTCGGCATGTCCATCCGCAAGCTCCTCCGTCGGGAGGGCGCACATAGCAGCGCGTGCTGCGCGAGCTTCAGAGGGAGAGGCGATGACACGATGGCATAAGGTGATTTTTCAATCCCCAATTCGTGTTCTTGAACCCAATTGCAGAGAAGGTTGCATGCGAAATTGGAGAATTTTGCTAGGGTTAGAATTCAGCAAAAATATGAGATTTTATTTTACTTGTAACAGCGTACTCCCCTCTTTCAGAAAACTTAAAACATGACTAATAACCAATCAAATTAATTAAACGAAACAACAATTGCCTCATTAAAAATTAATTGGTTAACTAACTTGATCGATTACCGTCAATATTACATGTTTTAGACTAACCCGGAGGCTTTAAAATATTATCTTGATTGCCTAAAAAGTGATCCATAAAACATAACCGAGATCAACGCTAGGGTTCTAGAGCTACAGAAAATCAATATGGAGTACAAGTTCCGTTGGTGGACTTTTTTGAATATTTTCAAAAAGTATCAAATATTTTGAAAAAATATCTTCGGTGTCTGCATGGGCCCGGGCGGCGGCGGAGGAGGAGTTGTGGCATCCTCATCCTGCAGGGACAAGGGCGTCGACCCTGAGCTCCTGCGGTCGCTCCTAGTCACGGTGTACCGTGAGGCGGCGCCGAGGGGCTCCACGGGAAGGACATCGGGGTGGAGTGTGCGGTGTGCCTGTCCGAGGTCGAAGATGGGAAGGAGCAAGGTTCTTGCCCCGGTGCGACCATGGGTTCCACGCCGAGTGCGTCAACATGTGGTTGGTGTTGCACTCCACGTGCTCGCTCTGCCGGATCACCGTCGCCAAGCCCAACGCGCCGCTAACGGCGTCGGCGACGAGTCTTCTGCCTGTACCCCTGAAGCAGGCGAACTACGCCGCGAACCTGCCGGCGAGTGTGTTGCTTGAGGTTTCAAACCAGGCCATGCTGGCCACGGTGACTGAGACCTCTGACGGAGGCTGCCCGACATCCTCCGCTCAGGCCACGACGCTGGTGCTGGTGATTGAAATTCCGGAGTCCGCGACACTGCCAAGACGTCGGGTTCGGCGAGGCTGAGGTCTCTCAAGAGGCTGTGGAGTTTCGGGAGGCAAGGGATGTTGGGGTCAGCTCCTTCCTATTCCTGGGGAAATGACAGGGGAACAACAAATACTGAGCGGGGTATGAGCAACGCCTGCACAACCTCGAGAGCCCCAGGTGTAGTGTAGAGCTTGAGTTGTCGGCTAGCCGCCCCCTATTGATAAACTCCAAATCCGAAGAGCATATCCACTCGTCCCCTCATAAAGCCTTCGACACGGCTGTTTTTTGGCCCGTACGGGGGCCCCGGATAGATCATAGATTTGGAGGGCGCTGGCTACCAGTCGTGCCCTCTATATAAAAATTTCAAACATTCCAAATCAGTAAAAATATAAAATTAATGTTGATAGTTAGAACATGTTTATACAATACGGATACTGCGGGCAAATTTACATAAAAACAGCAAGAACTAAAACTAAGACCCCCAGCGGCAGGTGGCGCTGCTCTTGCCAGGTGGATATGACGACAGCGGCCCTCTGTTGACACCCAATAGGTCAAATAGAGAGTTGTACCTCACCAACTGCGTGTTGGCCTCCTACTTAGCTCGGTCGCGGTGGGCACGCAAGTTCGCACTGCCGGGTATCTACACGATGCAAGGACGAGATGAGTGTGAACGTCGTCGAGATGTTGCAGCCGTAGGTGCTCTGGCAGGAAAACATGGTTGAGGACGTCCCACCCGTAAGGCTCGCCGGTGGTCCGGTTAATCGGTCCTCGGGGTGGTGGCGATCACGAAAGTGCTCGTCGGCCCTCATCTCGAGCATGGCGGTTGATCAACCATTGTTTGAGTGGCACCCATGGTGGCTCCTCGGAATCAGCATCGGAGCTTCCCCGCCCAACTCCTCGGAGTTGGCTACGTCGGGTTCGTTGGAGGGGATCCCCTCCTCTTCCTCGGAGTCAGTGTGGTTGGGGCCATGGAGAGACGCCTCCGGCTCTCCTGCGGGCGGTGCGCGAGTTGGAGGAAGATGACGACTGGACATGGTTGTGTGCCACTCCTACTAGCGAAAGCAGCACCTCCGGTCGCTGCCCTAGATATAGCAGGATAGGGTGTGAGGTGTGGAGATGGTGTAACAGTGTCGATCTCTAATGGCGATGGTCGTGGCGTGTACATATAGCGAGAACAGGGCGAGAAGCGGTGACAAAGATGGGAAGGGCATGGCGGGAGAACTCGGTAGCAAGCTAACATGGGGTTAACATGTCAATGCCCATAGTTTATGGACTTGGGTTTCGGGAAGAACAGCGAGGTGGAGAATTTGTCGGCTAGCACACAAGCAACACGGGGACACAATGGTTTACCAAGGTTTAGGGCCCTGGAGGGAAAACCCTACTCCTGCTTATATGCTCTTGATTGATGATGAACCAAAGGTTACATGGGTACCTCGTGGCGATGGTGCGCAGATGTGATGTGGTGGGTGTATGTGCTAGGGTTTCTAATGATCCTCCGCGTTGTTCCCTTCGAGCCTTTATATGAGGAGGCCGCGGCCTCACTCCACTTCACCCTGGTGGGCCAGCAGAGGAGTAACCCGACCCACAATGGGACATCAACTCCAACACCCCATTCTCACCTGGGTCGAGTCAAGGAGGACTCGGCTGGGCCACGTCGATGTTGCCTCGCCTAGGACAACCTGAGATAACTCGGATGGGATAAGAGTTAACCCGGTTGGGCCACCCTAGAACCCGGTTGGGCCCTTTTCTCCCCCATGCCGAGTCTCCTCTTCGCCCAGGGCACTTGGGCCGAATTAATTCACCCCAGGTGCCCTTTTACTCTCTCCTAGGCATTTCCTCGACCCTACTATTGGGGATATACTTTCCGGGTATCCTCACAGTTCCTCACTGACCAGGGTGGCCCACTTTGGGTTAGAGCTTTGCTTCACGGGTGGCCCAGTCAAGGAGAAGAGACAAAGTCCAGTCCAGCTACGGGAAGGCCCAGAAGACTTACCAACATAGGCCCATAGTGTTACTTGTAGTCCAAGATGTACTCTGTAACCGACTCTTAGTCGTAGCCGGATAGATCTCTCCTGTAAACCCTAGGCCGGATGTCCATATAAGCCATCCTAGGGAGAGCCTTTAGGGCACCCAATAGTTTACAATCTCAACTCGCACAGGCGAACCCCTTGTAACCCATATTCCGGCTCTGCCGTATTACTGGATTGCTAGCAGGAGTAGGATCCGTCCAAAGCCGGTGGATTTGAACCTGGGTAAACTTGTGTGCTCACCGTCCCAGAACACCATACGTCTCACACCCTTATCTTCCGCACGCCTCGAGGACCCCCTCATGGGGTACTTTTCTGATGGGTTCATAGCATGTAAAACAAAAAATTTCTACCGCAAGAACGAACAAAACCCAGAGCTAATCTAGATAAAAGCCAAGATCTAATCTATTAGACATGTGCAACGAGATAGATAGGAACTAACCCTCATAGATCCGAAAGCGTTAACGAGATTAGATCTCGTGGTTGATGTAGTCGATCACTTGCCGATCTCAAGATCGTGTGGACAATCCTTCCGGCGTCGCGTTTCGGCAGCGCTCCCGCAGTCGGTCAAGTGGACGATCCTTCCGGCGCCGTGATTCGGCAGCGCTTCCGCAGTCGGTCACACGTGCGGAGTCAAAGTAGACCTTCCTCTCCCCGTTCCAGCGAGCAGCGGAGGTAGTAGATCTTCTCCACGGAATCCCAGCAGCACGACGTCGTGGTGGTGGTGGTGGAGTAGAGAATTCTGCAGGGCTTCGCCTATGCCTGTGCAGAAGAAAGGTGGAGGAGAGAGGCGGCAGAGATTGGGTGTTATTGGAGAGGGCCAAGGGGGGCGCCCCTGCCCTTCTATTTAAGGGGGAGAGGCGCGCCTGGGGAGGGGGAGTCCTAGTAGGACTCCCCTCCTATGGCCGGCGGTGGGAAGGGGGGAGGAGTCCTCCTCCCCCACGAATACGTGTCTTGCCCCACTAGGTTTCCTTTGACCCTTTCTTGGTTTTCAAGCAAACTCCAAGAAATCCTCTAGAACCTTCCAGAACATTCCCAAACCTTCTAGAATCTCCATACAAACACTCCAGAACATTTCCTAACTTAGAAAATGATCCCCAATATATGAATCTTATTCTCCGGACCATTCCGGATCTCCTCGTGATGTCCCGGATCCATTCCGAGACTCCGAACAACATTCGGTCTCCAACGCACATTCCATATCTACTTAAAACAACTTCGAACCTTAAGTGTGTCACCCTACGGTTCGTGAATATGTAGACATGACAGAGACACATCTCCTATCAATAACCATCAGTGGGACCTCGAGATCCATAATGGCTCCCACATACTCAACGATTACTTCGTGATCGATTGAACCATTTACATACGAAACCAATTCCTTTTGTCACGCGATACTATACTTATCCGAGGTTTGATCGTCAGCATGTCCATACCTAGTTCTACCTCGTTACTGATAAGTACTCTTTACTCGTTCCGTGATATGTCATCCCTTGTGACCCAGTCACATGCTTGCAAGCTAACTAGATGACATTCCACCGAGAGGGCCCAGAGCATATCTATCCGTCATATGGATGGACAAATCCCAATCTTGGTCCATGCGCTTCAACACATACTTTCAGAATACCCAATGACACCTTTATGACCACCCAGTTACGAAGCGGTGTTTGATGTCATCAAAGTATCCATCCGGTGATGGTGATTAACATAACCTCATGGTCGAAGGATTAGGTTACTATGTATTTGAAAGCTTACAGCAATACGAACTTAATGACTTGATCTTATGCTACGCTTACTATGGGTGTGTGTCCATCACATCATTCTCCTAATGATATAACCTTGTTATTAATCACATCCTAATGTCCATGATCAAGAAACCATGATCATCAATTAATCAACAAGCTAGTTCAACAAGAGGCTTACTAGGGACTCTCTTATGTTTACAAAACACACAAGTATTAATGTTTCCGGTTAATACAATTATAGCATGGGATGTAAACATTTATCATAAACATAAAGATATAATAATAACCACTTTTATTATTGCCTCTTGGGCATATCTCCAACATTTTCATCAATACGATGACAGTTGGCACCCACCATGGGGAAAGTGAGCTTCGGATCTGCGCTCCGAGCGGAATCTGCAAGAATCAGAATCGGCAAAACTATCGCCATCGGTCGCATCCTCTACGCCAGCGACGTCCCTCTCATCGTTCTTGACGAGACTTGGATTCCAGCTAGGGAGGCCGTGACTGCCTACACCATCATGTCTGTTGGCGAGATTGATGTTTACATCGGTTTTGCTGAACCTGCCCCACCCACCCCAGCGGTGATGATAGAGGCAGAAAAAATTTCTGGGTCCCCTTTGTCCGCAGAGGCGGCAGAGTTCTGGATCTCAGAAAACCCTAATCCCACCCAGCCCGCACTAGTTGCAGAGATAGTGGAGAAATCCGAGCCTGAAGCCGACATGGCGGTCCAAGTTGAATCTGGAGTGGATCTCCCTAGAGAGACCGAATCCCAGATCGACCCACCCGCTGAAGTCGAAATCTAGGAGGATCATAGCAACAACGCTGGTTCCGGCTCTAATGACGCCGGGACGGGCAGGCCTTTCCTGAGATATACACTAAGACGCATGATGGTGCAAAACTCAGGCGTAGATGCAATCCTTGAGACCATCAGGCGTTTCGACGAAGCCTACTATGAAGACCACAGTTATCTCAGGAGGGGCGCATCGCAATTTGTCGGATATGTGGGATCCGGATCCGGCTTTGCCGATGCTGGAGACAACACCGACTCAGTGTTGGAGGCTATCGGAACAAGCGTCGAATTACCGGCATCTTTGGATGACTCCATGACGTCGGCCGATTTCCGGAAGTTCTCCGCAGAATATGAAGAGGAGGTTAACTCCACAGCTGCCGCCGAAGGAGAATCCATGGACGAAGGATCCGGAGAAATATCTCCCAAAGCACAGGACAATATGGATATCGGAGATGATCCCGAGAACCAAATGGCCGAAAGTACCAATCAAAGTTTGACTCCGGGAAACGGGCCCAAAGCCGTCTTTGCTATCGGCGCTGCCAAGAAGGCAAAGAAGAAGAATAAGACCCTGGCAAAAGATCCTCCGGCAGAGGAGGTGATTGCCGAGGAATATGAAGAAGACTCATATGGAGCACTTATCCCAGACGAGCCCAAAGAAGAGTCGGTGGATGGATACATGATCACTGAAGGTGCGCGTAAACTCATCGATGCTGCATTAACCACACCTATTCCTACAGCTGTAGAACTCACTACTGAGGAGCTGGACGAAAGGGCCCAGGCCCTAGAAGTGCGTCGCCAAGTACTCCTCGATGAAGCCAAAAACTTGGAGGAACAAAATAAACCCATGGCAACTGCGGAGAAGTACAACTCCAGGCAACATCAGAAGACCAGGAAACGTCATACTCATGACGACCAATTCCCATAGATTCATAAAGTCCTCTTTGGAGGAGAACATGGGATGCCTCGACACGACAACAACGGGGATTGGGTGTATCCAACACCAGTGCAGAACACCGTTGCGGCTCGAGAAATCCTATCGGCTAATCTAGGCTCGGAGCAGATCCGGTTGGGCATTAAACTAATCAACAAGGGTATGAAGCAGCAAAAGGTCGTCCTGTCCGGAAGTCAAAAACTGGTCTCCCATTCTGACCAATGTCGAACGGATCTGGCCTAGGCTGATGTAAGACCCCAACGTGTTCCAGAACAGCATCATCATTCCGACCGTCGGGAAGACAACTACTCAAGAACCGGATCTTCAGGACAGCACCACAAAGTTGCACGTGACTGGCGTCACGTTACCCCAGTTGCAGAGCAAGAAGCAATTGCTACACTGAATCCAAAGAATCCTCCCCGGCGAGAGTCGAAGGACCGCAGGGAAGAACATGAATAGAAACGTCGGGAGGAGGACCGACAAAGAATGCCACCACCTAGACATGCAAGCCATTCGACTAACGGGCGAAGGAACGACGGACACCATGCCGAGTCAAGCCGGCAGGGGGCTCGTCATAATGAAGATCCTCCCCGGAACCGAAATAATGATGCTCCGGGCAAAGGCCGGCGATTAGCCGGAAATAATCCAGCTGCTCTACCCTCTCCGCCAAGTAGCCATCACAACGGCTCCCAAGGAGGCCAAGGAGGGCGTCGTGGTGGAGGAGGTGGTGCCAAAAGCCGAAGTCCGCCTCCAAGGCACCGCAACCATAGCCGTCACTCGGGACGATCCTTATCCCTAGATGACGCAAGGCACAGGATTAACTCCAATATAGAGGCGCGGCGCTACGAAAATGATGATATATACGTGGGCCCAAAGTGCTTCGGACCACGTATAAGAGCTACAAAATTCCCAGAAGGATTTGCTATCTCAAGACATATTCAAGCCTATGATGGTATAGCTCGGCCAGATACATGGCTCCAGGATTTTTTCCAAGCTTGCTGTATCACTAAAGGCGGAAACAGCCTGGTCGCAACCCGATATCTCCCACTCATGTTGCGGAAGACGGCACGATCATGGCTCAATGAACTTTCGGAGAACACCATCCACAACTGGTATGACATGCAAAGTGCGTTCTTTCGGAATTTTGAAGGCACATACCGGAGCCCCTGTACGGTAGGAGACCTACAGCGTTGCACCCAGAAAGCCGGAGAAACTTGTCGGGATTATCTCAGATGATGGATCGATGCCAAGAACTCCTGTGAAGTAGTAAATGACCAAACTGCGATTGAAGCTTTCATCGCAGGTCTCCCAATTGGTTTATTGTGTCATGCTTGAAGTGCGACAAAGTCACTGATTTGGGAGAGATGCTAGAAATAACGAGCAAGTGTGTAGATGCTGATGACGATGCAGAGGGATTACTGAACGCCCTAGCTGTGCCACAGTCGGCAAAACAACCAAAGCAACAAGCTCAGAAGCTCAAGAATACCTCGGAAGAAAAACCCAACGCGGAAACAGCAGTGGTCACTGCTACTTTCGGGTCTGGAGGACGAGGAGGACGTGGCGGTGGTCGCGGACGCGGTCGTGGAACATCAAGGGTTCAAGGTAGAGGAGACTAGCAACCTGGGAAAATCTACTCTTGGGCTGACATTGCCAATAACCCATGTGTGCATCACCTAGACGCCAATGGGGGCTCGTCCCACACAAACGCCGAGTGTCGTTTTAACGACGACATTAAGAGAGATGATACTGCTGGCTACATGGCTAAGTGGAAGAAGGGAAAGAAGAATCCCGAAAAGGATAAAGAGACCAAGGAAGATTCTGACATGGAGGAAGCTGATGCTTCAAATCCCAAGCTGGAAGGGAAGAAAAAATTTCTGACCAAGAAAGACACTTACGTCACCTTCCTCGGATCTCAACCAGCAAAGGTCAAGAAGGCAGTTCTACATGAGCTCAATGCAACAGTTCCGGCTGTCCCTCAATTCATGGACTGGTCGGAAGTGGCAATCACCTTTGACCGTGTTGATCATCCGCCTAAGTTGCACAGGCGAGGAAAGTACGCCTTGGTCGTCAATCCACTTATTGAAGGCTATGGTTTCTCCAAAACTCTCATGGACGGCGGCAGCAGCATTAACATTCTGTATGTCGATACGCTATGCCGGATGAAGATCTTGGAGACCCAGCTGAACCACAGCTCTGTGATCTTTCACGGGGTTATCCTAGGAAGACAAGAAAATTCCCTGGGAGAAATCACTTTGGATGTCACCTTTGGAACTCCAAAGAACTACCAGACGGAGGCACTTTCCTTCGAAGTTCATGTTCAAGAGCGCATACCACGCTATATTCGGACGTCCGGCTCACTGGGCTTTTATAGCTCGTCCATGTTACATTTACAATATGATGAAAATTCCAGGTCCCAACGGCGTGATCACCATCAGGGGAGACTCGAAGAAAGCGCGAGAGTGCGAGGATGGAAATGTCGCCTTTGCTGAAGCCGTGCTGCACGCCTAGGAGTACCAGGAGATCAAGAAAGAGCATAGATCCGTCCGAGATGACCGCAGCGAAGAAGGAGGTGACAAAGTCGAATCCGGAGTTCAAGGCATCAAAAGAGACGAAGAAGACGCCGTTGAAGGATGATGATCCCTCCAAGGTGACCCAGATAGGTGTAGGCCTAGATAGCGCATAGGAAAGCATGCTCTTCAAGTTCCTCCAAGCAAATCAAGATATCTTTGGCAGCCATCTGACATGACCGGAGTACCTAGGGAACTAGCCGAGCACTCTTTAAATGTAAACCCGAATGCTAAACCCGTCAAACAGTCACTACGACATTTTGGCGATGTAAAGCGTAAGGCAATAGGTAAGGAACTAGCCCGGCTCGAGTTAGCCGGATTCATAGAAGAGGTCATCCATACTAATTGGTCGGCCAACCCTGTAATGGTCCCTAAAAAGGACACCACTGATTTAAGGATGTGTGTTGATTATACTGCCTTGAACCAGGCTTGTCCCAAAGATCCGTTTGCTCTGCCTCGGATTGATCAAGTTATCGATTCTACGGCAGGCTCGGAATTCCTCAGTTTTCTCGATGCATATTCCAGTTATCACCAAATTCGGATGAAGGAATCAGATAAAATCAAAATTTCATTCATAACCCCCTTCGGAACCTTTTGTTTTGTTACGATGCCTTTTGGGCTGAAGAACACATGAGCTACGTACCAGCGCACTATGTAGCGTTGCCTCCATGACCAAATCGGACACAACGTACATGCATATGTGGATGATATTGCGATGATGTCCAAAAAGAAGGAAATATTAATTTCCGACTTTGAGGAGACGTTCGTCAATCTACGAAAATAAAACATAATGCTCAATCTGAAAAAGTGTTTCTTTAGAATCCCAGCCAGAAAATTATTAGGTTTCATCGTGTCTCAGAGAGGCATAGAGGTGAACCGAGACAAGATTAAGACTATACTCAATATTTGAAGGAGATATGCCCTAGAGGCAAATAATAAATAGGTTTTTATTGTCATATCTCAATTAGTTTATAATAGTTTCATATTATGCTATAATTGTGCCAAGCAGAAACATTGGTATAGGTGTGGTATGAAACAACCAAGTCCCTAGTAGCCTCTATTCATACTAGTTCATTGGTCGTGAAGATGATCTAGGTTTTACAGATCATGGGCATTTATGCTGACTGACAACGGGATCATATCATTGGAGAATGATGTGATTGGACATTCCTCGAAGGATTGCAACACGATCAAGTTATATAGTTCATTGTTGCAACAGCTATACCTAGACTCCTTCTCCTTAGACAGTGAGCTCATATTACTCACTGTTTCCCGAGGCTGCTTAGATTGCATCAAGCACCACTTGGTAATACAGTGGTTATAAAGGTGTACGTTGGGTATTCTGAAGGAACAGTAGATGACATGTGACTGCAAGACTGGGATTTTTTCACCCACATGACGGGTAAAGATACATACGGCCGGCTTGGTGAGATTTCATCCATAAATGTTGCAACATGTGACTAGGTCACGGGGATGTAATATCACGATAACAAGAAAACAGAACTTGTTGTGAACGAGATTGAACAAGGTATGGGATACCAATGATCGGGTCTCGGACAAGTTGTATCGAGAAACAAAAAGAAGAGGATGCTACATTTAGCGGTTCAAACGACATTGTCATCAGGAATGCATAGGGGTCACATGGACATTCCTGGTCCCTCTATTGATCATTGATACAGATCATGTCTAAAGCATTCCCGAGCCGTGAGAGGATACACTTAAGGGTACGATGAGAGCGATCATTCATAAGACGGAATCACAGTAGAGAAAGAGAAAGCCGGAATCGTTCCGCGAAGAGATCCGAAGTTGTTGGGAGGAAGAATAAAGGAAAAGACCGGAAAAGTGTTTTCGGATAAATGGGAATTTAAATATATATTTATTATATGTTAATTATGAATTAATATATTCTAAATAATATTTAAGTTAAGATTTATATAGACAACTTTTTTATTAGGCCAAATTCCGGAGGGAAAAGGCCTAGAATAAAAGCTGTAGAAAAATAAAGGGAAAAAGAAAAAGAAACAGCTCACGTGGGCGGTTTTTATTAACCGCCGCACGAGGGGCGGACCACAGCCGCCGTGCCTGCTCGACCTGGCCCACGCGGGCGCCAGGGAGCTGGGTCGCCGGGGCAAGCCGGCCCACCCAGGCTCTCCCTCGTCAGGCCGCCTCGCGGGCGCGCAAGATGGACCGCGCTGGGGCACCGGCCCACCCGGGGCACTGGCTCTAGGTGGGCCGCTCCAAGGCCCACCCAGCTAGCCCCTTCCTAGGCTGTTGTGTGCTGCCTCCCTCTTGCCATTTGGGCTGCCCAGATTTGGCCCATCTGGCTGGGGACAAAAATCCCTTTATTTCCTGTTTATTATTAGTCCCACATGGCTAACCTCATGGAGAGGGCACGCCCCCTCTGCCTATATAAAGGGGTGCCCATGGGTGGGATTATACACACAATTTGAGAAGTCCTTTGGTTGACTTTATCCCTCCCTCTCTCTATACCTTGTGACCATGGCCCCAAGTCTGGGTTGTGCGATCGAGGCACACCTGCAGTATGTCATTGCGCTGCAGGGATTCCTAGCCGGATATCAACTTCCGCACTCCCAACGGGATCGGGGAGCCGGAGGTCTCATCGTGCACCGGATGTGTACGAAGACACGAGGCGCAACACTTGGGGCACTTAAATGTCGTGAGCCGGAGATGTTGCGCGATGAAGATGAAGGAGCAAGGGGTGACCTGCGAGGAGCTTCGCGATCTTAAGGTCGGCTACGAGTACGACTACTTCAACCACGTTCCCCGTGGAACGTTAACCGCGTGCGGTCTACAAGGGTATGTATTCTCTATGCATTGGCCATTACCGCATTACTACATAGATAGATCCTAGGCAGTTTTGGGGTTACATCATAGGAAATTTTTTGTTTTCTGGTGTGATACCCTTCAGTGGTATCAGAGCCGATCTATGCGTAGGAGTGTTGTACGGCCAGTACACACAAGTATTGTGCGGTCATTGATCCCTTAGTTTTTACCCGCTAACGTGTACTTGTTTATATCGCGGTATTGTCTGATGAAGCGGCCCGGACCGACCTTACGCGTATTCGTACGCGAGACTGGTTCCACGCTCAACGTACCCTTGTACCGTACAAGTGGCTAGCGGGTGTCTGTCTCTCATTTGATAGTTGATATAGCATTTACAACAGAGGGCCCCGAAAGGGGTGTAGTAGAGACAACTATCGGATCCGTGTTGTGGTTGGAAAGTTCGTAGATTAGAAACGGTTCTATTGCGAAAGCCCTAACAACCACGTAAAACTTGCAATAGATAAAATAGAGGCGTCTAACTTTATTTTACAGGGGGTATGTGATTATGATATGGCATTGGTCATTACGAAGGTAAAGTAGTTTACTTTTCTGTTACTAAGCAGTATAGTAATAATCATCGTTCCGATGAACGATCTGGTGGAGGCGTCGTGGACTTGGCGTCAAACCAAGAGCAAGATGGAGATTATGCCGGAGCGCTCGATGGAGATCAAGGCGTAAGAAAGACCATATCATATCACATTATACATATGATGTTGATACCTGTTTTACATCTTATTGTGTGCTGGTACTTAGATACTCAACGGTAGCAAAAAAGATAATCCCTATTTAATTCCAATGTTCGGTGTTCCCCTTGTGTGTGCACCACCAGGAAAGTTCTTCGTTATGAGGCACCCTACGGTGAGTAGGGGTCAGACATATCTATGTTCGCATACAGTGGGTGTAAGCCATGTTGCACAACGAATACACACAAGTTAGATTTGGAGAGCCTAGCATGTGCAGACATGGCCTCGAAACACAAGAGATCGAAAGATCGAGCATGAGTCACATGGATGATGTGATTGGCATTAGTGAATGCCTACCTTTGATAATGCACTGATGGCCGTGATGATCGGGGGAGGTGTAGAGGATAGGGATCATGCGATCACTAAAATTGTCCAGGGGATGACAATTTTAGTGGAGACCAATTATAAATTGATCTCTTATTATAAACTTAGTCTAGATGTCTGTTTGCAAATATCTTAGCAGATTTTGGCCTATCCTATGAGGTCCTTTGCGACCATGGGAATATATTGCTTAATTTGGAACTTAGCAAAAGGGTCCAACTTCATAGATTAATACCCACGCCTGAGGGATATCCTCGTAAAAGATGATCTTCTCTTCTTGATACAATAACCATTAGGAGACAATTCGATGACTCTAGAATGTTTGGAAAAACACTTAGCGATCTTGCATTAAGAGTTGAGAACTCTTAGAAGGGCTTGATTGCAAAAGGAGGTCATGGATGAAAAGGTATGTTAGATATACAAAAATTATAAATGTGGTTCTTGCAAAACTCGTTGCAGTTTGCAAAGTATTTGATACTTGTCCCGTTTTGTGAAAACAAGATGATCAGCTTGAGAATTGCTGGATTTGAGACAATGTGGCTTGATGACGGCAAGCAAAACAGTTGATGGCCGACATCACCACTTTCCTCAAAGTTTGTCATTTAGATTAGTGGACTTGAATATAATTTTGTAATCCTTATTTGTGTGTCTTGCTTTTGGCAAGACGACTATTCATATGAACAAGTTACAAACCAGTTTGTACTATTCTTATGAACAATACCTTATGGTCACATTATGATTATAAATAAGTTATTCTCATCACTATGTTAATGATAATAGTTCAAAAATTTATAAAGGATTAGAATGCTAAAAGATATCCAAAGTTTAATAATGAAAAGACACTATAGTTTAAGTCATTTTGGTTATTGCAGGTTCTTTATGAAAGATCGGGGTCCTAGATGCTTAATCTAGAGACTTTGCAAAACCATGCCTCTTGGGCAGAATGACTAAAACTCCGCATTCTGGTAAAACAGTGATATGCGAAGAAATGTTGAAACTTATACATACTGATGTATCGTACTTTCAACAAATAGTGGAAATCATTAGTTAATTATGGACTTAAGTGAATAAGCGTATTTACTTAATGAAACATGAAGTTTGAAATGATTTGAATTGTTCAAATGAGTTCATGACTAAATGGGATATTGAATTAACTGAATTAACAAGTCTCTTCGATTTGATCGACATGACTAAAGAATTCAAGTTAAGTTTAGCATAAAAGGGACTTGTGAAAGATGTTTCACAAATTATGATAATTGGATGAATTCAAACTTTGTTAAAATATCTAAACATCATAATCATTATGTATTAGATACATATGGTATAATATTATCTCTTATCAGGGTTATAGTTGTCGTTTAGAGTTAAAGATCAAAATAAGCAAACACTCATTTGAAATACAAAGGAACATCTGAAGATTCGTGGAAACAACACCATAAGTGTTTTGGCACGTTCGAGTTTCTGGAGATTTCGACAAGTCGAAGTCGTGGCGAATAAACAAGTCTTTGTAAAGCATTCTTAGGAAGCTATGAATGCATTGTCCACAGTGGGCAAACCAGTTGTTGTCCAAAGCTGACGTGTCTTGATAAAGATACATGTGGAAGAAAGTAAAATATCAAACAAGGTATTTGACCTTACCTCCGAATTGTTGAGTGGTGTAGCGGAATTTGTTTCGTGAATCCAAACTCTACAAATAGAGGAGAAACTAATGATAATGATCATAAAGTTTCAGTGAATACTTTTACTAAAGTAAGTAGGATTCAACTATATATTCTACAAGTTTGTGGAATTATATTGTTGATTCACTTGTCATGTTTTGAACAAGACATACCTGCGAATTACAAAGAAGTGTGATGGACCTAAGTACGAGAAATGAATGGTCATTGAAATCTCGTTAGTGGAATTCTCGATTTGATGGTGATCAAGGAATTTTGGAATGTCCAAGAGTATCGAGAGGACCTAGATTTGAGTGGGAACAAATCAGCTTGGCTAATTCATAATATGTAGCTGACATATTTTGAGTGGGAGCAAAGTGAAATCCCTGGATCTCAAACATGAATGTCATATTTGAGTGGGAGCGTGAAATCATTCTGAGATATGTGGACGACATATGTGAATGAAGTGACTGGTGTTTAAGTTAGGATGAAGTTGAAGTTATTAAACAATAAGATCTATCGAGATAGATTGGCGAGTTTAATAAACGCTGAATGTCAAATGCTTCCTGGACTTGATTCTGAAAGATGTTCAGAATGTCCTAAGCAAGATTCTGAAGTAGCTCAAAATGGAACAAGGTGAGAAAGTAGTTCTTACCATATGAAGCATTGAATTAGTATTGTAACTATGGTTGAAAGAAAGAGATGTGTTGCATCTCCTATGCCTCAGTCATAGGTTCTTCCATATAGCCATGTTGTATACTCGACGTAATGTGACCCGAGGTTCTGGTTGGTAAGATAAAGTCTTAACTGTAAGAACGTGTCTTTGAGTGATTCCTGAGTTGATCACTGAACCAGAATTAAGTTTATACTTAAATGGCAAGAAGCAATGTAAGTGGCATAGATGCATTTCATGCACTAGGATCTACATAGATATAGAAGTATACAGGCTACATATGATGTGATGTATAATGTTATGGTGGGGCTAGTTCGCTTTTAATGTAGAATGATGTGTCCCAGGGCCCAGTGCCCATCAGAAAGCCCTCGAGGTTGATCTAAAGTCACTGTAAGCTCCTGGAATCCGGCCTCGTTCTGCTGCCATGGCTATAGTATATACACAAAGGATAGTAAAGTGTGTTTTGAAGTTTAGATGACAACGGTGAAAACGACCGTCATCATAAACACTAGAAACAAAAGTCTCACTTTGTCGCCAAACAAATACTTTGACCCATTATAAGATAATAGTGTGAATGTCAAAGTTAGGAAGACATTAACGATTTGCAAAAGACATAATGATCTGGTAAAACAGAACATGGACATGACGTTTCCCATGAGCATGCATGATCTATAAACGCATATGATATATGGTTTATATGAGTAAAATGTGAGCTACGTTATTTGTACTCTAGTGCAAGTGGGAGACTGAAGGAGATATGCCCTAGAGGCAAATAATAAATAGGTTTTTATTGTCATATGTCAATTAGTTTATAATAGTTTCATATTGTGCTATAACTATGCCAAGTAGAAACATTGGTACATGTGTGGTATGAAACAACCAAGTCCCTAGTAGCCTCTATTCATACTAGTTCGTTGGTCATGAAGATGATCTGGGTTTCAAGATCATGGGAATTTATGCCGACTGACAACAAGATCATATCATTGGAGAATGATGGGATTGGACATCCCTCGAAGGATTGCAACACGATCAAGTCATATAGTTCATTGTTGCAACAGCTATACCTAGACTCCTTCTCCTTAGACCGTGAGCTCATGTTACTCACTCTTTCCCGAGGCTGCTTAGACTGCATCAAGCGCCACTTGGTAATACAGTGGTTATAAAGTTGTACGTTGGGTATTCCGAAGGAACAGTAGATGATATGTGACTACAAGACCGAGATTTGTTCACCCACATGACGGGTAAAGATACATACGGCCGGCTTGGTGAGATTACATCCATAAATGTTGCAACATGTGACTAGGTCACGGGGATGTAATATCACGATAACAAGAAAATAGAACTTGTTGTGAACGAGATTGAACAAGGTATGGGATACCAATGATCGGATCTCGGACAAGTTGTATCGAGAAACAAAAGGAAGAGGATGCTACATTTAGCGGTTCAAACGACATTGTCATCAGGAATGCATAGGGGTCACATGGACATCCCTGGTCCCTCTGTTGATCATTGATACATATCATGTCTAGAGCATTCCCGAGCCATGAGAGGATACACTTAAGGGTACGATGAGAGCGATCATTCGTAAGACGGAATCACAGTAGAGAAAGAGAAATCCGAAATCGTTCCGCGATGAGATCCGAAGTTGTTTGGAGAAGAATAAAGGAAAAGACCGAAAAGTGTTTTCAGATAAATGGGAATTTAAATATATATTTATTATATGTTAATTATGAATTAATATATTCTAAATAATATTTAAGTTGAGATTTATAAAGACAACTTTTTTATTAGGCCAAATTCCGGAGGGAAAAGGCCTAGAATAAAAGCTGCAGAAAAATAAAGGGAAAAAGAAAAAGAAACAGCCCACGTGGGTGGTTTTTATTAACCGCCGCACAAGGACGGACCACAACCGCCGGGCCTGCTCGACCTGGGCCATGCGAGCGCCAGGGAGCTAGGCCGCCGAGGCGAGCCGGCCCACCCAGGCTCTGCCTCGCCAGGCCGCCTCGCGGGTGCGCGAGCTGGGCCACGCGGGGGCACCGGCCCACCTGGGCCAATGGCTCCAGGCCACCGCGGGCGGGAGGCTGCTGGGCGCGAGGTGGGCCGTGTCGAGGCCCACCCGACCAGCCCCTTCCCAGGCTGTTGTGTGCTGCCTCCCTCTTGCCATTTGGGCTGCCCAGATTTGGCCCATCCGGCTGGGGACGAAAATCCCTTTATTTCCTGTTTATTATTAGTCCCACATGGCTAACCACATGGGGAGGGCACACCCCCTCCGCCTATATAAAGGGGTGCCCATGGGTGGGATTATACACACAATTTGAGAAGTCCTTTGGTTGACTTTCTCCCTCCCTCTCTCTATACCTTGTGACCATGGCCCCAAGTCTGGGTTGTGCGATCGAGGCACACCTGCAGTATGTCGTTGCGCTGCAGGGATTCCTAGCCGGATATCAACTTCCGCACTCCCGGCGTGATCGGGGAGCCGGAGGTCTCATCGTGCACCGGATGTGTACGAAGACACGAGGCGCAACACTTGGGGCGCTTAAATGTCGTGAGCCGGAGCTGTTGCACGATGAAGATGAAGGAGCAAGGGGTGACCTGCGATGAGCTTTGCGACCTTGAGGTCGGCTACGAGTACGACTACTTCAACCACGTCCCCCCTAGAACGTTAACCGCGTGCGGTTTACAAGGGTATGTATTCTCTACGCATTGGTCGTTACCGCATTACTACATAGATAGATCCTAGATAGTTTTGGGGTTACATCATAGGAATTTTTTGTTTTCTGCTATGATCCCCTTCAATATTTCCAGACCAACTCGTCGGAAGGACGTTCAAAGACTCACTGGTTGCATTGCTGCAGTCAGTCGGTTTGTAAGCCGGCTCTGAGAAAGAGCCGCATCACTTTACAAGCTCCTAAAAAAGACCAAGAAATTCATTTGGACTGATGAAGCTGAAGCTGCACTACAAGACTTTAAAGAAGTACTCTCATCTGCTCCTATCCTTGCAGCACCGGAACCAAGGGAACCGATGTTGCTCTATCTCGCTGCGACAAACAGAGTCGCCAGTATTGTCATGGTAGTGGAGAGACCAAAGGAAAATCAGGAACACCTGGTGCAGCGTCTGACTTACTATCTCAGTGAGGTCCTAACTGAATCAAAACAACGGTACCCGCACTATCAAAACATGGCTTATGGTGTGTTCTTTGCATCTCGTAAGTTACAACACTACTTTCAGCAACATCCAATTACCGTGGTGAGCACAGCTCCCATGAGAGAGATAATCAATAACAGCGAAGCTACAGGACGCGTCGCAAATGGGGCATAGAGCTTTCAGCTTTTGATATTGAGTATAAACCTTAGACAACAATCAAATCCCAAATCCATGCTGACTTTGTTGCTGATTAGACAGAGACAAAGGAGAATATGACCCTGCCTGAGTCGGAATATGGGACCCAATATTTTGATGGGTCTAAGGCTCGCGGGGGCTCGGGGCTGGCGTGGTGCTCAAATCACCCCAAGGAGATAAATTTTTATACGTGCTGCAGATCCACTTCACAGCGATAAATAACATTGCCGAGTATGAAGCACTGTTGCGTGGAATCCGGATTGCTAAGGATATCGGCATCCGACGTTTGATGTGTTACGGATATTCGGATCTTGTGGCTCAGCAAGTGTCGGATATTTGTAATGCAAACAAGCACATGGCAGTATATAAAGCCATCATGGATGATCTATCTAAATCGTTCGAAGGGTTTGAGGTGCAACACATCCCTCGAGCAGAAAATGAGGAAGCAGATGCATTATCTCGGATAGGCTCTACACGGAAATAGGTCTCGGATGGCGTTTTTTTAGAGAACCTCAAAGTTCCCTCAATAAAAGGAGTGGACGAGGAATATCCGACCAAATCCAACTCACCTCTAATAGCAGTTCTGGCTGTAATTCCCAGCTGGACTCAACCCTACCTTGACTATTTGGTAGATGGAAAATTACCCGAAGACGAAGTCCTGAGTCGGCAGATCGTCTAACGAGCAAAAGCCTACACTGTAGTTAGTGGCGAGCTCTATAAGCGGAGTGTGCCTAGGGTTTTCCCGTGCTGCGTATCTCCGGAAGAAGGAGTAGAAATCTTAAGGGAAATCCACGAAGGCGAGTGTGGTCACCATGCTGCAGCCAAATCTTTAGTGGCAAAAGCTTTTTGACACGGTTTTTCTGGCTTACAGCCAAGGCAGATGCCGAACGGCTAGTCAAGACATGCAAAGGCTGCCAAAAGGACGCCAAACAAGCTCACGTTCCGGCTGATCACCTGCGAACAATACCTATAACATGGCCTTTCGCGGTCTGGGGGCTTGATAAATTCACTAAATGGATTGAGGCTTAACCCATCACCAGTTGTGATGGAGCAACAGCCAAAAGATTTGTCGAGGATGTTATAATCCGGTATGGTTATCCGCATAGTATTATAACGGACAACGGGAGTAATTTTCTCTATGGGAGAACTTGCCAAATTCTGCAACGAACAAAATATCCGGCTTGACATTGCGCCAGTCACACATCCGCAGGCTAATGGACAAGTCGAAAGAGCAAATGGTTTAATCCTACAAGGCCTAAAACCGAGACTCGAAGCACCACTATGACGTGCTGCGGGGGCTTAGGCAGAGGAATTACCTTCTGTAATATGGAGTTTACGAACAACTCCGAACAGGTCAACTGGATACACATCTTTCTTCTTGGTCTATGGCGCAGAAGCAGTTCTTCCTAGTGATTTGATTCACACTTCTCCTAGAGTGGCCGCGTATATAGAAGAGGATGCCGAGATTTCTCGACAAGATGATCTCGACTTAGTCAAAGAAGTTCGCGTCGTTGCTGAAATGAGATCAACAACCTATCAGGAGAAGTTACGCAAGTATCATAGCCAGAGAGTCAGAAACCGGTCTTTCAGTAAGGGCGATTTGGTTCTCCGGCTTGTGCAACAAAGAAAGCACAAACTTTCCCCATTATGGGAAGGGCCATTTTTAGTTAGTCGAGTATTACACAATGGTTCATACTACCTAACTGATATGCGGCCAGTCAAAGAAAGACCTGCTACTAAGAAGAGAAACAGAGCTAGAGGCAGTACAAATCCGGATGAGTTAGGCATACCGTGGAATATTGCTCAGCTATGTCCCTTTTATTCTTAGTTTATGCTTCTTTGTAATCATATATGTGTACATGTTCTATGAGAAATAAAAGTTTTGGTTGCCTCAAGTTTTTTCTAAGAAGATTTTACCATCTTATTTCTGAATGATCATGTCACAAAGTCAAAAATCCCAGAATACTTGAAAGTACTTTATGCTCATGTTTGTTCTGGTTTAGATTTCCGATTCTAAAATTGCTACCTTCGGGTATAAATCTATATTCCCTAGTCTATACTTTGGTTATTTGTCTGATTGCCGGATGCGGGTATTTTCCGAGTAGTGAATTGTTGGTACTGGAAGCCGGCTTTGTTTCCGAGTTTAAACTGCTTTAGCAATTGAGCTTCGTTGCTCGACAAAGTTTCTGTGCTAAAAGTTTAGCCGGCTCATGAAAGGGACGAGGCAGAAAGCCAGATAAACGATAAGTACAGACAAAAAATACAAGTGCTTATGCAAACATTTCAGGCAAACAAAAATTTAAGTCAAAAGTGCTGAATAGATAAAGCACTAGCAAAATTATCATAATACTTATTTACAGATCCATAATGTTTTCAGAATAACACATATGTTCTTTCTGATGATCTATGATGCAAGAGGAGAGGTAGGAGCTGCCGTCTCGCTGGATACATCGACCTCGGCTTGATAGCGTTCCGAGATGTTCAAATCCGATATGGTTTGATCATCGTCGAAAACTTCAGCTACTTCTTCGGGAGGAGGAGTTGGCGTGTCCACGCGGGTGAAGAAGGGAGTGCCGTAGCTGGTCAAATCAGCTACGTGGCACCCATATCCGGCGCAGGAGTCCATGATGACTTTGATATCTTGTTCCTGGTCGTCTTCATCCACAGTAGAATATCCTCTAGTCACTTGCCAGATTTCCATGCTTCCATGGTGGCTCATGACCATTGTGAGAGCGTTCTGCACTGCGGATCGCGTGTAGGACATGTTCCAGTCCTGGACAAGCTGCGGCATCTCCTTTGCCTTATCTTGCACCTGAAAGTCAGACATGCTATGCATATCCAGAACCTCGAGAACTTCGCCAATATCCTCGAGGGATTGGCGGAAGTCATGAAGCAAATCACCGACTTGGGTAAGCCGTGGGTGTGAGGCTCGGCAGAGGCGGAGTCCTCAAGTTCAGAGGACCTATGCATATAATGCAAAACGGTTAAATAAATCCGACATCGAAAAAGTCGAAGAATGTAGACAAGTCAGAAAGATGGAAACATACCAAAGATGACGTCATCGACTTTGGTTTTCTCTTCACGAAGACTCTGGAGTTCAGCCCGGAGTGCTTCAGAAATGTCCCTCTCTCTGAACAAGTCATTGGTAAGATCCAATATTTTCTTCTCGTGAAGCGCAATCTTGCGATCACGCTCCACGGTGGCCATGGAGGAGGATTCGAGAACTTGAGCAGTGCTCTTCTCATGATCCGCCTTAAGCTGGTCTAGCTCTCGGCGGAGATCTTTGTTTTCCACCACCAAGGTCTTCAGATTCTGGGCCTTTTCAATCATAACACAGGACTGCTTTACCAGTGATGTAAGTCAAAAGAACAACAGTTCAACAAAAATATTCGACTATGAAAACGCAAGACAAGGTTTGAGTCTCGGAATGTTTACATTTGGCCTCATCCTTGGAAACTTTTAGTTCAGCATTCTCAAGTCGGAGAGCCTTGATCTCTATCCGCTTCTTGCAGATATTCTTCAACAATTCCTGATTATATGAATTAACTTTCTGTAAGTCAGAATACCCAGAGTCAGAAGTCTACTAAAGACTCGGGCTAATATTGTAGCTAATATCAGCATGAGCCTTGGGGGCTACACTAGTTCATTCTTTGGCATCCTAAGGAAGCATAAACCCGGATTTTCTATCCAACTTCATGCTTGGGGGCTAGAGGATATGATATAAAGTACCATAAAGAAAAACGTGAGTTGGAATTCCGACTTACATGATGTTCATGTGTGAGTTTGCTCAGGCACATGTTCACTTCAGTGGTAACCTTCTCGGCGAGGGTAAGCGGGATCATTGGTGGAGACATGCCAGCTCTTAGTCCCTCATCATGAAGGCGGACTTGTACGAGAAGTTCGAAGTACTTGACATCCTCCGCTTCTTGTGCTTCTTCTTCAGCAGAAAGATTTTGGCTTTCCAGGCATTGCCGAGCCAGCCGCTGGATTTCCTCCGCAGATTTCCGAGATAAGCCAAATTTCGCAAGTCCCGGATTGTTCAGGAGATGTTCGGCGAAGGTTTCTGCCGAGGGATCATTACCCAAAGAGGGTTCACCCTTATCAAAACCTGAGTCACCCATGGTGACATTAGTCTGCGACTCGAGGATCGCTGGCTCTGTTGAGGGAGCCAGATCTTCTACAACAATCGGAGATGGAGTAATCTCTGGCGATGTAGAAGGTTGAGGGGCAGGAGTCGGAGGAGCCAAAGCAGGAGAAGCCAAAGTTAGCTTCGTCTGACGCAGGGGCTTTGAAGCAGTTCCCTTCCCCTTGCCCTTGACGAGCTATTTAGCTCTGAGAAGGTAATATAATGAAGAACATTATATCTCGGAAGAAATCATGAGTGAAGTACAAAGGCAGAAGTTGTGTGGAAAGTTACATCTTCACAACTGGCACTTCCTTTGTGCCGATGGCCACTGTCGGAGCTTTGCGCTTCCTGGGCACAATGTCCGGCAGTGGAACCAATTCCTCCTCCTGAGAAAACTCAGGAGGATATCCCTCGATAGGAGCTAATTCCGATTCGGGGAGGTCGGCAAGCTGAAAAGAAGATAGTATCTCAGTGTTGTGAAATAACTTAAAAGGTGAAACACATAAAAGGGTTGTTGTAAAAGCTTACCCGCACGACAGGATCTTTCGTTGTATGCATGTCAAGGGACAGCTCTGGAATCTTCCTCTCAATCCGCTCCCTTATCAGCCATTTCATTTGGCTTATATAATCTTGCGGCTTTAAGGCCTTGGGGCTGATGCGGAGGGAGTCCTTTTTTGATGTCGTGATGGAATGCATCAGTCGGTCTCCATGGTGTTGGAGAGGTTGGATCCGGCGAGAAACCCAGCACTGGACCAAGTCGGACCCTCTCAGGCCCTTGTGCTTCATCAGATATTCAATCCGCCTCTTGGCGAGAAGCAGACTGTCACTAAGAGCCGGAGCGACCTTGTCCCAAGATGCTTGAGGCGTGGCGGCTCCATCGACGAAAGCCGGCAAAGTTGTGTCTTTGCCGGGAGCGGGAATATCCTTGTGGTAGAAAAAGGTAGCCGACCATTGTTTGACCGACTCACTAGCTAAAATCCGAGGATAAACACGCTCATGCCTAACCGAAAAAATAATTGTACCGGTAATATAAGGATTACCGGCAGTGATGGAGTTTCTCCGGACATGAAAATAGTACCGGAAAATAGTGAGATTCGGCCTAATGCCGAGATACCCCTCGCACAAAGATGCATAAGCACTCATCTCTAAGATGGAGTTTGGGGGGAGATGGTGAAGTTGAACACTATAATGATCTATCACCTCAGAAAAGAAATCTGAGGGAGGAAAGGATAAACCTCTATCCAGGTGAGTGCCGAAGTGCACTAGCTCGCCGTTGCGAGGGCTGGGGATGGCTTCGCCGAAGCCGCTTTGCCAGTTGCTGGCACGGAGGAGTCCTTCTTCTTCTACGACACGGAGCTTTTCGTCGTCGAGGACGCACGGGATCCAGACCCCGCGGTTGCTCTCCTTTTCCTCCGCCGCTGCCATCGCTGATGCGCCGGAAGATGAAGTGGAAGCCATTTTCTTGGTGCGCCGGTGACCTTGGATGGGTGGCGTTGGGAATTTTTGGGGGCAAAGGAGCTCTATGCGCGTGGGGAATAGATGAAGAAGATGAGGAGAAGGAATCCTCACCCCTTATAACCACCGACCGCGCCAAGATTCGTGCGAATGCCACAGTAACCGTGCCACCCATCGTGGAAGGGACAAGGAAACCTCCACGCGATGATTACGTCGCCTCGATCTCCACGCACGCATTAAAATTGTGCCTCGGTTCCACGAAAGGCGGACCCACCAACTGTCGTGCTGATAGGAAATGTTTGTAAGTGACGGGACTTGACCATGACTGATGTCAGGCTATGTCAGAGATCAAGTTCCGGCTTAGTTTGAATTACGAGCTGGAAACACAGCTAATGTACTGATAGGTCCGACTTATTTTTTGAGACCCGGATCGTATCTTTTGTTTTGAAGTTTCAATAATCCTTCAAGATTCTGCAAGCCGCAGATCAAGCTAGATGATGATAAATCTGACTTTGGATCTTGGAGACTTCCGGGGGCTGCTGTTGGGGATATACTTTCCGGGTATCCTCATAGTTCCTCACTGACCAGGGTGGCCCACTTCGGGTTAGAGCTTTGCTTCACGGGCGGCCCAGTCAAGGAGAAGAGACGGAGTCTAGTCCGGCTACGGGAAGGCCCAGAAGACTTACCGACATAGGCCCATATTGTTACTTGTAGTCCAAGATGTACTCTGTAACCGACTCTTAGTCGTAGCCGGATAGATATCTCATGTAAACCCTAGGCTGGATGTCTATATAAGCCATCCTAGGGAGAGCCTTTAGGGCACCCAATAGTTTACAATCTCAACTCGCACAGGCGAACCCCTTGTAACCCATATTTCGGCTCTGCCGTATTACTGGATTGCTAGCAGGAGTAGGATCCGTCCAAAGCGGATTCGAACCTGGGTAAACTTGTGTGCTCACCGTCCCGGAACACCGTACGTCTCACACCTCTCTCTTCCGCACGCCTCGAGGACCCCCTCATGGCGTACTTGTCATCAATCTGACGACACCTACCTCGACACCCTGACAACTCCTACACTCCTACGACTCTGAGATTAACCTCTACCTCGACCAGATAACAACCAGGTCAAGCCTTTCAACCAGGTGCCAGTCTTGAGATGCCCCTGGCTCAAACTAGCACATGCAGCAATGTTACTTCTAAGATGCTTCTAGGTTCTTAGGGATGCTCCCTCGTAAGTCCAAGATGCTCCCTCGTAAGTCCAAGATGCTCTTGGTATCTCAGGATATGTTATGGGATATGCACCCTGGTTCTCAGAAAGAGATAAGACCGATGACTAAGATGCCAAGGACAAACGCTACAGGACAAGCCAAATGACAAAGACCTGACAAGGCACATGCCTTGTCAGTAGACAAGATGCCAATATTCAACTCAGGAACAATGCATGTGGGCCATATCTTGTCCCCTAGGATCCCCTTTATAAGGAGCACCAGGAGGATCGATCTAAGGGGGTGCCGAGGGGCTCCTCACTTCTCTGCTCGATAGCAACACCACTTCTTCCTCCTTTGCTCTCCTAGAGAAAGCCATTAGAGGCATAGGAAACACAGCTCAAGGAGCACCATTGTAGCCACAGTAATTGGCCAGGTCATATAAGATCTAGATGCAGGAGTAGAGGTTTTATCTCACTAGGAGAGCCTCGAACCTGGGTATATCGTGTCTCTCCATGAGTTCTTTCGTGTGTGGCCTTCACTGCATCATCCCTCCCCAGATTTCTCCAGTGTCCATGTGGCCCCAACTTAAGCCCACCCCAGGCATCTGCCGTGACACCACCACGACAAAGAGCATCGACTATGAAAATCCGATTCAGAGCAGCTGTCCACATAAAAAAACTTGCACTTCTCTAGCCCCCAACACTTCCAAATAGACTTTTTGAAGTCTGAGAGGATTGATCAGTGGAACTGTAACATGTGTGCCATTCTTGTCGTGTATTCTCCCAATGGTCCAGGCTACCGCCTAATAGTGTCTGTGGTGTTTGCGTCCAAAGTTACCCCATCAATTAATTAAGCTAGCGTGATGAGTTCAGGCAACATGTCCTGGTTTAGGCCAAATATGCCAGCAGCAGAGCATGACAAAGGGTAGAGAATTATCGGCAGGAAGTGCAGGTCTCGAACATGGACATCCCGGAGAATGAATATGCCAATTGAGGCCCAGAACTGCAACACCGGGGACAATGGAACGTCCCGTGGGACGTGGCTCGCGGTCTCAAGCCACCTAGACATTTTTTGGGCTAGGCCAGCAAAGCCCACATACACATACCCCAGGCCCGAGCCCGGCTATCGGGTCTCAAATCTAGGCCCAAGCCCAACTCAAACTAGGCCTTCACTAAAACTGTCTTTGCTTTGGCTCGAGCTGCCACCGGGCCACAGATCTGGAGCCCAGGCCTAGCCCATCGGGCTTTTTCCAGGCCAAGCCGACTAGGCCAGGCTGCCCATGCCTAGATATGCACAAGTCGTAGCGTCGTACGCACAAGGGGCACCCGGCTTCAGTCTCCTCCACTATGGTTTTCCGAAGCAGAACCTCGCGGGTGTGGACCAGGAGCCAGGATGAAGAATTTTACAGCACAACTCCTAGAGCTCACTCGCGAGAGCAGCTTGTTCCTTGGCCCAGAGGAGCGGCAGACCTGGCGATCATTGGCATCGCTGTTGAGGGAGATTGAGGCGAGGATGACTAGGAGGGGTTTGTGACTTGTGAGGATGCTAAATCTTCCGGAGCACGATCCATATTAAATCAGCAAATTGCTTCTTCAAAAAATAAATAACCAAGGGCAAGCACAAAGACAGAGATGCATACACCTGATAATGTCAAAAAATTCAGAAAAAAATCGCATATACATTCAAACATTTTATGTTGGTTCACAAGTTTTCGGTATAAAAAACACAAATATGTCACAGGAATATGACTATTCACGTGACATTTTTTATCTTTTTTATATACGACACATAAAATGTTCATTCATCCCAAAAACTTGTAAACCAATATAAAATGTTCGAATGTACATGTAGAATTTTTTTTCGATTTTTTTGAGATTGCAAAATATGTTTTCTCATAATGGCTGCATTTGCACCTACGAGCCGAATTGCCGCCTCCAAAAACAGTCCGTTTTTTATTTTTTACCACTAGCTATACATCGTCAGGGAAACTCCGTTCATAATACCTCAAACCAACAATAGAATACCTCTAGTTGTGGTACCATATACACCAAAATATTCAAGGGAAATCCTTTTTCTTTTCAAAACAAAGACGCAGCAACAAATTCAATATTCCAAGGGAAAATTCATGTAGCCTGCGAGACATCTCATGATAAATCGCCTGACACATAATCCACCATTGACAATGTACATTCTAACTCCCTCCAGCCTATAAACAGAGCGCCACAAGAAAAAATCCTAGCAATTTTATTTGGCGAAAAATTGCGAATATACAGTTCAGTACAGCACTTGCTAACCATAGCACCAAGTCAGCAAGAACTTGTCTGAATTAACACATCAACAATGTTGCCCCTCTTCTCTGCAGTATAAAGGTGGCCTGGCTCTGAAGATGATCTAACTCACCTTCTGATCAGTTTCCCCTAGCTCCTGCTATTCTTGACGAGCATGCCGTTGCTACGATAGATACCGCTCATGCAACCACATTGGACCATTGCCATTCTTTTGCTGCTCCTCTACATGAGTTCCCGCTTGGCATTGACCACAGGCTAGTCCTCCTCTTGTGGGTTGTGTGGAAGAGCAGGAACAGTGCAGTCCTCAACAGGGTGCACCTGAACACTCGCCAAGTTGCGGCTCACATGTCACCATTTTCTGGCTCACCGGTTCCTGAGCATAGCCAATCACGTCCAGGTCTTTCCTGGTGCTGCAAATTGCCGTTGCTCATTCAAAAAAATATCATTATGTCATCATGATGTTTGCGGAAGAGTACTATCGGAAGCTTGGACGTATTAGCATTAGAATTATGATGCTTCTCCTCAAACTCATAATTTCAAACAATGGGATCAAGAAAAAAAGTCGAAAGACAACTCAAGATCAAGATAATAATCCCGTTTAACTTCAATTACCTGTATGTATCATCTCGCATGCCAACCTTCATTGTTTTCAGTTGTTGTACTCATCTCTTTGGATTTCAGAGCCTTACTACTACCATAAGGAACAAGATGTGTGCAATAGACTAAATCTCTTGGAAGCAGAAAGCAGGGCCCGAGTGGAAGGTTCTGGTGTAAATGATAAATGTAAGAACCTTCTTGCAATTCAGTTAGGCAATGTCAACATGATTCTCATCCAATGCACATTCAGGTTAAGGTGCGGAACCTAAATAAGAATTGAAAGTTCAACTCTTCTATATGTTGCTCATCTACTTTTGAACACCATAACTTGGAAACATATCAAGAGTCATTCTATGTCTGTTCACCTTCACCTTAAGCCATAAATCTACTTAGCTTATGTGGATACAACACAAGCCATAACAAAACAGAAACAACTTGAAGGACCTGACAGCAAGTCAAGGATTGTATAGTGATATAATAATACTCCAATATCATTTTACTTATTGCAAAGGGTGGAGTGGTTTCATATCATTGGAATGCAGCAATATCACGAATACATGTTTTCACCTTTAAAATATCTCGGGGGTATAATTATTTCATCAACTCGCCCTTAAAAGATACATTGGTCAGGAACATCATCAGAATGCATAAATAAGCAAGAACCAAGATGTTTTGTATATCTAGCATGCAAGACTTAAGAAGGTCAAAATTCATGTGAAGAAGTACTCAATCATGCATTTCTGGATCATGTTCAGTTTGCTCAAGAAATTCTAGAGTAATGCCATGCTTCGTAGTTAGACAGTGCTGCAAATGTTCAGATGCCAGCTATGCAAATGATTAAGCTAGGAATTCTTAAATATATGTGAAAAAACAATGTTCTAATGTATAAGTCAATGGATTAAACCTTTAGGCAAACAGATTATCTTAGACCATCAGCGTATAGCGAGGTTCAAATATGTTCAATGACATCCTTAGCAAAGACAGAAACTCAAAAAGGATAAAAGCAATACAAAAGGGATTCTTCTATGTTCACACTGAAAGGAAATCAATGTATATAGCTATTTGGCAACCATCAATGTATCAAAGCATATGCTCTTTCTATTTTGTAAAACTTTTTTCACAAGTCCATGCAGTCCATCGGCAAGACAGAAGTCGGTACAGTCTACAAAATTAAGTTTGCAAAAATTGCTGACAATTTATGTTCAGTGACTCTATCTATGAGCAAGCTACATGATGGCCTCAGATCAGAGAAAAAAGTTGATTTATTTTTAGTCTGAAAATCTGAGTTGCAAAGGATGAATGAAACCCAATAGCTTCAAGTGAATCCCTCTCTTTGCAACAGCACAAATACTTTAGCGGTAGCTTCCTAACCAATATATTCCATAAAAAATATAGATTGCCACACAAAACAGAAATCAAAATCGGTACTTGTATTTTAACCAGTTTACTCCACTCTGTAATGCATGTTTGAATAAATATGTCTGTAAGGATCTATTCGACTCAGGAAAAAGGGAAATACCTAAATAAAAAGTGGCAGCGGATAATGTTTTCTGCTGCATCTTATCCTATCTTCTCCAAACTGCAAAGTATTTAAGAAAGTTAAATGAACAGTGTATTGTCAATGTTCATGTGAACACTGTGGACTCTCTCAACTCACAATTACACTCGAATTCACGATTGAGAGATAGGAGGCAGAGAGAGGACTCGTGTGTTTTGTGCTGTGTGCGACTGCGAGAGCTTTTCTTCATTATCTCCTCCTTTTATTCTTACAAGGATCGATCGTGTGAGAGCACATGATGCCCACATCGGACGTGCCATCCCACGTCCAGGCGATCGAGGATCACAGCGCGATGATCGCGTCAGAGCAAACACCCAAACAAACTCTACCTATCTGTTCCTAGGAAATAGCTGAACTCCTAACAGAAATCGACAGCCAGCTAAACCTGACGAAACTGAACTTATTCTGACGCTAAGGACTGAAACTGAAAATAAACTAGATTAACTAACAAACTCCCCCTAATCTAGGTCTCCTTCACCTTGGCAATGCTGATGCGTCGACGCAGCTCCTGAAACTGCACACGGCCCAGCGCCTTTGTCATGATGTCAGAGAGTTGATCCTCAGTGCGCACGAACTAGATGTCGATGTTGCCGTTCTGGACGCACTGACGGATGAAGTGGTAGAGGGTCTCGATGTGTTTGCTCCTGTCATGGAAGACAGGGTTCCTTGTCAGCGCAATTGCTGACTTGTTGTCGATGCGCAGCTCCGGAGTGCCGCCGTCGTGCCCAAGGAGCTCGTCGTGGAGCCGCTTGAGCCAGACTCCCTGGCACGCAGCTGCAGTGGCGGCGACGTACTCTGCCTCGCACGAGGAGAGCGCGACGATCTTCTGCTTCGTGGACTGCCTGGTGACAGGGGACTGGCCATAGAAGAACAGAACGCCTGACGTGCTCTTGCGATCGTCGATGTCACCGGCAATGTCGGCGTCGCTGTACCCGACGAGTTTGGCCTCATGTCCTTGGCGTGTGTAGACACACCCAAGGTCCTTGGTGCCAGCGATGTAGCGCAGGAGATGCTTCACCGCGCTCCAGTGCTCGCCGGCGGGGGCCTCTATGAACCTGCTCAGGTATCCCACCGTGTAGCAGATGTCGGGGCGGGTGTGGACGAGGTAGCATAGTCCTCCCACGACGCTGCGGTAGAGCGCAGAGTCCACCACCGCGCTGCTCCCTTTCTTGCTCAGCTTCAGCCTGGGCTCCATGGGCACTGCTGCAGGGTTGCAGCTGCCCATCCCCATTTTGTCGAGTAGCTTCTCTGCATAGGCAGATTGGCTCAGCTGGATGCGGCCTGGCTCCTGCCGCACCTCGATCCCGAGGTAGTAGGAGAGCATCCCCAGGTCGCTCATCTTGAAGAGCTCCATCATCTCTAGCTTGAACCCTCCAATCGCCGCCGCGGAGGTTCTGGTGACGATGAGATCATCGTCGTAGACTCCAACTAGAAGACGATCCCCGTCCTTCACCCGTGTGTACACGGCGTGCTCGGACGGGCACTTGTCGAAGCCTAGCGTGGTGAGGCTGAGATCCAGCTTCGCGTTCCACGCGCCCGGAGCTTGCCGGAGCCCGTACAGCGCCTTGAAGAGGCGCAGGACCTTCCCCTCTGACCCGTTCTTCACGAATCCCGGCGGCTGCGACACGTACACCTCCTCTTCGAGCTCGCCGTTGAGGAAGGCTGACTTGTCGAGGTGGTGTATCTCCCATCCCTGCTGCACGGTGTAGCATCCCAATTGTCTAACAATGGTAATGCTACTTGGTCTAGTAATATAATGGCTACTTCCTACATATATTTGTTGCATCATAATTATATCATGCTCATGTCATCATGCCACCTTGCATTTGAGCATCATATAAAACCCTTTTGATTTGGTTGTTCTCTCATATGCAGTATTAATTGTAGTGGGCCTTTGATATATTGTATTTGGTTCTTGATATATTGTTTAATGCCCAAGTTGAGTTGGGGGCATATCTTTTATTCAACTCCACCACCTTTCTTGTCACCACCTTATAATTCCACCATTCCATTTACAATGGGCTTTTATTTTCTTTTGGTATTTAATCTAGCTCATGGGAGATGGGATGGATCCAATTATATCTTCTCTTGCTTGGCCTTCATTCCATATTATGGAATGCATAAGAATAATGCCATGTTATTATTATTGTCTTCACAAGTATAAGAATAGGGCATTTAATGTTTTGCATGGGCCATGCAACCATCATCATCACCATTTCTTTTCTTTTGGTTTTTCCTTGCTTTGAGTGGAACCTTTCTCTTGGGAGAACTTCTCTTTTTCTCTCTTCATCTCTATCTCATCAACCTCACATGTGTAGTGCCATGCATGAGCTTGTAAAAATCATCCCTATGTCCATAATTGTCTCACTTGATCATGCATACTAAAATCCCTCACCACCCTATCAAACCCTCATGCTTGATCATGCTTATGCTCATGTGGGTTAACCCTACACCCTACCCTCTCTCCAACACCATCATGTCACCCCCTTTTTAAACCCTAACCCTCTAACCCTAATCATCTCTCACCATGTCCCCTCTTCCTAACCCTACCCCCCATGCCGAGGCTGGCCCCCTCCCTCTCCCTGCCAGCAGGTCCCACCAGCCCCTCTCCCTCCAACCATGCCGAAGCTAGCCCCAACCCTAGCCATCTACCCTCCTAACCTAGCTAACCCGAGCCTTCCTCTCTTCTTTTCTTCCTCTCTCCCTGTCGTGCTGGCCCCAGCCTGAGCCTGGCCCTCTCTCCTCCCTGCCTGGTCCCTCCTGCAGTCCCAGCCGAGCCTGCCCTAGCCCCCTCACGACCTGCACGTGAGAAGGAGGAGCAAAAGGTGGTCGAGGCCACCTTTACCTCTACCCCGTACCCCACGGCATCCTCCTCTCTTTTTCCTCGCCTTGTCCCTCTCCTCACGTCTCCTGGCTTCGCCAGATCCACCCCGAGCCGCTGCTCCGACCCTTTCCTTCCCCCTGCCACCATCTCCCCTCTCGCCGGTCACCGTCGGCCTCCACCGCCCCTTCTTATACCAGCCGGCGGCGTGGCGAACGCGGGTGTCGAGGAAGCCCAGCAAGGTCCCCTGCATCGCCCTGTACTCGCGGACGTGGAGGAGAAGCCCAGGATCGCCAGGACCAGCGCCGCCCCGACGAAACCCTAGATCTTCGGTCCGCCAGCTCTGCCGACGTTCTGCTGCGCCTTGTCCCGATCCGCCACCGGCAACCTCTCCGCGGTGAGCCCTTTAACCTCCCTGACATCCTTGTGTCCTCCGTCGCACGCTAGCCTCGCCGGGCGTTTAACCGAGCGATCTCGGTGCGCGGCGGCCACTGGCGTTCGCTCGTCATTGCGCCGCGTCACGACATACCTAGGCCCCAACCACCCTCCTGTCAACTCCCCTAACCCAGCCGCACTGGTTCCACCCCTTAGCGCGCACGCCCAGGTCCCCAGTTCGAGCCCCCGCGCCGCGCCCTGTCGTTGTCGAGCACGGGCAGCTCGTCAGATTCGTCAGAGAATATCTACAGGGCGCTGTGGCCGTTTTACATTTAGCCCCCCCTTTTATCTCGCGCTCAACCCGCGGTCCAGCCGACCCCACCTGCCAGCCGCTGTGTAAATCTTACAAAAACGCCCCCGCAGTTTTCGGACATCAACCCGCGCTCCAGCACGACCCCACTTGCCAGCCTCTGCGGGCTCAGCCGCTGTCACGTGGGCCCATAGCCGCTGGTCCCGCCTGCCATTCGCTGTGGCTAGGTAAAGCCGCGATGAGAAAAGCTTTTTCGGCGCGCGCGTGCCCCAGCCAGCAGCGGCCCACCCGTCAGTGGCTTGGGTCGAATTCACCTGGGTGTAAAAAGTTTTCCCTGTTTAGCTGTTTTAACAAAACAAATTCAAATTGTTTAAATTCAAATTCAAATCAGATTTTAAATAGTTTTCAAATTATAAATCCAAATAATACAAATGATATATGTTTTTGAATCAGAAAATGTGAGGAATTCAAATATGCCATTCAAAATAATGTTTGAACACTTTAAATTTTCAAGATGATTAAAATTACAAATAAAATGCCCTTTTCTTAATAAATCAATAACTTTAAATCTATAACTCCAAATTTGTCAAATAATATGTCTAAATCGATCAGCGCGACGAGCCCGTTCTATCTATGCATTCCATGTTCTGTTTTGAAGCATGCATCATGTCTTTATTAAAAATCAGAACTGTTTATGACAATAAAACTTGGCTAAATAATTAATAAAATGCTTTATTCTTGTACCCCACACCTCACCCTTGCCATGCTATTATAATGCCATGTAAATTGTGCATCATTCATCATGGCATGCTTGTTTGCTTGTCGCATTTTAATTCATATGCTTGTGCACTTTATTTATGTTGGCCCTTGTTTGTTTGGTTCTTCTTCGAATAGACGCCCAGCAGGAGAATTATCAGGAATCGCAGGAGTACTACCCAGATCCATCTCTCGCTTCAACTGAGCTGCCAGGCAAGCACTACCACATGCTTGCATACATATAGTACCTATTGCTTCTATCTCATTCTTGCATCATTGAGTCGCGAATGCATTAAATTGAATCCCAAGTACTTCATAGCCTTTACTTTTAAACCCCACTGAAGCTTGTTCCTCCATCCCATGAGCCATTACTACAGGAGTTGCTTGAGCCATGCGAGTCGTAGAAAAGCATGTGTAGGGTATGTGAGTGTCTATTGGATAACGAGGTACCTAAACAACTTAACATGAGTAGTAATGGGATAACTAATGAAAGAGGCACCGGTGAGCAATATCTGCTATTTGGTTTTTCATGCCCACTTGTGTCCCGTGGCACCTCGAGTACTTGATACCTGTTCCTTGACTATTCGCACTATCCACATCCGGGAGGCCTTATGGACCCCCCTGAGCCAGAGCTTGATTCATTCTTATTTCTTGGGGCCACAAAGTAGTTTGGGGCTTCATTACTATTCTGTACTTATGCCATGCTTTACTGTTTTATTTAAGATTGTGCGTGGTGCACCTGTACTGTTTTGGATGCGGAGTGTTTTCGCGGTATCAACAAGCCCAGTCACATTTTCGGGTTCCCAGTCGTTTACAGCCATTGGCGCGAACCTTGGGTCCGTCTCGGAGCCGGCCAACTTTGTTGCGGGTAGCTTAATGGGGTGGCCCCCTGAAATATTTCTGAATCCTGCGATTGCTTTGTCGTGAATGCCTCGTTGGGTTTTGATTTGGTTTTTCCGAGGTTGATCGAGTGTGTGTTGCTATTCGTGCACCCCTGCAGGGTAAATCTTTCTGAAAGCCGTGTCCGCGGTTATGGACGACTTGGAGCACAGTTTCTCGATCATAGACAAGTATAACTAAAGTACCGCTTTTAATCTGACTAAGTATCTGATTAGTAAATAGTGCAATACTCATGGAATGGTTAATAAAACTGCCAACGGAGGATGTGGGGGTTGTTCGTCCGCTTCCTCGATGGTAAGCGAGGAGGAGGGATCTGTTAATTATACTGTTATAACTGTTATTCTTAATTCACGGACATCCGCCTATCATTGGTTAGGCGGATGGTTAGCGAGTATCTATAGACTTGTTAGTTATTATCTTTTGCTGCAATTGCGTCACCCCAGGTTGTGTCCCCTTTAGTGGCATAAAGACTTGTTGAGTACCCCTAGGGTCTCACACGATAAATTGTTTGATTTAGATGAACAGGTGTACCCGCAAGATGGATACTGGGTGGAAGAGACAGATGATGTTGGCAACGATCATTCGGTGTAGAGATTCCGGGAACGGGGATCCGCGAGATCTGTGGGCGGGATGTGTTTATTTATGTGGCATCTTATGCCGATTTGCTTCTTATCCGTACTCGGATCTTGTTTCCGCTTCCGCCTGATACTCTGATGTTTGTTGTATGAGGAGCTATCCTAAAATATTATCTCTATCTAGGATATTTGAATCTTGCCGTATGGCGTTGCAATATTTCTATTTCTTTTAGATGGAATGGCTCTGAGGACTGTTGTATGTGGCTTGCATACATACTCACTTGTGTATGTAGTTGATCCCTTCGCCTGCCGATTACGCCGCTCGTCCTTGTCCCGATGTTCTGAAAGTGGTTAGGACGACCGAAAGGTCTACCGTGAGTGGCCCCGGGCCCCACCGTACTATTTTAACCACTTTCGCTCATCTTGGCATGCAACTAAGAGCGTAATTCACCGAGATAGTTACACACGGCGACGGCGAGCAGCGGCCGGACGAAATCGAGCCAAGCGACGGGGGCGAAGACCTCCTCGAAGTCAACCCCCTCGCACTGCACATAGCCCTTGGCGACGAGGCGGGCCTTGTGCCTGACGATGGCCCCCCTTTCGTCACGCTTGACCTTGTAGACCCATTCCAGCTCAATGGGCTTGTGGCCTCGAGGCAGGTCAACGAGGGCCCATGTGCCGTTCTCCACGATGGAGCCCATCTCCTCGTCCATCGCCTTCCTCCAGCACTCCTCCCTCTGGGCCTCGACCACGTTCGCTGGCTCCTCAGCCGTGGTGAGGAGGAGATGCTCCGCGAGCCCTGGCACCGTCACATCGGCATCGATCAGCTCCGATGCGCGCCGGTAGCGGTGGTGCTCTCCTTCGTCAGCAGCATCAAGAAGCTCAGGGTTCTCTGCTGAAGGAGGTGTGGCGAACTCCACGCGAGGGGATCCGTGATCCATGGCCGGTGTTGGAGAGGCCGGCGGCTGCTGTGGCTCGTCGGCGGAGGCGGGCTCTTCACCAGTGTCGCCCGTTCCCCCGAGTTAGTGCGCTTTCTACGCCACTGGGACACGGGAAGCCCAGCCAAAGCCCACTACTGACCCTAATAGCCAGTGCGCTTTCTATCTATTTGCTCTATTGACTATGGTAGCAGATTGGATCAAGGCCTCGGGAGCAACAGCACGCCGCCGTCTGTATTTTGATTAGTATTCAATTATCCTTTGTCTTCGTCCAATCCCATGGCAATTTATTAATTTTTATACGTATGCTGGCCGTATCGCTGTAATGTTGTTTCTAGAAATCGTCGCATCCCGTGTCCCCACGTCCTTATCGCCTTATGTGTCTTGCTGTATCGGTGCTAGGCACGTATTAACCGTCCTATTGCCCATCGTATATGATCATTAATATTTGATTCTTATATGAATATAGGAAGTTACCAGCAGAATCACATTGAAAGTAAGTTGGGGCACCATTGAGTTAATTTTTTTGGTTTGGGTTGGAGTTGGACGAAAAAGTTTCAGTTAGAGAGTACATATACTGAAGGAAAAAATATTTTTCAGGGAGCCAGCTCACAAGGAAAAAATTCTCGCGGGGAGTTGCAGCATCGGTAGAGTACTAGCACCCAGCGTATAACCAATGGAATCGGAAACAAAGGGAGTCATCTACCTTGGGGACGGGGTTGCTGAACTCGTGGTGGATATATACAAGGGGAGGCGGCTAGCTACTGGTAGGAGAGGGATTTCGCGGCGCTCTGCTAGTACAGGCTGGCGGAGGCGAGGTCCCCGGCTGGTTGCCGATGCTGCTGGCAGTGGGGTCGTTGGCGAGCCTTGGTGTGGAGGGGCTGACGGGCCTGACGGGGGACCAGGAGGCGTCGGTTCGAGATGTCTCCGAGAGTGCGGCGGCCACCTGATGTGCTTGCCGCGGCGGGGCTGATTCAGGAGCACAGGCAGAGGAGAGGAGAGCTGGAGGCTCGGGGCGGGGTTGCAGCGGCCGACCTAGGTGTTGCGGGACGCAATGGTGCGAGGCCGCGCCGGAAAGCGATGGTGCGAGGCGGCGGCAGCGGGACGCCGTGGTGCCTGGGGTCGCGGCGGACATGCTGCTGGCGGCGGCGGCGGCGACAGCGTGCGCGCAGAGGTCTCAAACGGGCCTAGATGGGCCTCAACCAATTTTCCCCCGCTAAACTTTTTTAGGGCTGGTCGTGGTGCGGGAAGCCGCGGCCTTTCATTAGTCCCATACCGGAACATTAACAAACTTTTGACCAGTTTATTAAGTCGAATTGTATCAAACGTATCGCCAACCGCGGGGTTGCACGGCTGTCAAACTGTGTAAGATGCCAAAGTGCACAAATAAAAGAGGCCACAGAGCCCAACCCGTGACCCAGCACTAAACTGTGCACACGGACGAAAAGAAGGCCTCCGAGCCCATCCGTGACCCAGCACCGATAAGTGCGCACGGAAAAAAAATACAGTAAAAGATCCCCTATGAGGGCACAGTCGTAAGAAAAAAGCGCAATTGCATCCTCGTGGTTGGCATGTGCTAGACATTAGCACCTGGCTTTTTGTTTTTAGTTTCTTTTTGCTAAAATTTGCGATAGATTTTAAGACTGCGCTGGATCTATTTTCCACATCACCGTCTTCACTTTTTACCTAGATCATGATGCGGATTTGACGATAGAATGGTACGTATTTACATGCCTGAGAATGAATTTATAATAAAAATATGGCGGTGGCCATGTAATTGTATGAACAACAAAATACACTATCGAGTAAAATTGCTTTGATTACTTACTGAGGAAGTGACTCGACTTTCACCGAGTATGACGATGTAGCACTACATGAGAATGATGCACAATTGTCTGCTGTGGAAGATGCCCAAGAACACAGAAAAAAAGGCCATCAAGCCCGGGCATAGCTTAGCTCAAAAGGCAAATGACGATTTGTTTCTTTTTAGCACCAAATTTGCGGTAGATTTTAAGGGTTTATGTACACATCGCTGGATCTATTTTCCACATGATGCACACATCGTCTTCACTTTTTACCTAGATCATGATGGGGATTTGACGATACAATGGTAGGTATTTACATGCTTGAGAATGAATTTATAATAAATATCATCATTAATTTTAAAAGGTTTCAACATTATTCGATGCTTAAAATGATAATACAACATCGAAAAATATCAAATATTCTAAACAAAAGACTCTCGTTGGTACATTTTCATCCAGAGTAATAATATGTTTCTAACCATTTCTAGATAATTCATTTCTGTATAAAGAACATTGCAGAATATAAAACAGAATCATGAAAAACATGCACTAAAGAAAATAAAGCATGCACATCGCTGGATCTATTTCCCACATGATGCACACATCGTCTTCACGTTTTACCTTGATCATGATGGGGATTTGACGATACAATGGTAGGTATTTACATGCTTGAGAATGAATTTATAAAAAAATATGGCTGTGGCCATGCAATTGTATGAAGAGCAAAATACAATGGCGACAAAAATTGCTTTGATTACTTCTTGAGGGAAGTCCGAGTCACTTTCACCGAGTATGACGATGTAGCACACTAACGTAAAGATCACGAGAATGATGCATAACTGTCAAAAAGAGGCCATCAAGTCCGGGCATAGCCTAGCTCAAAAAGTAAATGACGATTTGTTTCCTTTTAGTAGCAAATTTGCGGTAGATTTTAAGGGTTTATGTACACCGCGCTGAACCTATTTCCCACATGATGCACACGTCGTCTTCACTTTTTACCTAGATCATGATGTGGATTTGACGATAGAATGGTAGGTATTTACATGCTTGAGAATGAATTTATAATAAAAATATGGTGGTGTCCATGAAATTATATGAAGAGCAAAATACAATGCCGACCAAAATTGCTTTGATTACTTATTGACAAAGTCACTTTCACCGAGTATAACGACGTAGAACACTACCGTAAAAATCACAAGAATGATACATAACTATCACCTCCGGAAGATTCCCAAAAGAACAGAAAAAAGAGGCCATCAAGCCTGGCCATGGCCCAACTAAAAAAGTAAATAACGATAAAAAACATGCACAGAAAAGATCCCCGGAAGTGAGGAGCTTAATCTCAGAAAAACGCAAATACATTGTGTGGTGCCATGTGCTTAGATTTCGTCCTGCGGAGAAGTTTTTGCATGATTCCGAGTGAGTCGGTATAGTTGTTGGTGATGTCGGCTGGGGCTTGCTTGGATTGTTGTTGTTGGCACTCGACTAGAATAAACCGGATGCGGAATCGGTAGGCACCCACTAGGTGAAACGATGATGAAGATGGACTGGCGCAACAGGAGCTTGGAGACGTAATGTCTCGCCGCTGAGGCCAGTGCTTGCGTCAGCCACGACCAACACCTTTGAGGGATGTCTTGTTGCTGCAGTTTTTGGTAACCACGTGCACGCCTGCTTAACTCATCTGGATCTTCTATGGTGAACTTGGCCTTTTGTTTATATTTCTTTTTTCACTTTTTACCTAGATCATGTTGGGGATTTGATGATAGAATAGTAGATATTTACACGCTTGAGAATGAATTTATAATAAAAATATGGCAGTGGCCATGCAATTGTATGAAGAGCAAAATACACTCCGGACTAAAATTGCTTTGATTACTTATCGAGGAAGTGACTTGACTTTCACTGAGTATGACGACATAGCACACCACAGTAAAAAAACACGAGAATGATATATAAGACTGGTCATAGTGGTGAGTATCATGCGTATGATACTAATGTACGATACTGCCTTTCTAATGCATAGTATTATTTACTGGTATCATAGTTGGTTTATATTTAATTATTTATAAAATCTCAATGCAAAATACTGTACAAGATCTATTTGTTATTTAATATTCTAGTTTTACATGTTATGATACGATACTGTATCATACTATGATATTATAATCCTTCTCTCTTCATTAATTAATATGCCACGCCAGCTTTTGTTGTCAACTTCGCATGTATGATACTGACGCCGCCTAAATATCAGCTACAAAAGATTTCCAAGAGCACGGAAAAAACAGGCCATCAAGCCTGACCATGGCCAGCTTAAAAAGTAAATAACAATGAAAAACATGCACCGAATAGATCCCCGAAAGTGAGAAGCGTAATCTCAGATAAACGTAAATACATTGTGTGGTGCCATGTGCTTAGGTTTGCAAACGGCAATCCTAGAAGTCCGTGAAAGCAATATTTAGTTCAAACTAGTTTTTTTGAACTAGCTTAACTTTTTTTAGTTTATCTTTTTAGCGAAATTATATACTCCCTTCGTTCTTTAATATAAGGTATATAGTTTTCTTGCACGAATATTAGCGCACATGCTAGGAGGGAAATTTTATTGATTTAGTATGTGAATACCTCAGGTGATTGACGTGATATAGTGGAAACATACGAAATCTGGTTATCCTCTCTCTCCTGATCGGATTAATTGCCTCCTAAATAATAGGTAAAAATCTCAAAATTCTCTATACACCTTATATTATGGATTTTTTTACAAAAAGTTATACACCTTATATTAAGGAACGGATGGAGTACTAATTAGATCAAACAAACATTACTTTGTTTATAAAATTCTTATTAATTAGAACAAATACAATTTAAATTCAATATATTAATGCGGGTTTACTAGCTGCGGTGATAGTTATCCACACCTTTGGGATCGTTGATGCTGTCCTGTGATCCGTGCTAAAAAATGTGATACCACTGACGTTCGTTAAATTTCTAGTAGTCGTGTGTGTTTGTGCCAACATTTTTTTGCCGCCCCTCTTCCTATGGACAAAAAATCCAGAAAAAGCACCCCTCGCCCGCATCTCCATCGTAGACTCCAACAAGGACAACCGTTCTTGCTCATGCACACGAGTACATTGAGGCTAGGCCATAGAGAGGGGGAGCTTGGATGAGGCAATTTGGACGAAAATAATCCATGTTTAAAACTATTTCACAAAATGAACTCTGGTTAGAAATTTTTTATGGGACTAACCCTTTTTGCAACGCCATCGTCAGTGGCGCCGCATCCTGAAACGCAATGCCATGGTTAACAGCGCCACACAAGCTGCCAGCTTGGCATCACGGGCCCTGGCTTCGTAAGGCATCCATGTGAGGTGTGAAAAGGACCAAGACTAAAAACAAACATTCGGCACACATTACCACGAAGTTGACCAAAGGAGCAAAGGAGGTTTGTCGCCCTTCTCTGATCATCTTGTTGTATTGTTCAGTGGAAAGCTCATCATATAGCAATGACTCTTCCAAAATTTCTTCCCGCGCGAGCGTTTTCAAGAGCCGCACTTACGGAGTCGGGCTCGTGATGCCATGCTGTGCGGCGCCACTAACGATGGCGTTGCAAAAAAGGGTTAGTCCCATAAAAAATCGGCCAGAGTTCATTTTGTGAAATAATTTTAAACATGGGTTATTTTCGCCCTTAGATGAAGTGCTAGAGTTAGCCACTAGGCTTTTCGTTCCAATTTTTTTATCTTTTAAACAATTTTTCAACTCCCTTGGTCTAGAAATAACTGACTTGGCTTTGTCTATATTCGAATGTATCTAAATTCATTTTAGTGTATAGATACATTAGTATCTAGACAAACTCAAGTCAGTTATTTTTGGACGGAGGGGATATGGGCATGCCTTACAGGTACTCGAGCTTGGTATATATATGGTCCAACATTGAAGAAGCCCACGACATTGCTAAGGCCCAGCCAAGATTCGAGTGGCCCAGGAGACTCTGACTGCTTGTAGCACATGGCAAACTTAAGATAGAAAGTTTAAAGGAAAAATCCTAACCTGTAACCGACTCGGCCTGCTATCCCGAGACCTAGACTATCTATATAAAGGCTAGGAGGGGGCGGCGAGGAGGACAATTCACAACCCTAGTTTCCACACCATCGCCAGATTGCATCTGCACACCCCTGTAACTTTCGACTCCTCGATAATTCCAAGAGCAGACAACAGGAGTAGGGTCCTCTACGAGGCCTGAACCTGGGTAAACTGTTATACCCCAAAAATATTAATCAAGATTATCAAGTTCTAATTACCCAAGTTTAGGGTTAACAAAAACTTTTATTATTAAAACTAATATGAGCGTATATGTGAATTGCATTAGTGTATGAATGAGTGCAATTTCCATGTTTGATTGCTACAGATAGTAAGGAATGGTTTAAAGATGAATACTACATCATCTAGGCCATTTACGAACAAAATCAAAAGAAAAGAAATTCAAATATGAATCATATGATCAAATGGTCATTTTGACCAAAATTAACCACTAGACCACTTTGGGTGTCCCTAGTAAAAGATTTCTAATATAAACTTTCTCAGATCTTTTCACCCCTTGCTAGACCAAGTAAAAGTGAACCCAATCTCACTTTAAAAACCAACAGAAACAATTTCCAAATATATCTAAAGGACAATTCAAAATTGAATCAAGTTTATATGCATAGATCACCACTTTTCAAAAATCACACAAATCAATTCACCTTGGCAAACCCAAGCAACCATAGACACTCAAGCATGTGACAAACACACTCACCAAAATTTAGCCAAAAATTCAAACATTAATCTCATGCGGCCATTTGGTCGAGCACCTGGCAGACACAGATCAACACTGCCTAACTTATACTGTTGTGAGCAGTAATTGATCAACCATTTGCCCTCATTTCACTCCCCTAGTCTCCCTTAGTGCCTAGTAGAGCAATAGACCAGCTTCCCCCTTTGCCATTGCGCCAGTGAAGCGCCGCCCGACGCCACCGCGCCGGTCGACCATGGACAGCTCGCAGCATCTAGCACCGCCCTCTCCCACAACGCCTAGGAGACAGGCGACCGTCCACCGCCACCCTCCGTCCAACCCTCGACCGCAAACACGCCATGGACCACCCCCAATCGCCGTGCCCATTTCTCTGTCCGCCATGCCGAGAGCGCGCCAGAGCGTCGCAACTGACACACGCGTACACGCCGCGCCTCGCCCTCACCGCGCGTGCCCGCACTCACCGTGGCCCTAGCTATCTTCCAGACATACCCGTTCACCGCTGCACGACCCATAGCCCCTGTGCGCCGTCTCGAATACCGCCATTTCTGCCCAGAGCACCGAACTTTCCCGACCATTCTCGACCGTCCCTTGCGGCGCCATCAATCGCATGACGACCGTCCTGAAGCACCGCGCCAAACCCTACCCGCAACCATGCCAATAGCCCCCTGTATCGCCGTCACCGACGAGCCCGAGCCATCCCACTCTGTCCCTCTCGCCGGTGTATAAATAGAGGCCGCCCCAGCCTCAATTCAACACACCATTCCACTTCCCACTCCTCACAGAACCTCCCACACCTCTTCCCGGAGCAAGGCGAGCACCAGCCCGCCAGAATTTAGCCGGAGTCTGCCGCTGTAGAGGAAGAAGGAAGCCGTTGATTGGAGCCATCCCAGGAGCTGACGTGACCACGCCTCGAACCGCCGTCGACGACAACCCCATTCACCCCCATCGCCGACCCTAGGTGGAGCCCTGGTGAGCCTCACACGACCCCCACCGTCACCGTTAGGGTTCAGTCTCACCGGAGCTGTTCGTCGTAGACAATGCATGTCAGCCGTTAGATCCTAGTCTAATCGCACGACCTAGATTAAAAGATACTGCTTCGGGTTAAATGAGCCACTTACTAGTGGGATCCCCTGTCAGTAGCCCATTGTGCTAGCGATGTGCAGTTGGGCCGGCCCAGTTAGTTCTCCGCGCAGAGCCCGTCAATTCAAATAATCTTTTTCCAATTTAGTTAAAACTAGATTCTGTCAGTAGATTCAAAAATCAATTCAGAGAGATTCACTAAATCAAATTGCATGATTCCAATTTTGTTAGAAAGGTATTCAAATTATCTATCCAAGCCTGTTGGATTCAAACCATTTGAAATGATAGATCACCTATAATAAAAATAACAAGACAGAGACTTTTCCACATTCAAACATTTTTCAAAAATTAAGCATAAATGCTTTTGAGTTGATTCCAACTCTAAAAAATCACATTTGACAAGATATATCTGAATATGTAAAAATATTTAGGTTTACATGCAGTGAATAGTACTAAAAGAATGCTATATGGGCATTTCTAGTCACTTTAATTTTATTAAATAGTAATTTTAAACTTTATAAAATGTGACCACCACTTTAAAACACATTCCCAAGTACTAGAATATGTGGTGATGACATGTGTCCACATGATCCCATATTTTAGTTGGATAATATTAAATCTTAAATATTTTTAATGAGTAGAAATTACTTTTCAATTTAAAATAAATAAGAATAGGTCTTTATTTCATGTGATGATTGTGATGATACTAGATCATCTAGTATGAGACTTAGTGTTCTAAATAGAAGTAGTTAAGTATTGTTTGGTGATTGTGTACCTTGTATTCATTTATAGACGATAGTACCGACCCGGGATACGAGGAGGAGTACTACCAAGAAGAAGAAGAAGAAGAAGAAGAAGAAGAAGAAGAAGAAGAAAAGAACTTCAACCACTGCACTACTCAAGGCAAGCTAGAACTATGCAAGCTAACACTTGCAAACTTGATAACCTATGCAAGATGCATTAGGCATGCTTTGGTTATGCAACTTTGATTATACCAATCCCAAGTTTTACTTGCAAGCTTTATTCTTTTACTTTTACGAAAGTTCTTTACTTTTAGTTAGTAATTTGTGAGTATTGGAAAAATAGTATAAATACCATAAAGAGTATAAAACTAGGCCTAAGTAGTTATACTTAGATGTCATCAAAAGGCATAAAACTAGAGTTGGATAGTTACATTTGATTAGCACCCTCATTAGTGAATACCCTCAATTTTAGTGGCTAGTGCTAAGCATAAAAGTTGATCACTTTAGATGGGAATACTTGGTGAAAATGATTATGAAAACCTTGGAATGATGAGTCATTCTATTGAAATGTTTTGACATGTGTTGAGAAACACAATGGTTTGATGATGAAAATGTTGAGGCATGAGCCTTGACCCTTTATAAAAACTGATGGTTGGGTTCGGATGCGATACCATTCCAATTTTACAGTACAACCACAATACCTGAATTGGGTAGGTCTTAACTCGAAGTTTATATGCCTTAGTATGGGTTCCCTCGCAGAAAGAGGTTGAGTTGAGGCTAGCTCGTGAGTGTGAATGTCCACCTATGCAGTGCCCATGATGGCAGATGGCCATGGCTGGGAGGCCAAGCTCATAGGGGAGGTGCCTATACTAGAGTGTGTAATTGAAAGGTTAGGATTGATTATCTGCATACTAAGTATGATGATTCAGGGTTATCCCTGACGGATGTATCGAATTTTGTGGTGAAAATGTACCACCTCTACAGAGTGTCAAACTATTCGAATAGCCGCGTCCGCTGTTATGGACAGTTGGAGTGGCCATACTGTTCTGTTGTCAGATGTTTTTAAAATGACTTGTGAATTCAACTATGACTTTGACTTGACCACAACAGGGTTGTGGATATGAAAACTAGGTTCCCACTGAAGTGATAAAGAAACTTAATTTAGTTTTCTTTACTTCTAAACTCAGTATGAAATAAACATGCTTTTTTGCAAATAAACCTAGAGCTTAAGATTCCTACTAGAACTACATTACTTGTTAGTGATAGTTTGCGAGTACTTAAAGAGTACTCATGGCTTTGTCCCTGGCTATTCCCGTGGCTAGACTATGAGGAGGACTACCAGGAAGATGGACAGCAGGAGGTCTATGACAACTAGGATCATCTCCCATCGTCAGCATTGCTTGTGACTCTGAAGATGGAGCCCCTACTACGTTTACTTTCCGCTGCTTTGATTGTATTAAGACTGGATCATGAGATCCTTTATTTGTAAGACCTTTATTATGGTTTGTAATGGATGATCTACTATGGTACCAATTCTGTTATGTCTCACAAAAATGGTAATCTTGGGATTGCGATGTATGGCATAACAGGCATCTGGGATTAAAAATCTGGGTGTTGACAAGTTGGTATCAGAGCCATCCTGACCATAGGAGACCCTAGTTAGAATGGAAGTCTAAACAAAAATTAGTTTCAAAACAAAAAGAAGTGAGTATTTATGAAAACCTATTCCCACTCTTATCCTTGAGATTCTTTCAAAAAAATTCTTGCAATCCTACATAAAATTTGACACACTTGATCACCCCACTAACTTGCTCATCCTAAATTCTTATAGATGGAGGTCAATGATACGTCCAAAACGTATCTACTTTCTCGAACACTTTTGCTATTATTTCTCCTCTAAACTTGTGTGATTTGGATACAACTAACATGGACTGATGCTGTTTTCAGTAGAATTACCTTGGTGTCTAGTTTTTGTGTAAAAAATCAACTATCAGGAGAAATCCCGGAAAATATGCCAAAAATCCTATTTCATCAGAAGACTCACGGAGCCAGAAGACGAGACAGAGGAGGTCCACGGGGGGCCCACACCACCTGGCCGCGCGGGCCAGGCCAAGCCGCCCCTAGGGGTGGTGTGGCTACCTCAGTCACCCCCTCGACCTCCCTCTTCGCCTATAAGTTGCCTCTTGACCTAAAAACCAAGGGGGGTTCGACGTTTTTCTAGAAAGAGTCCCGCTGCGCTGCCACCACCAGATTCTGCGAATTGGAACTAGAAACTCCATTCTGGCACCCTGCCGGGACGGGGAATTGGAGGAGATCATCATCATCATCATCACCATCGCTTCTCCATCGACCATCCATGTTCCCCCATCCATGAGTGAGTAATCCCCCGATGTAGGCTATGGGGATGGTAGGGATTGGATGAGATCGTTCATGTAATGCCATCAGATTGTTAGGGCATGGTGCCTAGTATCTATTATTAGTGATTTTTGACTTTGTTGCAACTTGTTATGCTTAATGCTTATCACTAGGGCCCGAGTGCCCTGATTTCAGATCTGAACATGTTATTGATTCATTATGATAGTATTGTTTATGGTCTTACGTACAAGTTGTATACGCATATTGTTGTCTGAAACCAAAGGCCCTAAAGTGACAGCAATCGGGATAACCGGAGGGAATGGCTTTGATATGAGGATCACATGTGTTCACAGAGTGTTAATGCTTTGCTCCGGTGCTCTATTAAAAGGAGCACCTTAATTTCCAGTAGTTCCCTTGAGGCCCCGCTGCAAACGGGCTGGTAGGACAAAATATGTTGTGCAAGTTCTCATTGCGAGCACGTATGGCTATATATGGAACACATGCCTATGATTATCTAGTACTTGGATGCTTTATCTTAGTTATCTGCAAATACCCTATGTCTTGATTGCTATATGAATTGTCTTGTCCATGCAACGCCCGTCCATCCATCCCTATGCCTATCGCGCTTTAATCCTAATGTTTACTGCAGTTGTTACCGCTGTCTTTACTTTTACTACTGCTATTACTTTGCTATTGCTATTACAAAACTATTGATACTGATAAACTGTTGTGAGCAAGATTGTTTCCAGGTGCAGCTGAATTGACAACTCAGTTGTTAAGGCTTATAAATATTCTTTGGCCCCCTTGTGTCGAATCAATAAATTCGGTTTCACTTCCCTTGAAAATACTGCGATACACCCCCTATACTTGTGGGTCATCAAGACTATTTTCTGGCACCGTTGCCGGGGAGCATAGATCTATTTATCAAGTTCACTTGGAATCACTATTGTTTGCTTCCCTCCATTCATCATGGGTAAATCTCGTGATGGAGAGGTTCCTATATTACCATCCACTACAAGGAGAGGTACGGTTCTGAACACCTCTGTTGCTCTTGATTCACCATCTGTTATGAGTAAGTTCCTTACACCACCACATACACATGTTACACACACTACTACTACTGCTGAATCTGAAACTTCTGATACTTATGATGCTGCTTCTATTGTGCTTGATAAAAGTGGTTCATTAGGTCCTTTCCTAGATGCTACGATTGCTAGAACTATAGCTGGAAATACTGAAACTCCTAATGAAGACACTACTACACCTGTCAGTTCACCTGAGTCTAGAGAGAGCTATGACATTGAAGATGGTTATATAGAGATGACCGATGAGTTTATTAAAGAATGTCTCCTAATGCTAAGTTTGCTGCATCTCCCATAAACATTAAAGATAAGGATTATGATTTCTCTCTCGGTTTATCTTACATAACTATTGTTGAGAAAGAACCTTTTTGTGGGACTAAGAATGAAAGTGTTGTAGCACAGATGACTGAGCTTTCTACCACGAGTGGCCTATTTTCTGATGATATTAAGATGCGCACCCACTTTGTTGCTAAATTTTTCCCTTTTTCACTGAAAGGAGAAGTTAAAACTTGGTTTAATAATTTACCTCCTGGATCTATTGATAGCCCTGATTGCTTGATTAGTACTTTCCTTCAGAAATATTTCCCTCCTAGTGCTAGACATGCTATTTTGCAGGAACTTTTTGATTTTAAACAGGGAGAAAAGGAGATATTGCCTTAATCATGGGCAAGGTTTTGTGCTTTGATTCATACACAGGCTGGATGTCCATTACCTAAAAATGAGCTTCTTGATATATATTATAATGGACTAACTGAAGAATCTAGGACATACCTGGATAGTTGTGCTGGTTGTGTTTTCAGGAATAGAACTCCCAAAGAAGCTGAGGAATTAATGGCTAAAATAAGCAAGAATTATGAAGACTGGACTTCATCTGAACCGACTACACCTGAATTAACTATGCCTGCGCCTATACCAACACCAAAGAAGAGGGGAGTTATTGAACTAAATGATGAAGTGATGAAGGAAGCCAAGAAATGTCTTAAGGAGAAGGATATTAAAGCTGAAGATGTGAAGAATTTACCTCCTATAGAAGAATTATGTAAGCCAATCTCCAACTCATCCACTATTGAGGTACACTCTCTCCAACATTTTGATGAAGGTGATATTCCTTACTCTAAACCTCCTAATCAATGCTTAGAAGAATTTTATGTTTTATTGTTAAGCAAGATAATTTTAATAAAAGGGTGCAAAATCATTTAATGGAAAACTCTAGAGCTATTGTTGAGTTAAAGGATATTGTGGAAAGAACCTCTAATGATGTCAAAATGCTTGTTAAACATTTTCAAATGTTTCAAACTCAAATTGATCAGCTTATTAAAGTACAAAAAGACTTGCTAGTTAATGCTGCTAAAGAAAACATGCTTATGAAATTAGAACTAGAAGTGGTGCTGCCACCCAAGATCCTCTATATCCTGAGGGGCATCCTAAAAGAATTGAGCAGGATTCTCAACAAGCTCAAAATAGTGGTACTACTCCTAAGAAAACAAAAAAGAAACATAAAACTATTGTAGAACCTTTTGAACCTGCTAAAGATCCTAATAGTATATCTGTCTCTGATGCTGAAACTGAAAGTGGTAATGAAGAAAATGATGCCCCTGATAAAGAAAAAGTTGAAGAAGAACCTGAAAGGCACACTAAGAATACTAATTACACTAAAGAAGATTTTGTTGCTAAGAAACATGGTAGTGAAAGAGAGCATTGGGTCCAAAAACCTATGCCTTTCCCTAATAAGAAACACAAGTCAAAGGAAGATGAACACTATAACAAGTTTTGTGAGTGGATGAAACCTTTATTCTTGCAAATTTCTTTGACTGATGCTATTAAATTTCCTCCTTATTCAAAGTATATGAAGGATATTGTCTCGAATAAAAGGAAGATCCCTAATGAAGAAATTTCTACTTTGCTTGATAATTATTCCTTTAATGGTAAGGTTCCAAAGAAATTTGGAGACCCAGGGATTCCAACTATTCCTTGCTCTATTAAAAATAGTTATGTTAGAACTGCTTTCTGTGATTTGGGAGCAGGAGTTAGTGTTATGCCTTTTTCTCTCTATAAGAGGCTTCAACTAGAAAACTAATACCAACTGATATATCTTTGCAAATGGCTGATAAATCTACTACTACTCCTATTGGTATATATGAGGATGTTCCTGTTCAAGTGGCTCATAATTGCTTGATATTAACTGATTTTGTTGTGCTTGAAATGCCTAAGGATGACAATATGTCTATTATTCTTGGGAGACATTTTCTTAATACTACATGAGCTGTTATTAATTGTAATCAAGGAAAGGTGACTTTTAATGTTAATGACAAGGAACATACTGTCTATTTCCCAAAGAAGATTGATAAGACTTATGGTTTAAACTCAATTGAACATGTTGAGGGCATTCAAGTTGGAGAAATATATTGTCCCATACCACGAGAAAAATATGAAACTATTATGATTGGGACCATTGCTATCAAGGTTGAGGTAACATAATCATTAGTGGAATACAAAGTTTTGTTTCATATAAAATTGTTTTGGTAACAAGACCTGATCAACCTTGTTAACAAAGGGATTAATGAACAAAATAATGTTTTCACCATGATTATCTTTGCTTTCTTTTATTTTATCCATTTTAGTTTTTGCTTTCGCTTAGTTAACTTTTCTTTTGCTAGTTGCTTGCATATTAGAGTGTCGTAGAACTTCTGAAGTTTTAGTTTTGTTTTGTCATTGCATCATTCCAAAGTCATCTTTCTGTCAGAAAGTCATTCATCAATACCTGAAAATTACTAAAAAATAAAGTGTCTCGAAAAATTCCAGAAAATCCATATTAAATTTTTACGTGAAAAAGGGGCAGAGAAGTGCCTGGAGTGACCTAGGGGGTCCACCAGGCAGGCACACCACCTGGTGACGCGGCCACCCCAGGGGCGCGCCTGGCCATGGTGTGGGCCACCCCTAACCCTCCACTCACTCTCTCACTTCCCACTGCCTTCTCTCTCCCGAGAAAACACTAGTCCATTGCTCGAAATTGCATTCTTGCTGTCTTGTCCATGATTTTTGATCTCCTTGCTCAGACCATCTTTGCTGCTGAAATTTGGAGCATTTGTTATCCGGTATGTGACTCATCCGCTTGTATAAGTAGATTTGTGTTTAGTGGTTTATATCTTGAGTATTTTGCTGCTATAGGTGACATGTTATGAGAGCTTGTAAGCTTGTTCAATGCTTAGAGATATTATTTTGATGCATGTTTAGGCCTCTTGCAAGTCACTATGAGTAGTTCCCTTCATTATGTAATCACTTTGCAATCACTTGTATAATGGATATTTAAATTTCAGAATATCAAAGATGAACAACCACACCTTTGGAGAAATATTTGAGAGGGACACACCCAGGAGGGCAAGGCCTTCAAGATTAGCCTCTTAGTTTAGGCCATCATACAATGAAGATCTTATTGCACCACGCTTTGGCAATGAAGGAGATGAGGGAGATGCTCACCCATCTACCTTCCCTTGTTTTACCATTTTGCAAGCTGCAGGGATCCTCAATGATTTCTTACTACTGGTTTAGAGGGTTGGCCTGACCACGTACATGGAAGATGAGAGTGAGCAATATGCTGTGCTCACCAAATCTTTCGTTGAGAGTTTCATTTTCACTAACACCCCTTATCAAGCAACTATTTCTTTCAGAATTTATAATTAGCCTATTACCATGTCATTGGAAAGATTTTGCAGCATTATAGGTATAGGCATGACTGGGACAGTGAAGAAGATCCAAGGTCGACCCGCTGATTTGCTGGAGCTCTATTGAAGTGTGACAAATGACCGCGTAGCTCAGCGCGGGAAGATAAGGAACATTCAACTCTCAGCTCTTAGATATTTTGCTTATTATCTTGCCACTAGCATTCTTGGTAGGGAGAACACTAGTAATATTTCTAATTATCATTTAGCCTTCCTCGCTGCTGCACTTAATAATGATACCAAGTACAACCTTGGCTCTCTCATTGCTCGCCGCCTAGCTGCTAGGGGACCTATTTATGGGGGCATTATTGTGTCACACATGGTTGCTGCTTTAGAACTCTGTGTGGATCCTAATGAAACTGTGTTGGCACCACAAAGGCTTGACCTTGCTACTATGAAAACGCATCACTTTGTCACTGCTGACTCTAGTACAGAGGGTTTAGTATACATGATGTTGTTTACTAACGGAGAGGAGGGGGAACTTCCTTTGCCACAATCTACTTTGTTCAGTATTTACAGGAGACCATGGTCACATTCCAAGGAGGAGGTGGACGAGCAGCTCCGCTTGCTTGATTTCCACAGGCAGCACCAGGAGGATGTGCCTTCTTACGACTACTCTGCGCACTACGGTGGGGCGTCCTCGAGCTCGTATCAGGATGAGGGTACCTCCTCGCCGTATTACAGAGGCGCTCTATCTTGGCCAGCTTGGGATTACTACCCACTTAGGCCAAAAGCCTACGCTTGGGGGAGGTATACCGACATCACACTCATCTACATATCATGTTTAGTCGGTACTCTGTATATCCATGCTTCGTTCTCTTTTTAATTTTCATTCTTTCTTTACTTTTGCTTTCTAAAACACAAAAAGACCAAAAATATTTTCTTTGTTTGCTTCTTTTTCTTTTTGCCTTGGTTTGCTTCTTCCTTTTGGCTTTGTCTTAGTTATTCAAAAAAACCAAAAAGATTTTGCTTTGCATGTTCCTCCTTTTTGCTCTTGCCTTTAAAAATCAAAAACACCAAAAAAATTTGTTATTCTTCTTTGGTTTTGTGAAGTTCATTGTAGGCTTCAACAGTCCTCGGTGGAATTTGGTTTCATGTTATTATTCAAGCCACACAAGTGAAGGGCAATTGGTAAGAGGCTGGTAATGAACTCTATTTGTTTTCATTTTTGTACATATACTCATCATTGTGGGCATGCTTAGTCTGTTCATGTAGGGTGTATGTTATTTATGGATGCTTAGTTGATCTTGCTTTCTTATGATTAGCTCCATCTTGCTAATAGTTTGTAGCATGTCATATGAATGTTTGCTTGCATTGATCTATTCATAACTTGGTATGACACTGTGGTATCCTCCTTTGAATGTTTCACTTGAATTGACTTGGCACATGCTCACACATGCATATGACTGAAACAATAATTAGTTAAGCCTCGATGAATTATTTTGCCTCAGGGGTCTTGAATCACTTTCATGCCATGATTAGTCCTGTTTTGTTGCAAGCATGATTATGACAGTTATTTCTCTCTCGTTTGTTGCTCCCTTACTATTGCTAACCTTCACTTGCACTGAGTATGAGCTCTACTCGTGTTTCCAATTCCCCAAAACCAATATTGCCAAAAGTGTCCACCATACCTACCTATTAGCATCATTTGCTTTTCCGTGCATATTCAATATGCCTTGTTTTCTTCCGAATAAAATGTTTGCTTGTTATGAAAAAGTTAGTTAGTAAAGCTCTCACGAACTTGATGGCACACCTTATTTCTTGCACTTAATAAACCTGAAACACTGTGACTGTCCATGAAAGTTATATGCTTGCAAATTATAGGCCGGGGATTAGTAGAATCATGCTATCACGAGGAACACTTTCAACACCTGTAAATATATACCCAGTTGATATCATGCTCTTTTGTTTACGAATGTCGTCGGTGTGAAATAAAAGGGGAGCTTGTAAGTCCATGGAGTTATGTATGTGTGTTAGAGAAACGCCTGGGCCACCGGTCTAATCCATGCCTAATCATGGTGGAAACCTGCATCGTAACCATAATGAGCAATCTATGAAGCATTCTTCTTATAAAAAAAGAGCGATAGTTGTTGAGAAAAAAAAGAGAGATGATGAGAGAAGAGGAAAGACAGAAAAAATCACCATTTTCCCATGGTAAATAAGAAGATTGCTGAGATGCTCGTTGTCTGCTTTCCTTGTCATTTTTATATGGGGATTCTTCCGTATCATCGGGCAAGGGTACCCCGTTGGCGGTTCTCTATGATACACATGCATTTACTATGACAAGAACTTACCGGTAACTAAAGTTGAGTAGCACAAGGAGTGGCCCTCGTATTCAAGGGACATGAGATTTTTAATTTATAGTCTGTCAAGCATATAACTCAGCTTGGACCTCACTTTCACCTTAACCATTTAAAGATGCTTATGATAGGGGAAATGAGAGCTCAAAGCTAATGAGTACCATACTTTCAGCATTTGGAAGCCTTTCAAACTTTTCAATACCTTTTCATTCCCTTGTTGAGTCACCACATATTCTATGAGCACTTCCTTGAGAGCATAGTTGTCATTCTTAGTGTAATATGCTTGTCTCAAAACTTGATTAATTGTGTCATGACTTTGATGCTTGTATCTTTGATATCTTTACTTCTAGTCTTCACTTGAACCTCAGAGATGCCTTGGCATTTATGTTTGCTCTACAATCAAAGGCAAGCGAGATACCGCTCTATCATACCTTTTTATGAGCATTGCAATGTTGCTTATGTTTATGTTTCATGCTATTTATTATTTTTGAGTTGGAATTTCTTCATAGCTTGCAATGACTATTAAGTAAACTTAGATGCATACTCCTTATTATGAATTGACCAAGTACTTGATCTTATGCTGAGAATATATACATCTTATGAAGCAAATGTGTTCGTGAAAGTTTCTTTTATCGCACTCAGTTTTCAACTGAATTGCTTGACGACAAGCAATAAGCTAAGCTTGGGGGGAGTTGATACGTCCAAAACGTATCTACTTTCTCGAACACTTTTGCTATTGTTTCTCCTCTAAACTTGTATGATTTGGATACAGCTAACACAGACTGACGATGTTTTCAATAGAATTACCTTGGTGTCTAGTTTTTGTGCAGAAAATCAACTATCAGGTAAAATCCCGGAAAATATTCCAAAAATCCTATTTCACTAGAAAACTCACGGAGCCAGAAGACGAGATGGAGGAGGGCCACGAGGGGCCCACACCACCTAGCCGTGCGGGCTAGGCCAGGCCACGCCTGGGGGTGGTGTGGCCGCCTCGGTCACCCCCTCAGCCTCCCTCTTTGCATATAAGGTGCCTCTTGATCTAAAAACCAAGGGTGGTTCGACGTTTTTCCAGAAAGAGTTCCGCTGCGCCGCCACCACCAGATTCCGCGAATCGGAACCAGAAACTTCATTCTGGCACCCAGCCGGGACGGGGAATTGGAGGAGATCATCGCCATCATCATCACCATCGCTTCTCCATCGACCATCCATGTTCCCCCATCCATGAGTGAGTAATCCCCCGATGTAGGCTATGGGGATGGTAGAGATTGGATGAGATCGTTCATGTAATGGCATCAGATTGTTAGGGCATGGTGCCTAGTATCTATTATTAGTGCTTTTTTACTTTGTTGCAACTTGTTATGCTTAATTCTTGTCACTAGGGCCCGAGTGCCATGATTTCATATCTGAACATGTTATTGATTCATTATGATAGTATTGTTTATGGTCTTACCTGCATGTTGTATACACATATTGTTGTCCGGAACCAAAGGCCCCAAAGTGGCAGTAACCGGGATAACCGGAGGGAATGGCTTTGATGTGAGGATCACATGTGTTCACGGAGTGTTAATGCTTTGCTCCGGTGCTCTATTAAAAGGAGCACCTTAATTGCTAGTAGTTCCCTTAAGGCCCCGCTGCAAACGGGCTGGCAGGACAAAAGATGTTGTGCAAGTTCTCATTGCGAGCACGTATGACTATATATGGAACACATGCCTATGATTTCTAGTACTTGGATGCTTTATCTTATTTATATGCAAATGCCCTATGTCTTGATTGCTAGATGAATTGTCTTGTCCATGCAACACCCGTCCATCTATCCCTATGCCTACCGCGCTTTAATCCTACTGTTTACTGCAATTGTTACTGATGTCTTTACTTTTACTACTGCTATTACTTTGCTATTGCTATTACAAAACTGTTGCTACTGATAAACTGATGTGAGCAAGATTGTTTCCAGGTGCAGCTGAATTAACAACTCAGTTGTTAAGGCTTATAAATATTCTTTGGCTCCCCTTGTGTCGGATCAATAAATTGGGTTTCACTTCCCTCGAAAATACTGCGATACACCCCCTATACTTGTGGGTCATCAGTCAAGTATAACAAATTCTACCAGCTAGGCAACAGAGGCCACCTGATCTTTGATAGGGATCTAGATGCACTTGTAGATTACCTTGAGCACCCGCACCCAGAGTTCTTCGGGGTCCAACTCAATGATCAACAAGGAGGAGAACTATCGTGGCTGATAATTGCATATCTCAGAGGCAAGATGGAAGCACCCACTTCGGAGAAGATCCAATTTAGTGTTAGGGAGAACAACTGGCTAGATGGATTAGCCAGGGCTATGCAAGAGCTCTTGCCCGTATGTGTGGGCAAAACATCAACCAGATCTAGGGAACTTGCTTTGCTCACTACGCAAGGCGTGATTCTATGGGAATGCCCTTGGAGATGCAAGGACACTAGGAGCTCAAGCACCAAGTGGATAATCTCGACTTCATGTTGTATGATAAACAATAGGAGTTGGACAACGCCCGTGCCTACGCCGACCACAACCATGCCATTGCAGTCAAGAAGGACCAGACCCTCACCAGGGAGCGCCAATCACTTCGTCGTCAGCGTGATAAGAAGGATCGCATCATCGATCGTCTTCGCAAGAAGGTGGCCACTCTCGAGAAGACCATCCGTGAACAAGAGATCCAGCTTGAAGCGAAGGAGGAGGAAGGTGAAGATATCCGTGGAGATCTCTACTCTTACCTCAGTGATGATGATGACTACCTAGAGGACCATGCCATGGAGTTCCACACTGATGATGATGATTCCGACTTCATTGATGATGATTAGATGCACTTGAGCACTACCGTAGGAATGAGTTGTACCCGGTCCCACTATATCGTACTTTCACAGAATGGTTCTTAAAACCATCTGTTTTCTATTTGTGTTGTGGTGTGTGTTTGTATTGTGTGCTTTGAATGAATGAGACGAAGTTGTTAGTTTACAAAAAATGAGTCAAACTCAAAGTTTAAAGTTTTTGAAACAAAACTATGAACCTTAGAAATTTCCCTCTTATCTCATTATCTATCTCAATCTTCAGATGACTCGCGGAAATCCCGGAGGAAGCAGTTCATCTCAGGACCCTGATAAGTCCATTTTGCATCACTATTCTATGTCTTAATTCACTATTATTCATTGATATATTTCGTATTGAGAGGTGATACTTATGTTATTTCATCTGTTTTTGCATGTTTGATGACTTTTGGAGCATGGACCGCTGCAGTCAGGATTTTGATGGAAAATGTGCTGTTTGGAGGAAAAATTCGCGAAGATCAGAAAATCCAGGAAAATATACGAAAATCCTATTTTTCCAGAAGACTCAGGATGCCAGAAGATGGAGTGGAGGTGGGCCATACGAGGCCCACACCACCCCATGGCGCGGGTAGGCCCAGGCCGCGCCTGGAGGTGGTGTGGCCGCCCTGGCCCACTCCAGCCTCTCCCCTATGGCATATATCATCCCCATGAAACCCTAAGACTCGGGGAGCGACCATAGAAAGATTCTACCGCCTCTGCGGGGCGGAAAACACCGAGAGAGAAAGATCTCTCCGGCAGACAGATTTCTGCCTGGGGAATTCCTTCCCGGAGAGGGAAGATCGTCGTCATCAACACCACCATCAAGCTGGACTTCATCGGGATCATCATCATCATCATCACCACCATCATCACCATCAGCACCCTTATCACCATCTCCATATTGTTGTAACAATTGGTTGAATCTTGCTATAGTTCATAGGGGAAACTTTCCCGGTGTTGATTACTCTTTGTAGTTGATGCTATTGAGTGAACCATTGAATTGTTGTTTATGTTCAGATTGTTATACATCATTATTCCATCTCTGATCATGATCCATATGATGTCCTGTGAGTAGTTCATTTTGTTCTTGAGGACATGGGAGAAGTTTTGTTGTTAGTAGTGGAGTTGTGTTGAGAAAGATTCAATAGATTGTTATTTAAGTTGTGGTGTACTTCTTCTAGTGGTGTCATGTGAACATCGACTACGTGCCACTTTACCTATATGGGCCTAGGGGAATGCATTGTGTATTTGGCTACTAATCGTAGGGGTTGCCGGAGTGACAGAAACCTGAACCCCCGTTAGGAAACCATTGCACAAGGGACGTAAGGGTCTTAGAGTTTAAAGCTGTGGTTAGGTTTTGCCTTAATTACTTTCTTGTACTTACGGATGTTTGCAAGGCGTATAATCACAAGTATGTATTAGTCTTGGATGGGGCGGTACATTAGCACAGGTTCACCTACACAACACTTAGCAAGCTAAAGAAGATTGATCGACTATATGAAGCTAAAGCACTTGACAGTCTTCCCATGTGTCCTCGAGAACGTTTGGTCATCTATAGAAATACAACCGGCTTGTCCTTTGCTGCATAAAGGATTGGGCCACTTGCTGCATTCATTCTTACTGTCTTTTATTAACCGTACTTTGTTTACTTGCTTTATCGAAAACCCCTAAAAATCCGTTTGCTAAGTATTTGCAGTGAATTCCTGATCCATACCACTAGCCAGCACCTTCTTCTCCTTGTTGGGTTCGACACTCTTACTTATCGAAAATACTGCGATACACCCCCTATACTTGTGGGTCATCAAGACTATTTTCTGGTGCCGTTGCCGGGGAGTGAAGCGCTATTGGAGAGTGGAACTGGTAAAGGAAACTTCTACTGTGAGTATTGTTTACTTCTACTAGTTGCTTTATTTTCATTATGGATAATTCACTGAGTTTATTATTTTGTAATGCTACTACCACTGCTAATGTAGTAGATAAGCCACCACCTACTGAGAGAGATGTTTTCAAAATACCTACAAGAATTATTGATCGTGTTATGGGTAACTACTATGTTGGGGATGGAACTATCCATCCCGGTGATCATTTACTCTTTATACACGAATTATGTGGGTTGTTCAAGTGTGCAGGTATTACTAAAGATCAAGTTAAGAAGAAGTTATTCTCATTATCACTGAAAGGAAGAGCTGAGGAATGGTATAAGCTGCTGAAGAATGGTCAAGCTCTAGAATGGGAGGAAATAGTGCCTCTCTTTTATTCAAAGTTTTATCCTCCTAGTGAGATTCATAAAGATCAGAATCAAATATACAACTTTTGGCCTCTTGATGGAGAGAGTACATCTCAAGCTTGGGGGAGATTGAAGTTACTAATGCTCAAATGTCCCATTCATGAGCTCCCCAACAATATTATTATCAACAACTTTTATGCAAGGCTCCCTCTACATGACAAGGATTTATTGGATGCTTCTTGTGCTGGATCATTCACTCGTATGGAAGAAGAAGCTAAATGGGATCTTCTGGACCGTATTCAAGACAATGCTGAAGCTTGGGAGAATGACAAAGGTAGAAAGTCAGGTATAAATTATGATTATGAATGCATTGAATCTTTTATGGGAACTGATGACTTTCAAAATATTAGTAATATTTATGGTCTTGATTTGCAAGTTATTATGAATTTCTTTAGAGATTTTTCTTCCTATATCGAAATTCCAAAAAGGGGATGGAACAAATACCATGCACCTTACAAAGATATTGTTGACTATGCTCCTATTGGAAGTGCTGAGTATTGCATTATTGATCCCATCTTACCTGAACCTTATATTGAGAAGATTCCCTTCCCCGAAAAGGTAAAGGACCATCCTATGATAACTAATGTAATCACCAAAAGTGAAAAAAAACTATAAAACCTTATGAACAAATAAACATTGAACCTGTGGTAGCAATTGTGAAAGACCTTGTCACTAAAAGCGTAGAAGATGGGCACATAGCCTTTTGTGAGGATGCTTCTAATATTGTTTCACATCCCAATAGAACTAAAAAGGCTAGTGTTCATGTGCTTTCTGTTAGAATTGGTGATCATTGTTATTATAGTTTATGTGATATTGGTGCAAGTTCTAGTGCTATTCCTTATGAGCTTTACAGAGAAATTATGCATGAAATCAGTCCTTGCGAGTTGGAAGAGATTGATGTGGTTATTCACCTTGCTAATAGAGAGACCATCTCTCCAATTGGTATTGTACGAGACATGGAAGTTCGTTGTGGTAAGATTAAGTACCCTGCTGATTTTCTAGTACTTGGTTCGGCTGCTAGTAAAACCTACCCTATCATTTTTGATAGACCTTTCTTAAGTACTTGTGGAGCTATTATTGATTGCAAGAGGGAGAAAATCTTGACTAAGTTCAATGGGGAATCTTATGAGTTTAATTTTTCGAAATTTTCTCTTACTCCTAACAATGGGTTAGTCCTGTTCATTGTGTTCCTAAAAAGGGAGGGATTACCGTTGTCCCTAATGATAATGATGAGCTTATTCCTCAAAGAACAGTGGTAGGCTATAGGATGTGCATTGATTTTAGGAAAGTCAATAAAGTTACTAAGAAAGATCACTACCCGCTTCCTTTTATTGATCAAATGTTGGAAAGGTTGTCTAAAAAGACCCATTTTTGTTTTCTTGATGGTTATTCTGGTTTCTCTCAAATTGTTGTTAAACAACAAGATCAAGAAAAAACTACTTTTACTTGCCCTTATGGAACTTATGCTTATAGACGTATGCCTTTTGGTTTATGTAATGCTCCTGCTACTTTCCAAAGGTGCATGTCTGCTATCTTTCATGGCTTTTGTGAGGATATTGTAGAAGTGTTCATGGATGACTTTTCTGTCTATGGAACTTCTTTTGATAATTGTATGCACAACCTTGATAAAGTTTTGCAGAGATGTGAAGAAACTAATCTTGTTCTTAATTGGGAGAAATGCCACTTCATGGTTAATGAAGGGATTGTTCTTGGGCATAAAGTTTCTGAAAGAGGCATGGAAGTTGATAGAGCTAAGGTTGAGGCAATTGAGAAGATGCCATGTCGAAGATACATCAAAGGTATTCGTAGTATCCTTGGTCATGCTGGTTTCTATAGGAGGTTTATTAAAGACTTCTCTAGGATATCAAAACCTCTCACTAATCTTCTTCAAAAAGATGTACCTTTTGTTTTTGATGATGATTGTAGGAAAGCTTTTGAAACTCTTAAGAAGGCTTTAACTACTGCCCCTATTGTTCAACCACTTGATTGGAGTTTACCCTTTGAAATAATGTGTGATGCTAGTGATTTTGCTGTAGGGGCTATCCTTGGGCAACGTATTGATAAAAAGTTAAACATTATTCATTATGCTAGTAAGACTCTAGACAGTGCTCAAAGGAATTATGCCACTACTGAAAAGGAATTTCTAGCTGTTGTTTTTGCCTGTCATAAGTTTAGGCCTATATTGTGGACTCAAAAGTAACCATTCATACTGATCATGCTGCTATTAAATATCTTATGACGAAGAAGGACGCTAAGCCTAGACTTATTAGATGGGTACTGCTTTTACAAGAGTTTGATCTACACATAGTAGACAGGAAGGGTTCTAAAAACCCTGTAGCTGATAATTTATCTCGTTTGGAAAACATCTCTTTTGATCCTATGCCTGCTAATGATAGTTTCCCAAATGAACAGTTAGCCACAGTAGGGGTGAGCTCGCGAGGAAGCCCTTGGTATGCTGATTATGCTAATTTTATTGTCTCCAAGTATTTGCCTCCAACTTTTACAGCTCAGCAAAGAAGAAAGTTCTTTTATGATTTGAGGCATTAATTTTGGGATGACCCACACTTATACAAAGAAGGAGTTGATGGTATTATGCAAAGATGTGTTCCAGAATATGAACAAAAAGAGATATTGCGTAAATGTCATGGTAGCGCCTATGGAGGACATCATGCAGGAGATAGAACTGCACAAAAGGTACTACAATCAGGTTTCTACCGGCCTACCCTTTTTAAAGATGCAAGAAAATTTGTTTTATCTTGTGATGAATGTCAGCGTGTTGGTAATATTTCTAGACGCAATGAAATGCCTATGAACTACTCTCTAGTTATTGAACCTTTTGATTGTTGGGGATTCGACTTTATGGGTCCTTTCCCTCCTTCGAAGGGTTACACTCATATTCTTGTTGCCGTTGATTATGTTACTAATTGGGTAGAAGCCATTCCTACGAAAAGTGCTGACGGGGAAACCTCTCTAAAAATGCTTAAGGATGTTATCATTCCTAGGTTTGGAGTGCCTAGGTATCTCATGACTGATGGGGGTTCTCATTTCATTCATGGCGGTTTTCGGAAGACCCTCGCTAAGTATGATGTTAATCATAGAATTGCTTCAGCTTATCACCCCCAAACTAGCGGGCAAGTAGAGTTATCAAATAGAGAAATTAAATCTATCTTGCAAAAGACTGTTAGTAGGTCTAGAAAAAACTAGGCTAAGAAGTTGAATGATGCTTTATGGGCTTATAGAACTGCTTACAAAAATCCTATGGGAATGTCTCCTTATAAAATGGTTTATGGGAAAGCTTGCCACCTACCCTTAGAATCAGAACACAAAGCTTACTGGGCAGTGAAAGAACTAAGTAGAGATTGTAAGCTCGCTGGTGAGAAAAGATTATTTGACTTAAGTTCTTTAGATGAATAGAGGAGTTATTATGTAGGATGGTTTGCATTATGGAAGTGTCCCCTCTCTCGTTAGATATGTATCCCTTGGTGTGAGTTTTCCGTTATGGAATATTAATGAGAAGTTCTATCATTCACTCTTTTGCATAACTTATTTTAGTTTTCAATTCATGGTTATATGATTGATCTTGTTGTTAGTATTGGTATCACTCTGGGATCATTGAGTTAATTTAGTTGGTTTTGGCAAACCTGGCTCGGTCAGTAGCAACACCTTTTTGAGAGTTGAAAAGAAAAAGATAGAAGTACTCTAGAGAAAAATAATTTCATCATCTTTCTTTCTTGGTTTGCTCATAAGTTTAGTATTCTCTAGTTAAGATTTTTTGTGCTTCCAAGTAAGATTGCATGTTTGTATTTATCACTTGTATGTTTGTTTGTTTCCTTCAACTCTTATACTTGCTACCTAGCCTTGCTAGCCAAAAACCTGTACTGAGAGGGTATTCTTCTCGTGCATCCATCTCCTTTAAAACCAAAACCTTTGCCATTTGTGTCCACCATACCTACCTAGTAGCATTATTGCTATTCCAAGTAAATTCTTCTTTTATCTACCTCCCAGATTAAACTTGTTATGTGAAAATTAGTGAGTAAAGCTCTCACGAACTTGATGGCACACTTTACTTTCCTGCATTTAATAAACTTGAACCATTGGGTCCTTCTTTGTTGCGTATATGCTTGCGCTTTATGAGTTGAAGTTAGCCGAACCATGTATCATGGGGACCGCTTTCAACACTTCATTGGTACTTGTACCTAGTTGATATCATGTTCTTTTGCTTATGGATCCCGGCGATGTGAAATAAAAGTGGAATTTGTAAGATCATGGAGTTTATATGTGTGTTACAGAAACGCCTGGGCCGCTAGCCTAAGCCATGCCTAATCATGGTGGAAACTTGTAGCATAACTATAGTGAGCATTCTATGAAGCATCCTCAATAAAAACCTATGCAAATAGCAAATAAAAAGATCACTGAGATGCTCACTGTCTGCTTGCCTTGTCATTTTGATTATGGGATAACTCCCGTGTCATGTGCAAGGGGTGCCCCGTTGGCGGTTCTCAATGATACGCATATGTTTACAATGACAAGAGCTTGCTCATGACTGAAGTTGAGTAGCATGAGGATCGGTACTCATAAGTAAGGGGCATGAGATTTCAACTTATAACTTGTCAAGAATATCCTCTTAGTTGTGTCACTTTAACCTTAACCACCAAAAGATGCCTATGATAGGGGCAATGAGAGCTGAAAGCTAGTAAGTATCATAACTTTTGGGAGCTCTTTATGAGACTTGCAATCCCTGCTTCCCTCTGCGAAGGGCCTTTCTTTTACGTTGTAGTTGAGTCAGTAAACCTATTCCCTTCTATCTCAGCAAGTATTTTGAGTTGATGTGTTTCATTCATTCATATGATGATTTATTCATTCATGTATCTTATGTTCCTTGTTTTGCACATTGCTCTTATCTTGATGTTTACTACTTTGAAAGCTATCATTGAAAAACCAGCTATTTGTGAACTCTAGCAAATTATCAACTATTCTTCGACCAAGAGCTAAGTTTGCCATTACCAATTATGATTTACTCTATGTATCTTTATTGTGTTTCCTTTACTCGTTGCAAGTTGAGTTATATAATAGTGAGTTGTCCTCTATTATGATCTATGTATTTGATGAATGTGATGCTTCGTGTCCGTATTCTTTTATCGACTCTTCACTCCATAAACCTGAGGTCATGTTTATTGAGCTCAGTTTCGCTTGGGGACAAGCGAAGTCTAAGCTTGGGGGGAGTTGATACGTCCATTTTGCATCACTATTCTATGTCTTAATTCACTATTATTCATTGATATATTTCGTATTGAGAGGTGATACTTATGTTATTTCATCTGTTTTTGCATGGTTGATGACTTTTGAAGCATGGACCACTGTAGTCAGGATTCTGATGGAAAAGGTGTTGTTTGGAGGCAAAATTCGCGAAGACAGAAAATCCGGGAAAATATACGGAAAATCCTATTTTTCCAGAAGACTCAGGATGCCAGAAGATAGGGTGGAGGTGGGCCACAGGGGGCCCACACCACCCCATGGCACGGGCAGGCCCAGGCCGCGCCTGGAGGTGGTGTGGCCGCCCTGGCCCACTCCAGCCTCTCCCCTCTGGCGTATATCATCCCCACGAAACCCTAAGACTCGGGGAGCGACCACAGAAAGATTCCGCCGCCTCTGTGGGGCGGAAAACACCGAGAGAGAAAGATCTCTCCGGCAGACAGATTTCTGCCGGGGGAATTCCTTCCCGGAGAGGGAAGATCGTCGCCATCAACACCACCATCAAGCTGGGCTTCATCGGGATCATCATCATCATCACCACCACAATCATCACCATTAGCACCCTCATCATCATCTCCATATTGCTGTAACAATTGGGTTGAATCTTGCATAGTTCATAGGGGAAACTTTCCCGGTGTTGATTACTCTTTGTAGTTGATGCTATTGAGTGAACCATTGAATTATTGTTTATGTTCAGATTTTTATACATCATTATTCCATCTCTGATCATGATCCATATGATGTCCTGTGAGTAGTTCGTTTTGTTCTTGAGGACATGGGAGAAGTCTTGTTGTTAGTAGTGGAGTTGTGTTGAGAAAGATTCAATAGATTGTTATTTAAGTTGTGGTGTACTTCTTCTAGTGGTGTCATGTGAACGTCGACTACATGACACTTCACCTATATGGGCCTAGGGGAATGCATTGTGTATTTGGCTACTAATCGTAGGGGTTGCCGGAGTGACAGAAACCTGAACCCCCATTAGGAAACCATTGCACAAGGGACGTAAGGGTCTTAGAGTTTAAAGCTGTGGTTAGGTTTTACCTTAATTACTTTCTTATACTTACGGATGTTTGCAAGGGGCATAATCACAAGTATGTATTAGTCTTGGATGGGGCGGTACATTAGCACAGGTTCACCCACACAACACTTAGCAAGCTAAAGAAGATTAATCGACTATATGAAGCGAAAGCACTTGATAGTCTTCCCATGTGTCCTCGAGAACGTTTGGTCATCTATAGAAATACAACCGGCTTGTCCTTTGTTGCATAAAGGATTGGGCCACTTGCTGCATTCATTCTTACCGTCTTTTATTTGCTCGTACTTTGTTTACTTGCTTTATCAAAAAAAACCTAAAAATCCGTTTGCTAAGTATTTGCAGAGAATTCCTGATCCATACCACTAGCCAGCACCTTCTGCTCCTCGTTGGGTTTGACACTCTTACTTATCGAAAATACTGCGATACACCCCCTATACTTGTGGGTCATTAGACCCAATGCTGCAGATTCTGCAAATGCTAGTTTCTGACCGTGAAGTTAGTAGAGCCGAACGTCAAGCCAACTTAGCTACTCTCCAACAGATAGCTCAGATGGCCCACAATAATCAAGGCCATGGAAACCAGGATAACCATGGATCCAAGCTCAAGAACTTTCAGAATACCAACCCACCTATCTTTAGTAAGTCTGAAGAGCCCTTAGATGCTGATGACTGGCTGCAAACCATGGAGAACAATTTGGAGGTCGCAGGAGTTGAAGCCAATGAAAAAGTACTGTTTACCACCCATTATCTAGCAGGTGATGCAAGAGCCTGGTGGAATAGCACTCGTACCATGAACGAAGGTCAGATGATGACTTGGGATGAATTCATAATCAAGTTCAGCCGGACTCATGTGCCCCCAGGTCTGATTAAGAGGATGAGGGATGAGTTTAGATAAATGAAGCAAGGAAGGATGACTGTGGTTGAATACCGTGACAAATTTCTGTCACTAGCTAGATATGCCCCTAATGAGATTGACACAGAAGAAAAGAAGCAAAGAAGAAAGAGGTTTTCCTGAACAGACTGCATGATGATATGCAAACCGTGCTAGTCAACATTCCCTTTGATGATATTGAAGCTATAGTGGACTCTGCCATTCATATGGAAGGGAAGATCAACCAAGCCAATGACAACCACAAGCGTCGCATGATGCCCCAGCCTAGATCCCACCATACCTAGAAGTATCGCCCCAACCTGTCTGCAGGATATGCCCCAAGAAACAACAGACCCCCTATGTCCCGTCCAAGTTATCCCAATCGTAGCGGAGGAAACCCAAGGTCTGGAGGAAACCATAACAATAACCCTGGCAACTCCAATAACTTCAACCGTGCACCGCCCAAGTCCAACAACAACAACAATACTGCCCCAAGGACTGGAAGCAATGTTGTGCCTATCGCAGGAAAAACAAGTCCCAGATTACTTGCTTTGAATGTGGAGTCAAGGGTCACTACTCCAACGACTGCCCCAAGAAGCTTGCAGCAGCCACCAATGTGAATGCACCCGCTCAACAGCAACACCGTGTTCATCTTGGAAGGAGATTTGCCCCAGGGAACTCGCTCAACCGCAACGGTCATATGTTCCACATGAATGCTGAAGAAGCTTAGGAAGCGCCAGATGTCATGCTGGGTATGTTTTTTGTTAACTCAGTACTTGCAAGAGTGTTGTTTGATTCTGGAGCATCGCACTCGTTTGTTACAGAAGAATTTGCATGCACTAGTAAGATTCAACCAACAAAATTGAAGCATGTTATGATAGTTCAAATACCTAGTTTAACCACCAAAGCTAGAAAAAATTTGCAAGGCTGTACCTATCAGAATCCATGGAATAGATTTTTATGCTAATCTAATAGTACTTGGAACCAAAGGTTTGGAAGTATTACTAGGAATGGATTGGATGTCGAAACATAAATGATTAATCGACCGTGCCAAGAAAGCCATAACCATGACCAGTAGCACTGGAGTATCAGTAGAGCATGTATCTGAGACATTGCCCCATCAATTCAAATGCACCAAGAGTCTAGCCCAACTGTGAGATCCAGGCACATGGCTTAATAGGATTGATAGGATACCCATATCAACAAGTTGCAACTTCTTTTCCGGAAGCTCATTCGAAAAGAACTCTAAGGTTAAGCGTGCTTGGCCTAGAGAAATTCTAGGATGGGTGACCGACCGGGAAGTGGGTAACCGGGTGCGCACGAGTGAGGACAAAGTGCGCAGAAAAGACTAGTGTTGGTCTGTGGGGCCAGTCTAGATATCCTATTAAGCTACCAGGAGTGACACCCCCTGGGCCTAGGAGTGGACGGGGTGTTACACCAACCAACCCTAGACCAAGTCAGAGTAGTCTATGAATACCCCGACATGTTCCTAGATGAATTGTCCGGTATGCCCCTAGATCGGGATATCGAGTTCATCATTGAACTAGTTCCTGGAACTAGACCCATAGCTCAGAGACCTTATAGTATGAACCCATCAGAATTAGTGGAGCTGAAGAAGCAACTTGATGCTATGCTGGAGAAAGGTCTGATTCAACCAAGTGCGTCGCCATGGAGATCGCCTATTTTGTTTGTGGATAAGAAAGATGGAGGTAACCATTTGTGCACGGATTACCGGAAGCTGAATGATGTCACCATCAAGAACAAGTACCCACTGCCAAAGATAGAGGATCTATTTGACCAGTTGACTGGTGCTAGAGTGTTTTCTAAGATTGATCTTAGAACTGGTTATCATCAACTCAAGATTCGTGCAATGGATATTCCAAAGACCACCTTCACCACCAGATATGGATTGCATGAGTACACTGTCATGTCTTTTGGATTAACCAATGCCCCCGCTTATTTCATGAATCTCGTGAATAAGATTTTTATAAACTTCCTGGATAAGTTTGTCGTTGTTTTTATCGACGATATTCTGATCTATTCCAAGTCAGAAGAATACCATGAGCTACACCTGAGAACCATCCTTGAAACCCTTAGAGAACATCAGTTGTATGCCAAGTTTAGCAAATGTGAGTTTTGGTTAAAGGAAGTAGGATTCCTAGGACATATTGTGTCGGCAGGAGGAGTCGCTGTTGATCCCGCCAAGATTAAGGGTGTTGAAGAAAGGAAAGCCCCAACCACTCAAACTCAAGTCCGTGTATTTCTCGGATTAGTAGGATATTACCGCAAGTTTGTTGAAGGATTTTCAAGCATCGCAAGACCAATGACCTAGTTGTTGAAGAAAGATAAGAAGTTCGAATGGACGGACAAATGTGAAGCAAGTTTTCAAGAGCTCAAGAAGAGATTGATTTCAGCCCCAATTTGATTATACTGGATATCAAGAAGCCTTTTGATGTGTATTGTGATGCATCCAAGATTGGTCTCGGATGTGTGTTGATGCAAGAAGGCAAAGTCATATCATATCTGTCCAGACAACTGAAGCAACATGAGCAAAACTACCCTACCCATGACTTAGAACTAGCAGCTGTTATTTTAGCTTTGAAGACATGGCGTCATTACCTTATGGGTAACCGATGTAAGATTTATTCGACTCACAAGAGTCTGAAGTATATTTTCACCCAGAAGGAGCTGAATATGAGGCAAAGGAGATGGATAGAGTTAATCAAGGATTATGACCTTGACATTCACTATCACCCCGGCAAGGCCAATGTGGTAGCGGATGCTCTTAGCAGGTTGCCGTGTAGATAAAAGAAGCCCAACCAAGTTTGCATGAAGAGTTGGAGCAGTTTAGAATGGAGCTACTTAGCAAAGGATTCCTAGCTAGTATTGAACTTCAACCCACTTTGATCAGTCAGATCAAGGAAGCCTAGAAAGGAAATGCAAGTATCGATGGAATCAAGCATCGTATCGGTACATGGAAGGTACCCGGGTTCACCGAAGATGAAGAAGGAGTTTTGTGGTACAAAGGACGTATCTGTGTACCAGCAGATTCGGAGTTGAAGAAAGTCATTATGCAGGAATCTCATGATACTCTTTATTCTATCCATCCCAGAGGAACGAAGATGTATCAGGATTTGAAGGAGCAATTTTGGTGGCACAAGATGAAGAGAGAAATCAGAAGCTACATAGCCAAGTGTGGTATCTGTCAGAGTCAAAGCAGAACATCAGTGGCCTGTAGGACTTTTGCAACCATTGCAGATTCTAGAATGGAAATGGGATTCTGTTGGAATGGATTTCATCACCGGTTTGCCTACATCTAGTAGGGGAAATGACTCTATTTGGGTCATAGTGGATAGACTGTCCAAGGTAGCCCATTTTATACCTATAAAGACCACCTACCAGAGTTCGAAGCTAGCAGAGTTGTACATTGCTAGAATCGTCAGTTTGCATGGAACCCCTAAGACCATAGTATCGGATCGAGGAACCCAATTTACCTCAAGATTTTGGCAGAAATGCCAAGAAGGATTAGGAACCAAGCTGAACTTCAACCTATCACCCGCAAACCGATGGACAAACTGAAAGAGTCAACTAAATCTTAGAAGATATGTTGAGAGCTTGTGTGCTAGAATATGGATCAAAATGGGAAGATTGTCTGCCTTTCGCAGAATTCTCGTACAACAATAGTTATCAAGCCAGTTTGCAAATGACCCCCTTTAAATTTGTGTATGGAAGGAAGTGGCGTACCCCCTTGAATTGGTCACAAGTAGGAGAGAGTCAGATTTTTGGACCCAACATCCTACGAGAAGCCGAAGAGAAGGTTCACAAAGTTTGTGAACACCTCAAGACCGCTCAATCCAGACAGAAGAGTTATGCTAACAAGAGACATCGAGACATGACCTTCAATGTCGTAGATTTTGTGTATCTCAAAGTATCACCCTTGAAAGGAATGCAACGTTTTCAACTGAAAGGGAAGTTAGCCCCCAGATATATTGGATCCTTCAAGATTTTGAATCGCCGAGGAGAAGTATCATATCAACTGGAACTGCCAGAGGAGATGTCATCCATACATGATGTGTTCCATATCTCGTTAGTTCGCAAATGCCTAGAAGTTCCAGAGAAGACCGAAGTATTCAAGAACATCGATCACCGAGCCATAGATATCAACAAGGATCTAACCTATCATGAAGTACCCATTCGTATTTTGGAAAAAGCCTTAAGAACCACCAGGACCCGGAGTATCAAGTTTCTCAAGATCCAGTGGAGTAACCATACTGAAGAAGAAGCTACTTGGGAGCGAGAAGATTATATTAGGACTGAGTTTCCAGATCTCTTTAGTTCCTAGTTTTTCTTAAATCTCAGGACGAGATTTTGTTTAAGGAGGGAAGGTTTGTAACACCCCAAAAATATTAATCAAGTTTATCAAGTTCTAATTACCCATGTTTAGGGTTAACAAAAACTTTTATTATTAAAACTAATATGAGTGTATGTGTGAATTGCATTAGTGTATGAGTGAGTGCAATTGCCATGTTTGATTGCTACAAATGGTAAGGAATGGTTTAAAGATGAATACTACATCATCTAGGCCATTTACAAACAAAATCAAAAGAAAAGAAATTCAAATATGAATCATATGATCAAATGGTCATTTTGACCAAAATTAACCACTAGACCACTTTGGGTATCCCTACTAAAAGATTTGTAATATAAACATTCTCAGATCTTTTCACCCCTTGCTATACCAAGTAAAAGTGAACTGATGGCTCAATGCACGGTGCCCAGAAAATTGCTTGATGGCGGTGTTGATGTAGAGCTCGTTGGGAACCCCAAGAGGAAGGTATGATGAGCACAACAGCAAGTTTCCCTCAGTTATGAAACCAAGGTTTAATCGAACCAGTAGGAGCAAGGAAACACCTCAGAGGTGTTACTAGCTGAGCTTTGGCAGGGCGCACTACCGGTGCTAGTAGCAACGTGGAGACCTGCACAACACAACCACAGAACTTTGTCGCCAACTTGCGATGAGGTTGTCAATCTCACCATGTTTTGCGGAAAACAAAGGATTAAACGTATCGAATGGAAAGAAGTAAAAGTTTGCAGAAAGTAAACACAAAGAAGTAAACAGTTGTAGATTGTATGTAAAGAAAAGGACCGGGATCCATAGTTCACTAGAGGTGGCTCTCCTTAAGATAGATAACATGCTGGGTGAACAAATTACAGCGGGGCAATTGACAAACACCGAGAAAGCAATACATGCATATACTAATCATCTTGACTCCTCTGAGACATGATTGGGCATTACAACATAATACATAGACCGCCATCCATATGCATCTATGACTAACAATCCACCTTCAGGTTATCATCCGAACCCCCTCCAGTATTAAGTTGCAAGCAACAGATTATTGCTTTACGAACTGCGTGTAAAGTAAACAATACGATTGTTCTATGAACAAAGGATTGTTTTTTTCTCCCTAGTAGCAACAACACATCTAGTACCTTAGAGATTTCTGTCACTTCCCCAGATTACCAGAGGCATGAATCCACTATCGAGCATAAATACTAACTCTTGGAGTTGCTAGCATCTACTTGGCCAAGATAGCTACTAACAACGGAAAGCTTGCAAGATCTCAAATAACAAAGACATGATAGAATCAATAATCAATCTGAAATAGCATCTCAATATCCATCGGATCCCCGCAAACACAACATGTATGACTTACAAATAGATGATCTTGATCATGAACGGAGCTCACAAGATCTAAACATGAAAGCACAAAGGAGGAGAAACCATCCATCTAGCTACTGCATGGATCCGTAGTCCAAGGATGAACTACTCACGCATCACACCGGAGGCTTGCATGGTGATGAAGAAAGCCTCCAGGGTGAATTCCCCTCTCCGGCAGGGTGACGGGAAGAGCTTCAGATCCCTCCCGATTTAGGGATGGAGATGATGGCGGCTACAGACTCTTTCGTGGATTTTTTATCAGGTACTGAGGGTTTTCGTCCCGAGGGCATCTTATAGTCGGAAGGGGAGGCCGAGGGGGTGCCTGGGCTGGCCACACCACCCCTGGCGCGGGCCAGGCCTGGCCGCGCGGCCAGGTGGTGTGGTCGCCCTCTGGCCCCTCTACGTCTCGTATTCTGGGAATTGATGACATCCGGAAAAATAGGCATTTTGGCTTTTGTCCCGTCCAATTCCGAGAATATTCATTTTCTGACTTTCCTGGAACCAAAAACAGCAGAAAACAGGCAGCTGGCACTGTGGCTCTTGTTAATAGGTTAGTCCAAGAAATCATATGAAAAGTACTCCAAAGTTGGAACAAAACACAAGAAAGTGGATAAAACCAAGCATGGAACATCAAAAATTATAGATACATTTGCAATGTATCCTGAACCCATGCCCACTTTAAAAACCAACATAAACAATATCCAAATCTATCTAAAGGACAATTCAAAATTGAATCAAGTTCATATGCATAGATCACCACTTTTCAAAAACCACTCAAATCAATTCACCTTGGCAAACCCAAGCAACCATAGACACTCAAGCATGTGACAAACACACTCACCAAAATTTAGCCAAAAATTCAAACATTAATCTCATGCGGCCATTTGGTCGAGCACCTGGCAGACACAGATCAACACTTCCTAACTTATACTGTTGTGAGCAGTAATTGATCAACCATTTGCCCTATTTTCACTCCCCTAGTCTCCCTTAGTGCCTACTAGAGCAACATACCAGCTTCCCCCTTTGCCGTTGCACCAGTGAAGCGTCGCCCGATGCCACTACGCCGGTCGACCATGGACAGCTCACAGCAGCCAGCACCGCCCTCTCTCACAACGCCCAGGAGACAGGCGACCGTCCACCGCCACCCTCTGTCCACCCCTCGACCGCAGACACGCCATGGACCACCCCCAATCGCTGTGCCCATTTCTTTGTCCGCCATGCCGAGAGCGCGCCAGAGCGCCACAGCCGACACACGTGTACACGCCGCGCCTCGCCGTCACCGCGTGTGCCCGCAGTCGCCATGACCCTAGCTATCTCCCAGACATACCCGTTCACCGCCACGCGACCCATAGCCCTTGTGCACCGTCTCGAATACCGCCATTTCCGCCTAGAGCACCGATATTTCCCGGCCATTCTGGACCGACCCTTGCCGCGGCATCAATCGCATGACAGTCGCCCTGAAGCACCACGCTGAACCCTATCCGCAGCCATGCCAATAGCCACCTGTATCGTCGTCACCGATGAGCCCGGGCCATCCCGCTATGTCCCTCTCGCTGGTGTATAAATAGAGGCCGCCCCAGCCTCAATTCGACACACCATTCCACTCCCCACTCCTCACAGAACCTCCCACACCTCTCCTGGGAGCAAGGCGAGCACCAGCCCGCCAAAATTTAGCTGCAGTCAGCCGCTGTAGAGGAAGAAGGAAGCCGTCGATTGGAGCCACCACAGGAGCTGCCGTGACCGCGCCTCGAACCGCCGTCGACAACAACCCCATTCGCCCCCATCGCCGACCCTAGGTGGAGCCCTGGTGAGCCTCAGACGACCCCCACTATCACCGTTAGTGTTCAGTCTCGCCGGAGCTATTTGTCGTAGACGATGCATGTCAGCCGTTAGATCCTAGTCTAATCGCATGACCTAGATTGAAAGATACCGCTTCGGGTTAAATGAGCCACTGACTAGTGGGACCCCCTGATAGCAGCCCGTTGTGCCAGCGCTATGCAGCTGGGCCGGCCCAGTTAGATTCCCGCGCAGAGCCCGTCGATTCAAATAATCTTTTTCCAATTTAGTTAAAACTAGATTCTGTCAGTAGATTCAAAAAATCAATTCAAAGAGATTCACTAAACCAAATTGCCCGATTCCAATTTTGTTAGAAAGGTATTCAAATTACCCGTTGGATTCAAACCATTTGAAATGATAGATCACCTATAGTAAAAATAGCAAGACAAAGACTTTGCCACATTCAAACATTTTTCAAAAATCAACCATAAATGCTTTTGAGTTGATTCCAACTCTAAAAAATCACATTTGACAAGATCTATATGAATATGTAAAAATATTTAGGTTTACATGCAGTGACATTAGACTAGTACTAAAAGAATGCTATATGGACATTTCTAGTCACTTTAATTTTATTAAATAGTAATTTTAAACTTTATAAAATGTGACGACCACTTTAAATTACATTCCCAAGTACTATAATATGTGGTTATGACATGTGTCCACATGATCCCATATTTTCGTTGGAGAATATTAAATCTTCAGTATTTTTAATGAGTAGAAATTACTTTTCAAAATAAAATAAATAAGAATAGGTCTTTATTTCATGTGATGATACTAGATCATCTAGTATGAGCGTTAGTGTTCTAAATAGAAGTAGTTAAGTATTGTTTGGCTATTATGTACCTCGTATTCATTTATAGACGATAGTACCGACCCGGGATACGAGGATGAGTACTACCAAGAAGAAGAAGAGAACTTCAACCACTACACTACTCAAGGCAAGCTAGAACTATGCAAGCTAACACTTGCAAACTTGATAACCTATGAAAGATGCATTCGGCATGCTTTGATTATGCAACTTTGATTATACCAATTCCAAGTTTTACTTGCAAGCTTTATTCTTTTACTTTTACCAAAGTTCTTTACTTTTAGTTAGTAATTTGTGAGTATTGGAAAAATAGTATAGATACCATAAAGAGTATAAAACTAGGCCTGAGTAGTTATACTTAGATGTCATCAAAAGGCATAAAACTAGAGTTGGATAGTTACACTTGATTAGCACCCTAATTAGTGAATACCCTCAACTTTAGTGGCTAGTGCTGAGTATAAAAGTTGATCACTTTAGATGGGAATACTTGGTGAAAATGATTATGAAAACCTTGGAATGATGAGTCATTCTATTGAAATGTTTTGACATGTGTTAAGAAACACAATGGTTTGATGATGAAAATGTTGAGGCGTGAGCCTTAACCCTTTATAAAAACTGATGGTTGGGTTCGGATGCGATATCATTCCAATTTTACCGTACAATCACAATACCTGAATTGAGTAGGGCTTAACTAGAAGTTTATATGCCTTAGTATGGGTTCCCTCGTGGAAAGAGGTTGAGCTGAGGCTACCTCGTGAGTGTGAATGTCCACCTATGCAGTGCCTAGGATGGCAGATGGCCATGGATGGGAGGAGAATATCATTTTACGGCCCGAAAGTTTGGGTGTACAGGCAACACGGTACCCAAGTTCCCTGAAATCAGCCGGGATGACTATAGTTGGTGTGCCAAATACTCAGAGGGTCTTTTTCGGCACGAATTCAACTTTACATTTCAAAACAAAAAATCAGGCTAACGGCCGTCAAGTTGGCCCCCCTGTTAGTTCTCACCGTTATGTTGCTCCCGTCACTCCCGTCGCTTAGGTGTCAATTAGGCTTGTAGCGTTGGCGCCTGCATCCATTACGTGTCTTCTTCTTCCCTGGAACGGTAATCTATTGGGCGTCGCAGCCATGGCGTGGAGTTGGGACGTGGACAAACCTGCTCAGCTCAGCTCTCCTCCTTGTAGGCTTGCAGCGTTGGCGCCTGCATCCATTACGCGTCTTCTTCCCTGGAGCGGCAATCTGTGGTCGCGCCCATGGCGCAGAGCTGGGACGTGACGAAGCTGCTCGGCCCCGCTCTCCTACCCATCCCGAGTCGGAGCTCGCCCTCACCGTGGACGCACCCATGGCATAGTGCGGGGATGAGAATTGGTTCCAGGTGAGATCTATCACCTTGTCGACCATCCTCGGTTATGTTTTCCTCCTCTAGAATCCGAGCTCGCCGTCGCCGTGGTTGCACCCGTACCAATTCTGCCACCTCTGCCGAGGTCTCTGTGGTAGCTCAAGTTCTGGGGCTCTCCAAGTTCTGCCATGTTGGGGCTGTAAGTGTTGTTGTATGTTAAACTAGAAAATCTCTTTTGTTCAAATCTCTTGGGCTGTACCAACTTCATTGTGTTTAATTATGAAAGACAAAATATAAATGATTTCTCTCAATTTCTCGCATAGAAAAATGCACAGCTAATTTCATATTCTCGCAGGAACTGACCCCACTTGTTGAACCAGCGGCACTGCCACGATCTCCACGTAACCACGGTGAGTTCTCGAGCCGAAAGTTGCAGTTACCACATTTCTTTTGCAGTCATTCCTCTGCGGTTTTTCCCGGGCGCTTATTCTTCCTCTGTTCTAGAACCGTCGATTCATATTCTTCTTCCTCTCATAGGCAGATCCTTGCAGGCATTTCCTTTCACCCATTCCTTGCAGGCATGGATGATGGGAAACGCACAACAGAGACCCACTTGGTCCCTGCCCATGGCATGACGACTTTGACAGTGGTGTACTCAAATGATGAAGCGACTGTGGAGACAACTCTCGCTAGGTTTGAGCAATTGCTAGAGAAAGAGAAGCACAAGTTTGTGGGGCTAGACTTGGAGTACACCCGTGCAAATAAGAGAAAAAATCCTCCACAAGAGATCGTTGTCGTGCAAATCGCCATACATGAGGAGGTCCTTGTTTACCACTTCTGCAGGTATGTGAAATTTAAATTTGAGATCACCACTTCTGCATCCCTTGTTTCCTTACATCCCTAGAACCATCTAAGTGCAGGAGTAAACCAACTGAGATGCATTGTCCAGCTCTGGTCGAGTTCTTGTGTAGGAAAGGGATAACTTTCACTAGCGTGGATATCACAAATGACACAATTATGCTTTCTCGTGAGTTGATAAAAATCCCAGATGGGCACCACATCGACATCCAAAATCTGTACAAGATCAAACCATACCCAGCAAAGGATGGCATGGGTGATCTGGCAACGGAAATCATCAATAAATCCTATGAAAAACTGAAGAAATTGAAGCGACTCGATCATGACTACTGGGAGTGGAAGCCGATGAGTCAGGTGCGCCTCGAGTATGCAGCCAGAGACACCTACATGGCGTACGCGTTGTACAGTAAGCTCATTACCATGAAAGATGGGATGGTTAAGGCGGGTTTTTTTACGAGAGAGCTATGCCCTGGTTGCAAGCTAGCCCAGGAGAAGAAGCGTGAGGAGGACAAAAAGCGGTTTCAGGACGAGCGGGAATCTTGGGATGGTGGCGACATCAAGCGGTTGAAGGGGAAGCAAGTCAAGGACGACAACAAGTGGTGGTGATACATTATGTGTTTGAACTAGATTTTAGTTTCTAGTTTATTATGTGTGTGATACATTTAGTTACTTCAATACAAAATTTTGACCAATCTAACTTGTTGATGTATTTCTTGACAATTATAATATAATCGAGCACTAGAAATATTTTGTAGTGTGCATGAGCATGATTAGTAAATATAATTGAACACTAGAAACTTTAAGGCATTCCATATAAAGGAGTAGATTAATATAGAAGGTTCACTAGAGACACCACGGATATATTGTCTTACATGCCACACACATGTAATAATTAACTAGAACAAAATAAAAGCAGGGGCTGCAGCAGGAGGCCGGGACACGGAGATGCCTAGCATGGCAGGGGTTTATCAGCAGGAGGCAGCGACAACCTAGTCGATGGGATACAGGCCAGTCATGACATACTCCTAGAGGAATTTGTCGTAGGATGCGTGCCGTGCCAAGGTAATCGGCCTATGGCTTCTGCCTCCGCCTCTACCAACGCCCTTCGCGTGTTGGATCATGCTGTTGAGGTCCACGTTGAGTGCTTTGCCACAGAATGGGCAAAACAGTCTCCCCCTACGGTGGAAACGGATTAGCCCACACCGTAACCGCCTCAGCATGTAGCGGCTCTTGTTGTCCTTGGATACCTTGCTATCGTCCACTTAATCATCATCCTCCTGTTGATTTTTAAGAACATAACTTAGAACTCATACATATGATTGAATTGTATTACAACTCAAGAATTGACAACATGTATATGTAAGACAATATATCCGTGGATATCAAAGATAAAGCATCTCAGCAATAGTTTGATCGGTTCATATATCATTTCATCTCAACACAATGACAAATAATTGCATCAGAGTGAATGTAGGATAAATCTAGGGGCCTCATAAGTTTATTTAGGGATGGAGTCAGTGACCAAGTAACAATTGCACAACCTGTAATGTTGTTGTACATCGCCCTAGGTTCACTAACTCATCCCTGAAAAAATCTAACACCAATGTGTCTGCCTCTCTTTTGGGACAAATTTGAATCATTGGCCACAATAAGAAATTGAAATGTAATCATACAAAACATTATTCAGGGATATACATAGTCAGGTACAAAAACAAGCCTAAATATTGTAATTATAAATAAAAAACCAAACAATTAATCTTCAGGTACATGTTAAAAAATAATTATGATCAAAACCATTCATCTACATATGCATCATCCCAATCATTAAAAGATTAGAAACAATTCAAGGATCATATATGTAGTTCCATATGAGAATAAATCTAGGGCCTCATAATTTGTTTCAGAGATGGAGTTGGAGAACCAAAGTACCAACAACACAACCTATATTGTTTGTGTGCATTGCTGCCTCAGGTTCACCAACCCATCCCTAAAACACGACACCGTCATATGTGTCTCCCCTTGAACTCTTTTGGGGCAAATTTCAATCATCGGCCTCGGTGACAAAGTAAAACGTAATTCTTATACACTGTGAATGCATGGAATAGATAATTCGAATATCATAGTTCTATGAATGTAGAATAAAGATTAAGGCCTCATAAGTTTCTACAGGGACGACGTAAGTGAACCAAGTAACAATTGCACAGCCTATATTGTTCTTGTACATCACCCTAGGTTCACTAACTCGTCCCTGAAAAAATCTGACACCAATGTGTCTGCCTCTCTTTTGGGGCAAATTTGAATCATTGGCCACAATAATAAATTGAAATGTAATCGTACAAAACATTATTCAGGGATATACATAGTCAGGTACAAAAACAAGCCTAAATATTGTAATTATAAATAAAAAACCAAACAATTAATCTTCAGGTACATGTTAAAAATACTTATGATCAAAACCATTCGTATACATATGCATCATACCAATCATTAAAAGATCAGAAACAATTCAAGGATCATATATGTAGTTCCATATGAGAATAAATCAAGGGCCTCATAATTTGTTTCAGAGATGGAGTTGGGGAACCAAAGTACCAACAACAAAACCTATATTGTTTGTGTGCATTGCTGCTCAGGTTCACCAACCCATCTCTAAAACATGACACCATCATACGTGTCTCCCTTTGAACTCTTTTGGGGCAAATTTCAATCATCGGCCTCGGTGACAAACTAAAATGTAATTCTTATACACTATGAATGCATGGAATAGATAATTCGAATATCATAGTTCTATGAATGTAAAATAAAGATTGTGGCCTCATAAGTTTATTCAGGGATGGCGTGAGTGAACCAAGTAACAATTTCACAGCTTATATTGTTCTTGTACATGGTCCCAGGTTCGCTCACTCATCCCTGAAAAAATCTGACACCAATGTGTCTGCTTCTCTTTGGGGCAAATTTGAATCATTGGCCACAATAAGAAATTGAAATGTAATCGTACAAAACAATATTCAGGGATATACATAGTCAGGTACAAAAACAAGCCTAAATATTGTAATTATAAATAAAAAACCAAACAATTAATCTTCAGGTACATGTTAAAAATACTTATGATCAAAACCATTCATATACATATGCATCATACCAACCATTAAAAGATCAGAAACAATTCAAGGATTATATATGTAGTTCCATATGAGAATAAATCAAGGGCCTCATAATTTGGTTCAGAGATGGAGTTGGAGAACCAAAGTACCAACAGCACAACCTATATTGTTTGTGTGCATTGCTGCCTCAGGTTCACCAACCCATCCCTAAAACATGACACCATCATGCGTGTCTCCCCTTGAACTCTTTTGGGGCAAATTTCAATCATCAGCCTCGGTGACAAACTAAAATGTAATTCTTATACACTATGAATGCATGGCATAGATAATTAAAATATCATAGTTATATGAATGTAGAATAAAGATTGCAGCCTCATAAGTTTCTATAGAGATGGCGTAAGCGAACCAAGTAACAATTGCATAGCTTATATTGATCTTGTACATGTTCCCAGGTTCGCTCTCTCATCCCTGAAAAAATCAGACACCAATGTGTCTGCCTCTCTTTGGGGCAAATTTGAATCATTGGCCACAATAAGAAATTGAAATGTAATCGTACAAAACAATATTCAGGGATATACAAATGCATCATACAACGTATTCATAGATCAGAAACAATATGATGGTGTATAAGAATTACATATGTGCATATGAGAGAAAAATTAGGGCCTCATTTTTTTCAGCGACGGAGTCGGAGAACCAAAAAACCAACAACACAACCTATATTGCTTATGTGCATTGCTGCCTCAGGTTCACTAACCATCCCTAAGAAAACGACACCATCAGATGCCCTTGCACTATTTGGGGGAAAAATTGAATCATTGGGCTCAGTAAGGAATAGAAATGTAATGTTATAGGCCTGCTGTGTATCGAAATAACAACTCAACTAGCAAACTCAACTAGATGGCAGATGAGCGGATTGAGGTTTTGTGACTAGACGGATTGGGGTTTTGTGACTAGATGGCAAATGCATCAATCAACCGATCGAATCATCTATATACTACCCTACTTCAAGAGCAAGATGTACACGATTGAGCAAATCCTATGTATGAACAGTGAAAACTGCGGCTGTGACTAGAGAAGCTAGCAATGTAGTACCTCGGACTCCTCATCAGGGACCTCCTCCTCGAACTCATCATTCTCCGCGATTGTGTCGAAGATTTCTTGTACGGCGATGGGGTCGTTGATGTAGATCACCGGATTGCCTCTGCCTGCCGCCTGCCCCCCATCCAGATCTACTGCTGGCACCACGATGTTGTCGGCCACCTGCTGCTCGGCGGCGACGGCTACTACCTGCTGCTCGGCGGCGATGGCTACCACCCGCTGCTCGGCGGCGACGGCTACCACCTGCTGCTTGGCAGCGACGGCTACCACCTGCTACTCGGCGGCGACAACTACTGGCTAGACGGATGAGCTCGCACCCTCGACGGCGCGGCGATGAGCGGCGTTCGTGCCCGGAGAAGACGCCTCCGCCTGCTTGGCAACGACCGAGCCATCTGCTGCTGCGCCTTCAACTAGCTTCACCTCCGGCTCGTCTCCATGCGTACGCTTCATGGCGCACCAAGGGAAGGAGGTAGTGCAAACGAGGGAGCTTCGGCGCGCGCGGCAGGTGTAGATTGGGGTCTTGGCACTAGACATACTAGGGGAAATGCCACGAGCTCATGGAAGAAGAAGGTCGAGGAGGGTTATAAACACCGGACCGTTCGTAGTCCTCGAGTGGACACGTATGGTGAGCAGGGGGGCTACCACGATCTCCACCCTTTTTTTGAAACAGCCACGATCTCCACTTTAGAGCTGCATTGAAAAGACGCTCATGGCAGACCTCAATTCCACTGCATGCAAGTGGCGCGAAACCAATTTCTAGCAACGTTAGATCTACTCGAGGGGGGCCCTTGACTCATGGAAGTTACTAGCGGTAGGGCCCAGTTGGAAGTGAGATTGAGAGCGCTGCGTAAAAATGGGATATGTCTTATTAAAATCAAGTGGCAATAAATTGCAGCGTCCCGTCGACAACCGTGCCCTCGATGACCCCATTGCCCTGTGCATGTGTTGTAGTAGCAGTAGTAGGTTTTTCAGACTTGATTAAACTTGACATGACCGCTCGATGACTTTTTCCATGGACGGCATCGTGCTCCTTCCTGTAGAAGTCTCGTTGAGGGAGACGTCCGTGCTGTCTCACACTATACTGTGAAGGGCACGACGTGTGCAACGATCATCATTGGATCGCACAGAATCAACGGTTGGTGCGCACAATCCGCGTGACAACTGTGACAACCAATCAGGGAGTAGCAGAAAGGGTGAGAATAGGTTTGGGCTTCTACGAAAGATAGAGAGCGCGGGGGGGGGGGGGGCAAAACTAAGTAGTACCACATAAAACCAAGGGCAAACCTGAGTAGTATAAAAATGGAAAGTGTCTTGTACAATGAAATACATTGTGGAATACATCAAATTATGCCAAGATAGATCCACTAGAGTTCATTGCATGTCTGTTACGTCCATAAACCACACATGGATCCACCGATGTCATTGCATGTCTGTTCTTTTCATGAACCACACCTAGTGTCATTGCATGTTAGTTCTTTTAATGAACCACATAAGGATCCACCAGTGTCATTGCATGTCTATTATTTTCACAAACCACATGCAGTATCATTGCATGTCTGTTCTTTTCATGAACCACACCCAGTGTCATTGCATGTGTGTTCTTTTCATGAACCACACCCAGTGTCATTGCATGTGTGTTCCTCTAGACAAATCACATAAGTCACTGCATGTCTGTTCTTTTCATGAACGACACCCGGTTTCATTGCATGTGTGTTCCTCTAGACAAACCACATAAGGATCCACTAGTGTCATTGGATGTGTGTTCTTCTCATGAACCACACATGGATCCACTGTGTGATTACATGTCTGTTCTTCTCATGAACCACACCTAGTGTCATTGCATGTCAGTTCTTTTCATGAACCACACATGGATCCACTGGTGTCATTGCATGTCTGTTCTTTTCATGAACCACACCCAGTGTCATTGCATGTCAGTTCTTTTCATGAACCACATAAGGATCCACCAGTGTGATCGCATGTCTGTTCTTCTCACAAACCACATAAAGATCCACTAGTGTCATTGTATGTTTGTTCTTTTCATGAACCACATAAGGATCCACCAGTGTCATTGCATGTCTGTTCTTTTCATGAACCACATAAGGAGCCACCAGTGTTATTGGATGTGTGTTCTTTTCATTAACCACGCCTAGTGTCATGGCATGTCAATTCTTTTCATGAACCACATAAGGATACACCAGTGTCATTGGATGTGTGTTCTTCTTATGAACCACACATGGATCCACTGGTGTCATTGCATGTCTGTTCTTTTCATGATTCATAGCTAGAGTCATTGTATGTCTGTTCTTTTCATGAACCACACCCGGTGTCATTGCATGTGTGTTCCTCTAGACAAACCACATAAGCATCCACCGGTGTCACTGCATGCCTATTCTTTTCATGAACCACATAAGGATCCACCAGTGTCATTGGATGTATGTTCTTTTCATGAACCACACCCAGTGTCATTGCATGTCAGTTCTTTTCATGAACCACACAAGGATCCACCAGTGTCATTGCATGTCTGTTCTTCTCACAAAACCACATAAGGACCCACCAGTGTCATTGCATGTCTGTTCTTTTCATGAAGCACACCCAGTGTCATTGCATGTGTGTTCCTCTAGACAAACCACATAAGTCATTGCATGTCTGTTCTTTTCATGAACCACACCCGGTGTCATTGCATGGGTCTTCCTCTAGACAAACCACGTAAGGATCCACCGGTGTCACTGCATGTCTGTTCTTTTCATGAACCACATAAGGATCCACCAGTGTCATTGGATGTGTGTTCTTCTCATGAACCACACCCAGTGTCATTGCATGCTAGTTCTTTTCATGAACCACATAAGGATCCACCAGTGTCATTGGATGTGTGTTCTTCTCATGAACCACACCCAGTGTCACTGCATGTCAGTTCTTTTCATGTACCACATAAGGATCCACCAGTGTCACTGGATGTGTGTTCTTTTCATGAACCACATAAGGATCCACCTATGTCATTGCATGTCTGTTCTTTTCATGATTCACATGCAGTGTCATTGCATGTCTTTTACTTCCATAAACCACACCCGGTGTCATTTCATGTGTGTTCCTCTAGACAAACCACATAAGGATCCACCGGTGTCACAGCATGTCTGTTCTTTTCATGAACCACATAAGGATCCACCATGATCATTGGATGTGTGTTATTTTCATGAACCACACCCAGTGTCATTGCATGTCAGTTCTTTTCATGAACCACACAAGGATCCATCAGTGTCATTGCATGTCTCTTCTTCTCACAAACCACATAAGGATTCACCAGTGTCATTGCATGTCTGTTATTTCCATGAACCACACCCAGTGTCATTGCATGTGTGTGCCTCTAGACAAACCACATAAGTCATTGCATGTTTGTTCCTTTCATGAACCACACCCGGTGTCATTGCATGTGTGTTCCTCTAAACAAACCATGTAAGGATCCACCGGTGTCACTGCATGTCTGTTCTTTTCATGAACCACATAAGGATCCACCAGTGCCATTGGATGTGTGTTCTTCTCATGAACCACACATGGATCCACCGGTGTCATTGCATGTTTGTACTTTTCATGAATCACAGCTAGATTCATTGCATGTCTGTTACTTCCATAAACCACACATGGATCCACCAGTGTCGTTGCATGTCAGTTCTTTTCATGAACCACACCGGTGTCATTGCATGTCAGTTCTTTTCATGAACCACATAAGGATCCACGAGTGTCATTGCATGTCTGTTCTTTTCACAAACCACATGCAGTGTCATTGCATGTATGTTCTTTTCATGAACTACACCCGGTGTCATTGCATATGTGTTCGTCTAGACAAACCACATAAGGATCCACCGGTGTCACTGCATGTCTGTTCTTTTCATGAACCACATAAGGATCCACAAGTGTCATTGGATGTGTGTTCTTCTCATGAACCACACCTAGTGTCATTGCATGTCAGTTCTTTTCATGGACCACTAAGGATCCACCAGTGTGATTGGATGAGTGTTCTTTTCATGAACCACATAAGGATCCACCTGTGTCATTGCATGTCTGTTCTTTTCATGGTTCACATCAGTGTCATTGCATGTCTGTTACTTCCATAAACCACACCCGGTGTCATTGCATGTGTGTTCCTCTAGATAAACCACATAAGGATCCACCGGTGTCACTGCATGTGTGTTCTTTTCATGAACCACATAAGGATCCACTAGTGTCATTGGATGTGTGTTCTTTTCATGAACCACACCCAGTGTCATTGCATGTCAGTTCTTTTCATGAACCACATAAGGACCCACCCGTGTCATTGGATGTGTGTTCTTCTGATGAACCACATATGGATCCACCGGTGTCATTGATGTCTGTTCTTTTCATGATTCATAGCTAGAGTCATTGTATGTCTGTTCTTTTCATGAACCACACCCGGTGTCATTGCATGTGTGTTCCTCTAGACAAACCACATAAGTATCCACCGGTGTCACTGCATGCCTGTTCTTTTCATGAACCACATAAGGATCTGCCAGTGTCATTGGATGTGTGTTCTTTTTATGAACCACACCCAGTGTCATTGCATGCCAGTTCTTTTCATGAACCACACAGGGATCCACCAGTGTCATTGCATGTCTGTTCCTCTCACAAACCACATAAGGATCCACCAGTGTCATTGCATATCTATTCTTTTCATGAACCACACCCACTGTCATTGCATGTGTGTTCCTCTAGACAAACAACATAAGTCATTGCATGTCTGTTCTTTTCATGAACCACACCCGGTGTCATTGCATGTGTGTTCCCCTAGACAAACAACGTAAGGATCAACCAGTGTCACTGCATGTCTGTTCTTTTCATGAACCGCATAATGATCCACATGTCATTGGATGTGTGTTCTTCTCATGAACCACACATGGATCCACCGGTGTCATTGCATGTCTGTTCTTTTCATGAACCACAGCTAGAGTCATTGCATGTCTGTTACTTCCATAAAACACACATGGATCCACCGGTGTCATTGCATGTCTTTTCTTTTCATGAACCACACCCAGTGTCATTTCATGTCAGTTCTTTTAATGAACCACATAAGGATCCACCAGTGTCATTGCATGTTTGTTCTTTTCACAAACCACATGCAGTGTCATTGCATGTCTGTTCTTTTCATGAACCACACCCGGTGTCATTGCACGTGTGTTCCTCTAGATAAACCACATAAGGATCCACCGGTGTCACTGCATGTCTATTCTTTTCATGAACCACATAAGGATCCACCAGTGTCATTGGATGTGTGTTCTTCTCATGAACCACACCCAGTGTGATTGTATGTCAGTTCTTTTCATGAACCACATAAGGATCCACGAGTGTCATTGGATGTGTGTTCCTCTCATGAACCACACATGGATCCACCAGTGTCATTGCATGTCTGTTCTTTTCATGATTCACAGCTAGAGTCATTGCATGTCTGTTACTTCCATAAACCACACATGGATCCACCGGTGTCATTGCATGTCTGTTCTTTTCATTAACCACACCCAGTGTCATTGCATGTCAGTTCTTTTCATGAACCACACAAGGATCCACAAGTGTCATTGCATGTCTGTTCTTCTCATAAACCACATTAGGATCCACCAGTGTCATTGCATGTCTATTGTTTTCATGAACCACACCCACTGTCATTGCATGTGTGTTCCTCTAGACAAAGCACATAAGTCATTGCATGTCTGCTCTTTTCATGAACCACACCAGTGTCATTGCATGTGTGTTCCTCTAGACAAACCACGTAAGGATCCACCAGTGTCACTTCATGTCTGTTCTTTTGATGAACCACATAAGGATCCACCAGTGTCATTGGATGTGTGTTCTTCTCATGAACCACACCCAGTGTCATTGCATGTCAGTTATTTTCATGAACCACATAAGGATCCACTAGTGTCATTGGATGTGTGTTCTTCTCATGAACCACACATGGATCCACTAGTGTCATTGCATGAATGTTCTTTTCATGATTCACATGTAGTGTCATATCATGTCTGTTACTTCCATAAACCACACCCGGTGTCATTGCATGTGTGTTCCTCTAGACAAACCACATAAGGATCCACCGGTGTCACTGCATGCCTGTTCTTTTCATGAACCACATACCAGTGTCATTGGATGTGTGTTATTTTCATGAACCACACCCAGTGTGATTACATGTCAGTTCTTTTCATGAACCACATAAGGATCCACCAGTGTCATTGGATGTGTGTTCTTCTCATGAACCACACATGGATCCACCGGTGTCATTGCATGTCTGTTCTTTTCATGATTCACAGCTAGAGTCATTGTATGTATGTTCTTTTCATGGACCACACCCGGTGTCATTGCGTGTGTGTTCCTCTAGACAAACCACATAAGGATCCACCGGTGTCACTGCATTCATGAACCACATATGGATCCACCATTGTCATTGGATGTGTGTTCTTTTCATGAACCACACCCGGTGTCATTGAATGTCAGTTCTTTTCATGAACCACACGAGGATCCACCAGTGTCATTGCATGTTTGTTCTTCTCACAAACCACATAAGGATCCACCAGTGTCATTGCATGTCTGTTCTTTTCATGAACCACACCCAGTGTCATTGCATGTGTGTTCCTCTAGACAAACCACATAAGTCATTGCATGTCTGTTCTTTTCATGAACCACACCCGGTGTTATTGCATGTGTGTTCCTCTAGACAAACCACGTAAGGATCCACCGGTGTCACTGCATGTCTGTTCTTTTCATGAACCACATAAGGATCCACCAGTGTCATTGGATGTGTGTTCTTCTCATGAACCACACATGGATCCACCGGTGTCATTGCATGTCTGTTCTTTTCACGAATCACAGCTAGAGTCATTGCATGTCTATTACTTCCATAAACCACACATGGATCCACCGGTGTCATTGCATGTGTGTTCTTTTCATGAACCATACCCAGTGTCATTGCATGTCAGTTCTTTACATGAACCACATAAGGATCCACCAGTTTCATGGCATGTTTGTTCTTTTCACAAACCACATGCAGTGTCATTGCATGTCTGTTCTTTTCATGAACCACACCCGGTGTCGTTGCATGTGTGTTCCTCTAGACAAACCACATAAGGATCCACCGGTGTCACTGCATGTCTGTTCTTTTCATGAACCACATAAGGATCCACCAGTGTCATTGGATGTGTGTTCTTCTCATGAACCACACCAAGTGTCATTGCATGTCTATTCTTTTCATGAACCACATAAGGATCCACTAGTGTCATTGGATGTGTTTTCCTCTCATGAACCACAAATGGATCCACCAGTGTCATTGCATGCCTGTTCTTTTCATGCTTCACAGCTAGAGTCATTGCATGTCTGTTACTTCCATAAACCACACATGGATCCACCGGTGTCATTGCATGTCTGTTCTTTTCATGAACCACACCCGGTGTCATTGCATGCGTGTTCCTCTTGAAAAACCACATAAGGATCCACCGGTGTCACTGCTAGAGTCATTGCATGGCTGTTACTTCCATAAACTACATATGGATCCACCTAGTGTGATTGCATGTCTGTTCTTTTCACAAACCACACATGGATACACCAATGTCATTGCATGGGTGGTCGTTAGACCGAGTCTTCTAGAAGGCACGCCCTAACATAGTTGTTCTACTTGACGATTGTTACATACCATTCGATCGGGGTGCTTGGACGATTGGGATGGTCTTTGTGAGAGCGATCAGCGAGTAGGCTGTTCTTTGGCATGATTGGCCACGCTTGCTCTGGACAAACTGGTAACACCAGGCGCTCCCCTGTTGCGAGTGTCACGTCTCACGAGTTCAGTGGGCCACATCCCAGTGTCACGTCCCCATTACTTCTCTTCCTCGCCGTACTTCTCTTCCTTCCCCTCGAAGCCACTTTCCCCACTTCACTCCCATCCTGCCATAGCCGCAAGCCGACGGTGCCTCCATCCCAATCCCCTCTCCGGCAGCCACCCCCTTCCCGTCTCGCCATGGGTTCAAGGGGAGACGGCGAGGAAACGCGTCGTGACGATAGGGACGGTGATTTCGATGTGAGTCGTCTTATCTCTATTTCTATCATCTGTGGCCAACTATCTATTTTTTGAGCTAGATCTAATTTGTTTACTCATGCGCGTATGATGTGTTAGGCCAACCAGACGATGTATGACTCCGACTATCACGGTTTAGCGGATGAAGACAGTCCTCTGCTATGTAAACATGGATATGTGCCCGCTAAATTTGTAGCGTTCGAAGGACGAAACATAGGCAAGCGGTTTCTACGGTGTCAAGGACATCATGCAATGATGCAAGGCGGAAGTTGCGGTGTTGTCAAATGGGTAGATCTAGAGTGGCCCAAATTGATGCAGAAAACGCTGGACAAACTATGGGAAATGACTGTTGAGTTGAAAGAATCCGTATTCAGCTCACTTCTTGACAGTGTTGAGATGAAGCTATGGGAACCAGTTGACACGACCAAGCATAAGCGAGATCTCGGGTGGGTGCAAGACAAGGTTAGAAAAGTCGAGAAGGAGAGGGACGCGGCGTTGGCCCTGAAGGATAAAGCAGAGCAAGAACTGACTCAAGCAAGGAATGATCTCCACCAGGCCAAAGTCCTGCAGTTCACAACTATGAGTATTGACAAGTGCATGAGGAAAAATGCAGAGAAACAATTGAAGCTATGCAAGGAAGATGCTAAAAGGAAGGAGCGGACGATTCGATCCTTGCTCTCGTAGGAAGATGCGCATCGGGCTAAGATTAGGAAGATCAAAGAGATGTCTGATAACTAGTTCTATTTAGCTTAAGCTCCATGCCTTTTTAAGTTGTAACAGTTGTACTTGTTGACCTAGCAGTTTGAACTATTGGTCCCGGAGTCCAGGGAGGAAAAAAATTGCTCTCCCGTTAGTCTGACCCCGCATTACTACTTTTGTCTGACCAATGCCTCTTGGATATTCCGCCCATCGCTTCGTCGTCCTCGTGTACAAATAGGAGGCACCACAGCGCGTCGCTTCGTTGTCCTCTCCAATCTCCACCGCGTCGTCGCTTCGTCGTCCATCCCCTCGCTCCTTCTCCAATCTCCTTCGCGCCACCATGGAGATGCCCGATCTAAACTTCTACGAGGCGGTGATGTTCGCAAACTTTGACATCCTCGCGCTGCCAGCCGCGATAGTGCCCCACGGATGGCGCATCAGCTCTGCGTGGGTGCCGGTGGCTTCTCTCCCTGGCTGAGCCGAGATGGAGAGCGAAATCGTGGCGCGCCGCCGCCAGATGCCTGCGTGGAAGAGGGCGCTGCCCTGATACGCGGCGGCCAGCCCGTACTGGCCGGCGCTGTTCAAGAAGGAGCAGAAGGCCAAGATTGGCAACCGCATCGTTGATGGGAGCGTGGTACACCGGGATCTCCGCAACCGAGAAGGGCGGGAAAGGTTCTGGTCCGTCCCTGGACGGACCAAGTACACCGTCATCGCCGCCGCTCACCACGAAGAGGTGCTCTGTCTCGCGAACAATGCGGACATCGTGGAGGTTCTGTCCGACAGCGATGAGGATGCCGGCAGCTCAGAGGATAGTGGCAGCGGAAGTGAAATTGTTGACTAGTGGTTGAATTAATTTAGGATCTGAAATCGCACCTTTGTTTAGAAGAATTTGTGGTTGAAGTAATGAAATGCCTCGATTTAGATCTCTGTCTCGATTAATTTGTGGAAGAATTTGTGATTTAGATTAATTTCTGCCTCGATTTAGAACTCTGTCCCGGATTGGGAACGTGACCGTGGACCAAAGACCCCTTTTCTACTAGTGTATTCTGACATTGGTGGTTTGTTTAAACGTAATCTACGTGGATTGTGCCGCATGCAAATGGCACAACCACAATTTAGAAAGTGGAAGCACATACACCCGGTTACTGGAGATCCGGGAGCTTCGCCAGATGCAGGGGATGCAGGAGCAGAGAGGCGGTGAGATAGACGGGCTCAATATTAGGCCAGAAAGTGGTACCGATTTCCTCCTCATCTGGGCATTATCAGTGAGAACATTGCTGTTTATGTTGCCACGTCGTTGTGCAGCATCTGAAATAAGTTGCTGCTTCGTGGAGTGTGGCAGCTTAAATAATTTATTTCTGTGCCACTTACATTCTGTCGTATTTGGAGACCTCCTGCCCCTCAGCAATCATGGAACCGGTGGATCCTTGTTTTCAGATAGTAGTGGCACAATCACAATTTCGGATTCAACTACTGACTCAGGCGTTTCCAAACCCTAAGTCGCGGTACATTTTACTCCGAGAACGTGGGTAGATTGTTTCGCCCATCAACGTGCCACACACAGAGCTCCAGAATTTAATAGAATTACATATATATGTTCAAGTTCAACACATTACTATGCATCTTCATTGCCAGCAGCCTTCTTCCACAGCCTGGGTGCCAAGCCTTCACGTCCACTGGCTACTTCATTTCCTGCCTTCTTCCTCTTCCTCGGTGCCAATTTTCTTAGCTTCACGTACTCTGCATCGCCGGGACAATGGGCACCAGAATCGTGTCTAGCATCATCTTCCCACTCGTTTTTAATTTCTTCGGGCAGCAAAATGACATCTTTCCACTAGTTTTTAATTTCTTCGGGCAGCAAAATGACTGACCCGGCAGTCATGTTTCTAACCTTGCGGCGCTTCCTGTCAAAGAAACAAAACTGTTGCATAACTGCCCAATATCTACAGAGTAAATAAAACAAATATTACAATTCAACACAAACATGCGAACCCCAAGAGACCTTTGCTTACCAGGAGCTAATTGGGTTCGAGCAACCACCCTGTCCAAGAATATAAGGGCGACTCCCAGTTGCAGCAGCTTCCACATCCAATACATCACATTTTAGCTCAAACATGGCAGCCGAATGATGACCCACAAGTATAGGGGGTGTATCATAGTATTTTCGATAAGTAAGAGTGTCGAACCCAACGAGGAGCAGAAGGTGCTGGCTAGTGGTATGGATCAGGAATTCTCTGCAAATACTTAGCAAACGGATTTTTAGGGGTTTTCGATAAAGCAAGTAAACAAAGTACAAGTAAATAAAAGACAGTAGGAATAATGCAGCAAGTGGCCCAATCCTTTATGTAGCAAAGGCCAAGCCAGTTGTATTACTTAAGATGACAAAATGTTCTCGAAGACACATGGGAAGACTGTCAAGTGCTTTAGCTTCATATAGTCGATTAATCTTATTTAGCTTGCTAAGTGTTGTGTGGGTGAACCTGTGCTAATGTACCGCCCCATCCAAGACTAATACATACTTGTGATTATACCCCTTGCAAACATCCGTAAGTATAAGAAAGTAATTAAGGTAGAAACCTAACCACAACTTTAAACTCTAAGACCCTTATGTCCCTTGTGCAATGGTTTCCTAACGGGGGTTCAGGTTTCTGTCACTCCGGCAACCCCTACGATTAGTAGCCAAATACACAATGCATTCCCCTAGGCCCATATAGGTGAAGTGTCATGTAGTCGACGTTCACATGACACCACTAGAAGAAGTACACCACAACTTAAATAACAATCTATTGAATCTTTCTCAACGCAACTCCACTACTAACAACAAGACTTCTCCCATGTCCTCAAGAACAAAACGAACTACTCACAAGACATCATATGGATCATGATCAGAGATGGAATAATGATGTATAACAATCTGAACATAAACAATAATTCATGGTTCACTCAATAGCATCAACTACAAAGAGTAATCAACACCGGGAAAGTTTCCCCTATGAACTATGCAAGATTCAACGCAATTGTTACAGCAATATGGAGATGGTGATGAGGGTGCTGATGGTGATGATGGTGGTGATGATGATGATGATCCCGATGAAGTCCAGCTTGATGGTGGTGTTGATGGCGATGATCTCCCCTCTCTAGGAAGGAATTCCCCCGGCAGAAAACTGTCTGTCGGAGAGATGTTTCTCTCTCGGTGTTTTCCGCCCCGCAGAGGCGGCGGAATCTTTCTGTGGTCGCTCCCCGGGTCTTAGGGTTTCGGGAGGATGATATACGCCAGAGGGGAGAGGCTGGAGTGGGCCAGGGTGGCCACACCACCTCCTGGCACGGCCTAGGGCTGCTCGCGCCATGGGGTGGTGTGGGCCCCCTGTGGCCCATCTCCACTCCGTCTTCTGGCATCCTTAGTCTTCTGGAAAAATAGGATTTTCCGTATATTTTCCTGGATTTTCTGATCTTCATGAATTTTGCCTCCAAACAGCACATTTTCCATCAGAATCCTGACTGCAGCGGTCCATGCTCCAAAAGTCATCAACCATGCAAAAATAGATGAAATAACATAAGTATCACCTCTCAATATGAAATATATCAATGAATAATAGTGAATTAAGACATAGAATAGTGATGCAAAATGGGCGTACCACCGAAGCATACCTTTTCATCAACCCAATTAGCTGAATGTCACACGTTATAGGAACCATGATGCCACGTTCATCCATGAAGCTGAACTTTGCAGTCTGCTTCGGCCATAATTCAACATGATTATGCAGAGCAGCAACCATACCAGATATAGTGCAGATCTGCGCAAGCGCTTCTTCCATCGTGAAACAATGGTGTCCATACCACTTGCCCTTAGAGTCGTACCTGTAGAGGACTACCGTAACCAGGTAAGGAGGGTCCGCGCAGATCCCACTTGACAGAAAACTGTGGACAAAATATGTTTGTCAGCGTGGGGCTAACGAGGTTCAGTAGCCAGCTAGCAGTTATAATTAGTGCGAATATCAAAGAGAAGGGTAGCTCACCCGCTTGTAGCCAGAACTTCTTATTCCTTGATAGTAGGATCTGCCATCCTCCGAACTGCTTGGCTCGTCGGCGGCGGAGGCGGGCTAGAGCCTCGCAACGGCGGCTATGGCATGCGCCATTGGAGCTTGGGATCAGCAACTGGGCGCAGCAACTGGGCGTAGCAACTTGGCCCCGGAAGTCAAATGTTCGAAGGGATCGTCCTGCCTAGAGGGTGGATTCCGACGCTGCCGGTGCTAGGGGAAAGCTGGGAATAGATTTGTGAAATTGGTCAACACATCCAATCCACTTAGCTGCTCGATTTTCCTAAGAGGTTGCAACGTTGGCGCCCGCGTCACGGACAGATGACCGACATGAGGGTCCCGACCGTCTACTTCACGGGGCGGTTTAACAGAATGTTTGAATTTGGCAGGAGTGAGATGAGTTTGCCTCGAAATGGCCCCTCTCAGTAGTTGGCGGCCCAACTTTTCGAAACACGGTAATTTCAGGAAACTTAGGTATCGCCATGCGCTGGCCTGCAAACTTTGGTACCACAGACGAACATGCCTGGCTGGGAGGCCAAGCTCATAGGGGAGGTGCCTATACTAGAGTGTGTAATTGAAAGGTTAGGATTGATTATATGCATACTAAGTATGATGATTCAGGGTTATCCCCGACGGATGTATCGAATTTTGTGGTGAAAATGTACCACCTCTATAGAGTGTCAAACTATTCGAATAGCCGCGTCCGCGGTTATGGACAGTTGGAGTGGCCATACTGTTCTGTTGTCAGATGTTTTCAAAATGACTTGTGAATTCAACTATGACTTTGACTTGACCACAACAGGGTTGTGGATATGAAAACTAGGTTCCCACTAAAGTGATAAAGAAACTTAATTTAGTTTTCTTTACTTCTAAACTCAATATGAAATAAACATGCGTTTTTGCAAATAAACCTAGAGCTTAAGATTCCTACTAGAACTACATTACTTGTTAGTGATAGTTTGCGAGTACTTATAGAGTACTCATGGCTTTCTCCCTGGCTATTCCCGTGGCTAGACTATGAGCAGGACTACCAGGAAGATGGACAGCAGGAGGTCTATGACAACTAGGATCATCTCCCATCGTCAGCATTGCTTGTGACTCTGAAGTGGAGCCCCTACTACGTTTACTTTCCGCTACTTTGATTGTATTAAGACTGGATCATGAGATCCTTTATTTGTAAGACCTTTATTATGGTTTGTAATGGATGATGTACTGTGGTACCAATTCTGTTATGTCTCGCAAAAATGGTAATCCTAGGATTGCGATGTATGGCATAACAGGCATCTGGGATTAAAAATCCGGGTGTTGACATAAACCTTGTGTCCCTGTGTGCTTGTTTGCTAGCCAATCAATGCCTCCAGCGCTCCCCTCTTCCTCGAACCTAAGTCCATCTGTGATGGGCATTGATGAGTTAACCCCTCGTCAATTAGCACCATCTGTGGGAAAAGGGAGTACTGATGTTGCGGCTTCCTCGGCCCCATCAACCGCGATCTACGACTCCGCAGTAGCAGAGACTCGCCTCCTCTTCATTGGCTTCGACTTCACCATCCACACGCACTTGACCGGATTTCGAGTTCGTGGGCGATGGAATCGACCTAGCGATCGAGAGTTTACGTTTCCAAGTTGGTCAGCTAGGCACCCTACGCCTCCCTGACCAGCCGAAGGTTCCAGCGATTGCTCCAGCATCGTGGTTTCCACCATCGATCGGCACCCTGAGCAAACTCAATGCCCCGACCTCAGTCGGGAATACTGGTAGCGACAATAGTCGCGAGTCCAATCTGGCAATAGAAGATGGAGCCTACGGCTCTGTATCTGAAAGATGCGGGAGCAACAGCTTCCCCAGCCATTACATGTGCACCATCATCAACATGGGCGGCAACAACGGCACTCGGGACAACACCGACACTAGCGGTGGAATCCCAATCGCGAACGGTGGCCCCGCCAATGGTGCACCCACGAACAATGGGACAGAAGAGCCCACCCTAACGAGCAAACCCGAGAGCGCGTGCTGATAAAGCTCAACGACGTTGAGTGGGCTCGCTGCATGGAGGCTCTACGGGGCAACCCCCTACCTCCTAACTCATCGCAAGACATACTGATGGGTTATCACTGGCTACTCAAGGAGGAGTTCAAGCACCAGCAGCAAGTAATCGCCCAGCTCAATGAGCGCAGAAGGGTAGCGGATGAGTCGAGCCTCTGCCGGGCTCAGCTCTCCTCCATCGGAGGATCCTCCTCTAAAGGCAACGATCACATGGCTGCAGAAGATGTTCTCGACTCGCTCACCTCACCGAGAAGGAGCGAGCGGAAGCCATTCGAGTCCTCGACTTCTCGTCCATGACAATGGACACATGGGGCAATGTGCTCCCCAAAACGCCGCAAGCTGCGGTGACGGCAACCACTATGTACCTGCTTTACAACCAGCGGCCAGCTGGGGACCCACGGTCCGACATGTACTGATCTATGATCACTGGCTTGGGACTAGTCGAGGCTGCTCTCACCAAAGATCTAGGGTCGCACCCGAAGAAAGCCAATGCTCTGGCCAAGCACTACTCTTCCTCCTCCACCAGCAACGATAACCATGATCTGTTGTGGCGACTCCGCTCACAGTGACACGACTACGACTACGGTGCACGCGATGACATCACGCAGCGCAAGGTCGACAAGATGTGTGTGAGGCGCGCTCGCTCAAATGACTCGGAAGACGATGGAATAGAGCTCTGTGGCGCCAGCTGCTTCAGTAGAGCCATACGGCAGAAGCGAATGCCAAAAGGGTTCAAACTCCCATCGGAGAACCCAAAATTCGACGGTGACATGGGTATACCCAACAGGTACTCGAGTTTGGCATATATGGTCTAGATACGGCAGAAGCTCATGGCATTGCCAAGGCCCAATGCAGAATTCGGGTGACCCACGGACTCTTCGATTGCTTGCGAGACAAGAAAAAGCTTAAGATAGAAAGTTCAAAGGACGAACCCTAATCTGTAACTGACTCAACCTGCTACCCGAGACCTAGCCTATCTATATAAAGGCTAGGAGGGGGCAGCGAGGAGGATAATCACAACCCTAGTTTCCACAACTCTCGCAATATTGCATCTGCGCACCTCTGTAATCTTCGATTCCTTCGATAATTCCAAGAACAGACAAGCAGGAGTAGGGACCTCTACGAGGCCCAAACCTGGGTAAACCTTGCGTCTCTGTGTGCTTGTTTGATAGCCGATTGATGCCTCTAGCGCTCCCTCCTTCTCCAAAACCCAAGTCCATAACAATGGGCATTGAAGAGTTAAAGCCTCGTCAATTGGCGCTGTCTGTGGGAATTGGGAGTGCTGATGTCGTGGCTTCTTCAGCCCCGTCAACTGCGATCTACAACTCTCCAATAGCGGAGATTCGCCAGCTCTTCGGCGCGTTTGACTTCATTGTCCACACGCCGCCACTCGCCCGGCTTTCGAGTCCATGGGCGATGGGATCAGCCTGGCGATTGGAAGCTTCCGCTTCCAGGTTGGTCAACTGGGCACGCTTCGCATGCCTAACCAGCCAACGGCACCCGCGATTTCTCTAGCGTCGTGGTTTCCGCCACCAATCGGCACCCTCAGCGAGCTCAACACCTCAGCAACAGCTAGGAGTACGGACAGCGACAGCAGTCGTGGATCCGATCTGGGTGACCTAACCATAGAAGATGGAGCCTACGGTTCCGGATCTAAAAGTTGCAGGAGCAACAACTTCCCCAATCACTTCATGTGTGCCGTCATCAACGCGGGCGACACCAGCGTCAATCGCGAAAACATCAGCACCGGATCTGGCACTGGACCACCCAACAACGGTATACCCAACGGCAACGCACCCAACAGCGGCCCCACCAACGGTGGTAATGGCGCGCCCGCCAACAATGGGTCGGGAGGAGAACCACACCTCACGACGAATGAAAACACCGGCGAGCGCATGCTGATCAAACTCAATGACAACAAGTGGGCTCACTGTCGAGAAGCTCTGTGGGGCAATCCTCTACCCCCCAACACACCGCAGGACATGCTGATGGGCTATCATTGGATGCTGAAGGAGGAATTCAAGTGCCAGCAGCAGGTGATCACGCAGCTCGAGGCGCACAAAAAGGCGGCGGATGAGTCGAGTCTTCGGTGAGCTGGGCTCTCCTCCCACGGAGGATCCTCCTCCAAAGGCAACGAGTTCGTGGACAACAAGAGGCGATCTCGACTGGCCTACCTCACCGAGCAAGAACATGTAGAAGCCGCGAAAGTCCTCGACTTCGGCTCTATGACAGTCGACATGCAGGGCAACGTGCTCCGAAAGACGCCGCAAGCTACGGTGATAGCGGCCACCATGTACCTCCTTAACAACCAACCACCGGCTGGAGACCCGCGAGCCGCCATGCACCGATCTACGATCGCGGGCTTGGGGCTTATCGAGGCTACCCTCGACAAAGAACCAACACCAGAGCTGAAGAAAAGCAAGGCTCTGGACAAGTACTACTACTTGTACTCCTCTAGTGATGGCAGTCACGATCTGTCACGACGACGTCGCTCATGGCGACATGACCATGATTACGACGCGCGTGATGACATCACGCAGCACAAGGTCGACAAGGTGCGGGCAAGGCGTGCTTGTTCGACTGACTCGGAAGAAGACTAGACTGAGCTCTGCGGCGCTAGATGCTTCAGCTGGGCCATCAGGCAGAAGAGAATGCCTAAGGGGTTCAAACTCCCGTCGGAGAACCCAAAATTTGATGGCGTGCAGGACCCAAAAATCTGGTTGGCGGACCACATCTCCTCCATCAGGCTGCACGGCGGGAGTCGAAGCACAGCCATGCAATGCCTGCAGCTACAGCTGTAGGGCGCCGCTCGCGCATGGCTCAACAACCTCCCGCGCGGATCCATTCACAGCTGGGAAGAGCTGGTCTACAGTTTCGTGCGCAACTTCAAGGACACTTACAAAAGGCCCGCATCAATCGAGGAACTGAGAAGCTACCAGCAAAGATCTGGCGAGTCGCTGCGCTCGTACATCTAGAGGTGGTCCATCATCAAGAAATCCGCAGAAAACATCTCGGAGGACCGCTCAATCGACGCATTTAATGGTGGCATTCGCCGTATAGAGCTCAGGGAGGAGCTAGGCCGCTCGAAGCCCAAAACAATCGACTACCTGATGGAAATCGCGAATCGGTGGGCTGACAGGGAGGATTCGGTAAAAAAACCACACCTACTCTGACGATGATGACGACCTCGGGCACGGACGCGACCGCCGAGGCAAACGTTGAATGCACGTCTACGATGACCACGATGAAGTCAATATGGTTGCAGCCAACTATGCTGACAAACCCGACGACAACCGCAATAGCGGATACCACAGTGGTGGATACCGCGACAGCGGAAAAACGACGCAGGTGTGGTAGCGTCGCACTTGCGAAGAGGCACCCGCGACATCTATCGAAGACAAACTATCCGGACCATGCAACATGCACTTCTACATCGACAAGCACGACGACAAGAAGAAATCCAGCCACCTTCGCAAGGACTGCCGCGAGTTCCTCAAACTCCTGAGGGCCCGGCTCAGATGAATCACGACACGATCAACAGGGGCTATGGAGCTGCCTCAGGCGCTGTGGCACATGGAGCTCCTCCACCACCGCCCACACCACCACCATCGGCGGCTACGCTAGTCTAGCATCATGGAGGCGAGCCATACCCGCGAGCCGTGGGCAACATGAGGATGATCCAAAAAGTACGTCCCTCGAATCGTGTGCATAAGGCCATCACTCGCCAAGTCAATCTGGCGATAAACTCTCCACTCTCCACCACTGAGTACCTCAGTGGAATCGACTCCTGCATCAACTTCGACAAGCGCGATCATCCGTGCCAAGTTCCTCGTCCAGGCCACTGTCCCCTCATACTCGAGGCGCGGATCGGGGGCTTCGATATGAGTAGCGTCTTCATGGACGGCGGGAGCGGCATCAACCTCATGTTCGCGAGTACCTTGCATGCGATGAGGATCCCTCTGACTTGTCTGGAAGTTTCAGACACGATGTTCCACGGCATTGTCCTAGGGAAGGGCGTATATCCCCTGGGCAAAATCAACCTCGACGTCATCTTCGGCACGCTGCAAAACTTTCAGCGAGAGTGCATCGTCTTTGAAGTCGTCGACTGGCCCTCACAATACCACTGCATCCTCGGACATGTCGCGTTCGCAAGGTTCATGGCAGTGCCACACTATGCCTACCTGCAGATGAAAATGCTAGGTCCAAACAGTATCATCACAATCAATAGAAGCTTCCAGAGATCAGACAGATGAGAAAGGGAATTCAACAGAATCTCCCTGTCCTTTGGCATGTAGGAGGAACTCGCAAGATTGAAGGAGTCGACAAACAATAGTCTGCCTCCCCTAAGCATGCCAAGTTCACCCGACATGTCCTTTGACTCATCGGTGCACACGAAGAAAGTCCAGGTCCACCCAACGGACCCGACCAAGATGGCCCTCATTGCCAACAACTTAGGTTCCGCAAAGGAACTCGCGCTCGTCGAATTCCTCCGTGAGCACTAGGAAATCTTCGCCTGGTGTCCAGCGGACATGCCAGGGGTTCCTAGGGAATTCGCCGAGCACTCACTCAATGTGAATCTAGACGCAAGGCCAGTCAAGCAGACAATACGTCGACTGTTTGAACCAAGAGCAAAAGCAGTCAGAATGGAAATCAGCAGACTCCTCGATGCAAACTTCATACGTGAGATCAAGGAAAGCACCTAGCTCGCTAACACGGTGCTTGTGCCTAAAAAGACACGGATATCCTGCAGATGTGCGTGGACTTCACCTCCTTGAATAAGCACTGCCCAAAGGATCACTTCTCGTTGCCACGAATCGACCAAATCATCGACTCCACCACGGGATGTGAGCACCTCTACTTCCTCGATGCCTACTCAGGCTACAATCAGATTCGAATGAAGGAGGAAGACCAGGAGAAAACAACGTTTACAATGCCCTTTGGTGTGTTTTGCTACAACACGATGGCCTTCGGGCTAAAAACCGCAGGAGCCACCTATCAGCGATGCATGCAGGCTTGCCTCAAGAATCAACTTGGTCGCAATATCCAAGTCTACGTTGACGACATCATCATCAAAACCAAAGAGGAAGCCTCGTTAATCGACGATCTCCGCGAGACCTTCGCCAACCTCGACCACTACCGGATCAAGCTCAATCCAGAAAAATGCGCCTTCGGCGTGCCATGTGGGAAGTTACTCGGGTATCTCATCTCTGCGAGAGGGATCGAAGCAAACCCGAAGAAAATAAAGGCCATACTGGCCATGGAGAAGCCAAAGAATGTAAAAGGCGTCCAGTAGTTGGCTAGGTGAATCGCGATGCTCAGTCGATTCATCAGTCGAATGGGTGAAAAGGCACTGCCCTTCCACCAACTTCTCTGCAAAGCTGACAAGTTCGAGTGGACAGACGAGGCGCAAGAAGCATTCGAAGATCTCAAGCGTCTACTATCCACCTTGCCAGTACTGGTGATGCCTCACAAAAAGGAACCACTGTTGCTCTACATCTCCACCACCAACTAGGTGGTCAGCACGGTGCTCGTGGTGGAACGAGCCGAAGAAAACAGAGTCCACGGGGTTCAACGCCCAATATACTACCTCAGCAAGGTGCTCACACCAACAAAACATCAGTACCCGCACTACCAGAAGCTGGCGTATGGCGTCTTCATGACATCTAGGCGACTACGCCACTACTTCTAGGAGCACCAAATCGTGGTGGTAAACGACGCCCCACTCTGGCATATACTCAATAATCCCGACGCCACCGGACGAGTTGCGCTCTGGGGAATTGAACTATCTCCACGAGACATCACATACAAGAAGCGTGACGCGATCAAGTCGCAAGTTCTTCTGGATTTTCTCATGCACTGGATGGAGAACCAGCTCCCCGACAAGCCAGACATGTCCTATCTTTGGACAATACACTTCGACGGGTCCAAGCGAAAGGATGGAGTTGGCGCAGGTGTCATACTGACATCACCACAAGGAGACAAGATGAAAATCCTGCGAATGCAGTTCACTGCCTCCTACAATAAAGCTGAGTACGAAACCCTAATCCATGGGATGCGGATGGCGAAAGCCTGCGGTGCCAAGAGGCTCATCATCTACGGCGACTCCAAACTGGTGGTCCACCAAACGATGCACGAGTGTGACACACTGAGCGACAACATGATCTCCTATCGCGACCTTTACGACACACTCGAAGGGGATTTTGACGGTTGCGAGCTGCGATACATGGGCCACAAAAGGAATGAAGAGGCGGATCTACTCGCCAATATTGGCTCCACTTGCACCCCCATGCCACCTGGGGTATTCCTCGAGCGCATCTGCGAGCGCTCCATCAAGCCCAAGGCTCTAGAGAAGAAAGCAAGTATGACAATGGACTCAGGGGCTATGCCACCCAACGAGCTAATGGCACTCGACGACCTGGAGCTTGATACATGACTCGAAGGACCAATAGGTGTCATGATGATCGAGCCATCTTGGACACAACCCTACATCACATATCTACTCAGCAAGAGGCTTCCAGATGACCCGACTGACGCGCGACACATCGCGCGATGATCCAAGGCATTCGTCCTCATCAACGGCGAACTATACAAACGTAGCATCACGTGAGTACTTCAACGGTGCGTCTCCAATAGGGATGGAAGGGTGGTACTCCTCGACATCCACAAAGGCACTTGCAGGAACCGTGCTGGCAGTCGCGCCCTCGTTGCCCAAGCTCTACGAGCTGGATTCTACTGGCCCACGGCCATGCGCGATGCCAAGGACATCGTCCAACACTGCAACGCTTGCCAGCGATTCGCAGACAAACCTCACGCACCTGGCACGGAACTCCGACCAATACCATTAGCTTGGCCCTTCGTGCAATGGGGACTCGACATGGTCAGCAAGCTGCCAAAGTCCTCGCGAGAAGGTTACGTCTACCTCTTGGTCACAGTCGACAAATTCACCAAGTGGATCGAACTCATGCTGGTGACGAATCAATTAGGGGCCAGCGCTGTCAAGTTCTTCGAGTCCATTGTCTACTGCTTTGGAGTGCCACATAGCATCATCATAGACAATGGGACAAATTTCACCTCTAAGGAATTCCAGGAATTCTGCGAAAACCTGGGAATCAACATAAGCTACGCCTCGTTGGCTCACCCACAGACCAACGGTCAAGTCGAAAAGGCCAACGGCCTCTTCTGCGGTGGAATCAAGAAACGACTCCTCCGACCACTCGAACAAGCCGCTGGATGCTGGCAGGCGAGCTGCAATCCGTACTTTGGAGCCTACGCACAACTCCAAACAGCGCCACGGGATACACTCCGTTCTTCATGGTGCATGGTGCTGAAGCGGTGCTACCCGCAGAAGTACGCTACAAAGCCCCATGGGTGGTCACTTACAGCGAGCAGGAGTCAACTCTTGCACTCGAAGACTCCGTCGACCTCCTTGACGAGGCGTGGGAAATCACAGTGGAGAGATCAACGATCTACTAGCAGAGCCTCCGCAACTACCACAGTAGAAGGCTACGCCCCAGATCATTCGTCAAAGGAGACCTAGTCCTACGACTGAAGCAACAAGGGCATCTCAAGCTCGAGTCCCCTTGGGAAGGACCTTACGTGATTACAGAAGTAATCCTAGGTGGCGCCTATCGCATTAAAGATTTCTAGAGCGGAGTCGCATACTCCAATCCCTGGAACGTCGCGCAGCTGCGTCGCTTCTACCCCTAGTCGTTTTTTACATTACAAATAAGGCTATTCAGCCAGCCTACTTAGCCACACATTGTACCTCATACTATTCTACGAATAAATAAAGCTAAGTGCCCCAAAACTCTATGTTTTCCTTATTTTCTTGCAATTCTATCACTCGGGGGGTTGCGCCACCCTTTACACTTTCGTTCTATGAACAAATCGCAGTATCCTGAGTAGCTGACACAACACCAATCGAACCCTTGATAAACACCAACCCAGTTGCAACGCACCTGACAGGTTGGCAAGGTGCTGAGATAAACACAAGTCAGGCTAACGAAAGGGAACTGCAGAGTTCAATACACTCGAAAAATATACAAGCTAGCAAGCTCTTCACATATGATGGGTACTATATACACCCAACACAATCATACGAACTTTAAAACACTCATACATCTATGTGCACGATACAAACTATGATACTGCTGCAGAAGATGAACATTCGTCTGCTCTTCAAAGAAGTCGATGATGTCTTCTGCTGGCTGATCAACCGCTTGGTAGTTCGGCACCAAGTTCCAGGTCATCCCTTCTGGCGGTGGCGGCGGTCTAGCAGCAACGGATGCCATGTCCACATCTGGCTGATGCAGTCATACCATCGACATGGCAGCTTTTTCACCTGCAACCAGTTGCTGACGAACGCACTCGCGCACCGCGCTTAAATCTTGAAAGTTCGCCAGAAGAGCCAACATGCTTGAAGGAACAATGTCCATCGGAAACATCATTTGATAAATGTGCCTGAGGCACGACTGTGCCTTCTTCAAGCATTGAAGCACTCGAGAAGAAAGATCCTGCAGGGTCACCAACGCAATGGCATGGTCATGGTCCACCCAAAAGTACCCACTCGCCTGCAGCCTCTCCTAGGTCAAGTTATTCATTCGAATGGCCACTCGGTCCTTCTCATCCTGCGGATGATGAGCGCTAACAACTACACCAAGCAAACAACAAAGCATGAAGACAAGGCATCGCCGTGATTGACTAAAAGAAAAGATGAGAAGGCAGAAAGCTAACATTTGAACTGCTCATTCAACTGCACCACTTCCTCCAAGAGATACTTCTCGCGGGCGGTGGCCTTCTCCACCTTCGACTTCCACACATCTACACTACTGCGGATGATGGGCAACTCACGCTCCAATTGTTTAATGTGAGCGCGCAGTCGTGAAAGCAACAACAATTCCTCCACCTTCGAACGTGGCTGCACCAAGGTTTCATCAGTGGGAGGAGAATCATGAGGATCACCCGATGGACCCTAAGTACAATAAATACAGAGGCAAATGAGACTCATCATACATTGATAAATAGAGAACTACAGTCAAGTTCGATAAAATGTCAAGGGCACACCCCCCACAAAAGCATGGTTCAGAGAAAAGGCTAAGCTACAGCTATTACAAATAAAGACTAGGGAGCATTTTGTTTCTTCGACTTCGACTTCAGGGGCTTCATCACATCCGTGGCAGTCTCTGACGCCACGGACTTGCCAGTGGTAGCCCCAGATGCCGCGGTCTTCGCCGCCTTCGCTCGCTGCCGCTCCTCAGAGTATTTGACGACTGTCTCGATAAGTTGAGGACCATATTTAGTGCAGCTACCAGCGAAGGGACAAAACACTACCTGCTGGCCCCTGATGTCGACAGGCCTCACCTCGAAGATCACGGCAGGATCCATATCCATGCCATGGTGGAGCTGACGGACCGCTAAGAGTTCTTGAATTCCATGGGAATACCTCCAACAAGGGATTCCACCAGGTCATCAAGGTTGTCGATCAGCCCGGCCTTGGGAGTTAAATCCTCACGAATGCGACTAAGCACATCCTTGGCCTTTCCCAGCGTCTCCTGGCGGGAAACACTGCGGTCTTCGACTACAGCAATGGCACCAGCCAACGCATCCGCGCGACACAGAGACTGGGTGTCAAAGCTGAGGCCGACGGCATCTGCATAAGAAAGGTGTTAGCATAGCAACATGACATCAAATCAGGAGCAATACAAATCAAACTAAAAATTACCTGAGAGGGCCTTGGCAGTCGAGAAAAGTTGTTCTTCGAACAACTTCTCCCTTTCAGCAGTGGAAGAGCGCAAATCCTCTTCGCGCTTCCGCGACTCCTCCAGGGCTATGACTGCTTCGTTGCGATTCTTCACCGCCGTGACAAGCCCCTTCTCGAGAGATGCAACATGATGAAGAAGCTCATTGTGTTCACCTACAAAGCACAGGGCGCATCACCAATCGAGTTGACAAATTTCATGAAGACAAAGACAAAGCCAAAACTAACCTTCGACGGCGCGGTGGCGATTGTCCAGCAGGGCATGCTGTCGACCCATAGTAAGAACTTGCTCCACGGGGCGTGAAGCTTCCTTCCCAATGAGCTACATCAAGGGAAACAAAGATTCAGAAGCAACCCAAAGTACAAATTCGACTGCCAAACAATGAAAAGACACTTACATGCTCCTCCAGGGACTCCGAAGATGACTGTCACACAGTCGTCCGGACAACCATCTGATGGTCCCCAGCATGCGGGGAACTCGATGAATTGGTGCTAGAGTGGGACACCACCGGAGGAGAAGAAGACCGCTCGGCCACCTCCTTGGTCTTGGAGTCCGCAACCCGGATTCTTTAAAAAATTGGACGTCGTCAGAAGATGACGACGCCGCTTGACTATAAAACATGCACACCGCCACTTCAGAAAAAGCAACCTCACAAAAAGCAAGACAAACTCGTAAGGATTAAAAAGCTTAGCAAGCGAATTTGTCGAGGTCAAAGGAGTCATCCGATGACTCCTTTGGCAGTCGCAGCTTCTTAAGAGCGGGAGGGGCCATGGCGCTCACAGGCACGGTGGGAATTGGCTCCTCTGTAGCAGCAGAAGGACATTCCGGGGTCATCAGCGAAGAAGCGTCAGATTCCTTGCTGCGGGGACGCTTGCGAGTATCGTGGCCGCTGGACTCGGGGGCTCCCTCTTCTTCTTCAATTGGGACGGTTGATTCCGACTCGTCCTCTTCGTCCACTTCGTGAGGGATAACCCTGATACATTGCAAATGTATCTATAATTTTTGATGTTCCATGCTTGGTTTTATCTACTTTCTTATGTTTTGTCCACACTTTGGAGTACTTTTCATATGCTTTCTTGGACTAACCTATTAACAAGAGCCACAGTGCCAGCTGCCTGTTTTTTGCTGTTTTTGGTTCCAAGAAAGTCAGAAAATGAATATTCTCGGAATTGGACGGGACAAAAGCCAAAGTCATTATTTTACCGGGGGACACCTGGAGCTAGAATACGAGACGGAGAAGGGCCAGAGGGAGGCCAGGCCTGGCCCGCACCAGGGGGTGGTCTGGCCACCCCCAAGCACCCCCTCGGCCTCTCCTTCCGCATATATATTGCCCCTGATACGGAAACCCTAAGTACCCGATCAAATTCCATGAAAGAGCCTATAGCCGTCGTCATCTCCATCCCTAGATCGGGAGGGATCTGAAGCTCTTCCCGGCACCTTGCCGGAGAGGGGAATTCACCTTGGAGGCCTTCTTCATCATCATGCAAGCCTCCGGTGTGATACGTGAGTAGTTCATCTCTGGACTACGGGTCCATGTAGTAGCTAGATGGCTGGTTCTCCTCCTTTGTGCTATCATGTTTAAATCTTGTGAGCTCCATTCATGATCAAGATCATCTATTTGTAATTCTGCATGTTATGTTTGCGAGGATCCGATGGATATTGAGATGCTATTTCATATTGATTATTGATTCTATCATGTCTTTGTTATTTGTGATCTTGCATGCTTTCCGTTGTTAGTAGCTATCTTGGCCAAGTAGATGCTAGCAACTACAAGAGTTAGTATTTATGCTCGATAGTGGGTTCATGCCTCTGGTAATCTAGGAAAGTGACAGAAATCTCTAAGGTACTAGATGTGATGTTTCTACTAGGGAGAAAACAACAATCCTTTGTTCATAGAACAATCATATTGTTTACATTACACGCAATTCATAATGCAATTATTTGTTGCTTGCAATTTAATACTGGAGGGGGTTCGGATGATAACCTGAAGGTGGATTATTAGTCATAGATGCAGTTGGATGGCGGACTATGTATTATGTTGTAATGCCCAATCAAGTCTCAAAGGAGTCAAGATGATTAGTATATGCATGTATTTCTTTCTCGGTGTTTGTCAATTGCCCCGCTGTAATTTGTTCACCCAACATGTCATTTATCTTAAGGAGAGCCACCTCTAGTGAACTATGGACCCCGGTCCTTAGTTTTACTTTCAATCTACAATCAACTATTTACTGCTTTGTGTTTACTTTCTGCAAACTATTACTTCCTTCCATTCGATACATTTAATCCTATATTTTCAGCAAAAAGGGTGAGATTGACAACCTCATCGCAAGTTGGGGATAGAGTTCTGTGGTTGTGTTGTGCAGGTCTCCATGTTGCTTGCTGGCACCGGTAGTGCGCCTTGCCAAAGTTCAGCTAGCTACACCTTTGGGGTGTTTCCTTGATCCTACTGGATTGATAACCTTGGTTTCATACTTGAGGGAAAACTTACTGCTGTGCTCATCATACCTTCCTCTTGGGGTTCCCCAACGAGCTCGTTAATACACGAGTCAGCAAGTACTTTTTCTAGCGCCGTTGCTAGGGAGTCAGGACATCTTCACAAGGGGAGTCCCTCATAACCTATCTCTTTACTTTGTTATTTTTGTTTTGCTTAGTTTACTTTTGCTTTGTTTGCTTGTTTCTTTATCAAAAACACAAAAAATTAGTTTTACAAGTTTGCTTTCTTTATTGAAACACACAAAAAATGACTACTCTTGAAAACACTAAGTTGTGTGACTTCACTAGCACCAACAATAATGATTTTATGAGCACACCTATTGCTGCACCTATGCCTGAAGCTACTTTCTTTGAGATAAAACCTGCTTTACTCAATCTTGTTATGAGAGCACAATTTTCTGGTATTGGTAATGAAGATGTTGTTGCCCATCTAACTTTGTTGAACTTTGTGAGATGCAAAAGCATAAGGATATAGATGGAGATATTATTAAGCTTAAATTGTTTCCTTTCTCTTTGAGAGGAAAAGCTAAAGAATGGTTGAATTCCCTAGCTAGGAATAGTATTGATTCTTGGACTAAATGTAAAGATGCTTTCATTGGAAAATACTATCCTCCTTCTAAGATTATATCTATGAGAAGTGAAATAATGAAGTTTAAACAATCTGATAACGAACATGTTGCTCAAGCTTGGGAAAGAATGAAATCTTTGGTAAAGAATTGTCCCACTCATGGACTGACTGCTTGGATGATCATCCAAACTTTTTATGCAGGATTGAACTACTCTTCAAGGAACCTATTGGATTCTACTGCTGGAGGTACCTTTATGACCATTACATTGGGTGTTGCAACAAAGCTTCTGGATAATATGTTGGTTAACTATTCTGAATGGCATACTGAGAGAGCTCCACAAGGTAAGAAGGTAAATTATGTTGAGGAAACCTCCTCCTTGAGTGATAAGATTGATATTATTATGTCTATGCTTGTTAATGGGAAAGCCCATATTGATCCAAATCATGTTCCTTTAGCTTCTTTGGTTGCTCAAGAATACCAAGTTGATGTGAACTTTATAAGAAATAACAATTTTAGCAACAATGCCTATGGAAATAATTTTGGTAGCAACAATTATAGGCCATATCCTCCCAATAATGGTAATGCCTATGGAAATTCCTACAACAACAATAGGAGTGCTCCCTATGAACTTGAAGTTATGCTTAAAGACTTTATTAGTAAACAAACTGCTTTCAATAAAACTATTGAGGAAAAACTCTCTAATGCTGAAAGAAATATAGCATCTTTGGCTGAAGCTCAATCTTCTTTAAATAAAATGGCTGCTAAACCTCAAACTATTGATAATCCCTTTGCAGCTACTAATGCCATACAAGTGAGAATTGATGAAAATGTTAGACTATTAGCTGAATTGCATGCTAAGTGGGAAAGAGAAGATGAAATTGCTAGAAACATTAGTGTTTCTACTATCACTACCACTAGAGGCTAGTAATAGCTCTACTACTTTAGATGATAATTATGATTTTGATCTTGATGGTTGCAATATCTCTGAAGTTATTAAGTTCCTGCAAAAGCTTGCTAAAAGTCCTAATGCTAGTGCTATGAATATGGCCTTTACAAAACACATTACTGATGCTCTCATAAAGATTAAAGAAGAAAAGATGAAACATAAAGCTTCTAATCCTATAAAACAAGAAGATGGTTGGGACCCCATCATTAATATGAAAGTGAATTATTTTGATTTCAAAGCTCTATGTGATCTTGATAGTAGTGTTTCTATTATGCCTAGAAGGATTTATGATATGCTTGATTTGCCACCACTTGAAGATTGTTATTTGAATGTCCCACTTGATGATAATGCTAAAAAGAAACTCAGGGGGAGTATTAATGATGTTATTATTATGGTTAATAATTCCTATGTACCCGTTGATTTCTATGTTTTGGATGTTGAATGCAATGCTTCTTGTCCTATTAATTTGGGAAGACCTTTTCTTAGAACTGTTTGTGCCATTATTGATATAAAAGAAGGCACCATTAAATATCAACTCCCACTCAAGAAAGGTATAGAACACTTCCCTAAGAATAGAGAGAAGATTTATTTTGCCTCTCCTATGAAAACAAAATTTGCTCTTAATGCTTCTTCATTTGAGAACACTTGATTCTTTTTCTTGCTTCTTATGCCCAACTTAAAGGCGTTAAAGAAAAGTACTTACTGGGAGATAACCCAAAAGTTTTAGATGAGTCTTGGAAGTTATTACTTAAGTAATAGCCACTCCTTATCCTTTTTATTTGCTTTTTGTGCCCAGAGTAACCTCTAATGAGAGAGAAGTAATGATTGGGAAAGTTGCTGTCCCGAAACAGATTTTCTGTGCTTCACCGTAAATATTCGTGTAAAATCTCTGTACGCCCTTTTGAGGTGTAAATTTTTGTTCTTCTGCCCCAGGTTGTCATATAACTTTCGTCAGTTCAACACTTTTTGATTTGAGCAACAGAAGGTCTTTGAAAAAATTCGTCTTTACCTGCTGGTCTGTTCTAACAGATTTCTGCCATTTTCTGCATTTGCTTCTTGTTGGTTCCTTTTTGAGTTCTTTTGGGGAATTGAGCTTTTTGAGGGAAGTGCTAAAGTATCTTGTGTTTTAATGGAAGTTTTATTGGTGTTATAACTGAACCTAAAAGACTTATTATCTTGAGTGCACTAATATTGCTAATAAAGATTCTGTGAAGTTTTGTATGAAGGAAAATTTTCAGGTGTATGGAAGGAATGAGTAATGAGATGAAGGATGGACTAAAGCTCAAGCTTGGGGATGCCACGCATGTCACCCCAAGAAATATCCAAGAAGTACAAGCGTCAAAGCTTGGGGATGCCCAAGGCATCCCCTTCTTCATAAATAAAAATCCCAGGTTTCTTCCAAACGCTTCATTTTTATTGTTTCATGCACAGTTGTGTTGTTCTTGGAGCGTCTTATTTTTTGTTTTTGTTGGTTTTTCGTTTGCTTTGTTTGCTGAATAAATTGGTTGGACCCCCTCTTTCATACATTGGTTTTCAAATAGTTTGGTTTGGTCTGGAAAAGAGTAGGAAAGTTCATGCTTAAGTGGTGAAGAGAGCTTGTTTTTGATTGTGGCTTATGCTTTGTCATGCCATGCTTGAAATTGTTTTGGCTTTATGCTTAGTATTCTTTGTTGTAGAATGACTTGTTATAAACAATTGAGATTGCTTAATGTGCCCTTGAAGAATCATGTGTTGTTTTAGCATATTAAAGCATAGTATTGTGATATTCTCCTTTGATGCTTGGGTTAATTATTGGTTTGCCACTATAGGCCGCCATATGCTCAGTTTTGCCACTAGCGCAGAATGGTGCTCAGTTTTGCCACTATTTCGGGCACAGCTGGTATGGTGACGCCAACCGGCCAGTTTAAATGAGCATAACAAATTAAAAAAATCAAAAAAATGAAAAACTTGCGCACATAGTCTTCTTATGCCTTATACTAACGATTCAAGTTGACAAACAAGGTCTACATACATTCAAAGAAAAAAATTCATGAATGCGTGATAAACAAGGTCTACATACATGAATACATGATTTTTTTCATTTGAATGTGTGTAGACCTTGTTTGTCAACTTGAATCGTTAGTATAAGACATAAGAAGACTACGTGCGCATGTCTTTCATTTTTTTTGATTTTTTTTGAATTTGTTATGCTCATTTAAACTAGCTAGTTAGCGTCGCGCACTGAGCATCATTCCGCGCTAGTGGCAAAACTGATCATATGGAGGCCTATAGTGGCAAACCAATAATTAACCCTTGATGCTTTATTTGGGTTGACTTGGCGCATGCTCACACCATGTTATGACTATATCAAGTCACCATAAGCCTTTATGATCCTTTAGTTTTCAACTTGTAGTATCACTTTATGCTTTGATCAATGATGTTTTGTCGCTCTGCATGATTATGGCCATTATTGCTCTCTTAGTTGGTCGCTCCCAATCTTTTGCTAGCCTCCGTAACCAAGTATGAGTTCCGCTCATGCATCCAACTCTCTAAACCAAGTTATTCCAAAGATTTCACCATACCTACCTACTAGCATATGCTATTCCAAGTATATTCATGTTTTTGTTTACCTTCCAAATTAAATTTGTTATGAGAAAACTAGTGATTAAAGCTCTCACGAACTTGATGGCACACTTTACTTTTCTTGCCCTTAATAAACTTGAACCATTGTGTCGTCTATGTTGTATATGCTTGCACTTATTTGTCGGGGATTAGCAGAACAATGATGTCATGGGGAACGCTTTCAACACTGCACGGGTACTTTGTACCTAGTTGATATCATTCTCTTTTGTCCATGGATGTCGTCAGTGTAAAATGAAAGGGGAGCTTGTAAGTCCATGGAGTTATGTATATGTGTTAGAGAAACACCTGGGCCGCTAGTCTAATCCATGCTGCATGGTGGAAACCTGCAGCGTAACCATAATGAGTTATCTGCTTGCCTTGGTAAATAAAACCATATTCCCATGGTAAATAAGAAGATTGCTGAGATGCTCGTTGTCTGCTTGCCTTGTCATTTTGATATGGGGATTCTTCTGTATCATCGGGCAAGGGGTACCCCGTTGGAGGTTCTCTATGATACACATGTACTTACGATGACAAGAACTTACCGGTGACTAAACTTGAGTAGCATGAGGAGCGGCCCTCGTATTCAAGGGACATGAGATTTCTAACTTATACTTCGTCAAGAATGTACACCATAGTTTGTTCACTTTAACCTTAATCACTTCAAGATGCTTATGATAGGGGCAATGAGAGCTGAAAGCTATTAAGTACCATAATTTTTGGAAGCTCTTTATGAAACTTGAATCCCTACTTCCTTCTATGAAGGCCTTTCTTCCACTTATATATATATTGAGTCTCCACCTTCTATCTTTATGCACCTACTTCGAGAGCATAGTGGCCATTCTTAGTTCTATATGCATTGTCCCAAGACTTGTTGATTAATGCATACCTTGATATTGCTTGTTTTAACCTATTTGTATCTAGTCATTCTTATAAACTTTAAAGGTGTCCTATGCATTTATGTTTGCTACTCTATGAGGGACAAGCTGAAAACCACTATGCTATGTTTTCTTTATGTGAAACAAACAAATGTCTTGCAAAGCATTGTTATTCATGAATATTTTGTTTGTGCCTTTTCATGTTGCATCATAGTTTCTTTGTCTTATTGCTAGAACTTTGTTTTTCATGTTATGATTGAAGTACTATGATCCCAGCTTTGAATGTTTTACAAATACTTTGATCAAGTTTCTGATGGTGCATGTCACCTCAAAAATTATTCTTTCTTTTTATCACTTACCTACTCGAGGACGAGCAGGAGTTAAGCTTGGGGATGTTGATACATTGCAAATGTATCTATAATTTTTGATTTTTCATGCTTGGTTTTATCTACTTTCTTATGTTTTGTCCACACTTTGGAGTACTTTTCATATGATTTCTTGGACTAACCTATTAACAAGAGCCACAGTGCCAGCTGCCTGTTTTCTGCTGTTTTTGGTTCCAGGAAAGTCAGAAAATGAATATTCTCGGAATTGGACGGGACAAAAGCCAAAGTCATTATTTTACCGGGGGACACCTGGAGCCAGAATACGAGACGGCGCGCTAGGGGGTGGTCTGGCCGCACCAGGCACCCCCTCGGCCTCTCCTTCCGCCTATATATTGCCCCTGATACGGAAACCCTAAGTACCCGATCAAAATTCCACGAAAGAGTCTGTAGCCACCGTCATCTCCATCCCTAGACCGGGAGGGATCTGAAGCTCTTCTCGGCACCCTGCCGGAGAGGGGAATTCACCTTGGAGGCCTTCTTCATCATCATGCAAGCCTCCGGTGTGATGCGTGAGTAGTTCATCTCTGGACTACGGGTCCATGTAGTAGCTAGATGGCTGGTTCTCCTCTTTTGTGCTATCATGTTTAGATCTTGTGAGCTCCGTTCATGATCAAGATCATCTATTTGTAATTCTGCATGTTGTGTTTGCGAGGATCCGATGGATATTGAGATGCTATTTCAGATTGATTATTGATTCTATCATGTCTTCGTTATTTGTGATCTTGCATGCTTTCCGTTGTTAGTAGCTATCTTGGCCAAGTAGATGCTAGGAACTCCAAGAGTTAGTATTTATGCTCGATAGTGGGTTCATGCCTCTGGTAATCTGGGGAAGTGACACAAATCTCTAAGGTACTAGATGTGTTGTTGCTGCTAGGGAGAAAACAACAATCCTTTGTTCATAGAACAATCATATTGTTTACATTACACGCAATCCGTAATGCAATTATATGTTGCTTGCAACTTAATACTGGAGGGGGTTCGGATGATAACCTGAAGGTGGATTATTAGTCATAGATGAAGTTGGATGGTGGTCTATGTATAATGTTGTAATGCCCAGTCGAATCTCAAAGGAGTCAAGATGAGTAGTATATGCTTGTATGCTATACTATGTGCAAATGAGAGCGGCGCCACCCTCTTCTTTGCCTATGTGGCCTTCGAGGTCGCAGACGTGCTTATACAGCACCTCTGTTTCCTCGAACTCGCCACACATCACGATGTTCTTCCAAGAACGCCTCCTCTTACAAGCTACCACGGAGTCGAAGGGAACGAGTCCGTAGTGCTCTCTGTCGGCCTTCTGGTCGCGGATGTAGAACCACTTGTCCCTCCACCCTTGGATAGATGCGGTGAGCTTGATGTCAAAGTAGGTGACAAAGGAGTCGACATGGATCCCGCAGCCTCCTACATCATGACTACCAAACCAGACGCTGACTGACGTCTGAGCTTAAAAAGCCTCTTGAAGAGGCCAAAGTGTGGCTCAATTCCGAGCCAGCACTTGCAAAGTGTAATGAAGCAGGAGATGTGGAGAATGGAATTTGGGGACAGCTGGTGCAGCTAGAGCCCATAGAAATAAAGAAGACCCCTGAAGAAAGGATGCATGGGAAGGGAGAGACCTCGAATGATGAACACAAGGAACATCACCCAGAAACCTAGAGGAGGACGAGGGATTACCTCATCGCTAGGCACTCGCGAGTCATCTTCCGCGAGCGGAAGAGCTCCATCTTGACGATAGAGGTGCAGCTCAGAGGACTTGATGATGGACGCGCACTAGGCACTGTTGGTGACGCGGGTGCCCACACCCTTCTTCTTCCCAGCACCGGCAACGCTGGTGCCCACGGTGGTGGTACCGGCTTCTTCTTGGTGGCGGCAATGGTGGCCACAGATCCAGCGGCGACGCCTCCCTTCTTCTTACCCATCTTTCAATGGTGATGTGAATGGAGAAAGTAACTGGGGAAAACATGGAGCTGGTCCAGTGCTGCGAAGAGGAAGCGCGCAAGGGAGCAGAGAGAACATCAACGGCGAAGGAGGCACGGGCAAAAAGAGAGATGGGGAAATTTACCACAGTTGCGCTGCTACTTAACCTCCTCGTGGATGCCATGCAACGGCCAGCAGAAACCCTACTGGACGCGTGGTGCACATCGACATCGACACGTGGCAAAGCTAAACCACGAACCGTCCCCCACTACTCCCATTACACGCAGAAATCGAGGAGATGCAGTTAAAACCAGAAGATTACGCACGCTCAGTCAGGTCGAAGTTAGAAAGTAGGACCCACCACTAATCATGTCCCAGGAAAGCCACTCATGCGGGCAACTGAGGTCATCACATTGTCAGCACTGGCGTCATCGATTCCAGCAGCAGAAGATTTTGACTACTTTAGTTCTTGCTCGAGTCTTCGACTCAACCAAGCACTCAGGGGCTACTCCTAACAGGAGCGGTGGCCGCGCACCCGAAAGAATTTTTATGCAGATGTATGAGCATCCAAGACAAACCCATCACTCGAATCAATGATTCGATTGTGAATTACGGGTTACTCCCATAGGGAGCACTGGAAGCATATTCAACTGAAACAAGCAACAAAAAGACGACAACAGTCGCAGTAAGTTTTTAGTCCCCACTTGAGTCTACGTCTCGAATAGGCACTCGGGGGCTACTCCCATAGGGAGCGCTGGTCGCGCACCCTATGATTATTTTCCTTATACATCGTACTATGTGTTGATAACATCCACACTCAAATGCTATGGCAACTCCGCCTCATATTCTCCCTACAAAGATATTATGTCTCCTGGGCCACCCGAATCGTCTCCGCGATGACAAAATTTTGGATGTCGCGCTTACAACATGAAGATAGGACCTGAATAAGGCATGGCAACATATCTGCTGAGCACTACCAGAAATATATCTGTGCCTGCAGGTACGATGAACATGCCTTAACGGATGCATCGAGTGCTCACACTTATACACTGGAATTCGACTCCTGTAAGACCTCCGCGGCCTGAGTCGAATTACGCCAGCACTTTTCCAAATTCGAGTCTAGGGACTCGAGTTTGAGTAGATTGCGTTGTTTTGCCCTAAGGCAGTTAACTGATACCGATACATCGAATAAATCAGGCACGTATATCAACAATCCCTATGACACAAATAGAACACTTGAAAAAAATACTCAGTCATGAACTCGAAAGACTTCATAAAGTCTCTAGTTGAATCTGCGATTCCACTGGACACTCGGGGACTACTGACATGGGTATACCCTACATGTACTCGAGTTTGGCATATACGGTCCAGATACGGCAGAAGCCCACGACGATGCAAAGGCCCAATGTAGAATTCGGGTGACCCACGGACTCTTCGATTGCTTGCGAGACAAGAAGAAGCTTAAGTTAGAAAGTTCAAAGGACGAACCCTAATCTGTAACCGACTCGACCTGCTACCCGAGACCTAGCCTATCTATATAAAGGCTAGGAGGGGGCGGCGAGGAGGATAATCACAACCCTACTTTCCACAACTCTTGCTAGATGCATCTGCGTACCCCTGTAATCTTTGATTCCTATGATAATTCCAAGAACAGACAAGCAGGAGCAGGGACCTCTATGAGGCCTGAACCTGGGTAAACCTTGTGTCCCTGTGTGCTTGTTTGCTAGCCGATTGATGCCTCCAGCGCTCCCTCCTTCTCCAAAACCCAAGTCCATAACAATGGGCATTGACGGGTTGAACCCTCGTCAGACGGATTCCAGGACCCAAAGATCTAGCTGGAGGATCATATTTCCTTCGTCAGGCTACATGGTGGAACCACAAGCACGGCAATGCAATGCCTCCAGCTACAGCTGCAAGGTGTCACTCGCGTGTGGCTCAACAACCACACGCGCGGATCGAATCACAGCTGGCATGAGCTGGTCTACAACTTCGTGCGAAACTTCAAAGGCACGTACAAAAGGCCCCACATCAATCAAAGAATTAAGGGGCTGCTATCAGAAGACTGGCGAGTTGCTGCTCCCATACATTCAGAGATGGTCCATCATCAAAATCTCTGCAAAAGACATCTTCGAAGACCGCGCAATTGACGCGTTTAATAGCAGCGTGCGCCGTAGAGAGCTCAGAGAGGAGCTGAGCCGCTCAAAGCCCAAGACAATCGACCACCTGATGGAGATCACTGATACGTTGCAAACGTATCCATAATTTTTGATGTTCCATGCTTGGTTTTATCTACTTTCTTATGTTTTGTCCACACTTTGGAGTACTTTTCATATGATTTCTTGGACTAACCTATTAATAAGAGCCATAGTGCCAGCTGCCTGTTTTCTGTTGTTTTTGGTTCCAGGAAAGTCAGAAAATGAATATTCTCGGAATTGGACGGGACAAAAGCCAACTCATTATTTTACTTAGGGACACCTGGAGCCAGAATACGATACGGAGAGGGGCTGGGGCCCAGCCACACCACCTGGCCGCGTGGGCTGGGCCTGGCCACGCCAGGGGGTGGTCTAGCCGCCCCATACACCCCCTCGGTCTCCCTCTTTGCCTATAAGATGCCTCCTGACCTAAAAACTCAGGGGGTTCGACGTTTTTCCAGAAGGAGTTCCACTCTGCTGCCACCACCAGATTCCACGAAATAGCAACAGAAACTCTGTTCTGGCACCCTGCCGGGACGGGGAATTGGAGGAGATCGTCGCCATCATCATCACCATTGCTTCTCCATTAACCATCCATGTTTCTCCCATCTATGAGTGAGTAATACCCCGATGTAGGCTATGGGGATGGTAGGGATTGGATGAGATCGTTCATGTAATGGCATCAGATTGTTAGGGCATGGTGCCTAGTATCTTCTATTGGTGCTTTATGACTTTGTTGCGACTTGTTATGCTTAATGCTTGTCACTAGGGCCCGAGTGCCATGATTTCGGATCTGAACATGTTATTGATTCATTATGATAGTATTGTTTTTGGTCTTACCTACAAGTTGTATACACACGTTGTTGTCCGGAACCAATGGCCCCGAAGTGACAGAAACCGGGATAACCGGAGGGAATGGCTTTGATATGAGGATCACATGTGTTCACAGAGTGTTAATGCTTTGCTCCGGTGCTCTATTAAAAGGAGCACCTTAATTGCTAGTAGTTCCCTTGAGGCCCCACTGCAAACGGGCTGGCAGGACAAAAGATGTTGTGCAAGTTCTCATTACAAGTATGTATGACTATATATGGGACACATGCCTAGGATTATCTAGTAGTTGGATGCTTTATCTTATTTATCTGCAATTGCCCTATGTTCTGATTGCTATGTGAATTGTATTTTCCATGCAAGGCCCGTCCATCCATCCCTATGCCTACCGCGCTCGAATCCTACTGTTTGCTGCAATTGTTACTACTGTCTTTAGTTTACTACTACTATTACTTTACTGTTGCTACTACAAAACTGTTGCTACTGATAAACTGTTGTGAGCAAGATTGTTTCCCGGTGCAGCTGAATTGACAACTCAGTTGTGCCGAATCAATAAATTGGGTTTCACTTCCCTCGAAAATACTACGATACACCCCCTTTACTTGTGGGTCATCTAGACTATTTTCTAGCGCCTTTGCCGGGGAGCATAGCTTTATTTATCAAGTCCACTTGGAATCACTATTGTTCAAGCTTAGTTTATTTTCGCCTTGTTTGTTTGTTTCTTTATCAACAATACAAAAAAATTAGTTCCTACTCTAGTTGTTATTTTCGTTGGTCTGTTATTGTCTTAGTTTATCATGCTTTCTATCAATGGTTGGTTTCTTTGAAACTAAATCTTATTGGCAAGGTGGGTTCACGGAAGAACAAAAATATTATTATAAGGAACACCGCTTGTCACAAAAAGGGAAACACTTACGGGAACAAATTGATAAATTATATACCATTGCTAGAAACGTGTGCTCTACTTATAATGTTACTTATTGCTTTGATAAATCTTGTTGCTGTAGGAGGTATAAACACCTCCCGTTTCAATGCGAGTATAATGATAATGTTACCATATCTTCTTATGTTAAGGGAAATTATGACTCTTATGATGTGGAACAAATTGAGGAATTTATTGCTTGGAAGGGTGCATTTGAACTTGCTAGTTTACTTGAAAATATTGATGATTCACCTTATAAATATGAGGTTTATGGTATAATTAAATTTTTCTTTGATAATTACAAGGAAGAAAATGGCTATATTCTTGAATATAATAATAGATGATTTCCACAAATGGAAGAGACTAATGCCTTGCAGGATCTTATGGAAGAAGAAATTGATAAACCTGAAAGCTCATTAGATGAAAAAGAGGAGGAGAGTGATGAACAAAAGGAGGAAGAATGGATTAGCTACCCATGCCTACCTTCTAATGGTAGTAACTCTTTATCCCTTACATTATTTGATTGTCCCCATGCTTACCAAAGGAGGATGAATGTTATGCTCATGTTATCTGTGATAATCCTTTATTTGTGCCTAACTTCGAGATGCATGGTACTAAAGAGTTTTTCTTAGAAATTGTTTATGATAAAGCTCTAGACGATGGTCCTATATTGAATGATCAGTCATAGTTTTATAGAATTGTTAAAAGTGGGATTGAAGGTTTTAGTCCCACTATTTTTGAGCTTGATAAAAATTATGTGTTTGTAGAACATGAAAAGCATGCTTTATGTGATAGTTATATTGTTGATTTTATTCATGAGGCTACTGAAAATTATTATGAGAGAGGAAAATATGGTTGTAGATGTTTTTATGGTATTGAAACACCTCTCTATGTGCTGAAATTTTTGAAATTACTCTTGTTTTATGTTCCAATGCATGTCACTTTGTTCTTTGTGAATTTATTTGCATACAAGATTCCTATGCATAGGAAGTGGGTTAGACTTAAATGTGTTTTGAATTTTCTTCTTGGTGCTCTCTTTTACTTCAATTCATATTTCTTATGTGAGCATCCTCTCAAACTATCATGCCTAACTTAAAGGCGTTAAAGAAAAGTACTTATTGGGAGATAACCCAAAAGTTTTAGATGAGTAATAACCGCTCCTTATCCTTTTTATTTCCTTTTTGTGCCAAGAGTAACTTCTAATGAGAGAGAAGTAATGGTTGGGAAAGTTGCTGTCCCGAAACAGATTTCTGTGCTTCACCGTAAAAATTCATGTAAAATCTCTATACGTCCTTTTGAGGCGTGAATTTTTGGGCTTCTGACCCAGGTTATTATCTAACTTTTGTTAGTTCAACACTTTTTGATTTGAGCAACAGAAGGTCTTCGAAACAATTCGTCTTTACCTGCTGGTCTGTTTTGACAGATTTCTGCCATTATTTGCATTTGCTTCTCGTTGGTTCCTTTTTGAGTTCTTTTGGGGAATTGAGCTTTTTGAGACTACAGTAGCTTGTGTTTTAATGGAAGTTTTATTGGTGTTGGAACTGAACCCAAAGACTTATTATCTTGAGTGCACTTATGTTGCTAATAAAGATTGTGTGAAGTTTTGTATGAAGGAAATATTTCAGGTGTATGGAAGGAATGAGTAATGAGATGAAGGATGGACTAAAGCTCAAGCTTGGGGATGCCACCCATGTCACCCCAATAAATATTCAAGAGGTACAAGCGTCAAAGCTTGGGGATGCCCAAGGCATCCCCTTCTTCATCAATAAAAAAATTCTAGGTTTCTTCCAAACACTTCATTTTTATTGTTTCATGCACAATTGTGTTGTTCTTGGAGCGTCTTCTTTTCGTTTTGGTTTTGGTTTTGGTTTTTCGTTTGCTTGGTTTTCTTGGTTTGCTGAATAAACTGGTTAGACCCCCTCTTTCATACATTAGTTTTCAAATAGTTTGGTTTGGATTGGAAAAGAGTAGGAAAGTTCATGCTTAAGTGGTAAAGAAAGCTTGTTTTTGGCTGTGGCGTATGCTTTGTCATGCCATGCTTGATATTGTTTTGGCTTTATACTTAGTATTCTTTGTTGTAGCATGACTTGTTATAAACAATTGAGATTGCTTAATGAGCCTTGGATGAATCATGCGTTGTTTTAGTGTATTAAAGCATAGTATTGTGGTATTCTCCTTTGATGCTTTATTTGGGTTGACTTGGTGCATGCTCACACCATGTTATGACTATCCCAAGTCACCATAGCCTTTATGATCCTTTATTTTTCAACTTGTAGTATCACTTTATGCTTTGATCAATGATGTTTTGTCGCTCTGTATGATTATGGCCATTATTGCTCTCTTAGTTTCTTGCTCCCAGTCTTTTGCTAGCCTCCGTGACTAAGTATGAGTTCCACTCATGCATCCAACTTCTTAAACCAAGTTATTCCAAGGAGTCCACCATACCTACCTACTAGCATATGCTATTCCAAGTATATTCATGTTTTATCTACCTTCCGAATTAAACCTGTTATGAGAAACTAGTGATTAAAGCTCTCACGAACTTGATGGCACACTTTAATTTTCTTGCCCTTAATAAACTTGAACCATTGTGTCATCTATGTTGTATATGCTTGCACTTATTTGTTGGGATTAGCAGAACCATACTGTCATGGGGAACGCTTTCAACGTCGCATGAGTACTTTGTACCTAGTTGATATCATGCTCTTTTGTCTATGGATGTCGTCGGTGTGAAATGAAAGGGGAGGTTGTAAGTCCATGGAGTTACGTATATGTGTTAGAGAAACGCCTGGGCCGCTGGTCTAATCCATGCTGACATGGTGGAAACCTGCAGCGTAACCATAATGAGTTGTCTATGAAGCATTCTTCTTATAAAAATAGAGTCTGATATTGAGAAAAAAAGAGAAAAAAAAAGATATGAGAAAAGAGGAAAGAGAGAAAAAAACACCATATTCCCATGGTAAATAAGAAGATTGCTGAGATGCTCTTTGTCTGCTTGCCTTGTCATTTTTATATGGGGATTCTTCCGTATCGTCGGGCAAGTGGTACCCCGTTGGTGGTTCTCTATGATACACATGTACTTATAATGACAAGAACTTACCGGTAACTAAACTTGAGTAGCATGAGGAGCGACCCTCGTATTCAAGGGACATGAGATTTCCAACTTATACTTTGTCAAGCATATACTTCATAGTTTGTTCACTTTAACCTTAACCACTTCAAGATGCTTATGATAGGGGCAATGAGAGCTGAAATCTAATAAGTACCATAATTTTTGGAAGTTCTTAATGAAACTTGAGTCTCTAATTCCTTCTTTGAAGGCCTTTATTTTACTTTCATGTTGAGTCTCCACCTTCTATCTTTATGCACCTATTTTGAGAGCATAGTGGCCATTCTTAGTTTTATGTGCATTGTCCCAAGACTTGTTGATTGATGCATAACTTTGATATTGCTTGTTTTAAACTATTTGTATCTAGTCACTCTTATGAACCTTGAAAGGTGTCCTATGCATTTATGTTTGCTACTCTATGAGGGACAAGATGAATGCCACTATGATATGTCTTCTTTGTGTGAAACAAACAAACGTCTTGCAAAGCATTGTTATTCATGAATCTTTTGTTTGTGCCTTTTCATGTTGCAACTTAGTTGCTTTGCCTTATTGGTAGAACTTTGTCTTTCATGATATGATTGAAGTACTATGATCCTAGCTATCATTGTTTTACAAATACTTTGATCAAGTTTATGATGGTGCATGTCACCTCAAAAATTATTCTTTCTTTTTATCACTTACCTACTCGAGCACGAGCAGGAGTTAAGCTTGGGGATGTTGATACGTTGCAAACGTATCCATAATTTTTGATGTTCCATGCTTGGTTTTATCTACTTTCTTATGTTTTGTCCACACTTTGGAGTACTTTTCATATGATTTCTTGGACTAACCTATTAACAAGAGCCATATTGCTAGCTGCTTGTTTTCTGCTATTTTTGGTTCCAGGAAAGTCAGAAAATGAATATTCTCGGAATTGGACGGGACAAAAGCCAAAGTCATTATTTTACCGAGGGACACCTGGAGCCAGAATACGAGACGGAGAGGGGCTGGGGCCCAGCCACACCACCTGGCCGCGCCAGGGGGTGGTATGGCCGCCCTAGACACCCCCTCGGTCTCCCTCTTCGCCTATAAGATGCCTTCTGACCAAAAAACTCAGGGGGGTCAACGTTTTTCCAGAAGGAGTTCCGCTCCGCCGCCACCACCAGATTCCACGAAACAGCACCAGAAACTCCGTTCTGGCACCATGCCGGGATGGGGAATTGGAGGAGATCATCGCCATCATCATCACCATCGCTTCTCCATCGACCATCCATGTTTCTCCCATCTATGAGTGAGTAATACCCCGATGTAGGCTATGGGGATGGTAGGGATTGGATGAGATCGTTCATGTAATGGCATCAGATTGTTAGGGCATGGTGCCTAGTATCTTCTATTAGTGCTTTATGACTTTGTTGCGACTTGTTATGCTTAATGCTTGTCACTAGGGCCCGAGTGCCATGATTTCGGATCTGAACATGTTATTGATTCATTATGATAGTATTGTTTTTGGTCTTACCTACAAGTTGTATACACACGTTGTTGTCCGAAACCAATGGCCCGAAGTGACAGAAATCGGGATAACCGGGGGGAATCGCTTTGATGTGAGTATCGCATGTGTTCACGGAGTGTTAATGCTTTGCTCCGGTGCTCTATTAAAAGGAGCACCTTAATTGCCAGTAGTTCCCTTGAGGCCCTACTGCAAACGGGCTGGCAGGACAAAAGATGTTGTGCAAGTTCTCATTGCGAGCATGTATGACTATATATGGGATACATGCCTAGGATTATCTAGTACTTGGATGCTTTATCTTATTTATCTACAATTACCCTATGTTCTGATTGCTATGTGAATTGTCTTGTCCATGCAACGCCCGTCCATCCATCCCTATGCCTACCGCGCTCGAATCCTACTGTTTGCTACAATTGTTACTATTGTCTTTACTTTACTACTGCTATTACTTTTCTGTTGCTACTACAAAACTGTTGCTACTGATAAACTGCTGTGAGCAAGATTGTTTCCAGGTGCATCTGAATTGACAACTCAGTTGTTAAGGCTTATAAATATTATTTGGCTCCCCTTGTGTCGAATCAATAAATTGGGTTTCACTTCCCTCGAAAATACTGCGATACACCCCCTATACTTGTGGGTCATCAATCGCGAATAGGTGGGCCAATGGAGAGGACTCGGTGAAAAACTGTGTCCACTCCGATGATGACGATGACCTTGGACGCAGACGCGACCGCCGAGGAAAACGTTGGATGTGCGATTACGAGGACCGCGAGGAAGTCGACATGGTCGCGGCTGGCTACACCGACAAACGTGACGACAACAACCGCAATAGCGGATACCGCGACAGCGGAAAAACCACACAAGTGTGGCAACACTGCACTCACGATGAGGTACCTGGAACATCTATCCAGGACAAACTATCTGGACCGTGCAACGTACACTTCTACATCGACAAACACGACGGCAAGAAAAATCCCGCGACCTTCTAAAGGACTGCCGCGAGTTCCTCAAGCTCCACGAAGGCCTAGCCCAGATGAACCGCGACACGATAAACCAGCGCTATGGAGCTGCCCTGGGCGCTGTGTCTCATGGAGCACCTCCACCGCCACCCGGGCCACCACCACCTGCAGCTATGCCTATCCAAAACCAAAGAGGCGAGCCATACCCGCGAGCACTGGGAAAGATGGGGATCATCCAAAAAGGATGCCCATCAAATTGGGTGCAAAAATCAATCACCAGCCAAGTCAATTTGGCCGTGAACTCTCCACCCCCCACCATTGAGTACCTCAGTGGGAGCGAGTGCTGCATTACTTTCAACAAGTGCAATCATCCGCGTCAAGTACCTTGCCTAGGCCACTGTCCCTTGGTGCTCGAGGCGCAAATCGGAGGCTTCGAGATGAGTCGTGTCTTCATGGACGGAGGCAGCGACATCAACCTCATGTTCGCAAGTACCTTGCGCGCCATGCAAATCCCTCTGTCATGTATGGAAACTTCAGACACATCATTCCACGTCATTGTCCCAGGGAAGGGTGTATACCCCCTAGGCAAGATCAGTCTGGACGTCATCTTCAGAACATCGGCAAACTTCCGGCGAGAGCGCATCGAATTCGAAGTTGTCGACTAGCCCTCACAATATCACTGCATCCTCGGGCGCATCACGTTCGCAAGGTTCATGGCAGTGCCACACTACGCCTACCTGCAGATGAAGATGTCGGGCCCCAACGGCATTATCACAGTCAACGAAAGCTTCGAGAGATCCGACAGCTGCGAAAAGGAATTCAACAGAATCTCCTAGTCTTTCGGCATGCAGGAGGAACTGGCGAGGTTGAAGGAGTCGACAGGCAACAGTCCACCTCCCTTGAGTAAGCCAAGCTCACCCGACCAATCCTTCGACACGTCAATCCACACCAAGGCGGTCCAGGTCCACCCAACGGACCCGAGCAAGACGGCCCTCATCACCAACAACTTGAGTCCCACATAGGAACTCGTGCTCGCCGAATTCCTCCATGAGCATTGGGAAATCTTCGCCTGGTGTCCTGCGTACATGCCAGGAGTTCCCAGGGAATTCATCGAGCACTCACTCAATGTGAATCCTGAAGCAAAACCAGTGAAGCAGACGATACGTCGACTATCTGAGCCAAGGGCAAAAGCGGTCGGTATGGAAGTCAACATGTTCGTTCCTAAAAAGGAACTGGGTAGCAAACCCCATGTTCGTTCCTAAAAAGGACACGGATATCCTGCGAATGTGCGTGGACTTCACCTCCTTAAACAAACATTGCCCAAAGGACCACTTCCCATTGCCGCGGATCAACCAGATCACCGACTCCACTGCAGGATGCAAGTGCCTATGCTTCCTCGACGCCTATTCAGGCTATCACCAGATTCAAATGAAGGAGGAGGACCAGGAGAAAACAACGTTTATTACGCCCTTTGGTGTCTTCTGCTACACAACGATGCCTTTCGGGCTGAAAAACATAGGGGCCACCTACCAAAGGTGTATGCAGGCCTGCCTCAAGAGCTATCTTGGCCGTAACATTCAAGTCTACATCGACGACATCGTCATCAAAACCAATAAGGAAGCCTCATTACTCGACGATCTCCGCGAAACCATCGACAACCTCGACCGCTACTAGATCAAGCTAAATCCGGACAAATGCACCTTCGGCATACCATCTGGGCAATTAATCGGGTACCTCATCTCCGCAAGGGGGATCGAGGCCAACCCGAAGAAAATAAAGGCCATACTAGCCATGGAGAAGCCAAAGAACGTAAAAGGCGTCCAACAGCTAGCTGGGTGAATCGCGGCGCTCAGTCAATTCATCAGTCCAATGGGCAAAAAGGCGCTGCCTTGCTACCAACTTCTTTGCAAGGCCGACAAATTCGAGTGGACGGATGAAGCACAAGAAGCATTCGAAGACCTCAAGCATCTACTGTCCACTTCGCCGGTGTTGATAACACCTCAAGAAAAGGAGCCGCTGTTCTTATACATCTTCGCCACCAACCAGGTGGTTAGTACTTTGCTCGTAGTGGAACGAGCCGAACAAAATAAAGTCCACAGGGTGTAGCGCTCAGTCTACTACCTCAACGAGGTGCTCACACCAATAAAACAGTGGTACCCGTATTATCAGAAGCTAGCATATGGCGTCTTGATGACAACCAGGTGACTGCGCCACTACTTCCAAGAGCACCCAATCATTGTGGTGAACGACGCCCCGCTAGGGCACATCCTCAACAACCCCGACGCCACTGGACGAGTCGCGCTTTGGGGGATAGAATTTTCTCCATGAGACATCACATACGAGAAGGGAGACGTGATCAAGTCGCAAGTTCTCCCGGACTTCCTCGTACACTGGATGGAAAACCAGCTCCCTGACAAGCCAGACATGTCCTATCTATGGACAATGCACTTCGACGGATCCAAATGTAAAGAGGGAGCTGGCGCGGGCGTCATCCTGACATCGCCACAAGGTGACAAGATGAGGTATGTTCTGCGAATGCAGTTCACCGCCTCCAACAATGAAGCTGAATACGAAGCCTTACTCCACGGGATGCAGATGGCAAAAGCCTATGGTGCAAAGCGATTCGTCATCTGCGTTGACTCCGAACTGGTGGTGAATCAAACCATGAACGAGTGCGATGCTCTGAGCGACAACATGATCGCCTACCGCAACCTCTATGATGCACTCGAGGGGGACTTTGACGGCTGCGAGGGTCGCGGAAGCAACACAGAAGCCAATATACTCGCCAACATCGGCTCCACTTGTGCCCGAGTGCCACCTAGAGTATTTTTAGAGCGCATCTGTGAGCGCTCCATCAAGCCAAAGGCTCTAGAGCATAAAACCAGCACATCAAAAGACTCGGGTGCTATGCCACCCGACGAGCCAAATGCACTCGAGGACATGGATCTAGATACGGGACTCGAAGGTCCCATGGAGGTAATGATGATCGAGCCATCCGAGACACAACCATACATCACGTACTTGCTCAACAAAAGGTTGCGAGATGACCCGACAAATGTGCGTCATATAGCACGACAATCCAAGGATTTCGCCCTCATCAACGGTGAACTATACAAGCACAGCATCACATGAGTGCTTCAATGGTGCGTCTCTAACAGAGACGGAAGAGCCATCCTCCTCGAGATACATGAAGGCACTTGCGGCCATCACGCCGGCAGTCGTGCCCTCGTCGCCAAAGCTCTGCGAGCTGGATTCTACTGGCCAACAGCAATGCGTGATGCCAAGGACATCGTCCAGCGATGCAATGCTTGTCAGTGATTCGCGGACCTGGCGAGAGCTCAGGCCAATACCTGTGGTCTGGCCCTTCACGCAATGGGGACTCGACATAGTTGGCAAGCTCCAGAAATCTTCACTTGGAGGATACGTCTACCTCCTCGTCGTGGTCGACAAATTCACCAAGTGGATTGAGGCCATGCCGGTGACAAACCAATCAGGGGCCAGCGCCGTTAAATTCTTCGAGACCATCGTCTTCCAGTTCGGGGTGCCACATAGCATCATCACGGATAACGGAACAAACTTCACCTCGAATGAGTTCCAAGGTTTTTGTGAAAACCTAGGAATCAGCATCAGCTATGCCTTAGTGGCGCACCCTCAGACCAATGGTCAAGTCGAAAAGACCAACAACCTCGTCTGTGGTGGGATCAAGAAAAGGCACCTCCGGCCACTCGAAAGAGCTGATGGGTGTTGGCCCGAAGATCTATAGTCAGTACTATGGAGCCTGCGCACAACTCCAAACAGCACCACATGCTACACTCCATTCTTCATGGTACACGGCGTCGAGGCGGTACTACCCACAGAATTGCACTACAAGGCCCCACGAGTCGTAGCATACAACGAGGCAGAATCAACCCTCGCATTCGAAGAATCCATCGATCTCCTTGATGAGGCACGCAAGATTGCAGTGGAGCGATCCACGATCTACCAGCAAAACCTCCGCAACTACCATAGCAGAAGGCTACACCCACGGTCCTTCGTCGAAGGAGACCTGTTCCTGCGACTAAAGCAACAAGGGCACCTCAAGCTCGAGTCTTCTTGGGAGGGACCTTATGTGATTACAGAAGTAATCCCAGGTGGTGCCTACCGCCTTAAAAACTTAGAAAGTGGAGTCACATACTCCAATCCCTAGAACGTCACGCAGCTGCGTTGTTTCTACCCTTAGATATTTTTTACTTTACAAATAAGGCTATTCAACCAGGCTACTTAGCCACACATTGTACCTCTTGATATTATGTGAATAAATAAAATTAAGTGCCTCCAATTTTTTTTTTCTATTTTACTTGCAATTACGTCACTCGGGGGCTGCGCCACCCTTTAACCTTGTTACACGAATAAAGCAGTAGCCTGAGTAGCTGAAGTACTATCAATCGAACCCTTGGTAAAACCAACCCAGCTGCAACGCACCTGACAGGTTGGCAAGGTGCTGAGATGAATATGCGTCAGGATAACAAAAAGGAACTACAGGGTGCAAGCTACTCGAAAAATATATAAGCTAGAAAGCTTTTACATATAAATGGGTAACAAAACACAAAAACACGCTTATACGGACTTTACAACACCTATGCATCTATGTGCAGGTCCATACTACACTACTGCCGCAAAAGGAGAACATTTGTATGCTCTTCGAACAACTCGATGATATCTTTGGCTAGCCGATCCACCACCCGATAATGTGGCACTATGTTCCATGCCATCCCTTCTGGCGGGGGTCCAGTAGCAACAGCTGCAAGATCAAAATTAGGCTGATGCAGGCGAACAAGCGCCAATGCAGCCTTGGCACCCACAACTAACTACTAGCGCACGCACTGGTGGACCGTGCTGACATCCTGGAACTTCTTTAGTAAAGCTAGCAAGCTTGAAGGCACCGCATCCAAGGGGAACATTGCCTGGAAAATATGCTTGAGGCACGATTGTGACTTCTTCAAGTAAAGCAACACCTGCGATGCACGGTCCTGCAGCGTCTCCAACGCGACTGCACGATCGCGATCAACCCAGAAGTACCCACTAGCTTCCAACTGCTCCTGGGTCAAGCAGTTCAGTCGAATGGCGACTCGATCCCTCCCATCCTTTGGATGACGAGCGTTAACAACTGCAAAAGGTAGCACAAAGCGTAAAGACAAAGCGCTACCACGAGTGGCTAAGAAAGGATAAGAAGTTAGAGAACTAACACTTAACTTGCTCATTCAACTGAGCCACCTCGCCTAGAAGGTACTTCTCGCGCGCACCAGTTTTTTCAGCTTTTGACTTCCACACGTCTGCTCTACCACGGATCATGGGCATCTCTCGCTCCAAATGTTTTATGCCGTCACACAATCGCGAGAGCTACGACAGATCCTCCACCTTTGAACATGGTCGTGCCACAGTTTCATCGGTGGGAGGTGAGTCGGGTGGACCACTCGAAGGGCCCTATTACAACCAAAGAAAGAGGCAAAATAAGGCCAACCATTCATAAATCAGAAAAAAAAACATCCAAGTTCAATCAAGTCTCAAAAGGGGTACCCCCACAAGGCACAATTCAATAAGAGGGAAGCTAGATTATTGCAAAAGGCGGCTAAGCAATAGTCTACAGCTACGCGTTGGCACTCGGGGGCTTCCTTGAGTCTCTGGCAGTCTCCGACGCCACATTCTTCTCGGCTACAGCCTCTGACGCCATGGCTTTTGCCATCTTCAACCGCTGTAGCTCCGCCGAATACTTGGCGAGTGTCTCAATGAGTCGAGGCCCATATTTAGTGCAACTAGTGGCAAAGGGAGCAAACACTACCTGCTGGCCATCCGCGGTGACCGACATCACCGAGGAAACTCTGCTGGGGCTCAGATCAACACCATGAGCTTGCGCCATTGCGAGTCCCATGGTCGATCTAACCCCCCGCTGAGCATTCCTGAAGTCCATGGGCACACCTCCTGCAAATGACTCCACCAAGCCATCGAGATCCTCGATCAACTTGGCCTTGGGTACCATCTCCTCTCGAAGACGCCCAAGCACGCCCTTGGCCTTCTCAAGTGAGTCCTTGACGGAGACGTTGTGGTCCTCGACTGCAGCCACGGTGCCGGCCAAAGCATCCGAGCAGGCCAAAGCCTGGGCGTCGAAGTCCACGCCAGCAGCATCTGCAGAACATGCACATGAGCACAACAACATACAGGCAAAGTACATGGTAAACACAAATGAGGCAGTATCATACCTGAGAGTGCCTTAGCGACAGAGAATAGTTGTTCTACAAACACCTTTTCCCTGTCAGCTGTGACGGAACGCAAGTCTTCCTCGCATTTCTTCGACTCCTCAAGAGCTTCGAGTGCCTCGTCGTGTTTCTTCTCCGCCACGGCAAGTCCCTTCTGGAGGGATTCGACGTGACGAAGAATATCATTATGCTCACCTGCAAAGGATAAATGGCAAAACTTGAGCCCACCAGCTTCTGCACAAGCAAAACGGAGGAAAAAGTGTAAACTCACCTTCGAAGGCACGATGACGGGTTTCTAGCAAAGCATGCTGGCGACCCAAGGAAATGATCTGTTCAGCGAGCCAAATAGATTCCTTCAAGACAGGATACAAAAAAGAAAAGCGTGAGCACCAACCAAAATTCGACTGCCAACAACAATAAAAACTTACATGTTCCTCTAGGGACTCCGAAGTTTCCTTCTGAATCGACGTCCGGGCAACCATCTGGTCCCCCCCAACATGGGGGGAACTCGAAGAATTAGCACCGGAGTGGGCCACCACCGGAGGAGAAGGAGATCCCACCGCCATCTCCTTGTCTTTGGAGTCCATGACTCTAGTCTCCTTGACAAAGCGACAATCATCAAACGATGACGATGCCGTTTGACTACAAAAACATCCAGAACTGCTTCAGAAGAACAGATGTTGGGAAGAAAAGATGAACTCGCAAGAATATGAAAGCATACCTGTCAAAATTGTCAAGGTCGAAGGAGTCCTCGGATGCCTCCTTCGGTATCCTCAACTTCTTCTGCGAAGGAGGAGCCACTGCGCGAACATGCACAATAGGAATCGGCTCCTCTGCCATAGTAGGAGGACCCTCTGGTGTCGTCGGCGATGAGGCATCCGAATCCTCGCTTCGGGAGCTCTTGCGAGTCCCGTGCCCGCTGGACTCGGGGGGCTTCCTGCTCCTCCCCAACAGGGACGGTGGAGCCCGACTCATCCTCCTCTTCCGCTTCGTGCGGAACTACTCCCTCGGGCTGAGGAGGTAGCACGGTGACCACTTTCCAGTCCTGGCACAAGGGAAAACGATCAATATACAAGGAAAACTATCAGGCAATCGAAAACAAGAAAAGCTCACAAAGAGATCCACCTCAGGTGGCGGATGACTCACACAAAAAGGAGGCACGGCTCAGTCCCCAGGGAGCCTCTCCTTGGCTATGTACCTGGTCAGTAGTCGAAACCTCTTGCCCACTTCACCTGAAGAAATGTTCTCTAGCGAGATGCGAGTGGCATCATCAACGCCAGTCCAGCAGCACATTGGATGCACCCTAGCTTGCGGCGGCTGCACTCGATGGCGCATCCAGGTGCGAATGAGGTATGCGCCACCTACTTCCTTGCCTATGCAGCGTTCAAGGTCGCAGACACGCTGGTACAAAGTCTCTATTTCCTTGGCTTCACCGGGCATCACCATGTTCTTCCACGACCTCCTTCTCTTGCATGCTACCACCGGATCAAAAGGTGCGAGTCCGTAGTGTTCTTCATCAACCTTCTGGTTGCGAATGTAGAACCACTTCTCCCTCCACCCTTGGACAGATGCATTGAAGTTGATGGAAAAATATGTGATACTAGAGTCGACATGGATCTCACAACCTCTTATATCATAGACTACCGATCTAGAGCCCGACTGGTGTTTAAGTTTGAAAAGTTTTTTGAAGAGACCAAAGTCTGGCTCGATTCCGAGCCAGCACTCGCAGAGGATAATGAAGCAAGCGATATGAAGGATAGAGTTCGGGGTTAGCTGGTGCAACTGGAGCCCGTAGAAGCAAAGTAACCCCCTCACAAACTTGTGAAGGGGGAGAGAAAGACCGCAGAGAAACATGACCTGAAACCCGGCGGGGGGACTGGGGATTACCTCGTCGCCAGGAATCCGACAGTCATCTTCCGCGGCGGGGAGAGCGCCATCTTGGCGCTAGTTGAAGATCTCTGTGTAATTGATAATGGTTGGCCGCCACGATCCATTCGTGACGCGCGTGCCTCGGCCCTTCTTCCTTCTAGCGGCGGCAACACTGGTGCCCATGGCGGCGACGCCCTTCTTCTTGGCCGCAACAGTGGCGGCCGCAGATCCAGCAGTAGATGCACCCTTCTTCTTCCCCATCTGGCGCTTGTGGTGGGAGCGCGGGAAGTAGCTGGGAAAGGTGCGAAGGCCGTCCAACGCAACAAGGAGGTGCGAGCAATGGAACAACGAGGAGCATCAATGGAGGCAGTGTGCTAGGAATGGAGCGACGGTTCGCGGTTTACACTACCACGCGTCGACATCAATTTGTGCCACTCCTCCCATTACGCGCGAGAATCGAGGAGACGCAGTTAAAACCGAAGATTACGCACGCCTGGTCAAATCCAGGTCAAAAATGGGGCCCCACTTTTCGTCACATCTCGTCAAAACTGCTCACGCGGGCAACTGAGATCATCTCATCGTCAGCACTGACGTCATTAACTCCAGCAGGAGCACCTTTTGACTACTCTAGTCCTTACTCGAGTCTTCGACTCAACCAAGCACTCAGGGGCTACTCCTAACACGAGCGCTGGCTGTGCACCCGATGAACTCTGTATACTTCCAAGTATTATAAACCCTTCACTCGAATCAAGATTCGACTGTGGACTCGAGATTACTCCCATAGGGAGCGCTAGAAACATATTTCGACTGAAACAAACAAAAGACGACAGCAGTCGCATAATATTCTTAGTCCCCACTCGAGTCTACGACTCAAATAGGCACTCGGGGGCTACTCCCATAGGGAGCACTCGCCGCGCATCCTATGTTTTTTATAGACAAATGTGTGTTGACTGTGTCCACACTCGAAAGCATCGGTGACTCCGCCTCATATTTTCCATGCAAAGAGATTGCATCTTTTGGGCCACCTTAATCATTTCCGCGATGACAAAATTCGTATGCCACGCTTGCAACATGAAGATAAGACCTGAAGAAGGCCTGACAACGCACCTGTTGTGCTCTACCAGAAATAATCCGTGTCTGCAGGCACGATGAAATAAGCCTTGACGGACGCGTCGAGTGCTCACACTTATACACTGGGATTTGACTCTATAAGACCTCCGTGGCCTGAGTCGAATTACGCCAGCACTTTTCCGAATTTGAATCTGGGGACTCGAGATTGAGTAGATTGCGTTGTTTTGCCCTAAGGCAGTTAACTGATCCTCATACATCGGATAAATTAGGCACGTATATCAACAATCCCTATGATACAAATTAGAGCACTCGAAAACATGCTCGATTGTGCACTCGAAGACTTCATAAAGTCTCCACTCGAATCTGCGATTCAACCGGACACTCGGGGTCTACTAACATGGGCATACCTTACAGGTACTCGAGCTTGGTATATATGATCTAGCATTGAAGAAGCCCACGACATTGCTAAGGCCCAACCAAGATTCGAGTGGCCCAGGAGACTCCGACTGCTTGCAGCACACAGCAAACTTAAGATAGAAAGTTTAAAGGGAAAACCCTAACCTGTAACTGACTCGGTCTGCTATCCCGAGACCTAGCCTATCTATATAAAGGCTAGGAGGGGGCGGCGAGGAGGACAATCCACAACCCTAGTTTCCACACCGTCGCCAGATTGCATCTGCGCACCCTGTAACTTTCGACTCCTCGATAATTCCAAGAGTAGACAAGTAGGAGTAGGATCCTCTATGAGGCCTGAACCTGGGTAAACCTTGATTCCATGTGTGCTTGTTTGTTAGCCGATCGATGCCTCCAGCGCTCCCCACTTTCTCGAACATAAGTCCATCTACGATGGACATTGATGAGTGAACCCCTCGTCAGAGGGAGTACTAATTAGATCAATCAAACATTACTTTTTTACAACATTTATAATAAAATTAGGACAAATGCAATTCAACCTTCTTGTATTATACATAGCACCTACCTTTCTTTCTGACAAATCACGTGACCGTTAATTCCAGTCCATCACAAAAATATTGGTATACTAATTCCATGTACCTTAAGACATGCTATGATCCCTCCCAATAAAATGCTACACAAACAGTGGCATGTTCATCTGTCTCGTGGAACCCTTGCATGGTATTGTGTGTTGTGCAGCTCTGGAGGGAGACGCGGCGTCGCGACAGAGTAAGGTAAGTTTTTTTATCCCCAATGGGGAAATTTTGCTAGGATTGGGGTTTAGGAACAAACATGGAATTTTCTTCTACTTGTAAGAGCATACTCCCCTCTTTCAAAAAAATTAAAACAGGACTAACAACTAAATAAATTAATTAACCGAAACAACAATTGCCTCATTAAAGATTAATTGATTAATCTAACTTGATGGATTATTGTTAACATTACATGATTTAGGCTAACCTGAGATTTAAAAACATTAACTTGGTTGCCTAAAAAGTGATCCATAAAACTTAATTGAGATCAACATATTTCAGTAGGGTTCTAGAGCTACACATATAGGCTTATGATACCAATGTTAGATTCTAAATGATACCAATGCTTCGGTGGCTATGGCGGAAGCAATGGCGATGAAAGGGGGACTCGACCTAGCTAACAGGTTGGGATTCAATAGAGTCATTGCGGAATCTGATTCCCTTGAAACAATCGAAGCGTGCAACGGGAGCGACATATGGTGGAGTGTATCTTCGGCTATTCTCGTAGATTGTGTGGATCTTGCTTTTCCATCGGAAATGTTACCTATCAATTCTATCCAAGAGAAGCTAATCAGGTGGCTGATGATATAGCTAGGTTTTGCTTCCAAAACAAAATCAATTGTACCTGGGACGATGATCCCCTAGCTTTATTTTAAACTCGCTTGTAAACAATGTAATTGTGACATGATTGCAGCAGCAAGTTTCATACGCACTCTTTTCCTTATCAGGGTATCTAAGGGAACTGGAAGGTTTTTAATGAGACGGCTTGCTTGCTTAATATAAGTATCGTTTACCTCAACAAAAAAAGACCGTGCGACTTCCCCACATGTTGTCGGTGTTCCTATCACAGAAAACACCGCACGTGTAGACATGCCTGTACCAGCACCACGATGACCAGAATGACTGTCCGCGCTTCACGTTCTTGCAAGAGTGGTCGACGACAGACTATGACATCATCACCGTGCGCTCCAACGATGGCAAGGACAAGGACAACGCCGACGAATTCGACCAGTATATATAGGGTTTTAGGTAAATCTCATCCAGACCATCTATAAAATTACCTAAATTTAAATAAAATTCGTGTCTTTTATTCTTATTTAAGGAGTTCGCAATAATTTTGTTGAAAAAAATAGGGGCACCACACATCGGTTTCCCCATCGCAGGCAACGCCGCAACCAAAGCCATGCCCGTACCAGCACGACGATGACTTGAACGACTGCCGAGGCTTCACCTTCACGCATGAGATGTCGGTGGCAGACTACATCATCACCAATGCCTCTTACGACCGCCGAGGACAAGGACAACGCCAACATCTTCGTCAAGTAGATTTAGGTTTAGTTAGAGGTTTTAGGTAGGTTTCGTTCAAATCTTAGAAAATTACATAAAGTGAAAATTGAGTCTTTTATTCTAAGGAGTTCAAAATAACTTTGATGAGTGCCAGGGTGCTCCCAATAGCGGCTGCCTTTTGGGGTTGCCGATGGAGATATGCTCTAGGAGAATGGAATAAAATGGAATGTACGTGTATATTTCCATCAGCTCAAATTTAAGCCCTAAATTTGATTTATGCATTGAGAAAGAAAAACAAATCCAAGTGTGGATAAACAAATTGAGTTGCGAAGAAGAATAATTGGCATGGTGAGAAAGTTGAGCTGTTAATTACTATAGCTTGCAGGAGAATTACATATATATGCAGTTTAATCGATTAAATCATCTGAACGCAGTTGAACAGGACGAGACCTAATTGCTCGCGATCTACTCTACTATAGTCGGTGGCACTTGATCACCCTGTCCAACACAAGCATGTGCGTCCCCGGCGGCGGCGCCACGCGCAGCTTCAGCGGGCACCTGGCCTCCAGCCTCCTGGTCCCGCCGGCATGCACCGGCTTGTACCTGAGTCTCCCGGTGAGCTTCAGCTCCAGCGATTCGAACTCCCCCGCGGCGCTCTCCTTGACGAACTCTGCCAACTCGCCGCTCCCAAGCGCCGCCTCCGCGCTCTCCGCCTCTGCCTCCACGCGGAACCTGACGGTCTCGTGGATCTCGATCCTCCGGCCCGCGTCCGATAGCCGGGATCCGTCGAGCCGCGCGCCGGCGAAGATGAGCTCCGCCTCGAGCGGCGCGGTGAGCTCGGCGCGCATCGCCCAGTTGGGGTTCTGCAGGCCGACGGTCAGCGAGAGGTTGTACGCCAGCGCGGTGCCGTTGGGTCCGGCGAGCGCGAGGTGGCTCAGGGACGCGTCCTCCGCGGTGATGCGGAGGGGCAGGACGACGGCGTAGGCGGCGACGAGCATCACGATGAGCAGGAGGATGGATGTCACGACGCAGTCGGCACAGGACGGCGACTCCATCCCGTTCGATCGGGTGCTACCGCCGCGGCGTGGGGTCAAAGTCGTACGTACGCCGGCGCTATGATGAGGTTTTTATGTAGTAGTACTACACGATGTCTCATACTAGATTCGTTCCGGTTCCGGTTCCGGTTTATGACTCGTGTCGCGTCCCATATCCAACTTGGAAACTATACGCCGGTGCGTACTGAACGTCTGTTACGCCGATCCGATTCCGTTGCCTGTCCGATCGTTGCGGCGATTTATATAAGTATCTTGCCCTCCATTCCGTTCCATCATCCCATTCCCATGGTACTCGCGTCGTCGAACGGAGTTGATCTGGTCTGCCGCCCACGATATCTGCAGCGATGAGCGACGGCGGCCCCGACTGCACCGACGCGTGCATCGAGGCGATCTGCTGCGGCTGCGCCGTGGCCTACTGCGACGCCGTCGGGGGCAAGGTGCTCTTCCGCATCGTCTGCGCCCTCGTGATCTTCGCCGTCCTGGCCACGGCCTTCACCCTGGTCGTCATCGCCTTCGTGGCCCGCCCCGCGGGCGTCTTCGTCCAAGAGGCGGTCCTCGGACGCCTCGCCCTCGTCGACAAGGCCAACGTCACGGCCGCGTCGCTCGCCTACGACGTCTCCATCGCCGTCGGCGTGCGCAACCGTAACTGGCTCATGCACGCCGAGCACGCCGAGCCGCTCCACGGGGAGCTGCTGTTCGCCGGTGCGCGCCTTGCCCGCGTCCCGCTGGCGGACGAGGGGAGCGTGATCCGGCCGGGGCACACTGAGGTGTACCACGCCGCGGCGGCGGCGGACAACGCGGGCGTCCCGCTCGGGAGCGCCGGGGTGGCCGAGTTCATCAAGGAGAGCACCGCGGAGGTGTTCCATCTTGAGCTCAAGGTTGTGGGGGAGATCAAGTACCCGCCGCGACACCACGTGCACAGCCTCAACGCCATATGCCCACTGCAGTTGTCTCTATCGACGGCCACGTCGCAGGCCCCCTTCACAAGGGTCAAGTGCGCCGTGTTCACTACATAGCTAGACTCCCATCGAGTCTTTCCATATAGTATTTGACGTCGCCGAGAACAAAATCATTCTTCAATCATCAATAGGATAATAAGTCTTTATGTAGTTAGCAGCTTTATTGAAGTTCACATCAGATCAAGTCATTACATTTCTCAAGAACAATCAGATAGGCTAGTTAGTTCATGTCCTTTTTCCTTTTTATTTTTGGCATATTTACTCAGACGTAAATACGATGGCCTTATTTCCATATTTTTAGCTTAGTTTTCGGTTACTTGGACGCGAACCCGTTGCTTTTTCTCAGCTCCACCTCACGAGTGTGGGACCCACCACGTTGAGTCCTCCAGGGCCTAGGCAGAGCAAGCCAGCCAGCCGCCCCGATCCTCTCCCGCGCGCTTCCACCACGGCGACCTTCGAGGCTCCGACCGCCTCCGCGCCCGGCGACCTTTGCCCGCCTCCGAGCCCGGCGACCTCCGCCCACTACCAATGTTCCCCTGCACCGCTTGGTGTCCTGTATCTCCGGCCGCCACCATCAACTCCCGATGCCGCCATTGGCATCCACAGTTGGTCTGTCTAGCCGCCTTGCACACCATGTTGCCGCCCGGGGCCGGGCACCTCATGTCGGTCGTGAGCCCCGCGAGGCCTCTGTGTCAGAGATTTTTGCTACACGCGACCGTCGGTGGTGCTACGTGTGGCGCCGGAGTTTGCTACGTACAATTGGCCGCGGTACAATTGGCCGCGGTGCTACCTTCGCACATTTTATTTGCTACAACCGTTTTATAGTTTTGCTATATTAGCATAAAGTTTTCGCTACGACGTCTCCAGCGAGTCTCCGGCAAAATTGGCTTTTGCTATATTATCACACTTTGTTTGCTACAACCGCTTTGTGGTTTTGCTACAATAGCGCTATTTTTTGCTACGAGATCTCCGGCAAGGTCTCCCGGCAAAAGTCTCCGGTGAGTCTCCGACGAAGTCAAGTTTTGCTATATTATCACATTTTGTTTGCTATAACCATTTTGTGGTTTTGCTACAATAGTGTATAGTAAAGTTCTCCGGCGAGGTCTCACAGGGAAAGTCTTCGGCGAGGTCCACTTTGCTATATTAGTGCTTTTTTATGCTACAACGTCTCTAGCGAGGTCTCTGGTGATATCTCCGGCGAGACACCCTTTTTCTATTTTTTTAATGAACCGTTTTTACTACATGTAGCAAAAGCGGGACTTTTTTTTTGCTAATATAGCAAAAGCGAGATTGGGGACTGTTTGGGGACACATTGCAGGCGGGGAAGCAGGACGATGGGAGGCTTCCCATCGTCCCAGGGACGCCTAGCGCGGTACATTTGTATATTCATCGTTAAAACTAAGCTTTTGGAATACTTGAAAGTGCAATTTATATGGGGTAAATTTTAGCGTGTGGGTCGTATATAGTGACTCGAAGATGCCCAAGAAGCCAGGTGCAGAGGAGGTGCGGGACTTCCGACCAATCAACCTAATCCATGGAAGTGGCCAAGGTGATCGCGAACTGCGTGGCCCCGATTCTGCCACATATATGATGGTGGGAGTGCACAACAGTGCATTCGTGCGTGGACGATGTCTACATGACAACTTCATGATGGTGCAAGAACAACCCACAAGTTGCATACCAATAAAACCCTAGCAGTGCTTCTCAAGCTGGATATCACCAAAGGCTTTGACACTATGGATTGGCCTTCCCGTTGGAAGTTCTCAAGATGGTTGGTTTTGGAGCGTGTATTCTTGCATGCATCTACGTGTTACTCTCCACCGCCTCCACGCGCATTTTGTTGAACGGCTGCCCCGGCATGGACTAAAGCAAGCAGACCCACTCTCCCCGCAGTTGTTCATCCTGATCATGGAGGTATTCCACCTGATGATAGTCAAAGAGGAGAACCAAGGGCTACTCACTAGACTTGTGGCAACAGGTCTCCAGCACCACACCTGGATATATGCAGACGATGTTGTCACCTTCCTGAGACCTCCAACGATGGATTTCTAGGTGATATCCGGGATCATTGAGGACTTTGGAGTGGCCTCCGGCCTTCGAACCAACTTTGACTAGTGCTCGGACAACCTAATCAGGTGCTCAGATGTGGATAGGAACCTGGTGGTCCAGGAGCTCCACTTACCCATCACATAGTTTCCTCT